>CANUEZ040000083.1:7582348-8824773 GCA_948099385.1 Fasciola hepatica
TTCGTCCGCAGTGCGTTCAATCATCAACGGCTGTGCTTCGGATTGAACAGAGGCAAAATTAGTACATTCTGTGGGGAGCAAGGAACCATTACCTCCAGCTGAGTTCGCAACAGCTTCGTGGGGACTTTTTCGGGACACGTTTGATGGAACTACTGGTTGAAGAGAACTGGACAGCGTCGGTGCGATACGATTGCCTAAACGTACTGCACGCCAATTTCGTAACTGATTCCGAAGTGACTGTTCCACACTCGTGGAGCTAGAGTGTATGAGCGAACTCAGATTTGGGACAACAGTGCAGTTTGGGGGAACGGCAACCGCTGTGGCGGAGTAGGAAGTAGCATTATCTTTCTTCACTGGTTTAGAATTTCCGGGGTTACGTGCTTCACGTAGTTGATTATGACCGTGAATCGTTCGGCCGGAAGAAGCACGCAGTTTTGAACCGATGACCGAAGATCGAGTCTTGATTGAGCGACTCAAGGTTGTCTGTCTTCCGGACTAAAATTGAAAATGAACGAATCAAATTCACTGCTGGACTAAGTTCTGTTGGGGTTATCGTCTACCTCACGACCGGGTACTATGCCAAGAAGAAAAGCAGTAAGTGGGAAGATAACAGATGATATCTTAGGTAGAAATAGACAGAAAAACAACGACCTACTGTGTGACTGCCTACAGATAGAGACATGCGATATAGCCCAATGCCTACGAGGATCGGTGAACTCTTTATACTCAATTACCGTGTTTCCTCGAAAATAAGACCCAGCCTTATATTCTTCCTTACTTCAAAAACGGTACTAGGGCTTATTTTTCATATATAAAAGTCAATATATACGCACGTACAAAACCCTACATTTATTCAAATGCAGTCATGTCATCTTCTGGGGGTATCGTCATAAATTTGCAAACCCTCAATTTCCTGCGACTTCATTTCCTGTAGAACCATTGGTTCCAGTCTCTCGTGTCCAGCAATAAAGCTTCCCTCAACTGAGCACTCACGGTTCAGGAAGTCTGTTAGCAGTGTATTGGTAATACAACTGTCAGTGATTTTATCTCGTGGATTCTGCACCCAATTCATGACTTCCCCCAAAATGCGTTTCGCAAAGTCTTGACGCTGATTTCTCTCCATTGCACTTTCAATGTAGTCGTTGATTACCATGAGCAAATGGTCCTTAAAAGTTTTTTATCACATGCTTGCGCATGAGTGCAGTGGAAGGGGTATATTAACCCCATAGCCACAAAGGCCCACTGAACTATTAGGGATAACCGGAAACCAGATTTAGACTTGGAGTGGATAACCACATAAGGCCCCAGTAGGTCCGGTGGTAACGAGCCGGAAGACAGCGGATTACGGCCTGACAACAAAGAAACCGGTGATCGCGGGGATTTGAACCTTCGATCCCCGAGGTGGTAATCGAACGCTCTGAGCTACTCGACCATTGCCGATTTGTTTATTGCGACATCAAGAGTCTGGAGATATGAAGTCATTCCTGTGATAAGCATTATTTGACCAGTTCTTTTCTCTACAAGCAAGTTCTTTATGTCCTCAGCGGGGAGGGTTCGCTGAATCCCAGACTAGTAGACCTCGTTGATCACCTCACAAAACAAGAGACAGCAATTAATCGATCCACTTTCTTATAACTGCTTGTGCGCACCAGACCTTTTCGGTTGCAAGAGAAAAACTATTTGAAACTAGGTCAATTTAATCATTCTTGCCTTTTATGATGGACAGAAGTGGCGCTTTCCTCCCATCCAGATAAACTGCTGAAATACAGGTAACACGTGTACTTTCGTAACCAGTGGACGAAATGTAGATTGACGAGGCACCGGTCTGATCGATTGCCGTTTGAGATCCTAAGAACATAACCACTGCAGTTTCATCCACGATAGTCGTATTGAGGAGTTAGTATCTGGGACAGTCCATCTCATCAATAAAGTAATTGAATGTGAGTGCACGTTTAATAACTTCAGTATCTTCTAGTTTCACCACTGCTGTCGATGATCTTAGAGATAGTTTATATCGCTGAAGAAAGCCATCCAACCAGTGTTGTGATCTTTTCATGAACAAATGCTAGGATATCAACCCCGCGCACAAACCAAGTCTTTTCTCTCACGTCAATGATCCATTAGCAGATGATATCTTCCAGTTCAGAAAAATATGATTTCCGGCATAATGCATACTTGCATTTCGTAGTACTTCTTTTCTTCACCTGTTGACTGAAGTTATCGTACTCTGCTCTCCATTTCTGAACCATTCGAAGACCAAGCTTTTTCTCTTTGCGGAGAGCCGTAACATTCCTAGCCCGAGAGTATTCAACAATGCTTTTCTTGTAGTCGACGAAATGGCTCCTTCATTTTACACTCATTTCGACTTGATGGTAAATACAAAAGTAAAGAGAATCTGACGAGCTAATTCTCTATTTCACTCTACAGTGACTCATTGAATTATGATCCACATCCATTCACTTTCAAGTGCACACCAGTGGTATCTGGGCTCCGACTGGTCAATTGACAGCCCAGTACACCATTCACGAATGTTCACTCAGCGTAAACAATTCGCCGGTCTAAGTTGCTGAAAGTTGGCTCTAACAGACGGTAGCAAGACGCATCTGTTTTGGTTTCTCGCTTCAGATCACCTTCTGTTAGGTTCACCTTGTAATAACTGAGATCTGCAGAATCGGTATGCCGAGTGACATTCTGGCCTGGCGTAGTTGGTCAACAAAATGGTCGAAACAAGCCAGTCGAGCCCTACTGCGGTGGATGTACGGAGAATAGTTGAGCAATACGGTTTACCTTTTTGCAATAATGCTTTGTCGCTTTATCACGTTTCGAAGATTCAAGCTGCACCACAGATAGCTGTGACTTCACAATCCTCGTTAGCGTGCTTCCGCCTCATCGAATCACTAGGTACCGGGTTTTACCAAATAGGGTCTCTTTTCGGGGTACGGCTTATAAACTACTCGGAATGCCAACATACCCAACATGTTTTTCTGTAACCAAACACCATCACGACGAGACTGCACCCTGGCGTGGTGTGATGGCTTGGATGCACCATGACCGAAACAGCAGAATGCAAACGCACCAAACAAGTTTCACGTGACAGACCGGAAAATGTCCCTTAATGGGTACTGCGGTCACGTCGCCGTGCTGGGTTAGTGCTCCACATCTTATGGGTCGGACTTTTGAGTCAAAACCTCCGGTTACACTTACCAAAGCAAAACCTCGTGATTAGATCGGCTTCGGGATTGTTTTGAACACGAGAGCAGAATGCGCACCACTAGACTGGATTCCAGTCAGCAGTCGATCGTGTGCGGTTCGGTTGGACGGTTCTGTGCGTGTGAACGACAACAAACTGAAGCGTCGTTGCTTGCTTCTGGTGTCTATGTATGCGCTTACTGACAGTAGTTCCTCTAAGACCTAAGATGAATTCTATTAGGATTTGTTTCAGCTGCTTCGAAGCGTGAGTTCAACGGACGTGGCGTTCATTGCTGGGGATTTCAACGCCCAAGTTGGCCCTTTAGGGGATCTTGAAAGGCACATTGGAAGCCGGTTTACTATCCCGGCCGATCGCACTGATAA
Organism: Fasciola hepatica; assembly: GCA_948099385.1. Taxonomy (NCBI): domain Eukaryota; kingdom Metazoa; phylum Platyhelminthes; class Trematoda; order Plagiorchiida; family Fasciolidae; genus Fasciola; species Fasciola hepatica. Next base: position 7,585,922 of record CANUEZ040000083.1, read on the forward strand.
TGGCTATAGTCACATTCAAGTGTGCTCTAACTACAGATTAGTTCTGGTGAATAAGTTCTGTCATGTGATGTGGTATAGACCGACATGGCGTCCTCCTACACTTTCACACCGCTGAAAACAGATTGGCCATATTGTGATTGATCACCGTGGATCGATTGAAGATTGCCGTTCATTTTGGTCTACGCCTGTGGACTCAGATCACGCCTTGGTACGTGCTCGCTTCTGTTTACGTCGCGTTCGTGGTCAGTAGTCGCACTATCACCAAATCCACCTGTCCCTCACAACTGTTTCCCGATGGTAACCGACGATTCGCTTTCCAGGCAGAGCTGTTTACATGGTTATCAATACAGTCGAATGTCCGGCACTTGGATGAAGACTGGCAGCAGATCAAGGAAGCCTTGTGTGCTGCTTCCAATGCCACGCAAGACACTCGTTGAAGTGGGCCTCACAGACGATGGATATCTTCGACATCAGTTGCTCTGTTAGATGCTCTTAGAGGCCTCCATCCGGATGTCACTATCAATGAAATGGATTGCGACATGTAGAGAGATGGAAAAGGATGTCTGTTGGCAATACTTGCAATCTTAACCGTTTGATTAGAAGTACCGGTTCACGGAAGCCCAGTGTAATTTTGAGTTGATCATGGGATCCGACGGCTCATCAGTTCAATCATAGGGACGTCCTCTGAACAGTTGGGCGGAGTACTTTAGGAAACAGTTCAGTTGGTCCACTCAAACAGTGAACCTTCCGCATTTACCTGCAAGAAAGCCGATGCAGGTGGATATCACCTCTTCATCAGAACTACACGTTATGCGGGAGATAGGAAACTTCAAAAAGGTACAAAGTCATCGGCCTGGATGGCTGTGTCCAACCTTTTGCAAAATTAGCCCGCTAATTGGATCACTCCGACGTCAACAACTGCGATCCTTTGGGAAGCACCACATGAGCTCCATCGGCAGTGGAAGTAGGGTAGAGTATTCCATGACTCAAGCGTGAAAAAAGACCCATCCCGACGAAGTTCCACCAGTTCTTTTGCAGCACAGCTTTTACGGTATCATTACCAGATTCGAGCAATGCTACGAAGATGTCGGTGTCCTCCACTTGCAATGATCATGTCTCTGAACTATACAGAAACACTGGCCTGGCTGCTGTACCGTACACTCGACATTTGACAGATACACGGATGTCATGTCGATGTCACAAATGACCCAGGTTGGCAAGTGCCAAACGAGCCTTCCGCCCAGATGACAGAACATATCTACCAGGTCTATAATTGCCTCAGATAGTGAAAAAGCTGATGTTGGACCAAACCCCATTTTGTAACGGAATCTTGCGCTTTGAAGGTGCAAAACACATACCCAACAGTGCTACGCAGTCCGTCAAGATGCACAGAAAAGCTTGCAACTTACCCGGATCTTCAATTAGAAGAACTATGTCAGCCGCATAATCAAGGTCTGATACCCTTCCACCCGGGAAAATTTCAATACTGCCATCCTCACCTGACATAAGTGCGGTCTCTGGGACCATATCAATCACAAAGTCTAAGAGAAAAGGAGAGAGGGGGCAACCCTGAGGAACAACACTTCTCGTGGTGAACTCGGGTGAAAGATCACCGTAAGCGCGAACTCGGCTTCGGATATTCATGTAAAGGGACTTTATGATGGAAATGAATTCCTCTGGTACACCCTTCAACAAGAGGCAGCTCCAGAGAACATTGCGGTCAGCTAAGTCTAAGGCCGATTTTAGATCAGAAGAAACGGAGATAGTGGGCCTACGGAAGGTGTGTCTATGTTCTAAGATTTGGCGAAGACTGATGATGTGATCAACACAACTTCGACCAGGTCCGAATCTAGCTTAATTCTCGCACCAGCACTGCTTGCAAGCGGTTGATGAGCGGTAAAGAATAATAACAACAAGCAGTTTTGACGCAATGCTAACCAGACATATTCCCCTATGATTTTCACAGGAGAACCTGTCGCCTTTCTTGTAAATTGATACGATCACCGATTCACGCAACTCTTTGGAACTTGTTCCTTCTCCCATATCGAACCGAGTAGTTTAGCAAACTCCAATGACAATGATGGACCACCGTCTTTGAAAACAGATACTCAATCCGTCCGATTCGGCAGCCCTATGTCGTTTAAGATAGCCTATCTCACGGAAAACCTCCGATTCTGACGAAGAACTGGTATCTACAGCTAGAGCTGTAACCATCCTCTAGCTAGAAACCTGTTGTGGATAAAGGCAAATTAAACTGCTTCTCGAGCTGTTCCGTCCAGCGAATTAGACGACGCTCCTGAGTCTGAATTAGCGAGCCGTTCGCCTCTTTGAGCAATTCGCTAACGCCTGGCTTTCTAGTTATACTGAAAAGGTTACGGCTGTTGCCAATACCCGCAGATTTTTCCATCTCCCTTCACTTCACAATCCACCACTGCTCACGGTCATTGTTCTTCAGGCTTCGAATCAGTGTTCGGTTAGGGCATCTGCGTGCATCAACGTATTTCAAGAGGTGAACAGATAACAAGTGAGATGTCGTCGCGGGTACAAAAAGCGCTTTGGCTTTTGCTAATCGACATTCGTGACGCCGGTGCGATATCCGATAGTATGTTCAAAGTCGAGTGCACACTGCGGCGGTTAGGTCCGCTTTTTTATGCGACTCAGAAACATGGCCGTTAGGGCAGGAGATAGTCGAAAACTGTCTACGTTCGTGCTGCGTTGTCCGAATATGGTGGGAACAACATATCAACAATGCTGGAGTTAGACGTAGGGTGTTGGGAACCCGAAGTAAGTCTCTGGATCAAGTACTAAATCTGAACAGGTTAAGGTGGTTGGGACATGTGTTACGCATGCCCACCGATAGGCTTCCTTGGCGTACGCTGTTCTCCGAGACAGGTAGTGATTGGAAGGTAGGTCGAGGTGGTCAGTCGACGACATGGCGAAAAAGTTTAAAAACCTTGACCAGTGGACTTGGCCAAGTAGGGCGTGTTAGACTTCCGGACTGGGGTCCACGCGACCCGTTTATCAAATGGTTGGAAACATTTAGTAATATGGCTAGGTGTCGCAGCCAGTGGCGTAGTTGTATTCGGACTGCCTTTGTCTTCGTGGTTTCCGCTTAGTACTTTGATTTCTTGGGATCTTTTTTCGCTGTATGCTTCTGTCTTTTTTGCCCTTGATTGGATGATGCTGGAAGGGAGCAACCGAAACCGAAGCACAGAAGTGCGAGGGTAATGGTTGAATAAACTGAAGACTGGTAGAAATTGCCTTTAGTCTCGGGATAGCTACTGTCAGCTGGAGCATACACAGAAACGAGAAACAGGCATCAACGCTTCAGTCTGGTGCTGTTGACATGCACAAAACCAGTCAACCGAACCACACACAGACGACTGCTGACTGAGATCCAGTCGAGCAGTGCACGCCGAGCTTTCATGCTCAGAGCGATGCTAATGTCAGCTTGACCACGAGCACTAGACACCGGATTACCCGACACGTGAAGAGTGAAATGAGAATCCGAGCTTTTATCTGAGGCGCTAAGTGGTAGCATTGAAGTGTGGTTCCCAGTAATTTTGAAAATTGACGGCGATTGATCAGCAGCCGTTGTTTTGAAGTGGGGTATTGTGTGCGTTTTTCGGAGCTAACACATATCTATTGTAAGGGTTTCAAGAGTTTTAGCTAAGGAAGCTTGCTGCCCCGTTTTGTAAAGTATGCGGACGTTGAAAGCCGCTAAGCGAGAAGAATTTTCGAGTCGGAGAACTGATTCTCTGTTCGGCGCTGTCAGCAAGTCATTACGCTTACGAAAAGCTACAAGGTCTCGGTCACGACTCACTGTGACTCCCCGTATCAATTCCGAATTGGAACGTAAAGGATGAGATAAGAAATGCTTCCCGAGGGACCGCTGGAGGTTTTCGGGCCTATCATACTTCGCGGCTGCCCACATCGCAAAAGGGGCTTTGCTTTTGGAACCCTAACCGGATTCTTTGACTCAAAAGTCTGGCCCATAAGATGTGGGACATTGACCCAGCACGGCAGCGTGACCGCAGCACCCATGAAGGAACTTTTTGTGGTCTGTCACGTGAGACCTGTTTGTAACGTGCACTCTGTCTTGTCTTCGCTGATGCTTTTCGGACTCAGTCCTTAGTCCCATGCACCCAGCAGAGCACGCGGAACGTGGACGGGGCAGCATCCTTTGGGCCGGGGGCTGCCTAGCTCAGGCGAGCGATAGCTGCCCAATGAAGTGCGACCACTTCTCTCACCGTCGAGAGAAACCCCAGGGACTCCACTCCTACGTCCACCTAGTGGAGGTTTTTTGACCGGTAAACTGTTTCTCTCCGTGTTTATTCGATGCAGTGTCCTCTCCATGGGCATAGTGGTTAGAACTAGATGTTGCCCGACAACTGGTTCAGAGACGATTTCGTCTGTCCTCTACCCATGGACCTGTCAGGCATGCTTGCGTCTCCTGCTTAAGAAGCCATTCTGCGTTGTTCTTTGGGTCGTGGAGGCACACAATCCATCTCACCACGTCAGGATCCATGCAATGAAAGAAGATATTAGCCACATATCCATAAGTTAGAAAATCGGTAGAACAATGAATAACGGATCGTGATAATGCCTTTTAAAGCATAGAAGTACGAGGTTAACGGTTGAATGTACGGAACTGAACTGTTTACTAAAGTCACTTTTGAACTGAACCAAACTGGACATGTTGATGTGTCAACCCACTACTGTACCAAATATGCAAAGTGATGTGAAACATGGAACAGACAAATCGATTTATCGGATCAAACGTGCTTGAGAGGGTACGAAATGCTAATAAAGCCATACCTGGAAGAATCACGAACACAACGGGTTGGTTGCAAACGATAATCACCCTAATGTTATTGACTGAAACATGTCACTGCATGCTCCCGGTTATATTCGGGATGGTCTCAAGTTCCATGCTGCCCCATTCACCGAAAATGGCGGATGTCAACTAGTGCAGATGAATAAAGACTCTTCCATCAGCATGGACTCGCCTGGCTAACAGACCCCAGACATTTCCCATCGGGTTCATTTGCGGCTGTGAGCAGACCAATCCACGGTCATGATGTTCCGGTACAATAGCCGCACTCTGGGGAGGTTGACTGTATGAACGGTGGCGCTGTCATATTGAAAAATCATGATTCTTTGTCAATTCTCCGGAATCATCGGGAGTAAAAACTTATTTAATGTCCTCATGTAGGACTTAGCCATCTGCTTCTCTTTTAGGACTACTAGCTGAGATTTCCCATCTTCAGAAACTGCAACCCAGACCATCACAGAGCCACTACCGAAGTCTCAATAACTGAGGTCTTGCATGTTTTTTTTTGAAGTCGTGCCAGTAGTGCGGTGGGTCATCCAAGGCGATAATTTCATCTTTCTGTGCAGATGCCAAACGCTTACATTCAGTTGCAGGTATCTCTGCAGCTTCGATGCACTAGTCAGTTGGTTCGAAGCTGCGGGTAAGAGCCTGGAAATTTGCTTGGAAATCTGGCACGTGTTTATCCCGGGTCTTTGTGTGCAAGTATGTCCCCTTGTTCCGGCTCAGGGACCCTTGTACATCGTACCATCCCTCTGTTTTTGGTAAATGATAGGTCGATCTAGTTAATCAGAATGTACAGCTTGAATGAACTTTGTTCATGAATCACGTGTGGCATAAACAAGGTTCAAGAAGACCTTCCTGGGTATCGGAAATGAGTTAATAACGCTAAAGGACGTTACGTTTGTAAGTCAGTTCGATGTTTTTGTCATTCTTTTAGGACTGGGTTTATAGGCATTTCGCACCCTTTGAGAAACCTCCTCCGAGATGAATCGATTTATTTGTTTCATGATTCAAATCTATGAGCATATTTGGTGTAGAGTGAGTTGACACATCAGCATGCCCGATTTGGTGGTTTGGTTCAAACGTTATCACAGAAAAACAGAGTGGGTTTAATAGAATTTCGTACACTGTATTATTAGTTCAACACTAAGGAACATGTAACCTGAATGATACAATTTACTCAAAATAAAAAAGAATTCCCGCCAACAAAGTGTAATAGGAAATTCAAGCTGGAAATGGTTCCACTCCATTGGATTCGTGGACTGATCTTAAGTAAGCATCTACAAACCCAAATAAGACTATACAGTTATAATTAAGATATTATTATAGAGAACCATTTAGCAACCCATTTGGATGGCAAATAAACTATTTGTGGTGGTAATAATTGCTCTTAATTATTCAACCATGAAAGTTATTGTCTGTCGAGATTTTGAGGACGTCCATTCACTATTGTGAAGTACAGACTCGTGTTGTACGGATGAATTCGCAGTATTCGTGAACGAAACTCATACTAGTACCATATTTAGCGATGCAGTGGAACCGTATGTAGCCTACTAGGTCAGGTTCAAAACAAATTAGTGCACGTTTTGGTGTATTAGCAAATAGTGTCAATTATCTACTGCAAAGCAAATGGCTTTTACGAACTTCGAAGGTCCGTTTTTGGTCAGTAGAACGTGCTGCATGAACCAAATTGTTTTGACGTATAGAATGAAACTACTTTTGACCAGCCAACTCAGCAATATTTTAATTATCGCATTATTGTTTTAATGATTCGAAATCATTTGAAAATACCCTAAAAGCATGTAGTCATTCATAAAACTTTTCAGTTTCGAAATACAACACAAGGACTAAACGCCCCAAGATATTTATTTAGACAGTATGGAACAATTTTCGGGGACCCGGAATTCAGCAGTGTTCCGCGCTGACGCATTCCGAACGATCCAACAGAAAACGACATCGATAGCACCGCATATTTTGTCAAGGCAATCAGTGGAAGGTCATCGGTTGAAGAGGCGAAAAACGTGGTAGGCAGTCTTTCGTTGTTTCTCAACTGGATACCAAGCTTGGCCTGATGAGATTCCAGGCGATCTCTACTCTATGGCCCCGTTCATCACAATACTCACCGTTGGGCTTCCGTCCTATCGAGTTGTTCGATAGCGGACTGTCTTAACTATGGCTTCTGTTCAGGATAGAGTTTAGACTAAAAGAATCCTAAAGAATTTAGCTAGGGTTTACTATCGGGGTAGGTCTTATTATCGAGTAAACACCGTGCTGTAAGTAAAAAATGTAAATTTCAGTACAAGGGTTCTACTTACCAATGAAATATTTCGAAGTTGTGGAGTATTTGTTTATTTATTTATTTTTATTACATGCTTGCACATGAGTGCAGTGGAAGGATTATATACCCCATAGCCACGAGGGCCCACTGCACTATTGGGGATAACCGGTAACCGAAACCTGAGACTTGGAGTGGCGAAAAACCACATAAGGTCTCAATAGGTCAGGTGTGGTAACGATCCCGACGACAGTGGATTACTGTCTACCACCAAAGTAACCGGTGATGGCGGGGATTCGAACCTCGGACCTCCGAGGTGGTAAGCAAACGCTCTGGACCGATCGACCACTACCGGTCTGCAACACTTGTGGATATACCATAGGTAAAATACACGTAGAGCGACGTCATCAACGAACTGCAAGCCACAATTCATATCAAATACCCTCTTAACACCCCACATTGCGTCTCCCTATGATGGTGCTTTGTAAAAAACCCACGAAATTAAAATACGTCTGAAGTACTAGCGCGATGAGCTTCCACTGCTTATGTGGTGGGTTCCCACTATTCATCCTTCTACTTTTATCGGTCAAAAAGTGGAAATTCAGATTGGTGTGTATTCGGTACGTTGGCTCTGGTCGGTGAAATAATTGTCTCCGCTAGTGTCCCCCAGAAGCATAGTGGTTGGACAGACAGAATCAAAGACTGTCCATCATCTAGTTCTACCATACTTGACTTATTCTGGCTTCTGCCTATTGATCTGAAATATTCGGTCAAAAAGAGTCATTACGAATAACTCTTTGGGTCGTAGTCACACAATTCGCTTTCGTTACCCATGTTCTCCAGGGTCAGGTTGCCGGTTATCCTTAACGGTGCAGTGGGTCTTCGAGGTTACGGGGTATACAGCCCCTCCAATGTACTCATACTTAAGTATGTGATAAAAAAGTTGATTGTAATTCACTTAACATTTTCATAATCCCAATCCGTTTTTACTTAGATTTTTGCTATGTGATCTTATTCAGAACCAGCACTTTTACTGCGCGGTAAGCGGCGATTCAAAAACTATAAGAAACATTTTTCCCGAAAGGAGCGTTCACTTCTTTTACTATATTCCACTTCATGCAGTGAAAAAAATTAAACACAATTCCGTTTTCGCGAGAAGCGTAAAATAAATAGGATCCAGTAATTCGCCTAATCCAAAGTGAAAATTAACCTCGTTCGTATTTCGGTATCTTAAAAAACAGACAATGGAAACAGTGAAACAAATAACAGTGGTGACTCTCCCTCTCAAAATGTGAGTGTGCAAATTATAACGACTCAACATTTACATACACAGGAGGAAAAAGACGAATATCACCATTCCTAAAATAGTGCAAGCATTTTAAGTTTTGAATCTCACCCGCAAAGCGAAAACGAAGAGAGCAAATGGTGGGACTGATAAGGCTGTTCAAACTGAACACACTAGTTCACCTTTCTCTTCGGAGGGGATGAACATTGTATGTAGCGAACTTCGTCCACCGCCACATTACTCATCGCTAGTTCGAGTGGGTCTGGTGTCCTGGAACGAGTTGCACCACGATTAAGATGCAGCTGGCGGTGTCCAGGGCTGGTGACAGCAGGAGCAGCGCGACGCAACGTCCTGCCGCGATTGGCATCGGCCGATCGGCTAGGGACATGAGCACCCCATACTCGACGTCCCTCATCATTTTTACCAAAGCCCGTCCGATTCGCAAGTGATCGTTTGGGATCATCCGAATTGTGAGCCACCGAACGGATAGCAACTGCGTTCTGTCGCACATCTGCCGCCGTAACGCAACCGGGTGGCTGATTCAAAAAACTGGTCCGCGCCGGTGGAGGACGTCTATTTCGGGGTGGTCCTGAAATCGTGTGTGGCAAGTGGTGATATAAATAACACATTAGGTACAGCAGGAGTCCAAAGAACGGTGACAGATAAAGTGAGGGAGGAAAACGCACTGAGAAGCAATTTTGTGGCAAAATAAATATGTAGTTGGAGTTCATCAAAATGCCATTTATGCCGAGAAATTAGATATTTACATTGCACACACGAGATTGTTTGGGTAAACTGCACAGATTATGTGGGTCGGAGAACTGAGGTAACCTATGGTGATGCGCTGTAACTGCGTTTCCATAAACAAAATGTCAGCCAACGTCGTGCACTACTTTTTTAATTCACAAAGAACTGAACAATGGGGCGTAACAGGCCAGTTCGGCGGTCTAGACCTCGTTCAGGTTAACTCCTTTAGTCGTGAACCACTAGCTGATCACGTACGGATAACCAGTCACTCAACTAGGCCGAGGCGAGTGGAAACTTTGATTCAAAGTGGCCGAGTATGCAACGGCGATGGGTGGACACCTGTGCCAGACAATGAAAAGAAGACTAAAGGTCATCGACCAGACAACTGCCAGTCTTTCATCGCCCGCCGTTTAGTAAACACCAGACATAAGGGAACATGAATGAACCAGCAAAGAAACGAAGGATTAGCCCTAAAATCAGTGATCACAAAATGGTTACCTCTACTGAATAACACGATACAACAAACGCACGATGGTGATTATTCGGAAACGACGGACATTACGTTTGCCAACACAGAGATGACCAAGTTTTATTCATAACGATGAGTGCACAATCTTGGTAGTAAAATAAGAGCCGTTTTCTCGTCCCACAGTCCACATTATAACGGTATCAAAAAAGGACAAATGATGAGACCTACCAGGAAATCCGATGGAATTAATGAATAATTAAAGGGTGATACTAACTGGAATTTACTCAACTGAATAAGAAATCCAAAATGCATTACCTGTATGCAGATACTGGTGATAAAAACGAACGCATAGGCTAGAAGAAACCAATTACGAAGATCTGATGCACGGCACGAACGATTATACAGGGAAATGACCAATTCAAAGGGAAACAAAAACAAATGATTAATCAAAGACCGGGACGGTGACGGATGATATTATTACTGCTACAATCAAAAACATACCTTTCTGTTCGATTTCCTTTTCCATCATGAGAAAATTGGCCTCGTGTTGTTGGAATGAGCGTAACGAATCAGACAACGGGGATGGGGCGTCAGCTGGCGGCAACGGTTCAAGGTTAAAGCTGCCCCAGGATGCGTAAAGAGCTCCACAAACCGAACGAGGTGTGAGGTGTTTAATGGATGGACCGCTCACATCACAGTCTACGTAAATCACGGGCATCGAAGCGAAAGGGGCCAAGTTGGTTTCACGGGAATTGGCGAAAGGTCTGTGTGGACTGGGACGAGCTGTAGCCCCATCAGCTGGGCACATGGGGCGGGGTGTGCGGACACGATCCACCTGGACACAATCAAGTTCATCTTTGTTTATTGAAGTAATATTTATCCTGGGGGTTGGTTGTGGAACCTGAATTTTAGAAATGGAAATGAGTGATAAGTAACTTTATAACAGTCAGTTGTAACCAAAACTCCATGGTTCTCGAGAAAAATAGCGCTAATGCCAGAAGATTGCGTAAAATTTCTTGCACGTCATCCCGTCCTAACCGCAGCGTGAACTGCGGGTTCGAAATTAAGGCAAATTTTCAGCCTGCTTTATCAATTCTCTGTCTAGGCTAAGTTTAGTGTCAGATCAGCTTATTTATGCCGTGACATTTCCCACTAAAACAACATTCAACCAATCACAGACGAAGTCCAAACAGCGCAGAATACTCATAGAACGTAAACAACGTAAAGAATATACAAGCCGAAATGAACACTCTGCCTAACTACATCCGGTTGTCTGCAAGATCAGTGATCAGAAGTCAGGGGAAGTTCATTATCTCAAGACTAGTTGAAGGGCAATCTTTGGTTGTTTGAACTACCGCAATGCTCCTGGAGAGGGAATGAACGTATAAAGAAGTACTTTGCCGATCTGCATCCCCTTTTAAATCGGGAGCGGAGCTGGGTATTTGGTGTTTACCTCAGCGGTGACAGAATCGATCGGATTTAATTTCGAAGCTACTGCTCAGCAAATCTGATCCGTCCCCATCCCAAAAGAGTACTGTTCCGCCTATGCTCTGCTCACCCACTCGGGTACCTCAATTTAGGAACTGAATAGGAAAAGCGAATTGACAACCAATGTAACAGAAGACAGATAACGACAAGTCACTCAAATGCCGGGCTAGAATCCTCACGAGCGCTTCATTTACGCTCGTGACTAAGAATGTCGAGTGAAAAGCTCTCTTTGTGTTTCACGACAAAAAGCCTACAAATTATAATCCTTGTTTTCCCACCGTCCAAGGTTATGGCTCAGAATCATTCTCTAGGGTATCCACGGAAGGCTTTTTCTGAGGCAGACAGAGCCGTAAGGAAATGTTCAAACAAAAATCTTCAGTGTCCTATCGACGAGCTTCCGTTCTTACTTTTTTGTTTTTGCTCAACGCTTTATTCATTCTGTTTTTACATGGTTTCATGCGCACTACCATGACTGGCAACACAAAAGAAATGGGTTTTGTGAACAGCCATTCTTTGAGCGATAAAAGCCTCCATGAAGGGTAATTTGAGGGGTATGACTGGTCGGTCCACAATACTTACCAAACCTCCAACTGTACCATGGAAGCCGAGACAGTCCATACTGGTGTTCTGGTCCGTGCTTATCGCCATTTCACCCAAATCGTCCCAGACAATGCTAGAATCGATAGTGGTAGTGTTTCGTGTTTCATTAGCCAATACCGGTGGGCTAGCCAGATGTGCAGAGGATGGTGGGTGTGCGGAGGGTTCTCTAAGAACCAGGCTAGTATCATGTGCACCGATGCTTTGCAACGGAATAGGGGAAGAACTGACTGAGGCAGAAGAGGAATCAAGAGTGGATGCTGCGGCTGAACCGTTGGACCCTAAACAAGGGACAACCAAAGCTTCATACGGTTCGACCGGAGTTATGGGCATGTCTGAACGCAAACGGTGGAGAGTGGTTTGATCGTCTTCGGTAGTATCCACAATCTCTTCCGTCGCCTTATAAGTCGGAGAATTTCGCAACAAATCGGATGTTACTGCCAGATTAGAATTAGATGTGGAACATCGAGACAGCGCATAGAAATCGTTTGATTTGCGGCTATCAGTCCAGGACGTAGATGGGGTCTGAAGCGACTCGCCTTCAGCCAGGGTCAATGCGATCGGTGGAGCATAAGGCACTGACTGGTCCGCAATCGACTCTTCAGATGGTGCTTCATCCAGACGAGGTAGTGGTCTGAAGGAGGATGGATGGGTACCGACGGTAGTCGAGGATGACGAGGAGAATGGAGATGAAGCAGAAGCGGAAGGCAAGCCGGAAATCGTCGAAGGACTTCGAGAACCGCATCTATGTCCGACCGAAAGGTTAACTGCCTCAGAAGAAGTATATGATGCCAAGCAGCCTGGCATACCGAACGACGAATCTATTGGGGACAACGGGTGAAGTGAATTACGACTACTGTCCCCGTATGACTCAAGCGGTTGGTGCGGATCCAATTTTCTGGGCACTTCAGTGTGAGGAATTTTCGATCGTTCCTTTCCCAAAAGATTGAACAGCCAACTTTTATTTACCTGAAGTTGAACCAGTAAATAATTAGAAGTGAACACCGGCGAAAAGTGCGGATGAATGTGAGGTTAACTGGGCCACGAATCAGATAAAAGTTTCTAATCTTACAAAATAGCACCAAAATTTTCGCAGTGAGTAAAACGTAATCGAAAAATAATTAATCAACAACCGGAAACACATCGAACCGAACTATCATCGAAGAACCGGGTTCGCAATTTGAAAAGCACATTTGCAGAACTGACAAAATTCTTTTGATGTGGATAGCCATAACGGCAGGTTTCTCTAACCGTTTCACCCACAGCTATCAATGGAAATCTTGTTTAGGTAATCAAAACATTCGTAATACTGTAGGACGAACGAAAATAGAGACAAACACTGATAAACTTTCAGGACAAATGTTTTGCAGGCGAGCGGTATACTATTGAAATCTGAAATTACAGGGACACCACGTAAAAAGCTAGACAGAGGAATTTATGGAAATGTAAGTCAGTAGATATGTCTATCGTAGGAAATCAGTAGCTGCTACGGTCTCAATTTTTGCGCTTGGTATGGAAAAGAACCAGTCACATTTCAATAAATAACATACACTCTTTAAATGTCTCACGTAAGCGCTTATTGTGTTTAGCAGCAATTGAATTTTAGGTTCCAATCCATCTCGTGCCAAGTTTCGGACAGAGGAAACAACAAAACTTGCCTTGACGATGGAAGGCTGTTCTCGTTCTTGTGATTGTGCTTCGGATGGGATCGTTATTTCACACGGACGCATATCATCTTTTGTTACAGCTAAATCAACGAAACTGTGCTCCGCTGTCCCACGCACTACGATTAAATGAGAAAAGACACAAACCAATTACAGTGGCATTGGGAAGACTCATAGAAACAATGAACTGTGCGACTAATATGCTGCATCATGCAAAAAGGCCGAAACTGTAAATTGGCTAACTGGAATCGAATCATATATGAGGTTCACAATCCCCCACCCCCACCTACGCAGTTTGTCAACAGAGTTTCACAAGCTGTTTAGACTGACCCAGATAGTATCAACCAATCGATGGAAACTTCCATCTTTATCTGTTCCGCGCACTTATCACTCTCATCTCCCACCCCGGCAGTCAATCAATACCAGCAGACTGAGTAGGTCTCGGGGACGGGGGAAGCGCAACAAATCGCCTAATCACCAAAGCTCCTTCGAATTCACCTAGTGGTTTTCACTGTTCTACCTTGTCTTGATAATTGAGAATTAGTGTGCGCAACTAGAGCTAGTTACAACGAAGCGCAACTCGACTTCAATGATAAGTTACGGAGAGAAATTTCAAACGAAAATCTTTGTGACACCACTATTGCTCAAACGTGCCACAAAGAATTCAATGTATCAAGATTAAATGTACGCAAAGTGGAAGAAAATGATGCAATACACCATAGCACAGAGTTTACCTTCTCACCTGGAACAACAGTAGCAACACCATCTACATACGAACCGTCTGCATCCGATAGCGATGCGACTGATTCAGAAAGAACTCCGTGGTTTGAATTTGGTGACGTTTTCGATTCCAATGATCCTGAGATTGTGTCAGACTGTTTCGAACTAACCGAACTAGAGATAAGACAGGACGGGATGAATGCGCACAGATTTTACTTGGCATTACGTTGCGATTGACATAATTCAAACCGAACGGTCGAAAACAGTAATTATCTCTTGAAACTAGACGATGTGAAGATAAAAACAAACGGCAAGTGAATCATGTCTAATTGGAATAATCCGAAGGTCCATTACATCTATCCTCAAGCGTACTCAACTAGCACAGTTCAAAGTGTAAAAGCTGATATAATTAGGACACATCTAAAAAAACTGCTGAACTATTTATACCAACCAATCACCACGAGGAATTCCCCCCTTTATACTCTGGGAAACAAAGCGCTCTCTCGATACACCTACAGATTATACTCAACCGAAGGTATCCGTCAACTTGGAGAAAAATATCAGTGACATAAGAACGTGACTTGTTAATGACAGCGTCCGAAGTTGTCCACTATAAATAATCAAACTGAAGCTTGAAATCAGTTGGAAATAAGTCGTAAAGGGTAGACACGGCTGGTGCGTATGACTCTCTCCAAACGGAAGCTAGATAAACTGTACAAGTTTATATCTTAACTACACCGATATGGCAGCGAACAAACGCGACGAGGAAAACTTGGAAAATCAGTGATTCCGTGTAAAAATTTCTACTTTACTGATATTTCTTAACGGCATTATCATGTGAGCCACCGTGTACTGAGCAGGCTGTTGGCAGCGATATTGGTGTTTGATTAACGTTCAGTGATGAGCAGTACCTCGCGTATTGCGCAACGTGAAAATATCGCCCTGTTTTTGAGCAATCTTTTGGACTATGAACTTGACCGCGCTAGAGGAAGATAGAACGCTCAGTCATGAAGAGGAAGCGTTCTATTCGGAAATATATGGTCTAGTTGTATTATTCCTGCTTTTGTCATCCTGTTTACTGTTGTTCATTTGCTTCTTCAATTTTTCACCGCACGGCCAGACCCAGATATCAAACAGGGTCACGCGGACCGTGTGCTACATCAGCTCGTTTTTGAGATCTGTAACTTCAACCTCACTATCAGTCTGCCATTTTCCGTTGCTGTAAATGAGGTTCAACTGGGTTTCATACAATCCTGCTCCGTACAGCGGATCGGTACAGATTTGGTGAAAAACTTATCACTGATTGTAAATTTAGTCATGAAGATCTCTTGCCTCTTGCTTCCCTCATCCTATTTTCTCCTCGTCAATCAGGGTTTTTCAGCCTCGTCGTATGTGTTCAGTTCACCGTTTGTCGAGGCAGACTGTTCGTTGTTGGTTGCTTATCTGTTTTTATTCGGCACTGTACGGTCGATCGTATCTTATGTGGCCTCACTGCATTTGCCCATTGTCGGAACATCGGCTTCGCAACTACGGCGATGACTGACGGCAGCACAGTCCCAACCGAAACGCCAACCAAATCGCGTCTCTCATCCCTCATCCCTGGTAATTCATCTACCATATACACAAATAGTGCCAGTTTTTTTCGTCATACAAACCTGTTGCCATTATCATGCACTCCACCTACTCAGTCTCCTGGTATGATTTTGGTCCAAATTTGTTCTTCATACCGTAATCCGAATGCTCGAATCGGTTCAGCTGGTTGCTTCTCTGTTCGGTTTGGCCCTCTTTTACGCATGTACCCTAATCGGTTTGGGCAGTGTTGAGTTCTACTTGATTAATACCAGTATACAGGCCTAAACAAATCTGACGACACCCAGATTGATCCCGATCGATCATGTGAATGAGTAAAATTTTGGTGTTCTCTGTTTGGAGGATGATTTGAGAAGTGCCAGACTCCTCGGGTAGACCTCTTTGGACTTGCATCCTCGTTGTACACACTAGTATGACCGACTGCGCTTCATGGCTCGGCAGTGACAAAAAACACAAAATATCTGGCTGGTCAACGAATTGAATCAAGTGACCGGGAAGATGATTCCGACCATACATGCTCAGTTGCCCAGGTTGAGACAAGAAATCGCCCAATTGTGTCAACGCGTTTCGCACAGTCTGTCTCTTGACGTCCGCGAATGGTCTCCAGCAATGATCTCATGTCTGACGCTCGGATTATTCCTCCTCTTTTTACAAATAATGCGATCGTATGTGCTTTTTAATATCTCCGAGCTAGCTTGGAATTTACTGTTCCGATCGGACCCAGAGCCACAAAGTCGCCACAAAGGCGACAGTGCCCTACAGCATCCATTACGACCACCACCACTGCTGGGATGAGCGAAGTTACCTTCAAACCTGTTCATTGACTCAGAACATCCGCGGATCGTGATGAACAGTCGACCAACTGCGTATAGTTTCACCTTGGGACACAAATCAGCCTTGGTGTTCGACCATTTCGGAGCTGTTTTACAGTGTGAACATTCAACTCACCATAGTCCTGTTTAGTGATCTCTCGGCAGGGTTTGATGTTAATTCCAAGATGGTAGGAACGAAGTTTCACATCACCACCCTCACTTGCTTTCTGCACAATTCTTGTGATTTTCATCACTGACCTTTTTCCGCTTTCCATGCGAATCTGTCCTCACTTGTTCGCTTAGGTCGATTTTCTCAATTTCCTCCACTGACAGTTCTATGACTGTTGAAGCACAAATTCAATTGGGGACTTTAAAAGTGATGGACATCAAATCAGCATCGAGCACGCAGCCGCTCACGTGACTCGCACAACACCGCCAAGCCCTGTGTTTGGGATTGAAAACTCACACGTGATGTGACCCTTTGCGGTATGGGCGTGTCGGCAAGGTAATGATAACTTTATTCTAGGTTTTGATTGCCAAGTAACAGGCAGTGGCTACTAAACGACAGGAAAATCCATAGTTTCATCGGTTTCCCGTAAATTTGCTTGGGAAAACCATTGCTTGAAATTGTCCAAAAGAATTTATCGAAGACAAGTATTTTTTTCAGGTCTCAGAAATGAAGTACGATGGACACGGAGACGCAGAACTACGGGACCGTCAGTTGATTATGTTTTCGATGTTTTACGATGAGCGAACTTATTGATAAACCTGTTCAATGATCATATGGCACTGACAACAACCAATTCTACAAGGAAGCTTAACAGTGAGCACACGCGTAGAAGCTAAAACTATTCATTTTTCATGTAAATGCCCAACGCACAGTAAGGTAGAGTTTTCATCAGGGGTGGCAATTAGCCGACGTTTCAGTTATAACTGGTAATTTTTCAGCAGGTAGGTCGCTGATCACTATTTTGTGATATCAATCTTCAGTCATTAACTGTCAGATGGTGTGCTCGTGTGCGCGGCAGGAGAGGAGGTTAAGCTCCCATTTTTACTATCAGTGTGTGTGTGGCAGTTAAGTCAGTTGAGGTCAACGGGACACCATGGCCATTGTGACGTTTATTCATCGGTGGTGTTCGTTCTGCCCAAATAACTGAAACCTCTCTCATTATTTTGGTGGATGCATGCAACGTGAGTGTCAATTATCAAGGTTACGGTATGTGGGCGCAAAGCGCATGTTCGAATAGGCGTTTTTTCACTCTATTATTTGCTGCATCTAAACATCTCAGAACCTGAACCGCAACCACGAATAAGTAAACGATGGAACTGGCAGAAAATGAAACAATAACAGGTCCTAGCAACCGAAGAAAAAGAGTAAGATTATATGCATATATAGTGAAGTCGGCAAAATCTCCCATTCGAAAACAAAAAGAAATGGACAATCATTAAAGGAGGGGGGTCGATAAACGCAAGGTAAGGATGGGTTACTTACAGGCTGTTATGCCCAGAATTAAGAGAAAGCTGTCGTATAGCTTCTCTGGTACTACTCAATCCCCCTGTGAGGCTAGACGACTGGACTGCATTTGTGATACCACTCCCACTGAGAAGTGAACTGATCAGTGAAGAAGTCAACAAATTACGTAACTCGGCCTTCAGAGATCGAACTGTGCTGGAGCCAATCTCCTCGGAAAGGTTATCGGTCCTCGTGGTAATAGTGGTTTTTGTGGACTGAGTTTCGGAAGAACTAAAAGCACCTCCGGACTGGGGCAGTTTGATCCCGACAGGTATGAAACGTTGTTTGCTTTGGTCGGATTCCGAATGACTTGAGGAACGAAATTCATCTGCGGCCAGTTCAGCAGTGGCTTCTTCTAATGTAGTTTGCGCAAGACGATGAGCTAGTTTGCTAACTGAAGATAAAAATAGGAACACGTTCAGGAAATTATCATCGATCATATACACTGCCTAAACCTCAAAAATACACAGATTAAAGACTTATACAATGGAGTCATCATTTCACATAAATGCTGTTTTTATGACCATTTCAAGGTACATAAGAATGCGTTGACCTTTTGTACTGCTGTGATCCAACGAAACTTGTAGTCCTGCTACCAGACACAGTGGTTGAGTGTTTCACTTGTGAAGCAAAAGCCCCGGACAGCAACGGTTTCCCCGGAGGATCATGCAGCTATTCCGTGACAGCCCAGGGACTACGTGCCAGCAACAACGAGTATACAGAAAACCAGAACAAAAACCTTGGTTTGGATATCTGGGACAATAAACGGTATACATGGTAATCATTTATGAGACTATATGAATGATAGGCCCGGGAAACAAATGACAGATAAGATCGAAGTTTGAGTCGAAAACACTGAAGCGGATGGTACGCCAACTGAAGGACGGAAGCATTTTTTCATGGTGTTCATTTAGTACAACAAGCAGGTTATCCGTTAGAGCAGAGTATTAAATGAACCGACACTGGAGGTGTGGTGCAGAAAAAGTGGGACATTTGAGTATGTTCAGTCAGATTTGGGTTCCTTCTCAAAGTTTATGGCAACAGAGAAGGAAAAAACGCAACAAATAAAGAAGTCTCTGTCCAACATTTTATGACATCTGAAACAAAATGACATAATAGATTCATCTACTTTCGAACGGATACGGCCTACAGGAACTATCATTCCCAGATTGTATGGATTACCAAAAATTCATAAGAATGCAGTCCCCCCAAGACCCATCCTAGACATATGAAATTCCCCGTACCATGCGGTGGCCAAATAGTTGATAACTCTGCTGGAACCGGTTAGGCAGAAAATATCAAAACACAGCCTAAAAGATACATTTGAATTCATAAGTTGTATAAAAGACCTGAATGTGAAAGAGCGACGGATGTCATTGTTAGATGTCAGTCCATTTTTTACGAACGTTCCAATCGGTGAAACCATCGATTACTTATGTAACTATTTCGAAAGCAACGTATTAGAGATAGGCATTCCCTTAGAAGCTTTGAAACAACTGTTGTTTTCTTGCACACACAATATTCAGTTCAAGTTCAACGGTCAGATCTACCGTCTGAAGGACGTGGTAGCAATGGGCTCCCCACTCGGACCACTGTTTGCCGACGTTTTTATGGCGAAGTTGGAAAATTGCCCACTTGAATCAACGATCCATTGCTGTGGCTTGTACAAACGCTTTGTAGATGGCATCTTTTGTGTAATCAATTCCTCAGACCAGATAAGTCAACTGTTAAGTTCGTTTAATTCAGCTCATGACAACTTGCAGTTCACAATGGAAACGGAATCAAACGACAAAATGGGCTTCTTGGATGTTCGGATGAATCGTCGTGAAGACGGTTCAATCAGTCGTTCAGCACACAGGAAGGCGACGTGGAATGGGCAATACATCTACTTTCACAGTTTCGCGCCTCTTAGGTTGAAAAGGAGCCTAATTAGGTGCCTCATAAACAGAGCAAGACGAATATGTTCGGAGGAGACAGTTGGACAAGAACTCCGAACGGTGCGAAGGATTTCAACCCAGTATAGTTATCCAGACAGCCTAGTTGATAAGATGATGCAGATGGAGCGGAAAACTCCAAGAGAGTCTATGGCGGAAAGGAAGTCAGTATACATTACTTTGCCATTCAAAGGTGATGCTTTGGCAGAGATTACTTGGAGAAGATTGTCAGGGGTCATCAGCAAAACATTATACACAGCTAATCTGCGGATGCTGTTCCAATCCAGACCGGCAGTAACTTTGCGGTTGAAAGACAAAATACCCGATTCTGCAGCCTCATTCTATATGTACTCATTCGCTTGTTCCTGTGGGATAATGCACATCGGCCGCACGACCAGGCGTTTGTCTGAACGTATCCGCGATCACCACCCTGCATGGTTGAACACTGGAGCAATTTATTCGCTCACCAGCGCGGTCGTTTCACACCTAATTCAGTCCAATCACACGGTAAACATGTCCGAGGCTTTTCGTGCCCTGTCTAAAATCCAGGGTCGACAATCAAGATAAGCAAAATGTCGAATCCTGGCCGCAGCTGCGGCTGTTAGCATCCGCCTACACAACCCCCTTCTGTGTGCCCAAAAACAACTTGTGTGCTCCTAAGCTGCCCTCGCCCTCCCCTCATCCTACAACAGGCCACGGACCATATGAATATTGACATGATACGTGAGAAATAATCCGCATACGGTCTTGATTAAAGCTTGGATCACAACTGTATTCTTTCCTTCTTTATATCACCATTATTCTCTGTCACTCCCTATTTGTCCAGTCGGTCCAATTCCTCAACTTGTCGTTATATATTGTGATGTAATGGTATGAGTATGAATCACTGAAAACGAGCTTGTTCGCCAACCCGTGTTCTCATAATGGGTTCACTGGGTATAATGAGACGAAAGATTATAGACTTTGTGGAAGTATTTTAATGTATACGACCTTTTCCAATGGTTACCGGTTTCGCGGGAATGTCTCCAGCAGTTTAAAAGCTCTTATTCCAAATCTAAACAAGGAAATGTTTTTGTGTAAGTAGTAAAGTACTGTATGTGAATGACAGAAAGAAATTTCTCGGAAGCGCACGAATGGTTAAGCGGTTGATGCCGCTCATCAGCTTTGCGTACTCGGTAATCTCCTGCCCGATCATCTCTACATTTAAAGTGATTAGTCAGTCATTTCCAGAGGATAGCATTTGCTTTGAACAACTTGCACAGTTCGTCAAGCATTTCTGCTTAGACCAAACCACTTCGAGTAAAGATTGTTCTTCACATCCACTTTGTTGAAGTCACATTTGAGCTGGGAACCCAAGTATCAGCAAAATAGTTTTTTTATTTAAATTAGAAAATACTAGTGTAAATTTTGAGGTGGATATCGCTGCTTCGAAGACTGAAAATCACTTCCATCCGACAATAGTTACAATCAAATAAACCTCAGTTGATCTGCAGTCAGTAACGCGCTGTCTGACTGCTGCAGCAGACACTCGGCCATCGGCAGATGTCACGTCGATGCTACAGATGACTGAGGTTGGTAAATGCCAAAGGAGTCTTTCTTATACGCAGAGACACCTCATCCGATGTCCGATCACCGGATGAGACGCAGCTGTCTAGATAACAAAACTTGCTTCCTTTTTTGGTCTACAGTGACTCCAGACAGCGGAAAGTTTGGGGTTGGACCAACCCAGTCTTGCAACAACATCCTGAACTTTGAAGGTGCAAAACACATACCCAACAGTGCTACGCAGTCCGTCAAGATGTACAGAAAAGCTTGCAACTTACCCGGATCTTCAATTAGAAGAACTATGTCATCCGCATAATCAAGGTCTGATACCCTTCCACAACAAGCAGTTTTGACGCAATGCTAACCAGACATATTCCCCTGCGATTTTCACAGGAGAACCTGTCGCCTTTCTTGTAAATCGATACGATCACCGATTCACGCTACTCTTTGGAACTTGTTCCTTCTCCCACATCGAACCCAGTAGTTTAGCAAACTCCAATGACGATGATGGACCACCGTCTTTAGCAATAGACGGTTCATACTATCATTGTGTTGGTCTGATATGAATATGCTATGGAGGATAAGATGAACAAACACGACATCCTCGGATGCTCTTTGGTTGGTGACACCGGCAAAATCGTAAGAATTGGTAATTGTAATCTGGAGAATCCCATGTCCACACTAAGAACAGCAAGGGTACTACTCAAAATAATAATTCAACAAATATAGTCCGAAAGACAGGCTGGTACAAATTCGAAATAAATACAGAGGCTCACTGTGTTGGAAGACCGAAAATTCTTCGTTATTCAGGCGATCAAGGGATAAGAATGGAACACTTGGTGAATCCCGCAGACGAAGAGTAGGGTCCATTTCGACACTGGAGACAGACGAATTCCGTTTAGAAGCTGTTTCACTCTCGGGTCTCGTGATGTCCTCTACAAATGGCGCTTCCTCAGTGGCTTCTGCGATAGACTAGCGACAAGAAAAATCGGTGAGCATTATTACATGATATGGTAGTGATTTGCATGGTGAGCGGTATTTTCATGTTGCGAGCCACATTAAATCATCGAACGACGAATAAAACTCATTGTTAGAGTAAATTAAATTATTTAGCTCACTACTTTCTTCTTAACGCATATTGAATTATTGTAGACTCCGACTGTAAAGAAGTCCATTGATATTGGTGACGATGTACATCCAGTAAATAGTTGGCGGTGCATCAGGCAGGATTGGAGCGACATAAACCCGTCGACTCAGTTTCACGGTATTGTGGTCAGATAGGCCAGACGCGCGTACTCGGAGGGGACGGCGTGTTGAATATGCACTGTATTTGTGATAGTCACCTTAACAAGGACGAAATACTCATTTAGGGTTTACCAAGTTAAGTGCAAGGTGGATGCTTCACAGCTCACTACCACGCCTGACCTACTGAGGCCTTATGTGGTTCACCACTTTAAGTCTCAGGATCATGGCTGCCGGTTTTTCACACTATGATTCATGAAAATACACAACTACACACGCACTCGCTCTGCTCACTCAGAAAACAAGCATGAACTCATTACCCTCACTAACATTCGCGGAATCAACCATAATATCGACTCTGTCCACCGATTTCTCCAATCTTCCTCTCCTCTTGCTCTATTTTTGATCGAGACCCAAATGCCTCCATCACCGGACACCACCCAATTCCAATTTTCCAACTATGCATTTTACCCATCTTTTCATCCAAAGCTGGTGTCTGTGCCTTTGTCCACCAGTCAGTCGCCATATACAGAATCCAGAATCCTGACTTTTCCTATCGTGAATTTCAGTTGATGTTGCTGAAACTCCGACTTCCTTACTTTATTCACTGCTTTTGTGTTGTTTACCGTTCACCCAATAGTAGCGACCCATCGATCTTTGATTTCGTATCTTCGAACATTAAGCACTTGTTTGTTACGGTTCCCAACCGCCACATCACCATCTTAGGAGATTTAATGTTCACCATGAGACTGGCTGATTCGCTCGTCGGACACTTCGGCTCTGGGGCGCGAAGCCGAACATTTCACCGTGGTCAACAACCTGTGCCAACTTGTTGACTTATCCACACGTATTTCCGGTGCAGCTGGCGATCGTGCCCATACCCTTGATCTGGTTCTCATTTCTGTTTGTTCTCTGTTCTCTGGCATCTCTGCTCTTCTTCCACTTGGCTCATCTGACCAGTATATTTCCCGTTCCATTAATTTTACTCGTTCCGATCCTTCACCTACCTGAAGACAAACACTTTGGCGCTACGGTTCAGCCAACTGGGATGGTTTTCCAATTTTCCATCCTCTTATCCTTGGAATGATTGTTGCTTTATTTCAGACGTATCAGTTTCCGTTTCTAATTTTACTGACATTGTTCTTCAGGATATACAAATTTTTATTTCTCACTTTTCCAAACCCCGCAAATCTGAATCCCCTAAGTGGTTCAACCACGCATGTGATCGTGCTGTACGCTTGAAGCATGCAACATTTCGCCACTGGCGCCGCTCACCCATTCCCGACTTCCACTGCCGCTTCGCGCAAGTCAGAAACAGATGCTCGTCAACCATACAGAGCAAAAGAACGCTTCATCCGCTGGAAAGCCCAACGTTTACTCTCATTTTTCACCGGTGGCCGTACATTTTGGTCCCTTGCCAAAGCAGTCTCCCGCAATTTTTGCCCTTCCAATTTTCCTCCCATTTGTAATTCCTCTGGTGAACCGCACGAGAAAGCCGAGGTTTTTCTCTCTCCCCGGTTTGCCTCCAACTCCAAGTTACTCACTTATCCTACTCCCCCGGTTGCTTCACTTCCCTCTGTCTCGCATTTTCAACCTCATATTAGCAATAAGAAGATCCGCCAAGCGCTGTGTTTCTCTGGACGTACGCAAACCACCCGGTTCTGATGGTATACGGTAAATGTGTACCCCTGAATTAGTCCCTCTCTCTCCCCCAACTTTCTACTTTTCCGATCTCTTGGAAACACGCCGTGGTTTTTCCTTTCTGAGTCGATTAACTATTGTCTTATTTCCCTCACATCTGTTATTTCGAAAGTATTTGAAACTGTCATCTCCGACCAACTGCGTGCGTTTCTCGAACGCGAAAGACTACTGAGTGGTCGCCAATGCAGATTCCGACCTCGCCATTTCACTGGTGATATCCTGGCTCTCGTCGCACACTCCAGGTCGGCTGCACTCGACAATCACGGAGAAAATGCCGTCTAACCCGACATCTCTAAAGCCTTTGACCAAGTTTGGCACGAAGGTCCTCTGGCGAAACTGCCCACGTCCGGGTTCTCCTCCGCTCTTTTATCGTGGACATCAAGTTTGCTCAGTAAGCGAACCATCCTCGTCCGAGTTGATGGGGTTCTGTCCCAGCCATTTCGTGTGAATGCTGGTGTTCCCCAGGGTTCAGTACTTGCGACCACCCTACTTCCTTTATTTACTGATGATCTTTTATCTACTACTTCCAACCTAATCCATTCTTTCGCCGATGACACCACCCTTCATTCTTCCTTTTCAAAAAGCATTCTCCGCCATGTCAACACCAACATCGATCGTGAACGCAGTGCAATCAGTGTATCTTTCGAGTTCGACTTCGAACACCTCTTCTCCTGGGGATCTCACAATCATGTTGCATTTAATACTTCCATAACTTCTCTCAATTTCCTTGAAGTATCATTCATTCTCTTTTCATTTATCCTTCGATTCAACCGTGCTGCCTTCCACAGATTCGATCTCTCTTCTTGGCTTATGTATAACTTCGTCTCTGTGTTGGTCCGCTTTTATATCTCAGCTCGTCTCCCGCGCATCTTCTGATGTACAAAGCTAAAATCCACCCAACACTTGTATACTGCAGTCACGTTTGGGAGGGAGCTTCGCCTACTTCTCTTTCTCTTCTTGATCGGGTTCAACGTAAGGCCATCCGGCTGATGGACGACCTTTCTTTAACCTCCAATCTGCAGTCACCAGCCCATCGTCGGACCGTTGCTTGGTAATCCCTCCTCTATCGGTACTATTTTGGATTTCGTTCCTCGAAATTTGCTCCGGTAGTTCCTCTTCCCGACCATCACGTACCCAGGCAACTAGTAATCCTTATCAAGCTTCTGTCACTAAATGTCGTACTTCTATCCTTCAATCCCCTTTCTTTCCCCGGACCGTTAAATTATGGAACATCCACATACGACCTTTCTCTCGTTAAAAGCAGGATCAATAAAATAGTTCTAGTGTGAATATTCCCCCATAACTCTTTTTTAGTGTCTACTGATCATGGGGTTTACCCCTTATGCTGTATATCCCTTTAAGTGTAATTAAAAAAAACTAAAATTGCTCAAAGGCAAAAGTGAGTTAAAATAGAACGATTGTACGACTTTGCACGGTAGACTGTGGATGAGCAATCAGTTTTCACCACACAATATATCACAAGGCGGTACAATGCAATACTTGCCAGTTAAGCAGGAAAAACAGCTACGCAAAAACACCGACAGAACAAGACATATACATTGACTCGTGATCATGGGTGACACGGCTACAATTTCGGTTACAGACGAATCCAAAGTCTCTTCGTTTTTCGATATAGAACAATCACTATGTGATTCTAACAACAAACTCTACGTCCATGCACGTTCTATTCGATTCAGGTAAGATTACAGCTCTCTTCGTTTATTTGAGTGACTGACGTTTTTATCACCCAGTATTTAATGTTCCATATAATCTGATGTATATTACTTTAGACTAGATTCCACTCAGAGAAAAAATCAAAATCGCAGCCTTTAAGAAAGAGGTCAACAGTTAACTAAAATAAAGCATGCGACGGTTGATTTCCAGAGCCATGATCTCACCTCACTTTGATTGGATGACTGATTTACCACCTCGAAGTCCAACAGATAAGCCGGCAAAGGTTTGTTCAAAGCAATGGGTTCAGACCGAGGAGGGATGTTCTCCGACTTCTCCAGTTGAGATGGCGTATCGCCTCCTTCACGTGGACTGGTAGGTGACTCCATTTTACTGCGATCGGACAAACTAGCGTCCGAATGACCAACAGACAAACTAACAGGTGACCGACGCGAGTCTCGATGTGAATGAAATTCCTTAATTTGTGATGAGATAATAGAAGTCAGTTTTTGTCTCCATTTGTCAGGTATCGAGGTCATGGTCCGCCCAGACTCATTGCCGCTCGCGCCTGAGTTACTTGATGGTGATGGTATATTGCCCAGATACAATTCACTTTTCAAAGGTTCACGAACTGTTGACGAATCAGATTTGTCCTAATAAATGCAAGCGAACATGAGATTCGTCAATACAGGTCCAATCTTGTGCAAATTTTATGGAAAACGCCACGTTTGACAACAATTGTGATTTTTCAGCTCCGTATTGACAAAAAAAGTTATACTGAACTAATAACCAGACGGTGACAAATGCAACAGAAGCTGGACGACCAGATTCCGTTGCAATATGAAGACAAAATAGCGAACAGGTAGGTTTGAAAAGTTGGGAAAAAAGCGCTTGATATCGATCACCATCCAAAAAAATAAGATTGCAACTTCAATCTGAGAATGTTCCAAATTTCGCCATCACGTTGCGGTTATATAAGGGGATGAGTAGTGCAAAGAAAACCAACAGGGGACTTGAAACAAATCATGACTGTATACCCGGGAAGTTTTGTCATAGTCGATTACTTTTCTTTTCTTGCAAACTTTGTTTTTTAGTAGCGTACCAGATCGTCAGAATAGTTCTTCCGGTCCTCGAAACATACTTGAAACAAGGTGATGAGAACAACGAAGATGATCAATAGGCGCCAATAAGGTGACAGCCTGCGGAAACTGAAAGCCGATAGGCGTTTTCTAATATAGCTTTTGCTCAGTAAGCTAACAACGAACCAGTGATATTCTGTGAACGAGACACCACCTTGTTTGCATAAAGATTCCGACCGAATTCAAGCGTTACCTCCTTGAAAGTATACAGCTGTATCACGAAGTGAATGTTGCTTGCACGACCCAAAGAGCTATGCAGGATGGATTCCTTGAGCCGGAAACACAATCACGCAGAAAGGTAGAGCTCAGACGAAGTTCGATTTCACTGATACAGTTGATGGGCAAAAACAGATTCTGTACGACCAATCTTTTTGCCCCTGGAGAGGATACTCCAGTGAATACACACGGAGAGAAACAATTACCCTGTCAAAAAACCTCCAACAGATGGGCGTAGGTGGGGAGTACTTGGGGGTTTCTCTCGACAGTAGAAGAATTCATCGCACTACATTGAACGGTAATTATCCGTCTAAGTTGAGATGTCCCCAGCCTAAAAGGCGCAGCCCCGTCCATGTTTCTTTTGCTCCACATGATACACGGGGTCAAAAAAAAAGAAGATCGATAATTGAAACAACCGCAAACATAGAGCATAAAAGAAACTACAAACAGGTCTCACGTGACAGGCCGGAAGACGTAGCTTCATGAATGCTTCGGTCACGCTAGCGTGTTGCGTTACCCCGCCACTGCTCAGTAGGTCAAACAAATGAGTTAAAATCTCTGGTTAGCATACCCGAAGGCAATCCTCTTTTGCTGTGTTAGCAGCCGTGAATGATGATTTGCCCAGAAACCTTAGTCATCTTTATTCTTTACTTTAAGATCTGACCAACAAGCAAGGTGTACTGTGGTTCAGGAATCATGAGTGATGGAACGAATCACTCAGAACTAGGACATAAACGAAAAACATTTAACAACCGAAAATGTTCGCCCCACTTGGCTGCATTCAAATTTTGCACCCTATGGAGCAATAAGATGACCCAGTCAGAACTACTGAAGTTTCCAAAAACTTCGTCTCCGAAACGTTCACACATGATCACCATTTGTACCCCAGATTCAACTCTGCCCCCGCGCTTCACTCTTCGCAAGTCGAGCGACCCAGTATTTGGTGCTTACTGCCAGACCGGCATCAGGTTCGAATGAACCTGCATCAGTCGCGGCGTCCCCACAAAATCCGTCTCCTACGGAAGGGACGGGGCTATAATGCAGAGTGTGCAATGGTTGGCTCTATGGTTGTGAATCCTGGCCGCTCTTTGCTGAGGACTGCTGGCAATTTTTGATATAAGACGACCGAAATATCCGGAGCGACGCTCGTGTATGGTGACAACACCAAGTCAGAAATGATGTGGCTCATCATCCAACGTTTGGTTTTAGTAGCCGCTCTTGACCGAAATAGTTCCTTTACATTCCCTAGGTGGACCGGGCACGTTTTAGGTATAACAAACCATCGTCCATTGTAAATCGAACACTTAACCACCAGGTTATATGCGCTGGCTCTAGAAGATGCGCTGAACCAATATACTGCATAGTATAAGACCTTCTGCCACTGACTTTGAAACTTAGCAGAGCGTTTCCTGCACAGTGGACGACTTCCGCGTAGAGGACCATAAATACAGTTCTTTCGCGCTGCATTTCATAGAGGAATGCATCACAGGAAATAATTTATCGTATTCGATCAATTAAAATGAACAGCTGAGGCTAGTTCCTGCTTGTGGCGATTATACAAACGGGATCAGCACCACTTTCAAACTGAAAGGGTTCCGCAAATAGCACTGCACACGCATGACAACAAATCCATTGGCATGTGCTTATCGTCATTACTGTACATCGTCAAACGGCGGAGTGAGCCCCGCTGACCACTGCCTCTCGCACCAGGTTGCACGCAGAATTAGAAAGTTAGAATATACAAGATGGACAGGGAGTGGACATACACGGAACGGAAAAGGAAACAACGCCCCAATAGCCAACATACACATGGAATACGCAGTCTTACTGTACAACGGTCGAGCCTGTTTTTTTAATCATGAATGGGTTCTCTATTTTTATCTCATTCACCGTCAACCGGTGTCGCAAATAAGTTTGAACAGTCTTTGACTGTTACCTGAAGCAGCTGCTACTTGAGTTTCTTTGGCCACCTTGACCCCACAATTTCCGTGATCATTTTTGATGGGTTTTGTGACTTGCTTTTACAGATACTTTCGTATCTGATTCATTTCCTTACAGATCAAGAGCTGAAAATTCTGTTCCATCAGACTGAACGACTCTTGAGAAACCCAGCGTCTCTGGTGGATATCGGATCTAGGACTGCAGTCGAAGCCTGTTGCACGGGCATTAATCATTTGATTTGGGCCCAGCGCTCGTCTACATTACCGTTGGTCGTAGCTCCTAGATCCTTGGATAATTTCTGCTCATAACTGGTGTGTAGTTCTGGATCAAACAAACGTTGTACGGCTAACCGGCTTTGCGGCTTGCGTCGATGACCATGGAGCTGGAGCGATAATGGCGGTAAAACTATTGTATGGCCCGACTTCACGTAGGTGGACCAGCAGGATCTACAGTTCTGGACAGAAATGCGCCACCGGTAGTTTGTTGCGACATGATCGATTTGCCTCAGGTTACCTGTAGAGTTAGAGCATCATGTCGCCGTGTGACGCGAGCTGTGTTGGCACGTGCTCAGGCAGAAACTGTTCGAATGAGAATACGCGAACGATGTTGAACCTCCGAGTGAAGTTCAGATTAGGTCTACCAACTACCAACTACGCACCACTGCGCTCTGGCATCAGTTGCTATCTTCCAGTATCGTCGAGTCAATGGCGAAAAATACCGAAGAACGAAGAGGAATGGAGCCAAAACCAAAGTAACAAGCAGAAATCATATCTCCAACCACACGTTAGGCGGGTTTCATCAACCCTAATCTGTGAATTTAACAGACCCACTCGGCCAAGTCCATTGACTATGGTTTTTATACATTGTATCGGACGTTGTATCCGATACAACGCTGTACTATGTGGAGAAGGAATTAGATAAACGTATATGGCGTAATCGTGATACTGTGGGTGTCATATTATGGAACTGGAACGGACATGTGACATCTCGTGTACCGTATCGACTGACAGTGGAAGAATAAACAAATGTTTGAAGATCACCTTCAATCGACTGCGCACAAGCAAGTGGATCAGAAACGTCAAATGTTGATTAAACGGAATGAAGGACCGAAATCAACGAGTGAGTTCCGTTTGCACTTCGAAACATATGACCTCCAGTCAGATAAACTGTTAGAGGTTTCATCACAAATTCTGCCGTCCAGGCAATCAGAAGGAACAACTAGATTTAGATGTGTCATGTTTTTCCCATCATCGCCGATGGAGCTACAACGTTTTCAGTCTATCTTAGTACACGTTTACCATCAATACAATATAGCTAAGCCGTCAGCAAGTGGGTTATGGAGGGCATAACGAGAGACTTTTGACGGAACTACAGAAGAACGGTAACGTAATTGAACTGACATAAGACAAGGGCACAGATACAATGCGCTATAACTAGTCACACTTTCATCCAATATTTTGTTGGCACGAGGAACCTACATCTTAAACAATGGAAAGTCCATTTGCATTCTTGCCGAGATCGAACCGGCGACCTTCCGCTTACCAGACAGATGCTCTACAAACTGAGCCATCGCCCTACGACCAGTAGGGTGTGAGTAACGGAAGTAAATACCCAATGACGCGTCGCTGGATATTCACTTGCGTCATCACCATCGCATCCATGCTAGTAGTTTTTTGCAGCTGGAAGACTAAGTAACTGACTCTACAGCCTCATTTTGTGCAGATCAATTCACTTGTTCCTCTGAGACAATTTACATCGGACGCATGACCATGCACTTTGCCTGAATGCATCTCTGAAAACCACTCTGAATAGTTGGACACCGAAGTAATTAAGTCACTGGCCAATGCGGTGGTTTCAACAACAGTTCATACAAATCACAGCAAACGTGACCGAGGCTTCTTGCGCCGTGTGCGCAAAAACAACTAGTGTGCTCTCTATCTAACCCTCTGGATCACCCCCATCTTACAATAGATCTCCAACGAAACGAAAACTGGCACAGAACGTGTAAAAGAAATCTGCATCCGGTAATGCCAGTTATGCCCGGAACACAATATTTGTAAACACTGAGTGGAGATATTACCAAAGTTTAATCTGTTGAAGGTTTCATTATCCTTGAGCAACGCAATCATTTCACGGAAGTACGCACTGACGAAAAATGTGATGCATGAAAAATGGTACAGGAAGTTATTAATGGAATTACCGTTTGGGACGACTCTTTCTCTATTGAACTTTTGTCCGACCGTTCGCTGACAGCCCGACCTTCAACAAAAACGGAATCTCGTGGGGTTAGCTGTGAAACCTCTGGACCAGTTGGGACAGTGTCAGTTTGCATTGTTCCAGCTGAAGTGGATGGTGAGTTCTCAGCAGAATCCCGTTTACGGATTGTACCCATTCGAATACGAGCGATTCGTTGGTCGATCTCAGCCAGTTCACGGCTAGTGCGATGTAACAAGACAGACACAAGGTGGGATCTCTGACTAATACAATTAAAAATTCTAAACTGATATTTGAGTTATATTTTGGTATTGTGAATGCAGTGTAACGACACATGTTTCCAAATCCGACTTAGCGAAACCTAGTGGTTCGGAAGGAAAATTTCAGATTTCAAGGTTAACGGTACACTAGTAATATAATGGATCCTTGTATTCGCACTCTAACGTGCGGTAAAAAGGAAACCGTACAATGAAATGTGAGGTAATTTAGAATAAAAATTCAAGGAAAACAGATATAACTACAAAAAGTAAACAGGAAGAGCAAAGGATAATATAGATGAGAGTACCGGGACAACACAAAACATGTTTGGATACACTGAAATTACTGACTGTGATACTCTGATACGTCATCCAGTATACTCAACTACCAAGTGATCTCGCAGACCACAACTAGGGCAATTCTAGTGATCGGAAGTTTTGTCTTTTTAATGTTACACGGATAGAACAACAGATCCACGTCTAATAGCCAATACCCACCCGGTGAGAAATATATTCTGAAGACTTACAACGATCGGAAGACAGTCTGGTGATATAAGTTAACGGATATCATCTCTGATGTGACATATTCGAACACCATCATGTTCAGTCAACCGTGGTGGCAAACAGCAAACACTGTCTCCAGATTTATTACCGCATCCCGTCTGCCAGGATCTTCGTAACTCTCCACTCCAAGTCTCCGGGTCGTAGTTACATTTAAAGCCAAGAGCGTGTTCCTACTACTGCATTCTGGCGTGAGCATAGAATCAGGAAAAATCACCAAGTACAATCGCTATCTATCGTTATCTTTGAATGGAATTTAGATGGTGGAAAGTAGCACAAAAGTTGTCATGACTTACGCGAATTAAACAGGCATTTACAAATATAGTATTTCCTAAATGAGAGTATATGTGCAGCTATGAGCAGCAGTGGGTGAGTAAGTTTTCAACAAATCCGATTAATTGAAAACATGCTGGAGCTTACTGATTTTTGCCCTTGGTATGAACGACAGTAAGTGTGAAACGTGTTGCCACATGGAGTAAAAAAACTTTTTCGTGAATTGATGGGCATGTTCTGCTATATATTTCCATAGGAAATCAACTTGAGGGGCATCGGGGATGTGATTTTTTCTACCTCTAACAGCATTGGACTGAGAACAGAATAAAGAAGCACTATAATCAGTGCATAACTGACAAGGTAATGACTCAATCTCAGTTTAACTTTTGTGAAGTACGCCTTCTGTATGACTATTTCATTTGTAACTGTTCAATTTCCAGGATACTGTATAACTTACTTCAACAACTCTTGTTGTTCTGAAAGTGAAGTGCCTTGAGATGATCGCGCCGACAGTGCGACACTACCATGAGAATCCGTTAACGTCCGTGCTGACGATAGATTCAGGGACGTCGGTGGGGTGTGCTCAGCACGACCAAAAAGGGTATTCAAAGATCGAAGGGCATCATATGTGGGGTCTTTCAAAGACACAGCATCGCTAGTGATGCTAGCAGCAGCACTACCGTGATCCCCGCGTGCAGCATGATACCGACGTTGCCGCGGGTGTATGCTGGGCAGTTCAGGGCGCTCACCAGGACCGAGGATTGACTCTTCTGTGCTAACGACCGCCATCTGCTCACCAGCGACACGATCCTTTGGTAAGGACACGATGGAATTTAGGGCGGTCGGGGCTGTGTGATAAATCAATGGAAACGCAATCAAATATCTAATCACGTAGCAACTGTGTACCTGTATCGTCTTGAAACAAGCCACTGAGTGTCATTTTCGGAATTCATCTTTCCGTCGTTCATTGGCTTAGAAAAGAATACATGAAATCGTACGTTGCTTGATAAACTAAGTCTGGCCAAATATGTTTTGCTTTTTTAAGTTCTATTTATAATTTCTCGAAAATTTCCTTGATGACCGCACCAACAATTAAAAGTGAAACATTTGTTCAGGAAGTACATTTGTGTGTGCAACCGTTCTTCAGCCTCAGGCACGACACTAAGCGACGGCAAATTCAGTGACTAAAAACTCGCACAACATAAGGGGCAATCAGTGTAATTCGGTAACCTTTTAATGAAACGCATCGGGTGAGGACAGTAAGTAATCATTTTAAATCAAACAAAATTTAAAACGAAAAGAAATTTTGCAGTCACCTTGCTTCGTGATACTAGGAGCCGGTACTTCTGAATTGGTCTGCATTATACTACGATGGAACGAAGATGTACAAACGGAACTCGGACCTGACACGTTTTGGTCCGATGAAACAGTCCAAGCGATTCCACCTGATTCTCTCACAATACCAGTCATTTCAGAAGCTGCATGGGGACGATTCACATCACGGGAAGAGTAACCGGTATACAACGGAAAATAGTTTATAAAAATGCAACCAAATTTTTCCAAGTTCTCTCTATGACTTTTAAATGTGAGGACGGGCACTTGGCCGATGCAAAGCGGAGCCTGTTTATTTACGGCGCTTTCATCCAATCATGAGTATCACATCCCTAAGGTAGCGTCTGAAGGTAAATAAACGAAATCAAAATCAATGCAGAGTGAGGACATAAGATGCAGCATTGGCAATCACTAGGACGAAAAATAATTCATTTTCTCACGAAATGTAATTTATAGTGATAGTAACCACGAAATACACGCCCTGTTTACTTTTTGAAAGCATTCGTTTGCTGGCAACTCATTCCTCGACCCGTCTGACTAACTTCCTCCACATTCTGAGACAAACAGATGCATTACAAGTCAAGGTATTCCCCCGACACCGCAGCCCATTGTTGTAAGACCTCTTCGACAAGACTGTGAAACCTGGACAGTTGGAGCGGTTAACAAATGGCTTTTTCATTTCAAAACCGATGTCTTCGGACAGTCATTCGAATCTGGTTTAGTTCAGTTCCAACAATCATTAACTGTGCACTGGGTGCGCGGGCCTGGTTTCTATCTCTCGGCGGGAACTTTGACCGTTAACCAAAAAATCGACAGTTTGGAAAACGCAAGAATAAATCTACAGATAATCAAGTCCAGTTGATTAGGAAAGTATGGGACTACAAAAGCGACCGTGGTTGCAACTCCTAGCCACATCTGCCAATCTATGTAGTCTCTGAGTGGGTGGATCCCTTGGACTCCACCCAGGAAGTCATTCAGGCAAACAGTTTGTCCGGTATAAGCTGAGAATACTGTTCTAGAATCCTTATTCCGCCCACAAACAAGAGGACGGCAGAACTTGTTTGGACGTCCCACTCAGACAAAGCTAAAAGCTGCATATTTATTCGAGGAAGTCAACAAAGGTCATGGATGAATGCTCTTTAAGAAACTGAAAACCACTGAACACTAGAAGACACAGACATCAAAAAGACAAATGCACCTACTTCAAGTATATCTGAGCAACTGCAACACTCAGTACCTCATCTGACATATGACAAGAGCCGAAATGAGGCAGCTATCCCATTCGCAACAAGATGTACGAAAACCACAGAATCGGACAACTTGGAATGGTGTTGTCCGTGGCGAACCGCGACCAACTAGCTAAAAAATGTATGACATTTTCTCCTTACTAAAATGAATAGGTATTATTCTTCTACTTCCCTTAGTTATTATACAACAATGCACAATATTTGTTGAAGAGAGTCGAATAAGGGAATGACTGGAGGAGGCAGTAGTGCAACTCGGGAAGTCAAGGCCTAAAGTCCAGGATGGTGAACGTTTGATCACTACCGGTCAAAGACAAACACGAGCAGATTCGACGTGTCAAGTGCGAGGATATGCAAGGACATATGATCAAGAGTTTATTGAAGCCTAGCACATCTATAATAAGCTGACGAATAAACAAATACCAGAAGTACGAGTATGCACTTATTTAGTCAAAAGACTGACTAGGGATACTCAACGGAAACGTGATCAAATCAGTTCAAAACAGGACAGAAACCGATGAATGCTGGGAACAACTAGTCAGCATCAGTGCATGCTTTCCATCTTTATGAGAGCGAGAGACGGATGATAAAGGGAACATAGCACAACAATCGACCAACAGCTTACATAATTCGATAGCAATAAATAATCACTCGTCAATGCCTTTTTACATTGACGAATTCATTTTGACGTTCGTAATCCAACTGTCCGACTTAGTGAACAAGCCAACACCGGTTCAATGGTAACGAAAACGTTTTTCAGTTATCGAGAACCACAAATGGAAGTATGTCTTGAGTAAAACAGGAAGGAACAAAAAAGACTACCAACACCTCTCCAGTTACCCGATGAACACTTACTATTTTGGGGTTGACTGCACTGAATCGTTTGGACATCAGTCTCAAACGCAGGTTCTGCTACAAAGTCCACTGAGTTCGACTCACCAACCGAGCCAACAGTGACCAGAGTCTGATGTGGGACAACTTCGTCTAGTTCATGGGGTATTGAATTGGCTATCTGTAGTAGTATTTCATTCTGAAATTACAGGTAGGATGAAAGAAAACATCATACAGAAAAGTCATGAGAATCAGCTGTGATGCAAGTAAAATCGGTTTCGCTACCAAAACATCCTCTAGGTGGAACGCTCGTTCCAAGAATTTCTCCTTAAGGAAGCAGCTGACTATTCACTGTTTCATCAATAAAAATCATCAAGCAAAACTCTTTGACACCAACAAATATTTGCAGCGGACCAGTTAAAGCCCTCCAAAATGCATAGGACATACCTAAAGCAAAATTCATTCACATAACATCGATAAGCTTATTCTGTTCTGTTCAGACAACCATTACCACGCACTGGAAGTGGTGGCTTTGGTTGATATCTCCTAGCAGCAATCTCAAAAGGCAATCATGAAGGAGAAAAAAGTAAGAAAGGTGTAGGAAGGGAACTACATTAATGGAATTAATTCGATGAGGAAAGTTTGCGGATGCAACAGCGCCATTGATCGCGGCATCTAGCCATATCCCCCAACGTATCTAACCATTGAGTGGGAGAGTTTCTTGGACCCCACCCAGACAGTCTAACACGTTCTACATGGCCGAGTCCACTAAATAGGCTCTTCATACCTTTCTTTCACATCACTGACTGATCACCCTTACTCATCTTCCAACCGGTACCCGTCTCAGCATACATAGCACGCTAAGGAATCCTGTAAGGGGACATGCGTAACACGTCCCAACAATCTTAGCTTGGTGAGCTTAATTATTCCATCTAATGATTTGATCCGTGAACCTAAGACTCTCCGCCGAAACTCAGCATTGCTCACACGGTGTTCCCATCAGATTAGAACAATACTACGAAGACATCAGTGTTCAAATATCAACAATCTTCGTATGTCCTTCACCCACACGGGCCCTGTCTCCGAACCATACAGAAGCACGGGCCTGACTGCTGCGGTGCACACTCGGTCTCTGATAGGTAAACGGATGCCATGTCGACGCCACAGATGACTCAGGCTGGCAAATGCCAAACGAGCCTTCTGTATGCACAGAGACACCTCATCCGATATCCTACCTTGGGGTAAAATGCAGCTCCCCAGATAACAGAACTTGCCTACCAAGTTTATAGTCTCCCCAGACACTGAAAGATTTGGTGTTGGACCAACCCAGTCTTGCAACAACATCCTGAACTTTGAAGGTGTAAAACACATACCCAACAGTGCTACGCAGTCCGTCAAGATGTACAGAAAAGCTTGCAACTTACCCGGATCTTCAATTAGAAGAACTATGTCAGCCGCATAATCAAGGTCTGATACCCTTCCACCCGGGAAAATTTCAATACTGTCATCCTCACCTGACATAAGTGCGGTCTCTGGGAACATATCAATCACAAAGTCTAAGAGAAAAGGAGAGAGAGGGCAACCCTGACGAACAACACTTCTCGTGGTGAACTCGGGTGAAAGATCACCGTAAGCGCGAACTCGGCTTCGGATATTCATGTAAAGGGACTTTATGATGAAAATGAATTTCTCTGGTACACCCCTCGCAGACTTCAGACCTCACATCCTCGGAGCAAAACAGCGACACAGTAAACAACAACACCTTTCAGGTTAAGTGGAACGTCACAGACGGCATAAGCGTTTCAATTTACCGTTGGTTGACAAACCCATATAAATCCTAGCACTCAACCTTCGCAGACTGATACCGTCGTTCCAAAGAAGGCACGGAAGACATTTCCACAGGACGGACCCACATCTACCTTAGGCTGCATCAACGTTTACAAAAAATTTGATCCAACTGAACTCAAAGAAGTCTAGTGAACCGGAGGGCGTGTCTCCGACATACTGGCCTATTTGTCCAAATATATGCTGTCATCCCTAAACAAGAAAAGCAAAGCAATCATAATCCTCTCGTTAGATAACAGTGACACTTTCAGCTGTGTTGCAAGAGATAAATTACTTCGTATTCTTTCTGCGAGTGGCGTTCAAACTTCCACTATTGCTTTATTATCGGAATACTTTGAAAAACACCTACAATTTACTCACTGCTGAAACAGGACTTCTTCCCTCGTAACTTCAAAGTTGGGTGTTCTACAAGGTGCTGTTTTATCACAATTTTCCTTTTCTATGTACCAATTTACCATGTCCACTTGCGACCACTAATTGGTCATTAAATGTACTGACGATTTAGCATCTGGTGAACCTTATCCCAATAACTCAGCTTTTCTCATTCTGAACCAAGATGTCTCAAGAATAGCCGAATGGTTTTCGAACCGCAACCTCGCTGTTAACCCCACCCCCACCCTACCCCAAATGCGCCGATTTGATTTCCTCTCTTCTAATAGGTGTCAGGCACACAAACATTGTAGAATCTACTTCACCTGTATGTAATACCGGAAATGACATTCTCCAAGCTACATCGGTAAAGTACCTTGGCGTGATTCTAACACGAAATCTGTTACGGTCTGACCATATTGTCGCCGTTTTTGTAAGTTAGAAACTAACATTTTGTGTGCTACATCTTGAAAAAAACCCCACACCATTTCGTTTAACACGTTGTGTATGCCTGTATCTTACCAACTCAGTATCATGGATCTCCTGTAATCGTTCTCGAACTGCTTGTAAAGGATTTCAAACCTATCTGCAGGTTAACCAAACATATTTCGAGATGCAGCGGCATACCGTGCGTGCACCTTTCTCCGTATTTGTTAACATAACATTCTAATGTTTACACCAAATTGTCTGGAAAAAAAGTAGCTGACGCTGCTCGTCTATTTCAAAACGACCTTATCAAATGTGCTTCGAATTCTTCTACTCGGGCAGGTTAGAAACACTCATTCGCTTGCAAAAAAGCCTATAAATTTTCTGTTATACCCTATCGTGCGCGATTTCTTAGCAAGCCTGATTAAAGCATTTGTGAGTAACAGACCATGTTTGCTCGAATTTTTTTTGTTTCCTCATTCGTTATCTTATGTGATTGTGAACATTGAATATCCACCTACCGGGGTGCATAAGGCATTTACTTAACTTGATTTGAATTATCAGAAAGCTGCCTAGGTGCGCGAAGTGGTCTGTCATATCCAGGTGTCAACCTGGGAATAACAACCGTACAACTCGGAAAGAGCAATTTTCGTGTATCAAACGGCAGAACAGCAGATGCGAGTCATTCGTGTGGTCTACACAGGCTCCGTAGAATAAAAGATACAAACACTGTCGGCAGAACAGCTTTTCATAGTCTACCCACTCAACACTAACATCTCAGGTCTTAGCGAACGAAGGATACATTTGAGTTGAGCATCAACTTCAGCTGAACGAAGGCTTTTTCGTAAAAAAAGTAACCAGCAACGAGAAGTATTCTCTACCTGAGTAGACCATTTAACGGCATCACATACAGCACATTGAAAGCGGAAAAGCGTCGGAACCACTGATTATAAAAAGAAAAAATCGAGGTTTATACCGCTCAGTGTTCATATCCACAAGATAGCATGAACACTATCGGGGTCTGTATGACCTGCATTACAGTCGAACGTAAATCTTAGACATTGAATTGACTGGAACGAAAATGATATTTTCACTCTCAAATGAATACTGCGTGACTACACCGGTTCGAGAACTCGACATCGGAGCTGAGCAGGTGTGCTTACTTACTTTTGATTTTACGCGGCTAGCTCCTGCGAAAGGATGAGCTGGCTTCATGGATGCCCCGCATAGCATTCGCCCATGAGCAGTGTGTGTAAATGAACTGTTCACGAAGAACCCTGCGAACTATGTACAAAGTGACATCCGCAGCGTCACTCGGCTTTTTGTTTGAGGTAGCACCTCTAGCCCGTCCACAACCAAGTGCTACCTGTCGGGCCACAGGAAGTTTGTGTTTTGGGAGCCGGTGACCGAACGAGCGGTTTATGCGTCTTTTGGATGGCGGTCTGCCAGTCTAGGATACCCAACGCGTCTTAGTGAATCATAACCCACTCAGGATAGCTGAGTAAGAGGCAAAAGGCAATGTCCTTATTTAGTGGCGCACCATTTTAGAGTACGTCACTTTGTTGTCTACGGATTTCTGTGGCTTTATGTAGAGACTTTCCTGCCAGGCGAAAAACCAATCACGTCCTCTAACAACGCCGCATTGCTTTTTTCTATCAACCAGCCTTCGTCCTAGGTGACCCTGAAGGAGAGCTTTGCGCTCCAATCGGCATAGCCCTTGAAGTCGCCGTAGCACGCAAACCCGATCATTGCGGTAGGGTAGCGAAATCGACCTGGTCAGCAGGTGTGCGACCCATGATGATGCTTCTTGGATGTCGCACATGCATATTCGATTGACACACTTCTTTCTGTCTCTTGACTACAGTGTTTTCCGTAGTTTAAGCGCTTTTGCCGCAGTTCAATAACCTTTCAAGGCTCTCGAACTACGGCGCATGGCTCTTAAACTGCAGAAAATCGCTCGTCCGGACACTACGTGTACATTAACCCTGTTTCTCATTGGCTCCACTCCTCACTGGTCTTGGTTGCACTCGTTCTTCCGGTTGCTGTTGCGAACATTTTTCCGGATACAATAATGATGTCACCTAAGTATACAGTCGCATCCTGGAAAGCCGAAGGTATCGTACCTATGG
The DNA here is from genome assembly GCA_948099385.1 of Fasciola hepatica. Classification (NCBI taxonomy): domain Eukaryota; kingdom Metazoa; phylum Platyhelminthes; class Trematoda; order Plagiorchiida; family Fasciolidae; genus Fasciola; species Fasciola hepatica. Next base: position 7,626,786 of record CANUEZ040000083.1, read on the forward strand.
TTTGTTTGCACAAAACCGAGACGGCCTTGAAATCAAACGAAAAATTATCGTACCGAAAAAAACCAAGACTGGTAATGATTTCAACTGGTCGTGCGACTCGGAAACCATTTGATTCTAAAGGCTCGTGGAAACCAGAAGTAATTTGAGAAATCAAGTACTGTTACTCATCGGAGTGAATTTTTTAATGGTGACCGACAGAATGTAACAAGTCGGCACTGCTGCGCACAAATTCCGACCGACCCATTGGGCTTCTCTGCTGCGACTGGAGCAGTCCAGATGACATCCGGAAGTTTTAATTCAGCATCGATGGGTGATAAAACAATTCAGAACTAGTTGCTTCGGATGGAAAATTGTTTGATTGCGAGGAGACGTATATCGTTCGGCTTGAGCGCACTGTATAAACAATATGTATGTCGCAACTTCCGATATTTCCCACTAAGTTAGACTGATAAATCGAACAAAAGCAGGGCGCAAAGGTGTAAGGTTAGCTGTCAAGCTACCCTGAAATAAAAGTTACTGTGCTTAATTCTGTAGTTATCACGATACAACAAGCAGGGTCACAAAAGCTGCTGATAAGACCCCTTCAAATTGATCTGATGCAGTGTGGACAATTGAAACGAAGTAAACGGCCAGTATTCACTTCCCGGTTAGTCCAATAAAAACAAAACCCTTGCATGCGGGAACAACGAAAACGGCTTACTTCAAATGCTTTTTCCAAACGTTTGTTCATCAAATTTTCCGTTAAACAGGCAGCAGCACCAATCGATCCAACGGAGGCCAACTGATTGCGTAACCGAGCTCCATCTGCTCGACTGAGGCCTTCAAGACGGGTAAGTAAGTTCTGGTAATGACGACGCACTCGTTCGCTATACAATTCGAAATAGGCGCAAACATTTTAAGGGTAGTGCCAATCGATTAGAAAGTAAATGTAAATATATTCACGATGACCATCATTATTAAGATTTATTGGACCTGTTCATGGGAATTCAGCTTGCCGCATCCAGAAACTTTGTTAGTCTGGCTTAGTTCAGAACCCACGCATTCTATCATAATTTAGTCTTGTATTTACCAAACAGTTCATCTGGTTTTCATGCACTTTGACCACCAGTTTCCATGCCAACCCCCCCCCCCCTCCTCACTTTCATGCCCGCGTGATAATTTGTCTGTTCAATCCCTTTGTGCCGCACAATTTCAGCCTTGTTTCTATGACAGGTGTCGATTGACCTCAGTTGTCATTCGTCTAGTTGTTCCTCTTATGTGTTCCATTCTATCGCTTACGTAACCTTACCTTTCTCTCCGATATTGGAATGACCCACTGGTATCCATCACCCGTTCTGTTAGTACGTCATGGTCGCCTGGGTAACTTGACAAATACCCAAACGTTTGGACGTAATTATCTTTCTCCCTCTGTCTGCCTTACCTGTGTGAATGACTGAACTTGGCCATCCCCGCTACAATAATGCATTTTCTCACAGCCATGCCATTTCGTTTGCTCCTCTCCATGCCTGTGTGTGTTCCCTGGGACCATTAGTTCTCTTCTGACCGTTGATTGGTCAAAAAGCTCCCATAAATAAGAAACTTCCTTGTAAACCACTTGACTCGCTCCTACATCGTCGTCACGAGCGCGTCCTGTCTATTGTTGCCTCGGCGTCTTGAAGCCTTTGTTCATAGTTCTGATTCTGTGGCCGGTTTGTCGACAATGTGAGGTCTGTTATTATTACTGTCTGATCATGTCCTATAGTCTACGTAGTAAAGCGAGCCTGCGTTCTCTGCCTTGGGACTTGGGGTTCGTTTATCTGTGAGTCAATCAATTACGGGGGGCAATCCTGTGTAATTATCTTTATTATTATTACTATCATCATTATTATGAATGAAAATCTGCGCGTGGTTAGATCTGAACAAAGAATATGTGAACTTACCGTTTTGTGGCGCGCTGACCACGTAAATCTGCTTTGATTAGATTCTCACGCAAGTGCAGACACTGTTCATGTTCCAAGGCTTCCAATCGTTCAGATTCTTGTTCAGCTGCAATTATCGCATTCGTGGGCATCTCTGACTCAATATAAGCCGTGCCGGCAGCATCAGACCGTTTGACAGCAACTGTGGACGGGGTTCGTGTCGAATAAACAGCATTGCGAGCAGCCACGTTGTAGACAAGCACAGTTGGTTCTGGATCTGTTGTTGATAGCAATAATAACGCTTTAATACACTTTTATTTATTCTCTGGAAACGGTAAAACATAAAAGGAACGCTGTCACTCGGAATTAGGGGCTGCCGAAATGCCTTAGGGAGGATCGCAATAATTGGGTGCGCAAGTTATCCAAAGAAACTGAAGTATCAGCTGCTTCAGGTAACAGTCAAAGACTGTTCAAACTTATTCGCGACACCGGTGGACGGTGAACCCCGGTCAGTGAATCGATAAGCGAGGTATGGAAAACCTATTCATGGGAGAGAGCGAAGGCATGACCGTTGGGCCGAATACTTCAAGCAGCAGTCAAACTGGCTGCGCCCTAATGTAATTACTTGGAGGTCAACAACTGCGATTCTTTGGGGAGTATCACTTGAGCCCCCATCGGAGGTGGAAGTGGAGTCATTTATTCGACTACTAAAAGATGGGAAAGTGGCCGGTCCTCACAAACTTCCTCCAGTTCTCTTCAAACTGAGTGGAAATGCTTTGATAAGATCACTTAACATTTTGCTCAGTGACATTTGGAACAAGGAGCGTATTGTGCTGTTATGGGGCGAGTCATTGATTGTACCCATTTTCAAGAAGGGAATACGCATAATTGTAGTAATGATTGTGGAATCAGTCTAATTCCGATAATCAATGGTGTATTAGCCTAAATTTTGCCGCTCGGTCTTACCTCGACTCGCGAGAGGAACGCCCACGAAGAAAAGGCTGGATTCCGCCCAGGTCGAGGATACATCGACCAGACTTCCACTCCTCGCCAGCTACTTGAAACGCGTCACACGCACCGTCGACCGACAATAATGGTTTTCCTTGACTTGAGAGGCGCCTTGGATTCAGTTTACCGAACAGCGCTTTTCAGTGCTCTTTACCTTAAAGATATACTACAGAAGCTGGGAAATCTATCGAGGTTATTGTACTCTCACACTTTTGTTCGCGTAAGGATTTATGGTACATTTGAAACGGTCAGTGCTATTCTACAAGGATATCTCATTTCTCCATTCCTGTTAAACCTCGTCATAGACGAGACAGTGGAGAATGCCATGCGAAATCTTCGGGTTGTAGGCGTTAAACGTGCAATCGGTGATAAGCTATGTGACCTAAATTACGCGGACGATCTTGTCTGCTTGTTCGAATGCACGGAATATACGCAACGTGCACTAGATAGACATTCGCTTCGCATCTTCAAAGTGTAAAGTTGTGTCGCAAAACGTTAACGATCCCGAGTTTGATGCTCGATTGGGATGTGCTAACAATTTCTGACCGCTTCACTTACCTCGGCAACAGCATGACGACGGATGGAAGCATGGTAGTAGAAGTGAGCACGCGTATATCCAAAGCTCGAGCAGCGTACGCTGAACTGAAGCACTTGTAGTACCGACCTGATATTTCACTGAAGTTGAAAGGTCGTGTGTACTGTGCCACGGTGCGTTCAGTTCTGTCGTAAAGTTGCGAGACTTGTGGTCTGAGTGTGGAAAATATTCGTCGTCTTGAGGTTTTCAACCATCAATGTTTGCGTAGTATCGCTAAGGTTGGATGGAATAGCCGAGTGAGCAATGTTGAGGTCACAGCGTATCCAGATTAGTTAACTTTGTTGGTTGGGGCATGTATTACTTATGGTGAACACGGCTACTGTTCCTCCTACAGAGTGGAAGAAGCCACTTGAGGACAACAGATGACGGGGCAGCGAGGAATGAGAAATGATCAGACAGTGAACTTAGGAAAAGTAGGTGCCTCACATCATCGTGGTTGGGGTCGAAAAGATCCGTCAACCGGTTGGCTGGATACACTGAAGGATATGGCAGCGAACGGTGAACACTGGCGATCGTGTTGTCACTTTCTGTCGAATGAGAATGATTGATCGATGTGCGTTTGTACAGTAAGACTGTGTATTCCATGTGTATGTTGGCTATTGGGGCGTTGTTTCCTTTTCCGTTCCGTGTATGTCCACTCCCTGTCCATCTTGTATATTCTAACTTTCTAATTCTGCGTGCAACCTGGTGCGAGAGGCAGTATGCAGTGAGGCTTGTCCTGCTGTTTAGCGCTGTACGATGATAATGCTGAATGGTGAAGTGATCGGTGACGGCCGAATTTGAGCCTCAGGACCTCCAAGTTTTTGAGGTTCGAAATAATGACCGTTTGGCCATCGCCGGCCATGATATATATATATATATATATATATATATATATATATATATATATATATATATATATATATATATATATATATATATATATATATATATATAGTGACATCATAGTCCAAAATATCTTCCGTTGGCAACCGGAAGTGAGCTAGCGATTGAAACACAGCTGAACGTAATGAATATTCCCTATAATGTTACGTGCTCAGGTTATAGAGCTCCAATGATGAACCGGAAATGTGCACGCAGCGCTGCGTCCACAACCGTCAACTTTCAGGACTCCGAGTTTATGCTGTACAATTTTATTTGACGCGAAATTAAAATATTTATTATTCTCGATAGGCGATAACAAACACTCAGTGGGCCCCATTTGTTAGATGCATTTAATGGCGATGAAACAGGTTTCGAATCGTACCACACAGACGCCTTGTGTAAGTACCTTAATAGTCAAAAAGTGCCCTCTCCCCTAGCTAGACATCCATCTACAACAACACTGATAGTGTGAACAGTGATCCTGATACTAGTACGCCGTTTTTGTATCAAATTTGTATGTATTTTGAGATGACTGATCGTAATATCACACGTTTCTTCCACGAATCGCCACTAGTTGTTCATATGGCTATCAAGTCGATACAAGTGAGTAACGAACCTTCAGTGGGATATGTGCAGCCACAATTGAATCATGGGTACACCAAGAAGGAACTTCCTAACCCTAAGTCAAAGGATGAAACTGATCCAACAGAGTGAACCTGGACAAAGTAATCGGAAGATTGCAGGAATAATCCGTCATATATTGCGAGATTCGGCGGGCTGTACAGAAGAACGACCGACTCAAACAACAATGACAAAACGACACGAGTTCACGATAAAAGACTTATACTCTTCGAGCCTCTAAGTATGCCTATTTTAAAGAGAAAACATTTTAGTGGTTCACTGAAGCCCGTCGGAAAATAGTTCCTGTTTCTGGCAGGTTGCCGCAATAAAGAGTCAACAAAAGCCAGTGAAAACTGGGTGTGAAAAATTCGTGACCGGCGTCATAATATACCGAGCACAGTTTTGCGCCGGGAATCCTCACAAATTTCTGTGCAGATTGTGGACGACTGGTTTCATGGAACAGCAGAAATATGCACAGGCTGAATCGCGCACACATGTTCAGTGTTGACGAAACACTTGCGTTCTTTCCAAGTATGTCGAATAGTAGCCTTGGATGAGTAGGTTAAAAATGTTCAGGCATGAAAAAAGACAGGTTGATAACTTTGTGCTGCAATACATCCGGTGGAAAATTGAAAATATTAGTCATCGGCAAAGGTGTCAATCCGAGGTGTTTAAAAATCGACCGCGAATTGGAGTCGATTAAGAGAACAAACGTAGCGGATGGTGGTGAGGAATATATTCGAGGGGTTTGGAGACGACGGAACGATGTACTAGTTGCCAAGAACAGAAAAATCCTTTTATTGTTGGTTAATTGCAAAGCATATTCGGAGACATTATTGCCACATTATTATCATTCTCTCTGTAACATCCTATCTGTATCTGACATGAAGTAGCTCGACCTAAGAACCGACGCATCCTTGCGCGGGTGAATCCATCTTAATTTTTGCGAAGAAAAATAAAAGGTTTTAGGACGTTATTCGAACTTCGTGCGAATGAGTCACAACGTATTTCTTGCTAAACTGATTCCACGAAACTGTTGCAATAGCAAAAGATGATGGTCCGGATATCGAATGGTCCTTCCTTCTGGTTAAATTTACTTTGTGGAATGCTTGTAGTGGGTGTTTGTGGGGTATACCCCTTTTATTTCACTTATGTGCAAGCATGCAATTAAAAAATGTATATCTCTAGCATACTGCGCGTTAAAAACAATTCTGCTGATGCGACTACTTCTTTTTGACCATTCCCTCTCCGAATGCTATACCTTTCAGCAAGAAAAAATTTGAGCGATCTTGGCTACTACTTCTTGATGGAGAGGACTGCTGTACGCTCAAACGAGAATAGGATCATTTCCAGACAAGCGACAAGAAAACCAAGGAGAACTGAGTGGAAATATCTGAACGAATTGTGTATCAGGAAGAAAAACTCGGTTTCGGCTGTTTATATATCACTTTTCACAAGACCAATAGAGAACCGCAAGACCGGCAGAATCGGAAGTGGCCATTAAATAGAAATTCATGGTTTTAGGTCTGGACAGAATGCACCTGAACTGTAACACCTCCAGAGGGTAAAGGCTTAGCCGACATAGCTACGACCAGATTTGAAGCCAGTTTGATTCTCATGTGCACAATGTTACCAAACGCTGCATAAGTGATAAATAAAAATGTTGGTATGCAGCCTGAATGCCGAACTAACCGTGGGTATTTGTCCGTGGTTTACAAGAAACAATCAGCCTTAAAAAAACAATCTAGACGCCAAATAACACATCGATATACCGCATATGTGATCCGAACGCATGAGAAAGACTTTTTTGTCTTCACAGCAATATATTTCAGTCTCTGTTACTACTCAAACTGTAACATAATCGGTAAACATAACACGAAAGTAACAAGTTTGTTAGGCTCGCATTGGGAAAACCAGCTATTACTAGCACCTCTTTCAATTCGAGTGATTGGATAAAACGAGACAACAATGCCTTGGTAAAATGAGGAGTCGTTCTTATCCTAGCTAACTAAACTGCACACCATGAATCTGGCAAGGGAAATCGACGTGCATGCGGAAAGAAGTAATTCATTTGTAACTGGTAAAATAATCCGTGGTGGACAATATCGGTTGCATCTGCACCTAATGCAACATTAGGCGTTGCGCTTATGGTATGTGGTTAATGCTGGTAGTTTCAACTATCTGTCTTACAGTTTTCCAGAAAAAAGGTCACAATTGCTTAAATTATCGCGTTTTACGCTTGCTGAAACTTAATATGGGGCTTTTTAATGACACCTTTTTGTTGACCTAGAAAATATTTATGCAAATTATGAGAAAGTCTCACCAGGTAATTCCAACTCGATTAACGAGTCTAAGTTAGGCGGCTTGGGAAGAGCAGCCACAAGTGCGGCTCGTTCGTTTTCCGACTCGCGGACAGAACGAAGGCGTGCAATTGGTTCCTCGAGTTGGGCTCTTCTATCGGTCTCCAAATCTCGCAACGCTTGGGTAGCAATACGACCGCGTTTCTGAGCGCACTGTTCGTCTATGCATGCTTGACGTTCTGCTTCTATCTGAGGATCCTCCTGAAACAGATAAGTGAATATTTACAGAACACATGTTGGCGAACAAGCTCTTTTTCAGTGATTCGAACCACAACGTGAAAACATGGGCTTGGATCAATTACACGAAAAATTGGAAGTAATGGGGATCAATGTTCGCGAACATTATGGCCTATTCTAGAGTGCAGCGTGCTTCAAAGAGGTAGATAGAGAGCACACAGGTGGGAGAATAGTGGCGGCGGATTACGACAACCTCATCTGTGGCTAAGATGTGATATTTTGCCGGTATTAATTGCCGACTCCAGACCTTACACAAGGTCCAAGAAGCATGTTACAACTACGTGATTTATTTAAGCTATGAGTGAAACCACTGCACTGATAACTGACTTCATTACTCTAGTGTTCGACCACAGAGAGTGGTGTTCAGGGATGCGTTCAGGTAAGTGCCTGGTCGTGCGTCCAATATACACTCTCCTAGAGGAAGAAATGAGTTGATACACAGAAAAAGACTGTGGAAGCCATAAAAATACTGCTAGCCTGGATGAGGATGGCATCTTGACCTAAAATGCGTAGATAGTTTTGTTGATGACTCTTGATAATCCTCTGTATGTACTGCATACCAAAGTGCCGCTTTTGAAAAGTAAACTGACGTGTACTGGCTTTCTTTGTACGTTTTGGGTTTGCACTTCTATAGGCATCGTCTTATCAACTAAGCGATCCGGTTAGCTGTTTTGGGTGAAAACTTTTCTCACCGTTCGGAGATCTTCTACTTTAACCGATAACCTCCGTGCGTATTAAGAGGCACGTTGCCTTTCAGTTCACTGACCGACGGATGAAGCTGTACTCACAATGACAGTGGAACGTCTAGGAAGACCACTTCGTCCTTCAATTGTGTTTCTATCGTGAATCGCAAGTCCTCATGAGTTGAGTTGAATTCATTTAGTAATTGACACATTTCAGCTAAAGAATCAGTTACACGCAGAATTTTACTTAAAAAGCAGTTTCGTAAAGAGCAGTGAACATTTATTAGTGTGAGGACAGTTAATTTACTGTGAACCTTGCATAATTCGGAAAGCGGACTGGCAATAGCTGAATTTCTGTCAACATTAGGGCTGCTTAATGTGACGCGGTTACCTTTCGAAAGACGTTCGGAAGTCTAACCGTATCGATTGAAAGTACGCTAAGAAACCTAACTTGTTACTTAAACGGTTATACTGTCTTGGTGAATAAGGTCTGAATCGGTACCAACTTAGTAGGCATGCACAACTAGATCTTTTCTGGTAATGGGGATGGAAACCCAAATTGGCATTTTATTGACCATAAGGCTGACTGCCCTGTATAATCGTGAAAAAGCATCATCATCATCATCATCATCATCATCGTACAGCGTTAAACCACTGCCTTTCTCACCATGTTGCACGTTGAATTAGAAAGTAGGAATATACAAGATGGATAGGGACTGGACCTACATGGGTGGGAAAAGGAAAGAATGCCCTAATAGCCAACACACGGAATACACAGTCTAATTGTACAAACGCACATCGACCATTCCGATTCGATAGAAAGTGACAACACGATCTCCACTGTTCGCGGTTCGCTGCCATATCCTTCAGTGTCTCCAGCCAACTGGGAGACGGATCTTTTGGACCCCAACCACGAAGACGTGAAGCACCTACTTTTCCTAAGTTCGCTGTACATTTTCTCATTCCTTGTGAAAAAGCAACGGTAAAAAAAAAACGTAGGAATAATGACAGACTAAACTGAGTCACACACTAGACACTATTTTGAAAGCCTAAGAAGCGACCGACAAATCTGATTCGACGACTGAAAAACCGTGGCCTATGTTAATGAAACAAATCCCAATCGGAGGGATAACTGATCAGCTCGCTTACTATAAACAGATAAAAATGACAGGTTGTTCGTTACAATGACGAACACTTGGTTTCATCCGCCACCGGAAGCCGTATATTATGGTCCTTCGCCAAAGCAGTTTCCCGGAACTTCTAACCTTCCAATTTCTCTCCCATCTGCGATTCCTCTAGTGATCTTGCGTGGAAACCACACAGGGAAGTTGAGGTTTCTGCTTCCCGATATGCCTTCGATTTCACCTAACTGTGGTGATTCTGTCCTGTTCATTTGCAGTTCAAGAAAACCCACTTGAACCAATCGGTGTTCACTTGTTCAATATACACTCCAATCGGCATTCCTGTAGTTCCGAATGCAAACAAATGAACCATGCGCATATGACTCATCTTAGTTCAACCATGGTTACTGATTATCGTAGTACGTATGTCTCGCGTGCACAGTCTGTCCCGTGTCACATGACAATGTTTGGCAAGTTTGTGTCCACCAATCATATTGCTCCAGGATCAATACCTGTACGCATGTGTTCCGTTAGGTATTTCATGCCTATATAAACGCCGTGTTTTATAGCCTACGGTACCAATACATTTCAGTGCCGGTTGGCGTGTCTTCTGATTCCATTTCGGTCATTACAACTACGTAATTTTCCTATTCCTCCGGGTTTTTCCTCTTCCATGACCACCCATTTCTACCTTGTATTATCACGAGGGAAATTCCGCGAACACTTAACGTACACAAACCACCGGACCCGAACGATATTCCATCCACCGTCCTTAAAATATGTGCTCCCAAGTTGGCTCCTCTATTACTTTACTTTTTGTCTCTCGTTCCATTTAGCTACTTTCTCAACTTTTTGGGAACACGCCGTGATTTTTCCTATTCCTAAGTGCGACGACTGCTCCGATTCCAACAAATATCGCCCAATATCCCTGACATGTTACTTCGAAAGTTTGCGAAATCATTATATCCGACTAATAACAAGTGTTCTTCGAACGAGGACTACTGAGCGACCGCCAGTACGGCTTCCGATCCTGTCGTTCCACGAGTAACCTGATAGCTCTCGTCTCATATTCTTGGTCGAGAGTGCTCAATCAACACGGAGAATCACATTTCGTCTCGCTCGATATCTCAAAGGCCTTCGAGTGAGTCTACTAGTGAAACTGCCAAGGTTTGGATTCCCTCTGGCTTTCGTATTGTGGGCATCAAGATTCCTCAGTAAGCGAACCATTTCCGTCAGAGTCGATAGGATTCTATCCCAGCTATTCCTTGTGAATGCTGAAATTCCTCAAGGTTCGTACTAGAACCCACCCTTTATTCTCGTTTCCTGTACGATCAAAGACCTCAAACCCAGTTCATGCTTTTGCCAATAATGCTACGCTATAAAATTCCTTTTCTGAATCCATCTTCCATTATGCAACCAACAATTTCGATTGTGACCGTAGTGATCCCAGTATGTCATTGGATTCCGGCCTCGAAAACATCTAGGGCTCACACAATCATGTTGCGTTTAATGCCTCCGAAACTTCCCTTCTTTCAATTTCCCTTAAATATGATTCGTCCTCCCCGTAATTATCTTTTGGGTTAATGCGCACGCATTGCACAGATAGCTTCTTCTTTATTGCGTTGGTACCCTTTCATATCAAAGCATACTTCTTGTGCTGCGCGTAAAGTCGGTTTTCATTCCGCGACAGACGATTCTATTATTCAGCTCACTTCCTCCTGTTGTATAAAGCTCGAATTCGCCCACATTCTAATACTGCAGTCACGTGTGGGGCGAGACTTCATCTTCTGCCAGGTCACTTTTTGATCGGGTTTAACCTAGGGCCATCCGATTGATCGACGATCCTCCTCTAACCCCTAATCTGCAGTCACTGACCCACCGTCGGACGACTGCTTCATTATCTTTTTCCTGCCGTTACTATTTTGGCTTCTGTCCTTCGGAGTCTGTCTTGGCAGTTGACCATCCTCTAACCTTTATTCACCATTCTCGTACACAGGCGGCTACGCATCCTTATCAGGTTTCTATCCTCAGATGTTGTACCTCTGTCTTTCAATCTTCCTTCTTCCCACGGACTGCTAAAATGTGGATCATTCTACCTTCTTCTGTCTTCCCATCCACATACAATTTTTCTTTCATCAAAAGTTGTATCAAATAGATCGTTTTGGCATGAATGTTCCCCGATCCTCTTCTTACAGTATCCCTTTTGACCATGGGGTTTATCTCTCTACTGTAAATCACTTTATGTGCAATAAAAAGACCACTCACCCACGTTTCGGCCTTCTGATGACCGATTCCAGCATCATCAAGAATTTTTCTGTACTGTTCTTGTTTGTTTTGTAGTTCATCCAATGCAGTACGGTCATAAGCTTGCTGTAAAGGTATTGTTAGAAAACGTTAACTTCGAACTCGGTCTTATTACCTGTAGTTCTCTGGCAACTGATTCAACAAGACGTTTCTTCTTCAATTCATACAGTTCTCGTGTACGAGCAGCATTTTCTCGGGCCTGTTGTCGAACCTTTATAAGAACACGACAACCCTGATTATAAAGACTACCTTACCTGCATCATACGCATTCGCCTACGTCTTTCCTTTTCTGTGGTTTTGAGGGATTCCAGTTCAGTAGGAGTTGGTCCGTAGGTGAGCATTGCATCACTGGACATAATTCAATGCAGTTTTGGTTTCTGGAGATCGGAGGGCAAAACAATATCTTGTCAGTGTCGATTAAAAACCCGTACATTTTCCCCGCGAGACCAGACTGCTCGGGGGTTAGGAAGCTATATTTTCACCTCGCTCAATTTTCTCATCAAATGCATAATCAACAGCAACCAGTGGAGAAATCCAACTCAGAAACTACTCGAGGCGATGATACATTCACGACAGTGAGAGAACAGTAACATGTTACCGATGACCATAACACGGCTAGGGCGAAATTTCATGAGTACCGATCCTAAATTACTCATGGTGGGCAATAAATACCAAAGGGTGATTAAAAATCATATGTAGTATTCGCGAACACAAAAAGTGCGTTTACCTTGTTATCCGTGTTAACTTGTTTTGTCACTGCGGTATCAAGTTACTCGTCAACGACAGCACGAACGCCGAATCAATTAGATCGGTTTCACGTTGGTAATGTGAAAATTAGATTTTGTGGGTGGAAGACGCGTGAAAACCACCAATGTTTTTGCAGCACAGCTCGTATCTGGTAGGACTATTATAGTGATAATGCTGAAATTAGGCTTGGTACTGAGCAATTGAGATCAGTTCAGTTACTCAATCTTAAATTTTTACCAGAAGCTGAACGATTTCATGGTTCGTAAACCGAGATGATGCTGTGATTCAACAGGGAGCGTGGGTGCTAGAGTAGGTGTACTGGCATCCCGAGGCAAATCTACGACATTTTTACGGTCATCAACAAAAGGCTCTGGTCCGTATGTTTTGATCGTTACCAGTCACCAAAACAAACTGCAAGCATTTCGCTAACGGACACACTTTCCGGCGCTCCCAAATGTTCCACATTGCAACTGATCATAGATAGTTGGATTAAGTCCATCCCTTACTTAGACAGCGATCAAGCTTGAGTTTACCAAGACAAACAGCTTGGTAGACACGTAGAATACATGCAACAATGCAAAATAAACCGGCGCTCGAGAGCGCTCAATGAACTCGGTTCCCAATCCGAAGACTCGAATTTCCATTAGAACTACTGACAGCAATAGTATAGTTAATAGTTGACTCTATTTGATCTCATGAATTCATCGACAGACAGCATCACAAAACCCACGAAATCCAACACTACACCAGTACCACGAAAGGAGTTTATGTGTCTTCCATTCGAGCGTGATAACGTCGCCAAAGTGCTGGAAAGACGATTAAGGCCAACTGATGCACGAACTTATTATGCCGCCCAAATGAAAATCAGTTACCGCACGAAAGGCATACCAATTCCACCGATTAAAGAACGCTTATTTCTGTATACAGCTTCACACGTGATATGCCAGTTCGGTTGTGTGTGGAGTCACCTACGTTGGTCGCACAGAAAGCCAGTTATATAATCGGATTTCGTAACTAATTCCCAATTGAGTTCAACGCGTAACTGACCCTAAGATACCAAACATCAACGATCAATGAACTGATAAGACACCGTCATCATTAACAGCTCAAGACTTACTGATGACGCAACACCAAGTTGACAAAGAAAAACCGTTTCGGTTGTTTTAAAGATCAGAAAACAAGAGACTGCCTAGATTGGCTGAAGCGATAGCAATCAAACGGTGGAAACCAACGCTATGAAAACAGAAAGAACTGTATATGAAATTATGTTTACCACGGTGAGACACATTCGTATTTTATTGTCATGCTTTCGATCATATACAAACTGTGACATTAACTGTTGTCTGCGGTATGCATTGTGTAGAGATCCAGCGAAATCGTCCTGGAAATAAATCGTGCAATATTGTGATTCTGACTCCTCTTTTCAGATTCATCAAGGGCAATGGTTGTTTCAACTTTCTATTTGATATCAGCCGTTCTAACTGATCACGTGTTTGACAAGTTTTTAGTGTCTTTCTTCAATGGTATGGACTGGCCAGTTGATAGCGCACCTTCATTTGCATACTTTATCATTACGAATGCCGTGTTTGATATGTTGTATATTTTCAGTCGGTCAACTCAACTGCGGATGAAACCTGCATATTCTCTTTAGACTCCAGATTATCAGACGGCAATAAAACGGATATTCGCATGTCCGCGTGAATTCTGCTTTTATGTACAATTTGCATTCAAAAGACTCTAGTAAACCATCAAACAGGGACTTTTGGTCCCGTTAGTTGGAGTTCTATGGTATTTTCCTTGCGATGGAGACAGCATCAACAGTCATTGACTGATTTTATCGAATCTACATCCACTTTGACCGTGTTTCATCATTTATGTATGAACATCTAAGACATTTATTGAATGCTCAAGTAATTTTGGCCAGTAGAACGGCAGCGTACAACCCAGTCTAATGCGAAAGTGGAACATCTAAATGGAAATTAGTGGCGCTGCAACGCTTTCGTCACTGAATCCAAGACTATCTCAGTCACTGGGTGGGCAACTGTTCCCTCAGATGCACTTCGCTATATTCGTCCCCCGTTGTGCTCTGCCACGAATGCCCATTCACACTAGAAATTGCTACGATACAATAGGAGTTTCTTTACCAAGTTGGTCAGTGTTTTATCCGGTTTTAATAGTCACGCCTACTACGCGGACAATTGATCAATATTCCCCTCATGCATGGGCGTGATATTCAATCATGCTTCAGTGCCTGCGCTGCTTGTTAACTGGTCGGTCCCGCTACATATCGATTGGTCATACTTGACCTGAGGCGAAAGTATGCTAGCGCATACATGTAACTCAGCTCTGACATTACTTACTTACACATGTGCGGCAACCAGGTGGAAGAAAGGAAATGGTTTATATTCATAAAAACTGATAATCTTGATGGCACACCAGTTCAGACTTCAGACAAAAAACACATCGGGCAATGACGTCTACACTGAATAACCGCTCATATGGATAGGATATGCCAACATACTCAAACCAATACACATCAATCATTGCTCGAAAAGAAACAGCAAAGATTACGCCCATACAACCTCCAAAATCATGAAGCGTAAGCAAAAGTACCTTATCCGCCATCGTAATCCGAAATCTACTAAACTCGGTGGGGAAGAAATAGGTGCACACATTTCTTCCTATTACTTTCCGTCCACATGACGGAGATCCATATACCACGCATTCTACACTGTCTAAGCACAATGTTTTGAACTAACGAAGCGTATATCTCCCGCGGTCCCTGGAAAAACATTTCAAACCTCTGATCTACGAATTTTCGTGTGAAGAGTTTCCGATGAAACATAATATAAAAGGGAAGTGTATGTGCAACAGATTATGTTAAACAATACCAGATTACTTCTTTGACCGATTTTCAAAACGAGCCAGGTTAATAATTTTAGGATGCCATAAATGACATCGGTATGTGCTGGTTGCTTATCGAGCAGGCGAAAAGAGAACAGCGACCAGAAAAACCATGTGAAACAACAGATCTATAGTAACTTTCTGGCCTCTTAGATGCGAACTGGACTGCGCAGTTCGGAGCATTCTGTTGAGTTCCATTCAGTTTAGACAACCAATACCCATAAACAGGATGCGGCAACTTTGGCCACTGGCTTCTGGCGGCAACCTCAAAACTGAATAACAAGAAAGAACTGGAGAGGAAAGGAGTAATGCAAGAACTATACATATCGGTATCAGGTCGATGCAAATCGTCTGTCGATACAAGAGCGTCAATGACAGCTACACCCAGCCACATTCACCAATGAACATAACAGTAAAGTGCGAGGGTCCCTTGGACCCCATCCAGGGAGCCTACCATTCTTCCACGTTATGGACTGAACGCACTTACTCATCTTCCAACCGGTACCCGTCTCAGCATACATAGCACGCTAAGGAATCCTGTAAGGGGACATGCGTAACACGTCCCAACAATCTTAGCTTGGTGAGCTTAATTATTCCATCTAATGATTTGATCCGTGAACCTAAGACTCTCCGCCGAAACTCAGCATTGCTCACACGGTGTTCCCATCAGATTAGAACAATACTACGAAGACATCAGTGTTCAAATATCAACAATCTTCGTATGTCCTTCACCCACACGGGCCCTGTCTCCGAACCATACAGAAGCACGGGCCTGACTGCTGCGGTGCACACTCGGTCTCTGATAGGTAAACGGATGCCATGTCGACGCCACAGATGACTCAGGCTGACAAATGCCAAACGAGCCTTCTGTATGCACAGAGACACCTCATCCGATATCCTACCTTGGGGTAAAATGCAGCTCCCCAGATAACAGAACTTGCCTACCAAGTTTATAGTCTCCCCAGACACTGAAAGATTTGGTGTTGGACCAACCCAGTCTTGCAACAACATCCTGAACTTTGAAGGTGTAAAACACATACCCAACAGTGCTACGCAGTCCGTCAAGATGTACAGAAAAGCTTGCAACTTACCCGGATCTTCAATTAGAAGAACTATGTCATCCGCATAATCAAGGTCTGATACCCTTCCACCCGGGAAAATTTCAATACTGTCATCCTCACCTGACATAAGTGCGGTCTCTGGGAACATATCAATCACAAAGTCTAAGAGAAAAGGAGAGAGAGGGCAACCCTGACGAACAACACTTCTCTTGGTGAACTCGGGTGAAAGATCACCGTAAGCGCGAACTCGGCTTCGGATATTCATGTAAAGGGACTTTATGATGGAAATGAATTCCTCTGGTACACCCTTCAACAAGAGGCAGCTCCAGAGAACATTGCGGTCAGCTAAGTCTAAGGCCGATTTTAGATCAGAAGAAACGGAGATAGTGGGCCTACGGAAGGTGTGTCCACGTTCTAACATTTGTTGAACACTGAAGATGTGATCAATACAACTTCGACCAGGTCCGAATCTAGCTTAATTCTCGCACCAGCACTGCTTGCAAGCGATTGATGAGCGGTAAAGAATAGTAACAACAAGCAGTTTTGACGCAATGCTAACCAGACATATTCCCCTGTGATTTTCACAGGAGAACCTGTCGCCTTTCTTGTAAATTGATACGATCACCGATTCACACAACTCTTTGGAACTTGTTCCTTCTCCCATATCAAACCGAGGAGTTTCGTCAACTCCAGTGGAAGCGCTCGACCACCGTCTTTGAAAATGGACGGAGGCAACTCGTCCGGTCCGGCAGCCTTATGTCGTTTAAGATAGTTTATCTCACGAAGAACCTCCGCTTCTGACGGAGGACTGGTATCTGCAACAAGAGCTGCACCCATTGCGCTAGTGAGCAAACTTGACGAGTATAAAGGTCAATTAAACTGCATCTCCAAATGCTCCGCCCAGCGAATTAGACGACGCTCCTGAGTTTCAATCAGTGGGCCGTTAGCCTCTGACCAATTCGCTAACGCCTGGTTTACGTGGACCGGTTTGTCTAATCAAACAGAAAAGGTTGCGGCTGTAGCCAATCGCCGTAGCTTTTTCCACACCCCTACACTTCGCAATTCACCACTGCTCACGGTCATTTCTCAGGCTTAGAATCAGTTGGCGTTTAAGCCATCTCCGTGCCTCGTCTTATCTGGAATCCGGAGGAATCGGTTTGTGTGTGAGGATGCATTTATCCATCGTTTCTGTGTGTGTCTTGTTGTTGGGCCTTGGGAAGCATTAGCAGCCGCACGTAGAGCCTGGTTGATCTCTGTCCATCGCTCTTCTTGATCGTGGGCATTTGGCTGCATCGAAAACCTGGTGGATAATTCTGTTCGGAAAACCGATCGTTGGTTATCGTCCAGTAGCAGCTGCGAGGGAAGGTTAGCTTCGGTATTGCTTCGGCCACCGACGAGGCGCAAGCTGAAGCGCGCGCGGACAAGATCGTGATCAGTGTCTACAGACGCAGACCAAAATGATCGACAGTCTTGAATTGATCAGTTCGATCGGTTGGAACGCCATACCAGCCTCCCATAATCTGCCCCGTCTCGTCTAGACTTGCGTCTTGAGCATTGAAATCACCAACAACAGCCATGATGTCCGTAGAGCGCACGCTGAGGAGCAGTTGAAGCAAATCCTGGTAGAATTTGTCTTTAGCCTCAAAAAAGCTACAGTCAGTTGGGGCATGCACAGAAACAACAAACGGGCATCGGCGCTTCAGTCTAGTGCTGTTGACAAGCGCAGAACCACTCAACCGAACTTCACACAGACGACTGCTGTCTGGGATCCAATCGAGCAGTGCACGCTCCGCCTTCACGCTTAGAGCGATGCCAACGCCAGCCTGACCACAAGCACTAGATAACGAATTACCCGACACGCGAAGACTGAAACGAGAAGCCGAGTTTGTATCTCGGAAGTAAATTGTTAACGCTAAAGTTGGGTCTTGTATGCGTGTTTTGGAGACATAACACACGTCTATGTTGAAGGCTCCAAGAGTCCCAGCTAGGGCAGACTGCTGCCCCGTTTGGAAAAATTGTGCGGACGTTGACAACAGCTAAGTGAAGAGAATACTTAGGTCGGAAAATGAATCCTTTTTCTTCTCCTGTCTCTAATTTGTTACCCTTTCTGAGAGCTACAAGTTTACGGTCACGATTCGTTGTGGCTACTCGTACGCTTTTAGCATTGGGACGAAAAGGATGAACAGCAGAGAGATAAGGAATATTTCCCAAATGACCGCTGCCGATTTCTGGGCACATCATACTTCGCGGCTGCCTAACCGCAGAAGGGGTTTTTCTTTGGGAACCCTAACTAGAGCCTTTGACTTAAAAGTCTCACCCACAAGGCAGTGGGATGTTAACCCAGTAAGGCAACGTGACCGAAGTACTCGCGAAGGAACTTCTTCTGGTCTGTCAGGTGAAACCTGATTACTGCATATGTCTTGTCTTGCCCTCGCTGCCTTTCAGATTCAGTACTTAGCCCCAAGCACCCAATGGAGCAAGCAAAATGTGGATAACGCAGCATCCTTCGGCTGGGGGCTGCCTAACCTAGGCGGGCGATATCAATCCAATGAAGCGCGATCAATTCTCCCACCGTCGTGAGAAACCCCAGGTACTCCACTCCTAAATCCATCTAGTAGAGGTTTTTAAGACCGCTAAACTGCTTCTCTGCATGTTCATTCGCTGGTGTGTACTCCTTAGGAGCATAGTGGTTAGAACCAGATGGTGCCCATCAACTGGTCCTAAAAGTGGACTCTGTCTGGCCTCTTCCCATCGACTTGTCAGGCATGATTGCATTTCCGATTTAAGAAAGCCATTTTGCATGGCTCTTTGGGTCATGCAGGTAGCAAGCCATCACACCAGACCAAGGTGCAGTAATCTGAGGCGCAAGTGTGACATCCGACTGTCTGTTTAGGGTAGAGTGTACACTTCGATGGTTAGGTCCGTTCTTTTATACGGTTCAAAAACACGACCATTAGGGGTAGAAGAAAGGCAAAGACTATCGGTGTTCGAGCATCGATGTCTCCGTAGCATTGCCAGAGTATGGTGGGAACACGATATCAGCAATGCTGAGATTAGGCGTAAGATGTTGGGAACCAGATGTCAGTTTCTGGATGAAGTACTCAATCGAAACAGGTTAAGGTGGTTGGGACATGTGTTACGTATGCCCACGGATAGACTTCCTCAGTGTGTGCTGTTCTCTGAGGTAGGTGGTGATTGGAAAGTACGTCGAGGTGATCAGTCCATGATATGGCAACAAAGTATGAAAACCTTGACGAGTGGACTTGGCCGAGCAGGACGTGTTAGACTTCCAGGTTGGGGTCCACGTGATCCACCAACCAAATGGTTGGGACATTAAGTGATATGGCTAGGTGTCGCGGTCAGTGGCGTAGTTGTATTCGGGCTTCTCCTTTGTTCTCTAGATTTCCGCTTCTTACTTTGATTTTTTGGTGTCTTTACCACTTATGGCTTCTATTCTTTTCCCCTGTACCGGACGACGCTGGATTGTACCAACGTGAACCAGGGCACAGAAGTGCGAGGGAAATGGTTGAATAAACTGAAACTGAAATGAAACCGAGTAACAGATGGTCGTCAACCATACAGAAAGCCAAACAACATTTCGTTCTCTGCAAAGTCAGACTTTTATTTTCATCTGCCACTGGCAGCCCAACATTTTGGTCCCCTACCAAAGCAGTCTCCCGCAACTTGAGCCTTTACAATTTCCCTTTCATCTGTAATTCCTCTGGTTATCTTGTGTCGTGAACAACACGAGAAAGCCGAGATTTTTGCCTCCCGGTTTACCGCCAACTTTACTAACTTATCCAACTCTTTACACTATCTCCATTTTCTACCTCATATTAGCACTAGGAAGATCTGCTAAGCGCTGCGTCCTCTGAACGTATGCAAGCCACCCGGTCCGTACGGTAATAACACCTAACGTCCTTAAAATGTGCGCCCCTCTTTTAGGTCGTCTTGTCTCTCTCTTCAACTTACCATCTCTCCAGCCCATTGGAAACAAACCGCGATTTTTTATATTCCCCAATAATTGTCGACTAATTTCCCTCACACCTATGATTCAGAAAGTATTCAAAACTGTCATATCAAATCAACTGCGCAAGTTTCTCGGAAGCGGACTACTGAACGATCGTCAGTAAAGGTTCCGACCACGCCGTTCTATGGATGATCTGCTGACCCTCGTCTCGTACTCCTGGTTGACTGCACTCGACGATCACGGAGAGGCACACATGGTCTCGCTCGACATCTCTAAAACATTTGAACGAGGTTTGCACGAAGATCTTCTTGCGAAACTGTCTATTCTCGGGTTTTTCCTCGCTCTCGTATAGTGGACATCAAGTTTCCTCAGTAAGCGAACCATCTCCGTCCGAGTTAATGGGGTTCTGTCCCAGCCATTTCCTGTGAATGCTGGCGTTTCCAAAGGTTCAGTACTCGAACCTATCCTCTTTTTTATTTATTAGTCATCTATCCACTACTTCCAACCCGACCCATTCCTTTGCCGATGACGCCACCCTCCATCTTTCCGTTATTTATCGCACTTCCCGACTCGCTAACACCAAGACCGATCGTAACCGTGGTGCAGTTAGTGTACTTTTAGACTCCGACCTCGAACACATCTGCTCCTGGGGATCCCAAAAACACATTGTATTTAATGCTTCCAAAACAATTCATCCCAATTTCTTTGAAACGTCATTTATTCTTTCCATATTTATCCTGTGAACCA
The DNA here is from genome assembly GCA_948099385.1 of Fasciola hepatica. Lineage (NCBI taxonomy): Eukaryota > Metazoa > Platyhelminthes > Trematoda > Plagiorchiida > Fasciolidae > Fasciola > Fasciola hepatica. The sequence continues at coordinate 7,647,906 of CANUEZ040000083.1, forward strand.
ACTGTACTGCATTCCACAGATTCTATCTCTTCTTGGGTTATCTATAACCTCTTTTTTATGCTGGTCCCTTTTTGTATCTCAGCTAGTTTCTCATGCTGCGAGCGGTTGCCTTTCTATTTCACGCCAGACGCTTCTTCACGCCGGCTCATCTTATTCAATTGTACAAGGTCCAAATGGGCCCCACACTTGAATATTGTAGTCACGTGTGGAGTGGGGCTTCGTCTACTTTTCTTACTCTTCTTCACTGGGTCCAATGAAAGACCACCTCGCTGACTGATGATCCTTTTTTAACCTAAAATCGGCAGTCACCAGACCATCGTCGGGCGGTTGCTTCTTTGTCCCTCTCCAACCGGTACTGCCTGGGATTCTGTTCTTTGGAGCTTGCTTCGGCAGCTGTTTCTTCTATAACTTTTCCCGACCATCACGTACCCAGGCAATTAGTCATCTTTATTAAGTTTCTGTCACCAGATGTCGTACTTATATCACTTCCCAAGACTGTTAAACTGTGGAACACTCTTTTTCTGTCTTCAAAACTGCTTTTTTATTACGTGCTTGCACATGAGTGCAGTGGAAGGGACATTTACCCCATAGCTACGAAGGCCTACTGCACTACTGGGGATAACCGGCAACCAGACCCCGAGACTTGGAGCGGCGAAGAACCACATACGTTTCCAATAGGTCGGGACCAATAAACGGGCTCTTACGTGAATATTCCCCCACAACCCTCCTTTACAACCCTTTTATTATGGGGTTTATCCCTTATATTATAACTCACTTTACGTGCAATTAAAAGATAGCATATGGTAATAGGTATCACCTAGAGCAAACGTTAAACCAAAGCTGTGGTGAGCAGGCATGAAATGCCCTGAGAGTTTAGCTTAGTTGTGCATTCTCCGACGACAAGACTGGTTGAGGTACACAGCGTTTGTTCACCGCGGAGGTAGAAGGTTCGCGACGATAATTAAGTGACGCTTATCGCCTAATCGATGAGAAAAAGTGGAGAAAACACATTAAGTTTTTGAATCTGTTTGCGCAATTTGGCAATGGTTATAAAATTGTGAATTAACTGCATTTCTTTGCTAATTGCACTATCACGGATCTAGTGAATCGTCGTGCCATTTGGCTACTAGCAATAAGCGTATTTCTTGAATCCGTAGACAACCACAAAAAACACTTGAAATTTTTACGCACCTTAGCACGTTCTAGTTTTTTTTTCACTTTCCTCATTCGAAAATCATTTAGAAATATGTTTGGGGGAGCATCCTCGTTATCGACCGAATTACAGGACACAACAAGGGTGAACAGGGATTATTCTAAACGTAGAAAACAGATTATTAGCGATTGACTATCTTCAAAATGCACAAGTTGCGTTGTGGTTTCCGTTGTCTATCTGTGGTCAATGTTATCACCTCGACAGTGAATAAAACCAGAGTTGTGTTTGGAAACAAGGCGTCACCAGGAGACCAACAAAGAGACTTTTACTCTAAAACTGCATCATCTTCGGTTGATTTTTTTAACCAATCGCTGCGCGTGCAGCGTTTGTGGAGTGAGTGGAGGACTGCCGTTGTCTGTCCAAAGGAGGTTCGTGAAAGCTACCTATCAACTGCCGTCTGGAAATCCCAACCTGCACTGTGGGAAATATGATGGAACGACTAGTGTCGGTGCGAATCCGGGTTCATCTTGAGTCATCCATGTATATGTGCCCCGCCCACCATGGCTTCCGTCTAATGAGGTTGTGTGTCAAATCTGCTACTACCCAGGCTATGGAAGGCGGTCACAGTACAGACGTAATCTTTGTTGATTTTAGCAGTCTTCAGTTGGGTGCCTCACGACCGACTGTTGGAAAAACTCAGGACGTTTGCTCTTCAGAGTCTGACACTTGGTTAGATTGAGGATTTCCTAAAAGCGAGAACGTTTTCAGTCATAGTTGCCCAATCGAAGTCAAATTGCTATACTATTACGAGTGGGGTCCCTAAAGGATCGGTTCTTGGACTGCCGCTGTTCCTGGCTTACATCAACGATTTGCCGGCCGTCTTTTAGTCATCCAACCTTGTGTATGCACATGACATAAACCTGTGGCGTGTTACAGAGTCAGATGTGGATAGAGAGGTTCTACAAAGTGATTTGGATGCTTTAGAACGATGGGTTGGCGTCTCGGCTCTACAATCAACGTGTCCAAATGTGCATATACGCCCGTCCGAGGAAGGGTATCGGACGCAGTTTATCGCACTGAGAGAGAAACACTCTCAAGATCGTCATGTGAACGATACCTTGGGGTTATGCTGTCATCTTCCCTCAAGACTCAGGCTCACACAGGTAAGGTCTATGCTCGTTCCAGAGCTATACTCCGTTCCATACGGCGATCATGCGGTCCGTTGAGTCCCGAGGACTTCTAACTACAAACAGCAGACTAGTATATTTGATGTCAATTCCCAAGCAGAATATGTCCAGATGCTGTGGGCGAGTGTAGGCAAGTGTTGCGATTACCCAATGCTATGGGGAAGTGTGGGGAGCTTCCCAAGCAGCAGTTCAGTTCAGTTCAGTTTATTCAACCACTACTCTCGCACTTCTGTGCTCTGATATCGGCTGCTACCTTCCAGCATCGTCCAATAAATGGCAAAAAGAACAGAAGCATAGTGATGAAGATCCAAAAAGTCGAAATACCAAGAGGAAATCAAGACAACAAGGAAAGAGTCCGAATGCAACTACGCCACTGACCGCGACACCTAGCCATATCATTTAATGTCCCAACCATTTGGTTGGTGGATCACGTGGACCCCAACCTGGAAGTCTAACACGTCCTGCTCGGCCAAGTCCACTCGTCAAGGTTTTCATACTTTGTTGCCATATCATGGACTGATCACCTCGACGTACTTTCCAATCACCACCTACCTCAGAGAACAGCACACACTGAGGAAGTCTATCCGTGGGCATACGTAACACATGTCCCAACCACCTTAACCTGTTTCGATTGAGTACTTCATCCAGAAACTGACATCTGGTTCCCAACATCTTACGCCTAATCTCAGCATTGCTGATATCGTGTTCCCACCATACTCTGGCAATGCTACGGAGACATCGATGCTCGAACACCGATAGTCTTTGCCTTTCTTCTACCCCTAATGGTCGTGTTTTTGAACCGTATAAAAGAACGGACCTAACCATCGAAGTGTACACTCTACCCTAAACAGACAGTCGGATGTCACGCCGACGCCACAGATGACGGAGGTTGGCAAAATCCAAACGCGCCCTTTGTATACGCGATGACACTTCATCCGTTATTTGTCCACCTGGTGAAATGTAACTGCCCAGGTAACAAAGCTTATCCACTTCAGCTAGAGCTTCCCTTGCCAACACAAGGTTTGGTGTTGAGCCAACCCAGTCCTGGAGGAGCACTCTACACTTTGAAGGTGCAAAACGCATCCCAAGCATTCCTACACTGTTGTCGAGGCTATCTAAAAGAGCTTGCAACTTACCTGGGTCTTCATTCAGAAGAACAATATCATCCTCATATTCCAAATCAAACAGTTTAATGCCTGAGCAAAGATCGATGCCGGCATTCTCACACGAAGGTAGGGCTATCTCAAGAATCAATCCAATCGCAAAATTGAAGAGGAAGGGTGAAAGAGGGCAACCCTGACGAACACCACTTTCCGTGGTGAACTCGGGTGGAAGATCGTCGTAAACACGCCCATACGGGGCTCATATGAGCCCTGTGTCATTAGATTCGAGAAGGTTTCCAGTCTCCATGATTAAAGTTAGTGGAACACTTCCCGTATGCGCCTCGTCTCCAACTGCTCCAGACTGTAGATTTCAAGAGATCCCAGCCAATTCTCGTTTAAAAAACCGTCCAACTTGTTTGAAGCTCTTCTAGTGTTGCTCTTCCACTACATCAGGTGGCAGTGAGTCCCACAAGTAAGCCACTCCTCTGAATAGACGGCAGACCAACGGTAGGTCAAATGCAGCTGTATGGGTGTTAACAAATGCCCTATCGCTCGTTCGTGATCCTCAAAAGGGAAATTCCGCTTTCAGTTCCAGTCCCATGTTGCCTAGGTTATCCGCCGTACGCACATCAGGTTTCCTCTTACACTGCAATATGCCTCTGGAAACAGCACTGTTACCTGCAACCGCACATCGTAGCTGGTCCCCATAGTTCAACAAAGAGCCGGGTAGCCGCCCCCTAAACTCTACCCAGCTTCCGTAACTCAGTGGCTGTGCACAGGAAAGCAGCAGTTCCACGGGCCTCCAACAGTGGGCAGTGTGGAACAATCTGAAGGCATTATAGGACAGTCTTCTGAAAAACGTCGGATGGCATCAAATATGCACCAAGCTGAGGCACATATAAGTGATCCCGAGCTTTCAACGAGGAAATCACTGTTACACCTAGGTCACGCTCACAGGTGGTCATTTGGAGAGTCGGTCCCTGGAAAGTATGGACATCGTTTTGCCTCGGTCCGCCTATCTGCATTTGTGCACACCTTTGGACGTTGAAAAGATGTGAGCAAAATGCAGACAAGATCGAAAGGGAATTCAGATTCGCTTGTGTTCACGATGGGATGCATCGGCCCTAACCACTCGATAGATTTTTAGGCCGTCGACTCAGATCAAAAAGGGAAACATAGCACAGTGGTAGGTCGTTGATGAACAACAAAAACAGCAGTGAACTTAAGACCGAGCCTTGTCCCATGTAGCACACATCCCCGTGTTAACACTGTGTTCTGATAGGCATCTGGTTGGGATGTTTAATCGTCAATTATGGAAAACAAGACCCACATATTTGAAACAGTAACTCTTGAAATGTTTCATAACTGTGAAATGCAGAAAAAAGTAGGTGTTGCAATGCGTTACATTCTGTTTTAAATTACGGTTGCTTGTCATACTGGGTTTACAGTGTTCGCTGGCAGTGCGTTGTATTGTAGCAATTATCCACTATTCGTTTGGTTAAATGCTTTTTTGCATTTTGCTATACAGAATGCTATGTTTCATGGATTTAGCAATTTGACTTTTATACACCAATAGAGTTATTAGTCATCAAAATGGACAATTTTGGGCGCAGTATATCATTGGTCACAAATGTGTCTATATAAGCTTCTCAGTAGATATAATTACCATCTGTTGTATGTCAAAATACAGCTTCATGTTATTATTCATAACTGTTTCACAAATATGTGCATTTAGCAGGTTCAACAGTCGTTTCTAGCCTCTTGCAAATTACGATGGAATTTAAGTCGGTTGGGTTTTGATTAGGATTCCGTTGGATTTGTGAAAATGTGATTCTGAATTCATTTTTATCAGTTACACTGCCTATTTCCATCAGTATGCAACGTAGTGACATTATGGTAGTAATAACTTAGTTTTTAAAATCACGTTTGTAGGTAAAAACCCTACATCTGACTGAAGCAGGTGGCAAAGATACAGTCTTAGGAGAAAGTAGTATTGCCAGCCCTATGCCGCGTTATGGGCACATCGTAATGGGTACGTAATGCTTAATAGTGACGGTACATTCGTATTGCATCTAAAGTTGTCTCAGAACCACAAAACGTTGACACAACTGTCAACTCCGATAATTCGCACTAGGTACCAACAACTGTGCCGGTCTTCTTTCACGAAGACCACGGACGGTTGTCAATATCTGCTGTGGTAAAAGGACGAAGAAATAACGGCCGTAAGACGTTGTACACGAATAACGTTCATTCCTCAACCTGTTCAGAACATCAATGAAACTGGTGAGCTACTCGATGAACCGCATCACATTTTTGTCGAGTATCACTTTAACGTTCCAAGGTGCGGTGATATTGCATATACTGGATAGACGTCTCACAAACACTCCAAGAGACCCAAGGATGCTGTGCGGTACCCGAAGATAGTGCAACGTCCGGGTTTTACCGAATGGGGAGTATTCCCACCCTAGACTAATGAAAGAAAATCCTTATTTGATGATTTTCTTTACATATTGCCTAGTACCTCAAGCTGAAATGGTGTAGTTCGTTGATATTTAAAAATAAAGAACAAAAGCCCCTGAATCCTCGGTTTTTGCGAACAACCCGAAAAAAGTCCCTGAAATGATTCAAAAGGGGCCAAATGGAGACCTTTGTGGGAGCTTTGGGGGCTGTGGTACTGACTGGGTATACCTGGGATTTGTAACTTTTAAAAAGTGACAAAATTTCTGAAGCCTCTTGTTTCTTTTCCTCGATTGAATACCACGAAAGCCTTATTGACAAATAATGGCGCTGTAGTGCCGTGATTTCAAGCGTTCAACAATGTGAACCAAATCGTAATCAGTCCGTGTTATTCCACCAGGTAGACTCATTCAAATGCGACTGACATATGGGAATGATGCTAGTATTTTATAGAAAAATTACAGTTACGGCCCGACATAACGACGTATGAAATATAGAACCAGAAAAGACGGTCAAGTAACTAGTTTCGCCAACAGAAATTCTTATAAATATCTACTCACTCTGGAAGATGATTGGACCGCACGGCGAGGAAAGTGGAAAACGACAAACCCGCGGACTAAATTCCGACAGACCGCCACCGGACAGAGGCCTTGGTTGCAACAATAGCAACGATGTCTGTCGCTCTAACAGTCCTGGTGGTACTACATTTACTCATCGTATACATCAATTTTAGTTAAACTGTTGTGCTAAGTTTCTGCTATTACACTTGTAGCAACAGTCATATTCATTCGTGCTCTTGGCGCGTTATTGTTTAACTGAACGCTGACTGCCAGGCGCGGCTGCCGTTTCATCGTCCCTCTTGTGAGCTCCTCACGCACGCCCCCAAATTCACTCTACCGGCCACATCTCCCGATGGCCTTCTCGTTCTCAGTTTTCGTGGAGAATACTGCTCCGTTCAGCGTGTTCTCAGTACCGAGCATCAGAGTAACGTGCAGGTGGCCAAAGTAGTTGTCTTGAAGTCTTGAAGTACTACACGGGTTCGAGGCTTTAAGCCCAATTGTCCCGGTTCTTTAGGAAATCTTTGATCTTCTGTCGGATCCACCGAACTGAAACGAGAGTAAAAAGAAGCGGGGGGGGGGCGGGGGTGGCAGCGAAAACGAGATACATATAACCTCATTCAGTGTCACACTGTGGACAGTGCCTTAAGCTGAGTGGGGGTGCGGCATTCATGAACATATATGCGATAAAAGACAACTATTTTGTTTGTTTGTTTTTGTTTTTTGACAAAGGGAATTATTGGGAGAGACCCAGGTGGAGGTCTAGCTTTTTCTTGAAGATAGTTTTGTTCTGCGAGAGAACAATATCTTCCGGAAGTGTATTCCACATAGTAATAACCCTATAGCTAAAAAAGTTAACCCTTAGTGAAGTGCGTGGCCTCGGTTTGAAAACTTTTCTGCTGTGACCACGGAGAGAGGAGGCTGGACAGACGGAGAAGAAGCAATCGCTTTGACCTGTTTCAAAAATGTGGAACATCAAAAACAGATCACCTCTTACGCGTCTTACGTCGAGGGGATAGAGGTTGAGGAGTGAGAGGCGGATGGGATAGACCCCTTACTGCCTTGGCGGAGGCCCACTGAACTCTTTCTAGGATCTCACGGTCTCGGACAAGACCAGAGTGCACTATCTGACTACCGTACTCCAGCACAGGTCGGTTATGCGTGTGACCAGTCTCTCTGCCGAAAGACATGCTCACGCATTTGTCATCATTAACTGGGAGGTTCCAATCCTCGGACCAGCGTTTTGTTTCATAAACTGCAATTTGCAGGTCTTCAACGCTTGAACTCCAGAGGGTTACATCATCTGCGTACATGGCAATGTTCGCAGGAAGGGCTGTCGGTAGATCGTTTATATAGATCAGGAAAAGAAGAGGACCTAAGACCGACCCTTGGGGGACCCCAGTTGTTACTGGGGAGGGTTGAGACAAAACATTCCCGACTTTAACCACAAAGGTGCGGTCGGTAAGGAAGCTACGTAGGATGGCCAACATGGAGCCTGTGATCCTGTACGTCTGCAGCTTAAAAAGAAGAGGGGCATGTGGGACCCTATCGGAGGCCTTAGCAAAATCGATGAATACAGCGTGTGAGAGCTGGCCATCATCATAGGCTTTCGTTAGACTATCCATGACAGTAAGCATATTGGTGATGCGTGAACTGCCAGGAAGAAACCCATGTTGGGACGGGGAGAGGATCTTATTTCTATGAAGATGGGAAAGAATCTCACTCTTAAGAATTCCCTCAAAAATTTTGCTAGGGATGCTAGTGAGGCTTATGGGTCTGTAACTAGAAGCAAGGTGTCTACTACCCTTCTTATAGATGGGTGCGATCACTACTTTTTCCAGTTACGGGGGAAAACTCCATCGTCAACACATCGCTGAAAAAGCGAGGCATAAGGAGCAGCTAATGTATCCGCGGCTTCCTTGAGAATACGGGGGTGGATTAGGTCAGGACCCATGGAGCAATATTGGTTGAGCCGTCGGAAACCTTGAGCGACTGCACCAATGGGAATAGTTACGCGGTTAAGGGTAGTGGTCAGAGGTAACGGGTGCATAGTAGGGTGGGATGATATGGGAAAGGAGCTAAAAATTGTACGGAAGTAGGAGCTGAATGCCTCGGCTACTTGGCTAGGGGAAGTGATTGGAGATCCGGCACTATCTTTGAGAGCTAATGGCGTCGGAGCTGTGCCCCTTAGACGGCGCATGTACTGAAAGAAAAATGCCTTATTGGTCCGTGCTCGATCAAGTACAGATCGCTGGACTGCATTCTGATAGGACCTAATCTTGTCTTTGCATATGTTCCTTATGATCCTGAAGTCTTCTGCATCACGGGCAAGGCCTGTGGCTTTATATCTAGCAAAGAGGCGTGCGCGTTCGTCTAGAATGCGCCTAATGGGGCGAGGGAGTGGTCGCTTAGCGGTCTGTGGGCGACGAATTCTGGGGACAAAAAGCCTATCAGCTAAGGAGATTAACTCTCTGAGATTCTCTGTCATTTCATCCGCAGAGTTACCTGGGTTAGTTAAATTTAGCTGGGAGCGAAGAAATGCACAGACTTGGTCAAAGTTGGTCCTTTTGAAGGATCTCAAAATCTTAGTTTCTGACGGAAGAGGAGGCCATTTCACGATATAATCGAATCCAATGAGAATGTGATCACTTTTGCCGAGGGGCGGCAAGTAATGCACCACATCTATTAGGAACCGATCATTGGTGATGACCAGGTCTAGTAGGGACGGGGCGTGGCCTGTGCGATATCTAGTCGGATCTCTTACGTTCTGCACCCATGAGTTTTTCAGTACGAGATCAAGGAGGGGTTTACCGAAAGTGATATCCGGGGCATCAGCTCTTTGCCAGTTTGTACTGGGAGAGTTGAAGTCACCAGTGACTAACAGATGGGTGAAGTCTGTATAGCTTTTCAGGGAGCCTAATAAGTCTATGAGACCTAGGCTGTCAGTTGAATTGCATGCGGGAGGACGGTAGACAACACCAAGCAATAGGGTATCTGTCCTAGAGAGGTTAAAAACGGCCCACAAACAATCAATCAACGGACCATGGGACGCGTTTAGCAAGGAAACTGCGAGGCACGGTTTGGCCACCATCCATGCTGAGCCAAACCGTTGAGAGTATTGGGGGACTGATTAGGTCAGTGATACTGTTAGGCCGACTTCCTGGCACAAGGAAAACAGTGTTCACCGGCATGGGAAACTCCGTCCTTATTCGGCTCACTTCAGTTTTCACATAGCGAGGGTCGTCCAGACCGATTGTGCCCACAATCCATGTTTAATTGAAGAGTTTCTTGGTCCTAAACACAGCTCCTCGAATGCTTGGTATTGAAGGCACTGTCACTATCAAAGACATCATCTGCTGATGAAAACACCAGGAACTCGTAACCTCACCTTTATTTGCTTATAAGCCATCTCTACGAAAGCTATTTTCCAGCGCGTACGTAGGGCTTTCCTGAAAGTTGGTACGTTCCTGCATCTGATAGCACCTCCGGATGGTCTATTCCACAGAGGAATGTCCCCGTTCTTGAGAAACAGCTCGTATGTTCAGCTTGGGTGCACTACTTGTAGCCTGGGACCATGTCCCCCGGGTGAAACACTCAGGAGCAGAAATGAGCAAAGCACTCTCGTCTAAACCCGATGAATCCATTATGGTAGTGGATTTAATGTCCATGTTGATTGAAAAATTCCTCTTCTGCACACATTCCTGTACTCTATGACCGATTTTGGACCGCCTTTTCTAGCCTACTTCATGCTGACACTGTTTTGTGGTCGACAATTATTCTACGCTTGGTGCACTTACTTTTTCTTATCATGGTTGTGCTTTCTTATTGAGATTACTTTGAGGACAGTTGGTACGGTAGTGAGATGCACTGATTCAACACAGTTTGTTTTATTACTCCTTGGTTTCACTTTCTCGCTCACGTCGACTGACAGTAGACGTTCAGCTCGTTTACGCTGATTTTTGGCTGCCACGGTCAGGAAATTGTTATTTGGGCCTGATTAAGCGTGGAGATCTTGTTCTGTTTGTTTGGACTTCAGGACAGGTATTTATTATTTACTCTTCTTGGCCAACTATTCCTCTTTTTACAGAATTTGTCCTATTTTTGATTACTCTTTTGGCTGGATAGTGACTGAGGCTCACTGTCAAAGGTATGATCATGTTTGTACTTATATTTTTACTCGCTAATAGTACCGTAGAATTTGCAGAGCAATCGTGTTCTTGATTTGGGTTCTGCATCGATTTGGGCTACGAGTTGCTTTGAGGCTCCAAGGTGCTATCCAGAACGAGTGAAGCTTATTAGTCGGTGAATCGATAATTGACTCGTTGGTCAGGCCCCACCCTGACCAGGACTTGAGCGTTTTGGTCGTTACAGTGAATGCTTCTGCTATGTTGACCCGGCTTCTGAGAAGCACTAGGGATAAGAGATTGAGATCTGAAACAGAGCTTGACATTTTTTCTCTTCCCGGTGATCATTCAAGAAGCAAGTCGCTGCACACCACATGGGCATTCTTAAATTTTAAGACAATGGGAAACACGTATCTGCAAGCAATACTCCGGAATAAGCCACCGCGAAATCTTGTAAAATGGGACGAAATTTCGTGATTACTGCACATGACGGTATTGGTACGGTGGCTGACCACCGCAGCTTTTTATCTAAAAAAATTCTCAGTCGTCTCTAATGAGCTTTCTCGAGTTTCTAGATTCCTCTCGAGTTAAGTCCGGACCTGCTCAGTCATAGATTCCATAGCCCCTGCTCCTCAGTTCGCCACTCGACAAGGATTATACTCGGTAGCTCGCAAAGGATAAGAACTCGAAAAGCTGGGGCGAGATGACGGATGTGTTGGAGGAAGGAGACGGAGTGCTGACAGTGTACGCAGGTGAAGCAAGTTTCGCCACCAAATTTGGTATTAGTTCAAAGAAACAAATTTGTTAGTCTTAGTAACTGTGCGTCTTATCGGTAGCATCGTAAATGGTATTCATGTCCTTTTTCTGTTTGTTTTTTCTGTTTAGTTTATTAGTACCAACTGATTATTACCCCTTTCAAGTAACTCCCGTTTACTCTCCAGTAACTCGGGGCTGAGCTATTAACTTCCTTTTGCTTGTTCAGTGTAAGATCTGCGTGAGAAGCACTACGGTCATTCTGACTGTGCCATCTGTTGCACCGTTTTGCCATTGCGCATTTCAGGTGTCGAAAAACTCTTAAAGACGACTCATCGGATGCTCCTTTGGTCCTCTTGGCGATTGAGATTCCTACAGTGATCACTGAAAGACAATCAGGAATCGTTTAATTTGGGATCGAGAAGTTTTCACTTGGACTATACGGGCAAAGACTGTCTCGTTTGAGCTGCGGCAACAAATATCACACACCACAGGCAATGCCTATCCGGCCACATTTTTATAACCTTCGAGCTGTCATCAGGGCCCATAGCCCCGAGTGAATATCGCGACGAGGCATTTCCAACCTTACGATCTCTCAAAATGCCGCCTCTCTCTCTTCTTTGATAGCAAGGGCTTGTAATTTAGCGAGATTCATGGGTATATCCCTTCGCGCCTCCCGCTAGGTAAAAGCATCTATATTCTGCACTAACCTGTTCCCAGTTGTCTTCACACCACCCACAAAGATGAAACATGGGGGCCCGATTCTTTCGCTTGGTCATTTAGACACCGGAGGAAGGGCAAAGAACCCAGCACCGAACCCTGTGGCACACCACCAGTAATCTGCCCCGGCCTCGGCACATAACCACTCACATTGACACAGAAACTACGATTCCCAAGGAAGTGTGCTATCCAATCACGTCCTTCTCCGATTATCCCAGAGGCCTGCAATCTGCAAGTCAGCAGGCACTAACCTACGGAGTCGAAGGACCCACTGAAATCCAAACGACAACGCTCCATCTCCGGGCCTATATTCATCAATCTTAGAGTCTCCTCCGAAAACATCAGCAGGTTTGCAAAATACGATCTTTTTCAACTCAACGTGTTGTTCAGACGTCAGTAGGTTGTCACCAATCAGATGGAAGCAAAATAGCTTTCTGATTTCACATTCCGCTCGTTAGCTCAACTCTGCTGTCAGGAAGGCCGGTATATAATTCTCCCCGTCGCTACGTTGGTGACATTAAGCTGGTCATCTGACAACTCACCCTGCCTTAACGACGCTTCCGACTGCCGGATACCAGACCCTGACAAAAAGCTGGAAAGAGGCTGGACGGTTACCGGGTTGATCGAATCCTGTCCGGCTGCTTTGTGCTTAGATAAGGACCTAGTTTCTAGCAGCAAATCGTCCACATTTACAGTTAGCTCCTGAAGCTATGGGGTACTCCCAGTTTCTGCTTTCTTCACAGTAAGCATCCGATCCTGACAGTACACACCCTTGAATACCACAAGTAAAACCTCTGCCTCATCTTCACCACCAATGGAAGTGTGTCCGTCGGGTGGTTCCAGGGTGCCTACTCTCCCGTGTCGTTTTCCTAAACCCTTCATAAGCGAAGAACTTCTGAGGATCTGCTTTCAAATTTTCGGTGGGTTTCTTCTTGTGCAGGGCGTGGGTCCTGTTTCTGGCTGTTTTGTAAGCTGCTCACGCGTAGTGCATGCTGTGGAGCTCGCAACAGGCCGACGGCTCTCCACACTCGTGCCATATTTGGCTTCTACTAAGGCGCCGGCTCTTGTTGCTTTCCGGTGTCAACGGGGCAAATTCGTCCGTCAAGCTTATTGGTCAGGTTTTATTTCTGTCCACCTTTCCCCTACAGAAGGCTCGGGCTCTTCCGGGTACCAACATATACATTATGACCTTGCTGTTTGTTGGTCCCGATTCCCTCTAGCGTAGCTCCGAAACTACCTGGGTCCATGTTTGTTGGGCGGACATTGACTGAAGGGCTTAGTGACTGCTCTTCCCCCATGGCTGTTCTTCCACGGAGGAGGTGAGGTTAGGTCGATACTTGGTTGCCAGAAGATCTCGAGTAGATGAATGTTGCCTACCGCACAGTCGTGTTGTCTGATTTACGTACTGTCTGATGGCATAGTTGTGAAGGCACATCACGAGGGCATTCCCGGTGGTTCCCCTGGTGGCACATCCATCATCCCAGTTTATTTCAGAAAGATTAGTGTCTCCCATTACTGTAATGCGCTATGACCCACAAAGCACCACAAAAAGTTGAAACCGGGCAAGCCAAGGGCCGACAAGAATATGGAAGCGCAGTCATTAATTCTCAGGGTAGTTACCAGCTGGGATAAATCTTCCGAAGGAGTTCCCGAGACATACAATGTGGCAGTGCTCAAGGGGAGGTTAGACGCAGAGTAGAAGCATGCCTTCCCGGTGTAAGTTTGAGTGAGAGAACCCATTCTTCAGTCCACTTCAGATTTCTTATTCTGTAGCCGCTCTTTGCTGACACGAAACCAATAAACTCATTTAACCTGCAATTACCTGCCAGCAACAGCTGTTCTCATTTGTACACACGTCTACCAGCGGAATGTTAGTCGCTCCTCTGGAGCTCATCCCATTCCGGCCTCACGTCCTCCGCTAGTCGTAGGTAGTTTTGCATTTTGACTGCAAACACCGTTCGTTATATTCACACGCCCCGGCCTGGGGTCAGCAGAATTTCGCCTGAGGATACTTACCCACATCCAGAATAGGTCCGCCTCAGAAAATTTATGACATGGGTAACTTATGTCAATTACTTCTATTCAGATCAGGCCAATGGATTTGTGGCTTGAACCAATAAATTTCTAGATCATTGCACCATGAGCCCAAGGAGACCCTGCAGAGAACAAATACTGGAGATCCTTCCAGATGCACTGCGTGCCTCGTGAATTTGACTATACTTGACATTACTTTGAGAAGCTCGCTCACATACCACACTTTTCACTTTTGTTTAGCCATGTGAGACATCTGAATTTGGCCTTGAACCGTCTCTGATTGTCGAGCTTGAGCCACGGGGCTCTGAGCCTGTGGGTTTTACTCTGAAATGTATTTGGCCGCATGCTTGAAGTTTGTATATATTCGCACCCTTAATGAATTTCAATTTAGTACCGTAAAAACTACAAATCAATCTTCCACTAGTTTTGGGATTCGTTTGAATTGGCTACGCTTTGCTCGATTTGCGAGGATTGACCTTCATCCCCAGCCTCACTGCAACTCCCAGATGTCTCCCGTGATTCAGCATTCTTGCTCTACCTGAGGGAAGGCAAGAAAGCTGGTTTACCCCTGGAAGTGACAATTTGCACCAGTACATGTTCAGTTCCAAACGTCTCTGCTGTTCCCATATGAGACACCTCGAGTCCCTTAAAAAGTAAAGAGGTGAGTGTAAGATGGTGACTAGCAGAGCGACTTGCAGGCCGTGATAGAGATAAGTTCAGTATGGAACACTAGACTGAAGAAAGGCCATAGAAAGTAATGATAGCAAAACAAAGATGAGTAAAGGGAAACTGCAAAACCATCACTGAGACTGACCGGTCATACACTGGGAGAACCTCTGCCCACCATGAATCCGGCTCACCCTTGAAAGTTAAGGCTGAGGTTACTTCTAGATAGTGTAAAGACAAACCACTTCGCTTTCCTACATTTCAGTGAGGAGAGATGCATGCCCTTGTGCTCTTCTTCGTTGTTGGCCTGTCGTATTCGTGTTTATTTCCTCTAAATGCAAGGTTTTGATGTAGAGACCGAAATGATCTTTCGGTCGTGGCAATTCTCACTTAATATCTCCCGGCCGGGCCTTCCTTGAGAGTTGATATAGGGTACTTAGTCAGTCTCAATACGACTCCCCTTGCCTCCCCTTCCTATTTTCAGGGGACATCCTCTGAACTTCTTCCAATACCTTTTTTCCCCTTGGTCCTCCATTAGGGCACACAACTCAAGCAGTCAAACATTGGCTGATCTATTTGGTAGACTAAAACTTTAAGTTAGCTTCAATTCGTTCAATCGGTTAGTTGTTTGGAGGCGGTTTGTTTAAGTGAGCCTGATGTCTTTGATTCATTTCCTTTTCCCTCCAAGCGATTCCGGAATCTTGGCGCAGCTTGGCAGGTCAGCTCAGCTCGTCTGGCTTCTGATCCTCCGTCAATCCAAAGATACAATTGATATATCCACTAAATGCACAAAAGTTTATCCTTTTTCCCAGTCCAATCGTGGGACTGGAGTTAGATTCACAGTAACAGCTCGATCACCTAAATTACTGAACCGTAGCCGGTTTTACCTCTTTTTCCTTTATTGTTAGTTTATTTTTCACTATGACCTTGAGTGTTATTGTCTTCCAGCGTATGCCGTTTCCGTCTGTCATTATTGGTTCATTTTATCTCGGGCTTTCAGACATGGATGAATCGGAGTCAATTATGTCCAAACCTGCGAAGCCTGAAATGTTTTCCTTCGTTCATCATCGCGAACCCCTCCCGTTGGTGTACTCGCCTGGAGACGCAGTTTTCTGCATCCCGAATCAACGACTTGTCTCTGAAAAACGTGCACCATTAGACACGATGGCTTCGGTCGAGGGTTGTTTCGTAGAAACCGCCTTCATCCAAATTAGCCAGAGCTTCTATGCGTGCACAGCCGCCAAGAATGGGACTTTGATAGGTATGGCTACGCAACTTGTGCAGAAGTGAATTATATTAAGTCGTCACGTCTAGTACCTCGTTGCCGCTCCTCAACCCGCTTTGTCGGCCGCATTTCCACAGATGGCCCCAGCCCTCTGTCGTCTTCCAATGCACACCAAGATTTCGTAGGAGCCTCACAGCCTGTGTGGTGCAAGCACCCCAAAGTGCCACCGTGGGCTTCCAGCCAATGCCCAGGGAAGTCACCGGCAAACGTTTAGGTACAGTAGCGCGTTCATTAGGTGCACATATGCGTTTGATCAGGCGCTCCACGTGATCTGCCTGGCTTTCTTGCCCTTTGCTCGCACAAGATGCTGTGGCTAATTTTTCATGTCCACTCAAAGGACCGCCGTCAACTTGATGCTCGCTCCTTCTGTATCTGGCACAGATTGAAAGCATGCTTGCTCGCCTACCCCACAGAAGCTTCGTCCTCTGATTTACAACATAACACTGGTGTCATGGGCAACTTCTACATCACCCAATACATCCTCGTTGTTCACTACTCATGATCTGCGCATTTCCGGTAAAGCTAGATTTTCGAGCTACCTGAGTCTACTGAAGCTAGTCAACCCGAGTTTGTTTACGGATTGTTCGGCAAGGCTGTAGTTCTTACGGACCTACCTGGATGCGGGTGAGGGGTAGTGGGAATTTGCCATTCACTCCCTACGCGACAAAGGCTTCTTGAAGGAAGCTGTTCAAACCTATGATACAATTTCGGGCGCGTAATCAAAGGCCTACGCACTGAGGTTTATTTCTTCAAGGATTGCTGGAGAAAGTGGGGAGTACTTAGAAGCCAGTATATAGCCCGCATTTATAGGAGTTCAGCACGGCGGTCATTTTTGCGCATCCTTCGAGAAGTTCGTGGACGTCATGCCCATTTTACAACCTTTCTACAGTTAGAAATGCTTTCAAATTGTCCCAGAAGAAATCAGATGAACCGGCACAAAACAAGCAGAGGATCAACTTAGAGTGTGATTCACTTTTCAAACCATCACACTGAGTTTCGGGCATCCAAAAGGTTAAATGAGAAAGATGTTTCCAACCCAAAGGCGACTTTTTCGCTGTAGCTCAGCAACTCACCAAACGAGCGGTTTTGAATGCCCCGCTAATGGTGCTGGTTGTCACCTGCCTTCTTAGCTGGGACGTTTCTCAAAAGTTTGGTATTGAAGGCACTGTCACTATCAAAGACATCATCTGCTGATGAAAACACCAGGAACTCGTAACCTCACCTTTATTTGCTTATAAGCCATCTCTACGAAAGCTATTTTCCAGCGCGTACGTAGGGCTTTCCTGAAAGTTGGTACGTTCCTGCATCTGATAGCACCTCCGGATGGTCTATTCCACAGAGGAATGTCCCCGTTCTTGAGAAACAGCTCGTATGTTCAGCTTGGGTGCACTACTTGTAGCCTGGGACCATGTCCCCCGGGTGAAACACTCAGGAGCAGAAATGAGCAAAGCACTCTCGTCTAAACCCGATGAATCCATTATGGTAGTGGATTTAATGTCCATGTTGATTGAAAAATTCCTCTTCTGCACACATTCCTGTACTCTATGACCGATTTTGGACCGCCTTTTCTAGCCTACTTCATGCTGACACTGTTTTGTGGTCGACAATTATTCTACGCTTGGTGCACTTACTTTTTCTTATCATGGTTGTGCTTTCTTATTGAGATTACTTTGAGGACAGTTGGTACGGTAGTGAGATGCACTGATTCAACACAGTTTGTTTTATTACTCCTTGGTTTCACTTTCTCGCTCACGTCGACTGACAGTAGACGTTCAGCTCGTTTACGCTGATTTTTGGCTGCCACGGTCAGGAAATTGTTATTTGGGCCTGATTAAGCGTGGAGATCTTGTTCTGTTTGTTTGGACTTCAGGACAGGTATTTATTATTTACTCTTCTTGGCCAACTATTCCTCTTTTTACAGAATTTGTCCTATTTTTGATTACTCTTTTGGCTGGATAGTGACTGAGGCTCACTGTCAAAGGTATGATCATGTTTGTACTTATATTTTTACTCGCTAATAGTACCGTAGAATTTGCAGAGCAATCGTGTTCTTGATTTGGGTTCTGCATCGATTTGGGCTACGAGTTGCTTTGAGGCTCCAAGGTGCTATCCAGAACGAGTGAAGCTTATTAGTCGGTGAATCGATAATTGACTCGTTGGTCAGGCCCCACCCTGACCAGGACTTGAGCGTTTTGGTCGTTACAGTGAATGCTTCTGCTATGTTGACCCGGCTTCTGAGAAGCACTAGGGATAAGAGATTGAGATCTGAAACAGAGCTTGACATTTTTTCTCTTCCCGGTGATCATTCAAGAAGCAAGTCGCTGCACACCACATGGGCATTCTTAAATTTTAAGACAATGGGAAACACGTATCTGCAAGCAATACTCCGGAATAAGCCACCGCGAAATCTTGTAAAATGGGACGAAATTTCGTGATTACTGCACATGACGGTATTGGTACGGTGGCTGACCACCGCAGCTTTTTATCTAAAAAAATTCTCAGTCGTCTCTAATGAGCTTTCTCGAGTTTCTAGATTCCTCTCGAGTTAAGTCCGGACCTGCTCAGTCATAGATTCCATAGCCCCTGCTCCTCAGTTCGCCACTCGACAAGGATTATACTCGGTAGCTCGCAAAGGATAAGAACTCGAAAAGCTGGGGCGAGATGACGGATGTGTTGGAGGAAGGAGACGGAGTGCTGACAGTGTACGCAGGTGAAGCAAGTTTCGCCACCAAATTTGGTATTAGTTCAAAGAAACAAATTTGTTAGTCTTAGTAACTGTGCGTCTTATCGGTAGCATCGTAAATGGTATTCATGTCCTTTTTCTGTTTGTTTTTTCTGTTTAGTTTATTAGTACCAACTGATTATTACCCCTTTCAAGTAACTCCCGTTTACTCTCCAGTAACTCGGGGCTGAGCTATTAACTTCCTTTTGCTTGTTCAGTGTAAGATCTGCGTGAGAAGCACTACGGTCATTCTGACTGTGCCATCTGTTGCACCGTTTTGCCATTGCGCATTTCAGGTGTCGAAAAACTCTTAAAGACGACTCATCGGATGCTCCTTTGGTCCTCTTGGCGATTGAGATTCCTACAGTGATCACTGAAAGACAATCAGGAATCGTTTAATTTGGGATCGAGAAGTTTTCACTTGGACTATACGGGCAAAGACTGTCTCGTTTGAGCTGCGGTAACAAATATCACACACCACAGGCAATGCCTATCCGGCCACATTTTTATAACCTTCGAGCTGTCATCAGGGCCCATAGCCCCGAGTGAATATCGCGACGAGGCATTTCCAACCTTACGATCTCTCAAAATGCCGCCTCTCTCTCTTCTTTGATAGCAAGGGCTTGTAATTTAGCGAGATTCATGGGTATATCCCTTCGCGCCTCCCGCTAGGTAAAAGCATCTATATTCTGCACTAACCTGTTCCCAGTTGTCTTCACACCACCCACAAAGATGAAACATGGGGGCCCGATTCTTTCGCTTGGTCATTTAGACACCGGAGGAAGGGCAAAGAACCCAGCACCGAACCCTGTGGCACACCACCAGTAATCTGCCCCGGCCTCGGCACATAACCACTCACATTGACACAGAAACTACGATTCCCAAGGAAGTGTGCTATCCAATCACGTCCTTCTCCGATTATCCCAGAGGCCTGCAATCTGCAAGTCAGCAGGCACTAACCTACGGAGTCGAAGGACCCACTGAAATCCAAACGACAACGCTCCATCTCCGGGCCTGTATTCATCAATCTTAGAGTCTCCTCCGAAAACATCAGCAGGTTTGCAAAATACGATCTTTTTCAACTCAACGTGTTGTTCAGACGTCAGTAGGTTGTCACCAATCAGATGGAAGCAAAATAGCTTTCTGATTTCACATTCCGCTCGTTAGCTCAACTCTGCTGTCAGGAAGGCCGGTATATAATTCTCCCCGTCGCTACGTTGGTGACATTAAGCTGGTCATCTGACAACTCACCCTGCCTTAACGACGCTTCCGACTGCCGGATACCAGACCCTGACAAAAAGCTGGAAAGAGGCTGGACGGTTACCGGGTTGATCGAATCCTGTCCGGCTGCTTTGTGCTTGGATAAGGACCTAGTTTCTAGCAGCAAATCGTCCTCATTTACAGTTAGCTCCTGAAGCTATGGGGTACTCCCAGTTTCTGCTTTCTTCACAGTAAGCATCCGATCCTGACAGTACACACCCTTGAATACCACAAGTAAAACCTCTGCCTCATCTTCACCACCAATGGAAGTGTGTCCGTCGGGTGGTTCCAGGGTGCCTACTCTCCCGTGTCGTTTTCCTAAACCCTTCATAAGCGAAGAACTTCTGAGGATCTGCTTTCAAATTTTCGGTGGGTTTCTTCTTGTGCAGGGCGTGGGTCCCGTTTCTGGCTGTTTTGTAAGCTGCTCACGCGTAGTGCATGCTGTGGAGCTCGCAACAGGCCGACGGCTCTCCACACTCGTGCCATATTTGGCTTCTACTAAGGCGCCGGCTCTTGTTGCTTTCCGGTGTCAACGGGGCAAATTCGTCCGTCAAGCTTATTGGTCAGGTTTTATTTCTGTCCACCTTTCCCCTACAGAAGGCTCGGGCTCTTCCGGGTACCAACATATACATTATGACCTTGCTGTTTGTTGGTCCCGATTCCCTCTAGCGTAGCTCCGAAACTACCTGGGTCCATGTTTGTTGGGCGGACATTGACTGAAGGGCTTAGTGACTGCTCTTCCCCCATGGCTGTTCTTCCACGGAGGAGGTGAGGTTAGGTCGATACTTGGTTGCCAGAAGATCTCGAGTAGATGAATGTTGCCTACCGCACAGTCGTGTTGTCTGATTTACGTACTGTCTGATGGCATAGTTGTGAAGGCACATCACGAGGGCATTCCCGGTGGTTCCCCTGGTGGCACATCCATCATCCCAGTTTATTTCAGAAAGATTAGTGTCTCCCATTACTGTAATGCGCTATGACCCACAAAGCACCACAAAAAGTTGAAACCGGGCAAGCCAAGGGCCGACAAGAATATGGAAGCGCAGTCATTAATTCTCAGGGTAGTTACCAGCTGGGATAAATCTTCCGAAGGAGTTCCCGAGACATACAATGTGGCAGTGCTCAAGGGGAGGTTAGACGCAGAGTAGAAGCATGCCTTCCCGGTGTAAGTTTGAGTGAGAGAACCCATTCTTCAGTCCACTTCAGATTTCTTATTCTGTAGCCGCTCTTTGCTGACACGAAACCAATAAACTCATTTAACCTGCAATTACCTGCCAGCAACAGCTGTTCTCATTTGTACACACGTCTACCAGCGGAATGTTAGTCGCTCCTCTGGAGCTCATCCCATTCCGGCCTCACGTCCTCCGCTAGTCGTAGGTAGTTTTGCATTTTGACTGCAAACACCGTTCGTTATATTCACACGCCCCGGCCTGGGGTCAGCAGAATTTCGCCTGAGGATACTTACCCACATCCAGAATAGGTCCGCCTCAGAAAATTTATGACATGGGTAACTTATGTCAATTACTTCTATTCAGATCAGGCCAATGGATTTGTGGCTTGAACCAATAAATTTCTAGATCATTGCACCATGAGCCCAAGGAGACCCTGCAGAGAACAAATACTGGAGATCCTTCCAGATGCACTGCGTGCCTCGTGAATTTGACTATACTTGACATTACTTTGAGAAGCTCGCTCACATACCACACTTTTCACTTTTGTTTAGCCATGTGAGACATCTGAATTTGGCCTTGAACCGTCTCTGATTGTCGAGCTTGAGCCACGGGGCTCTGAGCCTGTGGGTTTTACTCTGAAATGTATTTGGCCGCATGCTTGAAGTTTGTATATATTCGCACCCTTAATGAATTTCAATTTAGTACCGTAAAAACTACAAATCAATCTTCCACTAGTTTTGGGATTCGTTTGAATTGGCTACGCTTTGCTCGATTTGCGAGGATTGACCTTCATCCCCAGCCTCACTGCAACTCCCAGATGTCTCCCGTGATTCAGCATTCTTGCTCTACCTGAGGGAAGGCAAGAAAGCTGGTTTACCCCTGGAAGTGACAATTTGCACCAGTACATGTTCAGTTCCAAACGTCTCTGCTGTTCCCATATGAGACACCTCGAGTCCCTTAAAAAGTAAAGAGGTGAGTGTAAGATGGTGACTAGCAGAGCGACTTGCAGGCCGTGATAGAGATAAGTTCAGTATGGAACACTAGACTGAAGAAAGGCCATAGAAAGTAATGATAGCAAAACAAAGATGAGTAAAGGGAAACTGCAAAACCATCACTGAGACTGACCGGTCATACACTGGGAGAACCTCTGCCCACCATGAATCCGGCTCACCCTTGAAAGTTAAGGCTGAGGTTACTTCTAGATAGTGTAAAGACAAACCACTTCGCTTTCCTACATTTCAGTGAGGAGAGATGCATGCCCTTGTGCTCTTCTTCGTTGTTGGCCTGTCGTATTCGTGTTTATTTCCTCTAAATGCAAGGTTTTGATGTAGAGACCGAAATGATCTTTCGGTCGTGGCAATTCTCACTTAATATCTCCCGGCCGGGCCTTCCTTGAGAGTTGATATAGGGTACTTAGTCAGTCTCAATACGACTCCCCTTGCCTCCCCTTCCTATTTTCAGGGGACATCCTCTGAACTTCTTCCAATACCTTTTTTCCCCTTGGTCCTCCATTAGGGCACACAACTCAAGCAGTCAAACATTGGCTGATCTATTTGGTAGACTAAAACTTTAAGTTAGCTTCAATTCGTTCAATCGGTTAGTTGTTTGGAGGCGGTTTGTTTAAGTGAGCCTGATGTCTTTGATTCATTTCCTTTTCCCTCCAAGCGATTCCGGAATCTTGGCGCAGCTTGGCAGGTCAGCTCAGCTCGTCTGGCTTCTGATCCTCCGTCAATCCAAAGATACAATTGATATATCCACTAAATGCACAAAAGTTTATCCTTTTTCCCAGTCCAATCGTGGGACTGGAGTTAGATTCACAGTAACAGCTCGATCACCTAAATTACTGAACCGTAGCCGGTTTTACCTCTTTTTCCTTTATTGTTAGTTTATTTTTCACTATGACCTTGAGTGTTATTGTCTTCCAGCGTATGCCGTTTCCGTCTGTCATTATTGGTTCATTTTATCTCGGGCTTTCAGACATGGATGAATCGGAGTCAATTATGTCCAAACCTGCGAAGCCTGAAATGTTTTCCTTCGTTCATCATCGCGAACCCCTCCCTTTGGTTTACTCGCCTGGAGACGCAGTTTTCTGCATCCCGAATCAACGACTTGTCTCTGAAAAACGTGCACCATTAGACACGATGGCTTCGGTCGAGGGTTGTTTCGTAGAAACCGCCTTCATCCAAATTAGCCAGAGCTTCTATGCGTGCACAGCCGCCAAGAATGGGACTTTGATAGGTATGGCTACGCAACTTGTGCAGAAGTGAATTATATTAAGTAGTCACGTCTAGTACCTCGTTGCCGCTCCTCAACCCGCTTTGTCGGCCGCATTTCCACAGATAGCCCCAGCCCTCTGCCGTCTTCCAATGCACACCAAGATTTCGTAGGAGCCTCACAGCCTGTGTGGTGCAAGCACCCCAAACTGCCACCGTGGGCTTCCAGCCAATGCCCAGGGAAGTCACCGGCAAACGTTTAGGTACAGTAGCGCGTTCATTAGGTGCACATATGCGTTTGATCAGGCGCTCCACGTGATCTGCCTGGCTTTCTTGCCCTTTGCTCGCACAAGATGCTGTGGCTAATTTTTCATGTCCACTCAAAGGACCGCCGTCAACTTGATGCTCGCTCCTTCTGTATCTGGCACAGATTGAATGCATGCTTGCTCGCCTACCCCACAGAAGCTTCGTCCTCTGATTTACAACATAACACTGGTGTCATGGGCAACTTCTACATCACCCAATACATCCTCGTTGTTCACTACTCATGATCTGCGCATTTCCGGTAAAGCTAGATTTTCGAGCTACCTGAGTCTACTGAAGCTAGTCAACCCGAGTTTGTTTACGGATTGTTCGGCAAGGCTGTAGTTCTTACGGACCTACCTGGATGCGGGTGAGGGGTAGTGGGAATTTGCCATTCACTCCCTACGCGACAAAGGCTTCTTGAAGGAAGCTGTTCAAACCTATGATACAATTTCGGGCGCGTAATCAAAGGCCTACGCACTGAGGTTTATTTCTTCAAGGATTGCTGGAGAAAGTGGGGAGTACTTAGAAGCCAGTATATAGCCCGCATTTATAGGAGTTCAGCACGGCGGTCATTTTTGCGCATCCTTCGAGAAGTTCGTGGACGTCATGCCCATTTTACAACCTTTCTACAGTTAGAAATGCTTTCAAATTGTCCCAGAAGAAATCAGATGAACCGGCACAAAACAAGCAGAGGATCAACTTAGAGTGTGATTCACTTTTCAAACCATCACACTGAGTTTCGGGCATCCAAAAGGTTAAATGAGAAAGATGTTTCCAACCCAAAGGCGACTTTTTCGCTGTAGCTCAGCAACTCACCAAACGAACGGTTTTGAATGCCCCGCTAATGGTGCTGGTTGTCACCTGCCTTCTTAGCTGGGACGTTTCTCAAAAGTTTGTAATATGATGTCAGCCTAGAAGTCAGACTGTTGGGCTGCTGTCCACTTGTGAGCTCCGCTCATCCCCGGACCTGTCTATTTTCTGCCTCCGAATATGACTCCAATTGCACATTCTGCGCGCCTACTACAGGACCACGGATACCATGCCATGACATTTGTTCTGTTCGATTTCTATCCTCTAACGTAAACGCACCCCAGCCAGCGGATCTACTTTCTGCTTTGCCTGCCACTTTTGTACCTGTTTAATTCTACAAACTTCCCTTTAACCATTTACCTCTTCCTCAGACCGTTTATAAATTTGACAGCCATTCAAGCCCCTCAATGTGCATTGGAGGGTTCGTAATGGTTGATCGTTAGACTTTTCACAGGGTCACTCAATTGTAGAATACATTCGTGGCAACGAATAGAAGCCGTCACTTGGTTTCGAGGCTCTGGTTGCTCTGAAACTCGTGCCTTCTGTTGACTGTACATTGATATCCTCCTTTGGTACGTTTTAACCGAGGAAAGTACGGTTCTTACACCTTATCAGATATAATGGATGTGCTTTCAAGGCTTGGCATCACTTTAGCTGGAAATCAAATTCAAAGTCGTTTTTTCCCCAACCTCCGTCATTCCATCGGCCGGTAAAACAGCAATAAATGACTGTGCTTTATTTCCACATATATATAGTGAGGTATTTTTTTCTTTCATTTTTTATTTGGAACGTGCATGAAGGTTTTCAATTAGGCAAGCTAAAACTGAACTTCACGAAACTTGAAGATGAAGCTGCAAAAACCTTTTCCTAAACGCAACCCGAGCAAGTACCCGAACCCAGGTAAGACTCGCGCCAAGTCTTCTTCTGTCCCTGCCTGGGATGACCTGGTGCTACTTACGGTGTTCACTGCTTCAGTACGCCGAGCGAACGGGGAGGGAGGATGCGCCTTGCTTGCCTGGCTGGGCCACTAGAGCCCAAAGCTAAAAGCACAGTACTCGCGCTCATTACCGTCAAACAGTAGGGCGCAGGTGATACATCTGCCAAAAAAGAGCTTGAGAACCCGCCGTAAGGCTCGAAAGCAGTGTAAAGCATCGTGAGGGGTCGTGTTGGCCAAGACCGTCAAAGGACACTTTTATCGGACAAAACAACAGAATTCGAGGCCCTGGATGAAGACTGATTCGATCCCCATACCCTCACCCCGAACTTGTGTTTCCCCTTAAGCGTTTGCTGTCCCCTGCCAGCTTGTTGAACCACGCATCGATCAGTGACTACACGCTACCGATGGCTGGCATTTTGTTGACTTGATTGCTTGAACCTGAATCCATCCAAAATGTACTCGAAATGGCCGACTTTATTTCACGGAGTGGTTGGTGTCGGTAACTTCATCGAAAACGGCAGTTGGAGGTTTGGCGTATCTTAGCTTGTATACGGCTTGTCCTAACGACTAATGGCAGTCCGTTTGAGCTCCCAGAGTGCTTAGAAGCAAAACGCCGGCCAAACGAATGTTTGCTGCCAACCGATCGCGCATAACTGAATCTGAGGATCCTAGTTAAGCCCAAAACGCTTTGACCCATGCTTTTGATGGAGTCTCCTGTCTTGATTTGCAGGTTATAATAGAAAGCATCATCTGATTCACATTTTGCAATGAATGATTTTCTCGTAGTGCAGATGAAGAAAAAACGGGCTGCGAAATAAACTCGATTAGAAGACTGGCATTGTCTGTAGAAATCGGGAAATGAGGTCCAGGTTGCGTCACTGAAGCTCGAACTTTCAGAAAGGGACATAATTGGTGGTACTATTATAGCGGATATCAGAGAAAATTTCGAGCTTGTTTGAGTGGCCTCACGGGGCCGCAACGCCTTAAGAGCTCTGTGGGGGCAGTGATGCCCCAAACCGGCAGTCATGTGAGTACAAAATGACAGCCCATCCTTTCGAAGCTACACTTCATTTTGCCCCCGCTTCTCACTGAAACACACAGTCGGGGGGTAATCTAGACTACGATCTCCTCGTTATCAACTCGGTTTAAGAGAATACCTCTACGAAGGATAGTTCCTCGTCTTTTCCGTCCTTTAGGTCCACGGAAAACTTCGTAGGTCAAGCGAAAGGGATACCAGAAATTGGAGGATTTTATTTATTTATTCAAAACAGGCACGAACCGTAGTGAAAACGTTGCGCGCCATATTTGAATCACGGCCGCTAGCCCCGCGGCCGATTTTAGCCTAAACCCAAGACAGAATGGGGGAAACTAATGCACTGCACTGTGGTGTGGGGGCAAAGGACCGCTCAGCGAGGATATTAACCGGAAATCAGAGGGAAACGACCCCGGAATGGGGGTCAAAATTCTTTCAGAGTTCAACAAAAGATCCCTTAAACGTCCCCCCTTTTGTCAGTCAGACTTCAGGGCGATACGGAACTTGAGGCCGAAGCAGCCTCGCCAGCCTTGCGAATAACACAAGAAGGTGAACAATAAAGTGTCAGTTGGCCTATGACGAAAGATAAACAACACGGTACCCTTCAGAACAATCTCAGTGAAGGCCATCTGTCCTGAGGTCACGGATTATGGTAGGCACCATTCAATTTTTACCACTTGAATCCAACTATCGTCGCGACTTTTGTACTTGAGGGCTGGCATTCAAAACTACCTTATTCAATCTCTGCGGACGGCACTATTGCCGAGTCATGCTCGGCTACGGACATGTGGTGTGTCACTCGCGGTGAGGTAGGAATAAAAGGAAAGATCAGGTGGATATGCAAGGGCTACAATGTGAAGCCTGTGAGACGTGGTACTGCCATAAGCTCAGGGTGCAAACGGAAACAATATACAAAATGTATTTTGAACACAAGAAACCAACATGGGTTTGCCCTAGACGCAAGATCAATGACAAGGCTAATGTTAAGCAGCTGAAGTCGGTAGCTCAGTTATAGAACAGCACTGCCAATGAGAAAGCTGTCAGTTATGCCGAATTGGTTTTGAATCAGGAATAAAGTAAAATGGCGGGGAAAACAGTATGAGAGGGAGGCAGCATTTAACTGGGCGGACGGATCGCCAACATCAATGCATATGGAGCCCAAAGGGTTTAATGACAACGATTTCATTTTAGAAACGTAAAGTAAGAGGAGGTCTATGGTGGGAAATCGCGGGGGCCAAGCATGAGATTGCACCACTAGAAGCCTGGACGGAAGCAATGGAAGGTGCAAATCCGTAACTCAAAACTGCACCACAACAACTGCTGAAGAATAGCCATATTGCTGTAAAGCGAAGTACGAATGTGGTTAGCAGAGTGGTACCGGAGAACAGACTGAGGAAGTGTGCAGTGGGATACGGCACAAAGAACTTTTTGAGGATGGTGGATTTTGCCAGGCTACCCGGTCGTCGAACGAAACTTTCGGTTAGGAAGGTGGCGGGGGATGCAAGGCCCACCTTAGACGATTGCTTATAGGTTTCGCAAATCCGAGACACCACAATAGGTTTCTGGCAAGGGCGGGTAGGATAAGGGAAGCGTCTCAGGTTACGATGGCCGTAGAGGTAGAAGATCGCCCAGACCATAGAGGTAAACCATTCATAGTGATTTCAGAGCAGTATGCTAGTGTCTCATTTAATTTGCTACGCCAAACTCTAGAGCGAATTAAAGACCTGAGAGTCAGCCGTTTTCAACAAACTGGCGGGGTAGAAGCCTTCCTAGTCTATGGCCAGGAGCCACTTCAGGGTTGTACTCCGACGCGCCCCTTTCAGGAGAGTATGGAAGCATCTCCGTCAAAAAACGGGAAGGATACCAGGGGCTATAAACCGAGCATAACATCACTTCTTCCGACTTTGTTGCCAACTGGAGGACGACTGCCGGGCAGGATGATTGCACGAATGCAGCGAGCATAGAAAATGAATGGTGTGAGGTACAGGTTCGCATACTCTTAGCAGAGGTTATGGCAGTCACGGAAATTTGGCTGCGACCGGACGATAAGCCGAATCATCCTACCCCAGAATACTTCCTTTTGGTCAGGTTAGACAGGGAGGACGGGAAGGTCGGTGGAGGAGCCGTGCTACCAGTGGCAGGCTGAAGCAACGCAATGAGAGAGGGCGGCTAGCAAAACCAAATGATCGGGAAGCTGAGGTTAAAGCTCCAGTACAGGAGTGCAATTTAAGTGTGTCTCGCATATGCAAGGGACCATCGGCAGTAGGTCACGAAGAATAGGATCTACTTCAGTTTCCCAGAATCACCAAAGCGTGCAAGAATGAGCTTCTCATCATGGGAGATTTCAGCTCTACACAGTTTAACTGGTCAACGGGAGCAGCTCCGGGGGGGGGTTGTTCGGTGGAAGCTAGAAGCCCCACTGTACGACGGAGCTTTCGTTCAACATGTCGATCAAGCGACCAGGGGCAGAGCAAGGCGCGAGGCGTCAACTCTGGAACCTGTGACAACATAGTACCTAAAAGACACGGCAAACATGGAAACGGAAGCCCCACTGGGCTTGAGCTGTCAAGCAGTAATCTGCACCAAACATGGCCTAGTAGGTATAGTGATTCCGGTAAAAATGAGGGGGGCTTTTAAGCTAAGTGAAGATGATCTCCTGACGAGAGCTCCACTGCTAAACCAGGAAGTGGAATCGGGAAAGTGCACAGTCCAAACACAGCAGGAGAAAGTAAAGCGTAACATTTTTAAATTGGCCGAGGAGGTTGCCCCTATTCAGCGAGTCTACAGCTCGGGGGTACAGCCGTGTTGGAGCATTCGGGCACGAAAGGCAGACCGCAGAAAGAAAGCGGCCTGGAAAAATCACGGTGTGGGGGACGGGCACCGCAGCCCCCTTTAGTATATGGCTGCTATAAAAAGAACCCCTCTCTTCCAAAATGAGTGTGGGAGGAGCAATAAAGACGCCAGGAAAGCGAAAACGAACCCAAGGCATACTATGGATTAGTACTTTCGAGGCGCTGCCAGAGAACTGAAGTAGGGGAAGTCACGGACGAACAGAGACGCTCTGCGGCCACGGACAAAGAAATATATGACCACCTCTGTGGATAGTTCCGAAAGGCATGCAGGTTAGACCGGGGATTATTATGTCCCGGGTGGTCCTTCTCTGGTCACGGCTGTGATGGAAGACTATCCAACACGGTGAGGTGAGCTGTTGTGTAGCATCGCACAGCCGGTCAAGACCAAAACAGTTGACCCGGATGGTATCTACTCGGCTATCAGGACACCGCTAGCACTGCAGCGATATGACCATGGACGAAGCTATCCGATGTCTCCCCTGAAACTGAGGGCTTGCCTGAGGAGTGGTTTAATTCGATAATCACCCTGAAACACAATGAGGGTGATGGAGGTAGTTGTGAAAACTACCGTCCAGTGAACCCACCCTCATTGGCGCGAGGGTCACGGAAAGGGTCATTCGGGACCGGATAGTGTCGCACCTGGAGCAGCACAGTCTTTTTTTCAGGAATCCCAGCAAGGATTCGTGCAGAAAAGCTTGTATCTGTCCCATCTCCTGTGCTGCTTCGGGGAGGCGACCAGAAGAACAGAAGATAGAGAGCTAGTTGAGGTCCTTTATATGGATTTCCAAAGTTTCGATGCAGAGAACCACCGACTGATTGTAGAGAAACTGTGGGGATTCAGATCTTCGTCCCATTTTTTGACTTGGATTAGGAGTTGCCTGTTTGGCGCGAGCTCTCAAGTAAGAATAGCAGTAGTTTTATCTTCGGCTGGGTACACTCAGGGTGGAATACACAAGAGGTCGGCCCCTAGACCCCGCTATTCCTCTCTTATGTGAACTACCCAGAAAAACGTTGAATTCTCCTGTTTGAGGTTTGCCCAAGGTGTGAAAGTAGCAGGATTAGTCTACCATGAGTTAATTCATAGGGACTTGGGCAGAGTTCAAGAAAGAACTGCGAGGAGGGACTTGTCACTGAAAGTGCACAGGTGTATGCGCCCGGTTAGTGAGGGGTTACCTGGCAGACTAGGAGTACTGGAGGTGGTTAGCGAGAAGGTAACAGTAGGGGTAAAAGGTTTGGCTCAGAACTTGATTGCCACTCTTGGGCCCGAGTTCCAGCGAGAGACCCAGCGTGAAAGAGCAGCAGAAAACTGCTTCCAGGGTGTTCTATCTAATCCGTCGAACAATCAGCCTCAGGAGGCCAACAGCGTAACGACCGGTCGTGGAAAATCCCCCAAAACCTTTGCAGTTCCACGTTTTTCTTAACATCACTCACTTGCTCACACTATTGACGTGTATTTACGCGTTGCTTGTTTTTATGGGCCAATTGTTGTTTGTTCACGCCCAGAGCGCTGCTTTGTCATATCCTTGTTCTGGACCTGCGTGACGCACGTGCTCATCTCTCGCACGCCACAATTCGGTTCTTGTTTTTGAGTCGTTGTGATTGCATAATTGAGGTTTATATCTGTTTCGTGTCGATGTTCATTCAGAAATCTAGTATCGTTGAAACTACGGATCAATCTTGTTCTGGATTTGGGATTCATTTGAATCGGCT
This sequence comes from Fasciola hepatica, assembly GCA_948099385.1. Lineage (NCBI taxonomy): Eukaryota > Metazoa > Platyhelminthes > Trematoda > Plagiorchiida > Fasciolidae > Fasciola > Fasciola hepatica. The sequence goes on from CANUEZ040000083.1 coordinate 7,678,960, forward strand.
ACTCACTGCCCAGAGGCGTCTTACAAATGGTGCTTCTCCAACTGTACAAGACCCTCGGAAGGCCTTTCTTTGAAAAACCATGTCCAGATATGGATTCTATATCTGGTTCGAGATGGGAGAGTACTAAATAAGATGCAAACGCGATTTACGGGGTTTTTCCCATGTTAAAAGGAGAAGCTTATAGAGGGCCGTTGGAGTATCTAAACTTACTCTCCAGTGTAAAAGATGGTAACAGGCCGGATCCAATTGGGAACTCGCATGTATGACCTCTGCCACGGGCAGAAAACAACTATTTGGAGGCCATTCCTTCAGGCTGAAGAGGAGCAAGCCACTGACCAGACTTCGGCTCCAGTTCTTTACTTGACGTGTGACTAACGACAGGAATAAACCGCCAGTGGGATTAAACGGGGCAACTACAGTGACTAATTTCGAGCATCGACCGGAAAGTGTGTTCCATAATAGGCCACAACGACTGACAGCATAGCACTGCGTGGACTGGTGATACTCCGTTAAATCCTGAGTTCGCCAGGTTTCCATTTTGTTCACCCTTCAAGGCTACCTATATCAATACCCTCTGTCTTTACGTTACTGTTTTCGCCTTCCTATTGACTCATTCGTTTTTTCCTCGCCACACGCGGCTTTCCTTTCATCCTCCGCCTTTCCGCTCACTGCCTTCTCACCAACCCTTTTGGTCTTATTTCCTGCTTCATCGTCTGACCGACCATCTTGTCCCCTTTCTCCTAAACATAACTGACGTGCTTATGCACGTGGTGGTACACTTTTACCAGCCATGTACGCTGTAATATGAGCTGATACAGGAAATGAAGCTCGAGCCACTTATCTCTCTCATTGTTGCAGCACTGGGAGATCCGTGGTACCCAACAGCGTACTTTCCTCTTTCTATTGAAGACGATTGGCCATTTACTTTCGAAGAATGGAATGTTTTCCGCCCTTTCTGCTCTTTGCTAATTGCTGGACCCGGCGTATTTTCTACCCTACCCGCAAAGACGTTGCTTCAGAAGCTGTGCTGTGAAGGCCTGGGTTGGGATGATGGGATTGGAGATAAATATATGGGGCCGTGGAACTTCTGGCCGAACTTCATGATCGAGTTGCCTAATTTGATTATTTCTGGATGAGTTACCGTGAAGGAGGGAGAGAAGTTCACCTTCAAATGCATGTTTTGTGAAGTTTCTGAAAACAGGGTTCGGGGCCATGATGTAAGCATGATTTTGCCCTGAAGCTACCCCAGCTAGTGGGTTTATTTTGTTGGCAAAAACTAAGGTAGCACAACTAGGGATAGTTACCCTACCCCGGCTCGAGCTGGCCACCTCCAAGCTAGCTATTTGTTGGTACAGGTAGTAAAATCGTCCATGCGATGGCAATCTGTCGAGACTTTCTTCTGGGTAGATTCAGCTGCATCGCTTGTTACGCTAACAACATTGTAAATCGCTTTAGCCTTTCTGGGGCAAACGGGATGTGTTGTAAACGCGTCAGTGATAACGGTGGCTTATTTCGGATGAGCCTGAAGCTTGCTGTAGTGGATGATCAGATGACTCGTGTTGTGCCACGGTCGGGATTCTCAAAAGAATACAGCTTGTGTGCACTGGTTATTAGAAAATGTTAACGTGTGTCAGAACGACATTAGCTCCCAAAATCATTCAGGGGATAGTGTGAATATTACGGTATTGTTACAGATGGTCTCTAGTCAAAGGTTTGAGCGTTTTAGTAGACAACAGCTTCAAACCGTCGAAGCAGTGCACGGCAGCAGCCAACATGGCCAGGAGAGGATTTTTTCGATTTAGATCCACCATGTTGTGTAGAGAGCCGGAGACCTTCGTACCGATATACCAGGCCATTGTAGGGCCGCCAATGGAGTACTGCTTGCAAGCCTGGGCACCGTACCACTAGGAAGATATAGATAGTCTGAAGAAAGTGCAGGGGATAGCCACTAGAATGACGACTGGGCAAGGCGGGTTTAGCTATACAGAGCGTCTCCGTGCCCCGAGTCTGTTCTCGATGAAAATGAGGCGCCTTCGCGGGGATTTGATATAAACCCCCAAGGCATTGAAGGGCTGTCAGGTATAAGTCAAGAAGACATTTCCTTCTCGATCCCGGAGAGAGACAAAAGTGATTGTAGCACTAGGTTACAAATAAAGCATTTGCGGCTCAAAATGAGAGTGAGTTACTTTCCGAATAAAGTGGTACCCTAATGGGATAAGCTCCCGGAGAAGGGCATAAATACCAAAACAGTAAAGGCTTTAAGGAAAGCGGTAGACCAGTGTTGGGTGGCGGGGTACCCCGAATTAGAGCAGCAGAAAAGCCCCGACTGCACGGCTATCTGGACACGCGATCAGCTCTGGCCACACAAATTCCTGTGCAAACTAAATCGAGCTGAAATAAAGCTGAGGGCCAAGTGGTCGATTAGGCTGGTGGTGGCTGCAGTTAGTTGAAAAAGGGAGTTGCATGCATAAATAGTACCTGAAGGGATCAGAGCGATAGAAAGTCCAAAAAAGCCAAAGGACAGTTGTTAAGCTGGTTCAAAAATAGGGGTTTATCAAGGGGATTTCAAAGATTCATTCGCACAAAGCACGGTAAGGAAAGCATACGGACAGAAAACTCGATGATGTAAAAGAATGGATACTCAGTGATAAAATGCAACAAACCTACCGGCCAGTATGACGGTAAAGTTTTGATGGCGAGACGTCAACAGAGTCAATCACAAGAAAAAGGACAGCAAATCCGATTAATAAAGGGAAAAATTTCAAGTGCGGAGATGGAGGAAATAGCCCGTGGTGAGTGATCAGCGAATTATTTGCGTCAATATGGGTATGTTACGAAGTATCAGCAGGGCTGTGGAATCACGGCAGTAAATCTGTTCGAGGTGCTTTATATGGCTGTTCAAGAGACAAACGGCTTGCAGAAGCGATGACAGAGCAGAGAGTGAACAACCGCTTTGACAGGTGGATCACACCGTAGTGGTAAAGGGATAGCTGCGGAACCAGTGAGCGTGAAACGCAAATCGGTAACAGGACATTTGATTTGGAACAAAGTGAAACAGTTGACAGAGATGGCAGTAGAAATTGACGGTTGGATACTGGTGGGGTCAGTTGGCCAGCCAATGATGGACCCCTCCGAAGGTACAAGGAGACTATAGAAGACGTTCGGGAGCGGCTGGCGAACGTGTCTCCTATCGGGTCTAGCAGCGAATACCAACGATATCCCCCCTATCGGACGAATAGAGAAGACGCAAGTCGGTTTACAGATGCGAGGTGCATTCTATATTTCATGGCACTGAAACAGTACCGATACCAGAGATACACCGAACGGAAACGGAACGAAACGCGACGGCTATGCAGAAAGCGAACCGCGAGCGAACGACCGAAAGTGATAGTGATTTGAAACGAGGTCGACGGAAACCTCAGAAAAGTCAGTCCAGTAAAACGTAGGCAACCGGAGAACACTGAGGTCAATGTCAAACGTCAGAGAAGATCGTGGAGAAAATAGATCCAAAATGGTGTCCAGAAAATAGTCATTTTCTCAAAACGATCGAGGTCACTACAAGACCACCAAAGTGATGATGAGGGGAAGGCCGGAGGGAAATATAGAGTGTGGGGCGAATTGTTTGACCATATTGGGTTGGCTGCGTGATATCCGTGTGAAAACGGAAGATAAATATATACGGGGCGCACAGCTACAGCTAGCATTTATACAAAGGTGGATAGTTCGCAGAAATGATGATCAACTGAATGACGGGCGAGTGCACGGCAGTTAGGTGTAAGTGCACCGTGCGATAACGACAGGTAAATAAAGGTGCCTGGCAGGTAACTGAGAAAGTAGGAGTGCCATAACAGCTACAGCACAAAATAACTCGAGCACCAGAGGTGGTGGTAGAGTACGGATGCAGGTTACTTACGCAGTTATTTGTACACATAACGGGCAAAATGTGTGGCATAACCTGGGGGAAGGAGAGACTGTAAGAACAGCCGTCATTCAGCTGGATATTTCTACCGTGCTTTAGAGGGGTAGTGATATATCGACGTGGAAATGATAACTGGGTGACAAATATCTGGAATGCGTTGAAAAGTGATTGCATAGGCGAATAGCATGAAAAGATGATGTCATGTTGGGTGGACGGTAAGTAAATAACTTTTAATGAACATCTTAACAGGTGTCTTGAGATGATAACAACGGCTGAGCTGCACGATAATTATATCGGAAGTACTAGTGTGGAGGAATCGTGACGACGATGGCGATAATAAGAATAATATTAAAAATAACCGATAATAATGGTTTTTTCGAGGACGCGCGGTGCACGATAGGTGCATCATCAACTTTTTACAGGCGATAGGATGTACTGACAAGATTTGTGAAAATATAGATACTTGCATGAAGCAAGTAGAATAAAAAGGCCCAGAAGAGGGAATAAATGGGGATAAAGGTATGATGAGTTCATGCACGTCAAAGATGTAGAGAGTTTAAATGAACCCAAGAGCGGATTCAAATGAATGTTCGGTGATTCTGAAAGTCAAGGTCAGATGTGGAGCTTGACCGGTCTAGGTAGGACATCTGAAAGCCGATTAACTTACATGAAATGGGCTAATAATCCGTAAGAGAAACTGTTTCAACAAGAGAAAATAGAGGAAGAACAGGTGTTCTGCAACGGTTTGGATAGCAATGAAGCTTCGGCACTCTGCAATAGATGGTCAGCGGACAGGGCACAAAACTCATGACAAAACAGGGAGCGAGTATTGCAGGACGTAAAAGGTGGATCAGGTGACAAAATGATTTGAAAGGATTAGATACAGTCGATGTGGGGCACAGACGTAGAAGAGGTGGACGCATGTCTTGACGGCCAGCGGGATGAAAGCGAGAAATGGCCCGCCGGGAACTTCGGGGTGCAGAGCCAATGCACATACGTATACATAAATACATATATGTACAAGTATATATATATATGTATATGTATCTAACGGACAGGAGCAATAACACTGTAGTCCTAGAAAGAGGGTATCAGTTACTGAAAGGGGCAGGTGAGGTTGGATGCATTGGTTATGGAATTACCTCAGGAATATTCTGGTGACTTTTCTTCATGACATGTGAATATGGCGGACCAACAAAGAGAGAGATAAAAGAGAATATGTAAGCATAAAAGTGATGACGACTGTGAAGAGCAGCTATAATAAGTGGGAAGATTTGGGAGGGTATCGAACAGCACAGGAAATGATGGATCTAACAATCTGATTTAGGTAGTTGAGACATGCGGTGACTTCGAAAGGGGAAGAAGCGTTAATAAATGGAATCACAGTATTAGGCGAGATGATGGCTATGAAAATGGCTGGGCAGCACAGAGCGAATAAAGACGCAAAGTGGAAAACGGTACCTGGAGGGTGAGGCTGACTGTGGTGCAAGCATGCAACAGCTTTGACAGCAAACAGTGTGGGAGATAAAGGCGAACAGTGTGCCAGAGGAATCGGGTAATGGCACATCAAACGGTTTGGATCTGTGAGTAAAAACCACGACGTAACAAAGGTTTTACATCAGATGGAACTTGAAAATCAGAGCAGCCTGAAAGGCACACAAAAACTGCCTGTGGCGAGCAACATACGAAACAGGGGATGGGAGCAGAGACCAAAAAGACAGGTGAGATGTAACCAATCAGATAGATTTATTACGGGTGAAACACGAAAAAGACTCGGAAGAAAGAATCACCAGGACAGGTGAACATATGAATGAACACAAGGCACGAAAAATGAATGCTTATCGGAATTAGTGAAATGAAACTGGAGAGCTGCTTGCCTGCAGGTCAATTTTACAAGCGGATGTAGCTGGAGGGTGCTAATTGGGGCAGTAACTGAAGGAAAGATCCACAGAGGAATCGCAGAATCACGCAAGGAAAATATAGTGGTGGTGATTAGACAATAAACGTGACGGTAAGAGATGCAAAGTTTGGAACAGCTAGTTCTAGTATGGGAATTTGTCATGGGTGCTGGTGGGACTGGTGCATGATGGCATTAGGCACGAGAAGGAAGAGCAAGGGAGGGTTCGACAGAACTGTAGGCGGTGGGGCACGTGAATGCGATCAATGCGCTTAATGAGCATAGGGTGATGCCAAGTGAATAGAGACAACGAGCCGGCAGTGACAACATGGTTGGAAAAAGAAATATTGACGGTCGTCGACAGAATGAAGTGGGTGAGACGATAGTGACATGCAATGAGAGGTGACACGGCGAGAGTCGACAGGAGCAAGGACAGAAAGGCCAGGTTTGAATACCGCGGAAGAACGACAAAAATGGAAGTGATAAGAGTGATATCAAAGTTGATTGTTGGGCTCACCGTGGCGGGACAAGGATGGATGGAGCATGCGACCTACAACCGACAGCTTTGGAGCTTGCGACCCGCGACCGGTGCTAGTGAGCGAGGCTGGCCTTGGGCCGGAAACCCAACCTGAAACAACTCCGAAGTGAACGCAGGAGGTGCGATCCACCGGCCTAATTAAGCACACATATCGTTGCAGACGGCCTGCAAGCCCGATGTGCGCCGGCAAAAGCCGTAGAACTGAACGCGCCCAGCACCACTGGGACTGAAATATTGATTGCTGATTGGTATATTGTTGGACAGAGTAGCCATGATAATGGAATACGATGCAGAACCAATTGGCGGAGCCAACCGGCCTAGTGAGTGGGGGATGACCATGTATCAACACTGACTAGATGCATCTGCCACATAACTGAACGATACAGTGCCCGAGGCAAATAGCCGTCAACAAAGATCACTGGAAAGGAAAGTAAGACGGAAATAAACAGCCTGGGTTTGCTTTAGCCGGGGATCAGCGAACAACGGGGAGAAAAGTGTACATAGAAGAACTAAATAAGGTCTTATCGTTGCAGTAGTTCCCTAGGTCTAGTTGAGAAATATTGGGAGGTGGGAATATCTACACCCTTCTGTAACAGCAAGGGTGTAGGCAGTGGGAAACTGTGAGGAGCCGGCTCAGGAAGGCAACATGGAGAGAGACAGACGGACTCAGGATGAATACACGGACGAAATTTGGTTGGGAGTAGAGATATCCCGCCGAAAGCAGAGGTATCCCCTACGGATCACGGATGGGAATGAACATAGTCCGTGGCACCGATTAGAAGAAAAGAGTTAGGCGTGGAACGTAGGTGCCTGTTTGTGGAGCACGAGTATAAGGTTACAGTATGAGGCCTCTTTCGAAGACCAGTTCTTTGGAGATGCACTCACAGGCTAGCAATATAGCATCAAGGGCAGTTTAGTAGAAAAGTAATGCACGCCTAAAAGCATACAGCGAAGAGGCACTGCGTATAGTGAGGGGAAGCTTATTCCAGATTTTGAAATACGCTGACAGAAGACTTGAGACCTCAGGCTGAGGCTAGATTTAAGGACAGGGAGAGAAAAGACTCCGTGACTAAGGTGATAGGAGCTGCAGGCAGAAAATTACATATGGTAGGAAATGAAGACTTGGTTGAGGATTAGCTTAAAGAGGAAGACTGATTTGAACCTCATGCAGCAAATCCACACAGGCTCAATATGTGGAGCCCACAGCTCTTGCAGTGAGTTGAGTTTACGGAACCCTCAAGTGCTTTTTGGTGAAAGTACGCTGAACATTCCCGAGAGATACAATAGAAGAAAGTGGCCAGTGACTGGAGGTAACCGGGCAGTGTTCTAGAAGTGGTCTCACCTGTGGGAGGTAAATGAAGAGGCGACTTGCGGACAGTTAGAAAAATCTAAGTATCAGGCCTAGGGTTCACTTATTTTTGGCAACTTGGACCAACACTTGTTTCGAGAAGTTAAAGGAACAAGAGTAGAGTATGCCAAGATAAAAAACAGTTGGGTGTATGGGGATGAGAAAGCCGACCTGAATAATTCGGCCGGGCGGTACAGTGCACTTGTAAGATAAGAAGAATCTTTTCTCTCTTCAGATAATCTCAAGGACCACAAGAGGCACCGGGTTTGAAGAGAAAATAAGTCCCCAATATATTGCATAGGGTCTCGGCTTGGTCATTTTGGCGGAAGGAGTAAATTTTCGTGTCGTCGGCAGAGGAATGGAGTACGGTGACCAATGAGAGAGAAAATATCGTGGACATAAATGATGAATAGTAGTGGGTCTAAGACACTGCCTTGGATGACGCCACTAGTAATGGGTTAGGGCAGAGGATACGTGGCCACCAACCAACACGGGTAGTGATCTGTTATAGAGAAGCTGGGACAGCCAGCAGTAGAGAGGACCCGTTATACCTAGCGATTGGATTTGGCTATCAGGTGCATGCGGGGAACAAGGCCAAAAGCATCAGAAGCGTCAAGGTAGAGGACAATTGCAGAAACGCCGGCGTCAACTGTGGACGATAGGAAGTTAAAAGGGTCCAGCTGGTAGGGGGAGCAACTCGGGAGTTCAGAAAACCGTGCTGACCGGTGTGCATGAGGTTGTTAGATGAGGAGCGCCGAATAATATGTATTTTGATAATACTTTCCGTGACTTTGCATGCCACTGGGTGTGGTTTTTGGGCCGATAGTTATCCAGGTCATGATGCACGCTCTTTCTGAAGTTTGGAGTGGTGGCAGAGGCTCTCCATCGGGGGGGGGGGGCACGGAGACGTGAGACACAGAGGTTTTATATTCATTGAGTAACAACAAAGGAAATTGGAGCCTCCATAACGGAGAGGGGCCAGTGGGGACCATCTGGGCCCGGCTTCAGGGAAGACGTAACAGAGGAGACTAATTTGTCAATCTCTGGATGGGTGAAGGGAATTGATGGAAGGGAGTCTGAGGGGATAGAGCGGATGACAGCGGGAGGGACACCAGGGCAGGTGACAAGAGAGGAGGAAAAGTGATCGCTGAAGGCATCAGAAATAGACTTTGCGGTATTAGCGGTGGATGGGCCGCAGATAAGAAATTTGGGTGGGGCAATAGTGGGGCGGCCAGACATTTCAAGAGGCGGGCTGGACGGGTAGCCTGCTTTGTTGGGATGCTCCAAAACGTTGATCTTCCTTACTCTGAAGCGCGATCCGGTCATATGACACAACTTCAGTTTCAACTGGTCGACGCCCAGAAGAATTGTGAAGCCGCGTGATCCAGTGAATGTAAATCGCAGCTTAGCCAGCCCAAGCACTCAGCGTGACAGCTGGAACTGCTGGACTTGGGGAGTGGATCGACGAACGGGTTAGCGGCATTTAGGCAATGCGAGAAGTTTGAGTAGAGTAGGCAACAATAAGAGGACCAGGGGGAAGGAAATAGGCACCCCAATTGAGGGAACGGACTATCGCTGGTACGAGAGGCCAGTAACATGAACGGTAGGAAGTCGGAAAAGGAGGAGGGGATTGATTCGGATGGGAGCAGCTGAAGCGACTGAATTTGCATCGGACTACAAGGTGGTCACTACCTGGGAAGCGGTCAGTGACCTAAGTAGTGGTACCAGGAGTGCATACGGGGAATACTAGGTCCCAGACTTTATTCCCCTCTGTACTTCTGGTCACATCTCGGGTCCAGCCACCAAGGCAGCCACAAGAGAGGAAGCTGGAGAGGGCAGAAGGGCTGGTACAAGAGGGCCAGCAGATTAGAGGAAGGTTTAAGTCGCCAGCAATAATTTTCACACTGTCAGGGTAGCCAAGCGCAGCAACAAAGACTTCCACAAAAGAGTCTTTTCTTGACAGCTCCAGACCCGGAGGCAAGTAGAAGCAGCTGAGGAGGTTTTGGCCGGGGACTCGAATAGATAGATATAGTGAATCTTCAGTAAGCAAAAGAGGGTGGCGGTCGGTAAAGCTGTTGTGGATAGCTCATTTGACAAAACCAAGTAGCTACAGCCACACCCGGTCCGGCGACTGTTTGAGAAACATTGATACACAGGTGTACAAACAGGATAGGGTGAGTTTTCCTCGGGCAGCCAGGATTCAGTTACTTGTATTTAGTCAGGGCTTGAGACAAGAGCCAGGGATCGCAAATGCGATATTTCTCAAATTAGTGACCCAGCGTTGATATAATTAGTGGAAAAGAAGTCGGTGTCGGGGTGCTTAACGCACTCATGTCAGAAGCACGGCTACCGGGATAGCTGTGCCTAAAGAAACTGGGTCTCATTGGGGATGAGGCGTCGTAAGAAGTGGGAGGGTAGGTGACTTCGGAAGGGGAACCATAAATAAGCAAAGTATCAGCATGAGGCTCCGTAAGCGACTGGTAATACCGGTACGCAAGGGTCCGCTGACGAGGGCCGGAGGGTGGTTAGCTAAAGGGCCAGATGTGTGGTGGGTTTTGGTCAGGAAATAGGCAGTTGAAAGAGAGCGGGTAATGTATCTGTTGGGCAGGACCAGTACTGGAGGAGAAGGAGGGCATGAAGCTGAGTGGACGTAAACGAGGTAAGTAAGAATGATGAAAGTTTGGGGTCTAGGATGTGAGTGGCCACGTGTGGAGGGAGCTGGAGGCTTTTATGTGAGGTGGAGTCACACGAGGCTCGAGGAGACGAGGTACAGGTTCGAACCTGGAATTATTAGTAGGATGCACATGCGGCTGTTTGGTAAGAGGCGGGAAGTGGAGAAAAGTTGGGGGAAGCAACTGGGACATGCTGAGACTGCTAAATAAGGGGTTTCGGTCAGGTGGAAAAGCGGGAAGTGCATTGGCAAGATAGATGGGTGGTGTGGACTTCGCATATGGTCAGAAGGGGAAGGAGTAAGCTGGGGTGGGGAGAGGGAAGTGGAGGGTTGAGTGGAGCGAGAGCAGCTAGGACGGCCGCTGGGGCAGTCCGGTTCGGTGGCTTCACAGAGAAATGTGGACTATTGCGACGGCTTATACTCCCTGGGGGCAGAGCGCTGGATCTTCAGGAGCTTTAGCGTGAGCGAAGATGAAGAGGTGAAGTCGTTATTTGGCCGGGAGCAGACCCAGGTGAGGATTCTGGCGCACTCACTGCTGATTTCGAAGAACACTGGCATAGAGCTCTGAGAAGTGGCAGATCAGAGTGCTTTTCGAATGGGTAGTGGGTAGAGTCGTTTGAGCGAGAGCTATCGTTAGTAACACGTAGTAGAGGCGGGATGGACAAAAGAGGATAGGTACTGCAGCGGTTGGGGGCCGAGCCAGCATCAATTTTCTGCTTTGGAGCTACGCTAGGGGAGTGTGGGGTCGGCGATAGGGTAAAGTTTCGCTTAGAGCAAGTGGTCTGGGGCTCAAGCAACCAGAGATGGAAGCTACTAGTTGGGACGCCATAAAGGGGAGTCTGTGCAGAGGTGGGTCCAATGATGGGGGTTAACCGAGTCAGGAAGTGCTGGATCCGTTGATGACGTCTTGCCCATAAGGTTTTCGGTGAGTTTTGCACCAAGACCAGTTGGAGCAGTACGAATGAGTAGAGTGGCTTTACTTTTAGATGATCGAGATGTTTCCCCTTGAGGAGATGTTTTATCAAGAAATATCTCTATATTCTTATAGGGCGAACAAGCGAAAATCGCCAGTTTATTGGTAACGAACTCTCTGGCTGTTAGATAGTCCGCAGACTGAAACAGTAAGAAATAGTCAAGAGGCTGAGAATTTTTGCTCAGCCCCGTTCACAGGCACCTATGATGAGCCATACAGCATACATTGATTACGTTGTTTGACCACGGGTAAGGGTAGGCTGTTAGGGACACTGGGGACCACAGCAATTTTGGAGTTGGAAATACGGCGGTAGACTTCAGTCAATTATAATGATGATGGTGGTATATTTCTGATGCTCCTGAAGCTTGCTGGAGAGCGTGATCAGAAGTTGATCATGTGATGGATTCGAGAAAAGCTTTCGCTGACACCAGTCCGTGAGAGGGCGTGGTTGCCCCGGGTTCGACGAGGGCTAAGAGGGGGGAAATCTCAAGTAGGGTCCCATATAAGAATTTCATCTTATTGTCAACTTCTGAGATATTCTTTCCCATTTCATTAAATTTACTAGATGACAATTTGGCTATATTGACGAGAGAGACCAGGCGGGAATGGGTTCCTGGGTGGGGTTTGGCAGGACTGGGCTTTATGGCTCTGGCATTTCGGGTGTTACGAGCTTTGGTTAAGGTCAGCCTTGGCATAGTGATGCAAGAGGTACGGCGAAAGTAGCAAGCTGGTGTACCAAGGTTAGTCGTCCAACCATCAATGTCCAAATGCAAAATGCTAGGCGGGGTGTAAAATATATGGTGGACGATGGCCACTATTTAGGCGGGATTTGGATGGAAAACAGAAAAAAATATGGTTGGTAGTTAGGGGTATTTTCTAGTATATTTAGGAGTAACATGCTTAAAATGGGGCATAACAATAATTAGGGATAATAAGTGGCCATTTCGGCGTGGTGTGGCGCAATTGTTCACGCTAGTAAGTGACTGTATTCGATTGAGAGACAATATTTGCTACAGTAAAAATAACTCAACGCCTAGACAGTGGACACAGCCAAAAACCGTTGTCATCACCTGGCTAGTGGCATCATGTTCGATCGCAGAGTATTACGGTAGACGGATCTTCAAGAATCTCGTACGCTCCAACAGATTTCTCAACGATTTTAAATACTGATCTTAGTTGCAGCCCAAATTGTAGGTTGCCATGGCGTTCAGGTCGGTGAGCTTGGCGTATGAATCGCAAAATTTTCATCACCAGTCGAGACGTCATTTTCAGCTCGGGTGAACATGCAGCGGACACGGTCCGGAATTTTGAGGCTTTCAAATGCGTGGTAGCCGACCAGCCTCCCAAATGCGGGCATGACCACGGACGTTCGAGTCAATAGTACAACGACAGATAGTCAAATAATAAACCGAGAGCAGAACACACCATTCACGTGGTTTTCCAACTGCGCGAAACTGTTGATGAATGCGGCCTGACTAATCCGTTTTAAAGATTATCTGACATTCCGCGCGGCCAAAGTGTATCAGTAGAGCCGGTAACAGTTGAAGAGATCCGTAAAGCAGAATGCAAAAGGGCACTTGAAGTTCAGAGGAGTGAACGTGAGAGTAACCCAAATCGGCTTGAAAAGAAAGCTTCTTAAGTTTAACAGCCCCGGCTTTGTAAAGTGAGAAGCTTGAGGACCTTCTGTCGATAAAATTGTATAATGGCGGGCGGCTGAATTACCCCGATCACAAGTCGAGCTTTGAACTTTCTGCAACCTTGCAAAAAAAGACGTTTTTGTAATAGATTCAACCTTTTGTCATATCCATGTAGTGGAGGGACACTAAAGTGCCTCACAAGTCCCCGCCTTCATTCAACAATGTTGTTGGAAGTTTCACGGTTAAGTTGCTCATAAAAGACTTGTCGGCACTTGCATGAGTTGACTCTTCGCCGCTGAACAGCCTTGGTGAGGTCTGGAAGCTGGAGGCAATCAGAGATGAATATAAAACAAAAAAACGGCGACAAGTCATACTTTGCCGGTAGCCTTTCGGTGTAGACTGACTGAGGAATGTTTCAGAACTGCAGGAATGACGAACGGGGATAATAAAATATCATGACTCAATGGTCTTTAACCTGGTGATCACTGCATGCTTTATTGGCTCTAGAAAGTAATGGCCCCCTTGTGTCCTCCTGGGAAGTAAGCCATCTACTGGTGGCCTCGTACCTCTCATGTCGATTCAGACCAAGGATAGACTCAACCCCAGAGACACACGCAAGGCGTGCACTTTGGAAGGTGGGAGCAGCACCGGTGTTGTCCCCCTGCTCGTATTTCAGTGTCCGGAGCAAGAGTTATTCGTGCCGTTTGTAATGTAACGAAGGGAGGAGTGAGCGGCTTAGGCAAGGGGACTTGCCGGCATACTGATGTAAATCTTGCTCTCCAAGGGGAGTTAGAGGAAGCTGAGTTATGGGTAATCCAGGGAGCCAGGATTCGATTCTGACTAGAGCATGTCAACCAAGAGAACACGCGGCGGGCCGTGTTATTGGCGAAAAAGCTAAGTTAGAGGCCCTGGTCGAAGATCAGTTCGATCTCCCTCACGTCACCCCATATTTATTTCCAATTACTGATTTGAACAATACGTGCTAGCTTGTTAAACCTTAATTGGGACATTGACCTTTTTCTGGCGCTGACTGGTGCATGCATCGATTCCTTCCCGAGCATCTTGACAGTTCGTTGATCTGAAAGTTTGGACCTCAAATGACTCTGAATCTGCTTGCATCTGGCCAACTACATTTCACGGAGTGGTTGAGGTTCACACATTTTCTGTGTCACTTTTATGATTGTTTTTTAAGGAACCGTATAGGGAGCCACAATTCGAAGTTCGGTTTCTTGGATTGTGATTTGCGCGCCTCTATGACCGCTAGAAGTACTTTGCAATGCCTAACGCCTACCACAAATAAGTTCAGTACAAGGCAGTCCTGAGTGTAACTGTGGGTTGGGCTCAGAAGAGAGACGGCAGTCACCTTTCAAGTAATAGGACTAGGGCTGGAAAGCCGGGGGGCATTCCGATGTGATGCATCAAACTGACCATGGGATGAACCCGACTTTTGACCCTCCTATACGGCACCTGACTAGGCCGCTGACTTTAATCTGTCTGTGGGTCTCCGAAAAGCCCTAGGGGATCGAATTTGTTCAAAGCAGCTGGGTCAGGTGGCATCCACGTGGAGTTTCCACGCCCCATAAAAATCAAAAGGGCACCCTTTGCCTGGGCACCGGGTAGCCGACCGGTGTGCGGCCAACAGGGACTGGCTGAAGGCCGAATTCGTTCACATGTGCAGGGATGGTAAGAAGGAAAAAGTGCAGAACTACCGGCCGGCCCACTCATTATCGGCTTCCTTGAGTAACTGGAGAGGCTGGGAAGTGATCCAGCGACCAGCCAACCAGCAGAGTATTGGGTCATTTCCGACAGACAACAAGGACTGATCAAGACTGAATCCCGTTTATCCAAGCTGCTTTTGTTCTCCGGAAGAGTTATTGGCCAGAATAAATAGAAGGGGAGGGGCCGAGGACTGCTGTTTGGGCTTTCGAGAGACCTACGAACTCCATGAATCATCAACTGCTGTCGTGCAAAATGGGGGCTTTTATGATCACACCTCAGGTTTTGGGTTGGGTCTGGGCACAATCTATTCACAGGGCTTGTTGCATAAATGCGGAAGACAGCAGATAATAATAATAATAATAATTGTATATTTCGGATGCGCCCGAAGCATGCTAGAATGCATGATCAGATGATTATAGTGATGCCGGAATGACAATTCACAAAAGGGTACTACAAGTGCATGCAGAGTATCAGAGAGAGTGTAACAGTGAACTAAAACTGTAGTAATGCCCGGCAAGTTTGAAGGTCAAGGTCGAATGATGTCAGTTGGTCTGGAGTAAATGCATAAGTGGTATATGAAATAATTACCACTAGTGGAAATTCGAACACATTGAAAGGAAATGTTTTTGGTGCGCTAAAGAATATGAGGGGCATATGGATAGAAATCTCGTCGAAGCGTTCGGTGAATTATTCACTTTACTACAGGCATGTCAAGAAGTATTAACATGGAAATATTTCAGTCTGCAAAGATGGTAGTATATAAAGTGGTGGCTGTATACTGGAGGAATCATATATGTTGCAAACAATTGCGTATTTCTTGGGAGGGAGACTACCAGAGTGATGGTGGCAGGGAACGGCCGGAGTAAAACAGGTGAGCGTGCGGCAAGTTGTTAACTTTATGTAGGGTTGGTATGAAATGTCAAAGCGGAAGTGGAAGACTAATCAATATTGACCGTGTGGTTACATCCATTATACAGGTGTTCAGTTCTGCGAGAGGAAAGGTAAAGTAATCCACAGATAAGTGTACGTCAATAGATGAATGCTGTGTGGTATGTACCATGCAAAAATGACAGATCAATAAAACTGCACAGGTATATCGCGGGAAGCGGCCGTGGATCAACGAATATAGAAATAAAATGTATCGGCCGGTGCAGATAGTGGTGTGATTCAGAGGCTGCATACGGGGTCAGTTTCGGTAATATAACACGAATGCAACATCTGGAAAATCAAAGGTCTCGATAACGGTGATGGTATAGTAAGTAGACGGTGAGTGTCACATTTCTAATGACCAATTTGACAGGTGTAACAAATGATGGGAACGGAGCGGCGATGCAACATGGGAAGTGTATCGAAGACGTTCAATCGTGGAGGGAACGCAGTGATCTACAGAGCCCGAACACTCGATGCAACAGCATTGCGGATGCGATCGGATGGACCGATGAAGAGTGCAGGTAGTTACTAATTACTTCGCTGCCCACTGGAAGACTACTGAAAGATATGTCAGCGCCGGACGTTTTTTTTTGGTGACCGATAAAGCAATGAACAGTGACAATAAAGGTGCCAGTGTTTGAACAGTATTAGCGGGTTCTAACACGGAACGGGCATAATGACATATGGGATTAAAAGGAGTTGTATGAATGCAGTGAGATCGAGTAGTCCAGGTTCAAGAAGTCCGATGGCGGGAATCTTGGGGAAAGCGATCGTGAGACGGGCGAAAATGAAGTTGTGTGTAAATCTCGTTTGTCCTGTCCAGCAAGAGAGGGTCCAAGTTATTCCTGGGAAGTGGACGGCGACAATCGTCCTTAGGGTGCAGGTTCTGAAAACAAAACGGAGAGGGCTGCAGTCTGGCAATTCTACCAGCTGTGGGTTAGGGGAGAAAGACAGAACACCAATATCATGCCAGTAACAGAAATGGGTGGTCGCGACGTTGAGGTCTTGTTTTTTGGATTAAACAACATACGGAAAGCGAGAAGACCGGTACTAGCGACTAATTCTTTTGAGGCTTAGTGAGAGTTACCAAAAAAGCAAGGAAGCGAGAATAGGCGACACTGGGGGCAAAAACTTATGTGTAGTTCGACGAATGGTTTATGGAAGACCACATCGATTGTGGCGATTCGTTCTTCAGAACAAGGCCTGGAATCTTGTGTTGAAATAGGGTCTCAATGAGTAAGTAGTTGAAGCGTGGATGAGACTGGTACCTTGAGGACCATATTATATATGCTGCTATGTATTTTCTAGCATTATAAATGCTCTTATACCTGGCGGCAGCTGATAAAAAAAAGAAGAACCTAACCGACTATGGTAAAATCTGACAGCATGAAAAAAGAATCACCGGAGTAACGGTGGCCAGTAGGGGGTCGTGGTCAGAAGCGTTGAAAATAGGAAGTGGCTAGACAAACACGTGGAGTGTGCTGTTGACAGTCATGGAGTATAGGTTGGACTGCTTTTATTTGCTAACTATAATACAGAATGCTCCTTATCATCCGTTGGTACTGAACAAAGTTGTTAAGCTTTTGGTTAGTATCCCAGGCCCAGTTCGTAGGCTCGGGTAATAGACATGTAGGGATCATGCATACGGATCAGTTTTTGGACAGTTAGATGTTTATTTATTTCTTTTTTGAATAATAAAGAGGCCGAAGACATTGACCTAAGTTGAGGTGGGAGTTTGTTCCAGAGGGAAGAATATTTAACAATAAAGAAGTTTGACCGCATCGCAGTCCTGGATACTGGAATCAAGACCATAGAGTCCCTATGTCGTAAAGAATAGTTGGAGGGAGTTTTGACCTGGGGGCTGAATTGCAAGATGTACGTTTTACAATATTGCAAAAGAAAGACAGGTTCATTCGTAGACGGCGCAGCCATAGGGGCTCTAGGTGCAATATTTCACATCTTTCCATTTAATTTAAAGGCGAGGAATATCCTAGTAGTTGTTTGGTAAATCTACGTTGTACATTCTCAATTGCAAATCTGTCAATCTGCCGCATGTTAGAAAAGACGACAGTGCAATATTCCAGAAGTGGTCTGACATGAGTTTTAAAAATGCTTAGTTTGCTCTCTGTAAGACTGAAGGTTCTAATTATCAGACCAATTAGCCGTCTAGCTTTAGCAACCTGCACGGCCGAATGTTCGGAGAAATTAAATGTACAAGAATATTGTAATCCCAAGTCCCTTACTTCCGGACTGTTGGGGATGAACTGATCATTAATTTTAAACATTCCCGCGGGAACCTGACACTTATACATAAGGATACAACTTTTGACAGCGGAGAATTTCATCAACCATTGGTTGCTCCATGAGTCTAGCGATAGTAAATCGCTCGTTATGCTAGCAATGGTAGAAGCTAAGGCGTCAGGTTCAAAGGAGTACATAATTTTTATGTCATCTGCAAAAAGGAACGCAGCCCCGTGTGTGATGACGTTGAAAATGTCATTAACATATATAAGAAAAAGTAAGGGACCTAAAACACTACCCTGAATAACTCCACTAGTAACTGGTCAAGGTGATGACAAACTGCCATCAACGTCCACCACCTGCTTTCGGGATGTTAGATATGATGAAAACCAATTCAGGATCGGGTCAACAATTCCGTAGGTTTTCATCTTCGCCATGAGCCTATTGTGGGATACTCGATCGAAAGCTTTAGTCATGTCAAGGAGGATTACAATCACTGATTTACCACTGTTAGTGGCCGTAGTTATTAGGTTAAGGAAGTCACACATACAGGTGGCACAGGATCTTTTTTGAAGAAAGCCGTGCTGTCCAGTGGTAATGAGGTTATTGTTTAGTAAATGAGTTGTCAGCTTATTTTTTATCAGTCTTTCCATAATTCGGGAAACTATAGGGGTGTGGTTCACTGGTCGATAGTTGGTTAGGTCCTGGCGTGAACCTTTCTTAAGAATTGGGATAATAACTGATGTTTTCCAATGGGAGGGGAAAACGCTACTGCTCATAGATAAATTAAAAACCTTTAATAGCAAGAATGGGATATCAGTGCCACCTAGACTAAAAGTAGCCGGTGGTACGGCATCTGGCCCGGGGTGGTATGACCTCCTAATTTTAGTTAGCTGTACTGTTAAGTCGTTCGGGTGAAATGTAACCGCTGAGAACTGTGCAGATGTCAGCGGCTCAACGTGATATAGGCATGGGGAGTCATCGGTCGTTAGAGACGAAGCAAAATAGGCACTGAATGCCTCGGAGATCTCTTGGGAGTTGGTTATATAATTGTTGTTATATATAACGGATGAGATAGGAGAACTGCACTGGCTGTTTCTCAGCTTCATCAGCTTAGATAAAGCTTCTGACCTCTTGGGGTGACTCAGCGCCCTTAATTCCTGTTTTTTACTGCGGGACATTTCAATCAATTTCATAGAATTAGATAAACGGTTCATTTGCAAGAACAACGAAAAGTCTCTCGACCTAAGGAATTTGCGTTGTAGCATAGAAAGCTTCTGCTTTAGTCGACAAAAACTGTTTGGTTTATCTCGTCCAGGTAGACCTTGGGTTGGGGTGATTACGTCAAGACATGCATTTAGTGTGGAGTAAAGATGATCCACCACGGTATGCAAGTCATCAGATAAAAAGAAAGTATCCCAGTTCTGCGAGCGAATGAGTGAGGGTATTTGATTCCAGCTAGCTTGGTGGAACGGTCTTTTAACGGTTGGTTTGTGAACGGTTCGTGCTGGCACTGAAAACTCACATTTTACCGGCAAGTGGTCACAACCTGGGATGCTGTTCACGATAGATGTGTGCACGCGAGATAATCCTACCGTAAAAATGAGATCAAGGATGTACGACGGTAGGAACCATCTGTGCTGTCCAACAGGGATCGGTGCTGGTCCCGAGTCCATTTGTAATATACATGAAAGATTTAATGAATGCTAGACGAAACCCATAAATAAGGGCCACCCTTTGACCACCCAGGGGTAGCTTCCCCCATAAGTGGAGAAGTGCGGACAATTGACCCAAGACAGGGGCGGGGTCGGGGAGAATATACGAAACAAAGCGACCAGCAAACGTAGTCGTGGGCCACAGATAATCCCAATTTTGGAGTTTGGACAACTTACTGCTTCAAGCGAGCAGAGCACTAATTAGCAGCCGCGGCCAAAGTAAAACTCGTACCAGAAATTACTGGGCACCTTGGCATCATGAAGAGCTCGTTTATTACTACGAAACCATAAAACGATGATCAGATTGCACCCAAAATATTGTGTCCAAGTATGGGCTTCCTCTACGGTTAATGGAACTGCTTTATTCGAAAAGGTCAAGTGCCATTTCACGGGAATGTTGGATGGACGAGGGAACAATCCACGCACAGAGAGGATCACGCAGTGAAACCTATTTATCTCGAAACGTACAGGAGTTAGAAGCGAACTCACAGAAGTTTCCTAAGCGGTCAGAGTGCTGTACGTCTGAGAATAACCGATGGTAGTCGACTTTTATGGTCTTTTCTCACCTCATGCCCCCGAAAGTTTGCCCTCTTTAACGGCAGCACTGGTAGCTTTCTTGGAAATTAAAGCGACATCAGTGCAGTCCACGATTCCAAAGCATCACGATGAGTTACTTGGTAATTTATTTAGGCTGCGGCTCATTTGTCTCTAGTCAGACAATAAATTTACGGGTCTCACAGCTCCAACGGACGCAAACCGAATCAATAATTTGCTTTCTATCATTCCCTACGATTAACAGTCTTTATTTAATAAACTCCTCATTCCTACTAAGCCAGTTGAAGAGATATATGCAGTGACCGATATTGTGGCACATCAGGTCGTCGCTAATGGGCCACCAATCACGACAAGACCTTACCGACTGGCACCGGACAAACAGAATTTCATCAAACTTGAGTTTGACGCCTTAACTCCTAAGGTATTGGATAGTTGGATAGTTGTCCGAATAGGCCCTTCGAAAATGCATGTGCTCGGGTGTGGCCCTCTTAAGGATCCAGCATCGTGCGCCCATCGATAACCATCCCGCCTCTTCATCTACGGATTTGTGGACGACACAAACACCACTGTCCTGGATCAGGTACGTTCCTTTTCACAAGGTTCTCGTGTTGTGTGATGAATTACCAAAGCTGTTCCGCGCCTAGCACAACAACCTGTTGCAATTGTACTAAGAAGCGCAACACGCTTGTCTGTTCTCGTCATCAACACTCGCTTACTACTAGCAAAAATTCACCTTTTGCGTGCCCAGGTCCTTGTGTCTAACTACGACTTCATCCTCATCACGGAAAAGTGGCTTAGCGCAAATACTCCCAACTTAGACTCCCTCATATCCGGTTACAAGACTTTCAGCAACTCTAGAATACATTGTCGATGAGAAGGTGCCTAATACACTGCAAAGAATCTTTTCTCGTTTCTTTAAAGCAACACCCAGTCCTCGACGCAGATGATGGCTCATTCTGAGTAACAGTCAAACTGCAGTCACGAGAACTCTTGCTTGGAAGTATTTACCAATCAATCGAATCAATCGGGGGACAATACTGTACCTATTATTGGCGCCTTCCACTTTGTCTTCGCCTATCCCATCGATCACGAGCTGATCACTGGTGATTTAAACGCTCCAGGAGTGTGTTGGCCATCGCATCCTGGCCCACGACGTTATCAAGATTATCGTTTCCTGCACACACCTCGGTGGTTGGACTCAACAAGTTCTATCACCTACTAGAGGAAACAACACTCTAGATCTTCTGTTTTCTCAAGGGCTTAATAAGGTAACCACCTCTGTAAGAGACAGCTTCCCCAGATATGACCACAGGGCTGTCCGGTGCGCTTTCTCCGTACCAAAAATCGTTATTTCCTCCGTACCGTCTGCCAGACCATATCGCTTAGCTTACTGGGGCAGCCTTCCAAACATAATCAGATCTAATAATTGGGATACTTTGTTTCTTTCGTCCCATCCTCAGGTGGTAGCAGATCAGCTATGTCCTATTTTCAATCAGTCTTTAAACAACATTACCCCAACTACGCCAGCAATGACGGATTTTAAGACAGACAGACTCACGCGGATGAAATCTAAACTCTCCAAAGGTCGACGGCTCGCACTCAAAACCCGGGAACCATCGGCATATATCCAAATGGACCGACTGTCAGTGACAATCAAATCGCAAACCGAACTCATGCTTAATCAGCATGAATTAAAAGCTGTATTCCACCCCAAGAGGACGGAAATCCTGAGTAAGCTGATAAGAACAAGAACCCCTCAACCCCGCAAGATTATACCTTTCATCAATGTTTACAACTCCCATCTGGATAAACCGGAGGATATAGCTGAATCTTTCAACACAGTTTTCACCTCACCCCTAACGGCTAGTGTTCCCACTCCCGGAATACACTCTGCGCGCTTACGCGGTGAGACTCTGTCTATAGTTTCATTCCACCCCAATGTCACTTCTCCACTTCTTGTCTCTATGACATCATCTTAACACCCAGGTCCGGACGGCATTCCACCGGCTGCTTCTACTCTGGGGGTCCGGACATTCCTATCCTTCTATCTAATTTGTTTAACCTGTCTAGTAAATTTAACTCGTTCCCTATTCATTGGAAAACCTCTACAGTTTTCCCCTTGCACAAAAAGGCTCTGTTCATGGTCTCGAGAATTATCTCCCTATCAATCATGCACCGATTATCTCTAGAATCATGGAGAAGCTCATTAGGAAGGAGATAATGGCCCACCTTTTAACAAATAACTTGCTCAATGTGGGTCAACACGGTTTCCTGAAAAACCGTTCACGCTCTACTTGTCAAGTTAACTTCCCGAACTCAGTCGCGGAGGCTGCTGACAAAGGCATGTCCACGATTATTACCCTGCTTGATATAAAGAAGGCTTTCGACCGAGTCTCTCACACTCGGCCCTCATCACAAGCCAAATCTTGTGGCATCACGGGCCCGTTACTCGGTTGGTTCGATTCTTATTTCTCCGACAGTCATCAGTTGGTTCAGATTAGTGGTTCTGTCTCCAAACCCAAACCTGTCGCCAGTGGTGTCATACAAGGCAGCGTTTTGGGCCCACTAATGTTCCCCATATACATAAATAACGTTTTCAGTGTCGTTCGCTATGGCAGTTTCCACCTCTTTGTGGACGACACCAAAATCTTGTACAGTTTTAATTCTAGTCTGCTTAGTGCAGTCACCAGTGATATGCTGCAAGATTTAACAGCTCTTAATTCTTGGTGCTCCATTTCATCAGTGAAACTTTCTGCGGAGAAAAGCAACGTTCTTAAGTTCAAAAGCATTGTCCCCCCAGGTGTGTTCGGTATTGACGGTCACTCGATTTCCATGAGCTCGTTAATACGAGACATAGGTTTGCAATATTCAACCACCTTCACTTTCTCAAAGTATACCACTCAAATTGCGAAGGCTAGGGTACTTGAAGGCCTGCTTCATAGGAAGTTCCGATTCCAGAAAGCAAATTCAGCACCTATATGGCCCACTTTAGACCCCTCATGGAATGCTGTTCCGTAATCTACTCTGACTTGCCCCAGTGGGACAGAGCGGCAATTAAAAAGGTTCAAAGGCTAATGACAAAAGAGTTATTTGGCTCTTCCACTCAACTCAATTAATGCCAAAGCTGCGAACATTTGAAACTAGACCTGCTATGGCATGGAAGCGCGAAGCTGAACCTCACATTCTTTCATGGTGTTGTTGTAAATCAAATCATCGAATCAGCACCGCAGTTTGGAAGACTAACGGACTCACAATATTCTTTAGGACTGAGAGACAACACATTTACCGTTCCCATTTCTGGAAGAGCTCTGAGATCCAAATTTTTCCTGGTTAAGTATGCAGCTCTATAGAACAAATTACCCCATGATATACGTTCTATAGGGCCACCTAAGGAGCTTAAGGCCCACATAAGCCAATACCTCACAGTACAAACTATAATTCAACTTATGGATCCGTACATAAGTGAAGAAAGGGCTCTTGAAGTTGGATTAGGTTTCAAATAGTTTTCGAACTCCCTTTTTTGTGAACCTCACAGTCATTCGGGCCATGGCCGCGCTTGTTTCCTCCACTCGGGTTACCCACCCATTCGTCTTGCTGTTCTTCTACATCTGATCCCGCCATATTTGCCTTTAGTTCTCCCTTAGCAAAGTCTGACAGGCACAATCGTTGAACTTTCTCTGGAGCGTCGCACTAACTGGACTAAAGCCCCATTTATGGCGGCATTTTGTTTCTTTTTTTCTCCTCACTTTCCATTCTGTAACTTTCAGCACCTTTTGATCTACGATTTCCCACAGGGTGGTTTTATCTTCAGTCCAGTAATTCTGTTCCACCTTCATCTGTTTTTCCGAACCTGGCAACAAATAATTTTGCAGTTCCTCCCATTCGCTCATCTCTTTTCCCGTAGCCACGGCAAGGCCATTAATAACACTTCTTGACAATAATCTGCTCACTCTTCTTCTCCCCCTCATCAGACCTTGCCATATTACACTTTAATTTGCATGCGGTTACCTAACCCGCAATTATAAATCCAGTTTAATGCTCCGTCAAGACAATACTTACCCGTTAGACGTCATCCCAGAGGATCAAGGTTATGAGACGGCTCCCTACCATCAATTTACTCCTCATAGAACGCCTCATTTTTTTGTGCAACGCTCACCTGCGACTAATCAAGAAGTTGTTTCATCCGGACCTTCAACCAATTTCCGGTATACTGAATCCTATGTTCTTTACAGTTCATCAGTTCCCTCCTTCAGCGTGCGACTTTTGGCCGAAAATCGTTGGCTTATCTGCCCTAATCCCCCTTCGCCTCTGCACTAGCAAGCGGTCAGCTTCTGCAAAGCCAGTGGCGATACCTTTCCACCAACTCCGTCGTGCCCGTGAAGTTACCTGGCATATCCAAAACGGCGATGCGTTCGCCAGATGGCTCGCATATATACTGGAACCTGCCCGACTCTGTCATCGGCAAAAGCTTTTAAGTGATGGCCCCGGGAAAGCTGCCACTATGTGAGCGATTGCTCCATCTTGTCCATTTCCTTCACAGCTTGTGGCAGCAACACCCCCAAAGGTTATGGCATCTGGTCTGTAGCTGTCTCACAATAGGGGGAAACAGCCATTCCTAACAGTCTCGGACCCAATGGGCAGCGTGTAAAGAAAGGCGGGTCGAGGAGAAGTGGGAAATTTACCCCACGGCGTAAATTCGCCCTCCCTCTCTTCATTATACGCTTCTGGCTGTGAAGGTCTTGGACTATTGCTCTATGCCCCTCCATTACAGACCGATTTCTGATGAGAGCCTAGACCCGACCCTGCATATGGGAAACTCCACGCATTCGAGTTAACCTGAAATTCCTTTTGTCTTCACCGGTGCGGGGTGACAGCATGCCGTTCGAGCTCTCTACATATGCTTGCCGACCCTGCCTTACTCAGCTTCAACCCTATTGTGTTCCCTGCAAAATCCTTGACCAGCTTGCTGATGCTTATTGCAGTAGTCGATACACGGTCTAAATAGTCACATCATGCGACCTCTTCTCTGACTACCCCCCGGCTTTGATACGCATACGCTTAACAACAATGGGCAGAACCTCACCTATGTTGGTTGTCAGAGCGAGGAAAGTAATCATTGCACTTTTATAATTTACCATCCACAAGTTCACTTTTTCTGTGTTCCCACCGAGCCCAAGCACTAATAATTTTGTCCAAAGTCAGATATGATTTGTCTGCTACCAGGTTGACTCAGTTACGAAATCCAAAATTCCTACTGACGCTAATTCCCTTAATAAACTGTTATTCCTTTAATGATGGATGCTCACCTTCACTTAATTCTCTCGTCCTAGGCTACAACTTAATGGTCTCATCGTCCTTTTTTAAACTCCTTCGTCAACTCGAGTCCCACCACGCACATTACCATTCTCTAATGACTAATACTCACCCGTCGGCGTATTTGCTTATGGTATGTAAGAAACCTATTCCACATGGCAAACGTATGCGTCTAATTACCCATGACCCCACGGAAAACCAACACGTTTGCATTCACTTAAAAAAGCTTCGGTTTAATTCTGGGCATTTCTTTTTCTTTTTATAATTTCTCTGCCCCCACCTACGGCCGAACCAAAAACCTGACTGCTGTCTTCCCATTTCCCCATACCTATTTCTGACCACACCTTCTGTCTTATTTCTGGTCCTCAACTGGGCTCCTTTACTCTTCTACCAACTATCAGCCTAACCATTTTGCACTCTGGATAAGTCTGCACTTAACATCTCCACCATCAAGCAACTGCCTTACAAAACTACCAGTGTCCACCCGTAAAACCCTCGTAGATCGGCCCACTGGCCGTCAAGTAGCATTATCACTGTAAATTTTGGTAAGTCGGTAATCATAACCCACAGCTGGAACATTCTTCAGACTGCCCCATTTCTCCTCTATTTCAGAGCACACTAGTCACCTGGGTAGCCCAACAACCTAACAGACGTTAACCCCGGATTAGCTAAAGGACCGAACTATTTGACCGATCGGACTGACCATGGTTAAACCTATACTCAAACCTGGTGACGCTTTATATAGAGCATCTTACATGGCTGACCAGTGATCACAATCCCATAACCAGGATAACAATCAATCACGATAGTCTTTCCGGACCGCCGGACGGATTCTTGATATCACCCATCACCCCACATCCCATCAGCATCCATTTCCTGCACTCCACCCAAACAGTTCAATTCATTCTGTTTTGCTGTACCAAAAATAATGACCGGAACCTAGCCCTCGCCGTTGCTTTCTGTACCTACTCCCCATATCTCGTCACCTTAGCCCATTTTGACTGCTACCCTCATCATGCACCACCTGCCATCAATAGCAACTAACTTCTTTAAGAAACAGATACTAACCACCTGGTTATTCATTCTTTCAGCACGTATGCAGAAAATCCCACTTTTACACCCTTTCAACTTCCTCTGTTACTTCGGTTCTGGCCTCTCCCTGTCGCTGCTGTCTTCCTTCCTCTTCACCACCTGTACATATTTGCTTGGTTGCATCAGCGCCGTTTGTCTCCAGCAGAGTGTTTTCTGGACGGCTTCTCGGTGAACTTCCCCGTTCTGTGTCCATTCACCTTTCACGCTCCTTAAAAGCAGGCTCCATTCCCGGTGAAGGTTTCTGCCTCCATATGATTTTCCATATAATATCGGAATTACCTATACAGGAAGGCCAATCTGGTTATCCCATTCGACTCACCTGCATTTGTATCATAGGCTCCTTCCACAGTGAGTCATCCAAAGGAGGATCAATCTTCTCTACATCCGCAGGCACCTCCGACTGCACTTTGAAAACACCATGTTAACTCTAACTTTAATTTTCTTTTGGTAACACTCCCAACCTGTTTCTCGATATTGCTTCCTCATATATCCAGTTGGCGCCACACAGCGCCTCGTTCTGCACTTCCCGACTCTTCTTTGGATCTCTTTCACTCCACCGCTCTCTTTCTATCTTCATCGACTGCACACCAAATTCCGTAGATCGCCGTGTTCCATTCCAAACCCGTCGTAGAAAGTTATCGGCACCCATAAGGCAAGTTGTGTATAAACTCCCTGTACATTTTGTGATGTCCGGCACCAGCTGCTTTATGGGTTCTTTCAAACTCTGCACTTTTACCCTTCTTTAGTATCGCTTTTATCTGCATTCCTACATCCATCCGGCTAACCATAACGTCCCCGCCCCGAATTCGAAACCGATTCACAATAGCCGCTCCAACCCTTTCCCCTTTGGTTCACTTAAACACCTTCCAGAATTATCGTTCCATTACTGCAGTTGTGTGAACCCTGAGCTTCAAAATTGTGAAGACCCCTCATTGCTGTAGATTGCTGTATTCTCTGGTTGTGCCCTGTACATGTCTTGACCATGATCAAGAAACATACCATTATTATTACTAGCTTCACTCAGGGTAAGCCAATTGTGTGTTCTGCTAGCACATCTCTGTTTCCGCCGGCCCATAAATTTACCTGGCTGAATTGTCTCATGATTCGTGGTTTTAAGGATAGCCCCTCCTTCCAGTCCTCGAAGTTGCTTCTCTGTGGCTGACTCAGCTTCTACCTTAGATAGTCTTAGCTGATGTCCTAATTCCACTAATCCTAATATAATAAAGTCATCATGTTTGTAAAGTCCAGCCACCGGAACGTTCGAGCGACGCGTAGCGACCAATTTCGACGCAATTCAAAACGAAGTCGATTCCAAATAGCTACGGTACTATATTCTACAATTAATTAATTTTACAATAATCAAACCCCAATAGTGTTCCTTCTGGGCTCTTTCGCTCCAAATTGGACAATAAATCAACAGCTTCAGCCGGGCTACAGCGAAAGGTTAGATACAGAAGTGAGATTACCAAATACAGTCACAACGAAGTTCAAGCTGAGCGACTGTCGCTCGGGGCAACGGTAGGAGTCCGGTTAGTGACAAAGATTTATAGAAATAAAACAAACAATCGGAACTCCAGCAAAGATAATTCATGCAGATGATAAATGTCGTTTGTAACATAGATGCTAGTGCATGGAACGAGGTTTCCTGAATTCCATCACAATGTTCAAATCCCATGTCAACGGATTGGACACACGAAGATGCACTGACGAAACTGGTAGGCCTTGTGATATCTAACGGATCTGCATCACCTGAAAATACCTTAGTGGTTTACCGAATCAGCTTTGGTTTCCTTTTGTCCTCTTCGTATTTTTGCTTGGTTTTCCGAAAAGATTCCAAGCTGGGTGCAGTAAAGATATCTCGATTGTTAGTAAAGCATAGCCAAGTTTACGAAACCCAAAGTCGGAACAAGATTGCTTCACAGATTCTTTGGTGACAGATTACCGAATTTTACGCTTGTAAATTATATACAAACCACAACCATACACTCACAAATTTACCAACAAGAACCAGAGTTCAGCAAAAGTCACTGTTAGATACAACCACCGCGTTAATCAAAGATCAAGTCAAAGAAACACCACGGCACATCTGAGAGAAACATAGACAAATATTCAAGTGTGTCGGTCGTTGTGTGCAGTGTCTGCTCGAAAATCAGCGGGAATAAACCACATGGCCTTAAAAATTGAAGTATGCGAAAAGGAGTACGAGGGATTTCTACGACACTAAATTACATATTGTCCGAAAGTGCATCCCACAGTAATTCAGGGACCCCTCTCTTTGGAGAAGACTTAAAGAATGTTCGCAAGAAAGGTAGTAGGGCTGGAAGGTCTGCAGTACGCGGATAGGCTACCAAGCTAGGTCTGCCCTAGGTAAAACGCACGAGAGCTCAAAGTGAGTTGATTGCTGTAACGGAATAATTAGATGGTTTTTCAACCACGAAAAATCGTTCTTCATCAGAGAATGATTCTGCAATCTCAGTAAAGATAGGTTGGAACAAGTCAAGACAAGGGTGAACAATACCTTTAAAGCCTAGTCGTTTGCCCCCAGGGTAATTAATAGCTGAAAGTGACCCCCTGATTCAGTGGTGGAGGCAAACAATGTGTCAGTGTTCAAGTGGAGGCAGTACGTATCACGTACACGCCTCTCCGCGCTGCCCGTTGGCCAGCTACATGGGCCTAGTTGTGGCTTTCCAGTGTTCCTCAACATTCTATCCTTTACTCTTTTCCAGTCTAACTAATCACTTTCAAGTACTTCTTAGCCTCTCCAAAGTTGTGCAACTACTTTTCGAGAGCTGGAAGCTGAAAGTCCTTAATTTTGCGTGATGACCAAACCCATGGGCTTTTGGGTCTTGCTTATTGAAATGTTGCTCCCTGCCACTCTTTCTGACGGTGATTCCAATATGTCCTGTGTACCTAGCTCCCGAAGGAAAAACGATCCCAGGAAGTTGAAGCACTGTTAGACTCAAAATCTCTCAGTTGCGAGAAACTGCACCATAAATGATGCTGGCCACCAGCCTTGTGCCCCGACGGAAACACGGATTTCTAGAAAAGAAAACCGGCCAGGGCTACTAGCCAACTGCACAGCAAATTGTAGGGAAGGTAGAGAAAATGGTTTCCATGGAGGAAAAATATTCATCCTGAATGGTTCAGGAACAAACCATCTCTTGTCACTAACCAAGATACGACCTCGTAATTTCCTGCTGTGAGCAGCTGAGTTCACCCTTCCCAGCATTAAGTATAACGCTGTCTATGTTTGCAGGGCAACTAGTACAAACGGCGACGAGGATGTTATTCTACTGAGGATCTTCACTAAACCAGTTAAGGGCGAGCTTAAAGCCCTCACAGAGAGTGACTTCAACCTGAGCCATACTAACTGGGGGCTTAGAGTGTTCATGCCGGGTTGGTGGAAGGGGAGATACAAAAGTACCTGCATGCAGGTGCTCTGCCCTTACATGGTAGAGAGGATACCAGACTTAGGGCTGGGTGCACGCCGTCCTCGCTGGATCTCGCTGTAACGAACCACGCAGACCACTCACCCAAAGTGCAACCTCCTGCACCGCTGGGAGAAATTGCTCACTTTTGATTCAAAGTAACCCTGTGCACGCAGCAACCCGAGGCAGTCCCAGGACTCTGTAGCGACCTAGAGGTGACTGAGTTTGGAATGTGTTAATCATGATCAAAATGACTGTAGAGAAACATAACTAATCAGCACCTAGCTCTGAGCAGTTTTCATGTTGTTCGATGCCACAGAGCTGTGCTTTGTTTGTCCGTTTGGTGTGAAGAGAATTGGTTTTCGCCGGGTGAAAAATACATTTTTGATTGCTCTGTTTGCGGACAGTTGAATCTTTAACTTTCTTATCTAGTATCGCGTCCGGTATCGCTCCTAGTAGCAAACGTGAACGAAGTTTTTTCAATGCACAAAGTCCCCCGCTTATTCCACTGAATTTTGCCTTCTTTTGGCACGAGCCGGAATTTTGGCTTCTTGCCTGTGCCATAGGCCATCCTCGGGTCTAGTTAGCACCTGGTAGCTGCATTGCTAAACCGCAGAACTCTTCATTTTTTCTAATTTTCCTTGTGTATCCCCGATTATTGGCTTACCGTTTTATCATTTTGATCGGTGGCAACTCAACATTTTTGACCATTTATTTTGCTTTTCCATTACATCTCTTTCACTTATTAGGTGATATCAGTTTATCATAGCGGTTGCAATTTTAGCGACCCTCAACTTTTTGGGGCTGAGGTAAATGCTTTCTCCTTCCCGTTCGCACCTTTCAGGGAGAGTAAACCTAGGGCTTGGTGCGAGCACTTAAACTCATTTTTTGCTCTGAGCCTCGTGACCACAGAAAGTACTAGTTCTCAATACCCGGTCGCAGTTCCTCTTACACACATCGTCGGAAAAGTACAAAATGTGTTGGAATCAGAAGGGCTCAGCCCCTACGAATGCATAAAAGCAGCAGTCATTAGCCGGATTTGCGCATCTGACAAGCAGCGAGTTGTCATTTAGCTTGCAAACACTATGCTCGGGACAGAAAACCTTCGCTGTAGCTTCGACACATGAAGGTTTTCCTGGCGACGTGCAGAAGGTTCTTTGCGTGTTCACAGAGGAAGGTCTCGAAAAGCTTGCAGAGAAGGCTGGCAAAAATGAGGAAACCAATGAAATGGGGGTCAATCAAGCAAATTCCTCACAAACTGAGTCTGTTATTGCCTATTTTACAGCCGGTGTGCAACACCAGGTCAAAAAGTCTAGGCACTCAATGCGTCGTCAGTGGGACGCCTGATCCAGGCACCACCTAAGAGACAGCATCGCCCAAACAGATCTTCTAGTGGCAACGGTATGAGAGTTGCTTTTCAGCTAACATCATCCGACGCTCGCTGTTGATGTCATCAGCGGCATGGTTTGAACGTGTTTTGTTGGGCTCCGCCTTGTGTCATGGCCCCAGTCATTCAGGGCAACGAGGACGCCAGAGTGTAGCTGTGACGGTCACTACGGCCCGGGGTAGCCGCCTACTCTACGTCTTGGATCATAGTTCGATGACGCGCTACTTGGTGGACACAGGTGCTGAAGTGAGTGTGCTCCCACCTCCAGGCCAAACTTTAGATAAGGGCGCCTGCTCCTACTCACGTGCCGCTATTGGTACTTCTATACAGACTTATGGAAAAATTTCGAAGACAATATATTCTGGCGTTCGTTTCGCTTTCCGTTGAGCTTTCTTCATTGCACAGGTTCAAAGCACCACACTTGGTATTGATTTCTCGCATCACTTCAATCTCCTGGTTCGTTCTCCCCGCAGACATCTTGTGGATTGTGTCACCAATGTACCTGTGCGCGGGACATCGGTTGACTCCAACCCCACCAGTCCTGTCCTGCTTAAAAGATCGGGTTGCACTGTTTTGGTGACGTATAAGTTGAGTATTGGAAACTGGTGCGCCGACCGTCCGTACTACCCGCAGTAACTAGCTAGTTAGGTCGTCACACTAACACATCAGGCCCTCCAGTTTTTGCTGAGGCACGTCGGCTTTCACACAATAAGCCCAAAATCACGCAAGCTAAGTTCGAGCCCATGCTTGAATTAGGTATTATTCTTGCATCAAATGGATCCTGGGCTGCCGCACTTTACACGGTTCCTAAAACGCCAGGCGATTGGCGACCATGAGGAGGCCATAGGGCCCTCAGTAATGACACTGTCTCAGATAGGTATCCCATCCTACACTTTCGAGACATCACTGCCAACCTCAGTGGTGCTCGTATTTTCCAGATTCCCATCGCTGATGAGGATATACCTAAGGCAGCGGTAACAACGCCTTTTGGTCTTTCCGAATTCCTGTCAATGCCATTTGGTTCACAAAACGCTGCACAAACCTTTCACACTGGACACTGACGCCTCAGACAAGGGCTTTGGTAAGGTGTTGCCGCGAAGGGACCGACTAGACATTGAACATGATACCTCATTTTGTAGAAGAACCCGAATTGAGGGAGAACAGAATTATTGCACAGTGCAGAGGGAGATGTTGGCCTTGGTCTACTCCGTTTGCAGCTATCGACATACCGTTTCGGGTCGTCATTTCTTCGCCCGAACAGACCACCGTTCGTTGTAGTGGTTGACAAACTTCAAAGACCCCGAAGGACAAGTTGCTTGCTGCCAAGAACACCTGCAGGAATGCTCGTCCACCTGTCTCCACTGTCCCGGAAAGCTTTTCAGGACTACAGACAGCATGTCCCACCGGCAGCAGAGAGACCACGGGGAAAGCCTTTCCTGCACTTCGCAGGCGGAGCTGGTCACCCTCGGTGAAGGACACGAATGGAAAAGAATCCAGGCTGAGGACCCGAAAATTGCTGTCGCAAGCGAACTCCTAAACGATAGTGACGCGGGCCCAAATGGAGAAGAATTGTCGGGGACTAGTTACGAGGCGAGTCGCTTATAGTCGGAGTTGAATAGCCTAGGACTGATCGATGGCTCTTTGTTCATTCAG
This sequence comes from Fasciola hepatica, assembly GCA_948099385.1. NCBI lineage: Eukaryota > Metazoa > Platyhelminthes > Trematoda > Plagiorchiida > Fasciolidae > Fasciola > Fasciola hepatica. The sequence goes on from CANUEZ040000083.1 coordinate 7,711,976, forward strand.
TGTGGACCAGAATACATGCGACCACCAGTGGTGCCACAGCCGCAGGTGGGAAGGGTGCCAGGAAACCTCCGCCATGGTCTAGGACATCCAGGACTAAAAAATGTATGGCTCAGCACGAGTAAGTTGCTGGTGGCCACACCGACTAAGGGATTTAAAGAAATTCTGCAGAGAAATCCAATTGTGCCCCGGGGTGGAGAACCTCATTCCCAGTGGGAGAACACCCTTGATCCCTTTCACAGCTTGTTACCCCAATGAAATGGTGGGGATCTACATAATGGGATCACTGCCGGGAACCAAGCACAGAAAGAAATATATCGCTGTCACGATAGATTATTTTACGAAGGAGCAGAGGTTGTCGCTGTTCCGTCGTGGAGGTGGCAGTAATAGCTCGGGCAATGTTTGACCACTTGATCTGCAAATGGAGCCCACCCGATCAATCACAGCCGGATAGCTGGAGAAGTTTCAAAAATTCTAGCGTTTGAACTATGCAGACTGTTGCAAGTCGACAAGGCCCGCAAAACGTCATATCACCCTGAAGGCAGTGGATTAGTCGAACAGACCAACCTGACTTGCAAGGCTCTGATGAAAGCATTGGTCGAAGGGAGGAAAAAACTGGGATCCGGCATTGGAACAGTGGATGACGACGTATCCCTGCAAGGTTCTTTCATCCGCCGGGCATATACCCCTCATCCTACGGACAAGAGGGGAAGGGCGAATACCTCTTGGTTTAAGAACTCCGTAACTGGGCTGGTTGCCGCAAATGACTTTAGGGTACTCGACCAATCTGAGAGAAGCATCGGTGAGGGCAAATAAGCTGGCCTGACAACACCTTAAACGGGGACATCGAGGACAGAAATAACATCGTGATTGCGATGTGCACCGTGCTCCTTCAGGGGTGGATTGTAGAATTTTCAGAACCGATACCCTTACTCGGTGCCAAGCCAGCAAATGTATGCCAGAGGTGTGCTGGAACCTTTACAAAGCCTCCGGCAGTCGGCTTGCTTGGGCCCGTTAGAGGAAGCTTACAAACGAAACCGTGAGCTCTCTGCGATTTTCTAAGCGAGAGTTTGAGCTCAGAGTAGCTGAATGCGTAAGGAAGCAACGGGAGAAATTCTTTATCTGGGTGCAGCCAAAAGGCTCGATGAAGTATGCCGTAGATCCATCATCCACTAGAGACAACGGTATTGCCACGGAGGGCCAGTGCAAAGCAGACGCCCTGGGTGAACACTTCGGTAGTGTACATAAACTTAGTGGTAGATAGTAACCCACTGTCTTCCGGATCGTTACCTCATGCGATCTACTTGGAACTTATGTGGTTCTTCGCCACTCTAGTTCTCAGGGTCTGGTTGCCCCTTGTCCCCAATGGTGTAGCTGGACTTCGTGGCCATGGGGTATATACCCCTTCCACTGCACCCCTGAGCCAACTTGCAATATAAAATAGACAGCGGGATACAAGTCGTTATGGCCCTGTCGCATCCTCCTCGGAAGTTGAAAGGCCTGAACCTCCCAGATGGCAATGAGCTCAAGTACCTACGGGAATTAAACAGCCATAAGCCAGCTGGCCAAGAAGACATCCACCCAGCTACAATCAGGCCGGTGGTGGATGTAAGACACCTATGAGCAATGCGTAACCAAATTCGCAACGAATCCCAAAATCAGAAGGCGATTGTCCGTGAAATTCTACGATACTAGATTCTCAAATACACAATGACACGAAACAGATACAAACCTCAATTATGCAGTCACAGGGACTCAAAAACGAGGACCAAATTGTGGCGCGCGAGAGATGAGCACATGCGTCACGCAGGTGCAGAACAAGGATGTGACAAAGCAGCGCGCTGGACACGAACAAACAAACGTTGGTTCGTAAAAACAGAATGCATGAAACAAGTCAATAGTGCAAATAATTGAGTGATGTTGTGGAAACATGAAAGTGCAGTGTTTTTCAGAGGGATTTTCCACCACCGATCGCTACAATACCCACCAAAATCCTCCCGAATCTTGGCAGAGTCAAAGGTTTGACATGAAGGTACTGGTTCTCCCTACCCACCTAGACCCTGTTGTCAGCGCGCGTGCCTGACACCTTGTTGTCAACGCTCAACTCACGATCGCGCTTGATCCGGTGGTCACACCCCCTCGAGGTTACCCAGCGTCGTCCACGAAAACGGCTGATCGATGACGAGTGTGAAGGAGAAACGTAGGTGTTACACACGTTTGAGCAAGGCGTAGCCAAATTCACAAAGGACCCCGAAGAAAAATGCTATTATCCGTGATATTCTGACGTACTAGATTATTGAATGAACAATGACACGAAACAGATACAAACCTCAATTATGCGATCACAACAACTCAAAAACAGGAACCGAATTTTGGCGTGCGAGAGGTGAGCACGTGCGTCACGCAGGTCCAGAACAAGGATATGACGAAGCAGCAATATGGGTGCGAACAAATTACAATTGGTCCATAAAAACAAGCAGCGCGTTAATACACGTCAATAGTGTAAGCAAGTGAGTGATGTTAAGAAAAAGCATGGAACTGCAAAGGTTTTGGGGGGATTTTCCACGACCGGTCGTTACAACAGGGGCTGTCCTCGGGAGAGCCTTTGTGCCTCGGCCGCGTGTGTTTGTGTGAGTGTATGTTTGCATGTGGGTGGGTGTCAAGGGTGAGGTCGCACTCTGGTATACTGACAAGTAGTAACAACCATCACTTACGGGAGATATCTTCCATAATGTCAGAGATAAACGAAGAACAATCAGCCCTGTGGCGTGTTTTGATTGAGGTCATGAAGTACAAATGTGTGTCATGCAAGTGTGATTTGAGTGTGTCTGGGTGTATGGTGGAGTCACAACTACTATCACATATGGGAAATGCTTTCTGTGACCTAAAAGAAAAACCATGAGCACCGCAACGTGTTTTATGGAGGTTACGCAGTATAGACGTGTACCATGAAAGTGTGTGTGTGTCAAGGTGTGTGATAGTTCAATAAGTCAGTATGTCATAAATGCGCCCACACATGGGGGTTCCTTTAACCACTTCGATGACAAGTGCGGAATAGTCTACTGGGTTTCCATGTTGTTCGCTTCTCCTTCTTCACTCTCGAGGAGGCTGATGTTGCATGCGTCACCCGCTGGTGGTCTACACCTTTGCAGTTCTTATCATTTCGTCAGAGCTTTCGTTGGTTTCCATAACCACGCCCAAATGTCAGGTGCTGAAATGCGTGTGTTCTTCTGCGATCACCACCACATCTCCAACCTTGAATGGTCTTGTTTTGATCAGCCACTTCTGTCGAGCTTGCAGAGCGGGTAGGTACTCTCGTAGCCATCGCCTCCAAAATACCCTGACAGGGTAGTTTGCCTGCTTTCATCCGTGAAGGTAGCTCCCACGAAGGTTTACCGGCCCTTGGAAACCCTCGTTCGACCTTAACCTCAATAAGTCGTTTGGGGTGAGCGCCAGATGGGTGGGTCACCGTTGGTTACCGGAACCCGTGGCCGGTTGTTCAGAATTCTCTGGGCCTCAGTCATGGCGGTGCTCAATGTTTCGTCATCGGGCGGCTGTAGCTCAATGGTCGACTGTATTATTCGCCTGATGGACCGGATCAGGCGTTCCGACACGCCGCCGCGGTGGTTGGCCTGAGGGGTCTTGAAGAGCCATCGTATGCCACAGACCACGGTTTGATTCTGCAGCTCGTTTCTGTTCATGTTCTTGTGCCAAAGCTGCAGTTCCCGGTGAGTGCCCACGAAGTTCGACCCATTGTCGGAGTTTATATCTGCCGGTACGCCCCTTTGTTTGATGGATCTCTGCAAAGCCCGTGGGAAAGAGTCGGTTGTCATCGAATGCGCAACTTCTAAGTGTACCGCGCGTGATTTTAAGCACTTCCTGATACACTCGCATCGTTTATCTAACATCTTTACACATTGATCCACAAGGGCCCGAAATAATCCAACCCGGTGTTGCTGAACGGCCACCAGCCCGGAGTCACCCAGCATTCTGGTAGCGGGGCCATGTTATGTTTTCCTGCTGCAGCGACACGTCTCCTACAAAGAACACAACGTCGGATTACGCGTTTTACAGTCACCCTTCCTCTCAGCAACCAAAGCGCCCTCGGATGACGCTCGTAACGTGACTTCACCCGGCATGTCCATCCACGGCGTGGACGTGTTGGATCATCAGCTCTATCACAGGTTGTCGAGCCGGCAGCAATATAGAGTACTTCATGTCAAAGATCAGGTGGGAGTTGTTCAGTCCACCATCTACCCGTAGCAGTCCATTATTGAGTTTGGGGTGAAATGCTTTGTGTCGCCTCTTGGAGATATTCCTTTGTCGATTGGTCCCGCTTCCTACGCCATCTCGAGTTCTCGGTTGGCAGCCTTCTGTTGTAACATCTTGAATATATCGTGTTCTGCGGCTCGTAGTTCATCGGGGCCTATCGGACCCACTCGTATCCGGCCGGAGGCACGGAGCCTCTTCATGGCTTGCAAGTGCCTATTGAACCTGGACAATCAAACTAGTGTATGAAGTGTCTCTATCCAGGAAGAAAATCTGACCAATCGTGACAAAATAAATGTCACTTCGACGACCGTGGCGTCCACCACTACGCCTTTGATCTCCAGTTCCAATTCTAGGGGAGGTTTTAGCTCGCGCACGGGCCCGTCCTGCCTAGGCATTTGCAGGAACTTTTGTCCCCCCGTCCACGTGTCCAGTTGCCGAAAGTTCGTCACACTTGGGAAGCGCACATCCGCCGGGTTGTCGTCAGACCTGACATGATTCAACTGGTTCATGGCCGATTCGTCGTGGATGACCGTGAGTCGGTTAGCAACGAATGTACTAAACCGGCTCCGAACGTTGTTTATGTAGTAAAGCACTGTCGTCGAATTTGTCCAAAAACTGGCCGACAAAATGTAGAAATCGAAACATCTTTTTATCGCCTGTACCACCCTGACCGCCAACACGGCTACGCTGAGTTCAAGGCACGGAATCGAAACCGACTTCAGTGGGGCAACGCGGGCTTTGGCGAACAGGATCCTCGTAGTATATTGTCCATCTTTTGTGCACCATCGTCCTCACAAAACTGCTCCACCACCGACCTCGGATGCACCGGAAAAGGCATGTAGTTCTTCTGTCCGCGCTGCATGACCAGGGGAAAAACGTCGTGGAATCCGTATGTCCCTAGGTTCTTTAAGGTGTTCAGAAATTCCTTTTAGTCCAGCCGGCCTTCTCGGTCCAGTGGCTGGTCTCGATCGACTTTCTTACGGCGGAGCGACTGCAGCAGGACCCTTCCGGGTAGCGGCCAGGGGGAGGCGAAACCGAGCAGATCGAACAAACTAGAGACAGCAAGTTGTATACCACGACGGGTTACTGGCAACTCGGGAACGTGTAGCTCGAAAATAAGCTTGTCCGTTTCCGTGTTCCATTGTATTCCTAGAATGCTTTCGGTAAAGAGTAGAGAGCCATCTAAACCTTCAACCCTTTCGGCCTTCTCGTGGTACGGAATGGCTTCGAGCACTTCTGGAGCGTTCGACATTCATTTCGTGAGATGGAAGCAGCCTTCTTCCAGCAATCTTGTTATTCCTCTGAACTGCGCTAGGGCCGAGTATAAATCGTCAAATATACCAAGATATTCGTCGACGTGGAAATTTCTGCTGACGCCATTTACCACCGACCGGTAGTCCAAATCTTTATGCTTGTTCGCTGCTTCTCGCAGGGCGTAGTTAGCACAGAACGGTGATGATGTGGCTCTGAAGGGGTAGACGGTCATCCTATAGTTTATCGGTGCTTTGTTCCGGTCGTCCCCTTCCCGCCACAGGAAATACAGTGCCTCTCGTTTTTCTACCGGCGTTTCCACCTAAAGAAATATTATCCTGAAAAGGCACAAAACTTCGTTCACTTGCGTGGTCTAGTCAGGCCCTTGTAGTAGACGATCGTATAGCAAATTGCCCTGGACCTTTGCTGCTCAGTCTAAAACCGCCCGCAGCCTTTCGGGTTTCTTGTGGTTGACAACCGGGTGGTGAGGTAGATACCAGATCCTCTTCTGGCCGTCGGTGGTAGCAGACACCCTCTCAACGAAGCCGAGAGTTCTGTTTCGGTTCTGCGGTTCTGCTTATCGTTCCCACAGATCCTGGTCACGAAAGAAGCTTTCTCTAGGTTGTGGTAGTCTTTGCAGAGCATAGTTTCTTTTATGAACCCAAGGGCCACCTGGTGTGCGCCATGGAAGGGGAACCTCCAACTGCTTTTTGAGGCCCCTAGTTCTTTGCCGCTCTGTTTGCAAAGCGAAGTGTTTCTCTTGAGACAACGATGGTCTTTCGTCCCCGATGTCGTGAAACTCCTTCTCACACAGTCTCTGCAATTGATAATCTATGCGGTCCGTTTCAGCTGATACGCAATTCATGGAACAATGTCCCTAACCGGAGCATGTGATATCCATCCCAGAGCTGTGCGTACGGCATAAGGTGCCTGGCGGTTGCCCACCCTGCAGTCAAGTACCCAATGTGCACCCGGCACGTCGCAGCCGATGAGGATGTCTATTTCGGCGTCTTCCCAAACTACAACGGTTACATCCTGCAGGTGGGGCCACCTAGTCAAAGTTGCGTTGACCGACCTTGGTGCTCGAATAGGAGATCGGCCAACATAAATGCCTCCGTTGGTTCGGTTTGCTCGTTGATGTATAAGGAGACGAGGTGCAACCTCAACCAGCCGGCAGTCTCTAATTAAGTTCAGCCCACCGTGCTCACCGCTAACGACGTCCTACTTTCAGCGAGCCGGTGTTTGTCGACAAACCGTTCCCTCACCGGGGTAGTGTCCGATCCACTGTCGACGAAAGCCAACGCTATGGCCACCCCGGTTGTGGTCACCACTCCCACGGCAACTGCTCCTCAATGTACTGGGTTACTGGCAGACCGCGACGTTGAACAAGTCACACAGGGCTTGGTGTTCGTCTTTGGCGAAGTTCCTCTCTCCTGGTGTAACAATCGATGGTGTCTGCCCGCGCAACCCTGATGACCATATGTGGTCCTCGTTCGTCCTATCTTCCTCGCCATTCCCCAACGCTCGCCCATTGTGGAGCTGATTAACTTCGGGCTTACTAGTAGCCCATGGCTAGCGTCACAGGACCTGCAAATTGGTTGTGCTGTAGCGTTGCGTGAAATGGCGTGTGCTTTGGTCCAAGGTTGATATTTCGGATGGTCCCGTGCAGTGGTTTGAGCCTGGTTATTACTAGGTTTGTTTACTCGGTTACTGTCTCGGATGAATCGACCAAATCTGCTGTCGGCTGTCTTGGTTCGCCTGTCCAAGTATTCGGTCAGATCTTCGAAGTTAGCCTCACCGTCGCTTCGGCTTATCCGTTCCGCTTCTTCCGCCCACCGACCCTGTAGTTCGGGAGAGAGGTGACGGACTACGCCCTCCAAGGTGTGCACTGCATCCAGGCCAGCCCTGTGACCTAAATGATCAAGGGCTATTGAACAGTTCTGCACCTTGATCACCAGGTCGGCCATTGTGTAGACATCGCCCTAGGTTCTCTTTGCCTCTACCATCAAGCCCTCTATTAGGTTTCTGGCTACCTTGAATGGCTGGCCAAACAGGTCCCTCAAAATCTTCCTTGCTCGTGCGTAGCCCTGCTCCGATCCGAGCATGGTGCACATATCGGTAGCTTCTCTTACTCGGCCTCGACAAAGGTGAGTCAGGTAAAGAAAACTTTTCCCGGGGTAGGTTGTCCTGTTTTCGACGAAAGTTTCCAACTGCCTGAGGAGCCTGTAGTAGTGTTCGAATAGGTCTTCGAAATATGTCAGTTCCACGCTTGGCAGATCGATCGTTGGTAGCGTAGATATTTTATATTTGCCGACCGGCGCAGAGTTCCCTATTTTGATTTGTCCTGATCTGTCAGTCGTTGGTCTCATGCTCACGCTCGTTCTTTCTACACTTCTCTGCTTCCTGGGCCTGCAGCCTAGCCGATAACAGTTGTTGTTCTAGGCATAATATCCTTAGTTTAAATAGGTCGACATTCTTGTAATCCATATTAACCGTGTTGATACATGAACCAGCACTTACAGGACTAGGCGATCTAGCGTTAACTAAAGAATCGAAAGTACCCAAAACCTCCCCAGTGCCTTGCCGTATTACCTTCTGCCCAGGTTCCAATTGCTTTGATCCTTTTCCTGGCATGTTATGTATTTTATCGTTCCAAATTTATCAAACGAGTATCGTAAGACACCTTTGATCAATGCGTAACCAAATTCGCAACGAATCCCAAAATCAGAAGGCGATTGTCCGTGAAATTCTACGATACTAGATTCTCAAATACACAATGACACGAAACAGATACAAACCTCAATTATGCAATCACAGGGACTCAAAAACGAGGACCAAATTGTGGCGCGCGAGAGATGAGCACATGCGTCACGCAGGTGCAGAACAAGGATGTGACAAAGCAGCGCGCTGGACACGAACAAACAAACGTTGGTTCGTAAAAACACACAGTGCATAAAACAAGCCGATATCGTAAATAAGTGATTAACGCCAATGAAACAAGTACCGGCAGCTTTTTTGGAGGGATTTTTCACGATCGACGGGACAACATAGCTCTTCCATTATGCAGGCTGTACAGGCCTAAGTTGGACCAGAGTAAGCTGCCTCAGGACCGGAAAACCACGGCTGTCCCGGCGGTACTTAAGGGTGGACTCAATTCGACTACGGATAACTAAAGGCCGGTGAGCTTAAATCGCAAACTGTGTGAAATCCTTGAGAAGATCATCCGTGCCCACAACTGCCAGCGTTTGCTAGAGCACTCCACAATGAATCCAGCCCAGTGTGGATTACTGAAACTATATCTAGCCTAACCACCCTCTTGTGCTTCTCAGAGGGAGTGACTCGACTATCGGATGATGGTAAGCAGGTTGAGATATGTGACATTGACTTTGGCAAGGCTTTATACTCCGTTAATCATCGTCTTTTGCTGTGCAAGATCGAGAAGTCTGTATAAGTGGGCCAGTATATAGGTGGATGTAGGGCTCTCCCTCCCACAGGAGGTTTCACGTCAAAGAGGGGGAAAAGTGCCTTAGTTTGGCAAACGCCACCAGTGGAGTACCTCAGGGATCCGTCCTAGGCCCGACGCTATGCTTGTTGTTTATTAACGCCCTGGCATCCGCCCTTAAACCTCCTAGCTTCACTTTTGGGGATGACGGGAAGGCTGTTGAATCTGGCGGTAGGGCAACTAACGCAGGGATATAGGGGCCATCCCAGATTGGGCACACTAGTAGGACTTACCACCGAAAGCTTGAAAAAACCATTTGTCTTCAAGGGCGTAAGACGCCTCAAAGTCTCTCATGACCAAAAGCTGTTTACCACAGGAGCAGTCAGGATGGTTAAAGACCCCGGTGTCATCAAGAGAAGCCACTTTATATGGTCGGGACATTGCATCGCAGCTGCACAAAGAGCTGCTGGTGAGCTCTTCAGACTGCGATAAGCTTTGTTCTGCAGGCATATGGAAATATTCTCACCCATTTACATGGCTATAGTACGACCTCACTAATAAGTTAAGGTGCAAAATTGGTCACTTCTACTAAAGGGACGCCGCCTGCATAAAGAAAGTTCGGTGTCTGGCCACGCTAATGCTTGAAGGGCAGAGGGGAAAGATGTATGAGCAGGGACATTTTGATCATAATCTTTTCTTGCCGGAGGGGATGAGATGTCGAGAGGACTTCATAGAAAGGTTCAAGGTGACGAAGGTTTTTCCTGGCCGTAGGCCAGATAGTCTGTTCCAAGCGACAGTAGATTTCAGAACAAGGGGACACCAGAAGAAGCCTAGAAAGCTCGAGCTAGGTTGATGACTAGATCGCACTTATTCAGGGACGTGGTCGTGAACAGTTGGAAGAGTCTGCCTGGTGGAGCAACAGAAAGCCGACCGCCCAGAGCTTCAAAGGCCCCCTAGATCGCAGGTGGTACCAGGAGTTCTTGGAGCTAGCTTTGAGTGTGTTAAAGTGGTGGGTCGAGGGTAGAACTGTGATCCTTTGAGGCGTGTTGTGATTGACGTTTCCGTTTATTGCACACTGTCTTACCAAACGCTCACGGCGCAGAAAGCCTCTCGCAGTTCATATAAGGAAACTTTAAGATTTCCTCTCATACACTATCCCGTGGGGGTTGAAATATCGGTTTGCATACCATCGAAGAAAGTCTCGACCGTCGGTTGGACGTGGCCTTTACCCGTCCTGCGCAAACCGAAGTGAACTGAACTGAAGCGACCCTGTACACCGCCGAGTGGCTTGAATTTTCGAGTTGCCCTCGGTGGCGAGCATATTAGCATGGTTTGGTGAAATAACACACGTTTATTCGCCCAAGAAAACGTATCATAGTTAGTGTTGGATACGTACGTCCGATTCTGAACTTTAGTCAACTTTATTCGGCGTCTAGGCCGAGTTGGAGTGACGCGCTCTCCTCAGAAACCAAATCAAACTAGCTGAGGTTTATTAGCGGTACTGCAAACAATATTCAATCAAAGGGGTAAGTGTACAAACCTCAAACGTGGCGTCCTCACGGGAATCACCGTTTACTAACGTTCCGTACAGTTCAGAATGGATAACATGTTCTATGGCCAGTTAGCCGAGGCACAAGTCACCAAGTAGGTTAACAAAACGACCACAACTAACAATGACAAGGAAAGGAACGCGCATATAAGGGACATGAACGAACGGAAAGGCGATCAGGCGGAAATCGATCGATGGCTCTGACCAACCAGGGAGTAGGGCAGGGATTTGCTCAGGCGCGCAAATGCACGATTAGTCACGGGTCGAACGGGTCACTATCTTGTGTGGGTGCGTGTGTGTATGCATCGGTACATGTGCGTGATCAAACATGCCTGCCGGGTGCAGCCGATCAGAATTCGGTGCCCAATCGAGCAGTCTAGTCCAGGTCTAGTCAGTCGACCGAGTGATGGTTCAGCGTGTGTGTGTGTGTGTGTGACGGACAGGCAACGCTTGAGAGCGATGAGGAACCGTGTGGACTGATAGCCGTGCAACTAAGTGGTCAACGTCAAATGAATTAGGAATGTCAAACCGGTCCAAACGTAGCCCGGGTTGGTGGTCATGAATGAGCAGGATTGAAACAGGCAAAACAGATTCAACAGTTAGCATTACAGTGGATGTAATTTTTGAAGAGTTTGTTCTCTTCAAAAATTGTTCATACGTTTTAGTGTCCTTTTTGGTATTTTGGTTGGTGTCAGTTCAACTTTAACCAGATAACATCTTTTGTGGCATATTTTGTGGTGCACTGTCTTTGTCGGTTTTGAAGGTCGTGTTGGTATCCCACTGGTTTTCGATAAGGTGTTATAATAAAATCTCGATTAAATACTGCCGAAATAAATGGGACAGAGGTTGATCCTATCGGTCACGCAGTGAGCTGTGGCAACAATGAAGGCATGAATCGGGTGGAAGATGAGGGGATTCGGTGGGACCAGTGTTGTCTTGGATATCATCAAAAGTGCTCCAAGCTAATAAAAGAAGACTTCGAGCTGCACATCAGGTACGCATCGCTAAACTGGACATGCTCCTACAGCTCGCGTTCATAAGCGAATGATCGCGCATAACTCGAAAGGAACTAGGAAGAGGGGACAGGAACATGAAACTGGAACCGAGACTGGGGGAAGCGCATTCGATCCACAGCTTAGCGGAGAGGGAAGACTGTGTGCCAGAGCAGAAAACTAAAAAAGACAGTCCAAGACAAAAGATAAAGAAAACAAAAGGGCAGCAGGTTTCAAAAAGGTTGAAAAAAGCCCCATGACAGGAGAATTGCTCAAGGAGCATGTTAAATGCCTAGATGCCGAAGCGCAACGCATGAAGCTGGACACGTAGGTCATGTCTGACAGAAGTGGAAGACTGCTACTTCATGACCTTAGGGAAAACTTTGTAAACAAGGGTAGAAACAGGAGGGACGAAAATGGCCTGCCTTTGTCAAACAGTGTAATGCCATAGTCTTGCTGAGAACAGACACACGATCTGAAGAGACCGACTCTCCATATAGCGAAATTGGGGATGATCCCTCGTCGGAATTCAACATTTAAAGCCCAGGTGGTAATTCAGGACCCAAAGGTGGCTTCAGAAGCCGCTAAACAACAAATCAAAGTTCAGGTTGTTCAAAAGACTAAAAAGAAGGGGACTCAAGGAGCACGCAGTCAGATTAGTATTGGCGAAAAGCAGCCAGCCAGACAGATTCTAAGGAAGGCACCAAAACAAACAATTCCGGAGCAGCCAGCGAAGTTGGAGGTACCAGATGGAAAAGTCGAGGAAACAAGTTGGGCCTAGCTGGTCGCACGACCATCCTGGGCTACCGGTATGATGACTCAGATGGAAGAAACTTTCGCTGTGCTTGTTGAGCCCCACTCCGTGTCGACAGATGGGAAAGAAAAGGCCACTAAGCCCAGGAAGTTACTTAATATTCAAGGTGCAGCACGGCAGACACCTGTAGAGGCAGCAAACGGGGCATCACCTCGAAGATTTCTTCCGAAGGTACCCCAGCCGTAAACTTCGCAATAAAGTTAGTGGCGAGGACCAGGGAACCGTCAATATGGTACACAAGCACCTGCAGTCTCCTGGGAAAAGGATGGGGGGAGTTGATGACTAGGAAAGCAAAGTCTGACGTTGCTGCATTGAAGGAAACTTCGACAAAGCCATTCACTGACAACACGCTCTTTCAAGGATACTCTGCCTACACAGAGTATAAAACAGATGGAAGGCAGGGGGTGGAGTGGCACTACTAGTGCGGACCGACATAAGCCTTCGGAAGGCTCCGTTCAACTTGGTCGCTAGTAATGTACAGGCCAGTTCCTGCTTTATCAGGATCGAGGTGTTAACAGTAAGCATTATTTGTATCTACGGGGCACCGCTAAAGACAGGGGAGGAAGACGTTGGGTTTTTGCAAAATAGTGGGCACAGTGCTGGTACAGACAAAGGAGTTCGTCCCATTAAGGGATCTCAACCCACCTGAAGTTAACTGGGAGAGCGGGATTGCACCAAGTGGATCAACGGGCGACATGTTTCTGCAGTGGGTTCAGTTGCGTGCAATTACGCAGCATGTTACGCAGGCTACTAGACACGGAGGTGGACAGCGCCCGTCCCTCCTTGGTTTAATCGTAAAGCAGCACCATCAGGACGTTAAATAAATTGGGTGGGAAGAGCAATTGGGAAAAAGTGTTCATGTAGTCCTAAGGGCTACACTGAGACTTAGCAAGGCGTCGAAGGAAATGGTGCTGAGTTGGCGCTATGGGAAAATTGACGTAGGTGAAATAAAGGGTGCAGCGGAGGAAGATCGGTGGACACCGGATCACACGAATGCCTACGTAGGGGAACAGTGGGAGGTCATCAAGATGGAGCCCTTCGAACTTACAGAGGAGTTTGCACCCCTGAAGGTGGTTAGCAGCAGAAATCAACCCCCATGATGGAAGTCAGAAGTCCACAAGGCTACTCTCATCGGTGGGCATCGGTTGGCGGAGTACAATCTATATAAAGCCCAGGTGGCATGAAACAGCTATAAGATGGCCCAGAATAGAGCTCACGCGATCCAAAGAGTAAAGAAATATGCCTTCGAGCGTCGGTTAGCTGCGTCGGTCCGCACAAACCCAAGGCGGTTCTACGCTTACGTGCTATCCCACAAACGTATGAGAGAAAGTGTGGCAAATTTGGAGGGATCACAGGGACGACTAGCTCTAAGCGACGAACACAAGGCCAACGTGTACTCGGTATTCTTCAAGAGCATATACCGACCAGTAAATAATTTAGCGCCTCCAGCACCCGAACTTACTGTGGGAGAGGAACAGGTTCACGTGTAGCAGCAAACACAATAGAAATAAAGCCACAGGACCGGACGGGACTCATCCAGCAGTCGTTCAACCTCGGGCCGCGGCCCTGAAGATTCGGCTGACGAAGCAGTGTGAAACGTCACTTAGAGAGGGAACCGGGCCGGGGAACTGGAGGGGGAAACAGTTGCAGGAATTTGCAAGAGCGGACACCGGCTAAAGGCCGAAAGTTACCGGCCGGTTAGCTTTGCCTTAGTACTGTGCACGTCCCTGGAGCAAATAGTCAGGAAACATATTCCAAGGCATTTGGTTCAACATAACCTCATATCAAGTGCCTAGCATGGGTTTGCAGCAGGAAGATATTACCTGACAAGTCTTCTACTGTTCCTCGACGAGGTAATCTAGCCCATGGACGAAGGATAGTCGATTGCTGTCTGTTACTTGGACTTCAGTAAGGCGTTTGATTATGTGAACCAAGGATTTCTGGATGTCATTAATACAATCCATGGCAATTGTTGGAAAGCAAAGGCAATGGGTAGATAGTTTTTTTAGCGTTGGCAGTCATGTTTCAAGATAGGAAGGTGGAGCTAGCGGGGCGCAATATGGCTCGGTGCTCAGCCCTCTGCTCTTTCTCATCTTCGCCAACAACCAAACACGTGAACCTACAAACCCCGCTTTCAATTTTGCCGCCTATTTTTACTGTCGTTTCAGCTCCGTGAATCCGACAGAAGATCAAAGATTTCCTCAAGAACCGGGGCAATTGGGCTCAAAGCCTCGAACCCGTGTAGAACTTCAGGACTTCAAGACTTCGAGTGCTTCTTAGATGAAGTAACTCGACGACTGGACGAAGGTAAGGAAGTTGAGGTATGCTACCTCGACTTTAGCAAGGCCTTCGACTCTGTTAATCGTCGTCTCTTGCTACGCAATATGGAGACTTTCGGTGTAGGTGGGCCAGTATACAGGTGGCTGGAGGACTTCCTCTCCCACAGGACGCTTTACGTCAAAGTGGGGGGCAGGTGCTCCAGTTTGGTGAACGTCACCAGTGGTGTACCTCAGGGATCCGTCCTAGGCCCGGTCCCATTTTTGTTATTTATTAATGACCTAGCATACACTCTTCAATCACCCAGCTTTATTTTTGCGGATGATGTGAAGATTGTTGGATCTAAGGGTAGGGCGGACTTGGGCAGGGAAATAGGCACCGTCCTGAACTGGGCATACAAATGGGACTTACCTCTAAACGCTAAAAAAGCCATTTGTTGTCAAGGGCAACAGAGAGCCTAACTGTCGCTCATGATCAAGGGCTGTTCACCGTAGAGGCAGCCAGTAGGGTTAAAGACCTGGGGATCATCATGAAAAATGACTTCAAATGGTCGGAGCAGTGCAACGCGGCTGCGCATAAGGCTCGTGGGGAGCTCTTTAGACCGCGATCAGCTTTGTCTTGCCGGAAGCCGGAGGTATTCGTACCTATTTACATGGCTATAGTACGACCTCACTTAGAAGGTAGCGTGCAGGCTTGGTCACCCTTCTACAAAAAGGACGCCGCCTGCCTCGAGAAAGTCCAACGTCTCGCCACGCGAATGGTTGAAGGGCAGAGGGGTAAAACTTACGAGCAGAGACTCTGTGACCTGAATCTTTTCTCGCTGGAAAGGAGGAGACGTCGAGGGGATCTCATAGAAACGTTCAAGGTAATGAAGGGCTTTTCTGGCCTTAGACCAGATAGTCTATTCCAAGTAGCCGTAGACTCCAGAACAAGGGGACATGAAAAGAAGTTGATAAAAGCCCGATCTAGGTTGATGGCTAGATCGCACTTCTTCAGCAACAGGGTTGTGAACAGTTGGAACGGTCTTCCTGGTGAAATGGTAGATCTGCAGACAGTCCAATCCTTCAAACGTGCCCTTGATCGCAAGGGGTACGAGATCTTTCCTTGTGGTGAGCCTTGAGAATATCAACTAGATGGATGACGGGTAGCACTGTGGTCCTTCTGGAGTATGGTATAATCGGATTTTTCGCTCATTGCATACTGTCTCAGTGAACGCTCACGATGCATAATGTCTCTCGCAGTTGATGTGCGATGAGGTTTTCCGTTTACCTCTAATTTTTAGCGGGGATTCGACGAAATACACTCGGCAGTGGTGGGTGCATAACTGGTGTGCATACCATCGAAGGAATTCTGGACGCTCGATTGGCCGTGGCCATTACCTGTCCTGCGCAGACCAGCGGTGCGGTCGTCTCCCTCGGTGAGTGTAGCTGTTTTTGAAATTTTTAGAACACACAGCTCGTCCTCCTCCATTTAAGTTTATCTTTATCTGTGCTGACTGGATCCTGAATAATGTCAATGCCCCCCACCATTGATATAACCGCTTGCTCAGATGAGGCTACTTTCCCCATGAGGCAGTGCGATTCCCCCTCCGTGGCCAATGCCTCACTCCTCAATCCGGACGAAACAGTCCTTCATAATGCGCTGGCAACGGATGCACTAAAATGTGCAGTCCAAAGTCAGGCTGCAGAGATAGCCGAGTTAAGGGCCACCGTCCACACCCTTAAGGATGAGCTGTCCAGCCTGAGGAGTTTGGTAATCAAATCCCTCCCGGTGTCCCAGGCAGCCGATCAGGTTCGTAGAGTTTCTGAGCAGCAAATTCTTGACGCCGCCAAGATTTTACAAGATACCGAGAATTGCTCCAAGCGAGTCATCCTTTGGGGCCGCTTCCTCAGTTCAGATCACCCTCATGACACCTACGCCCAGGTGTTTAACCGCCTTAAGCTCCCTTTCCCACTTAAAGGTCGGTCCACTTGGTTGGTAACCAAACGCACCAACCGGGTTCACGGTATTCTCATTGTAATGGGTTCCACAGATGCAGCCAAACGAATTGTTTCCTTGGCCGCAAAGCTCAAGGAAGAAATTAAAGGGCTCAAGGGCGTATCCATTGATAAGCCACTTCATCTGAGGCTCCGCAGTGAGAAGGCTAAGCCAAAAATCCCACAAAAAGCTGATCCTAAGCTCAGAGTGCTGCCAGTTGTCCAGGTAACTCGCCTTGAGGACCGAGCTGCATGCCCACCATCCCTCGCTTCCCTACTGACACCATTTCCCATCGCCGAAAGTACTCCCAGTAGTAGGTCTAGTGCCACTAAACATCTGTCGCCTACGAAAAGCATCCCAGGCCCCATCATAGCCAACAAGACTGTTTCAACGGACGAGACTCACTCATCCTTGAGCCTAGACATGAACCTGCAATCTGTTTCTACTGAAAGAAGCAGTGAGGAGGTTAAAGCACCAGATAATATATCTGGTGCTGTCATGAAAAATAAGCTCTTCAACAAGAGAACTCAGAATAGGGCATCAAGCAGTGCGCAGAAGGGCAAACCACGAAAGGCAGCCCACCCTTTTCGGAGACCGAAGGATGTAGGCCGTCCACCTGGATTGATACCCCCCAGGTTACTAGACATCAAAACCTACCGGTCCCCCCAGCAGTCTGCTTACCCTCTAGCCCCCCAATATCTTCAGCCCCCGACTCTCCCAGGACCTTTCCATCCTCAAATCCCCCTCTTTCCCCCACCTCAAACCCAAAACCAGCTGCCTCTGGCGATTCTGCAACAACTCCTGAGCATGTGCTCAAGTGTTTTTACAGCAATTGCCTGAGTGTGTTGAATAAGATCCCGGAGCTTCGGCAGCTTGCAGTGGATAAGGAGCCTCAGATCATAGCCCTCACAGAAACCTGGCTCACCCCTGACATACTTCATGCCGAAATATCCATTCCGGGATACTTCACAGTAAGGCGGGACTCCAGTAGAGGTCGTGCCGGCGGGGTAATCATATACTACGATAATTCGATCCCTCCTCCCACCTTACTGACAACACCAACCTTTTCATGTATTGATTGTCTGTGGGCCGTGTTTAACCTCTCTAGGACAGATACCCTATTGCTCGGTGTTGTCTACCGTCCTCCCGCATGCAATTCAACTGACAGCATAGGTCTCATAGACTTATTAGGCTCCCTGAAAAGCTATACAGACTTCACCCATCTGTTAGTCACTGGTGACTTCAACTCTCCCAGTACAAACTGGCAAAGAGCTGATGCCCCGGATATCACTTTCGGTAAACCCCTCCTTGATCTCGTACTGAAAAACTCATGGGTGCAGAACGTAAGAGATCCGACTAGATATCGCACAGGCCACGCCCCGTCCCTACTAGACCTGGTCATCACCAATGATCGGTTCCTAATAGATGTGGTGCATTACTTGCCGCCCCTCGGCAAAAGTGATCACATTCTCATTGGATTCGATTATATCGTGAAATGGCCTCCTCTTCCGTCAGAAACTAAGATTTTGAGATCCTTCAAAAGGACCAACTTTGACCAAGTCTGTGCATTTCTTCGCTCCCAGCTAAATTTAACTAACGCAGGTAACTCTGCGGATGAAATGACAGAGAATCTCAGAGAGTTAATCTCCTTAGCTGATAGGCTTTTTGTCCCCAGAATTCGTCGCCCACAGACCGCTAAGCGACCACTCCCTCGCCCCATTAGGCGCATTCTAGACGAACGCGCACGCCTCTTTGCTAGATATAAAGCCACAGGCCTTGCCCGTGATGCAGAAGACTTCAGGATCATAAGGAACATATGCAAAGACAAGATTAGGTCCTATCAGAATGCAGTCCAGCGATCTGTACTTGATCGAGCACGGACCAATAAGGCATTTTTCTTTCAGTACATGCGCCGTCTAAGGGGCACAGCTCCGACGCCATTAGCTCTCAAAGATAGTGCCGGATCTCCAATCACTTCCCCTAGCCAAGTAGCCGAGGCATTCAGCTCCTACTTCCGTACAATTTTTAGCTCCTTTCCCATATCATCCCACCCTACTATGCACCCGTTATCTCTGACCACTACCCTTAACCGCGTAACTATTCCCATTGGTGCAGTCGCTCAAGGTTTCCGACGGCTCAACCAATATTGCTCCATGGGTCCTGACCTAATCCACCCCCGTATTCTCAAGGAAGCCGCGGATACATTAGCTGCTCCTTATGCCTCGCTTTTTCAGCGATGTGTTGACGATGGAGTTTTCCCCCGTAACTGGAAAAAAGTAGTGATCGCACCCATCTATAAGAAGGGTAGTAGACACCTTGCTTCTAGTTACAGACCCATAAGCCTCACTAGCATCCCTAGCAAAATTTTTGAGGGAATTCTTAAGAGTGAGATTCTTTCCCATCTTCATAGAAATAAGATCCTCTCCCCGTCCCAACATGGGTTTCTTCCTGGCAGTTCACGCATCACCAATATGCTTACTGTCATGGATAGTCTAACGAAAGCCTATGATGATGGCCAGCTCTCACACGCTGTATTCATCGATTTTGCTAAGGCCTCCGATAGGGTCCCACATGCCCCTCTTCTTTATAAGCTGCAGACGTACAGGATCACAGGCTCCATGTTGGCCATCCTACGTAGCTTCCTTACCGACCGCACCTTTGTGGTTAAAGTCGGGAATGTTTTGTCTCAACCCTCCCCAGTAACAACTGGGGTCCCCCAAGGGTCGGTCTTAGGTCCTCTTCTTTTCCTGATCTATATAAACGATCTACCGACAGCCCTTCCTGCGAACATTGCCATGTACGCAGATGATGTAACCCTCTGGAGTTCAAGCGTTGAAGACCTGCAAATTGCAGTTTATGAAATAAAACGCTTGTCCGAGGATTGGAACCTCCCAGTTAATGATGACAAATGAGTAGGCATGTCTTTCGGCAGAGAGACTGGTCACACGTTTTCCATCAATGGAGCAGCCACTCTGCCAAGGGTTGACCGACACAAGGTGCTCGGTTTCTGGTTAGATTGTAACTTATCCTTCTCTCATCATCGCGAACTTGCGAGCAAGTCTGCCTTTCGAGTTATAAACATGATTCGAAGGTCCTTCCCGCGCATATTTAAGGATGATTTCCCCATAATTTTCGGCACTTATATCCGACCTCTGCTGGAGTACGGTAGTCAGATAGTGCACTCTGGTCTTGTCCGAGACCGTGAGATCCTAGAAAGGGTTCAGCGGGCCTCCACCAAGGCAGTAAGTGGTCTATCCCATCTACCTTATCCTGTCCGTTTCTCACTCCTCAACCTCTATCCCCTGGACGTAAGACGCGTAAGAGGTGATCTGTTTTTGATGTTTCATATTTTTGAAACAGGTCAAAGCGATTACTTCTTCTCCGTCTGTCCAGCCTCCTCTCTCCGTGGTCACAGCAGGAAAGTTTTCAAACCGAGGCCACGCACTTCACTAAGGATTAACTTTTTTAGCTATAGGGTTATTACCATGTGGAATGCACTTCCGGAAGATATTGTTCTGTCGCAGGACAAAACTATCTTCAAGAAAAAGCTAGACATCTACCTGGGTCTCTCCCAATAATTCCCTTTGTTAGAAAAAACAAACAAAATAGTTGTCTTTTATCGTATATATGTTCATGAATGCCGCACCCCCACTCAGCTTAAGGCACTGTCCACAGTGTGACACTGAATGAGGTTATATGTATCTTGTTTTCGCTGCCACCCCCGCCCCCCCCCGCTTCTTTTTACTCTCGTTTCAGTTCGGTGAATCCGACAGAAGATCAAAGATTTCCTAAAGAACCGGGGCAATTGGGATTAAAGCCTCGAACCCGTGTAGTACTTCAAGACTTCAAGACAACTGAACTGATCTGAGATGAAGAACACACAGCGGACGCCCGCCGAACTGTCTGGTTGGTTCGCATTTAGTGTTGTCTGGTGTTGGGCGAGAATTTGGTGTTCTGGGGATATCTGTGTAATGCGTTCCTCCCTACATATTCATGATTCTTGTAAATTCCTGTAAAATGCTCCTGTAGCACTGGGTTGGCTCAACACCAAACCTTGTGTCGGCGGGGAAGCTCTAGCTGAAGTGGATAAATTTTGTTACTTGAGCAGTTACATCTCACCAGGTGGACCGATAACGGATGAAGTGTCATCGCGTATACAAAAGGCGCGTTTGGCTTTTGCCAACCTTCGTCATCTGTGGCGTCGGCGTGACTATCGATTGTCTGTTAAGGGTAGAGTGTACACGCGATGGTTAGGTCCGTTCTTTTATACGGTTCAAAAACACGACCATTAGGGGTAAAAGAAAAGCAAAGACTGTTGGTGTTAGAGCATCGATGTCTCCGTAGCATTTCTCGTATATGGTGGGAACACCGCGATGCCGAAGTTAGACCTAGGGTGATGGTAACCAGAGGTAAGTCTCTGGATCAAGTACATAATCGAAACAGATCAGGGTGATTGGAACATGTGTTACGTATGCCCACGGATAGACTTCCTCAGTGTGTGCTGTTCTCTGAGGTAGGTGGTGATTGGAAAGTACGTCGAGGTGATCAGTCCATGATATGGCAACAAAGTATGAAAACCTTGACGAGTGGACTTGGCCGAGCAGGACGTGTTAGACTTCCAGGTTGGGGTCCACGTGATCCACCAACCAAATGGTTGGGACATTAAATGATATGGCTAGGTGTCGCGGTCAGTGGCGTAGTTGCATTCGGACTCTTTCCTTGTTGTCTTGATTTCCTCTTGGTATTTCGACTTTTTGGATCTTCATCACTATGCTTCTATTCTTCTTGCTCTTTATTGGACGATGCCGGAAGCTAGAAACGGAAACCAGAGCACAGAAGTGCGAGGTTAATGGTTGGATAAACTGCAACTGAACAACAAATGACGTGGTAACGAGGTAAGAGAAAATGTTCAAATGGTAAAATTGGGGAAATTAGATGCCTCACGTCTTCGTGATTGGGGTCCTAAAAACCCCCCAACCAGTTAGTTGGAGTCACTGAAGGATATGCCGGCGAACCGTGAACAGTGGCGACCGTGTTGTCACTTTTTTATCGAATGACAAAGATTGTTCAATGTGTGTTTGCACAGATGGACTGTATATTCCTTGTGTGTGTTGGCTCATAGGGTGTTGTTTCTTTTTCCCACCCGTGTACGTCCACTTCCTGTCGATCCTGTTTATTCGTTCGTGGAATAAGGTGAGAAAGGCCAGTGGTCAGTGGGACTTGCCCTGCTTTTTAACGATCTACAATAATGTTGATGCTGAAGCGTGTACTCAAAACATTTTAGGCAATTTGTACCTTTTCCGATAACCTACCCCCATTTGCGGTGAATGAGTGATATCTGATTGCATCATTTTGTTGTGGGTAGTCTCGGAAGGTCCACTGTGGCAATAGGCCAATATGATTGCCTCATAAAGTGCTGAGCCGAACGGCCCAGACGACGTTCCCGAGAGCGAATCATTGAGCCGCTGAATTCCTCATTCATCCCACACGTGTCTTGCTTGGACCGGTACTTCCAATCAACAGTGAAGGTTATGATTATTGCTAGTATAGGCATCCTCCTCCACTTCCATACATTTCGCCATGCACCACTGCTCTTGACCATTCCTCAAACTCCTAGTTGGTTGACGCCTCAGGGACTAGCACGCATTGAATGTGGCATCCGGAAAGACGGAAATGCGAGCATCTAACAGAGTAACCGTTGTCTGAGTTCTCCGTCGTCCATAAGGCCTGCTTGAACTGGAGTGTTTTGCAGCATTGAAAGCAGTGTGCAAGGCTTCCTTGATCTGTGTCCATTATTCATCTGAACCTTGGCCATTCAGCAGCTTAGAAAGCTGCAGATAGCTGGTTGTCATCTCGAGGTGGCTGTGGGACGGGTGGTTTAAGCGTTGATGCAACCAGAAGCAAACGCATACCGATTCGCTGTCTGACTGCACAGGCGTGAAGCAGAATGAATCGCAATCTGCTACTGATTGGCGCTAGCGCTGACGAGTCAAAATATCGTGAATTCATAGGAGGACACTGTGTGGGTGTACGCTGCTTCTTATGGAAAAAGTTTGTGCTCCCCAGGTACAATCTGTGGTCGGTGCACAACTGGTTGGGACAATCACCGTTGTCAGCGTGATCATCGGGGATAGCAAATAGGCCTCCTTTGTGTTCTGTTCCGTCCCATTAGCTCTAATGAGAAGACTCTTTTATCTTTGAACTATCTCAATTTATATGTACAAAAACGTCGGTTTATTTACGATTCATTTCGATCATAGCCGAATGATGGCCCGTACACGTATTGGTTCATCTGTTATTCACAGTCAGCCCTTCTGATTGGTTGATCTGGTAGTCTACACAGTTGGTTGACTCGGTCCTGTCGACAGTTGACATTTGATTGATCATTCGGTCCGATCCGTTTGCTTCAATTTTGTCCTCATTTCAGGACAGGCTAAGACGTGCCGGCTGCTGGCCAAACATTTGTGCTGTCCGCTAGACGAACCAAACCGTCTATCAGTGATGTGTAAGCCCATTCCCTCACACTATGTGCCTTTCAGAATCCCCTAAAAGGCCAACTTTGACACTGAAATCCCCAGCAGTGATCACCACGTCTGTTGAACGCACGCTTCGAAGCAGTTGAAACAAATTGTGGCAGAACTTGTTCTTGGTCTCAGATGAACGGCGGTCAGTGGGCGCGTACATAGACATGAGAAACAAGCATCGACGCTTCAGTCTGTTGCTGTTGCCACGTATAAGACCGTCCAACCGAACTATGCAGACGACTGCTGACTGAAATCCAGTCTAGGGATGCACGTACAGCTCTCGTACTCATGACGATCTCGACACAACTTGCGCACAACAGTGAGGCATATAGGAGGCCGATTTGCCCTTCCGTCTAATCGAACCGATAATCATTATCGACTCATCCAACTTTGTTCTAACCATAGACCAGCCCTGGTGAGTACATATTTCTCTCACAGGAAGCGACACCTGGCGTTCTCCCGCCCCTTTGCAACGTTGAATTCAAATCAACTAGATTGCCATCTGTTTCCGCTAGAGTCGGTGAATTCCATATTGTCTCCCATTTTAGTTTACGTCTGCAGACACTGTGCTGCAGTGCGTTCAGTTTTGTCATATGTTTGCGAGACTTGGAGTTTGCGTGCAGAAGATAGTAGTCGTCTTGAGGTTTTCGACCATCGATGTTTACGTAGTATCGCTAGGATTGGGTGGAATGACCGAGTGAGCAATGCTGATTTCAGAAATCGAACATTGGGTACTAATTCAGAGAACGTTCTGCCACAGCGTATCCAACTTAGTAGACTTCGTTGGTTGGGGCACGTGTTACATATGTCAAACACACGTCTACAATACCGTGTCCTATTCTCCGTTCCTCCTCAGGAGTGGAAAAAACCACGTGGAGATCAACAAATGACGTGGCAGCGAGGAATGAGAAAATGTACAGAGAACTCAGGAAAAGTAGGTGCTTCACGTCTTCATGGTTGGGGTCCAAAAGATCCGTCTACCAATTGGCTGGAGACACTGAAAGGTATGGCAGCGAACTGTGAACAGTGGTGATCGTGTTGTCACTTTCTGTCGAATGAGAATCATTGATCGATGTGCGTTTGTACAGTTAGGCTGTGTGTTCCATGTGTTGGCTATTAGGACATTCTTTCCTTTTTCCACCCGTATAGGTTCAGTCCCTGTCCATCTTATATATTCCTACTTTCTAATTCAACGTGCAACATGGTGAGAAAGGCAGTGGTCAGTGGGGCTTGCCCTACTGTTTAGTGCTGTTCGATGAGGATGATGCTAGTCACGAATAGGGGTGGACTTTAGGTTTATCTCCTCTCCTTTTCCTTTTGACTTTGAGATTGTTATAACTCCAGACAGCCGCGGTACTATGTGAGAATGGCAGTATTGAAAAGTTTCAAACCTTGAGTATGTGGACAATATTTTCCTTCTAAGCAAAGATCTAGGTAAGTTGCAAGCCTTTCGGGACAGCTTGAAAAATTGTACAGCAGTGTTGTGTATTTCGCATCTTCTAGGTTCAAGGCATTGTTTCAAGATTAGGCTTGTCCAACACCAAACATCTCGGTGTCTAGACAGACTATGAGCCAAGTAAATAAGTTATGTTATGAGGGCAGCTGTATTCCACATTTTGAGTGGGACATAAGATCAAGTTTCATCATGCTTGCAGAATGCTCGTTTGGCTTTTTGCTAACCTCAGTCATCTGTGGCGTCGACATGACATCCGTTTACCCTTCAAAGGTCGACTGCGCGTTGCAGCGATCAGACCCTCGCTTCTGTATGGTTCGGAGACATGGTCATTGCAGGTGGAGGGTATACGAATATTGTCGGCATTTGAACACCGATGTCTTCTTAGCATTGTTCGAATCTAGTGGGAACATCATATCGGCAATGGTGAGATGAGGCGCAATGTATTCGACACATAAACCAGACCATTTGATGAAATGTTCGAGCTCACTAAGTTAAAGTGTTTGAAACGCTTCGGATGTGCCCCGCTCAAAAGTCTGTGATTGTCCGTTACCCCCTTCCTGAAATGTTCTGCCGTTTACGGATAATAAATATGAACGGAACCAAAACATTTCTTTTATCATTGATACTAATAAAGAATCCTTCGACTTGTTGTTTTCACTGAGGCGGGTAGTGGTTGTTGTTTATTAGAGGTGACCAGTCTATAGCAAGAGCAAAAGGCTCTAAGAGCTTCACCACTGGGTTTGGTCATGTATCGTATGCAATTTTTCGTAGGTTGGGTTCAAGGGATCCACGAACTCGATGACTAGAGGGATTTCAGAACATGATGGCTTTGGGTGATCAGCGGCTCTCTAGTGTCCGCATGCTCTATCTGCTTGAAAGTATTATCTGCAGTTTTTTCCTTGCATTTTACAAGCTCACGTTTGATTTTTGACTGGGCTACCTGCAGCAAGTTAACATCCCGAATCCGCGTGCCCAGGGCATGGTTAATCGTTGTTCCACCTGAGCAATACCTAACTGTTTTGCGATTTTGATAGCGATGGCTTTCACCGCAGATTAGAGATCGTGCGATCCCAGGTTCAGATCTTGCCACCGTCACTCAAGTCTCTCGTTCAGCAGGCTCTACTCAACCGCGTTTTTCTCGGAATAATCAACAGTTACTGTTCTTCAAAGAACTACTTGATGAATTACTGTACTCCAACGAGCAAATATGCCTGTTCTCCATCCGTCCTAGGACGTTTTCCTTATTATCATAACCTAAGAAGTCTTGGTAGGTCGGGTTTATCTGCTACTTTAAATATTTCCATTTTAATTGGGTGTCGGCCAATGCGTTGCGCAGTTTTTACACCACAGCTGCACACAGTAGGGCGTACCCTTCACTGTCGAAGATGTGAGAGGCTGCCAAAAACCAAATACGGGTTTCATTTGAATCCATACAAAAGATATTCAGTAAACGCGGGGAACTCAAAGTTTGTTAGCCGTCGTAGTCTACCATCACTAGAAATTGTTTTAGCCTCTGTTACCTGTTTATTTCCTTCTTATTACAGATTTGCGTGCCTTATGACATCTTATCGCCCCCAGGATCTGCTTCAGTTTATCAACCATACTGATGAGGATGTTGATTGTGAATTTTCGGACGATGGAATTGTTACCTTGTTAGATCATGACGGCGGTACCATGAATCATGTCACATCCGGATCCTCTCCTTGTCGGAAACGCACTCACGCACAGGCATTTCATCCTGATGAACATTCCCCCAGATCATCTGGCTCTCCGGAGAATGAAAAAGGTTCAAAGAAGCTGACCAGAGGCAAACAGAAAATCCCCATAGAATTTATTCACGATCGAGCGCGCCGATATTCCACATTCTCCAAACGCAAAACTGGTCTGATGAAAAAAGCTTCGGAGTTGGCTCACCTAACTGGAGCACAAGTATTGTTGCTAATTGCTTCGGAAACTAAACATGTTTACACTTTCGCAACTCAGCGGTTAAAGGATATCGTTAATTTGGATTCAGGAAAAGAATTAATTAAGACCTGTTTGATGGGTCCACACCCGAGTAATGGGGTTGATACGAGCGCCAAAAAGCGGTCAGTGAGCACGTCGATCAACAGCAATGATGCTAACGACTATACAGAAGAGACAGCATATGAAGCTTCCACTTACGATTCAGACAGTCAAAATAATACTCGATTCGGTTCTAAATGCTCTTCGAAAAGTGTTTTCGCAGAGCACGAACGCTATTCTTGCAACGCGGTAACCAGTAGTCTCAGCGACCGGGTGCCTCAGTCCGACACACTGACCATAAATAAACCTGCTGCTCCAAAAGACTTATGTGTACAGTCCACTCCAGTGGAGTCCGGGGGGACACATCCGAGTGTCGATTGTAGCCCAGTTTCCGATCAGAATCAAGTTACTTCTCCATCTACGGTTGCAACGACTGTTGCGACATTTGGGATCAACTGTGCGAATGCAAGGATCGAGACGGTCAATTCCCCGTCGAGCTCTTTGACTGGAATACTAGTTAATAGTTCAGTAAGCAATCCAGGGGATCCGGTTCAGTTGTTGTTACTTCCCCATCCGAACCTGCCCACTAGCGTTACGGAAAATAACGCACCAGCCATTTTGGCCAGACCTGCAGTCACTTCGATAACGATTCCGAATAATCCCCTAGTAAGCGAGTTGGATCATCCCTATCCACATACTCCTATTTCCATCGGTTCCGCGCCTTGTATAATTTCCCCCATGCCCCGGAGAACACTGCTTCCTAAAAAACCAAAGTGATTCTATTCGACTTACTCCCTCTGTAGCTGACATTGAAAAATACTTGCCAGTCCTCTCCAGCTTGTGCATGCCAAGCCAAAACTGACAGGGAAGGTTACAGTCAGTCAACTAACACATTGCAGCTGATTGTATGCTGCCATTTCATGAGCGGTCCATATCCTTCCTGCAAGATATCAGGATCCTACTTAAACTTAAACAAGGATGGAGTACATGGTTTGTGTCTGATTTCTCAGCGCATATACTTTTACTTTATGCATCTTTTACTATCATTTGTTCCGGACTAAACCAATATAATCTTGAATTATTTGGAGAGAATGGTTTTCGAACTTACGTGTGCGGGTTGCGTGAGTCGCTATGTTACTTTGTTCACACTGGGTCTTGAGAAGTTCGGTCTTCTGAATTGTCAGTTCGTTTTCCGTTATTGTGTAGTTTGGTTTTTTAAGAAATCGAGAGCCTTGAGTGAAAGTCATAATCCCTATCAATATCCTCCACACAAGCCTCCGCGTTTTACGTAAAATACGCATACACGACTGTATAACAACCGAAACAGTCTATATTTATGTATAAATTATTATTTAGAGGAAGAAATAATCGGCTCGTGACATGGAGAAATGGTTTATTTGGAAAATGTAAATTTGCACAAGACTCAACGCCATCACTAAAATCCTAATGACACGTATTGGGTTGATTTTGAAGTTATCCTAAAGCGACGTCGTTAGGTGAGATTGTCGGAAACGAAGATTAAATAAATGTTTATTGTTAGTCGCAACAACCTTAGTGTCGGGAAAATTGCGCACGAAGGAACACTGCCACCCGACTTCTTATCACTCCTGACCTACTGGGACCTGAAATGGTTTCCCACTTCAAGTCTCAGGGTCTGGTTGCCGGCTATCCCTAATAGTAGTGAGCCTTTGACGTTGTGAAGTATGTGGTAAAACCCCCGATAAGGGATATTCATGGGGAAGACCAAAATGTCCGTAACTGCGTGGTGTCCCGTCTACTGGGGTTTTACGAACCCGTCTCGAGATGACAGTGGATAGCGCAGGTAACTTTCAGAAGTCAACCTTCCATGATACGAAATGAAAATGCAACCACAAACTTATTGACGCTTGAAATAATGTATAAATGACGTTTGCTGTTTGTGAGCTTTGGAACAATTGTTGCGCAAAGTACGCTGTAGTTGTGTAGGGCTCGGCAACAAATTTATATTGTGGAACATTGCGTACAAATGACTAACTTTCGTAAACCAGATTGCCTAGTTAAGTACATATCATAGGATTAGTAGTCACAGCAAATAGATGGTAAATACTTTTTCCAGCTATTCGCAGCTAGTGTGGTCACTTCACTCACTTCCCCACATAGATGTTGACCAGAGCGGGATTTGAACCTTGCTAGTCAGCCTTCCCTAGCTGCAAAATCGGTGAATCCTATTTCACATGTTGGCTTTCTCGCAATCTCTTGCATCGTCTGATGAGAATCCAGGTAACCACAGACTATCCCAAAAGATGACGATTGCCAGTTTGGCGGGTACGTGTGACCAATGGCGGTCGATTGGCCGAATCACCCTTTGAAACATCAGCGAGCATATATCATGGTGGTCGGCACGCGCGCTAAGCATACAGACAGTGTATTTACTTGTAATAAAGTCCGGACACAAGGAAAATAGTGTTCGCTGCCGTGCAGTATCGCCACAACTCGCCGCGGTGTCCCTTATAGTGAGGTCTTTTGGTTCTAAGGTACATTATAACTTTTCGCTTGCTCGCATAAGCGGTGAGTGTCTTTAACTCATGGAGAAACTGACGGGGAATTGAAAGTAAGCAACTGAAATGAGTCTTGTACTTGAAATGCTTACGTTGTTCAGGGTGACAGTAAAGACACGGTAGTCTGATAGTGAAAGTCATGCGCTTTTGGACACGAACGGTAGGTTTAGTGGTAGTAATGATTAGTGCTTCTAGGCTCCTTAGTCGAGGCTAGTTGCGATGAATTAGTACGACCGAGAACAGGCTTATCAGCTCCACATAATAACCATGTCTGTTTAAGTAGGGAGCGACGGCCAAGGTCAGGCTGCGTGGTTTAGCCGAATTTATTCGTTAGGTTGAATCATCGCGTTACGTATGTACTTCGGTTGTTCTGGTCCACCTGGATATCTAACCAAAAGATGGCACACTGGCAATAATTAGTACATCGGCAGCGGTATTTAATTATTTTAAGCAACTCGTTGCGTGGAGACGTAACAGCACAAGACTTCTGATTGGTTGGTTGGTGATACGGCCAGTTACCGCGACGGGAATCTGTTCTCATCTTTTTGATTCGCTACCTTGTCGCTTGCGAATCCGCTGGCTCAAGCACCGACCTGGATTCTGGACAGGCTGAGACATACTGATTGCTAACGGAACTTGGCCATCCGTCGGTTATCAATTGACACTGACCCTCACATCCTTCTTCGATAAAGACGAGCGCTTCTGGTTCTCCCGAGTTCATGCAGTCTTTTGCCGTTTTCCGTGGCGTTCGTATTGCGCTTACGTATACGCCTTCTGCTCCGTAGATTAATCACCTTTTCCAGCTGGACCTCGAACGACTGATTTCTCAAAATGCGTAGGGAACTTCGTTCTCTCCATCGATTGGGCTTTTCCGAAACGTCCTCGACCCATATTTATTCCTCTTTCAGTTCTGATAGGTCATGTACCTTTTCCGTGCCTGACATCACAGCGAGTTTGGCGGATGATCTCATTGCTGTGTATTTCCGTGGAATGTAATCATTCTGTTCTTTTTCAGCAAGCTGAGGATTCTACGCGTATGTGTCGGTAATGTCATTTTCCGCGAGGGCACCTGTCTTATCCAGCTTTGAGTGTGCATCGTCAGTATTCTCAATGATCGCGTTGTCCACTTCATACGATTGACTCAAACAGTGGCTGTCCATTTTCTGCAGCACTGTTACAGGGTCTTCTCGGTCCTCACTCTCATCAAAAGGGAGAGTGAACGAAATACATTTGGCTTCACCCCCAGACAATATCTGACCATCGCCATCTGGTAATCTTTGGATTCTGGACATAACCACAAGAGCACAGCAAACCCATGATATTTCTGTTTCCATAAGCTTTATTCTTTAAGTAAATAGTTTTAGTCCGTCATTTGCGGCAGCGCCGGAAGTGGTGTTGCCAGTGTTCTTGACATAACCATTTGCAGGCAGGCACGGGATTCATCCGAATTCTCCGACACTATGTTTTGAACTGTCCCACTAACTCTAGCGAGAATTTTTTGCCTTCAAATCGTCTCAGTTTATCAGTACACATAGTATATGCAGGAAGAAATAGTCACTGTAATCAGTCGTTGCAACACAAACTAATTGGTTCAAACTTGCATCGGGTAACCTCTCTCCTGACTGATTGATTGGCGATACGGCTAGTTACTCCTTGGTGGGAATCCGTTCTGGTCATTTCACTGACCTGGATCCTGGAGAGACTCAGCATGCTGACTACCAACGGAACTTGGCCGTCTGTTGACTAGTATTCAGCACTTACCACCATTCCAACGTGTCTGTTGTAAGTGTTAGTCATCATCATCATCATCGTACAGCGTTAAACAGCAGGGCAAGCCCCACTGACCACTGCCTTTCTCACCATGTTCCACGCTGAATTGGAAAGTATGAATATACAAGATGGACAGGGACTGAACCTATACGGGTGGAAAAAGGAAAGAATGTCCTAATAGCCAACACATGGAACACACAGCCTAACTGTACAAACGCACATCGATCAATGATTCTCATTCGACAGAAAGTGACAACACGATCACCACTGTTCACAGTTCGCTGCCATACCTTTCAGTGTCTCCAGCCAATTGGTAGACGGATCTTTTGGACCCCAACCACGAAGACGTGAAGCACCTACTTTTCCTAAGTCTGCTGTATATTTTCTCATTCCTCGCTGCCATGTCATCTGTTGACCTCCACGTGGTCTCTTCCACTTCCTAGGAGGAACGGAGAATAGGACACGGTACGGTAAACGTGTGTTTGCCACACGTAACACGTGTCCCAACCAACGAAATCTACTAAGCCTGATACGCTGTGACAGAACGTTCTCTGAATTAGTACCCAATACTCGCTTTCTGACCTCAGCATTGCTTACTCGGCTATTCCACCCAATCCTAGCGATACTACGTAAACATCGATGGTCGAAAACCTCAAGACGATGAATATCTTCAGCATGCAGACTCCAAGTCTCGCAACCATACAACAAAACTGGACGCACTTCAGCACAGTATACACGACCTTTCAACTTCAGTGAAATATCAGGTCGGCGTCACAAGTGCTTCAGTCCAGTGTACGCCCCTCGAGCCTTGGATATACGCGTGCTCACCTTTACTACTGTGCTCCCATCCGTCGTCACGCTGATGCTGAGGTAACTGAAGCGGTCGACAACTGACAGCACCTCCCCATTGAGCATCAAGGTCGGAATCGTTGTCGTTCAGTCTTGCAACATCCCTTTGCACTTTGAAGGTGCAAAGCGCATGCCGAATGGATTTACGGCTCTTGAGAGTCTATCTAGTGCACGTTGAGCATGTTTCGTGGATTTGAACAAGCAGACAAGGTCGTCTGTGTAATCTAGGTCACACAGCTTTCCACTATTTCCTAGTTCGACGCCTACATCCTGAAGATTTTGCAGCGCACTCCATTATTTCGTCCATGACGAAGTTGAACAAGAATGGAGACAGAGGGCATCCCTGTCGAACACCACTGGTCGTTTCGAACCGACCGGATAGTTCACCGTAAACCCTAACGCGGCCAGAAGTATGAGAATACAATTATCTCAGTAGGTTCACGAACTTTTGGGGCATACCTTTTCGATGAAGAACACTGAAAAGCGATGTTCGATCAACTGAATCGAAGGCGCCTTTCAGGTCTAAGAAGAGCATTATTGTCGGTCGGCGGTGCGTGTGACGCGTTTCAAGTAGTTGACGAAGAGTAAAAATCTGGTCGATGCATCCTCGACCTGGGCGGAATCCAGCCTGCTGTTCGCGGTGTAAGACGATGCAGCAAAATCGAAGCTAATACTTTGGTGACTATCGGGATTAAGCTAATCCCACGATGATTACTGCAGTCATTGCGTATTCCCTTCTTGAAGATGGGAACAATCAACGACTCACTCCATATTAACGGAATACGCTCCTCGTTCCAAATGTCAAGGAGCAAAGCGGTAAGTGATTTTATCAACGCCCCACCACCCAGTTTGAAAAGAACTGGGGGAAGTTCGTCGGGACCTGCCGCTTTCTCTCGCTTTAGTGATCGAATGCATGACTCTACTTCCACTTCCGATGGGGGCTCAAGTGATACCACCCAAGGAGTCACAGTTGTTGACACAGGAGTAACTGCGCTAGCGTGCGGCCAGCTAAACTGTTCCTTGAAGTACTCGGCCCATCGGTCAAGCCTTTGCTGTTTGCTATGGATGCGTTCTCCATTTCTATTGCAAATCGTTTCACTGACCTGGGTTCGCCGTCCACCGGTGTCACGAATAAGCTTGAACAGTCTTTGACTGTTACCTGAAGCAGCTGCTACTTCCATTTCTTCGGCTACCTTAACCCACCAATTTTCGCGATCACTCTTAAGGCTTTTCGTAACTTGTCTTTGCAGCTTTCTCCGCATCTTATTCATCTCCTTACGGTTCGAAAGCTGACGCTTTTGCTCCACTATACTCAGCGACTCTTGCGAGATCCAGTGTCTTTGATGGATATCGGATCTGGGAACACAGGCAAAACCTGCTGCAAAGTGCATTGCCTGTTTGATATGAGCCCAACGCTCATCTACATTATTGTTCGTCGTAGATCCGGTAGCTTACCGCGATATGATCAATTTGACTCAAAGTACCTGTAGAGTTAGAGCGCCATGTAGCTGTGCGACGCGAGCTGTGTCGGAAATTTGTGCTAGACAAGAACAATCGATTGTCTGCACAAAACTGGAGAAGCCTATCCCTGTTATCTGTACGCTCAGCAGGTAAAGCACAACGACCACCTAAACAGGCTTCTGACACACTAAGTTTGCTCACTTGTGCATTGAAGTCACCAGCTAGCACTACAATGTCAGAACCTTTACTGCTGCGAACGAGAGTGGCGAGGGCATCATAGAACTCATCTTTCTGCAAGTCTGAGCTGCAGTCCGTTGGGGCGTACGCCGAGATCACAAACAAATTGCGCTTAACACAACTATCCTTTCGAACGCCGACTGACCCCTGGAGTCTCACAGCACATAAACGACTGTTAACAGAAATCCAGTCTAAAAGGGCAGCTTCAGCCTTGTCAGTCAAGACAATTCCTACACCACGTTGACCCACAGCTCAAGCTGCTTCGTCTCCTGAGGTGCGCAGAATATACCTCGATGAGATACCAGGAGAAGTTAGTTGAGTTACACTGCTCGAATCCTGTATACGCGTTTCACTTAAGCAGCAGACATCAATCTTCAGAGAATTTATTGTGAGCGCTAAGCACGCCTGCTGACCGGCCTGCATGAGTGTACGCACGTTGAAGGAGCCGAGATTCAGAGGCTGACGAGGTTTGAGAAAATGTGAGTTACAAGATAGAGGATTATTCCCGACACTATTTGACAATGAATCGTTGCGAGTATCGACCGTGTTATCAGTGGGAGCATTATGGGTGGATAGATGGGGCAAAGAGGGATGGTTAGGGACAGAAGACAGAGGTTGAATCAAAGAAAGGGAACTCTGAGCAGTAGCACACTTATCACTATCCACCCCGCTCGATGCAATGGGCAGCGCGGTCCTGATTATCCTGCTTGACGACCGATGCAATATGGAATTCTTTGTATTCGTGCAGTTCATGGGAGATGTTGGACGGGTACTGCTAGGGTGTCCAGCCACAAAGCAGGAGAACGATTAGGGTCCTCATCCAAAGCCTTTAGTTCTAACAATAACCTATCCGAAAGGCAGCGGGATGGCTTAGTGCAAGCCCATTTGCTTGGATCAATTATTCTTCCACTGATTTTGCCGATTGAGTTGCCGGCTCAAATCAACCCCCAACCTGGAGGATCAGGAGACTGGACTTTGTCTGACCTCTACCCATTGACCTGTCAGGTATGATTGCATCTCCGGCTTAAATAAGCCATTCTGTATAGCTCTTTGGGTCATAGAGGCGCGCAAGCCATCACACCACATCAAGGTGCAGTCTCGTCGTAATGGTGCCTGTTTATGCACTAACTAAGCTACGGTTCATCAAGTTCTTATTCATTCTGTGGCTTTTTACATCGTGTACGTGAAGCCCCCACGGATATGCGCTGCATCCAGCATACATCCCACAACCCCGCTTGCCTCAGGGTCCCTACAGAACTGCCGTCGTGTCGTGGTCGCGTTCTTCATCGGGCTTTACAAGCTCCACGTGATATTCTGAACTATTCGAGAGAAACATTTACGGGGGATTGGGGCGCGCCTTCTGTAACCCATTTCCAAGAAGACTACCGGAGAATCAGTCTGATTGACGTTGCTGCAAAAATTTTCTTCGCACTGCTTTTCAGTCGCTTCTCAGTAGAGAGAGGTTCGCGCACTCGGCTTATCCGAAAGGGGTATCCGCCGTGGTGGAGGCTGTGTGGACCAAATCTTCAGATCAGATCAGATCACACAACCACTGACCATGCACTGGATGCGGCAACTTGGTTGCTATCTCCTAGTGACAGCCTCAGTAGTAAATAATAGAAAAGAACAACAGTATGAAAAGAGTAATAGACCTACAAATATTGGTAGCAAGTCGATAAAGAAAGTTTGTGGATACAAGAGCGCCACGGATCGCAGCACCCAACCATATTCTCCAATGTATCTAACCACAGAGTGGAAGGGTCTCTTCAACCCCACCCAGGAAAGTCCAACACGCCCCACATTGTCAAGCCTGTTGGTTAGGTTTATCATGCCCTTTTTCCATATCATGAACTGATCACGCTTACTCGTGATGGTAGACAGTAATCCATTGTCGTTCAGGTTGTTACCACTCCTGACCCACTGGGACCTTATGTGGTTCTCCACTTCAGGTCTCGGTCTGGTGGGTGGTCATCCGTAGCAGTGCAGCCATGGGGTGTATACCCTTCCAGTGAGCTCATGCGTAAGCGAGTAATAAAAAGACAAAACCCTTACCCGTCTCAAGGAACATTTGGCGCCGAGGAATCCTGTCAAAAGACATGCGCAACAAATGTCCCAGCCATCTCAGTCTGCTGAGCTTACCGGTTTCATCTAATGATTTGATCCGCGAACCTAAGATTCTCCACCGAACGTCAACATTGCTTATACGGTGTTCCCATCAGATTCGAGCTGTGCTACGAGAACATCGGTGTTTAAATATCTACAGTCTTCGTATATCCTCGAACCGCAAAGGCCCTGTCTCCGAACTATACAGAAAAGCTGGTCTGGTTGCTGCAGCGTACGCTTGACCCTTAATAAGTAAACGGGTGTCATGTCGACGCCACAGATGACTCAGGTTGGCAAAAGCCAAAGGAGCCTTCTGTATACGCAAAGACACCTCATCCGATATCCCACTTCCGGGTAAAATGCAGCTGACCAGATAAAAGAACTTGTCTACCAGATCTAAAGCTTCACTAGATGATGAAAGGCTTGGTGTTACAACAACCCAATCTTGCACTTTGAGGGTGCAAAACAAACCGAACATTGCTACGTAGTTACTGAAGTTGTCTGGGAAACCTTGCCACTTACCTGGATCTTCACGTAGAAGAATTGTCGCCCACATATTCAAGGTCTGAAACCTCTCTATCCGAAAGGAAGCCATTCTGCTTGGCTGTTTAGGTGATGGAGGCGCGCAAGCCATCACACCACGTCCAGATGCAGCAGCGGGAAAATGCTTGGTTGTTGTTCAGCAGAATACCACATATGAACTTGACGCCTCAGAGCCGAACCTGTCAGCTCTTTGTAATGGCAGCATATACCAAGGAGGAGGTTAACTAGCAGGAACTGAAATAGTAATCATCATCGTACAGCGTTAAACAGTAGGGCAAGTCCCACTGACCACTGTTTTTCTCATCATGTTCCACGCTGAATTGGAAAGTATGAATATACAAGATGTACAGGGAGTGGACATACAGGGGTGGGAAAAGGAAGGAACGCCCTAACAGCCAACACACGGAGTACACAGTCTAACTGCACAAACGCACATCGATCAATGATTCTCATTCGACAGAAAGTGACAACACGATCACCACTGTTCACAGTTCGCTGCCATACCTTTCAGTGTCTCCAGCCAATTGGTAGACGGATCTTTTGGACCCCAACCACGAAGACGTGAAGCACCTACTTTTCCTAAGTTCGCTGTACATTTTCTCATTCCTCGTTGCCACGTCATTTGTTGATCTCCACGTGGTTTTTTCCACTCCTGAGGAGGAACGGAGAATAGGACACGGTATTGTAGACGTGTGTTTGCCACACGTAACACGTGCCCCAACCAACGAAGTCTACTAAATAGTGAACAACTCAGTCCTTTAGCATTGACGCACAATATTTAGCCATACCATTGCAACCAGTCAGATCAAAAGCATCAGAATATAAAGATGTCAAGAAATACTGGAACTATCTTTTTTTCTACAAAGCTGACTGAACAAATGAGAAAGTGTGACGATTGTCTATTACGCAGTTGGCCGTGGTTATGGTATCAAATGCTGCACCGCAAATCGATTGAAGGTTTAAACGATGCTTCCGTATCGTCGACCTAAGTGGCACAGTTTGTGTGACTTGTCTATTCAGTGAATCGCTTTTTACTGTACTAAAAAATTCAACCAAATTAAAATAGTAAAATTATTACGCGTCTCTTCCAGCGGGACTGCACGATGAGAGAAAACGAATTTGATAATGGGTATGTAATTGCGTGTCCACAGCCCCACGACGAACGGGTGCATTGTCAAAGATAAAAACTACTGGAACATCTGGTTACTTAGTAGCAACAGACGCTGAGCAGCATGAAGGAAACATTAAAAATGTTATGTAATCTTGATATGAAATTCACACTTCAGGATACTGACGACAGATGAACATGATAATATGTTCATGTAATATCCTTTACGCAATGGTAGACTTCGAACAGCCTTACTACCTACTTTTAAACGCACATAGCTATGACAACATCATATGTGGTAATTGGTTTCATCAATATAGAACCTTGTTTGCAGCCAATGGGCATATTCTGCTCGTTCAGACCCGATTGTGTCTGAGTTTCGTTCCGGTGGCCGAATGGTCACCTTCTCAACCGAATACCCATTCACCTGACGTATCGTCTATCGGGAAATAATCTTATGAAAAAGAACGGATAACAGTCTATCGAACAAGTACAGTTACACGGATTGGAACACATAACGGACACAGATAACTGCATTTTTTAAAAGCATTTCTAAAAATTGACCGTAACAGTGACGTTTCATCTATTTTGGCATGCATTATTGTAATCTTTTTATGCGCCACTCAAAAAGCCATAGGTCGCACACTACTTTATCGGGAGAATGATCCCTTTTTTCGAATCCTGATTTTCACCTACCAACAAATCAACACAGGTCGTTTCAGCAAGACCTTCAACCTACTGACAGCAGCAACCGAAGACATCAACCTCGTGAATTTCTTCAGGTTTTTTTAAAATAATTGAGAGTAGAACTTCGTGACTATCAATCCTTTGTGAATTCAATGCGTGGATGTGTTTGTTTACTTCCGTTTTCAATATAAGCTTTTAAGATATCTCCAAAGCGACATCCGCTGGTAGCGGAGTAAAACTGGTAGCACTTGGTCAGCTCTGACTTTCGTCCAGCAATCAAGCCGTTTTCTTTGAATGACTTGCTAGTGCGGTGCTGTCCCAGGTAGTACGGGTTACTGGTGACGAATCTACAGTTACTTACTGTTAAACACTAGAAAGCAGCTTGTCTCCATCAAACTATTCATCTGATTCAGGACGGAATAGATTTTGACACCACTCGGTTTGGCTCAGTATTTTCCACTACTGACCTCGTGGACAAAAATCCACTGTCTCTTGGCTAGTCACAACGCCTGGTCTTTTAAAACCTTATGTAATTCCTCAGTCTTAGTTGCAGCCCTGTTTACTGGTTCTCGCTGATAGTGCAGTCAGTCCTCATCATTATGGATACACATTCTACACTGTATTAATGTCCAAGCATTGGATATGAGGTTTCAGTGGCGTGATTTGGTTTGCGCCATCGCAAGACCGTCCAGAAAAACTGTGCATCAAAACAGAAACGAATTAGCATTGGATAGGTGAAAAATCGTGCACATTGAAATGTTCGAATGCAAGTATGTCACTGGAATTTCCAGCTCAACATTCGATCTACCCATGTGAACCGTTCGCAATATGGCATCTTCTTGAGTCAGTACTTTCATATCTTTCCGACACATTATAGATTCGCTACCTAGTCATATCTTATAACCGTTATTTATCTCGGTGAACAAAGCAAACCGAGAAAATCTATCCAAGCAAAAGCAGATGCACTAATAGACCCGATCTGTTCAGTCTAAGTGCTTGGCACAGAGACTGACCCCTGAATAATGATATCTTACGCCTAATCGCAATAGTGTCTCCACACAAATCCGAACGATACCTCTAGGTTAACGATGCTCAAATACCCAGCGCTTTCTCCCTCTACTGTTAGGTTTGGAGACCGGACGATGCAACCCAAGGACAAACAAATGCTACGTGGACACCCTAAATGAATGAGAATGTTAGGAACGGAACGGCTGTGATGTATATGTAACGATACTATGTCCGCTATGAGACTACGATTTGAAATTTTACTGCACTGGTAACAAATCGTATCCACTTCTTAGTTTACATTACTTTTGGCACTGAGCCAACCCGAGTATGCAGCAATCTTTAGATTACAAAGAAGAAGCTCCAACTTGGTTTTATCTTTACTCACCCATTGGCGGTACAAAAGTGATAATTTAAACATCTATACGTCGCTGCATATCTAATAGTTCGAACAAGATTTATTATCAGTAAACTAAACCACCCCGCTGCTACTGGATGCAACTGGCCCGTAAGCAGTCAACGGTAGTATTATAACTGATTTGTGAACAGGCGAAAGTATTGTGAATAAAATGTCTTTGCAGTCTTTTCCAGTGCGGAATATTCATCGGTTCTGTCTGGAACTGTTTTATCTGAGGGTTAACGGGGCTAATCTGAGTATTAATAAAACGCAATTCCCATAACCTAAAAAGATTACACCATTTACATCCTTACCCAACAGAATAACTACATCCGCTTATCTAGGTCAGACAGTTTTTCTCTGAGAAACGATCTATGCCGTGGTTCGCATTAGAGGATAGTACCAACGGTTCTGATTACGGTAGTAAAAAAGAAGAGTATGTGTAGGCAAGCCTGAAGAACACTTTTTATGAAAAGCTCAGGTGAAAGGTGACGATAAGTATGAATGCGGCTTCGACTGGTTCCAGATCAAAAACAATTGGGTGATAATGTTATCTGCACAACACAGAATGGATCTAAACTCGAGTCGATTCTCATGCGCACACTGATAGTTTATAGAGGACAATCCCGTTTCTCCGCGACTATGAAAGTTGCAAAAAAGCTGCAACTAGGACCACTAAAACTGTTTTTTGTTTAGATAAAAACGCAGTATTTACAGCCGTTCGAAATCTGAGGCGGGTCGTCAATTCAGTGCCTGAGATTGCGTCAATTTCGCCAATAAACTACCGCAGATGGTCAGTTGCGCAGAAATTCAGTTCCAGAGTGGGCTTGGCAGACATCAATAGCACACGACCGTCGCGATCCAAATAAGCCAACTGAAAGCTTTGAAATGCGGGATAAGTAAAACAATGGGAAGTCTTTTACTTCAACTGCAGGACAATTTTCCGTAAAATTACGCGAAAACAGGCAAGAATCGACTCAGCGATCAAAATAAATCACAGAAGCAACTAATCGGCATAAGAGTGAATTCAATTGACCGATGTCAGTTGACACTAGTACCAAGTATCACGGTTGTACTGAAAACCAGCGATTACAAATGCTACTAAGTGCTTGAAAACATTTGCGTATAGTATGGCCCAAGTGATGAAACTGCATTAAAACTAAGTTTTAAGGTTGCTGTACCAAGCTGATATGCGTAAGTCTCAAAGGAATCCAGGCCCGATGAATTCGTTCATTCTTCATAATAGAGGCAGTGAGTATTTCTCCAGTGTAAGCCTCATCACCACAGCTCAGTGATGTTGGCTCAGGCGTCAGTCTCCCACTACCGCCTTTTCAGAAATACATCCTGAAATCGCTCGAACAATGTCGTTAAGCTCTTCCACCACTTCAGCTGGCAGCAAGTTCCATAGACTGGTCAACCTCCGAGGTAGACAGTACACCAGCGGGAGGCCCACTAACTGCGGCTTCTTTATAGTTAGCGGGTTTCCCATCGTACGTTCATGTCCGCGAAGAGGGAGCTCTGCACGTAATTCTGGACCAAAGTCGCCTCTGATGAAGATCAAGTCTCCTCGAACTCTTCGATGGGCCACTGGAAAAAACCCTGTAATCTTCAGCCGCTCTTCGTAGCTGACCCCAAGTAGCCCTCCGACAAGGCGAGTCGCGCCTCTGTGCATTCTTTCCAACTTTGCCACTTCTGCCACCGTACAAGGGAAACCGCTGACCCTCGTATTCCAACCTGGGACGTACATGGGTTGCGTACAGTACCTTGAAAGCGTTGAGTGAGAGATGACCGAATGATCGAGCAATCGGCCTGAGGGTACTCCACGCTGACGCACAAACTCCATCAGTGTTGTGCTTCGTTTTTAGTGACGAGGCCACCATCACGCCCAGATTTTTTTCGCAGGCAGAACGGCGAGGGGGTGCCTGTTGTACATACTACATGCCATTGCTGGACGGTGCCCCTACTCGCATATGCACACACTTGTTGCTGTTGGCTGGCAGTGACTACAGATCTGACCATCTTTCAAGGGTAAAAGTTTATTGTTTATTAATAGCGTAGTCGAAATCGTTAGTAGGTTGTCGACGTTTCGGTCACCAAGGGTAACCTTTTTCAAGACTGGTTTTAAAACCGAACGAAACTGGAATGATAGCTTAGAGCAACTGGGTGTGTCTGTGGTGTTGTTTAATGCAAGGGTGGGAGTTGAACCTTCGTCCATACTATGAGTCCATAACAGTAGGGTCATTTGAAGTCAACAAGGTGTTATGACCCTTTTTGGTGTTTATCCATCCGCGTCGTAAGTGCCATCCATATGCTTGAAATCTCTGCCTCATCTTTGCGGTTGAGACACGATTGATGGGCGGTAATTGCTAGAGCCTCCGCGTAGAGACGCTCGGCGTACGTAAAAAACCCATACTGGAGGATTCTGGTGTTTTCGTTGTCGATGGTGTGGTTTTCGGATACGGCGTGAAGTGCGATTGCAGAATCGCGTTCTAACTTTCTTAAAGCCATTTGGTCTCTCGGTCTGCATTTTTCTTTACTTTTGTGTTCTGCGGTTTTGATTTTGACCTGTCTGCATGTTTGCCCAATGTACTGAGCGGGACAGTCTTTGCAGTTGATCATGTGAACACAATTGTTCTGTTCGTGTATATGTTCGGAGTTATTGGTCCTTGTGAGATGACATCGCAACGTGTTATTTATTCGGAAGAAAACGCGAACACCATACGCACCAAGTACTTTCCTGATTGCAGCATTGGCCGCATTTCACAATCCACCACGAGTCTGTCAGATAAGTAGACGATTCATTTGCAATTCTAAAATCAGAACATAGGCATGACTTTCTACAATGTCTCAAATAATCAGTCTATCTCAATTAAATTCACAATGGAGACTGAGAGCACTGACAGAGTCATCAGTTTCCTTGACTGTCGGCTTCAGGTTGTAAAACCAGTCTTGAAAAAGGTTACCCGTGGTGACTGAGACGTCGACAACCTACTAACGATTTCGACTACGCTGTGTTATTAAACAATAAAATTTTACCATAACATTTCACATGGCGCATCGATTTTTCGACACACTCCGAACCGATCTGACATTCATCATCTTTCAGGGGCTTTGATGTCCTCCTGAAGAACGAGCTCATCTGCATTTGATGTGATCGTACACCAGATCTTAAGGTCGTCTGCATAGATAAGACACGTCGATTGAAAAATTGGTGGTAGGTCGTTGATATATAGGCCCAGAAGAGGAGCAGACCTAGAACCGATCCCTATGTGACACCGCTAGTGACCACTTGCGAAGTTGAAATTGACTTTGCTACTCGTACCGCAAAGGTTCTCCCTTTTAGAAAGTCCTCTATCCACAGAATTAACGGATCTAAAACACAAAGAGCCTTAAGCTTATCTAATAGACGGTCATGCGGGACTTTGCCAAAAGTCTTGCTAAATCCATGAAGATTACATCCGTAGGATGTCCTTCGGCCTTGGCCATCGTCCAGCGTTCTCGTGCTATTGCCATGTTTGTCAGGCACAACCTACTTTTCCAAAAAAAACACGTTGTTGTCGGCATAGTAGGTCGTTTACCTCATTATGTTCCCGGATTCGCGTGGCCAGCAGGCGTTCCATAACCTTTCCTAACCTCAGTGTTAGACTGACAGGTCAATAGTTGACAGCTTCGGCCTTCGTTCCACTTTTGTATAGTGGCACAAATACAGCTTTTTTCCATTCCTGGGGAAGCTTTCCCGCTGCTAACGACGCGCTGAACAATCGTGTGACCGGTTGAGTTGACAAATCGGCCAGCTCCTTTACCAATAAAGGATGCACACTATCAGGTCCCGGGGATTGGTTAACTTTAATGGTACGCATGGCTGCTGCCACTTCTTCCTCGGTGATTCCCCGGCAAGACATACGGAGAGCGTCCACTGCAATATGTGAGGGATGATTGTGCCTGTGTTCAGAAGCATAGACTGACAAGTAGTGCCTTGCCAGTATCTCTGCCATATGTTCTTCCGTAACTCCCAGCGAGTGTCCGTCTTGTAGGGCTGGGATTGCAGTAGTACCTCGCGTACTCCGAGTCCATTGCTAACGTCTCCTCAAAGATACGTTGCTTACCTCTCTTCACTTGCCTAGCTGGTCTGTCTACGGTATGAGCAGTTAAGAACACAAAATTTGACAGAACACACGGCACATATGTTCAACCAATCCATCTGATAACGGTGAAGGATCCAGAATCGTAACCCAGAAAGTTCTCTGGGTTGTTCTCATCCGCTACTCATATGCAGTCCTGGTCACCTGAAGGGCTTATGCATGGTAGGTAGGCCTAACTGAAAGAGGGTGGGTGTAATACGTTTGCTCAGACGGATTTCTTGTCCGAACAATTTACTGCCTAGCATGTGGAGCGATGTTTAACTGAAAGTATAATGCATGACCACTGCTGAACGGTCATATTGAATTGACTTATGCCGGGAATTTGGCCGAAAATTTCGTATTCTAGTGTGACGGATTCAGAAACGAACGATCTGCGAATAAACCTGCAAGGATGACGTCGGTGGAAGAGCTCGCCGTGCACATGCCTCATGCTTATATGAACAGGCATGTGGTGGACCGTCGTTGTAAGACAGATAAAACAGCTACTGCGGATCACACATGGA
This sequence comes from Fasciola hepatica, assembly GCA_948099385.1. Classification (NCBI taxonomy): domain Eukaryota; kingdom Metazoa; phylum Platyhelminthes; class Trematoda; order Plagiorchiida; family Fasciolidae; genus Fasciola; species Fasciola hepatica. The sequence continues at coordinate 7,755,873 of CANUEZ040000083.1, forward strand.
TGACATTCAGGATATTTAGCAGCTACTCCTCAGACGACGAAACCGGAACACTCAACTCACAATTGAAAACCATGGAATCATCAGCAGTGCGCATTCATCGAGTCACCACTGGGACTCGAACCCGGGGTGAACGATTGAGAGCAGAACATTCAACAACCAGTTGGGCATTGATACTGAATGCTGAATCATAACATTAACAGCGTTTTCGGAAACGTTTCTAATGGGTCAACTTTTCGGTCGCCGCGGATAACCATTGTCCAGACAGGCCAGTAAGCCATTGGAGATTGTTTTTCACATGTGGTCCGGACAAAATATTCCTCATGAGAAGAAAATAATATAGGTATTGTCAATACTCCCTAGATATCGTAGTTTTTCGAGTTAAACTATCTCCCACATAAGGGTTGCATCCTTGCTCGGGAGAATGCTGACATCTTTCTGAAACGGTAGAAATAAATCCTCAATCTTAGTGGAATCGGACCCATTATCAGGAAGTTCCAAAAATTTCCAGTGGTTTCATTAGTGCAAACATTGACAGCAAATGGACGGATGCGTCCATGGTTATAAGATGTATAGCCTCAAGTGGGACATGACTTGGAGGAATCGTTCTATACTGAGACAGCTTTCATATAAGTACTGCTGGTCTCGCTGACAGGGATCTTTCACTTTTTGAGCCCGGCAACTTCTACGTTATTCAAGGTATCTCTGATAATGCCCCACCAACATGGTTGGTTGAGGTTTTTCTGTAGCCTGTACCACCCGGTGAGTTTTTCGACCTCAGTGAGTGAAAGGAATTTCTTCGTAAATGGCCTTTTACAACTGATGTATTTGTGAGCCCGCATATGACCACTAGAGATCGTGCAAATGGGGTCGATGGTCAAAAAGATTTACGATACGACTCGAAAATTTTGTCGGCCTGCTTTGTTCGTTTGATACTTGCTATCGATCAGCCGCAGGCCAAAGCAGCTTAATTTTCTACACCCTCTAATTGGAATGGCGCATGGGAATTTACTACCAAAAGGTCTCGTGGATTTTGTTGTATTCTTGGACAAAGGGTGGACCTCGTGGAGCTTCGAATGTCTAATATTACTACTGAAAACGGTAGCAGTAGCTAGATTTCGACTTCGTGAATTCTCGCGAGAAAAATTGCATGGCGTTCGTTCCTTGAGAAAACGATGAGCGACAAAACAAATTTGCAAATTATACATACAAAGGTTCTATTTTACCCACAGAGTGATCGAGTGAACCTGTAGCGATATTTGAACTAACATGAACCCGTTCACTGTGAATCAACGCCGGCCTGACCACCAGCACTAGACAGCGAATCGCCCGACACACGAAGAGTGAAACAAGAGACTGAGGTTGTATCTGGGGTGCGAAGGGTGATCACAAAAGTGGGGTCTTGTATGGATGCTTCGGAAACACAGCATAGATCTACTTTAAAAGTGTCAAGAGTTCCAACGAGGGCAGCCTGTTGCCCTATTTGACAAGTTGTCCCGACAGTAGAGGCACCCAAGTGAAGTGAACATTTAAGTTTAAGGAGTATATTCCTGAACTACTGCTTTCTTCAGAGCAGCAATCACCCCTGGGATTCTTTTACGATATTAGAGTAAAAGAAGGGAAATTGGTGAGGCCCTTTACACGCTGGAGGTTTTTAGGCCAATCATGCTTCGCCGCCGCCCACACTGCAGATTTTTTTTAGGAACGCTAACCGAAGCCTTTTGTTGTGGAGCCGAAAATCTCCCCGAGAACACGTCATCTGCAGGGCTGCAGTCCGCATTCTTCCAATCCACGGAAAGGGTGCTTTGTGAACACTAACCAATGACAACACCCGTATGTCCGACATAGCAGTGCAGTCGTGACGAGTGTACCTATGAAACAATCAGTCTATCACACGTCATTGCTCACATCGACCACTGACGGACAACCTACTGCCTGCCTTTCACAACAACCCTCCAACCAATCAGGCTCCTGACACTGTGATTCAACTAAACCAATCACATCAGCGCACCACGCTGAGTAATCAATAACGACGGCGAATGTGTCCATGCATCCCTTGCCTCATCCTGTATAAAGTGCTCCTTTTTGGTTACCACTGAATACAGTTTCCGCACTTGTTCGTGGGTACTTTTCCGTTGGGAATGGACGATCCGGGAATCACCAACCGGGGATAATCCTGAGATTTGCACACCGATACAACATGTTCGACCCAAAAGTCTTGCTCAAAGCAGTGGGGCGTCAATCCACGAAGGGAGCGTGACCGAAGAACCTGTGAAGAAACTTCTTCTAGTCTGCTACATGAGACCCGGTTGTTGCAGGCATTCTGTCTTGTCTTCGTGGGTGCTTTGTTATCAAACCGCCTTTGAAATTCACTCTTCTTTAGCCACATGCACCCAATGGAGCAAGCGGAACGAGGATGGGGCAGCATCCATTGGGCCGGGGGCTGTCCAGCTTTGGCGGCCGGTAGCTGCCTGATTGAGTGCGATGACTTCTCCCACTGTGGAGATACCCCAGACACTGTACTCTTTCGTTCATGTAGTGGAGGTTTCCTGGGATGTTGTCCATCAACTTGTTTAGAAATTGAGCTTCGTTTGGCCTCTACCTACTGACCCGTCAGGCATGATTGGACCTCCGGAAACCAACCTACATATCTTTTTGGGTAATGAAGGCACGCGAGCCATCATGCCACGCCAAATCGCAGTTTTGTTGTGATGACACTTTCTTAGCCATATGGTCGAAATTATTAGAATACAGATAGATGCCAATCAGAAATCTCGGCGTCTTCATGGTCAAATAGAACGGCTTGATTTTACCACAGTTTAATACAAATCAGCCCAGTTTTGTGAAGTGGACTTCACCAACGTATTAGAAATTCTCCAAAGTTATTTCAACTAATTCCCTATAGAAACTAATGGAGACTGACTCAATCACCGAACAACAATATTGTCCAAGTTTGAAAGAAGCAAATATCACGGTGCACAAGATAATGACGGTTACAGTGCATTGTTCCAAAATCACCCAACATAATTATCAAAACTATTTTAAGGCTTCAATGAAATAAGTGCCAGAAAGCTAATGATTGTTAATAGGACGCTAATATTAGTTTCATCACAGTATGCCGGGTTTCGGATGAAGTACAATAACCAGGTTTAACCCGTTATCATACCGCTGACGTCGACTTTACTAAGTAAGCACTTACCACTTACCAAAAGGTACATGCACCTTGGTGGGGAAAGCGCCGTTAATGAGCAGTCCATAAGATGGATGTATTATATCAATCCGGACCATTACATCCGATCATTTTTCTCGTGTCGGACTTCCACGACATCCATACGACTGGTGGTCATAGGCAGGCATCATCATCATCATCATACAGCATTAAACAGTAGGGCAAGCCCCACTGACCACTGCTTTTCTCACCATGTTGCAAGTTGAATTAGAAAGTAGGAATATACAAGATGGACAGGGGTTGGACTTACATGGATGGGAAAAGCAAAGAACGCCCTAACAGCCAACACACGGAATACACAGTCGATAGAAAATGACAACACGATCGCCACTGTTCACGGTTCGCAGCCATATCCTTCAGTGTCTCCAGCCAACTGATAGACGGATCTTTTGGACCCCAACCACGAAGACGTGAAGCACCTACTTTTCCTAAGTTCGCTGTACATTCCCTCATTCCTCGTTGCCACGTCATCTGTTGACCTCCAGATGGTGGAACGGAGAATAGGACATGTTATTGTAGACGTGTGTTTGCCATAAGTAACACGTGCCCCAACCAACGAAGTCTACTAAGTTGGATACGCTGTGACAAAACGTTTTCCGAATTGATACTCAATACTCGATTTCTGACCTCAGCATTACTTACTCGGCTACTCCACCCGATCTTAGCGATACTACGTATATATCTGTGGTCGAAAACCTGAAGACGAATAACTTCAGCACGCAGACCCCAAGTTTCGCAACCATACAACAAAACGTACCGCACTGTGGCACAGTTTACACGATCTTTCAACTTCAGTGAAATATCAGATCGACGCCACAAGTGCTTCAGGGATTCAGCTACATAAAGTGTTCATTTTTGGTTACAGTTGAGTACAGTTTCCATACTTGTTCGTGGTTACTTTTCCGTTGGGATTGAACGATCGAAGAATCACTGATCTGTGATAATCCAGAGGTTTGTGCTGAACGCACTGCGGCACCACACACACGACATTTAAACTTCAGTGAAATATCAGGTCGGCGTCACAAGTGCTTCAGTCCAGTGTACGCCCCTCGAGCCTTGGATATACGCGTGCTCACCTCTACTACTGTGCTCCTATCCGTCGTCACGCAGCTACCGAGGTAGGTGAAGTGGTCGACAACTGACAGCACCTCCCCATCGAGCATCAAGCTCGGAATCGTTGACGTCCAGTCTTGTAACATCCCTTTGCACTTTGAAGGTGCAAAGCGCATGCCGAAAGGAGCTACAGCTCTACCAAGTCTATCTAGTGCACGTTGAGCATGTTCCGTGCATTCGAACAAGCAGACAACGTCGTCTGCGTAATCTAGGTCACACAGCTTTTCACTATTTCCTAGTTCGACGCCTACATCCTGAAGATTTTGCAGCGCACTCTCCATTATTTCGTCCATGACGAAGTTGCACAGGAAGGGAGACATAGGACATCCCTGTCGAACAACACTGGTCGTTTCGAACCGGCCGGATGGTTCACCGTAAACTCTAACGCGGCCAGAAGTATGAGAATACAATGATCTCAGTAGGTTTACGAACCTCTGGGGAATACCTTTTCGATGAAAAGTACTGAAAAGCGATGTTCGAAAGCGCCTTTAAAGTCATTATTGGCAGTCGGCGGTGCGTGTGACGCGTTTCAAGTAGTCGGCGAAGAGTAAAATCTGGTCGATGCATCCTCGACCTGGGCGGAATCCAGCCTGCTGTTCGCGGGCATACCTCCCGCGAGCCGGTGTAAGACGGTGCAGCAGAATTGAGGCTAATACTCTGGTGACTATCGGGATTAAGCTAATCCCACGATGATTACTGCAGTCATTGCGTATTCCCTTCTTGAAGATGGGAACAATCAACGACTCACTCCATATTAACGGAATACGCTCCTCGTTCCAAATGTCAAGGAGCAAAGCGGTAAGTGATTTTATCAACGCCCCACCACCCATTTTGAAAAGAACTGGGGGAAGTTCGTCGGGACCTGCCGCTTTCTCTCGCTTTAGTGATCGAATGCATGACTCTACTTCCACTTCCGATGGGGGCTCAAGTGATACCACCCAAGGAGTCACAGTTGTTGACACAGGAGTAACTACACTAGCGTGCGGCCAGCTAAACTGCTCTTTGAAGCATTCGGCCCAACGGTCAAGCCTTTGCCGTTCGCTATGGATGCGTTCTCCATTTCTATTGCAAATCGTTTCACTGACCTGGGTTCGCCGTCCACCGGTGTCACGAATAAGCTTGAACAGTCTTTGACTGTTACCTGAAGCAGCTGCTACTTCCATTTCTTCGGCTACCTTAACCCACCAATTTTCGCGATCACTCTTAAGGCTTTTCGTAACTTGTCTTTGCAGCTTTCTCCGCATCTTATTCATCTCCTTACGGTTCGAAAGCTGACGCTTTTGCTCCACTATACTCAGCGACTCTTGCGAGATCCAGTGTCTTTGATGGATATCGGATCTGGGAACACAGGCAAAACCTGCTGCAAAGTGCATTGCCTGTTTGATATGAGCCCAATGCTCATCTACATTATTGTTCGTCGTAGATCCGGTAGCTTACCGCGATATGATCAATTTGACTCAAAGTACCTGTAGAGTTAGAGCGCCATGTAGCTGTGCGACGCGAGCTGTGTCGGAAATTTGTGCTAGACAAGAACAATCGATTGTCTGCACAAAACTGGAGAAGCCTATCCCTGTTATCTGTACGCTCAGCAGGTAAAGCACAACGACCACCTAAACAGGCTTCTGACACACTAAGTTTGCTCACTTGTGCATTGAAGTCACCAGCTAGCACTACAATGTCAGAACCTTTACTGCTGCGAACGAGAGTGGCGAGGGCATCATAGAACTCATCTTTCTGCAAGTCTGAGCTGCAGTCCGTTGGGGCGTACGCCGAGATCACAAACAAATTGCGCTTAACACAACTATCCTTTCGAACGCCGACTGACCCCTGGAGTCTCACAGCACATAAACGACTGTTAACAGAAATCCAGTCTAAAAGGGCAGCTTCAGCCTTGTCAGTCAAGACAATTCCTACACCACGTTGACCCACAGCTCAAGCTGCTTCGTCTCCTGAGGTGCGCAGAATATACCTCGATGAGATACCAGGAGAAGTTAGTTGAGTTACACTGCTCGAATCCTGTATACGCGTTTCACTTAAGCAGCAGACATCAATCTTCAGAGAATTTATTGTGAGCGCTAAGCACGCCTGCTGACCGGCCTGCATGAGTGTACGCACGTTGAAGGAGCCGAGATTCAGAGGCTGACGAGGTTTGAGAAAATGTGAGTTACAAGATAGAGGATTATTCCCGACACTATTTGACAATGAATCGTTGCGAGTATCGACCGTGTTATCAGTGGGAGCATTATGGGTGTATAGATGGGGCAAAGAGGGATGGTTAGGGACAGAAGACAGAGGTTGAATCAAAGAAAGGGAACTCTGAGCAGTAGCACACTTATCACTATCCACCCCGCTCGATGCAATGGGCAGCGCGGTCCTGATTATCCTGCTTGACGACCGATGCAATATGGAATTCTTTGTATTCGTGCAGTTCATGGGAGATGTTGGACGGGTACTGCTAGGGTGTCCAGCCACAAAGCAGGAGAACGATTAGGGTCCTCATCCAAAGCCTTTAGTTCTAACAATAACCTATCCGAAAGGCAGCGGGATGGCTTAGTGCAAGCCCATTTGCTTGGATCAATTATTCTTCCACTGATTTTGCCGATTGAGTTGCCGGCTCAAATCAACCCCCAACCTGGAGGATCAGGAGACTGGACTTTGTCTGACCTCTACCCATTGACCTGTCAGGTATGATTGCATCTCCGGCTTAAATAAGCCATTCTGTATAGCTCTTTGGGTCATAGAGGCGCGCAAGTCATCACACCACATCAAGGTGCAGTCTCGTCGTGATAGGAATCATAGGCAGGCAGTAACATACCACTACATATCATGACAAAGAGGCACTTGTGTTTACTCAACCTAATCATCTCATTGCTACCACTATTTCCACTTCTCTTCCTACTTTGCCATACTATTGATAACTTTTATTTATCAATTATATTGCTGCTAAGAAGTAGCAATCAAGACAGGCACAACCCAATAACCAACTGAACTAGATTCATTGAAGCCGTTCACGTTCAATAGAGCAAAGTGAATATGTGAGATTAAACCACAAACGGGTTAGCGATAAACGCTGTCCCAATGGATGACATACCGCTGATCAAATACTACATAAGTTGCAATTCGACTCGGGTTTTCTGTGCAAGGCCATACTAAATCGACCAACATGGCCCGTTCATTCACAATGAACGAGTTCATGTTGGTTTAAATGCCCCCGAACAGTCCACTTGATTTGCGTAGACAGCCATATCCGATCACTTTGTGGTTAAAAAAGCACCTTCGAATGTATAGTTTGCAAATTCCGGTGTCGTTCACCGATTTCTCAAGCGGACAGTAGAACACGACCTTTCTCGCGAGAACTCAGAGTGTCAAAATCTGACTACTGCTACTGTTTTCAGTAGCAATATTAGAAACTTGAAGCTCCATGGGGTGTAGGCAGTCCCGGAGAACACTGCACTCACTGCTCAGTGGAGCTTGCACCATTACCCAAGTCGAATAGATTCGACTTCTGCACACCACGTCGTGTTATGACACCATTTTTGCGTAAACAACACGAAAAACATGTCTCCACAAGAAAAACAGGAACTAACGCTCGATTTCATCCCTTTCCTCTTTAAAAAGTGGCGGACTTCTCAGTTTTTGTGAACCTCACTTCAATGCAGCCAAAACAAAATCAATATTTAACGGAACGCGCTCCCATGACCTTGAAGTCCAGTGGTTAGAGAACCATTCACTGTGAGTTGGCTGCTAACTGGTTCGACAGTATTCACTAAGTTCATTTGCTTCGTTGTTGTTTTTCTTTTAAGCAGGTAAATGGTAACGAATTAAAAGGAAATGAATGTCTTTAATAGGATCTGCATTCATTTACCAATGACGAAAACCACCTTTAATGAACGTTGCCTTCACTGATTTAACAACGAGCCATATTTAACATTTAACTGATTTCGAACTTCTGAACTTCAGGTCAGTTTATCATGGTGACCGAGGCCACACAATTTCAATCGTCAACGGATTGCAGCAAAACTAAGCTGCTGGCTAAAAGTTCTACAGAAATTTATTTTTCAGCCTTGTGTTATGGTATTCTTCGAAAAGTCCAGGAAAGAGGAATTGTTTACGAAGGAAAACGTCCGTCTAGAGAATTTCGACAACACCTGTACGTGTAGGCAATGCTTTTTTTTCCTTACAACATATTTACGCTGATTGTTAGATAACACGAACTGTATGGGGTATAAAGTTGTTTTCAAAAACGAACAGTCTCAAGAAAACCTCTTATATTGCAAAAACCTGATCAGTGGGAAATGTCCATATCTGTATATTCAAATTAACTAATGAGAAGAAGCTCCCGCTCTCGAAAACGAAGAACTGCAAAAGCTCAGGAACAAGTAAATCGATTGTAGATAAAATGCTTTTGGCAAATCAATAAATGTTTGTTAATTTTCTCTCAACTTTCTCATATGACTAACGGTGGTCAGGCGGTCACCATGGTGGGCATCTGTCCCGGGTTCAGACTTTCGCGATGTCGCCGGTAACATTCCCAACTGGAAGTTTTTAGTAAGCCGCGAGCCCCTTTTCGAAAAATGTGTACTACTATAGATAAAAACAATAAAACTGGACTGGTACTTAGAATCTTGTGATTGTCGGATAATAAAACACTGCCCGAGAATACTACCGGGAGCCAGCAAGCATAAAATTTCCCGTGTTTTCGCATAGCTGGCAATATACTAGCTTCTTCGGCAGTCTCATTTACATTTAATTAGCCGTACACATAACTCGGAATCCATATTGTACGAAGGCCGATCAAGGTAAGAAAACTTACCTGCACATGGCATTGGATAGTTCATCGACCGTATATATCGGGTGTGACTGCTTGTTGCTCAATGCTTGGTCTAAAATCTTGTCCTGAAAAGTTTGAAGGTGCAGTAGAACTCGATGAAGCTGCAGACATGTCAGCAATGATGGCGATCTTTCCGGGGGCATGAGTACCACAATGGTGATTTGCCGTTCCGGTTCTGATCGAAAATCGCCGGCTTCAGGAAATCTACATGCCACAAAAAGCGTTATCTGTAAATTCTCCTGGGGAATTTTGTACTGAAGGGGGCCGTCGAGCAAATACCAGCCTCCTAAGAGAGATTGAGTATAGAATCAAGCCATAAAAAGCAGTTATTCGATCCCATTTAATTCGGGTTTCCATGTAACTTTTGCAAACAAAACAAGAAACGACACATGAACGGGTGATTGATTCTACGTCAATGATCAAGCAACACCGTCGTCGCCGCAGTTCCTCTCAGACACAAACGTAAACACAAAATGTGGACGATAAAGAAAAACATTTAATTGTATGAGGACCATTCGGATTATTAAAGCATACTGGATAAAACCATAAAAAATGAAAACAGCACGGCTTCATACCAACGTATATAAGGAAGTTACTTCACGTAGATTCCATCGGTCCAGTTACCAAGGACATTTGTCCGCACAAACTTTAAGTTGGCAAAATGCAGCTGCTCAGATAAAAGAACGTCTACCAGATCTAAAGCTTCTCCAGGCTTGGTGTTGCAACAACCCAATCTTGCACTTTGAAGGTGCAAAACACATACCGAACATTGCCACGCAGTTACTGAAGTTGTCTGAAAAACCTTGCTGCTTGCTTGGATCTTCACGTAGAAGAATTATCGCCCATATATTCCAGGTCTGAAACCTTTCCATCCGCGAAAGGTTCAATGCCACTGTCATCTCTTGACAAAAGTGCAGTCTCTAGGACCGTATCAGTCACAAAGCTATAGAACAAAAAAGAAGGGAGGCAACCCTGAGGAACACCGCATTTTGTGGTGAACTCGAGTGAAAGATTACCGTAAGCCCGTATTTGGCCTTGGAGGTCTCTGTACAGGGACTTCATGGTGGAAATAAATTTCTCCGGTACACCCGTCAACAATAGGCAGTGCCAGAGAACTGTGCGATCGACTGAGTAAAAGGCCGCTTTTAGATGAAGAAAAACAGAGATAGTGGGCATACGGAAGGTGTGTCCATGTTCTAAAATTTGTCGGAGAGTGATGTGATCAACACAACCTCGAAGCTGTGACCAGGTCTAAACTCAGCTTGATTCTCGCGCGAGCGTCTGATAAGCGGCGGAGAATAATACCAGCGACCAGTTTGGGTACGATGCTAACCAGACTTATTCCCTTGTGGTTTTCACAGAAGGACCTGTCACCTTTCTTATAAATCGGCACAATCACTGATCCACACCAACTCCGTGAAACTTGTTCCTTCTCTCATATTAAACCGAGGAGTTTTGTAAACTCCAGTAACAATTTTGAGCCACCGTCTTTGGAAATAGGTAAAGGCAACCCATCCGGTCCGAAAGCCTTATGTCGTTTTAGAGGAATTGGTATCTACAACTAGAGCTGCAACTGTCGTGGTACTTAGCAAACCCTGCGTGGACAAAGGACAATTGAACCGCTCCTTGAAATGTCCCGCCGAACAAACTAAACGACACTCCTGAATCTGAATCAGTGAGCCGTTCACCTCTTTGATCAGTTTACTAACGCCTGGTTTTCGTAGACCAGCATTTCTGATTGAACGGAAATGGTTGCGGCTGTTTCCGACTGCCGTAGCTTTTTCCATCTGTCTACACTTCGCAATGCACCACTGCTCACTGTCATTTCTCTGGCTGAGAATCAGTTGGCGTTTAGGGCATCTCCATGCCTCGTCATATCTGGAATCTGGAGGAATCGATCTGCGCGTATCTAACAGTGAAACTGAGGATGCGAATATAAATCGTTTCAGAGTGTGTCTGGTTGTCAGACCTTGGACAGCATTAGCAGCCGCAAATAGAGCAGGCTGGCTGTCTGTCAGTCGCTCTTCTGGATCCTGGGCATTTAGATTGCATCAATAACCTGGTGGATAATTGTGCATGGGAAGCAGATCGATGGTTATCGTCAAGTAGCATCCGCGAGGGGTGGTCGGCTTTGGTGTTGTTTCCGCCACCGGCGGGACGTAGGCTGGAACGCGTGCGGACGAGAGCGTGATCAGTGTCTACAGATGTGGATCGAAATGGTCGACAGTTTTGAATTGATCTGCATCGGCGGTAACTGACAGCACTTTGGTTCACCCAATTCCAACGCTGTGAAAGCGTAGGAGGACGCCAGGTCAGTCGGTGCTGTTTTTTGTGTGAGAAATTTGTACTCGTTGGGAACAGTCTATGGTGTGCACATAGTTGGGTGAGTCGGTCACCATTATCCATTGGATCGGCTGGAACGCAAAATCGGCCTCACCAATTTGATCATTAAAGTCACCAGCAACAGCCATGTTGTCCGTAGAACTCACGCTGAGGAGCAATGGAGACGAATCTGGGAAGAATTCGTTTTTAGCCTCAGGAGAGCTACAATCAGTTCAGACATACACAGAAACGACGAACAAACATCGACACTACAGTCTATTGATGTTGACATGCACAAAATGAGTCACCCGAACCACACACAGACGACTGAGGACTTGGAACCCAGTGAAACAGTGCACGCTCAAAGAAATCACAACGCCAGCATTGACCACGAGGTCTAGGCATCGAATCGCCCGACATGCGAAGAGTAAAGCAAGAAATCGAACTTGTATCTGGTCAGTCTATGCGGAACTGTCCAGAGAAAGACTGTACACATCGTTCTTTGCAGCTGCGTACACTGCAGAATGGGTTTTTATCCGGGAATCCTAACACGAGCTTTTGACTCAAAAATCTGACCCACAAGAAAATGGGGCGTCAACCCAGCAAGGAAGCGTGACCGAAGAACCTGTGAAGGAACTTCTTCAAGTCTGCTACACGAGACCCGGTTGCTGCAAGCATTCTGTCTTGTCTTCGTGGGTGCTTTGTTATCGACCCGCCTTTGAGATTCACTTTTCTTTAGCCCCATGCACCCAATGGAGCAAGCGGAACGAGGATGGGGCAGCATCCATTGGGCCGGGGGCTGTCCAGCTTTGGCGGCCGGTAGCTGCCTGATTGAGTGCGATGACTTCTCCCACTGTGGAGATACCCCAGACACTGTACTCCTTCGTTCCCACGTCATTTGTTGACCTCCACGTGGTTTTTTCCACTCCTGAGGAGGAACGGAGAATAGGACACGGTATTGTAGACGTGTGTTTGCCATAAGTAACACGTGCCCCAACCAACAAAGTCTACTAAATAGTGAACAACTCAGTCCTTTAGCATTGACGCAAAATATTTAGCCATACCATTGCAACCAGTCAGATCAAAAGCATCAGAATATAAAGATGTCAAGAAATACTGGAACTATCCTTTTTTCTACAAAGCTGACTGAACAAATGAGAAAGTGTGACGATTGTCTATTACGCAGTTGGCCGTGGTTATAGTATCAAATGCTGCACCGCAAATCGATTGAAGGTCTAAACGATGCTTCCGTATCGTCGACCTAAGTGGCACAGTTTGTGTGACTTGTCTATTCAGTGAATCGCTTTTTACTGTACTAAAAAATTCAACCAAATTAAAATAGTAAAAAATATTACGCGTCTCTTCCAGCGGGACTGCACGATGAGAGAAAACGAATTTGATAATGGGTATGTAATTGCGTGTCCACAGCCCCACGACGAACGGGTGCATTGTCAAAGATAAAAACTACTGGAACATCTGGTTACTTAGTAGCAAGAGACGCTGAGCAGCATGAAGGAAACATTAAAAATGTTATGTAATCTTGATATGAAATTTACACTTCAGGATACTGACGACAGATGAACATGATAATATGTTCATGTAATATCCTTTACGCAATGGTAGACTTCGAACAGCCTTACTACCTACTTTTAAACGCACATAGCTATGACAACATCATATGTGGTAATTGGTTTCATCAATATAGAACCTTGTTTGCAGCCAATGGGCATATTCTGCTCGTTCAGACCCGAATGTGTCTGAGTTTCGTTCCGGTGGCCGAATGGTCACCTTCTCAACCGAGTACCCATCCAGCAGTCGACCAATGGATGACTTGCCGACTGTTGTGCTTGGAAGGCTTTCCTTATCCTTTCTTTCAACTGATTGCGTGCTTGTTCGGATTTCGTAAATCGCATGGCACAATATCTTCGCTGAACTTCGTCCATGGGTGAAGGCTGTTTTCCGATCCCTAGCTAAACCAGCACGGCAAGTTTTGATCTTATTGCCGAGGTGCTCGGTAACGTCCTATAAACCATGTCTTCGAACGCAGCTGTTTATTCTCCCGCACTGCTGAAACGATAGGATCTTTCATTTGCATCCGTATTACCGCTTTTCATATCGTCGGGTAATGATGCGTACAGAGGCGAGTAAAGTGTGGCGAATATTACCACAAGCGGTCTAGATGTGTTGATATCGCCCGACTGCTTCCGAAACAAATATCAATCAACCGAAAACGAGCCTCCTACTGCAACCGTAAAATATCACAAAAAAGCAGTCGTGTGAATTAAATTTCTTAATGTAACAAACGAACTTCATTTCATATAACCAATAACTGACAAAGATCAAGAATAGATATAATGAAAGAATAAGGGAATGTTTCCTTTTCCGTTGAGATAAGTGAGTTCATTTACAGTCTGATGCCCTGCAATACGGTTCAACGATATGGGAGCATCGTTTAACAGTTCTCCAGTCAATTTGCGGTTTAGTTATTGATACCATTACCACGGCCAACTACGCAACATACAATCGTCACACTCCTATTTCTACAGTCAACTTTGTAGCACCAATCTTTGTAAAAAGCGAACAAATCCAACATAGCTTGACATCTTAATATTCTGATGCTTTTGATCTGACTGGTTGTAGTGGCATAATTGAAGGTTGCGCGTCAAGGCTAAAGGACCATAGATCCTGGCTGAACGACTGTGGATCACAGTCAAATAACTTCGGGTTTTGGCCAAAGCTGAGATGATCGGTGTCACACAAACACAATACTGTTGGTTATGCATGAGGAGGCGTGAGCTATAGCGCGAAGGCATACCAAACAAAACCGAATGTGACTGACTTGAATGAAATCGGTGTGCTTCGGTTTGGCCAATAACTGCAGTCCCCATTCTTGTGCCAACAGTCTCAACCTTTGTCTTCTGTCCCCAACCAACTCTCTTTGCCTCCTCTGTCTACCCATAACTCTCCCACTGATACCACGCCCGATACTTGCAACGATTCATTGTCGAATGGCGTCCACAATAATCCTCTGTCTGATAACTCAGATTTTCACAAGCCTTGTCAGTCTCTGAATCTCGGCTCTTTTAACGTGCGTACTCTCATGCAGGCGTGCCTAGCGCTCACAATAAATTCTCCGAAGACTGATGTCTGCTGCTTAAGTGAAATGCGTATACAGGATTCGAGCGGTGCGGTACAACTAACTGCTCCTGGTATCTCGCTGAGGTATTTTTTGCGGACTTCAGGAAACGAAGATGTCCGAGCTGCGGGTCAACGTGGTGTAGGAATATTCTTGACTGGCAAGGCTGAAGCTGCCGTTTTGGACTGGATCCCTGATAACAGTTGTTTATGTGCTGTAAGACTCAAGGGGTCAGTTGGCGTTCGAAAGGATAGTTGTGTTAAGCGCAATTTGTTTATGATCTCGGGGTACGCCCCTACGGAATGCAGCTCAGACGCACAGAAAGATGAGTTCTATGATGAACTTATCACATTCGTTCGTAGGAACAATGATTCTGACATCGTATTGGTAGCCGGTGATTTACACGCACAAGTTGGCAAACTTAGTGCGTCAGAAGCTTGTTTAGATGGCCGTTGTGCTTTACCCGCTGAGCGTACAGATAACGAGAATAGACTTCTCCAGTTTTGTGCAGACAATCAGTACAACTTTCTGACACAGCTGGCGTCGCACGACGACATGGTGCTCTAATGCTACAGGTATTCTAGGCGAGATCGATCATATTGCAGTAATCTACCGGTGGCACAGTTCTGTCTAAAACTGTAATTCTTACTAGTCCACGTACATCGAGTCGGATCATGCATTAGTTTTAATGCGATTATCGCTCCAGCACTATGGTTATCAACGCAAATTAGGAACCCGAGTAGTCGTACGATGGTTGTCTGAAACAGAAGTTCGCACCCATTTGGAATAGAAACTACTGCATGAACTAGGAACTACAACGAACAATTAATTTAGATGAGCACTGGGCACATATCCAGCAGGCGTTGCATGTGACAGCAAATTTCGTCTGTCCTCCTGGGTCCGATGTCCATCAACGACAGTCTAATCAATAAAAAACGTCAGATCTCGTACTGTAAGGAGATGAATCAGCTGCAAAGACTTCGTAGGAATGCTACGAAAAGCCTTAAGAATGATCGCGAAAAATGATGGACCAAAGCAAACGAAGAAGTGGAAGTAGCAGCGGCTTCAGGTAACTGTCAGTTACTGTTCCAACTTATTTGCAACACCGGTGGACGGTGAACCCCGGTCAGTGACACGATATGTGATAGAAATGGAGAGCCTATTCATGGCAAAGAGGAAAGGCTTAACCACTGAATCGAATACTTCAAGGAGTAGTACAGTTGGCTGCGCGCTTAAGTGGTCGTTCCTGTATCAACGATTGCGATTCCCTGAGGGGTATCGGTTGAGCCTTCATGGTGAGTGGAAGTGGAGTCATGCATTTGATTACTAAAGCCAGGGAAAGCAGCCGATCCCGACGGACTCTCTCCAGTTCTTTTCAAAATGAGTGGGGGTAGGTTGATAAAAATCACTCAGCACCAATTACTTAAAACGCGTCACACATAACGTAGACCAATAATAATAGTTTTCCTCGACCTGAAAGGCGCCTCCGATTCCGCCGACCGAACAGCGCTGATAGTGCATTCGCCGAATAGGTACGCGGCAGAAAGCCGCGGATCTACTGAGGTTATTGTACTCTCACACTTCGGGCCGGTAGATTATCAAGTTTGTTCGGGATGACCATCGATGTTCGACAAGGATGACCCTTTGCGTCCTTTTTGTTTTACTTCTTCATCGATGAGATAATGGAGAATGCTTTGTGAAATCTTCAAGATATGGGAGTCGATTTGACAAATGATGAGAAGCTAGGTGACTTAGATTACGCAGACGACCTTGTCCACTTCTTTAAATGCACGGTTTTTCTGGACGGTCTTGCGATGGCGCAAACCAAATCACGCCACTGAAACCTCATATCCAATGCTTGGACATTAATACAGTGTAGAATGTGTATCCATAATGAGGAGGACTGACTGCACTATCAGCGAGAACCAGTAAACAGGGCTGCAACTAAGACTGAGGAATTACATAAGGTTTTAAAAGACCAGGCGTTGTGACTAGCCAAGAGACAGTGGATTTTTGTCCACGAGGTCAGTAGTGGAAAATACTGAGCCAAACCGAGTGGTGTCAAAATCTATTCCGTCCTGAATCAGATGAATAGTTTGATGAGGCAGAGATTTCAAGCATATGGATGGCACTTACGACGCGGATGGATAAACACCAAAAAGGGTCATAACACCTTGTTGACTTCAAATGACCCTACTGTTATGGACTCATAGTATGGACGAAGGTTCAACTCCCACCCTTGCATTAAACAACACCACAGACACACCCAGTTGCTCTAAGCTATCATTCCAGTTTCGTTCGGTTTTAAAACCAGTCTTGAAAAAGGTTACCCTTGGTGACCGAAACGTCGACAACCTACTAACGATTTCGACTACGCTATTAATAAACAATAAACTTTTACCCTTGAAAGATGGTCAGATCTGTAGTCACTGCCAGCCAACAGCAACAAGTGTGTGCATATGCGAGTAGGGGCACCGTCCAGCAATGGCATGTAGTATGTACAACAGGCACCCCCTCGCCGTTCTGCCTGCGAAAAAAATCTGGGCGTGATGGTGGCCTCGTCACTAAAAACGAAGCACAACACTGATGGAGTTTGTGCGTCAGCGTGGAGTACCCTCAGGCCGATTACTCGATCATTCGGTCATCTCTCACTCAACGCTTTCAAGGTACTGTACGCAACCCATGTACGTCCCAGGTTGGAATACGAGGGTCAGCGGTTTCCCTTGTACGGTGGCAGAAGTGGCAAAGTTGGAAAGAATGCACAGAGGCGCGACTCGCCTTGTCGGAGGGCTACTTGGGGTCAGCTACGAAGAGCGGCTGAAGATTACAGGGTTTTTTCCAGTGGCCCATCGAAGAGTTCGAGGAGACTTGATCTTCATCAGAGGCGACTTTGGTCCAGAATTACGTGCAGAGCTCCCTCTTCGCGGACATGAACGTACGATGGGAAACCCGCTAACTATAAAGAAGCCGCAGTTAGTGGGCCTCCCGCTGGTGTACTGTCTACCTCGGAGGTTGACCAGTCTATGGAACTTGCTGCCAGCTGAAGTGGTGGAAGAGCTTAACGACATTGTTCGAGCGATTTCAGGATGTATTTCTGAAAAGGCGGTAGTGGGAGACTGACGCCTGAGCCAACATCACTGAGCTGTGGTGATGAGGCTTACACTGGAGAAATACTCACTGCCTCTATTATGAAGAATGAACGAATTCATCGGGCCTGGATTCCTTTGAGACTTACGCATATCAGCTTGGTACAGCAACCTTAAAACTTAGTTTTAATGCAGTTTCATCACTTGGGCCATACTATACGCAAATGTTTTCAAGCACTTAGTAGCATTTGTAATCGCTGGTTTTCAGTACAACCGTGATACTTGGTACTAGTGTCAACTGACATCGGTCAATTGAATTCACTCTTATGCCGATTAGTTGCTTCTGTGATTTATTTTGATCGCTGAGTCGATTCTTGCCTGTTTTCGCGTAATTTTACGAAAAATTGTCCTGCAGTTGAAGTAAAAGACTTCCCATTGTTTTACTTATCCCGCATTTCAAAGCTTTCAGTTGGCTTATTTGGATCGCGACGGTCGTGTGCTATTGATGTCTGCCAAGCCCACTCTGGAACTGAATTTCTGCGCAACTGACCATCTGCGGTAGTTTATTGGCGAAATTGACGCAATCTCAGGCACTGAATTGACGACCCGCCTCAGATTTCGAACGGCTGTAAATACTGCGTTTTTATCTAAACAAAAAACAGTTTTAGTGGTCCTAGTTGCAGCTTTTTTGCAACTTTCATAGTCGCGGAGAAACGGGATTGTCCTCTATAAACTATCAGTGTGCGCATGAGAATCGACTCGAGTTTAGATCCATTCTGTGTTGTGCAGATAACATTATCACCCAATTGTTTTTGATCTGGAACCAGTCGAAGCCGCATTCATACTTATCGTCACCTTTCACCTGAGCTTTTCATAAAAAGTGTTCTTCAGGCTTGCCTACACATACTCTTCTTTTTTACTACCGTAATCAGAACCGTTGGTACTATCCTCTAATGCGAACCACGGCATAGATCGTTTCTCAGAGAAAAACTGTCTGACCTAGATAAGCGGATGTAGTTATTCTGTTGGGTAAGGATGTAAATGGTGTAATCTTTTTAGGTTATGGGAATTGCGTTTTATTAATACTCAGATTAGCCCCGTTAACCCTCAGATAAAACAGTTCCAGACAGAACCGATGAATATTCCGCACTGGAAAAGACTGCAAAGACATTTTATTCACAATACTTTCGCCTGTTCACAAATCAGTTATAATACTACCGTTGACTGCTTACGGGCCAGTTGCATCCAGTAGCAGCGGGGTGGTTTAGTTTACTGATAATAAATCTTGTTCGAACTATTAGATATGCAGCGACGTATAGATGTTTAAATTATCACTTTTGTACCGCCAATGGGTGAGTAAAGATAAAACCAAGTTGGAGCTTCTTCTTTGTAATCTAAAGATTGCTGCATACTCGGGTTGGCTCAGTGCCAAAAGTAATGTAAACTAAGAAGTGGATACGATTTGTTACCAGTGCAGTAAAATTTCAAATCGTAGTCTCATAGCGGACATAGTATCGTTACATATACATCACAGCCGTTCCGTTCCTAACATTCTCATTCATTTAGGGTGTCCACGTAGCATTTGTTTGTCCTTGGGTTGCATCGTCCGGTCTCCAAACCTAACAGTAGAGGGAGAAAGCGCTGGGTATTTGAGCATCGTTAACCTAGAGGTATCGTTCGGATTTGTGTGGAGACACTATTGCGATTAGGCGTAAGATATCATTATTCAGGGGTCAGTCTCTGTGCCAAGCACTTAGACTGAACAGATCGGGTCTATTAGTGCATCTGCTTTTGCTTGGATAGATTTTCTCGGTTTGCTTTGTTCACCGAGATAAATAACGGTTATAAGATATGACTAGGTAGCGAATCTATAATGTGTCGGAAAGATATGAAAGTACTGACTCAAGAAGATGCCATATTGCGAACGGTTCACATGGGTAGATCGAATGTTGAGCTGGAAATTCCAGTGACATACTTGCATTCGAACATTTCAATGTGCACGATTTTTCACCTATCCAATGCTAATTCGTTTCTGTTTTGATGCACAGTTTTTCTGGACGGTCTTGCGATGGCGCAAACCAAATCACGCCACTGAAACCTCATATCCAATGCTTGGACATTAATACAGTGTAGAATGTGTATCCATAATGATGAGGACTGACTGCACTATCAGCGAGAACCAGTAAACAGGGCTGCAACTAAGACTGAGGAATTACATAAGGTTTTAAAAGACCAGGCGTTGTGACTAGCCAAGAGACAGTGGATTTTTGTCCACGAGGTCAGTAGTGGAAAATACTGAGCCAAACCGAGTGGTGTCAAAATCTATTCCGTCCTGAATCAGATGAATAGTTTGATGGAGACAAGCTGCTTTCTAGTGTTTAACAGTAAGTAACTGTAGATTCGTCACCAGTAACCCGTACTACCTGGGACAGCACCGCACTAGCAAGTCATTCAAAGAAAACGGCTTGATTGCTGGACGAAAGTCAGAGCTGACCAAGTGCTACCAGTTTTACTCCGCTACCAGCGGATGTCGCTTTGGAGATATCTTAAAAGCTTATATTGAAAACGGAAGTAAACAAACACATCCACGCATTGAATTCACAAAGGATTGATAGTCACGAAGTTCTACTCCCAATTATTTTAAAAAAACCTGAAGAAATTCACGAGGTTGATGTCTTCGGTTGCTGCTGTCAGTAGGTTGAAGGTCTTGCTGAAACGACCTGTGTTGATTTGTTGGTAGGTGAAAATCAGGATTCGAAAAAAGGGATCATTCTCCCGATAAAGTAGTGTGCGACCTATAGCTTTTCGAGTGGCGCATAAATAGATTACAATAATGCATGCCAAAATAGATGAAACGTCACTGTTACGGTCAATTTTTAGAAATGCTTTTAAAAAATGCAGTTATCTGTGTCCGTTATGTGTTCCAATCCGTGTAACTGTACTTGTTCGATAGACTGTTATCCGTTCTTTTTCATAAGATTATTTCCTGATAGACGATACGTCAGGTGAATGGGTATTCGGTTGAGAAAGTGACCATTCGGCCACCGGAACGAAACTCAGACACATTCGGGTCTGAACGAGCAGAATATGCCCATTGGCTGCAAACAAGGTTCTATATTGATGAAACCAATTACCACATATGATGTTGTCATAGCTATGTGCGTTTAAAAGTAGGTAGTAAGGCTGTTCGAAGTCTACCATTGCGTAAAGGATATTACATGAACATATTATCATGTTCATCTGTCGTCAGTATCCTGAAGTGTAAATTTCATATCAAGATTACATAACATTTTTAATGTTTCCTTCATGCTGCTCAGCGTCTCTTGCTACTAAGTAACCAGATGTTCCAGTAGTTTTTATCTTTGACAATGCACCCGTTCGTCGTGGGGCTGTGGACACGCAATTACATACCCATTATCAAATTCGTTTTCTCTCATCGTGCAGTCCCGCTGGAAGAGACGCGTAATATTTTTTACTATTTTAATTTGGTTGAATTTTTTAGTACAGTAAAAAGCGATTCACTGAATAGACAAGTCACACAAACTGTGCCACTTAGGTCGACGATACGGAAGCATCGTTTAGACCTTCAATCGATTTGCGGTGCAGCATTTGATACTATAACCACGGCCAACTGCGTAATAGACAATCGTCACACTTTCTCATTTGTTCAGTCAGCTTTGTAGAAAAAAGGATAGTTCCAGTATTTCTTGACATCTTTATATTCTGATGCTTTTGATCTGACTGGTTGCAATGGTATGGCTAAATATTTTGCGTCAATGCTAAAGGACTGAGTTGTTCACTATTTAGTAGACTTTGTTGGTTGGGGCACGTGTTACTTATGGCAAACACACGTCTACAATACCGTGTCCTATTCTCCGTTCCTCCTCAGGAGTGGAAAAAACCACGTGGAGGTCAACAAATGACGTGGCAACGAGGAATGAGAAAATGTACAGCGAACTTAGGAAAAGTAGGTGCTTCACGTCTTCGTGGTTGGGGTCCAAAAGATCCGTCTACCAATTGGCTGGAGACACTGAAGGATATGGCTGCGAACTGTGAACAGTGGTGATCGTGTTGTCACTTTCTGTCGAATGAGAATCATTGATCGATGTGCGTTTGTGCAGTTAGACTGTGTACTCCGTGTGTTGGTTGTTAGGGCGTTCTTTCCTTTTCCCACCACTGTATGTCCACTCCCTGTCCATCGTGTATATTCATTCTTTGTACTTCTACGTGCAACATGCTGACAAAGGGCAGTGGGGCTTGCCCTGCTGTTTAACGCTATACGATGTTGGTGACGAAGGTTTGGTTGCAAAACCATCACGCCTCGGTCCTGGATTTAACACGAGCGACCTCTCTCAAGTTTTTCAGGATTAAATACTTGCTGTAATCTCAGATATTCTGCTGTGGTGCGTGACCAAGTCACGGCGTTGCCAATCGACAATATAATGTCGTTCTTTCTGTGCATGGGTTTTTGTGGTCTGCTTCGTGATCGTAATTGAGAACCAAATCAAACCCGTAACCGGAAACTGAGCTTCCTTTACCACTATTGCTTCTTGAAAATTGCTCGTCGATTCTGTCAAAAAACTGAGGGCAGATCATAAAGCTACTCATATTTCGTACATTAGGATAAAAGTGTCAGATTTCTCAACGTGTTATCTGCGAAACCGAACCATAGGTTATTCCAAATGAAATCGAATACACTACGGAACTAAGTCTTTTTTAACTCACTGGCTTTCAGGCTGCTGGCTACCAAGGCTGAATCTGTTCCGTTGCCTGAATTCTGAAGACTGACAGATTCAAAAATGCAATTGCCATCGTCTATTTGGGCCATTAGTTATACCTCTGGAAATACATAACAGTGGTTAACACATATCATTTAAAAGCGAAAATAAGATGACAAGATTTGGAAAATCATCCCGGAATGGCTCCCGATTATAGTACACTGAACCACCTACATTTGACGAAGTTTGGTGCCATATGGTCCATGTGACTACCACAACCTAGTCGCATCGATCTAACAATCCCCCCCGCCCTTAGAAGCTTTTGGTCCAATCGGAAAGACCTTATCAACGCACCCACTTACAAAACCATAAAAACACGTGGCATTTTTATTTAAACGACACTGTCGATATCAGGCAATCACAATCCATGGGAAAGCTCAGGCGTCAAGACTCAACATAACCTGAGAAAAAAATCTGTGAGATGTTTCACCATAAATCGCATACCAACGGACCACATAACCACACTATAAGAACCGAGAAATCTCATGAAATATAAGATGATTGTAAATGAACAGCTATTTTTTCGGTCATCGCGTTGTTTGCGACGGGTCAGAAATACGGCAACGACCGTTCACTGTGGTATTTATGGTCTGCGTGCCACGTTAATAAAAAAAACTAGGATTGTTTTTCGTGCGTCGAAACATAAGGTTTACTGCCCATAGATTTTAGGCTTATCTAGGGATAACCCATGCTGTCAGTCTGTACAGAGAATAGAAAATCACACAACAACGCAAATGCAGTGTCAGAAAATCTACTCCATGGTTTGAACGGCCGTCGAGCTAGTTAAGCGCTATCCTGATATTATTCCAACTCTCCGATCAGCTACCCCACAGGTCGACCCGTTGTTCGAATAAGGGTTGATATTATGGTACACTGAACAGAAGCCCCCTAACGTTCACGCAAAGTAAATTAGTGAAAATGCAGTGAGTGATTTTACGGACCCAGTTTAGGAAAACACCACAAATCCCTATAAGGAATATGCTCCGTCAAGTATTAGGACGGTAACTGCGATGATAATCTACGATGGATAACGAACATTTGTCTCTGTATTGATCTGGTTATTTATCGAGAACCGAGTGTTCTTTGCTGCAGTTCGATCCTTTCTTTTATAAGGTTCAAAAACATGGCCGTTAGGGTGGAAGATAGGTATCGACCGTTGATCTTTAAGCAAACATTTCCACGTTGTATTGCTCAAATACGGTGGGAACACCATATCAACAATGCTGAGGTAAGCCGTAAGGTGGTCGACAGTGGAACAAGTACAGCATCCAAACAGATTAGGGCGGCTGGTACGTTACGCATGCTGGCCGATAAACTACCTCAGCAAACGCTGTTCACCAAAGCAAGTAGTTCTACGCAATCAGTTCATGACAGCAAAAAAGTACGAAAACCGAAACCCAAGAACTAGGCTAAATAAGACGCGGAACTTCCTGGTCGAGTTCCATGAGATCCGCCCACCAGATGATTGAAGGCATGGCTACGTATTGCGGCCTGTGGTGTGGTTGCACTCGGGCACTTTCTACGTCGTCGTGATTTCCGCGCATTACTTTGTTTCCGTGTCAAATTTACGATATCTTTCTACTCAATTCACCTTGGACTCA
This sequence comes from Fasciola hepatica, assembly GCA_948099385.1. Classification (NCBI taxonomy): domain Eukaryota; kingdom Metazoa; phylum Platyhelminthes; class Trematoda; order Plagiorchiida; family Fasciolidae; genus Fasciola; species Fasciola hepatica. The sequence goes on from CANUEZ040000083.1 coordinate 7,779,966, forward strand.
AAGATTTTGCGAGGTAGCAACCAAATACGAAGCATCAAAGTGTGAGGTTGATGGCTCAGTGAACTGAACTGTATTGAAAAACTGCAATGTCCTTCTTTTAAAAAAGGAACCTCGGCATTTTCGGATAAAGCAGTCCCAAGTTCTTCTCACAATGTTTTCGCTAGAAACTTTCCCCGGTCTCCTGAGACAGGATGTTGAAGCTCTATGCCGTAGTTTGGTAGTTTCAAGTCGCGTTCCATCTTTCACCACGAGCATTCTTTCGATTGGCCTCGCTGATCAACATATCGAGTTTTCATTAACCCTATTTAACGAGATTCTCCAAGACCCTACCCACTCGTTACGATCAGACTTACTCATTTTTCGTTCCAACTCATCAACACATTCTGCATTTCAGCATCTTTCATCTAGAAGAAATCTGTACAAAAACTCCTTCATGCCCTACCTGGCTCGAATTCCAACCAATGAGAAGATACAAAGCTAACTTACTTACAGAACTTTGTAACTGATTTAGTTCTCCTTTACTCCGACCTTCTAAAGCACACTCTAGGTGAAACTTGTCTGTAGGTATTTATCCAAATATTCTGCCATTTGTGACATCCTGCTCATTTTATCATGTTTCATTACTGCGTGTAGTTACTCGAACTTCGACAGCGCTTGCAAAAGTCCCCAATACGAATACACAACGCACTACTCTCATTCGATATCACGGATTCCCACATTGTTAGCTCAATGACAGGAAAGTCATGCGTTTCGTAAATGCAGGGAGCCGAAGACAGAATACTGAATCGAATTAGAGGTTAGCGGACGAGCAATCGGCGAAAGTGGGACTCCATTATTACTGGATGAGTAATGAAGCTGCAAAGAAGACGCGTCTAATGTAGTTCACAACCAATTCAAATAAAGTAGCAAACAAATGCGTAAACACCATAACGCACCATGGCGGTGTGGGCATCTCGGCGAACTCGTTTCATTATTTTGAAGACATTCGTGGCAGCCAAAGATGGTTAACAGTGGTGTCGTTGATTCTCCGATGACGAGTACACTTCATTGAATTTCTCTCCTAGTCCGTGGCGGTTACCGGAGTTTTGACTATAGGCAGTTGTTTCAGTAGCGCAAACTGGAATCCGACCGGTATGAAGTGAATTCTGATTTATTGGGTGGATTGCAATGTGTGGGCTTCAGAGATTGGTACACACTTGAAACTTCGAATTTCTAATATTACTACTGAAGACAGTGGCGGTAGTTCGATTTTGACTCTGTATTTTTGCGACCGCGGAATTTGCAAATCATACATTCAAAGATGCTATTTTTAACCACAAAAGGATCGGATATAGCTACCTACGCAAAATTGAGTGGGCTGTTAATGGTACATTAACCAACTCGAACTCACTCACTGTAAATAAAACGGTCATATTGGTAAATTCAACAGTTCCTTGCATAGAACACTCGAGTCGAATAGCAACTTGTGTGGTGTGTGATTGGCGGGGCCATCTGTCAGCACAGCGTTTATAGCTAACTCGTCTGCGGTTTCATCTCGTAGATTCATTTTCATCTTTCGACAGCGAGAGACTTTATTGAACCTACTTCATATAATGGAAAAACCCCGGAATCGAACTGGGTTTCTCGCGCAAATAATACATTTTGTGAGTATATTTCAATGTCTATTGAATCACGTTCAGCCGTATGCTGTTCGTCCTACTGGGAAGTGAACGACGAGGCTAGCCCAGTGATTAAAACCACGACAATGGCTCTTCATCATTGGAATAGTGATTCGCGCATCATCGACTATTCACTTGCATTATTTACACTCACTGCCCTTGTCGCGATAGTCCAGCATCTTCGTGGTAAGCGAGGTTTCACCGGTGTGATTCCGGCTTGCGGCGTTGACATTTTGGATACGAAAAAAACAAGTGGATTTTCTATTACATAAGATTCAGCTTTCTTGTGCTATTAAGACATTCTATGAACCCAGTTCAGTTGGAATAATCAATACTGGCTGTCCTGATTGCTACTTCTAAGAAACAACCAAAATAAGAAACTAAAAATAATCATCAGCATGGCTAAGGAGGAAGAGAGCTAGAAATACTGATACCGACATGATGATTTAGTTGTGTGAATACAAAAGCGTCGCCTGTCGTACCTAACTGCCGACAATCAATGATCGTATGGATTCCGTGGAAGTTCAATACAGCAGAAATAATCAAGTGAAATGATCTGGAACCTGATATATTTCATCCATACTACGGACTGTCCACTCAACGGCAATTCCATATCAAGGTAGATGTAGCTTTTGATAATTGGCATGTTTATTCAGTAAAAAGTCGACATCACCAATCCCACTACAAGGTTGAACCTGGTTATTATATTTTGTCTGATACTCGGTATACTGCGATGAAACTATATTATTATTAGAAATTAACGGGTTCCTGCAACCAATTTCATTTAAAACGTCAACTAGGTTCTAGAACAATGCATAGTGAGCACGATTGTTTTACATGAGGTCACCGGCAGTTAGCGCAGATCTGCATATAATTCGTGATCCGGAGATCGAGGAGAATTCCGACACTTACAGTCGGGTATCGGTTCAAGTAACTTGGACGAATGTTGGACAAGTTGGCAAATCCCACGTGACTTCACCTTACAAAACCGAAGTGAATGGTGGGAAAATTGTGATGAAATCACACTTTTCTTCTGGACGGCGAAGTCGCCGAGATTTCCGACTCACAACATCAGTCTGTATTCTCTTAATGTCGACCATGTCGGTGAAGATACGGGTCGTCGAAATATATGCGATAAGTTACTAAATAATACCGCAGGTCGAGAGTTAAAAAGATTTACAAACAAGCTGCCGTTGGCCTCCATCCATCTCAATATAAACGTGACAGAGATTAGTATTTATACCTACACACTGGACAGGAGTGCGACTCATTAAATCAGGAGCCAAACCGCCTCAAAGATGAAGTGACTGGTTGATCCGGTGTGAGACAATTGGTTCTCCGTGTTGTCGGCTTCGATTATCAAATATATAAGCATCGTCGATAAAATAACAAACCAGTTTTCCAGACTCTAACCTTGGACTTGTAGCTATGTCTAAGCGGCCAACACAAGCAACGTTTGTTGTTATCATAATATCTTCAGATAATATCATCCAGAACTTGGACAGAAGGGCCGACTGCTATGAATTGTGGTTCCTTCGATGTTCGGTCATTTGTCGTCCTCTAATATTAACCGCACTCATTCCTTCCGGACGAAAGAGGACACCGCCAACCTCACTCACAATGCACGAGTTTGTGACAGCCCACTCGATTTGCTAAAAATAGCATCTTCGAGTGTATAATTTGCCAATTCCGGTGTCACCCACGGTTTTCTCCAGCGGAGAATACAACGCAATTAACTGATAGTCAAAATCAAACCACCGCTACTGTCTTCAGTAGTATTATTACACATACGAAGCACCCGGGGTGTGCCACTTACCGTAGAACACCCTGTATTTACAAACGGAGTAGCAGCAGGGGAATCTGGAAATGATTGAGACCAACAACAAGGACATACAAAATTGACAAACGTCTTGAAATTAGCACCAAGTAAAAAATCTCAAAGCTACCACAATATATCATAGCAAACCACACAACAGAAGAACAAGAATCGAGCACCTTCGAGAGCAGGCGATTGGGCCAAAACAAACTGCTCTCGAAAGCTCAAGCTTGAGTTAACGAAGGAAAGCAAAGTTCCCATTACATAGATTATCTTGCAGACGCGTTACGCAGAGAAAACGTATCAAACCACGGAATGAATTAGCATCATTCGACAATGGTGTTTTCTCAGTCACAACGTTTGTCATCGGGAAAGCTTATGACAGGCACACAGGGGAAGACAAACCAGTATTTGTTTCCAGTAAGTGTATTTCTTCACATCGGTATTTACATCATAGAAATTGAAAATACACCAGCATAAATCCTGTTGATCATCGCAACAAGATCCTTAATCACATCAACTGGAAAGGCTAAGTTCGGCCAACTGTGTCCGGAGTTGCGCTTCGGAGGCCACCTTTTCTATCTGATTGGGATCCAACTGCTTCCCCGAGGCTTGGTCAGCTTTCAGCTTCTCAATTTGAGCCAGTTTCTATTTTTGATAGGAAAACAAAAACATTTGATGTTGAAGAGAATGAGGGAGATATGCAACAGGCAGTACCGTTATAAACAGTTACCACACCTGAGTTTACAAACCGGATAATAAAATCCAGACACTGGAAGTGTTTGCACAGTTCTGACAGTATAAACTTCTCGGGGGAAACCATGAAAATGCAGTACATTCCTGGTCAATCTTGCTCAAAACCTGAAAAAAGCCGTCTAACTTTGTTAGCAGAGGACACATTTCTAAGCGCAGATTCGAATGTGAGTTATGGCTTCACAGTGCAGCCTGCATAGCGCACAGCGCAGCATTTCATAATTCAGCTGAACTGAAGTAAAAACTGCGTAGAGCGTGCAATCGTAAAATCGTTTTACATAAAAGGCTCAGAACTGACTCCTCGCATCAACTAGAAGTACATGATCGTTGACATACACAAGCACTCATACTGAAAAGCTGTTAATTTGGAGCTGACGGTTGAGCAAAATTAAAAGATGAACGCGGATTGTTGGTCAGAACCGTCTAACTTTTCGACATTTATTTACCTCGTTTTTCCGTTCGCAAATGTAGAATGATAAGATCGTACCTGCGTCAACCGTCTGACTCAAACTATCTGTCGGTCTGACATACAACCATTCCAATTTCGTCCATCTGAAACGCAAAAATTAAACTCTCTGCTTCATCACGCACGCCTCCACAAAAATTTAGCAGCAGCCACGTACAGACTCGAAGTTCTCCCTTGCAGCGGCTAAACGATTGAGTACATAGTGGATTTATATATATATATATATATATATATATATATATATATATATATATATATATATATATATATATATATATATATATATATATTGATAGTAAGTAGTATATAAACGTGTGGACATAATCTCCCCGGAAGCACAAGACCGGTTTCGCGGTTGTTGCCGCTCATCAGGTATGCGTACCCGGAACTCCTCTGCCCACTTGTCCTCATACTTGTACACTCCGATGTTATATGTTCACTAGAATCTAATTTGAATCGTCTGGAGTGTGAATAGATACTCCTCATATGTAAACGTGTGGACGAAATTCCCCCGCAAGCACACAGCTGGGAATTGTTCAGTGATAACGCTGGAAATCCCCCCAACATCCGAAGCGTCTCAAACTGACGTCCACCAACAAAGCTTAACTTGTTCCAGGTAAGTGTTTATTGTTCGGTAACAGTGTTATCGGAAAAGATGGTAGTCAGTCGATTTTTCGATTACCGCGGGCAACCTTTCTCAACACCAGTTTGCAATCGAATGATCCTGAGATAATAATGTTAGCCATTGGGTGTCGGAAATTTTGTGGGTTGGTGTCTGCATTATATATATATATATATATATATATATATATATATATATATATATATATATATATATATATATATATATATATATATAATGTTTGTGTGTGTACGTGCACCGTGGGTGGTGGAAATGGGTCTGTTCTCTCAGTGTCGGCGTGGTCAATTAAGGTCAATGAGGTGTTGTGACCTTTGGGGAGTTTATACATCCGTGATGTCAATGCCATCCATATGCTTTGGATCTTTGCCCCATCGTTTCGGTTAAGGCATGTGGGGTGGGCGGTAACTGCCAAAGCCTCGACACGTAAACGCTCCGTGTATGTACGGAAACCCCGTTGGAGGATTCTGGTGTTATCGTAATCGATGGTGTGGTTCTCGGCTATAGCGTGGAGTGCGATAGCCGAGTCGTGCTCCAATTTTGTGGAAGTAATTTTTTCAATCGGCTTGGATTTCTCTTCACTTTTGTTCCAAAAGTCTCACTTTTAGCTGCCTGCTTGTTTGCCCAATGTATGTGGCAGGACAGTCTTTGCAGTTGATCTTATAAATGCAATTACTTTGGTCTTGTATCTGGAGAGGGTCCTTGGTCTTTGTGAGTTGACTCTGCAAATTATTGTTTATCCGAAAGAACACACGGACACTGTAGTTACCCAGTACCTTTCTGATTGTTTCCGAGGTACTCAACCTGTATGGGATGCCAACGGAAGTCAGCCAGTCTGTTGTATTCTTGTTTTTTTGTCGTAATTGTGTTCATCAGTTCATGTTTTTAACCGAAACGATGCGGCAGAGATTCCAGGCATATGGACGGCACTGACATCACGGATGTATAAACACCCCAAAGGTCATAACACCTCATTGACCTCAAATGACCACGCCGACACTGAGAGAACAGAGACTCATTTCCATCACACACGCACGCAAGCACGCAGGTAATTTTCCGGAGGATATACGTAAACCAAATGACATTTTTATGGGCCTTCAATGGATCATCGCATATAAACACTCTTACGAAAAACAAACCCATCGCCAAAAGAACAGGCCTTATTTGTTGGACTCTCAAAGCTTGAAATATACATGCTGAGTATTTTTTGAATGCATCACGATCGACACTATCTGTGAATTGTCAATGAATTGAATTTGAAGCGTCTGGAGTATGAATGAATGCCCTTTATTGAAGAGTCCAGAAATGAACCACAACTGTGATTTCTGTTAGTTATTCGTTCCTAAGTCGCTGCTAACCCAACGAATAAAGAGGCTGTGTGTGCAAGCGCTCACATTAATAGTAGGTAGTATACGAACGTGTGCGCAAAATTGTTGCCGCCCATCAGGCACGAGCCCAGGGGAGATGGCTAAACCCCGATTTTAAATTAACCATGGGTGGTGTACGAAGCGTACAACACTAAGCCCACCGGCATCTGTGGCGCAGGGGCATACTGGGCACCCAGGATATCTAGCGTCATCCGAAGGGCGAACGAACTGAGCAATCAGTCACCAGCTCCCATAGGTTCTCCGAAGAGGCGAATGAACCATACAATTGGTCAACGACTCATTTGGAGGAACACTGCTGCCTAGCAGGACGTGCTTGCTGGCGATTCGCCTATCCACAGTCTGAAGCGACGTTTTGTACACTGGACGGAGCATGTTCAGCGCAGTTTAGCTCGCCTTCACCTTCAGCCCCTCCCATAGCTGTTCTGGCACACGTCCCATCGTAAGGAAATCCAAGCCATAGGACGTCACAGAGCGCCGGGCTACGATGGCCTGTCCCCAGTCCCATTCAGAGGTGCTGGAAAGGAGATTGTTAGAGAACTTCAAGCATTGTTCTCCAAGGCCTGGCACTTCGAGAAAGCTTCCTGTTTATGGTTGGAATAGACCATTTTTCCCAACTTCAAGAAGTGCTCGCGCAGTCACTGTGCAAGCCATAGGGGATTAAGCCTAATCCCGATAGCGTCTAAGCTGCTAGCGTGTCATTTTTCCCAGGTTATACCACACGCGCGATGAATAAAATCGCGAGGAGCAGGCTGGGTTTCGTACCAGGCCTGGATGCATCGATCGAATCTTTACCCCTGCAACCGCCGTTAGAGCACTGTTATGCCCTCCAAAAGTTAACGATCACTGTTTGTTTAGACGTGCTGTACCAGAAAAGTGTATGTCGGTCTTCAAAAAAATATATGGCCATACCTCAGGTTGGCTAGGGCTTATGGCCAGCTTTCACCACCCTGTGGCGTCTCCAATACAGTACGACAAGGCTCCCCTATATTTCCGTACCATTTCAAATTTGCCATAAAGGACGTCCTGGTCTTCCAAACTGTGGGGATGAATTCCTCCCAGGGAACAGGGTTTTCCACCCAGAGTACGCCGAGAATATAACCTTTTTCAGTGACAGCGCATAGACAATCCAACACGCATTGGACCGATTGGAAACTGAGATGTCCCGATATGGTATGTGCCTTGCGCCTTAAAGATGCAATATTTCTTCAAGACTGGCAGGAGCCTGTGCCTGCACTCACCTTTTGTGGTGATCGGCCAGAGGTAGTCGATAGCTTCAAGAACCTCGAGTGTATATATATATATATATATATATATATATATATATATATCACACCGGCTTGAGAATATATATAAACAGGGTCGTACTTCCCACTTAGTAGGACACCCCAGTAATTAAACACGGAGAGAAACAGCTTACCGGTCTAAGAACCTTCACTAGACAGACGTAGGAGCGGAGTACGAAATGGATGCTGCCCCATCCACGTTGCGCTTGCTCCATTGGGTGCATGGGGTTAAAGAGTGAATCCGAAAGGCGGATCGATAACAAAGCACCCACAAAGACAAGACAGAATGCTTGCAACAACCAGGTCTCACGTGACAGACCAAAAGATCCTTCACAAGTTCTTTGGTCACGTTCCCGTGCTGGGTTGACGCCCAAAGACTTTAATGAAAGTCCCCAAAGAAAAACTCTTTTTGCGGTGTGGGCATAGCAAAGTGTGATTCTCCCAGTAAACTCCGGCATCTATCCACTAAAGGGATTTAACCTTATTCTAAGATCGATACAAAACGCCACGGGTTACTGCGGTTCTGTAGTAGTACGGGTGTCGCGCATATACTGAATGCACTTCATCAAGCGAAAATGTTCACTTCAATTGGCTGCGTTCAAACACCGCACACTATGTCAGGAAAGGCAACAGGCTGTACATGCTAGCACTTGTGACACCTGACAAAAAAAACGATTGACTCAAAATGTTTGTTCACCTTGGCATTAATATGACAGACTCCACACTCCCCAACGTACATACGGTAAGAACCTCGGCTCGTGCCTACCTTACTGTTGCATTTACCCCGCAACCATACCACGTTTCTATATATATATATATATATATATATATATATATATATATATATATATATATATATATATATATATATATATATATATATATATATATATATATATATATTGACACTTTTAAAATAGATGCATGCTATGTCTCCGATACACGCTTACCAGACCTCACTTATGTGATCCTGGTTAGCATTCCAGATACAACCTCAGCCTCTCACCTCACTCTTCGTGTTTCGGATAATTCAACCTGGATGGACGTTGACAACAGATCAATGAAACCTTGTATACGGCGTCTAATGCCACTTAATACTCTGGTTTAAGTAGGACTCACAAACGATGGTTATCTTCGACATCAGCTGCTTTGTCGAATGCTCGCAGATCCACCCCTCCGGATGCAATATTCAATATGTACGTAAAACCCTGAGACACCAACACACTAGGAGCCTGAGAAATGACCACGAGTAGTGGTGGATTGTGAAATGTAGGGGAATGAAAAACGCTGTTGATTAGAAGTTCCGGTCCACGAAAGGTCGGGGTGAGTGAACTAATCAAGGAATCCGACGGCTCACTGATTCATTCATTTCCAAGGGCGTCGTCTGGATCGTTGGGCAGAGCAATTAAAGGAACAATTCAGTTGGCCCACTCCTACAGTGGACCATCCAAATATACCTCCCAGAGAGCTGATGTAGGTAGATTTCACTCTTCCATCAGAAACGGAGGCTATGCGAGCGACAGGTTAATAGGAAAGGTGTAAAGCTGATGGACCGGATGGGTTGTCTCCACGTTTTTCGAAGATGAAGGCGAAACTCTGGTTTCGAAGTTAACAAAACTCCTCCGGATTACTCGGGATGGTGGGCAGATTCTCAGGGAATGGGGTGAATAGGTCACTGTGCCGATTTACAAGAAAGATGACAGATCTTCTAGTGAAAACCACAGGAAGTAGCTTCATAAGTAACCCACCCAAACTGCTCACCGGTCTTATTCTCCACCGATTACCCGGCACCCGCTCAATGTGTACACGTGAGAAGCAAGCTGGTTTACGACTCCGTCAGGGTTGTATCGACCACAACTTTAGTCTTCGGCAAACCGTAGAACAAAGACACATCTTCCGTAGGCCCACAATACTTGCCTTTCATGATCTGAAAGTGGCATTCGATTCAGTCATCAGTACAGTTCTCTGGCGCTGCCAGAGGAATTTGTTTCTCTTTCTCACTGCTTGTATGCAAACAGCTGAAACCGAGTTTGTGCTTACGACGATCTTCCACTCGAATTCACCAAGGAAAGTGATGTTTGTCAGGGTTGCCCTCTTTCATCCTCCATTTTCAACTTCATAACTGAATTGACTCTTGAGATAGCCCTATCCTCGAGTGACAATAGTGGCGTCGATCTTTCCTCAGGTGGCAAACTGTCGGATGTGGAATGCGGGACGATATTGTTCTTCTGAGTGAACATCCAGGTAAGTTGCAAGCTCTTTTAGATAGCCCAAACAACAAAGTAGCAATGTTTGGGATGCGTTTTGCACCTTCAAAGTGTAAAATGCTGCTGCAGGACTGGGTTGGCCCAGCACCAAACCTTGTGTTGGCAAGGGAAGCTCTAGCTGAAGTAGACAAGTTTTGTTACCAGGTGGACACATATCAAAAGGGACGTTCGGCTTTTGTCAACCTCAACAATTTGTGGAACACCGTGACATGCGGTTTTCTGTCGCAGGTCAACTGCACAATGCGGCGGTTAGACCCGTTCTCCTATATGGCTCAGGAGCATGGCCATTAAGAATAGTAGACGAAGACTGTCGGTGTTTGAGCACCGATGTCTCCGTGGCATTGCCCGAATATGGTAGGAACACCGTATCAGCAATACTGAGGTCAGACGTACGGTGTTGGGAACCAGAAGTTAGTCTCAAGATCAAGTACTGAATCTTAACAGCTCAATGTTGTTGGGACATGTGTCACGCATGTCCACCGATAGGCTTCCTTGGTGTGCTCAGTTCTCCGAGGCAGATAACAGCTGGAAGGTAGGTCGAGGTGGTCGGTCCACGACATGGCAAAACGGTATGAAAACCTTGACCATTGGACTTGGTCACGTAGGACGTACGAAACTTCCGGGTTGGGGCTCACGTGATCCGTTTACCAAATGGTTGGAGACATTAAGTGATATGGCTAGGTGTCGCGTCCAGTGGCGTATTTGCATTCGGACTATTTCTTCGTCGTCGTGATTTCTGCATGTTACCTCCATTTTTGGTTCTTTCTCGCTTTGTTTTTTTTCTTTCTGCCCTTAACTGGACGATGCCGCAAGGTGGTAACCGAAACCGGAGCACGAAAATTAGAGGTCAGTAGCTGGATAAACTGAAAAGTGAAACTCCGCAGTGAAACAAAAATAACCACTAACCTTTCGTAGTTGACTTCGTTGCTTTGCCTTTCCGTTGTCACCAGTTCCAACTTGACACGGCTGGTTAGATGGGACGGTGGATGACTGGTCAGCAGACTTTTGTGGTTTCTTCTGCTTTTTTTGTTTTGAGTTGTTGTACAACTCTGAGGAAGTAGAACGCGAAAATACAGGATAATTATCAAATAGGTCGCAATCCCTCGGTTTAATATGGACGCGTGTGCGACTTCACTACGAAAAAAGATAAACATGGCATTCTGTGAACGGAAATCGATCGGAAAAACACTCTCTTTACAGGTCGGAGTCGGTTACCATCAAAATCTTCGAATTCGAACCAGCATGCGATTACCCAATCAGTTTAACTAGGATGGTAACGTGGTGGGAAATTCCGACTTCAGAGAGATATCTCAAGGTAGAATCTGAATCCCGAGAAGAGCTCGGAGTAATGTATTTTAACTTCATTCTCTGACCAATACAGTTATATATATATATATATATATATATATATATATATATATATATATATATATATATATATATATATATATATGCATGCATGCATGCTAGGGAAGCATGTTTATGAAAAATTTGTACGCCGTCAATAACAAAATTGGTTATTTTTGATAATAAGTGTTGATTCGTTGGGGGAAAAACATCTGCTTGGTCACTATACTATCTATATCGTGTTGTTTTCCTGTGATACAACAGGACTACTAAGTGAAGCGATTTATTCAGTCCACTTGTACCCAGGAAAACTATTCAATCACATTTTTCAGCGAATATTTTTATCTTGCATCAGCATGTACTGGTCCCTATTCAAACACCTCCCGAGCGACTGTGGGTGGTCGAGTGGTTTAGAGTGTTCCTTCAGCACATCGGAGGTCATGGGTTTTAATCCCGCCATCGCGAATTACTTTGGTGGTAGACAGTAGTCCACTGTCATCCGGATCGTAATCATACCCGGCGTGCTGGAACTTACCGGGGCCACCATTCCAAGTCTTAGGGTCTGATTGCCGGTTACTCCTAATACTGAGGTGATGGGAGATACTCCTTAAACCGTACTCATGCGAAATCATACAATAAAAAGATGACCGTCAGGAAGACAATACAACTGCGCTATCCTGGCCGGCAGCTTCAGCTGTATTGTATTTATATGGAAATTACCAATGAGTAATGAGACAAAAGCATGTCTGCGGTAAGAGAACACTTCGAATTAATGGCCTCTACTAGCAGTAGATTGCGGGGTAGATCTACAGAAACAGTTATCCACGTTCGACTCATAATCGGTCAAGAAAAGAAACGACTGAAAGGCAACAGCCGTCATGATCAAGATTTAGCTCTCATTCCACACGCTTCAACATGACTGTGCTACTGAACTCTGTTTCCATGACGGAATGAATCTGTTACCGATACGTGTAGGTCAGTGGTGAATCAAAAACGTCCTAATGGCAATACATATTGTTTTGAAATTCGGTGTGACCATTGTTTAACACCACCTTGGTGGAAAGTCAAATCTACGGCGCCACATCCGCCGTGAACCTGAAGTGATGCTCAAGTTAGAAAGATTGAATGAATAAGGTGCACATCTGCAGTTTCCAATCACAAAAGGATTCTAGCACACGCATCTCACTAAATCACACGACAGAAGAGAAAAAGAGACAAAAAGACCGGTGAATCCAGCGTTTTAATTCAGACGTTGAATTTCCCACTTACAAGCCCAAAACCTGTAAGGAAGGAGAGCGATTCGAGCCTACTGATTCCCCAGCTAACGGTAGGTGGTTGAGCATGGACAAGACAACGCGCCACATTGACTAGCATCTTCTGAAGAGAAGATAGTTATGGCGAAGACTTATGCTTGTGAGATGACTGTCACCACTACTAATTTGTATCGACTCACCGGGGTCCAAACCAACCGGAATATTCATTTTGGTAACTGGTTTACTTCCAACTGCATTGGCTACTGCAACAGCTTGCTTGGCGACGGCAGAACGGTTGCGCAAAGCTGGGGGAACGTATACTCCTCCGGAACTGCTCGGATTAGCTTCTGAGGCCGCGGTTTTAGCAGGAACCTGAAAATACCGGTGAAAATGAGGAAGAGGAACATCTGATTGGTTGTTCAACGTTCAGAATAACAAATGCCCTAAACATTAGTTCTTATTTATTATGAAAGTAATCCAACGCTCACATTTAAACATCCAAAGCCATAAACAAGTGGTGTCACATCTGGAAACAAGATGTACCAAGCTAGAAATCCTCACAGGACCGAAAATGAGTTTACATACCGGATCAAATTTCTTAGGTTTTGGAACTGGGGGCAACGGGTACTGCGGAACCACTTGAACGTCATACAGTTCGTGCTCTGTTACTGCCGGAAGGTCAAACGTTGCGGGCCGTGGGACAGCTCGTGGGGCGACATTTTGGTAAATCACCTGATTTCCGCTGTAGTGCCATATTCCGAAACTATTGAATAAGATAGACGGTCGGTTTGTATCGACATTCTATGAAACAACAGCATTCAAGTGCAAACATTTTACCGCATAGCATCAGAAGCAAGGGGAATCATAACAATAGCAATATTTAATTGGAATGAATTTTTATGTCAGGGGATTATGCATATTTCTGGAACTCAAATACAACGCAAGTAACCAAATATGGGTCGCTTGGTGAGGGGAAATGGATCCCTGCAATTGATTCATTTCTGGGTCACAAACACAAAATTTTCCTCAAACTGGATATTGATCAAACAAATCACTGACTTTCGGCGCACAGCAACGAACGGCCATAAAGCTCTAGTCACGTTTAGACTGCGTGAAACGAAGTCTCCAACTAATTTCTGAATCAGTGGCTTTTCTTAGAAGAACAGTTCAATACCACTCCGAATTAAGTGAGCTCTAGGTACGTCCGGCCGTATTAAATGGACTTATCATAGGAAAAGCGTTAATTATTGTCTTTCTTCATAGAAGCTTCTCACGGACTCACTGTCCGACCCGACCTATCGGGATATTGGGATTTACCTCTTCAAGTATTGTCATTATTATTAGGATTCGTGATTCAGTGTTATGATTATCGACAGCATACAGTAAACACCAATGAGCGCTACCTCACTTACTGGTGGCACAAACCGAGAAAGAATCTCTAAAAACATGTCATATGGGGTAGACGACAACAGATATCATACATATCTCGCAATCACTTGCAAGTATTGTATGGGATCGCTGATACTTTGCTTGCCTGACTGTCTTTTGAACTGTACCTTTCACACACAAACCTCAGGTCATCCGACCAATCCTGCACTCGGAAGCACCAGACTCGAGTTTCGCTCTCGATAGAGCGCATCAGCTGCTTAGTGATTGATCGAATAGCCTAAGCTTCCAGCATGAATAGTGGAATTCAAAGAACAGTCAGCCAAGCGAAATAGATATCATTTTCGAAACTATAGGGAATACACGATCGGATCGTGTGAGTTTGTCACAAACCCCAACGAGTGTCGTTCGGTCGGTAATACATAATTCTCCCGTTCCCGTACTACTATCGGTACTCGATCTCAGGATAAGCCAGACAAGCAAGGAAGAATACCGAAGACAAGACCTTCAGCTCAGCCGCGTATTTGGGGCTGGACCAAAGGTGATTGTACATTGAAACTCCGCTGCTTATATACAAAACTGTGCGACCATGAAGAATAAAATAACATAGCGGGCCTCGGCGAGGGTGAATTATACAGTTCCACCACAAAGTACAACCACGAGTCATCCAAATTCCAAGTCGATATCAAACATCTCCAAAAGGACACACAGTAGGTAAAAACCGACCGAAGACTCCAATTCCTTGGACTCGTTTTTGTAGAGAAAGGCATTTCCCCAACAGAGTTCGCATGCATGCTTAGCCAGTGTGTGCACAGGCACGTAGCTTCGCCTATTGGTACTTTTGCTGCGCCTGATGCTCGCTTCGATCATATCCACGTAGACATTGTGGGTCCACTGACCCCATCACACAGGTATACCTACTTATCAACGTGCATCGATAGATTTACAAGGTGGCCCGAGGCTATTTCCATCTCCATCGTCACAACCGAATCAGCAGCTCGACATCTGATAGAACGATGGATAGTTTTATATGGCTGTCCTTCTACAATCACTGCCGAACGACGGCAAAAATTTGAGTCCGATCTATTATCTTCATTAACTCACATGCTGGGTACGGAATGCATTTGCACGACCGCGTACCATCCGGCATCGAAGGGTTTAGTCGAACGTTTTCAACGCCAATTCAAAGCGGCTCTTAAAGCACACAAGTGCCCCAACTGGTAAGAAATTTTGCCGCTAAGTCTGTTTGGTATCAGGACTTGCATAAAGGCAGATATCCCATGTTTCGCCGCAGAACTTGTCCACGGCACGACATTACGAATGCCTGGGGAATTCTTTACGCCACAGAGTACAGATTCATTTGCCGTACATACCTACGTTCACCGTTTGTCTACGTACATGCAAAAGCCCGCTCCGGCGCAGACTCGAATACAGCGACGACAAGATTTTGTTCCGACCGAACTCGAAACCTGTTCGCATGTATTCATTTGCGTTGATTCGGTACGCAAACCATTACAACAGCCTTACGAAGGTCCATTTCGCGTGATTTCCAGTCACGATAAGACCTTTAAGGTTGACCGACACGGTCGCGTCGATACTGTCAGCAACGATCGTCTCAAAGCCGCGTACGTTGGTGATAGTTTCTAGCCCGCTGACAAAAGATCCGATGTTAACCCTGCACTACCTGTTGACGACACTTCCGTGTCACGCCAGCGTCTGCAGTTAGCGTTGCCTGGCTACGACTTCGAATGAGTCCATCGTCTCACGTTCAGGACAGCCCCCAGTTAGTTCTGCTACCACTTCGAATGAGATTGTCGTCCTACGTTCAAGTCAGCAGCCCATGGGTTCTGCTACGTCCTCGAATGAGAATAATGTCTCACGTTCAAGTCAGCAGCACACGCCTATAAACCCGTCCGCGCATGAGGCGCCCGTCTCACGTTCCGGTCGGAAGAACGTTTGCCTGGCACGTTTTCGCGACTAGGTCAAACATGATCTTAATCACTGCACTTCGCAGTAATAACTTTCGTGTTTACCGTTTCGACACGACTTAACATACATCACTGGTTATTACTGTATACTAGTAACGTCCATTGAGGTTGCTACACCACTTTCCGTCTTTTTTCGTTTATTGGAACCCCGCTACACGGTATGCTTCGCTGGTCTCACGAAATACGGAGAATTTTGGCACCAACGTTTGCATTCTGGTTAGGCCCTATCGCTGTCGTTCCTTGCCGATGGCGAACCTACCGATTTGGTTCCCGGATATCATATTGGTTAACGATTACCCGACGCTGGACATTATTGATGTAGCATACCTGGATGACGACTTACGCAACCAGTGTCATTGGCAACGAATCTGGTTTACGCTCGACCATCATTCTACGGTTCCCGCCTACTACGGATTCTACCCGTCAGCATCCTACAGCACAGCTACATTCACGCATTTTGCACCCATTCACGAGCACGAATATCGTTTAAATGCCCTCGCCTACCTGATATTTTTCGAAAGCTTTCCATGCTTTCTAGCGGGGGACTGCTGTAGTGGCCCAAATCGTTCGGAGAAAATGACAGTTTTCTGTACGCCATTTAGGATCTACTTTTTTTACGATATTTTCTGACGTTCGATTTCGATCTCACTGTTTTGTTCAGTTGCGTACGTCTAACTGGACTGACTTTTCCGAGCTTTCTGTCGACCACGTTTTTGAATCACTTTTATTTCCGGTTCTTCGCCGACTGTACACGCTCGCGGTTCGCCCTCTGCTTAGTCGTTGCGTTCGTTTTCATCCAGTGTATTTCTCGTATCGATAATGTTTCAGTACCACGATATGTAGAATACACTTTCGCATCTGTCCACCGACTCGCGTCTTCTCTGTTCGTTCGATAGAGGGGATTTCGTTGGCATTACGTTGTGAGACCGGATAGAAGATACGTTCATTAGCTGCGCTCGAATGTTTTTTATAACAGCGTGCAGATGATGTTTTGCCCCATGATAAACAATGCGATATTTTTTGGAGAACCTGAATAAGTGTGAAGATGTTTAAAATGTGTATCATACATCTAAAAAAGAAACTAGCGCTTTAGACCTCATTCGTCTCAAAACCAAACCTTTTGCTAGCGTGGGAAGTATTAGCGAAGTCGAAGTCAGCGATCACAAGGATGGAGAACAAAATTCATTGGAGGATAAAACTGTCAAAGACGGTTTATTGATTAGTCAAACCAATGGCACAACGTACCCATTGTTCACTCGCATTCTGGGAGCCGTTGTGGAAAGTAGCAAGTGTTCCCCGTCGTTGAACCAAGACACGCTTGTCACGTCCGTTGTTTTGAAAGTGGATAATTTCTCGTACTGATTGAAATTCCACACACTCATATCACCGGTAAGACTACCCAAACCGGCTAGAAGAAGCAGTGATGATCGAGAGCAATAGTGCGCACGGTGTTGAGTTAGGGATCAATTTGCGTGAAGTGCATACTGATTCCGCAAGTTTCTTGGAAAGTGCTACGGTGAACACAATAATTGCACAGTTGAGGACGATGAAGGGGAACCCATCGCCAAATGAAGTTCTTAAGATTCACATAGAAAAAGTATCCAGTAGGACAGAACGTCTGTCCGTGCGTCAGGGAACTGCAATGCTTGGAAGTTACAGTGACCGCCGCACAGATTGCTTCATCAAACGGTATGCATAAATAGACATTTTAGGACGGCTTGATTCGAGAAAACAAAGATGCGACCATCGCTATCTGTAAGCCGTGATCGTTTACTTTCGCTCTCTCTCTCTCTCTCTCTCTCTCTTCTTCAACAGGATTTTACAAGTAGAAGATATTTGTTTTCTAGTACCCCAGTATTCCATACTAACTCTTTGCGTCACGAAATACATGATGACGAACTCTCTTTGGTGGATCCTCTCTCGCATTCCAGAAACCAAACGCCTCGTCATGCATGAATCATACGACAAACTGAAAACCCTTAATTATTTCCTGACAACTGTAGGCTGCAAAAGCAGTTTGGAGGTTTCCAAGCGCGAAAGTGAAGGACATCAAATTAGCTTACTGAACTCCAACAACGAGAATCCCAGTGAGTTTAAAGTATGCCAAATGCACCAAGAGCGAAAAAACCAAGCTTTACGCCACGTTCGGATTGTAATACGAGCAAATGAAAAGGATATGATTTCCGTGAGGATTGAAGTATATCTGATTCCAAGAACCGGTACCAAAATCGAATACGGGTTCACAATTAGTGCCAAATACGGTAACCGAAGCCGGCATGACTGCAACGAAAGTGGATAAAAATGCCAGAATGGAAAAGCAATACAGAGTACTTAAAAATAAAGCATGATATACCAAAAACACAACTTCACGTGATCTCTTAACTCCGTACTAACCTGATGATCGAAACTAGGCCTATAGCTACCACAGTAGTTAACAATCGTTGTACCGTATCACCAAACTTGGCGAGAGAGGTTAATGGGTCAGTGTGAAGACGGCAGAAACAGTAACGGGCCCGGGTGCATGCGCTTGTACATGTGTGCGCTGTCAACCACACATATATTAACATATTATCATCCTCGGAAGAATTTAGCGCGCCGCACAACTCGAAGATAGTTAGACAACCAGTTACAGTTAGACGTTAGTTTGCGGTGGTACAACATTGGCTAAGTCGATTGCACTGCCTCACGTCTGTCTGTGCTACATTTTGTTATGAACCTGATCGGTGTCACTTTGGGATAATTTTTCAAAACCAACGTATGTCACCCAGAATCTGCTTCTCAGAAGAACCATTCACTCGAATTACAGATACAATATGTTCCGCTTCAATATCCACCACCCGTTTTTATGAAAGCCGGCCGAGACCAAGTGGGACTAGGAAACACAAGCGAGCCGGTTGGTAGACTGCCCTTATTCGCAAAACGCCAAGGAAGATGACAGCTCTCGCACTGGTCAGTACTAACATCTGGTCCCCTTTTAGAAAGATATCTTTCCTTTTTTATTACATGCTTGTGCATGAGTGCAGTGGAAGGGGTATGTACCCCATAGCCGCGAGGCCCACTGCACTATCAGGTATAACCGGCAACCAGACCCTGAGACTTGGAGTGGAGAACCACATAAGGCGACAATAGGTCAGGTGTGATAACGATCCGGACGACAGTGAAATGCTGTCTACCACCAAAGTAACCGGCGGTGGCGGGGATTCGAAGCTCGGACCTCCGAGGTGGTGTTCGAACGCTCCTACCCAATGTCCTGAACTCTCAGATTAACAGGAACACCTGTGTGACCCGTGTACAAGAGTCAAGGTGAAATGAAAGCATTGACGATGAACGCAGACTCCTTGAGAACTTTAAAGACTTTCGTCAAGACAGAAAACAGTACAAGAAGACAGGTAGTGGTGTGGTCCCTTACATGAATTCCGAGTGGTTTGGCGAATTTCAGGTTGTTTTTACTTTCTCTTGTAACGGGACTGACCGCATGGCTGCTAAATGTCACCTTGAATTCCCGCCTTCTCGAGGTACTGTGATCAATGACCTGCACATAACACTTTTTTGTTCCCAGAGGGACATAGACCTTTTCTTCGACGTTTTATACCTGTTCTGATTCTATTATTATCTAACTGTATTGATATTTGGCAGATTTTGATAATGTTTTGAGGTGATCCAAATGTGAAAAGTCTTTGGCCTTGGCAGGATTCTAACTGTTTATTTATTGCTGTCGATGATTTTCATCAGGCGCCTACGTATCCCTTACTTGTTTTTGGTTTAGGAGACCTCTGTCTTATCCCAACTAGAGGCTTTAGACAGAACTATCACCAACCATCCCGAACCTCCTCACCTAAAACTGAGAGCTCCTGTTTCAAGACAAAACAAATGAAAGTCACTTCTAGAAACCGGTCACCTACCAACATTACCCCTCTGCAAAGATCCCTTTTCATTGTTTCTTCCTGGTTTTCTTTTGACTGCTCTGTTTGCCCGATGGACTTATTCACGAAGGCATTGAGTGCGGTATCAGATTTGTGTTGTTCTTCGAAGATTTCATTTCTTAAACAATGGCAGAATCGTCTCTCCATTGCTGAAATCTCTGATAAGGCAACAAAAGCATGCCTATAAACTACACGACCAGGCGTCTGTGAAACGGCACTCCATCCTAATCAAACAGATACGACGGCTGAACATGGCATTTGCCCACCGGTTCAAGATGAAAGTCACAGAGGAACTCCTCGTGAACCTTGGTGGCTGAGCTAGTTTTATTTCTACAGTATTTGTTTTTATGCTCATTTCAAAGTGTTAATGATCAGTTCTTTCCCTTTGCCTGAAATGCGAGTTTGTTAGCTTTCTGAAGTCTTAAAAGCAATACAATACAATGTGGTAGGAGTCATCGAGTGAACGATGCACGGCGAGGACGGAAACACGGTGCGAAAGGTGGGAAGGATGACCGGGTAATGCTAGAAGGTCCTAAAACATCCATCATTACCAGTTTGGGGGTAACATTTAGAGAACGACATACACGTATCCTTAACGAAAGGGGAATGAAAATAGCATTATGGCAGGGTGAATGTAACTATAATCTGTGCTTCAAAGTTTCCCCATGCGCAATTCACAGTCATTCAGGTGGTGAAAAAATTGGACTTCGCGTCGGCTGCTTGCACACAGACTCCGAACTGTCATCGAATGTTGCTGAGTACTTTTGGACGTATTACATGGAAAGTTCTTAAATGTTAGGTGGGGTAGGCCGTTGTATCATCTGCTTGGTGCTAGCAATAGTACCTGTGAGCGAATGACCGATTGATATCACTAAACGGTTAGGCCCTGTTCGGTCAAAATAGATAACCTGTCAAGCACATGAAATAATATAGCGCATGCAACTTTGTGTTAGTGTTTTCACTAATCCTCCACGACGAGTCTGTGCGATGGGGACCGACGAAGTGGTAATCTAAGTGGTCAAATATTATAGCAACCGGATACTTTCACAAGAGAACCCACCACCGGACGAGGCCTATAGTTCGCAAAGATCAACTCTTGAATGAAACAACATACATTTATTTGGATGATGTTCAATGTTAAATGGACGCGTTAATATACGGCAACACAGCGTCGGAAATGATGGCAGTCAGTCGACGTTTCGGTAGCCGCGGGTAAACTTTCACAAGACCAGATTAGAACCGAACGACCCTAGGACATTAATCCCAAACCACTGGGTTTTAAAAGGTGCGTGTGAATGTGTGTGTACAGCGGGTGCGGGAATGGGTAATTCACTGAAGGTTAAATATCGGAGCTCCAGTGGTACCACGTTGGAGTACCTCGGTCGCTTGTTGAGTCACAAATTACAAACCCACCAAGGGAACTCCGGAGAAATGGTTTAACGTGAAAAAATGAAGAGTTATAGACAAGGTCGGTTGGAAAAGTGGCCCACGTAGTGTAGCCCTACCGAATGATATCTGGGCGTTCCCAGTCACATGCAACAACTCAGCCTTTTTCGACAAAACACAAAACTAAATGACTGCATTTCTCTTAATTCATTATCAGTCAATAATGAAGTCGTATATTATTATCATCATCGTCGTACAACGTTAAACAATAGGGCAAGCCCCACTGACCACTGTCTTTTCAATTACGTTGCATGTACAAGCAGAAAGAATAAACGTACAAGATGGACAGGAAGTGGGAAAAAGAAACGCCTAAATAGCCAACACGCGGAATACACAGTTTAACTGTACAAACGCACATCGATCAATCATTCTCATTCGACAGGAAGTTCGCGATAAGCCAGCCAACTGCTAAAGGGATCTTTTCGACTCCAACCACGAAGACGTGAGGCACCTACTTTTCCGAAGTTCGTTGTAAACTTCCTCATTACTCGTTACGTCATCTGTTGACCTCCACGTGGTTTCTTCCACTCCTTAGAATGAACGGAAAACATGGCACGGTAAGGTAGACATATGTTTGTCATTCTTAACACGTGCTCCGACTAGCGAAGTCTACTGATCTGGATACGTTGAGATAGAACATTCTCCGAACTGGTACTTATTACTCGATTTCTGACCTCGAAATTACTCACTCGGTCACTCCATTCAACCTTAGCGATACCGAGCAAACAACGATGGTCGAAAGCCTCGAGATGACGAATATATTCCGCACGCAGACCTCAAGGCTCGCAACCATACAACAAAACTGAAAGCATCGTAGTACAGTACACAAGAAATTTCGAATTCAGTGAAACGTCAGGTCGGTACCACAAGTACTTCAATCCAGCGTATGCCCCTCGAGCCTGTTGTCCGCAGGCGTTCCTCTAGCGAGCCGGTGTCAGTTCAGTTCATGAAACCAATGACCTCGTATTTCGGTGCTCTGGTTTCGATTGCTTTCATCAAGAATCGTCCAGCAAAGCGCATAAAGAACACAAGCATAAAATGAAATGATCCAAAGGCAAAATGATGAGCGGATTTCAAGACAGAGAAACAGTCCGAATGAAACCGCGCCAATGGCCGCAACACCTAGTCATACCACCTAATGTCTCCAACCATGTCGTAGGTGGGTCACATGGAGCCCAACCGGGAAATCTAGCAAATTCTACTTGGCCAAGGTTTTCATACTGTTTGCCATTTCATGGACTGATCACCAGAAACTACCTTTCAACCATGACCATTCGGAAGGTCTGCTGCAGGAGTGGGCCAACTGAATTGTTCTATAAATTGCTCTACTCAACGATCTAGGCGACGTCCCTGGGAATGAATGAATCAGTGAGCCGTCGTATTCCTTGATTAACTCACTTACCCCGGCCTTCCGTGAACCGGAACTTCTAACCAAACGGAAAATATTGCGAGTATTGTCAACAGACGCAGCGTTTTCCATTTCCCTACATTTCACAATCCACCACTACTCGTGGTCATTTCTCAGGCTCCTAGTCTGTTGGTGTCTCAGGGATTTACGTACTTACTGAATATTGCATCCGGAGGGGTGGATCTGCGAGCATCCGACAGAGCAGCTGATGTCGAAGAATTCCATCGTTTGTGAGTCCTACTTAAACCAGAGTATTAAGTGGCATTAGACGCCGTATACAAGGTTTCATTGATCTGTTGTCAGCGTTCATCCAGGTCGTGTACATTCTGTTGAGTAGATAACAGTGTGGACAGCTGCACCTAGAAAGCAGATCGTCGGTTAAATCTAGAAGCAACAGCACGGGATGGGTGGGATTTACGTTGGTGCGACCACGGACGCGACGTAAGCAGAAGCGACCACGTACTAAGGCGTGATCTGAGTCTACGGATGTAGACCAAAAATAACGACAATCTTCAACTGATTCGCGCTAGCGGTGACCAATCACAATATACTTAATGTGGGTCTAACGTTGTGAAGACACTGAGGACACCATGTTAGTCCATGTCGCTTCTTATGGCAAACGTCCGCACTAGTGAGAAACAAGCTGTGGTCGGAGCACAGTTGAGTGAAACGATTGCCGTTATCAGTACGGTTGCTGTGATAGCGAGTGGGATTCCTGTGTGCCCTTTGGAATCTCCAAAACGGCCATCTTCAGTGTTGAAATCATCAGCAATGACCTCCACGTCTGTTGAACGCACGCTTTGATGCAATCGGAACAAATCCTGACAGAATTGGTCCTTGGTTTCAGAGGAACTGCAGTCAGTGGGTGCATACACAGACACGACGAACAAGCGTGAACGATTCAGTTTGTTGTTGTTGACATGCACAAACTCGTTCAACCGAACTGCACACAAACGACCGCTGACTGGAATGCAGTCTAACAGTGCACGCTCAGCTCTCGCGCTGAAAGCAATCCCAACGCCAGCCTGACCAGGAAAACCAGACATCGAATCACGCGAAAAGTAGGACGAGGGACTGAGGTTGTATCTGGGGTAGGAACCGCGATCACAGAAGTAGAGTCTTGTGGGGGGGGGGATCTTGCCCATCAACTGGTTTAGAGACTGAACTGTCTGGCCTCTGCATATTGACCTGTCAGGCATGATTGCATCTCCGGTTTAAGGAAGCCATCCTTCATAGTTCTTCTGGTCAAGGAGGCACGCAAGCCATCACACCACGTCATGGTGCAGTGTCGTCGTGATGGGCGAGCCGGTGTGAGACGAAGTAGGAAAATTGAGGCTAATATCTTGTTGATTATTGGAAGTTAACTGATCCCACGATGATTGCGTACTTCCTTCTTGAAGATGGCTACAATCAATGACCCGCCCCATAATAACGGAATACGCTCTTCGTTCCAGACACCACGGACCAAGGTGGTAAGTGATTTTATCAAGGTATCTCCAGCCAGTTTCAAAAGAACTGGAGAAGAAAAGTCGGGACCAGGCGCTTTCCACGTTTTGGTAATCGAATGCTCGATTTCACTTCAACTTCTGGTGGAGGCTCAAGTGATACTTCCGAAGAAATTGCAGTTATTAACGTCGGAATAACTGCATTACCTCGCGGCCAGCTGCTCCTCGAAGTTCTAGGCCCAACGGTCGAGCCTTTGCTGTATTCTTTCGTCGTTTATTCTCCGATTGACGGTACCTTCCATTGGATTTTTCGTCCGATCAACAGCGTTCATTAGAAATTTGAGTAGTTCCAAGTGGAACTAGAATCAGCGAAGACTGTATATTTCCACTGTTCCGGCTAGCATCGGTTGTCTGGAACCTGAGTAATAGGACACATCAGGTTCTGATCTGTCCCGTTGCTTTCTCAGTTCGTCGACAATTGGGAATAAGATGTAGATCAACCTCTCAGGCGTACTTTTACAGATAACAGAACTTAGAAGTGTCGCAAGAATAAGTCCTTCATGGAAAAACCAGGTTTTGGAGATAATCTGAGAAGACTGGACAAGCGATGAACACGTGCTCAACATAAAGATACATCACGACAAACACGATGCAAGAATTTACGACGCGCATATGGAAAAAACAAACAATAGTAATACGAATGACCAAATAGTGGCATAAAAAGAAATCGAATTTGCAGCGCCATCAAGTGATCACTGTGATAGAGAACGGAGAAAATGCACCCGCAATTCGATCGGAAAACTCACATCCATAACAGACTACGAATAAATTTTGGGATCCAGATGACTTCCCCTTCATCGTAGCTCCAGTGGGTCGCCAAGCTACCTGATGAATTGGGCCTTTACGAGGCATTACCACATTCGCAGTGTCCCGCGACTGGATTGTTGTCAAATAATGCAGACACTGTTCACCGTAGTAGCTCTCGTCACTAACCTGTGACACAAAGATGACCACAGAAAAGGCCGTTTTAGTCATTTACTAACCGAGCTTGCACAAAATTTGAGAGACAAATCATAAATGCACTATACTCTGTTTGCAGGAAATTGAGCCTAACCTTGGTGGACGTCAAAACGAGGAGATCGGTGCCGGAATCGTTCCACACAAGGCGAACTGTGTCAGCCCGATAAAATGATTTATTTGTGACTGCGACACACTGTCCGTTCCGCAACTGGAACAACCGTACATTAGCTGGCTGGTCCTGAGGAAAAATACACGGAGAGAATTTAAAAAACAATTGTTACCGCGGTCATCAATGGAAGCATATTCTAAGCCACAATCAGACAGAATTTGCATTATATAAAACCTAGTATAACAGCGGCCACCGAATAGGAAACCCGACCAACAGATAACCAGAAAAACTCCGCTCCCTTGGTGATAAAAATATTCCCGCTCTCCGAAGGTTCATTTCCACTCCGTTGTCTGACACTGACCGGTATTCACGGAGCGTTGCTGATTATTAGGACTGAGACAACACATTCCAAATCCACAATCACCGACCAACTTACGTCGTAGAGACAGTGCTTTGTTTTCCCGGACTTATCGAAGCCTTAATGGTTCATCATTTCAAGTATCAGGGTCAAGATTGCTACTTCACCCGGGGAATGTAGTGAGCCCCTTCGACAACCAATATGCATTCTTAATAAGACTCATGTCTAACCACGGAAATGAGAAAATGAAGGTCAACACAAGAAAAAATAGAAACAGTGAAAGTGAGTACATAAAGAAACTCAATCGCTGAGGACATACGGTCGATATGAGAGTAACAGTGATTGCAAAAAAGGACAACAGTAATTCTAGTGTACACGGTTACTGCACAAGTTTGCCGTTCAAATTCGAAATCGAATTTTAGAATTTCATGTACAGCCGCCTGTATCCCAAACAGTACTGAAATGACCACACAGAATCACCTGCAACAGGTAAAACCAAGCGCAAAAAGCTCGCTGGTTAATATATACGAAGCCTTTTATTGGGTGCAGTAGAAGAGGCATTCTCCATCACCTCAAAGGCCCACTGCGCCATTAGGGATAACCGGCAACCAGGCCATGAGACTGGAGTGGCGAGGAACTACGTAAGGTCCCAGTGGGTCAGGTGTGGTAGCGATCCAGGCGACAGTGGATTGCTGTCTACCACCAAAGTAACCGGTGTTGGCGGGGATTCGAACCTCTGACTCCGGAGGTGGTGATCAAACACTCTAAACCACTCGACCACCACCGGTCTTGATCCAACGCCGATTAGAAGCTGAATGGATCCAAGTCAAATTGTCACAGACGAGTAGCACCTCTGAGTTGGTTGATTGTCGTGTCCCTTGGGGCATCCTTCATCTCCCTGGCCTCCATCATTCGCCCAGCTCTAACCTGTGGCTCCACGAAGCTGAAGCATGCATCAGCGGCCACAGCCCGGTAAGTCGCTTGACAGGCGGGCTAAGCCAGACTGAGGGTAACCAAGGACTAAAAACCTCCGAAATATGGTGTTCGGCATGCGATGACAGATAGTCTTGAATGGGGGGACGAGATCTACTGATCCAAAGGCCACAAAGGAAAACTGTCCAACCTATCCGACCCTCTATTCCGGAAGAGGCGAATGAGCCCCACAGCAGGCCACCGGCTCATCTGGAACAACCCCGCTGCTTTGCAGTCTGCATTTGGGTGTGCAAAGACTAGAGATGCATCCTCAAACAAAAAGTCTGTAGAAGACTGTCGAGCGTGCCGCGGCGCAGTGACGAAAAACGCAAACGACACAGACCACGTTCTTGTTCGTGCGCGCTTCAGAATTCTTCTATCCGCACGCCCTAGGGTCTCTCCACCGACCCGCATAAACGTTGCGGCCCTGGAAACGCCAGGGAAATGCCAAGCGCTGTTAAGCGCTATAGCCACCTGATTACACACATTAACCAATGTATCATCGGATTCAACTCAAGTAGAAGAACAGTTGATGGTAATCAAATCGACGGTAAGAGAAGCTGCCTTAAAAAAAACTAGGAAAAACTGAAAGGCGTCTAAAAGACTGGATTTCGGAGGGCACACTTAAACTGTCGCCTAAAGCACACAAAGCCCGGATATCAGGATGTGGCGAACGCCGCAGATTGAAACGCGAGGCCTCGCGCTTCGCTTTGGCTGGTTGCAAGCGGTACTGGATAGGAGCTGAAAAACTGGAAATGGCAGCAGGGATCTGTGACTCTGGGAAACTGTTACCCCTCATTCGCAACGAATCGGGTAGACACGAGTAGCTCTTGAGCGACACAGCCGGTCTGCTCATACCTGAGCAGGAAAGAAAAAATAGAGCGATGGGTAGAGCACCTCGATCGATTGCTCAACCGACCATCAGTTTATACGACGGCCGTACAACCCCCATTTTATGCAGAGCCGTACGATGTCAATTGCGAAGCACCGAACACAACTGGAATAGCCACAGTCACCAATCACCTAAGAACTACAAAGTTACTGGAAAAGACGGCATCCCACCTGAAGTCTGCAAGTGCTGGCTGTCGACACTGATCGACAGATTACACCCTATTTGGCTCCATATTGCGAGAAGAGGTCTTTCCGACTGATTGGGGTACGACCGTTCTGCTGCCAACCCCGAAGAAGGAAGACAAGTCAGTGTGCGAGATCTAAAGGGTGATCCGCCTAACAGTCGTGGCTGCGAAGATTTTCTGCGTGCTGGTGCTCAACCGCTTCTCTGTTGCGATAGAACGCCGCACTCGACCAAACCAGGGTGATTTCCACCGTGGTAGAGGCTGTGTGGACCAAAGACTCACACTACGTAGAACACTGGAGCACGGCTAAAAGTTCCGGCAGCCAACAGTAGCCTGTTCCATCAACTTTCGGGTCGCCTTTAATTCAGTCAACCGGGAGTGTCTCTGGGCGACAATGGAATCAAACGGGATGCCCGCTAAACTCGCGAGGCTTCTGAGAGGATACTATTTATCCACTAGAGCGCGGGTCCGTATGTATGGTGAAGAGTCATCTGAGTTTACATTCACCACGGGCGTCCAACAGAGCTGCCCTCTTTCACCAACGCTGTTCAACTACGGGATCGACTGAACAATGAGACAGGCACCGACTGACTATCCCGATATCCAACTGAGTCAGGAAATGTACATCTCGGGCCTAGAGTTCACGAATGACATTGTTGTGCTAGCGGACTCTCCAGTTACGCTCCAAACATCACCATCATCATACAGCGTTAAAAAGTAGATAAAGCCCCACTGACCTCTGCCTTCCTCACCATGTTGTACGCTGAATTAGAAAGTAGGAATATACAAGATGGAGAGGGACTGGACCTACATGGGTGGGAAAGGGAAAGAATGCCCTAATATCCAACACACGGAATACACCGTCTAACTGTACAAACGCACATCGATCAGTCATTCTGGTTCGATAGAAAATGACAACACAATCGCCACTGTTCGCGGTTCGCAGCCATATCCTTCAGAGTCTCCAGCCAACTGGTAGACGGATCTTTTGGACCCCGACCACGAAGACGTGAAGCACCTACTTTTAAAAGGTTCGCTGTACATGAGTGGACGATCTTGCGATAGCAAATTTGTATGAGGGTCCATGGTTTAGTTTAGCGCTTAGTTACCTTTTATTTCCCGCTCATGCATCAGTTCAGTGGAAAGACCGTACGTCGAAAACACAGGGACCTACTAGACTATCTGGGTGAAGTAGCTACCATGACCCTGAGCCCTGGAGTGGAGAATCCCTAGGGGAACCAACAGGTCAGGTGTGATAATCCAGGTAAAAGCTCATGAAATTTGGTACGATGTACTCCGCATGCTGAACAGTTTCCTACAATGACAAATTCACGATGTAATGAGGATACGAAAAAATATCCAGAAATCAAACCGCACTATCATTTTGACCAGCGGTCATCAAACAGTCACCATGAGGGGCTTTCAACCCTTCTGTTCGGGGTTCGAATCCTGCTAGCGCCGCCGGTCACTTTCCCTGAATGGCAGCCATTAAATGGCCGTGACCCCTTCCTTGAAACATTGTATCCTTATTACACGATAAAGGTAAATAAATGAGAAAAAGATCCTTGGAATAGACCGAACAAATAGACAGTGGTGACTTACCTTTTGTGGTGGAATATAAACAGCAATATTCGGTGTATTGGAGTTGGGACTAAGTGAAAAATGTTGCATCCCTTTCACAGCCAATCGAGCCGCTGGCTTTTCGCCTAGACTCCGGATGAAATAACGAAAAAAATATAAGTATTTATTTACACTTTCAGAAAACAGTGCCATAGCGTAATGTACTTTCAATTACCGCAAACGGTGATCAGTTCGTAAAAATTTGGCGCGTATCTATCGATGCACATCGGTTTTTTTGAATCCTGGCAGTTATACGTTTTGGTCATACTTAATAATAAAATCAAAAAACCAGAATTTGATATTATTTATTACACACTGCTTTCAACACAAAAGATGCTATACAACTACAAAGGTGTAAGTTTGAACAGACAATCTGAATAAGGGGACAACAACGTTGGAGCTGTAGCTTGCGTCTCCAAATGGTGGAGTGATGCCGCGGGACAAGACTGCTTTGGCTAGCAAGGCACTAATTCAGTCATATGCCAGCTCTATCTCACTTCAAAGTCGGATGTTGTATGAAGCGTGCACCGAAGACACGTTTGCGTCTTGCTAAACCGAGTCAACACCATCCGTGTGATAACTGAATGTCCGCCCAGAGTGAAGTCTGTAGAGCAGTAGTAAGATTAACTATGCTGTTCTTGGGAAAGTTGGTCGATACGGTAAAACACGCGTAAGAACGACCACCGTTTAAGTGCGGATGTCTTTGGAGCGCTGGAAGAATTTGATGGAGCAAACAAACCAGTAATTATGTTGGATGGTATCTAAGTACATTGCTTTCAGATGCAGTTGTTGATTAGCACATCGTGGAAAGTCCATTTCATAGAAAGAACGTGTGAATTGCAATTCGGTGACTTCTGTGTTGAAACTTCTGACTAGGGTCCATTGATCCACTTACCGTTGAGTCAAAGAGGTGAAGAGCCGCGACTAATCAGTAATTTCATCCAAACTCATCGTTTACTCATACATTATTTTGTATGCTTTTCCATTTGTGCATCGATGCATGCAGTTTTCAACAGCTTTATAATGAGACTTCAACCGAAGTGTATGATATACGCTACCACACTGTCTTTGTAGTTCTCTTGTGTTCAATCCTGGTAGCATTCAGCTCAGTTCAAATGTCTGAAACTCGGGTTAAACCTAAATCAGTTATCCATGAAGAACATTGGTATACGTTCCGTAGTTGTCTGCTTCCGACAATGCGACAATAACAACTTTCCCTGATCCACCTTCCCTACCAGCTTTAACCACAACCCGTGTCGGACAGTAAGCATAAGAGCGCAGACGTGGCTGGGTCATTAGGCGTTCACACACCCACGCACATTCACACATGCCACTGCTCCCATGATGCGTCCTTATACGCCGTCACGCGCACACGCATGATAAGCGATTTCTGCTCCGTGATGACGACGCCCACGCGGTCTCGTTTGGTCTCTCGGGTTGGAGTCATGTGGTGACACACACACACACACACCTGAACTTGCACTACTGATCATTGTCTGTCCAATACCACTGAACCAAACGCACATACCTGACAACAAACGTTCACGTTTTCCTGAGGACATGGGGCGCGCACATCCAATCAGCTCCAAACATATTCCGGGACAATCAGTTCAACCACTCAACTACACGGAATTCTGTCGCACTGTTTGACAAGAGTTGCACTGTCAGTTTTCGATGTACGTCTGCAGATTTCGCACCGTCACTTAAATAACTTTCTGGTTCATCGGTATCCATTGAGGGACTTGCAGCTACGTCTCAGTGATCAACACAAACTCCAGTTGTGTTTATCACAATTCCTTCAGACATCACTCATTTATCGTCCTCTAATCATAACCGCCTTAAATCTTCAGGGGTGTTAGATCATACCGCCATTCTCAGCTTGATAGGAATGGACTGATTTCTTAATCTCTCCCATAAGTATCACTTTATTTTCCCAATCCGTATCAGAACTTCTCAAAAAGCACCAATCTCCCAACGCACTTTCCTTTGTTCACGGTGCACCGTTCAGCCCCAGCGGTGCAGTCGCGAATATACTTGATGATCACACATTATCAGTCGGTCGTGCTTACCATATTGTTTAAGCAGTCTTGCTTGTGACCGATTGAACAGTGCTCCTGTCCGTTGTATAGGTACGGATACTTGAACTAATACCTAACCGCAACTCCAGGAGACTCCACCAACCACCGGACAACAAGCAATATGTTTAAGTTTGAAATAAGCACAGATGACTATGCATACGACAGTAGTAAATGCAGTGCATTTTTCCAGGACTATCCAACGTGGTTATCACACCTATTTAACGGTTTCAATGAAATTAGTGCCAGAAAGCTAACAATTGTTGATAGGATGAAAATATTAGTTTTATCACATTCTGCACTTATCAAAAGGTACATGAATCTTCTTTGAGTAAGCGCGATTAAGTGGACATTCCTAAGATGGATGGAATAAATCAAGCCGGACCATTACATCTGATCATTTTTCTCGTGTCGGACTTCCACGACATCCATACAACTGGTGGTCATAGGCAGGCAGTTACATACCACTACATATCATGACAAAGAGGCACTTGTGTTTACTCAACCTAATCATCTCATTGCTACCACTATTTCCACTTCTCTTCCTACTTTGCCATACTATTGATAACTTTTATTTATCAATTATATTGCTGCTAAGAAGTAGCAATCAAGACAGGCACAACCCAATAACCAACTGAACTAGATTCATTGAAGCCGTTCACGTTCAATAGAGCAAAGTGAATATGTGAGATTAAACCACAAACGGGTTAGCGATAAACGCTGTCCCAATGGATGACATACCGCTGATCAAATACTACTTAAGTTGCAATTCGACTCGGGTTTTCTGTGCAAGGCCATACTAAATTGACCAACATGGCCCGTTCATTCACAATGAACGAGTTCATGTTGGTTAAATTATCACTAAAAGTCCACTCGATTTTCGAAGACAGCTATATCCGATCACTTTGTGGTTAAAAAATCACCTTCGAATGTATAGTTTGCAAATTCCGGTGTCGTTCACCGATTTCTCAAGCGGACAATAGAACACGACCTTTCTCGCGAGAAATCAGAGAGTCAAAATCTGGCTACTGCTACCGTTTTCAGTAGTAATATTAGAAACTTGAAGCTTTACGGGCTGTACCCGTTCCCAAAGAACACACTGTAGGTCCGTTTATTTGTATGTTCACGAATTACAGCACCGTGTTCTTTACAATCAACGTATGTTGACTGTCCGTCTCCTAGGCGGTTCGGACGCGAAGTAAAATGACCCAAACGAAAGGCTCCTAGGAAAGCTTTACCGCGGCTAGGAATACCGAAACGAACAAGTACGGAGTAACTGGTTGGACGTTACGGAAGGCGGCCAGGAAATTCCTATGGGTGGTGTTTGTGATTGAAAACAACATCAGCGGCATAGTCAATCAGTGTGTCCGTGAGAACTGAGTTACTGCTACATCCTTCAAATCAACAGATAATGGACATATTACTTTTTATTATACATGAAGCCATCTGGACATACAATAAAGTTTATAAGGGATACGAATTCAAGTTCAAAATAACAGGTGCCCCAGTAGGCTTACCCGTTAGGTACAACGTTACCAGTGAACTCATGAAACTGATCGTATGCTTAGGTGACTGACAGAGTTGTTTCAGTTTTGTTAAACAACAGCCTTCATTTTAGGTGGTCTCACTTCGGTTGAAGTCTCATTATAAAGCTGTTGAAAACTGCATGCATCGATGCACAAATGGAAAAGCATACAAAATAACGTATGAGTAAACGATGAGTTTGGATGAAATTACTGATTAGTCGCGGCTCTTCACCTCTTTGACTCAACGGTAAGTGGATCAATGGACCCTAGTCAGAAGTTTCAACACAGAAGTCACCGAATTGCAATTCACACGTTCTTTCTATGAAATGGACTTTCCACGATGTGCTAATCAACAACTGCATCTGAAAGCAATGTACTCAGATACCGTTCATCCCGATCGCCGTCACTACCTCACATTGATGCTACCTTCGCATTTCGGCACTTCCATACAGAGCAGGTCACCAAGATGCTGAGGAAGCTAAAAGTTCATCAGGCGCCCGGACCAAATGGTATTCATCCGACAGTATTGCGTGCACTGACCAACGAATTTGCATCATCTCTGACCGGTCTTTTTAACCTATCACTATGCGTGGGACGTTAGCCTGGTGAATGGAACACTGTGGTTATCTGTCGATTGTACAAAAGGTGTCTGTGAAAGCTATCAACCATCGTTCGGCTAGCCTAAGCTGCACTGAGAGGAAGGTGATGGTGCCCCTTAGAGATCGGTTTTTGAACCGCTGCTGTTCCTGGCTTACATCAACGACTTGCCGTTGGTCTTTCAGTCATCCAGCCTTGTTTATGCACATGACATAAAACGGTGGCGTGTTGCAGAGTCAGACATGGATAGAGGTTCTACAAAGTGATTTGGATGCTTTAGCACGATGGTCTGATATCTGGGCCTTATCAATCAATGTGTCCAAA
Source organism: Fasciola hepatica (assembly GCA_948099385.1). NCBI lineage: Eukaryota > Metazoa > Platyhelminthes > Trematoda > Plagiorchiida > Fasciolidae > Fasciola > Fasciola hepatica. The sequence continues at coordinate 7,814,110 of CANUEZ040000083.1, forward strand.
TGAGCATACATGCTTGTCTGGGAAGGGTATCGGACTCAGTGCATCGCATTGGGAACGAGATATTCCCGAGATTGTCATATGAAAGAGACTTTGAGGTTAAGCTGTCGTCGTTCCTCAAGATTCAGGACCACACAGGTTGGTCGGATGACCTGAGGTTTGCGCGTGAAACGTGGAGTCCAAAGAACAGTCAACCAAACAAGGATTCATTAATCCCACACATTACTCGAAAGCAATTGCGTGATATACACACAGATAAGGTCTGTGCTTCTTCCAGAGCTATTCTCAGTGCGATACATTGTTTGTTCGGTCCGTTGAGTCCCGAGGTCTTCTATTTCATGTCTCCCTTTTTGTTTCGTCCAACAAACTCTATTGAGAGCTCTGTCCTGCCTGCGAACTATTTGTGAAAAACAAACGATATACAGGTTGTTAGTCCATGTTCGCGATCGTTGCGCACAGTGCAGTGGTATGACTGGTGTGGGCGACCACGCTCAAGGGCTTAAATACCGCCGGCAGGATTCGTCTCGCATCTATCAAATCACAACATCGATCGGCCGTCCCGTCGATTGTGGTTTCGTGGACTCGGCACGGGGCCGGTGCTGAAGCATTGTCTGCCAGTGAGACCAAATCATCTACAGAACGATGTGTTAGACCGTACCCTCACACGTCCTAAGTTCGTCCGAGACTTGAGTACGGATTTGTTGCAACTTATCCCTACAACATCGGAGAGTTGATGAAACTGGAGAAGGTGGAATGCTTCGCAACAAGACTCGTCAGTGACTCACGTGAGACCAGTTGTGCGGATTGCCTGAGGTTTCTTAGGCTTTTTCCCAAAAACTAACGGCGAATTCTTGGCGACATAATCAGTGTGAGGGAATTCCGTCATAGTTACATGGATCCGGAATTGCACACGGAGTTCTCTCTTCGGATGAATGAATGGATGCGGGGGCACCCTCCAACGCTGCGGAAGCTCCCCTCGACTGGTTTATCGTCTTTCATGGTGGGCGACTGACCCTTGAAACTGTTTTGTCGGTGCGCGACCTCTGGATTATCACAGGTCAGTGATTCTTCGATCGTTCAATCCCAACGGAAAAGTAACCACGAACAAGTATGGAAACTATACTCAACTGTAACCAAAAATGAACACTTTATATAGCTGAAGCCCTGAAGCACTCGTGGCGTCGATCTGATATATTTCATTGAAGTTGAAAAATCGTGTAAACTGTGCCACAGTGCGTTAAGTTTTGTTGTATGGTTGCGAAACTTGGAGTCTGCGTGCTGAAGATATTCGTCGTCTTCAGGTTTTCGACCACAGGTGTATATGTAGTATCGCTAAGATCGGGTGGAGTAGCCGAGTAAGTAATGATGAGGTCAGAAATCGAGTATTGGGTACTAATTCGGAAAACGTTTTGTCACGGCGTATCCAACTTAGTAGACTTCGTTGGTTGGGACACGTGTTACTTATGGCAAACACACGTCTACAATACCGTGTCCTATTCTCCGTTCTTCTTAGGGAGTGGAAGAGACCACGTGGAGGTCAACAGATGATGTGGCAACGAGAAATGAAGAAATGTACAGCAGACTTAGGAAAAGGTGCTTCACGTCTTCGTGGTCGGGGTCCAAAAGATCCGTCTACCAATTGGCTGGAGACTCTGAAGGATATGGCTGCGAACCGCGAACAGTGGCGATTGTGTTGTCATTTTCTATCGAACCAGAATGACTGATCGATGTGCGTTTGTACAGTTAGACGGTGTATTCCGTGTGTTGGATATTAGGGCATTCTTTCCCTTTCCCACCCATGTAGGTCCAGTCCCTCTCCATCTTGTATATTCCTACTTTCTAATTCAGCGTGCAACATGGTGAAGAAGCCAGAGGTCAGTGGGGCTTTATCTACTTTTTAACGCTGTATGCTGATGATGATGACTTTATATAGCGTAAGGCAAGGAATGCATGAACACATAGGGCGTTGTTACTGATTGCCCAGCGTGGTGCTCACATGTGATTGGTTAAGTCGGATTAGCCGGTAGGTTGACGTGAAGGGTAGGCAGTAGGTTGTCCGTCAGTGGTCGATGTGATAGACTGATTGGTTCATGGGCACATGCGTCACGACTGCATTGCTGTGGGATATGCGGGCTTTGTCATCGATTCGTGCCCACGAAACACCCTGTCCGTGGGTTGGAAGGATGCGGACTGCAGCCTTGCGGATGACGTGTTTTCAGGGAGATTTCCGACTACCCAACAAGACCGCTTCACTGGCGGTGGTAGTGGACGAAAAGGACGACGCTCAATTCAGAGGATGTCTCGACGCACCTTTGGAGGCACTGTGGAGGAAGGTTTCCCGAGAGTGAATCTATCGATTCTACGTGAAGAGGCTTACGCGGGATGTTTCCCTCTGCCTTCTTACAAGAAGACTAAAGATCTAAGCTACTTACAAAGATGATCAAGAACTACCAGGGAATGAAGACATTGTCCCCTCACTACATTTGTTCTCTACAAAATATAAAATGAGTTCGTAGACCGAACTGACTTGGGAAACAAATATGGCCTTTATATCCAGTCGTTCCCACAAGCTGACAAGGATTTTCTAATCACCGTTTATCATGATCAGTAAGGAGTAGCATTCTGCTTCAAGTACATCACGAACTGAATCACAACTAATAGGCTGAGTAGAACATATCAGGAATAGCGAAAATCAGACAGGCTTTCGTTAACCGACGTCACTCGTGCCACCGCTATGACATACAAATCATCGTGAGCGGGCGTGTACTATGTGTGATATTCTGTTCTACTGTTACGGGACCTGGTAGCTCTGTGTTAATGACGCTCGGTAGCTTTTTCTATGCGACAGTCAATGTTTCCGTGTTTAGTGATAGCATCACCTGAGCAACAATAAGGTTTTTTCCATGGTGTTGACGAACGCTCTAATACAGGCTATCAGTGCGCACCAACTCCGGTGATTCGGAAATAGTTTGTTTACTTGCCAATCTTCCCGTGCATTGTTTGTAAACTCTGGTTATGTCGGAAGGAGACAATGTAATTTCCAGACCCGACCTGGATATAAAGAAGCTAGTGTCGGTGTTCTGCATTTCGACGTTTTTGTTGAGATCCAAAGGATGAGGGTCGCCGTTAGATAGAGCTCAGAATAAAAGTCGGTGGCGTGAACACTACGGAGTGTTTGGCAAACTCTCACGGCACCCGACTGTCCGAAAAGATCGGGAGGAACGAAGATATTAGAAAGGGTGTGATGTAAACAAAAATATGGTCTTCGTTCACGTCTGCTTAACCTATTACAATTTTTCTTCCGAATTTTATTTCGTGGTATAGTGATGCGAACGTCATACCTGTCACCAGACCGCCATATTATATTGGATTCAAAGGCATGACAAAAAAATTATTGAGGACTTACCGAATTCATTGTTCAAGTAAAACTGGATTTCACCGTTCCAGTGCAGTGCACAAACTGAAGAATCAGAGTTCCACTGTGGCTGCCTTCAATTTTCAAAAAAATGCAAAAAAACATTCATAGTTTGTGACAAAGTTGATACCCTACATACAACACAATGACGAAAACCGGCAATCAGCCCTAATATTCGTTTTCGCCGTTTTGAATTTTTAGTACATCGGCTTGTGGATTATGAAATCAGTAAAACTTACTTTCACTTCTTACTTTTATGCGACTTTTTTTTGCGAAAAGATAAGTTGGCTTTTTGGATGTCTCTGGTTGTAGTTGTCCACGTGTTCCGGTCTGCGGCAAGATCTGCACGTTGTGAAATTTAGTTGTTGCGCCAATCGCCTACTCCAAAGACCGACTGAAGACCTAGGCGATCCACGTCTGCCTTAATAGTTCTAACAACTGTCTTCAGTTGACCACCAAGGCGACATTTCCAGTTTGAGCAAAGTGATGGCAGTGGGCTGCTCTTCGTGAGTTCCATTTCGGGTCGGCGAAAGACACGGCCAAACCGTTGAAGGCGACATCGTTGGAGGAACGAAGAAGGTCGTTCTGTACTCGCGCAGTCCTGACGCACGGCGGAATCTGAAACGCAACCCTACCACTTGATTTTGCTCATGTGGCGGAGGCAGCAGTGGTCGAAACGTCCCAGCCTTTTGTATCGTTTATTCTCAACGGTAAAAACTGGGCGAACGACAGATCGGTACATGCGTAGCTTCGTGTGGCAACTTATTTCGCTGCGAGACCACAATGATTCTCGAAGTTGTAGGAGCGCTCTCCTTGCGCAGTCTACACGAAGGTGAACCTCGTTCCTGACCTGGCCGTTGGGCTGGGTAGTATAACCCGGGTACTTGAAGTGGTGCATCTGTTCCAGAGTTTTGCCACTGATGCGTGTAGAGTGCGTTTCATTGCGAAGTCTTGAAGAATTTCGTTTTTGTAGTGTTTATTTCTGGACCAACAGCCTTGGCTTCACATACAATATGGTTGAGAACCGACTGCTGAGTTCAGCGATCCTCTTCTAGAACGACAATGTCGTCGGCAAATTTGAGGTATGTAACCCAAGAATTGTGGAGTTGTATTCCTCGAAAGTTGTTGAGTGCACGACGCATTATCCAGTCTATATCGAAGTTAAGTAAGACTGATGATTGAGGATACTCATGTCAGACGCTGGGGTCCAGTAGGGACTCGGAACACTCTTCGCCGAGGGCGCGGACGCGCACCTGTGTTGCCGATTAGTGCGATCCTATCAACCTGATGTACTTCACGAGCATCCTATCGCTTGGCAATAAGCTCCAGAGTGACTGTCTGTCAACGGAGTCGAATGCTGCCCGGAAGTCAGTGAGGCACGCTGTGGGGAGTTGCTGGAATTTGTAGCGATGTTTTAGGATTCGCCGTAGCGCAAAGATCTGGTCACCACAGCCTCTCCCTCGACGAAAACCACACTGGTTGAGGCGTGTTCGCGCGTCTCGAGCAGCAACAAAGCGATTTAGGAGAATGATCACAAAAAGCTTAGCCACCACATCGATGAGACTCATACACCTTCAGTCCGCGCACGAAGTCTTGACGCCTTTTTGGTAAATGGAGTAGGACAGAGGCTGACCAGTCTTTGAGAAAAACTTTGGTGTCCCATAAACGACGGGACAGCGTACCTAATGGGTCTAAACAGTTTGAGGATCTTGAGAGGGGTGCCAACCTCCCTAGAGGATTTGTTGTTTCTCACTGCCTGAATAGCGGCAACGACTTCCGATTCGTTGGGAAGCTCGAGGTCAATTGCATATTGTTCTATGTCGCTTGATGCCGTCATACAAATAGACTGGATGGGAGGGCGGTTGAGCAGCTGACTGAAGTGTTCGACCCATTTCAGAAGCCTCTGGTCGCAGCCGTATACGAGGTGACCAAATTCGTCGCGCAGCACGGGAGGAGCTTGCGCCTTCCCCGAAGAGGAGCGGATGAGTCGAAAAGGATTTCCCAATTCTCCAACAGTGACTACTGTTTCCTTCCGGCCTGCTATTTCTGACCAACATCGTTCACGGTCGCTTTTCGCTGAGCGTGTTGCTTCGTGGCGAAGGTTGTGGTTACCAGGTGAATTACAGTCTCGCATCCCTAGCCCAAGCGCAGCGGTTAAGGGTTTCCGCAGAGATCTTATCTTTTCTGTGCCACTTTGTTTTGCCTAACAATTCAAGGAAGACCCTGGTAATGGATACTTTTAGCCCCATCTATTGCCTATCTAACCTACCATCCCAAACGATCGCAGTTAGTCTGGACGAGGTCGCATTTGATAGGGATGGAACACTATTCGGGACTGTTAGCTTAGGAACATCTACTCTGCTGTCAGAACGACATTTTTGCCGTAGGGAAAGGTGAAGCTTGAGACGAGAACGTACCAAGTGGTCCGCGTCATTGTCATTGCCTGTTGCGCCGCCCCGGTGTGCTCGACAGTTCTGGACCGGTGATGCACATTTAGTCGATTTGGTATGCTGTTCTACCGTCGTTGGAATACCGACCGTCAAGATATCGCGACGAGAGTGCACATTGAAGTGGTGTGATGGCTTGAGTGCCTCCATGACCCAAAGAGCTGTGCAGGATGGCTTCCTCAAGCCGGAGATACAATTATGCTTGACAGGTAAATGGGTAGAAAACAGACGAAGTCCAGCCTCAGAACCAGAACCAGTTGATGGGCAACATCTGGTTCTATTCACTATGCCCCTTGAGAGGACACTCCAGCGAATAAACAAGGAGAGAAACAATTCACTGGTCTAAAAACCTCCATTAGACGAACGTAAGAATGGAGTAGCTGGCGCTTCTCTCGATGGTGACATAAGTGATCGCGCTTCATTGGGCAGCTATCGCCCGCCAAAGCTGGACAGCCCCCAGTCCAAATGATGCTGCCCGGTCCACGTTCCGCTTGCTCCATCGGATGCATGGGGCTGAGGACTGAATCCGAGAAGCGGATCGATAAGAAGGCACCAGCGGAGACAAGACACAATGCTTGCAACAATCAGGTCTCAAGTGATAGACCAGAAAAAGTTCCTTCACGGGTAATTTGGTCACGTTCTCGTGCTAGGTTAACGCCACACTGTCTAAAGAGTGAGAGCTTTAAGTCAAAGGCTCCGGTAAGGGTTTCCATAAGAAATCCCTTCTGTGGTGTGGGCAGTCGTGAAGTATGACTTGCCCAGAAACCTCCAGCATTTTTCCTGTAAGGGGCCGTACCAAATTTTCCTCCCTTAATTCAATATCAACGCAAAACGCCAGAGATACTTGCGGCTGTGATGGGAGCAGCAGTCCAAGAGTCGAGTATAAATCGACTGCTCTACTTAGGCCTATATGCTCACCTCACTTTGCTGCCTTTAACGTCCGCACATTATGCAAGATAGGGCAACACGCTGCCCTCGCTACAACAACGGACACTGCAGTGCTACCGATGTGACACACAATTGCAGACTAACAAATATGTTCACCTGAACGACTAACGAATTTGGTGGTGCCCTTTGCTCCGCCTGTACACTGTCAGCACGCCGTTGCGTTCTCCCAATACACATGTATTCCGCCCCAGCGTTTCGAGTTTTTCTTTGCGCGCTGCCGATTAAAGTCGTTATCGTGTCACGAACCGAGGACCAGGAATTACAGAATCTATGCGGGAGTAGATCCTGACTTAACTTTATATATATATATATATATATATATATATATATATATATATATATATATATATATATATATATATATATATATATATATTATAAGTGTTGTTTCACGGTTGCCCAGTTCACCTTTATATATCCTTTTACATTAGATATACGACTGTACTTATGGCTAGCAGCGACCGCAAGCCTGGCCCAGAACCGTCCGTTTTGACAGTCCCCCTAGCAGTCCCTGAATTTTTTATTGATGATCCTCAACTCTAGTTTCGTATGTTAGAAGCAGAGTTTGAGGGACATGGAATCACAAGCGAGCGTACTCGTTACATGTGGACTATTGGTCGTCTTCCCCGGGACGTTGCTACCCAGGTACGAAACGTAATGTTCAAAGACGATTCTTACACGGCGACGAAGGCAATAATCTCTAGTCTTTTGCCGTCAGAATCATCAAGACTAAAGCGGCTGATCCAAGGTACTGCGTGAGGTAGCAAGAAGCCCTCTGCATTATTGAGAGAAATACAGCAGCTGGCAGGGCAACTATTAGAGGAGAACGTCCTTGAAGAGTTGTGGGTACAGCGATTACCAACTAATATTCAAGCGCTGCTCGAGGTTTCTAGTCATCTTAACCTCATAGAAGAGGCAAAACTTGTGAACGGTATTATGGAACGGTACCATCCACAAATTACTGCCGTAACAAACTCAAGTAGCCCCAGATCACCGCTCCCATCTTAGGAATACACTCCGAGGACACCCTGATAGCTGCTTTCGAGCTGGCTTTCAGACGTTTTTCCACTCTTAGTTGTTCTCACTGTAGGGGCTAGAAACCTTATCATAACTCTGACCGACGTGAACGCCTCAGAAGCCCTTCCCCTGACCGCCCCGTCAGCCCATCTTGATCAGGGTACTGTCGATATCACAAACGGTTTGGGGAGAAGGCCCGGTGCTCCCAAGCCGATCGCACCTTTCCATGTGCCAAACACGAAAACTAATATCCCAACGCGTTCCGACGACTAACGCGGTCGGCAGCCATAATAGCAGTCGTCTGCCTCATGTTCGAGATTCAGTTTCCAACAACCTGTTCCTAATTGACACTGATGCAGCAGCTAGTATCATTCCAAAAGAAGCAGGTGATGCAACCATTCCATCAACCTAACAACTTCGTGCCGCCAATGATACTCCTTCTGCTAACTACGGCCGTAAGTCACTTGCGCTTTTTTCTCTAGGCGTCCACAACCTGCGGAATTTCAATATGGTACGTTCAGCAGAGAACTACTGGCAATTCACTTGGGTATCCGACATTACCGGCATACACTGGAGAGCCAAACGTTCAGTGTTCATAGATCATAAACGCGACGTGTCTTTGGGCCCGCGCTTGTCTTCAGTGCCAACGCGTTTAAACACACCACAATACTAGGTTTGCATTAGCACATTCTCTGAGCCGGACGCACGTTTTCACCATGTGCATGTGGATCTCGTGGGGCTCCTCCTACTATCCAACGGTTATGTCTACATCCTCACGTGTGTAGATCGTTTCACTCGCTGGACACAAGCCATACCTATTCCCCGTCCTATCTGAGAGGAAGCTGCAAAAGCATTTCTAGCCGGTTGGGTAAGTCAGTTCCGGTATCCAACTGAGTCAGATGTACATCTCAGACTTATAGTTCACGGATGACATTGTTGTGCTAGCGGACTCTCCAGTCACGCTCCAAACAATCGCTGACCAAATCGTTTTTGGGCTAGAAATAAAAACTATAGAAACCAAAAGTATGTCAACTTGCCCAGGGCCAACAGCTCAACACCTGTCCATCAATGACCATCTGATCGAATGTGTTCCATCATCCAAGTATCTAGGCTCTAAGCTGCTTCCGAACGGTCAGGTGAAGGATGAAGTAATACTCCGGATAGACAGCGTTAGGAAAGCATCTCTCCAGCTACGACGGACGTTGTGGACCCGCAGTGAAATCAGCCTACGGACCTAGGTGCGTATTTACCGTCCTGCTATACGCCCCGTAATCAGCTACGTCTGCGAAACCTGGCCATTGGGAGCCGAGGATACTAGAAAGTTGGAGGTGTTTGGTCACTGGTGCCTGCGACGTATTTCGAAAACAAATCGGGGTGTCTGAGTACCCAACGATGAAGTTAGGAAACGGTGCTGCGAAACTGACGAACTCCCCGACTTCCTCCAGTGTCGTTGACTGCGGTGGCTGGGTCACATCCTACGGCTTCCCGAGACGGAAATAACCAAAGTAACACTCCATCCCGAACCCCGCCCTGGATGGAGCTGTCACCTTGACTGCCAGCTCAAAACATGAATCGACACTGTCGAGAAGGATGTAGAGCGCCTAGGCTGGATCGCGCTCTGCACCGAACTCGTTTCCAACTGCCGAGCATGGTCAGCTATGATACCAGATATTCATGGAGCCGAATCATCCTCTAGAGGGAGATAGCCGCATAAAATTGGGAGTAAAAAATGTAAATCAGTTCGGTTGCCCTGCTGTCGTGATCACCGACCGCCGTTCTCATTCCGATGGTGCCTTCCACGAGCTACCGAAAGCATCCGGTTGCAGGCACAACAAGACGACGACCTATCACCCTCAGGCCAATGGCACAGTGAAGCGATTCCATCGCCAACTGAAAGCTGCTCTTCGTGCTCGTGATAACCTTTTATGGAGTGAAGCCTTACTGATGATTCTCTTAGGACTGCGTAACACCATTCAGGCCGGCACGCGTGTTACGCCGGCTGAACTGGTTTATGGTTGCACATTATGACTTCCAGGTGAGCTGGTTTCTCCAATACCACCTGTGAGTTTTAATTACGCGGATTACGCAGAACGGTTGTCACAACAGATGCGGGTGCTAAAGTTCATCCCGCCACGAGAACAAACCCTCAGCACCTACATACCTACCACTCCAGCGACTACCAGCCACGCGTTTAATCGAGTGGTCGCAGTGCGATCGCCACTACAGGCGGCTTACTCTGGCCCGTTCCGTGTCGTCCAGCGAAAGGAAAAGAAATACGATGTAAACGTGGAAGGCAGGAAAGAGACCATCAGTACAGACCACCCTAAACTAGCCTTCGAGGTAGAACCCACCCCGGACAACCCACCCAATGCTACCACCTACTCAAAACCTTCGGTTGGTCGTTCGCCGTTAGCACTTATTATCCCCACTAACGACTTCCCACTACCGGTTGCAACACCACTCGTCAACAAGAGAAATCGATGCGGCCGCCAGCTGCGACAACCAACGAGGTTTTCTGAATTTGTAACAACCGTCTACATTTAAGTCTACTTTTCATATTTCACTTGTACATAGTTTAGTAATGTATGACTAAGGGGCCACGCAGTTTATCACGGCAGGAGAAGCGGCAGCCTGTAGTGCGCCGGTACGTCCCCCTCAGTCGAATATCCGTCCGCAGCCCTAGGCGCATCTTTCTTGCTTTTCTTGCCTTCCAGCTCGTCTCGTTGAACAGAACCACATGGACTTCCAGGATCTCGCATGGTTCAAACGCAAAGCCCATTGGATCGTGACTGAACTCATCTGACGGCGGACGCTGGTTCGTCTACCAAGGCATTAACGACAACAGGCAAACAGAACTTTGGGATATGCCAACAACGACGATCCCAACAAAACGATCTTCCCTGCAAATTCGCAAGCAGGATCTACCCAGGTCGGATTCACTGTTGAGGAGGGCGCAATTTCGCGATCGACGCACAGCGACTAGTGAGTCACGGAGAACTGCTTGTGCTGGCTTCGTTGTTTCGTTTGATAGCGGCGGGAGACATGCAAAACGTCTATCCACGGGAGGCCGTGGTAAGTGCGTTGGTGAAGGAATCCGACGGTTCACTGATTCATTCATTTCCAAGGGCGTCGTCTGGATCGTTGGGCAGAGCAATTAAAGGAACAATTCAGTTGGCCCACTCCTACAGTGGACCATCCAAATATACCTCCCAGAGAGCTGATGTAGGTAGATTTCACTCTTCCATCAGAAACGGAGGCTATGCGAGCGACAGGTTAATAGGAAAGGTGTAAAGCTGATGGACCGGATGGGTTGTCTCCACGTTTTTCGAAGATGAAGGCGAAACTCTGGTTTCGAAGTTAACAAAACTCCTCCGGATTACTCGGGATGGTGGGCAGATTCTCAGGGAATGGGGTGAATAGGTCACTGTGCCGATTTACAAGAAAGATGACAGATCTTCTAGTGAAAACCACAGGAAGTAGCTTCATAAGTAACCCACCCAAACTGCTCACCGGTCTTATTCTCCACCGATTACCCGGCACCCGCTAAATGTGTACACGTGAGAAGCAAGCTGGTTTACGACTCCGTCAGGGTTGTATCGACCACAACTTTAGTCTTCGGCAAACCGTAGAACAAAGACACATCTTCCGTAGGCCCACAATACTTGCCTTTCATGATCTGAAAGTGGCATTCGATTCAGTCATCAGTACAGTTCTCTGGCGCTGCCAGAGGAATTTGTTTCTCTTTCTCACTGCTTGTATGCAAACAGCTGAAACCGAGTTTGTGCTTACGACGATCTTCCACTCGAATTCACCAAGGAAAGTGATGTTTGTCAGGGTTGCCCTCTTTCATCCTCCATTTTCAACTTCATAACTGAATTGACTCTTGAGATAGCCCTATCCTCGAGTGACAATAGTGGCGTCGATCTTTCCTCAGGTGGCAAACTGTCGGATGTGGAATGCGGGACGATATTGTTCTTCTGAGTGAACATCCAGGTAAGTTGCAAGCTCTTTTAGATAGCCCAAACAACAAAGTAGCAATGTTTGGGATGCGTTTTGCACCTTCAAAGTGTAAAATGCTGCTGCAGGACTGGGTTGGCCCAGCACCAAACCTTGTGTTGGCAAGGGAAGCTCTAGCTGAAGTAGACAAGTTTTGTTACCAGGTGGACACATATCAAAAGGGACGTTCGGCTTTTGTCAACCTCAACAATTTGTGGAACACCGTGACATGCGGTTTTCTGTCGCAGGTCAACTGCACAATGCGGCGGTTAGACCCGTTCTCCTATATGGCTCAGGAGCATGGCCATTAAGAATAGTAGACGAAGACTGTCGGTGTTTGAGCACCGATGTCTCCGTGGCATTGCCCGAATATGGTAGGAACACCGTATCAGCAATACTGAGGTCAGACGTACGGTGTTGGGAACCAGAAGTTAGTCTCAAGATCAAGTACTGAATCTTAACAGCTCAATGTTGTTGGGACATGTGTCACGCATGTCCACCGATAGGCTTCCTTGGTGTGCTCAGTTCTCCGAGGCAGATAACAGCTGGAAGGTAGGTCGAGGTGGTCGGTCCACGACATGGCAAAACGGTATGAAAACCTTGACCATTGGACTTGGTCACGTAGGACGTACGAAACTTCCGGGTTGGGGCCCACGTGATCCGTTTACCAAATGGTTGGAGACATTAAGTGATATGGCTAGGTGTCGCGTCCAGTGGCGTATTTGCATTCGGACTATTTCTTCGTCGTCGTGATTTCTGCATATTACCTCCATTTTTGGTTCTTTCTCGCTTTGTTTTTTTCCTTTCTGCCCTTAACTTTCTGTAGTCGTGCAATCTACTCATGGTAACACACTGGTTATCTGTACCTAGGAGTTCTTACGTCCTAGCAGGCTACGTGGACTCGTCACCTTGCGTTCACGTTCAGGTTTCGAGCTCATGTTTGGGTCACCCCGGCCACTGGGGAGCACAGAGTGCGTCGACTGTCGGGGATGTCGTAGCATGATCAGAGCGAACTGCAAAGAAGAAATCCATGAAGACACTTGGGAACAGTGTACGAAGTGGCTTCCCTGGCGCCACTCGGCTTTTGCTCCTAGTAGAAACTCTAGCCCTTGCGTATTCTACAGCTAAGATTCGGGCAACAGGGAGTTCGTGTGTTGGGAGCCGGTGGCCGACCGAGCAGCTCATACACCTTTTGGATGGTCTGTCGATCCGGGACACCCAACACGTTCAAGTGATCATTATGTGTGGTTTCCAGTGGCTCACTAGGAGCTCGTTCGCCTTTCGGTAGTGGTGGCCATGACTCTACGGTCCGAGCAAACCTGTTGATTGGAGGAATTTCCTTGGTAGCCGTCGGATTTAACAGATCACATTCGCATATACAGGAGTATCCATCTTTGCATGCTGGACGACGTCACACTGAGGTTTTCACGCCTTGGTCACCCTTTACCTGGTTTGGTCCGCCTGTCGCGTGGTTTGTCGGGGTGTGGCTGCTAACGCATGCTTCAACTTCGTGGAGCCACATGTGAGAATGATAGAGACCAAAGGGATGGAAAATACTCCAGCGAGCACGAGAGTCTACCAACTCGGAGATGCTACTTTTCACAAATACCGCAACCAGCAAGACAGAATGGGCCAAAAATGAATTGTCCGAGGTATGTTGAAAAACAATGAAACCGTTTATCAGTTCTGATGAAATTTAGTGAACCATACTGGGGTCCAACCTCTAGTGTTCTATCACCCAACACTCCAATGCTCTCGAGGATGTTCCCACATTGGGATTTTTCGGCAGATGAATACTCATAAAATGGGTGCATACTGACCGATATCCGTTGAGAAAGTACTACAAGTTGCCTTCTTACGGTGTTCTGGACATTAACCAGACCAATGAACCTTTGGCAATTTATTCCTCTGTTGAGAAATGCAGTGTAGTGAAAACGTTGGATGTCAGCTTCGTTGGAGCTGCGTAAAATCCAAAAGTTTAGACACCGAACCACAGTGGAATGCGGTTTTGCTGCTCTTCCTTACTCTACTGTCTTTCATGTCGAAACACCGGTTAAATGCATTTGTTGAGGTACAGGAGGTTAACTTTATACTCTAGCATGAAGGAAAGAGAATTACAATTAACTACAGGCACCGTGAATGCAATCCTTTGACCATCGCTTTGCTAAGATTGTATAATACTGACACTATACTTGTCCTCAGATGGAGTAATAATGCATACGAGGCGTTTATTTAGTCAGTCTTTTGACATTTAGGCCCAACACTGCCTCCTGCATTCACCCCTCTAAATTATTATATATATATATATATATATATATATATATATATATATATATGTATGTATATATATATAAAGATTTTCATGGCAAAGCGTACGATGCTCCTACCGTCGATCCAAATCATGCCGTCCCGAATTGGAAACATCAGTCCGTGGAAATATGTTCAGGTTTAGATACATACTTAAGACTGTATCATTAAACAGTCCTCGCAGAAGCGTTCGCACGGTCATCGCGATTTCGCTAGCGGTGCAAACGTTTCCTTTGCCGCTGTTCCTTTGCAGACAGCCATAAATGTCATACATGCTAACAAAAGAGACGTCAACATCAAACGCTGCTATTTCTTTCGAAATGAATACAAATTTTTGTGTATATTATACCACCGATTTTTCCAGTTACTCGCCTACTGCTTCAGGTTTCGGAGCTTCCTCCAAAATACATTAATTTTTTGTTGCACATGAAGTGAGTCGCAGTAAAAGGTGTAAATCGCATGGATAGAAAACACTGTGGAGGATCCGTTGGAAACGCTCACGTCAAAAGCAGTTTGATGATTTTGATTTTGAACAGAGAGGTTGCGGGTGGATGGAATGATATAGAGGAGAAAGGTGTTTCACAAATTAGCCCTCCGGTGGGGGGAAGAAAACTGAAAGGCTGAGGTCCGAGATCGGGTGACAGAAACTTCATCTATTCATATATTGTATGGTGTTTGTATGATTTAGAATCCGTGGAAACGGACTTTTCCGCCAACCTCCATTTTTCAAACGCTGTGGCATTTCCCATACAATAGTAATATTCATAATAAACCTGCAGATGAAACGAACTGCAGCAATAAATTTCTACATAATCGGCATCGACAATATACGGCGTACGTGATGGGTGTTTTATGCTATGATTGCTCATTAAATCAATGAAAAAGACATACCCCATATCCACGAAGACCCACTACAACATCAGGGATAGTCGGTAAACTGACCTTTAGACCTTCAGTGGAGACCCACAAAGGAGTGAAATCGGTCAGACGTGATTACGAGTTGGATGAAGGCGGACTGCTATATATCATTAGTGGAACTAACGGCTCAGTGCTTCACATTATTAACCTCTGAAGCGATAAACGCTGAACTAGTCGAACCGAATACAAAACTACCCACTCGTCGTTTTTTTTGTCTATCGGAACTACCGTGCGAAAATACGGGTTAAGTTCACAATTCTGAACGCAATTAGAGATTGGAGGGATGTAGTTTCAATTAACTCCTGCATAAACCGAATACAAGAGTCTTCAGTTTTCATATTGAAGGCAGAGAAAATCCCTCTTATAAGCCTCATCACAATCCATTCGTTGACATCAACTTGAGCTCGAGTAGAACGCCACCGTTCCATCAATATATTGTACATGTTCCTCAAGCAGGTTTTTTCGCTCACCTCTTCTACCACACTGGTAAGCGGCGAAATTCCAAAGGTTTGTGCCACCCCAGGAAGAGCAGCAAGCCGGTTAAAGGTATCTTCAACAACAAAAGCAAATAAACAAAGAATCCACCCAACAGTATCTCCCGTGTGTATCATTTTGGTATCACGCATAGCCAGTGCGTCATACACAACAATATTCGCAGATTTTATCCGTGCTCTTTGTTCGCCAGTCTTACATCCTCTCGGGATCCCAAGCCCAAGTATATACTTTAGTAGTAACGGCTGTGTCGACACTGCTTGACTAGCAAACAATCAACTGGACAAAAGACCCCACCAACCTCGTTCGTATATCTGGGAGAATGAAAGGGAGCCACTTACCAGCCGTTTACAGCCCGGTGCATGTATTCTTTCAATATGGCTTTCGATTCGGTATCAACCACAGATACATTTGGCACAAGTTTCTCATCACCGGAAGGAGCTAAGCAGTAATACAAAAAAAGCGTTTCCATACCGACGAAATTTCGGAAAACAAACACCACTTTGCCGCATGGAGACGTTGAAAGTCGTAACGCATCCGTTTCAATGATACGTGAACAAACAAAATTATTCAAATCCAAGAAATCGACACTAAAAAATTAAACGGGTTTCAAAGGAGAACTACCCATCGTTATTCAGTAGAAATAACTTCCCATGTTCATTGACTAACGCTTTCTTTATCACCATCGACTCATTAGATGGGATACTAACGATAGATAATTAGTTGGAAACATACCTATGGATAACCCTCACAGTGTTTTTGCCATCAAACTGGTAGATTTTTACACCATCACTGCCGACACCTGAAAGAATGAATTACCACGACATGCACCCACATGAAAACATCACACCGGGTAGCGCAGCTCTCAAGGTTCAATTCAGGTCAGTTCAGTTCAGTTCAGTTCAGTCTGCACAGGACAGGTAATGGCCACGGCCAATCGAGCGTCCAGAATTCCTTCGATGGTATGCACACCAGTTATGCACCCATCACTGCCGAGTGTATTTCGTCGAATCCCCGCTAAAAATGAGAGGGAAACGAAAAACCTTGTCTTGAGGTCTTGAAGTACTATTCGGGTTAGAGGCTTTGAGCCCAATTGTCCGGTTCTTGAGGAAATCTTTGATCTTCTGTCGGATTCACCGAGCTGAAGCGAAAGTAAAAGGAAGCGGGGGGCGGGGGTGGCAGCGAAAACAAGATACACATAACATCATGCAGTGTCACACTGGACAGTGCCTTAAGCTGAGTGGGGGTGCGGCATTCATGAACATATATGCGATAAAAGACATCTATTTTGTTGGTTTTTTGACAAGTAATTATTGGGAGAGACCCAGATAGAGGTCCAGCTTTTTCTTGAAGATAGTTTTGTTCTGCGAGAGAACAATATCTTCCGGAAGTGCATTCCACATAGTATTAACCCTATAGCTAAAAAAGTTAATCCTTAGTGAAGTGCGTGGCCCCGGTTTGAAAACTTTTCTGCTGTGGCCACGGAGAGAAGAGGCTGGAAAGATGGAGAAGAAGCTATTGCTTTGACCTGACTAAAAAAAAGTGGAACATCAAAAACAGATCACCTCTTACGCGTCTTACGTCCAGGGGATAGAGGTTGAGGAGTGAGAAACGGACAGGATAAGAGAGATGGGATAGACCCCTTACTGCCTTGGTGGAGGCCCGCTGAACTCTTTCTAGGATCTCACGATCTCGGACAAGACCAGAGTGCACTATCTGACTACCGTACTCCAGCAAAGGTCGGATATACGTGCCGAAAATTATAATGATAATAATAATAATAATGGTATATTTCTCGACCATGGTCGAGACGCATGCGCAAGCGCATGATCATGGTGTACAAAGTTACTCAAAACAATGAACTTTACACGAATTTCAAGAAAGCGAGTGGAGTCGTCAGAAGCAAAACAAATAGCTAGAGATAGTTTGAGTCGACTGAAATTATAAAGGTTTGCGCGGCAAATACGGTTTGGTTTCGGATTCGACTGGTTGGTGGTGGTCCGTGAAAATACAAAATATATCGTGAAAATATAGCGCTAGGGATGCGTTATAAGTCATAATAATGCAAGATGTGGGTAACTGAGGCCTATTGCTGGTTCTATGCACGGAGTAAGTTATGGACATGGAGAGGTTAAAGAAATGAATGGGAGTACAACCGTGAACTTTGGTGAATATGAAGAGAGCGGCTCTCTATGGAGATGCAGTTGGCCCGGAATGATGGATATTCCCGATTCTAATAGAGGGAGTTCATCAGGAAACGAGGGGACATGAGGAAACTTTGTGGAAATGGACAGGCAACGTTGATGAATGTGGAGGAAACAGCAATCCATATATAAGGTGAGTTTAGGTTCGGGATCAATAACCCTTATCATTCAGGAAAAAAAGGCAGCGCAACTTGAAGGCCTTTAACTGGTGAAGAGTCAATTTCAGGCTGGATACCGATCGAAAGAAAAATGAAATCTTGGAAGAGAAAACGGAGCGAAAAATCTCCTCGTAGGCTCGCGCCTTATTGTTCTGTTATGCTGTCAGATATATTGACTTATTGATTCTCAGTGATCTTCGGCATCATTGTTGGGAACCAAGGATGTGAGGGACAAGTGGACTCGCGTTCGGATAACGTATCGAATTTTAATGAGAGAAAATTCCTGTGTTGCGTATTCTGGCTCTGTTATTGGATTGTTTCACATGAGACCAAGGTGATGTGCAGCATCCCGTGGGTATGGTTCATCAGGCGGGGTAAGGGACGTGTCAATCAATCAATAGAAGTTTGCTTGCGAAGTGTTATTTCTGAAGCCTCCAACAGTGACATCAGTAGTAGAGGTGTTGCGTTAGGAGACGTCTATCAATCTGCTTGTAAGCATTTGGGGGTGTTTTAGGTCGTGTGGCCCGATTGCAGTCTCGTTTGGTATAAAAGATGCCAATAAGGTCTCTGTCGGTACAGGTCAAAGTGTGGACATTGGTCACCGAAAGTGGTGCCCGAGAGATGGCGACGACAAACCTGAAATAAATGGTGTTAGCAGCCTGGACGTGGTTCCAGCTGTTAGTTATGATAATAAAAAGCGACAATTAATAATGAACTGGCTGGGTTTATGTGGACTGTCAGTGTTACATTTCGTACTTTGATCTGGGTTTTAATTAGAGAGCTTAAGTAACGTAGGGTTGCAGGGGGTTGATAAGTACTACTACAGGCTAGCAAGATAGCGTAAACCCGGTGGGCTGCTGCGTCTGCATTTCAGAGATTTAACTTAATCGTGAGCAGGCTGCGGTAGTGATTGTAGTTGGCAAGAGGCAGTGGTTACTGTTAGGTAGGGTTGTAAACCTAAGCGTGGCTTGGATGCTAGGACATCGAGAAGACCGCTTTCTAAAAAGGATGACGGAAGATAGAGGGGTATAGATGGAAAAGTTGACCGGTTTCCACTATGTTCTTATCTCTTTTTTTCCTTTTCCGGGCTTCATCGAGGTTGCCGTTATTCGTCAGGTACGTCGATACTCTGTCCAGGACAATGGGTTGAAGGTCAGGGCTGTGGTAGCGATTGTATTTGACGTCGACGTGCATGCTAGGTGCGATTATGGTGGGTATGGGGTGGTTGAAACTTAGAACGGGGGGTGGGAAAGCGTATGTGGAGAGTCCAGTGCGCTGTCACCCCAGTCAGTCTCGAGCGTGAAGACCAAAGCTTGTCGAGCGAACAAGGGCGATGTGGGGTTTCCCCTTTCGCAGGATCAGGTCTGAGCTGATGGGATACTTTCCCATAGATGAAGGTTGCCCAATTCCTTCACAGCCCGATGTCAGTGGTATTTGGAGATCGAATCGATCCCACGAGGTCTTTTTCGTTTCCACTGTTCTCTTTTTCCAGTTTTATTATTATTATTATTATTATTTTGTTTCCTAACAGAGGGGTGGTTGAGCCCATATAGGAACTTTCCATAGCCCCTCCGCCCGATCGTAATTTTATGCGTATTTGTCTTTTTTCGCAACTGCTGGGGGTGGTCTGTTTTCCCCACGTTCCAACGACGCAATGGTATGGGTGCCGTTGACATCAGGGGTTTCGCTAGCATGGGCTGGGAAAATGCAGGATGGGATTATGCAACACACGGAGTAGGACAACGAACGTTGTAAAGCACAAGCTAGCATACGTGTGTCAGTCTCATACAGCGCCAGGCCATGCCTAAGACCATCAGAGTCCATTCCGGGCTAGCTGGTGCAGATGAGTTTAGCTCTGCTGATGGGAAATGGTGTGGTGCATAAGAGAGAATATGATAGTAGTTGGTGGATGGTAGATACAGAGGTGAGACGAGAGGAAAAGCCACCAGGTAAGTATTAGCAGGTGGGCCTCTGGGATAATAGATTCTGGAATGAGGTGATTAAGAAAGGCGAATTGAGGCCGGGCATAAAACCCAGGTGAGTGGTGGTAGCCAGGATGAACGGGAGAGGAGTGAAAGGATCGAGTAAAGTGGTAGACGGCGGAACTCAGTGTCCTAGGGTCCGAAGCCACGTACTTATTTGCTGTGGAGACATCTAAGACTGAGAAACTTAGACTGGTTGGCAATAGAACAGGAACATTGTCTAAAATTAGGAGAACCGGCGAGCATTAAACTAGGTATAGTTATAAAAGTCAGCAAACTGTGGCTACAGTAGTATAGACTGTAAGCAATATAACGTAAAAGAGAATAGTTGCCCTGGCGTTTGTCATCGGGTGAGAAATGAAAGTTCTAGTGCAGTAATCCTAGTAATCAAACCCGTTTTCGTAGGCCACCTCTTCGGTGACGGTCAGGCCGGTAAGAAGGATCACATTGGGAACAGCCAAGAACTGATCCAGCGAGCCTCTGAACTGGGAAATTGAGAGACTCTCGCGGATGTTTAGCGGGAGTTTATTCCATAACTTTGAGTATTTTATAAGGAAAAAGTTAGATCTTAACGCTAGTTTTGATCAAGGAATAAAGAGCTGCAATGACCGATGGCGTAGAGCATAATTCGTGGAGGGAGTGAGACGAATGGGTTCGGTACATGAAAAGGCCGTACGGTGGTACAGCTTAAACAGGAAGCACAAATTGATCTTCATGCGACGCAACCATAGAAGGTCAAGATTGAGTAGGATGCATCGATCCTTGTAACACAGACTGGAGGAAAAGCCTACTAATTGTTTGGTGAATTGGCGTTGCACGGACTCCAGAGACATGCGGTCGGATTTCGTCATGTTGGTGAAGATAATGGGACAGTATTCAAGGAGAGGCCTGGCGTGAGACTTGTTAGTGAGCAGTTTGCAATCATTTAGCCGAAAAGTTCTGGAGATGAGACCAGTGGTTCTTCTGGTCTTTGCAATCTGGAGTGGAACATACTCAGAAAACCTAAAGCTACAAGAATAATGGAGACCAAGGTCTCGAACTAAAGGGCTGTACGAAATGGGTAGGTAATGGATAAGCAGGGTTCCGGGGGTCACTTGACATCTGAATGTTGTGTAGCAGCTCTTCGAGGTCGAAAAGTCCATATTCCATGAATTGCACCAATCCCCGAGTCGCTTTAGGTCACTAGAGATATCATCCAGCATGAAGTTGAGGTTTTGACGAGGAAACTCATAGACAATCTTAACGTCATCAGCGAAAAGGAATGGGGTACCATGGTGCAAGATGGGAAATATGTCGTTTATGTAGATGAGAAATAGTAAAGGACCGAGTACACTGCCTTGTATAACTCCACTGGTGACTGGAGCAGGTTGTGAGAAACACCCATCAATTGAAACCACTTGTGAACGGTCCGATAAATAAGATGTTAACCAAGATAAAAGCGAACCGGAAAAGCCATGAGCTTTGAGTTTGGTTAGTATCAAAGCGTGAGAGACGCGGTCGAAAGCCTTTGTCATATCAAGGTATATGATGATGATAGATTAAGCGTTGTCGGCGGCCTCCGTTATGAGGTTAAAAAGGTCGTACTGACAGGTGGTGCATGAGCGTGATTTTAGGAAGCCATGCTGCCCACTATGGATGATGTTATGGGACAACAGGAAGTCGGACATCCGCTGTTTGATGAGGCGTTCCATCAACCTAGAAGCAATTGGAGTGTGGTTGATAGGGCGGTAATTTGAGGGGTCATGTATTGGTCCCTTCTTATGGATTGGGATGATGACCGCAGTCTTCCACTGTGAGGGAAATATGCCAAACTTGATGGATAGATTGTAGACCTTCAATAGTAAGGCTGCGACATCAGTTCCTCCAAGACGTAGAAGTGTCGGCGGAACACCATCATGGCCAAGGTGTGAGGACTTCCGGACACGGGTAATCTGGTTGGTCACCTCTTTTAAAGTAAATTATAAATCAGACAGTGAGTGCTCGGTGACAGGGTCTATGCATGGGGATAAAGTAAGGGGGTTCGTAGTCATGGATGCAGCAAATTAGGAGTTAAGCGCCTCGGCTATCGCTAGAGGTGAGGTAATGCGGTCGTTATTTTCTAAGATTATAGTTATAGTTATAGTTATAGTATATTTCATGACCGTGGTCAATACACATGCACAAGGCAAGATCAGAGTATACAGCAGTACATGTCAATGTGAGGTATTCACAAATTCTAAATTTATAAATCACAGCAACCGAAATACACCAGTAAAGTCATGCAGTGTTTGAGTAAACAAAAGTGGTAATGGTTGAGGCGGGAATTTCGAATCGGTTTCGAAATCTCGGGGGCGGTGTAAATAGCTGGACAGTCGTGGAATCGCTGATATAAGCGACAAATGGACGGTCACTAACAAGTAACCGGGCGGAAGAGATGCAAAAGAACATTGTTAGAAGTAAAGCAAGCGTGGGGCTTTCAAACAGCAGTCAGAGATACCAGCGGGATATTGGACACTGATCCAGCATTGGGTAACTAATTGTGGGGGAAGCATGTGAAATAAAGGCAAGTGATTCAAAGGTGATAATAAAACGGACCTTTTGTGCAGGTGATTAAAGTGTCATATGGAAATTCAAATGAAGGCGAAAAGCTTCGCAGGGACTTCAGTGAACTTTTGAAGAGCATGAATGGTGTATGGACATATAACGGACTATTAAAGAAAAGAAAAGCCCTCAATGAAACGGATTAGTGGAGACAAACGTCAATGGTTCGGCTAGGCAGGAGTTGGAAGAGTGTAAAATGTTTTTTTGTATTTGATAGAAAATTGGTAATCAAATTATGGTTGGCTGCAGATGGCTGGTATTCTGTTCCGTAAAGACCTTGGTTGCAGGTAGAATGTTGTGGAAAGCAGGTAAAAAAGGGCTGGTTTCACGAAGTTGACAGCTGCGAAGGCTGGGTTCCGGCCATTGATTTCGTACTGCATCGCGGGAAGAATTGAACTGTTGGGTTGGATTATTTGGGAATAGACGTTGAGCGGATGTGTTGATGGTTTCTGTCAGGAATCACCTCTGCGATCCGGTGAGACTTTCATGAGGTTTTGTTAATCCATGTACGGTGCCCCATGTAACGTCAGCAGTCGAGAGTATAGGTTTAAACCACTGATCAAATCGTCCAGTCCTTACGGTAATCCGGAATAAACGTCGATTTGGCCGATGGATACCCAAGTAACCAATGCAATCTGGAAGAGATCAGGAGTGCGGCAGTCTGGAGAGTGTTCCAGCTGTGGGTTATGATTATCGTTTATATGGAAGCAAGAAAATGAACATTTTGTTATCCGAACAGTTAGTTATCGTTTGCTAGTGGACAGGTCTATTAGGGATCCCTAGACGGAGACTGGTAGCTTTCTAGGGTAGTTGGGTGATAGTAGAGATTTGGGGCGATATCAGGTAGGCGGTGGATGAGGAGAGGGTGTCCGTTTGGGAACCAGGAATAAAACAATAGTAGATGGTATGGTCTGGAAGAAGAATGAGAAAATAGGAAGAAAACAGTCTGGTAAGTTCACCAGCTGTGGTAAAGGACGGCAAACAGTAAAAAGGGGGAAAAACACAGTGTCAAAATGAGGATATTTCATGTGGGGGCAAACGTGCTGGTATTCGGCAGGGGCATACGGATTCCGGTTGGAATGGGGTCTTAACTTACCATGAGCATGTGCGTAGAGAAGTGAAGCCTAGTTACTAAGGAATGGTAATCCGTGTGGCAAGTACGAGAAAGGCACAAAAAAAGCAGGATGGGACGGCTGAGTTCTAGCCTGGGCCAGGAATTAACTGAGAGCGAGCACCCATCGCTAAAGGACGGAACGGTATTATTTATATATACGCAAATTGTGTGTAGTAAAATGGCACAATCTAGTTAGGAAGGGGCACAAGTGAGTGGAGCATACCCAAGGTATATATATATATATATATATATATATATATATATATATATATAGATGTATACGTGGGTGCGATCATCGGACGCAAAAGACTACGGCAAGGAAAGTGAGATAGAGTGACGCAGCCGAGGATCAACGGTTAACGGAAAGAAGAACAAAAGTTAAGCACGGGCTCATCGGTGCGGCGGATCCCAAAGGCACATTGAGGCCATGAAACGTGAGACTAAAGGGGAAACGCCTAAGTGTGGCTAGAACTTTCAATGGGAAAGTTAGTATTTCGCCTAGAGTGGTCATTGAGCAGGAGTAAAGACCAAGTTCTGCATGAAATTACAGAAGAACCTTAGCTGGGGGATAGGGTGGGAGCAGAAATGGTAACGTCATAACTGGGTGTTGAGTTCAGTTAGTGAGTCACGCTAAGTGCGATGAATCAGACTGGATTTTCCAGTTCGAAATCGCAGAGGTGGTGAGCGAAGTATGAGTGGTGGGACCTGGTGCGGAAGAGAGGCATTATAAGCTAAGAGATATCGAGGAGCGTTGAGTTACTCACCATGATTTTGTTAATAATTATAGGACAGTAATGAGTATATATATACATGTACATATATATATATACAATATATATATATATATATTAGAGAGGGGATACTTACTGGTTTGCTCTGATTTCTATTCTTCATTAGGTATGCCAACTTTGAGGAAGTATCATGGCATTGCAAGGCAGATACTTCTTGTTTTTTGAGCATATCATCAGTCTTCATTCTGATTGCTACCGAGAGACGTTGGAGCTGCAAGAATGACGATAAGTCATTATTGGTTTGATACACCTTCTGGAGCTTCAGATACTTGTTTTGCATTCGGCTCAGGATTGAACTACGTACTCGGTTTGATGTGATACGAGTGGTAGTGATTTTGGACAGCAAGTATGATAGGTTAGAATGTAGTAAATCATCCTTAAATATGCGCGGGAAGGACCTTCGAATCATGTTTAGGACTCGAAAGGCAGACTTGCTCGCGAGATGGTGATGATGAGAGAAGGGCAAGTTACAATCTAACCAGAAACCGAGCACATTGTGTCGGTCAACCCTCGGCAGTGTGGTTGCTCCGTTAATGGAAAACGTGTGACCAGTCTCTCTGCTGAAAGACATGCTCACGCATTTGTCATCATTAACTGGGAGGTTCCAATCCTCGGACCAGCGTTTCGCTTCATAAACTGCAATTTGCAGGTCTTCAAAGCTTAAACTCTACTGGGTTACATCGTCTGCGTACAGGGCAATGTTCGCAGGAAGGGCTGTCGGAAGATCGTTTATATAGATCAAGAAAAGAAGAGGCCCTAAGACCGACCCTTGGGGGACCCCAGTTGTTACTGGGGCTGGTTGAGACCAAATATTCCTGACTTTAACCACAAAGGTGCAGTCGGTAAGGAAGCTACGTAGGATGGCCAACATGGAGCCTGTGATCCTGTACGTCTGCAGCTTATAAAGAAGAGGGGCATGTGGGACCCTATCGGAGGCCTTAGCAAAATCGATGAATACAGCGTGTGAGAGCTGGCCATCATCATGGGCTTTCGTTAGACTATTCATGACAGTAAGCATATTGGTGATGCACGATCTGCTAGGAAGAAACCCATGTTGGGACGGGAAGAGGATCTTATTTCTATGAAGATGGGAAAGAGCCTCACTCTTAAGAATTCCCTCAAACATTTTGCTGGGGATGCTAATGAGGCTGATGGGTCTATAACTAGAAGCAAGGTGTCTACTACCCTTCTTATAGATGGGTGTGATCACCACCTTTTTTCAGCTACTGGGGAAAACTCCATCGTCAGCACATCGCTGAAAAAGCGAGGCATAAGGAGCAGCTAATGTATCCGCGGCTTCCTTGAGAATACGGGGGTGGATTAGGGTGGGCTGCTTTTTGTGGTTTGCCCTTCTGCGCACTGCTTGATGCCCTGTTCTGAGTTTTCTTGTTGGTGAGCTTGTTTTTGATGACAGCACCAGATATATTTTCTGGTGCGCTAACCTCCTTACTGCTTCTTTCAGTAGGAACAGGTTGCAGGTGCATGTCTGGGCTCAAGGATGAGTGAGTCTCGTCCGTTGATATATTCTTATTGGCTATGATGGGGCCTGGGGTGCTCTTCGTAGGCGACAGATGTTTAGTGGCACTAGGCCTACTACTGGGAGTACTTTCGGCGACGGGAAATGGTGTCAGTAGGGAAGCGAGGGACGGTGGGCACAAAGCTCGGTCCTCAAGGCGAGCTACCTGGACAACTGGCAGCACTCAGAGCTCAGGATCGGCTTTTTGCGGAATTTCTGGCTTAGCCTTCTCATTGCGGAGCCTCAGATGAGGTGGCTTATCAGTGGATACGCCCTTGAACCCTTTAATTTCCTCCTCGAGCTTTGCGGCCGAGGAAACAATTCGTTTGGCTGCATCTGCGGAGCCCATTTCAACGAGAATACCGTGAGCCCGGTTGGTGCGTTTGGTTACCAACCAGGTGGACCGACCTTAAAGTGGGAAAGGGAGCTTAAGGCGATTAGACACCGGGGCGTAGGTGTCGTAAGGGTGATCCGAACTTAGGAAGCGACCCAAAAGGATGACTCGCTTGGAGCAATTCAGTTTGCACAGGACTTGGTGTGGCTAGAGCCAATCGTGTGTCCAGATAGTTGTGTTGTCGGTGCGTTTCCGTAGCTCCCAACTCTGCATGATTTTCTTTTTCTGAGAGGCGGAAATTTTGTGCAGTATCAGCCCGGGCAGAGTGAGATGGAAACAATAAGTAAATTGCATCTGACCCTAAAAGCCGCTTAACATAACTCGGGGTATACTGCCACCCAACGTAGGTCTACTGCTTTCTTAAAAGCCTTCACGGTTGTGGTATTTATGTCCTCATCCGGGAGCTCATTCCGATAGGGTACCACTCTATTTGAAAAGTACTTCGCCCTAATTTGGAGCCTCGAATGCTTCCTTTGTAATCTAAGGCTATGCCCCCTTGTACCTCCCTCGGGGATCAGAGAGAAAAGGTCTTCTCGTCTTATTCCTGACAGTCCTTTCATTACCTTGAAGGTTTCTATCAAATCCCAGCTAATGCGCCGTCTTTCCACCGAGATCAGGTCTGGGTAACGGAGACGCTCTGCGTAGTTAAACCCCCTTTACCCAGCCACCATTCTAGTGGCTAGCCCTTCAGTTCAGTTCAGTTCCGTTTGCACAGGACAGGTAATGGCCACGGCCAATCGCGCGTCCAGAATTCCTTTGATGGTATGCACACCAGTTATGCACCCACCACTGCCGAGTGTATTTCTTCGAATCCCCGCTAAAACTGAGAGAGAAACGGAAAACCTCATCGTACATTAACTGTGAGGGACATTACGCATAGTGAGCGTTCACTGAGACTGTATGCAGTGGGCGAAAAAGTCTATTAAAACATACTCCAGAAGGACCACCGTGCTATACGTCATCCATCTAGTTGATATACTCAAGGCTCACTGCGAGGAAGTATCTCGTACCAGTTGCGATCTAGGGCACTTTGAAGGATTGGACTGTCTGCAGATCTACCATTTCACCAGGCAGACCGTTCCAACTGTTCACAACCCTGTTGCTGAAGAAGTTCGATCTGGCCATCAACCTAGCTCGGGCTTCTATCAGCTTCTTTTCATGTCCCCTTGTTCTGGACTCTACGGCCACTTGGATTAGACTATCTGGTCTGAGGCCAGAAAAGCCCTTCATTACCTTGAACGTTTCTATGAGATCCCCCCGACTTCTCCTCCTTTTCAACGGGAAAAGATTCAGGGCACAGAGTCTCTGCTCGTAAGTCTTACCCCTCTGCCTTTCAACCATTCGCGTGGCGAGGCGTTGGACTTCCTCTAGGCGGGCGGCGTCCTGTTTGTGGAAGTGTGGCCAAGACTGCACGCTACCTTCTAAGTGAGGTCGTACTATAGCCATGTAAATAGGTACGAATACCTCCGGCTTCTGGCAAGGCAAAGGTGATCGCAGTCTAAAGAGCTCCCTGTAACAGCCGGTCGTGGAAAATCCCCCTTTTTCCCTCGCGATTTAGTGTTTTTCCCAACATCGCTCATTTCCATACACTATTGACTTGTCTTTACGAACTGGTTGTTTTTCTGGACCAATTGTTGTTTGTTCGCGCCCAGAGCGCTACTTTGGCACATCCTTCTTCAGGACCTGCGTGACGCACGTGCTGTCTGCTCACACGCTGCTATTCGGTTTCTCGTTGTTGAGTCCTTGTGATCGTATTATTGAGGTTTGTATATTGTTTATGTCATTGTTTATTGTAATAATCTAGTATCGTAGAATATCACGGATAATCGTCTTTTGATTTCGGGATCCGTTGCGAATTTGGCTACGCATTGCTCAAACGTTCGTAACACTCCCTACGAGCCTTGTGTGCGGCAGCGTTGCGCTGCTCCGACCATTTGAAGCCACTGCTCATGACGATCCCAAGGTCTTTAACCTTACTGACTGCCTCTTCTGTGAATAGCCCTTGATCATGAGCGACAGTTAGGCTCTCTGTTGCCCTTCTTCGTTCAAGGTCAAGCCCGCGTGAAATCCAGGTTGTCTCGTTTTCTTTTTTTGCATATACCACTGTTTAGACTTGTAATTGTGTCCACCCTAGTATACACCACTTAATTACCTGAAACCGTGACCTAGTTGTGTAAACAACTGCGGCACACCACCGTGCAGACACTAGTACTTATCGCGTGTTAGAGTTATAGACTACATTGATTATGCACTGCTCTAACTCCACTTAATTACATTCTACATGGCTTATCTAGCAAATCTCCCCTGATTCTCGCCACAGTAAGTTCTATCTAGCGTTTTTACATCCCATCGCTATAACCCAACTCCTACCTTATTTTCGCTACGCATCCTCCGGTGCACCTTCTGAAGTTTCTGTCCCACTGTGCATCCATTCATTTTTTTGTTTGCCATAAGAGCGCACTTTCGTTCCACCCGGTCCACTGACCCCATACTTACAATATGCTCTCCCGCAAAACCTGCTGTTGTGACCCAAGCAACAGCTAAGTACCTACCGTATCCTGTGGGGTTCAACCTGTGCACACCACACAGCAAAATTCCTTCTATCTCACTATTCCTCATCGTCCCAAGTCTCTTAGGCCTAACAGTATATATAGCGGGTCATATAGCTCACTGCCCGTACCTCATTGCCACATTGGTCTCATCTAGACCTTTGCACAAGTAGCACCCAGGAACACTCCTGGTCTGCTCAGACCTTTGGCCTGTCTCTGTCTAGTTGACTGACTTCCTGCTACCTTTTTACCTCCGCCATATATTTCTACTTATCATGCTATCCCGGCCCCCAACCAGTACTCGGAAAATCCGAATCGCTAAAGCTGGCAAATCCAAACGCACCCAACACCTCCCAAAAACCAGGCCGTGCTCTGTCACCCTCGTTAACGTCGACGGTGAAGCTTCTAATAGTCCTAATGGCCTAAAGCAGAGTTTCGTCGAACTTAGTAACAAGGTCGAGCTGATTGGTGAAATCCTTTCAAAGGTTTCACCCCTGGCTACTCTCCTTGACCCTGCAGCCGCTACATCGCCTAAGAACTTGGTTTCGGTGGGACACCTCCTCGACTCCGTGTCTACTGAAATATACCACCGCATTGCCAACTCCAAGAACGCAGTGGTTTTTAATGTTCCAGACCGCTTACCACTTTCCTTGGCGAAACACAACATACTAAGTTCGTGCAACATGGCTCACTATAGATGCCATTGCAGGAGGCTACGTAAAAAGTCCCAGCGACATAGTTGCCCCCTGCTATTCCAATTCACGGACGACCTAACAGCTACAGAGTTCATTAGCAACAAGTCGACGATTGCTGCCCTTTCGCCATATAAGGATATCAAGATATTCTCTGATAAAACCCCCCTCGAACGGGAAATACTTCGTTCGTTGAGAAATAACTCCGCCTTGCCCACGCAGACTGACCCCACTGTAACCGACATGGTTGCCCAATGCCCCTCTGTCAAGAAGTCAAAGGCGAGCCCAGCGCCTCGCCCTGCCTGCCTGCATACTGTCGACTTAGATATGTCTAACTCCCCACCCCCGGTTCCGCTTCCACTCAAACGCCCTTTTTTACCATCTCCCCCAGTAGCCTCTACTAGCAGTAGCTCTCGCTCCCCGACCACAGGCCCCAAGCGGCACTCCACTTCAGTATTAAAGCCGCGCTCCCCCGTCATAGTCTCTGAGCCAAAACAAGACCCTGGTACAACCAACAGCCCCCGCCGTACTACTTCCAATCCGTCCTCCGAGCCGTTGACAAGTGTTGTCACCCGCCGCTCTCGCTCTTACGACTCTACAAACTACCCACCATCTGCTAGCTCAGCCGCGACACTTCGTTTCTATCCTCATAAGTGCCGCTCTAATCCCCCCATAAGCATACCTGGTACTCCTACCAGGTCCGCACTTGCCCAACTAATCACCTCACCTATTACCCCCCACTCTCAATCGGCTTCTGCCTATAGCGTACTCTCGGTTCCTCCAGGTGATAACCAACTGGGCCACCATCCGGATCCGTCTAACGCCATCGTCCCTTTGAGTAGGAGTGACCTTCAGGGCCTTGCCAGTGCCACTCACCCTTCCACTGTCTTTCCCCCTCTCTGATCGCATGGGTTACACCAACCCTCCATCTCCGTTGCTACCGTATATCCCTCCCTGCGCCCCAGACACCAACCCTCCATACTATAGCCCCAGCATGCTTCCGCTGTTCCCCCCTGCTCACCTCCACCAACCCTCTTCTAACCCTGAAGTACCACGTACATACCCTAGCAGATACTCTAGGTTCGTACCTGTATCCCGCCTCCTCGCCCCACCCCCCCCCCACTTACCGGCTCCCCTGCCCCTCATGAGCCTCCAAACCTTTCCAAATTTCGCCACTCCCTTCCCGCCCCCCACCTCACACTACGTCCCAGTTACTCTCCCACATGCCTTCACCCCCATACCGACCTACCGGCCTTATACTGACTCTGCCCAGCAGGTAGGTTACCTGCAGCCAAGATCGCGTTTTTTTCCTGACCGGTGCCCTCCGCACCCGTGGCCATATGGCTAGTCGCCCTATGGACCATATCCATAAACTTTCACAGGCTCATATCACTGTTCGCTCCCCACTCGAGGCCATGCCACTCAGCACCTTACACCACGCACTTCCCCTGTCCACCCCGCTTCGACAGATATCCTTAACCTCTCACTTTGTCATATGGTGCCACCTCCCTCTGCACCGCGTGACACCCCTCCGGCCCACATCAGCGGTGTGCTGCACACCCACCGTATTGATCACCCACAGCGATCGGCTGCGCCTAATGCTAACGCTTCTCCTACTTTCCGTCCCCCACCCAACACTGCCTGCCCTCCCCCTTCTACTGACGCTCTATCCCCACTGAGACCCAACTCCTATTGCCACAGCGATCCCAATAGTCTTGCACCTGGCATCCATGCTTTGCGCACACCGACACT
This sequence comes from Fasciola hepatica, assembly GCA_948099385.1. Taxonomy (NCBI): domain Eukaryota; kingdom Metazoa; phylum Platyhelminthes; class Trematoda; order Plagiorchiida; family Fasciolidae; genus Fasciola; species Fasciola hepatica. Next base: position 7,845,379 of record CANUEZ040000083.1, read on the forward strand.
GAACTCATTCCTACTAGTTCTTATTAACTCTCGCTCAATAATTAGAAAAATATCGCACCTGCGATCTCTGGCATTTACGTCAAACGCTGACATTATACTAATAACTGAATCCTGGCTGTCAGATGATGCTTCGCTTGACCTTGTTCGCATAGCTGGGTACCAATGCTTCTCGAACACCCGCCAGTCCAGGCGTGGAGGGGGCTGTTTAGCCTTTGTCAAATGCACTATCCACGCTAGTGCTATTGACCACCCCTCTCTTCTCCTTATTAAGGATTCGTTATGGCTATCCATTCACGCCTCCGGCCAGAACCTCCTCCTTGGCTGCGTCTACGTCCCCTTGGCTCTGGAGCCTGCAAAAATTGACTCTGCCGTGGATGTCTTCAATGCTGCGCTTGACTACCCTGCCAGTGCAAAAATTATTGCGGGGGACTTTAACCTTCCTTCAATTTGCTGGTCCTCCCATACTAGCCCTCCCGCCCTCTCCACCTTCCTTTCTTGTGTCCGTCTTGGTGGATGGACCCAACATGTCTCCTGCCCTACTAGGGGGAACAACATCTTGGACCAAGTATTCTCCATTGATGTTCCTGATATGATCACCCAGATTACTGATCACTTCCTAGGTAGTGACCACCGTATTGTCAGGTGCAAGTTCAGCTGCTTCAGCTGTTCTCATCCGATGCAATCCTCTCCCCCTGTTCTGACTTCCTACCGTTCCTGTAACTGGCCCCTAGTTCCAATGATAATCCGCTCCCTTAACTGGGACACATTTTTTCTTTCATCCGATCCCCTCACTGTCGTGAACTCTCTCTACTCCAACCTCCTACACTGCCTAAATACCGCCAACCCATGTGTCGACCCACGCCCCAATTCCAGCACCTCACGCCTGTCACTTTTAGAGCGTAAGCTAGATCACACGACTTTACACTTCTCCTGCGCATAAACCAGCTACAACTGAGGCTGCGTTGCATGGTCGATTCGCACCTGAGAAGGCAAGAGGCCATCGCCCTAGCACACCCAAACAAAACTAGATACCTGTCCAACCTGCTTAGTAAAAGGTCCAAGCAATCCAATCATATCTCGCCCAAGTTCCTCATCTGCGGCTCATCTACCGCTAATACTCCAGCATCTATTTCTGAGGCCTTCAATGAGCATTTTTCTTCCTCCCTTATAAGCTGTCTTGGTATTCCCCCTCCTACAATCCAGCCCTGCTCCCCTGCCTCTCTTTCATCGATTCCCTTTACCCATCTAGAAATTGAAAAATCAGTTTCGTCTATTAAACCTTCCTCGAAACCGGGACCAGATGATCTCCCACCGGCCCTCCTCCGTTTCGGTGGTCCTGACCTCCCTTTATTGTTACTTAATATGTATACCACCTCCATGATTCACAGTTTCGTCCCCCCTCAATGGAAATCCTCTGTTATAGTTCCGCGCTTCAAAAAGGGCGTATTACACGACCCAGATAACTATCGGCCCATCAATCACACCCCAGTAGTCTGCAAAATTATGGAGAGAATTATCAAAAGACACATTGTCCAGTACCTGTTATCTAACAACCTGCTGAACCCTGGTCAGCATGATTTCTTGAACTCCCGTTCCTGCTCTTCCTGCCAGCTTGACTTTCTCAATGTCCTATCGTCTGCTGCCGACGCCGGCAACTCTGTAATTGTCCTGTACCTCGACATATCTAAGGCTTTTGACCGTGTTCCCCATATTCATCTGTTGGCCAAAATCCGATCTCTCGGTATTACTGACCCTCTCCTCTCCTGGCTATCCTCCTAACTCTCTCACAGATCACAAGCCGTGATCGTCGACGGCCACCTATCTTCCGCCAAACCAATTACTAGCGGCGTCATCCAAGGCAGTGTCCTAGGCCCATTAATATTCCTTATTTATATCAATGACATTTTCTCTTCTATTCGACACGGCACTCCTTTCCTCTTTGCCGACGATATAAAAATAGTGTACTCTTTCCTCCCTAGTGACCTATCCGTGACTCTATGCAACATATCGCAGGACTTACTCGTTCTCCAAACTTGGTGCGTCCCGTGGTTCATGAAATTCTCTGCGGAGAAAAGCTTCCTCCTACTGTACAAGTGCACGGTACCACCCGGCCAAATTTGTCTGGACGGTCTGCCCATCCCCATACACCCCATGGTTACCGATCTTGGCGTGCGCTACTCTTGTTCCTTTAACTTCTCAGAACAGGCATCATTCCAAATCGCTAAGGCTAAGAGAACCCTAGGCCTGATCAATCGGTGTTTCCTAATACCGGCCAGTCGCCTCTCCATGTATCTTTCACACGTGAGACCGCTCCTAGAATATTGTCCCATTACCTCCAGCCTCTGGCCACGTTCCTCCATTGTATCTCTTGAGAACGTTCAGCGTACCTTCACCAAAAGGCTGTTGGGCGTATCCCTAGCTCTAACATACCGCCAGCGCTGTGAGCTCCTACAAATTGAGCCTCTTTGGATTCGTCGCATGAGGCTCAACCTGATTTTCCTCTTTAAGCTAATCCATAACCTGGCCTACACCTCTTATCCCATCTCATTCGTTGCGCCCTGCTCCTACCCCATCCGGCACCGTGCCTTCTCTCTCACTGTCCCTCATTCTAATCTCTGTCTGAAGTCCCGATTCTTTCTGTCAGCCTATTCCAAAATCTGGAATAAGCTGCCCCTTAGCTTACGAAGTGCCTCCTCAATGATCGCTTTTAGGCGCGCACTTTTGTCATACTTAACAGTCCGCGATGCTATATTGCTCGCCAGTGAGCTCGTCTCCGCCGACCTGGCCTTTGAAAGAGGTCTCACACTGTAACTCTACTACCTCTGCGTCACAAGCCACTAGGTACACCCCGCGAACTAAGGCCACTGCCGTCAATGATCCATAGCGAACCTACCTCCTGCCATCATAAAATAACCCTATTGCTCAACTTAGTTCATATCTTATCCATCATATTCACTTTTTTCTCCTCAGTATCCGTTGATTCTCAGCTGGGGCACACCCAGACTGCGCTTCTCCATCTTTTTTCCCTCTCCAGTGATCCCCGCTGACGGCGAACCACTTCGGGCACCGTAATTACCATGTCCCTGGCAGGTGCATCTGGATAATATTGCTACACGGTCGTCTACCACTTGCTGTTTCCGTTGGCTCTCCTGTCCATGGTCTCACGGCTTGGTCAATTGTTCCTGGTTCACGCAACCCCATCGCGGTCGTTTTGTCCCCTGTACAATTATCCATGATCACTCGTGCCACTCCCAACAGTGCGGGGCGCGGTCAGATCCACCGCTATGGCGGGCGCACATCGGGCGTGCAGACCGTCTGCAACGATGTGCGAGCGCAACTAGACTGGTGGATCACACCTTCTGTGTTCACTTCACGAAGTGTTTTTCAGGTTGGGTGCCCAGCGCACGGCCAGTCCCACCCACTAGCATCGGTTGCGGGTGGCACGCCCTAACTTTTCTTGAACTACCGAATCCAATGCTGTCGGTTGAAAATTGCATGCTCCTCATCGTTTTTCCGCCACAGCTTGTTCACCTAGAGCTCTTATCATCTGTTTCCACTTTCCGTCTTTGTCGCCCTACCACGGTATGCACACCTTCCCGTTTTGTCCTCCTTCCTATTACCTCTCTTCACATCAACTTTCACTGCTTTGAGTCACTATCGTCCTAACCACTCTTCTCTGTCGACGCTCGCCAATAACTCTTTTCCCACCTGCCGTCATTGCTGGCTTCTATCATCTATGCGCTTGGTGTTACCCTCTGCTCAGAACGCCCATTGATAGCTTCCTTAAAACCTGTCGCCCTGTTAATCCCTCCTCGTGCCCCATGCCATGATGCACCAACCGCACCCTCACCCATGCCCAATCCGCATATTAGAACTTGCCGCTTCAAACTTCGCATCCTTTACAGTTGTATTTACTATCTAATCACCACCACCATATCTTCCTCACTTGGCCCCGCGATTCCTCTGCGGTCCTTTCCAGTGTCCTGATTAGTATCCACCTGTTCAATTGTCTGCCGGCACTCAGCTCTCCAGTTCCATTGCCCCAACTCCTTTGCGCGTTCGTTTTTTTTGCGGCCTTTTTGCTCTATTACTGGTCCACTTATCTCGGGGCTTCCCAATTCCTTGTCCGCCTCCTTCGTGTTTCATCTGCAGTAAAATGATCTGATTGGTGATTTCTTACCTGTGTCTCCTCGGTCATTGCTTTCATCCCTTGATCCGTTTATTGCTCGCTACAGGCATTTTTCTGTACCTTCCAGTGTGGTCCGCTTTTCCATGTTCCACCATTGTAATGACAATGTTACGTCGTGACGTTTTTTTACAGTTCCAAATTGTTTGACCTGTCACTACCCGATTCCTCTGGTCCGTCACTACATCTCGCACCTGCATTGATCAAATAATTAGACCCATTCTTACCTGTTTTCCTTGATCATGTCTTTCATCTTTACTCTTCCATGAACTGCTCCTAACAGTCTTCATCACTTCTATGCTTCCACATTCTATTTTTCTCTCCGTTGGGCTGCCACGTGCACTTGTCATGAAGTTAATCCACCACGAAATTCCAAAGTTAATCCTACGACAAATTGATCTAACATTACCTACTCCTCCTATTGACTGATAATTTCTTTCTAGGACCCCATTGTTATTGCTCCTGCTTCTCTTTAACCTATACATATATATACAATTAATCTATATATATATATATATATATATATATATATATATAAACTTACGCATATATATCTATGTGCACGCGCTCTGCATCTTGCAGTTCCTCACCTGCCATTTCTCTTGCTATCATCCCAACGACCGTCATCATAGGCATCCATCAACTCTACATCTGTGCCTCACATCTACCGTATCCAATCCTTCTAAATCGTTTTTGTCATCTGATCATCCCTCTACGTCCTGCATTGCTCGCTGCCTGTTTTACGGTGAGTTTTGTGTCCTGTCCGCCGACAATTCACTGCAAAGTACCAATGCTTCATTGTCATCTAATCCACTGCAATGCACCTCACCTTTTTCTCCATCGTTCCTCGCTACTGCAATTCTTTATACCGATTTCCAGCCTTTCTCATGTTTACCAGTCTGCCTCCATATGTAATTGCCCGGGACCAGCCAATCAGTCCACCTGACCTTGAATTTCAAATTCACCGGGCGTCCATTCAAATCCGCTCTTGAGCTCATTTAAACTCCACACAATCTCTATGGTGTGCATACGTTTATACTATTTTCATCCTACCTTATTCACCCTTTTGAGCCTTTTTACCCAATATTTTAATGAGAGTCTCCATATTTCCATGAATTATATCTGTCCATTCCATCACCTGTATCTACATGATCATGCACATGGCATGCTTCGGGCGCTTCCGAAATAAACCATTAATATTATTATTATTATTATTATTAATAAATGGCTTTTTTGAGCGTTTAGAGGCAAGTCCCATTTGTATGCCCAGTTCAGGACGGTACCTATTTTCCTGCCCAAGTCTGCCCTACCCTTAGATCCAACAATCTTCACATCATCCGCAAAAATAAAGCTGGGCGATTGAAAAGCAGATGCCAGGTCATTAATAAATAACAAGAATAGGACCGGGCCTAGGACGGATCACCGAGGTACATCACTGGTGACATTCACCAAACTGGAGCACCTGTCCCCCACTTTGACGTAAAACGTCCCGCGGGAAAGGAAGTCCTCCAGCCACCTAAATACTGGCCCACTTATGCCGAACGTCTCCATCTTGCGTAGCAAGAGACGACGATTAACGGAGTCGAAGGCCTTGCTAAAGTCCAGGTAGCATACCTCAACCTCCTTACCTTCGTCCAGTCGTCGAGTTGCTTCATCTAAGAAGCACAGGAGATTGGTCAGACAAGATCTCTTTTTCAGGAATCCATGCTGCGCCTGACTTAACATGGAGTGCTGCAGTAAGTGCTGGCAGATATGGGCACGGATGATCTTCTCAAGAACTTTACATAGGATGCTAGTTAGGCTTACCAGCCTGTAGTTCTGCACAGCCGAATTAAGCCCACTCTTATGTATTGCCACGACTGCCGCGACTTTCCGGTCCTGAGGCAGCTTACCCTGGTCCAACGTGGATCTGTACAGCCTGCATACCGATGGAACTATGATATCCGCCAACGGCTTGATGATAGCTGGATGAATGCCATCTGGGCCCGCTGACTTGTGGCTGTTTAACTCCTGTAGGTACTTACGCACGCATTCCTCTGAGAGGTCTAGCTCGTTCAACTGGGGAGAAGGATGAACCAGAGTCAAATCCACTCGTGCCCCACTACCCATTCTACGTACACTACCAAAGTATTCCCCCAAGGGCGTGTGCTTTGCCATGGTCATCAGTGACAATACCATAGTCTCTAGTGGATAGCGGACCTACGGCATTTCTTGTTGAGACTTTAGACTGTACATAGCTGTAGAATTTTTTCGGATGCTGTCTTACAGACTGGGCCAATTTGAGCTCAAATTCCCGCTTGGAAGTTCTCAAAAGGCTTACAGTCTCGTTTCTCAGCTTTGTATAGCTGTTCCAGGCTAGCTGACTGCCGAAAGCTTTGTACTAGTTCCAGATGCGGTTTCTATATCTGATGGTCTTGGCTATTGCAACTTTCCACCACATGGGTTTGCCCTCCCCACTCCTTCGTTTTAGGGGTGCGAACTCTTCCTGTAGGGCAGTCAGAAATCCCTTTATGGTCTGCCAGCGCTCCTCCACAGTAGCCTCTTCTGTCGTGTCCCAGGACAAGCCGATCGCCCTATCACGAAGCCTATCTATGTCCATACTACCGAAATGTCTGACCAGCCTTGAAGGTACCTTGGGTTGCCGCATGCATAGGACTATTTTGCCCAGAGGTGCACAATGATGCAGTCCAGACACATCGTTGGGGAAGTTCGTTGTAGCTAGATCCAGCAAAGATGGAACGCATCCAGCCCTATATCTGGTAGTTTCCCTAATATGCTGGTGCAACGCATTGGCATGCAGCCATTCTAAGTAGGTTTGCTCCTCCAATCCCGGCACGCAGACCTCAGCCACCCAGTCGACGTGCGGAAGATTGAAGTCACCCACTATGAGGGTCTTTTGTGCGTCCTTAACTAGTTCAGTCAAAGTCCGCAGTAAACAAATGTCCTTTTCGTGATTTGTGCTTGGTGCCCTGTAGACACAGACAACGTTAACCCCTCTGCCTGGAAGGATGATCGTAACGACGCATAACTGGATATTGCAAGTGCACATCTTGGTCCGAGGCTCAAGGTGGTTTGTACCTGACCCAACGAGGATGGCTACTCCACCACGAAGGCGATCCTGTTCCCGATCCTGCCTACAAACTGCAAAACCGTTACTTATTAGGCCTGGCACATGGGCTTTTTCAGAAGGCCACTTTTCCGTGACGGGAACTATTGACGCTTTCTGCCCGTCAGCGGTTTTGGCGAGTTCCACCCATCTGTTTCTAATACTACACGCGTTAGTATATAACACCACCGCGTTTGCTCCGTCGTCTAGGCGTCTCTTGTTATTCACTCCTGTCTGTTTCTCAGGAACAACGCCTGAGATGATGACACGTTTTTTGCTTCGGTTGTCCCCACTGGGGTGCATGAAGCCGGCTGGCGATCCAGAATTTCCGACGACTCCCAATCCATCTCTATAGGAGTTGCCACAACATCCAGACTGGCAGGGGTCGCGCTGTCATCTATCGTCGGACAGTACTGCCAATTCTCGCCTTCCAGCGCGTCTTCAATTACAACCATTTGCGATCCCGCACGTGGCTTCTTTGCTATTTTCGGGGTCGGGGCCTGAGAGCCGAGTGCGGCATTCCACTGAACTTTTTGGTTTCTCACCAGCGCCCTGGCTGGTCGAGCAGGGTTACCACCCGGGGCTAGACCACCAGGCCTTAATCTGCGCTCGTATGGCACAATTTGGTATCTGCCATTGGTAATGTGAACCACTATTGCTGCCCTCGCCAGCAGTTTATCCCGGGTGGACTCATCAGCGAACTCCACTAGGATTGGTCTCGCAGGAAGTTAGCCTTTGTGCCCCAGTGGTGACTTCCATATCCCCACTCTGTACACCCTTCTTAGCGTAGTAGGGTACGGAACACCTGCGATTCGCAGTATGTCGTAGACCCTCCTCCTGTCTATGTCTCTCCTGGCCTTCGATTCCCTTATAAAGGGTTGTTCCCAGTTAAGGATCAGAAGCCTGTGGCTTGAGACCCTGCCCATCGACAAGATCTGCCTCTGCAGATCCCTCATCTTGTTTTCCAATACGACAAGAGCAGGGTCATTCGCCCTAGCTAACCCATCCTTCGCGATATTACATTCACCCTTCTTTTTGACCTGCCTTGCCCTTCTCTGCTTCTGCTCAGTCCACTGGCCCTCGTCGGTCTGCTTCAAAGGAGCTGGGGCAACGACAGCCTGGAAAGCTCTCGAAGCTGGTCCATTCGATTTGATGACTGTCCTCTCAGGTGTGGATACTACTTCCGCAAACGACTGACTACAACCTGCTTGAGGTGGTTTGGGGCTTATGACTGAGCTACTACTTGGTGGGCGCTGGTCCTGCCCTTTGGCCTGCAGTTTAAAGGCCAGACTGGCCGCCTCCTTGCAAGGGGAACAGACCCATTCAGCCCATGGGTTCTATTTATAAAGAACATAGATGTCCTTTGCTATTCCTGAACACATTGGATGAGCCCATCTCTTGCATATCTCGCACTCTATACCGTTTACCACACGTTTTCCGCACTTGGGTGCGAGACACTGGCAAGAAACTCGTGTCATATAGAAAGCCACGAAAACGAGAGCAAAGACAGCTCAAGCTCTCCTTACCCAAACACAAAAACGCACTGTGACACTGGCGGGTAAAGCCCGCTAACACAAAAAAACGAAAAGAAAGATCAGAAGCGAGAGAAGATCGCTTCAAAAAACACCCAATACAACTCGGCAATATTGCAAGGAGAGTAAAAATATTCTCCGGATAAAGCTCACCTTAAATTCAATTATGATACGCTCAGTATTGTGAATTAAACTACGTTAATTCACGAAACTATTCAAAAACTCAATTTAATGACGAGAGCACTATGAATTCAAACCGCGCGGCACTGACGAGCACCGGATATGGATGTTTCGCACAGGACTTGGTGCGGTTAGAGCCAATCGTATGTCCAGATAGTTGCGTAGTCGGCGAGTTTCCTTGGCTCCCGGCACCGCGTGATCTTCTTCTGAAAGAAAGAAAGAAATTTTGTGCAGTTTCAGCCCTGGCAGAGAAAGGTGGAAACAATGGGCAATTCTGTTCTGACCCCAAAACTGCTTAAAATGATTTCGGTTATACTGCCACCCAACACAGGCCTTCTGCTTCCTTAAAAACCTCCACAGTAGTGGTACTCATGACCCCCTCCGAGAGCTTATTCCAATCGGTTACCACTCTAATCGGAGAGTATCTGGCTCTAATTTTAGGCTCGAGTGCTTTCTTCGTAATCCAAGGCTATGCTCCTCCCCCTTCGCCTCTCCCTGGGATTGGAGAGAAGAAGTTTTCTCAATTTATACCTGGCAGTCCCCTCATTACCTTGAAGGTTTCTATCCAAACTCCGGAAACGCAAAGCCTTTTCAACGAAAACAGGTCAAGAGCACGGAGACGGTCCGTGTAGCTAAACCCCCTTTACCCAGTCACCATTCTAGTGGCTAGCCCCTGCTCTATCTCAAGACAGTCTATACCCTCCCGGTAGTAGTCTTGTCTCGAAGTACTACACGGGTTTGAGGCTTTGAGCCCAGAACCCGCTGTCCAGGCTTGCACGCAGTACCCCATGTGCGGCCTAACTACGGCTTGGTATATCGGAACGAAAACGTCCGGCTCTCTACACGATATAATGGATCTAACTCGAAAGAGTTCTCTCCTGGCCATGTTGGCTGCTGCGGTGCACTGCTTTGACGGCTTGAAGCTGTTGTCCGTTATAAGAACCAAGTTTTTGACCTGGGGGACCACTTGCAACGGACCCACACCATTCCCACTGGCCCCCGTTTGTGGTCAAGTATTGACATTTGGTGAGATTTAATGGAAGGCCCCATTTTCGCGACCAGCTTTATACCGCTAGCACGTCAAGTTCTACATCTACTCCAGCTATCTTGACGTCATGGGCAAACATAAAGATGGGGTTTGTGAGCTCACGTGCTAGGTCATTGATGAAGATGAGGAAGAGCAGAGGGCTGAACACTGGGCCCTGTGGCACCCCACTTGTTACACCATCTGGTTTTAAGACAGGACTGCCCACCTCAGCAATAAAAGTTCACCCTGCCAAAAAACTATTTTTCCATCGCATTGCCTGTCCAACAATTCCCATAGACTGCAATTTGACGTCCAGAAATTCGAGGTTCACAGAATCGAATGCCTTACTGAAGTCTAAGTAACATACAGCGATTGACTGTCTTTCGTCCAGGCGCTTGGTTGCCTCATCGACGAACAGCAGGAGATTCGTCAGACAAGATCTTCCTGCCGTAAACCCACGATCAGCATTTGATATGAGGTTATGTTCAGCAAAATGCCCCGAGATCTGTTTCCTGTATATTCGATCCAGGCGGTAACACAGTACTGAAGTAAGGCCAACCGGTCGGTAATTTTCGGCTTTTCAACAGCGTCCGCTCTTGTAAATTCCGGCCACTGTTTCCCTCCTCCAGCTCCGGGAGCACTTCCCCCTCCAAGTGATGTCTCATGCAGCTTCGTCGCCGGAGACTTCGGGACCCTGGCAAGAGGTTGAACGATTGCTGGGTGAATCCCATCCGGTATTGCCGCTTTATTTCTATTTGAGGTTTGCAGTTCCGCGTACACCTCTTCCTCTGCTAAATTACGTTCGGGTACTGGAGGCGCCTGTGGTCCCTCCATTCTTTCCTCTAAGTTATTTGCTGGTCGATATATGCCCTTGAAGAGTGCCAACAGCATGTCGGTCTTCTCTTCGTCTCTTAGGGCTAATCGTCCCTGTGATCCCTCCAAAGTTGCCACACTTTCTCCTATACGTTTGTGGGATTGCATGTGAGCGTAGAACCGCCTTGGGTTCGTGTGAAGCAACGCAGCTAACCGACACTCCAAGGCATATTCTTCTACTCTTTAGATCGCTTGAGTTCCATTCCTGGCCATCTCATAGCTGTTCCATGCCCCCTGAGTTTCGTTTAGCTAGTACTCCGCCCGTCGTTACCTACGGATGACTGTAGCCTTGCGGACCTTTGACTTACATCATGGGAGTTGATTTCTGCTGCTAACCACCCTCAGGGGCGCAAACTCCTCTGTAAGTTCTAGTGGCTCCATCTTGATGGCTTCTAAATGTTCCTATACGGGGGCATTTGTGTCACTCGGCGTCCTCCGAACTTTCCCGGCTGCCCTAGTTATTTCACCTATACTGATTCTCCTATAGTGCCGGTGCAACGCCATTTCCTTCGGCTCCTTGCTAAGTCTTAGTTTGGCTCTTAGTACTGCTCGAACACTTTCGTCCAGCTGCTGTGCCCCACTTAAACTCTGTAATGTCCTGATGGGGCCAATTTATGTTTAGATCAAAGAGAGACGGGTGCTGTCCACATCTGCGTGTAGTAGCCTGTTTCACATGCTGCGTAATTGTATGTAACTGGACCTACGGCAGAAACTTGTCACCGCTGATCCCCTTGGTGCAATCCCTCTTCCCCAGTTAATTTCACGTGGGCTGAGATCCCCTAATGGGACGAACTCCTCTGTCTGTATCAGCATTTTGCCCAGCATTTGCAAAAACCCAACATCTTCCTCACCTGGTTTAGCGTTGCCCTGTAGATACAGATAAGGCATACTGTTCACACCTCGATCCTGATGAATCAGGATCTGACTCGTACATTACCAGCGACTAGGTTAAACGCAGCCTCTTAATGGCTTATGTCGGTCCGTACTAGTAATGCTACTCCGCCCCCCCGCCTTCCATCTGTTCTACCCTGTCTGCGGGCCGAGTATACCTTAACAGCATGTCACTACCTAGCTTTGTCCAAGTTTCCGCCAAAACAATGACGTCAGTTTATGCGATCCTAGTCTACAATCCCTCCCTTTTTCCCGGGAGACTGCAGGTGTTTGCGTACCATATTGACGGTTCTCTGGTCCTCGCTACTGACTTTGTTGCGAATTTGACGGCTGGGGTACCCTCGGAAGCAATCTTCGAGGTGATGTCCCACTTTCTGCCTCTATAGTTGTCTGCGATGCCACACCTTGAATATTAAGTGACACCCGGGGTTTCGAGGCTTTTTCTTTCCCATCCGTCTGCCCGGTGTCGGGCTCAACATGCACAGCGAAAGCTTCTTCCTTTTGAGTCATAATACCGATAACCCAGGATGGTCCTGCGACCACCTCGGCCCAACTCGTTTTCGCGGATTTTCCCTCTGGTACCCTCAACTTCCCTTGTTGCACCGGAGCGGAGTCTTGGGCGCCTGCTTCAGAATCAGGCTAGCTGGCTGCACCTTCCCAAAACCAACCGGACTGAATGCCCTGTGAGTCCCCTTCCACTTGGTCTTTTGAACTACCAAATCCTTGGCACTCTGCTTACCAGCGTCCAATGCCACTTTTTGGACTTGAATTAATCCTTTAGTTCTAGGTGTCGACTTTCCAAGAGGGATCATCCCCAATTTCGCTACATGAAGAGTCGGCCTCTTCAGATCAGGTGTGCCCGTTCTCAGCGAGACTATGGCACTGCCCTGTTTGACAAATGCTGGGCTGTCAGATGCAGCCCTAACTATTTCCTGCTTGCCGCCCTCAACTGCTCCTGCCCTGGACAGCAGCATATCTCTCGAGTTGACACTGTGGAGCACAACTACCAGGGGTCGTGGTGGCGCTGGTTGCGTTACACGCCATAGTCCTGTTCTATGGCACTTGATTATTGGTGCCTAAGGAGGCAGGCCAGCCATCCCAAGAACCTCGGTCACATGCCGGTGGTTTTCTTCCCTCCTGATTCTACCGTCGCTTACGATGTCCTCACTAAGATCATTAGTTAGCAGTCTCCTACTCCTATCTGCCATGTCCTCCGTGTCCCGCTTCATGCGTTGCACTTCAGCACCTAAGTGTTTAACCTGCTACTTGAGGAGTTCCACTTCAGTCAGGAGGCTTTTTTCTACATTTTTAAAACCTGCTGCCCCCTTGTTTTCTTTAATATATGATATAATAATATTGGTTCGTTTCGGAAACAACCGAAACGTGCCATGTGCATGATCTTGTTGATACCGGTGATGGAATGGATAGATATAATTCATGGAAATATAGAAAATGTCGTGAAATTATTGGATAAAATTGCTCAGGAGGGGGAATAAAATAGGATGAAAATAGGATAAACGGATTCACACCACAGAGCTTGTGTGGAGTTTAAATTAGCTCAAGAGCGGATTTAAGTGGACGCCCGGTGAGTATGAAAGTCGAGGCCAGAGGAAGGTAGGGGGGTTAGTTCCGACCTGGATATTTTTGAATTGGCGCGGAGTCCTGGAATTCCGGGGCGCCAATTTTGAAACACACGAAATTGATCTGCAAAGCTTGTTTTGAAATACGAGTTACTTGCTGGGTTTTAAGTGACTAACCTGATGTATTTATATAGAGAAACAGATGGGCGATTTTTCCTTGGTAAAAACTTCCTGATCAACGAAATGGTCATCATTGTTGTATAGCGGACTCATAAATTGAACTAGGGTATCGATTCGTATCTGGCAATGGCAAAAAGTGTGTGAAATATTTTGAAAAAGTTGGACTGTTTCTTAATTATTATTTGCAAAAGTGGTCCTCACTTATCATTGTCCAAAAATCCCTATTTTGTGTGAAAAACGTGTCTCTATTGGTGGTGCGCTTTCCGAAAGACCACTGGGCGATGTGATCTGACCCAGTGAAGTTTGGCTAAAAGAATAACTGCCAGAATATGGAAACCGTTTTTTTATACCTGCATGTATACACCATTGGCGTAATGAGTTACGTAAGTGATGGGTGGAAGTGAAGCAGGTTTTGTTTCGCGTCCACCGGTAACCGAAGGATATTATATATATATATATGTATATATATGTCCCACTGTACGAGCTCTCTTCCATGTATCTAGCAGCAAAGTTTCACTGAACTAACTAGCTGATCCTCTTGTCTGAACATAGTAGATAACTACGCTCCTGCTACCAACGGATTGAATCGAATGCTTATTACTTTCCATCTTCTGAAGCTGTTAAACTTCAGTCGATCTTCACGAAATGTTTAACAAAGCACGGAGTTTTCTATATACCACTCCCAAACTCGCAAACGATCTGCCCCTATATGAAGCTAGTATTCCCAGGCTTGCGCACGTGAAACGAGACTCACATGCAAGAGAAATGAAAAGACAACAACAAAGTGGCTTCAGAGAAGCAACACGGTAATCAAAATGTGGTGGCCTTATAGGGACCATGTTGACATTCTCGTTGTCCTCCGCGTCGGTCATCGAGCCAGACAATGCACGCACTCGTACTTTTCGTCCTTTCTGAATCCCGCGCATTGGAAATGGGCCCATCGACCACAGGAGCCACATAGCACCCACTGAACGTCCTCGACAGTGTCCACCGTTGTTTCCTCCAATCTGCATACGCTGCAAACGTCCTCCCGAATTGGTGAAGCCGCTGGATCCGCACGTCGACGCTTGTTTTCCGTTTTGAATGGTGTCGACTTATTGGTGCGCAACCGACGGAAATCCAAGGCTTGCAGTGGGTTCCCTATGACAACTTTATCTTCATCGTCCGCTTTCCTAACTACCAAGGCAGATTTTCGTTTCGACCGTGACCTACTACCGCTGGTGCTGGCTACTAATGAGCTAGCACTAGCCAGTGGTGTTGCTGGAACGTACAAGGCACTGATATTCAAGTCTGCCTCTAGGTTCCCCGTGGGCTTGGGAACCTCTTGTAATTGATACCATGAACTGGGCCGTTCAGCTAGTCCACGCGATAGACTGTGAATATGGTCTATTATATGCCTAAACTTATCATCGCCTAAGTTGCTCACAATTACCCCAAGGTCCTTCAAGGCATCATCGGTGATTGCCGGTTTAGCATTCACAGAAGTTAGTTTTGACGCCTTCTGCTTATGTACGAACTCCGGCACGGAAGCTGGAAACCGTGTTCCCGATACTGGCAGTTCCCAACGGCCCAAATTTATGTCACCCATAGGAAATCCTGTTTCCTTCATTACTCGAAGCAAATGTAGGCACGGCAGAGCCCATTGACCACTGAATGAACAGTTACACCGTTGGTTCTCTGATCTTAGGTTAACTGCGATCCTTGGAAGTGAGTACTACATAAGCTCCGCCAGATAGAGTGGTGCCTAAAACCGCGTGACTATCAAAATGCTTTAGAAGCACACCACGTGCGTACGCAGTCAGTCGACCTAAGATGGCCTGCGTCCATCCAAGATGTTTTGGAGCCTTAAAGGGAATCATCCTTTCGCTCGCAAGCCGCTGCCTACCAACATTCATTAAAGAGTCGGTGCGTTGGAGGACTTTTTTAAACAGATCGTACATCGTTGACCTCCGAGACAGACCGGTTTTCAAATGCCTGTTCTCAGTCTCGACCCTGCTTGTGGTATAATTGCCATGAAGCAAATAGTGCCGGGTGGCATGTGCAGCCCAGCTAGTCTTATACGGCATCCAAGTACTTTTCAAGTACTGGGATGCCTCGGAACTTCGACTGTCAGTGGCAGATAAGAACCTATTAAAAGCTGCGCCGTCCTCCGTGTACACCATATTGCCCATCCACTGGAGTATCCTACCTCGATCTGTGATGGATACGTGTGAGAGCAGACCACATCTTCGACGCATATCCTTTACGACGTGGAACCTACAGAATACAACCTGCGACTCCGGGTACTGTGTCCTCAGAGCGTTATACTGCGCCAGACTACGGTCTACCACTATGGTTTTACAATTTCTGGTCTGAGGCAGAGATTGAGCCGAAAACTCGACGGCTGTTTCGTAGCTACTGTCGCTTTCGTTGGCATAAGAGCATACAAAATACTGTGTCCCAAGCCGGTGTCGTCTACGACCATAACGTGCCACAAGACATACCCACCGTAATTCATTTGTTGCGTGGCATCGGCTAACATTACGTCACCAAACCTGCCGACGAGCTCGGTACTTACAAGAGGAACAAAGAGAACAAACCTAATCATGCTATCGTCACTAATGACCTGTGAATACCCCTGATTTCTCAATAACTCACCTGCACGCGTTGCATCCTTAGTGTGTTCAACGGAACCTAATCTTTTCCTTATGGAGCGAAAGTCTTGAATGCGAAGGCGACGGCTAAGCATTCGTCGGGTGTAATCCCTAAGCTCGGCAGTATTACGAAAACTCTCCATCATAATAAACACGTGACTCTCTTGGTCACTGGTCAAGCGGCGGTTACGGACGTAATAACCCTCGGTCTCTCGTTGGAAGTCGTGGTTATGGACCACGGCCCACTGCGACACCATGTAGGACGAGCCGACTGCACGCACCGAGACGAACGCTTGACAACCAAGGTTGGGGTATCTGCAAACAGTTTCCATTAGGAACAAGTAAGGAAACAAATTACCTTCTTCCAGAGCAGTTACTTCTTCAGTGATGGACGCAGCAATATTTGATGAAATAGTACGGCGTGCCAGGTGGTAAAATTATACCACGTTTACTTGCCATTTCCCTTGTTCATGAATCGTAGACGCAAAAACTCGAGCAAGTGTTTGATTGGAAGTCCCGAAAATCGGATCTAAATGCATCCAAATTCGGGTACGTCTTCTTAACCGTTGCACAGAACTGGGCAGAATCATCAGCGATGTTTCGCTCCATATCAAGAACCGGACAGTGCGAGAAAGAAATGGCAAGTGAACATCTAGCCTAGGGTGGCGGATTAAATATGACCAATAACCCAATCAACAAGCTGCAGCCGCTAAGCCAATAACGGGAGAGCTAATTACCGAGATTTGACCAAGAGAAACAAGTTTCAACAAAAATTACCAATGAACTTTTGTAAAGTTCTTTTCTATAAAGCACACTTTTTACGGTACTTTCGTTCAATTTACTTGCAAAAGTTAATCCGTCAGCTGTTTGAGGCCTGCATTACGCTAAGCCCGGTCGGAACTTGCCCCACTCTCTCAGATGAACTGAATGGCTGGTCCCGGGCGATTACATATGGAGGCAGACTGGTAAACATGAGAAAGGCTGGAAATCGGTATAAGGAACTGCAGTAGCGAGGAACGATGGAGAAAAAAGTGAGGTGCACTGCAGTGAATTAGATATCAGTAAAGCATTGGTACTTTGCAGTGGATTGCCGGCGGACAGGACACAAAACTCACTGTAAAACAGGCAGCGGGCAATGCAAGACGTAGAGGGATGATCAGATGACAAAAACGATTTAGAAGGATTGGATACGATGGATGTGAGGCACAGATGTAGGGTTGATGGATGCATATGACGACGGTCGTTGGGATGATAGCAAGAGAAATGGCCGGTGAGGAATTGCAAGATGCAGGGCGCGTGCACATAGATAAATATGCGTAAGTTTATATATATATATGTAGATATATTATATAATAATAATAATGGTTTATTTCGGATAACCCCGAGGCATGATGTAACTCAAGATCAAACGGTACAATTGGACGTAGAGTCCGAACTCCAAGAGGATGATTCAGGTATATGCACTCGATATTGTACAAGAGAAAGTACTTAAGTTACTCTTTAGAGCGGCGCCCGGCAAATTTGAACTCAAGGTCGGGTGGCCAGCCCAGCCAAGTCAGGGTGGAGCTGGTTGGGGGTAGTAGACTCTCCCTGAAATAGTACAAATATAGGGGCTACGCAACGAGAGAATCAAACAGAATTGACGAAAGTTTTGTTCACCTTGAAGAAGAAGAAGTTCCCAAGTGAGACATGAACCAGCTACAGCGCTCCGCGGAGTAATGCACGGCTTTGGATTGAAATCAGACGATAAAACGAATGAACTTGCAGATGAAGAACAATCAAAATGTTTCAAAGATTTTCCTTGTAACTTTCAGCGACCAAATGTCGGCTGAGTCCGTTGAATCGTTGCGCACATTGTTCACTTTCATAAAGGCGGAATGTTACGCCCCAAAACGGAAATGGGAACCGGGCGACAACCGGGAACCGACATGTGATGCGTAGCCATGATAGTCACAGATACACGATTGCACAGATGAGTATTTAAATGACAGGCAAGTATTTACGTTCAATTATCGTTATCTAAGGGCTGAACATGAAGACCAGAGAGATGCAAGAATCAAAATCGTCTAAGAGGATTTACCAAGATAGAATACCGGATATGAAAAAGCTTCAAACAACCGATGAATACAGTTGCGAAGCTGGACGGTGAAGTAGTTGACAGGCGAAATACTATCTGCTGGTATTCTTTGTAAGAGATGGATCCTGTGATGGCGAAAGATCAAAAAGCTGCGATACAGATGTCAGTATATGGGAAGGGCATGAATCTTTGCAAGGTGAGGATATTGCAATTCTACAGCCATGTGGGCGAACAGAAGGACTGATAGAGGTAGCGAACTATCACAATACAGCCGACTGATAGGATGCTCTGGAGACAAATATTCCTCAGTGAAATATACTGTTTGGACTTTGTGGGACGGACGTGTATGGCAACATTAAACGTGACTTTTGCAAATATATCGATAACTGTGATAAAACAAGAGCGAGTTTTATCTCGGGGATTGGTTAGGTTTGCGAATGGGACAAGCGGGTGGTTTGGCACGAATCCTCAGGAAAAAGAATCATGAACGGTAAGCCGAGTAAGGAAACGGTCTTTTAATCCCGCGATAATTATGTTTTAGCGAAGGTAGGTTCTTTTGGGCGTAAGAAGCGGTAAGTTAAGGTGGCGAAGATGGAAACAAGTACGATGAAAAATAGGCGATAACTGGGGGAGATAGTTCCATATTTGCAGCATTTCGGGCGATTATATTTTGTTTTTTTTTTGCAGCAACCGGTGCTGGTGGGTGGGGCTGAACGTGCGCTGGACACCCAACCAGAAAACTTTTTGGTGACAAGAGGTGGGATCCGCCATCCTAGCTGCGTCCGCACATCGTTGCAGACGTCTTGCACGCCCGATGTGCGCCGGCCAAAGCCGTGGATCTGACCGCGCCCCGACCCGACGGGCTCCGCTGGAATGATATTGGCGTTGTCACATAAAGATCGAATATATGTATGGGTATAAGAGAAGCAGGAGCAATAACAATGGGGTCCTAGAAAGAAATTATCAGTCATTAGAAGGAGTAGGTAAAGGTAGATCAAATGGTTTCAGAATTAACTTCGGAATATCGTAGTGGATTAACTTCATGACAAGCGCACATGGCAGCCCAACGAAGAGAAAAATAGAATGTGGAAGCATAGAAGTGATGAAGACTGTGAGGAGCAGTTCGTGGAAGAATGAAGATGAAAGACAGGATCAAGGAAACCAGGTAAGAATGGGTCTAATTATTTGATCAATGCAGGTGCGGGATGTAGTGACAGACTAGGGGAATCGGGTAGTGACAGGTCAAACGATTTGGAACTGTAAAAGAACACCGCGACGTAACGTTGTCATTGCAACGGTGGAACATGGAAAAGCAGACCATAGAGTAAGGCACACAGAAAAATGCCTGTAGCGAGCAATAAACGGATCAAGGGATGAAAACAATGACCGAGTAGACACAGGTAAAAAATCACCGATCAGATCATTTTACTGCAGATGAAACATCAAGGAGGCGGACAAGGAAGCGGGACGCCCCGAGATAAGTGAACCAGTAATAGAACAAAAAGGCAACAGAAAATGAACGCGCAAAGGAGTTGGGGCAATGGAGCTGGAGAGCTGTGTGCCGGCAGACAATTGAACAGGTGGACACTAATCAGGACGCTGGAAAGGACCACAGAGGAATCGCGGATCCAAGACAGGAAAATATGGTGGTGGCGATTAGATAATAAATGCGACTGTATAAGATGCGAAGTTTGGAGCGGCAAGTTCTAATATGCGGATTGGTCATGGGTGCGGGTGCGATTGGCATGAGGAAGGAGAACAAGGAGGGAATTAACAGAACGACAGGTTTAAGGAAGCTATCAATGGGCGTCCTGAGCAGAGGGTAACACCAAGCGCATAGATGATAGAAGCCAGCAATGACGGCAGGTGGGAAAAGAGATATTGGCGAGCATCGACAGAGAAGAGTGGTTAGGACGATAGTGACTCAATGTAGTGAAAGTTGATGTAGAGAAAGGCTATAGGAGGAAGGACAAAATGGGTATGTGTGCATACCGTGGTAGGGCGACAAAGACGGAAAGTGGAAACAGATGATAAGAGCTCTAGGTGAACAAGCTGTGGCGGAAAAACGATGAGGAGCATGCAATTTTCAACCGACAGCATTGGATTCGGTAGTTCAAGAAAAGTTAGGGCGTGCCACCCGCAACCGGTGCTAGTGGGTGGGACTGGCCGTGCGCTGGGCACCCAACCTGAAAAACACTTCGTGAAGTGAACACAGAAGGTGTGATCCACCAGTCTAATTGCGCTTGCACATCCTTGCAGATGGCCTGCATGCCCGATGTGCGCCGGTCATAGCGGTGGATCTGACCGCGCCCCGCACTGTTGGGAGTGGCACGAGTGTTCATAGATACTTGTACAGGGGAAAAAACGACCGCGATGGGGGTGCTTGAACCAGGAACAATTGATCAAGACGTGAGACCATGGACAGGAGAGCTAACGGAAAAAGCAAGTGGTAGATGACCGTGTAGCAATATTATCCAGTTGCACCTGCCAAGGAGATGGTAAGTACAGTGCCCGAGGTATTTGGCCGTCACTGAGGATCACTGGAAAGGGAAAAGGGATAGAGAAGCACAGTCTGGGTGTGCCCCAG
Organism: Fasciola hepatica; assembly: GCA_948099385.1. Lineage (NCBI taxonomy): Eukaryota > Metazoa > Platyhelminthes > Trematoda > Plagiorchiida > Fasciolidae > Fasciola > Fasciola hepatica. Next base: position 7,866,231 of record CANUEZ040000083.1, read on the forward strand.
CTGAGAATCAACGGATACTGAGGAGAAAAAAAGTGAATATGATGGATAAGAGATGAAAGTAGGTAAGCAATAGGGTTATCTTATGATGGCAGGAAGTAGGTTCGCTATGGATCAGTGAAGGCAATGGCCTTAGTTCGCGACACTAGAGAGTGGGGAGGTGTCGGGCATGGGGTGTACCTAGTGGCCTGTGGCGCAGAGGTAGTAGAGTTACAGTGTGAGGCCTCTTTAAAAGGCCAGGTCGACGGAGACGAGCTAATTGGTGAGCAATATAGCATCGCGGACTGTTAAGTATGACAAAAGTGCGCAACTAAAAGCGAACGTTGAGGAGGCACTGCGTACGCCAAGGGGTAGCTTATTCCAGATTTTGGAATAGGCTGACAGAAAGAATCGGGATTCCAGACATAGATTAGAATGAGGGACAGTGAGAGAGAAGGCACGGTGTCGGATCTGGTAGGAGCAGGGCGCAGCGAATGAGATGGGATAAGAGGTGTAGGCCTGGCTATGGATTAGCTTAAGGAGGAAAATCAGGTTGAGCCTAATGCAACGAACCCATAGGGGCTCAATTTGTGGGAGCTCACAGCGCTGGCGGTATGTTAAGGCTAGGGATACGCCCAACAGCCTTTTGGTGAAAGTACTCTGAAAGTTCTCAAGAGATACAATAGAAGAACGTGGCCAGAGGCTGGAGGTAATGGGACAATATTCTAGGAGCGGTCTCACGTGTGAGAGAAGTTAAAGGAAAAAGAGTAGCGTACACCAAGTTCGGTAACCATGGGGTGTATGGGGATGGGCAGGCCACCCAGACAAATTTGGCCGGGTGGTACGGTGCACTTGTACAGTAGGAGGAAGCTTTTCTCCGCAGAGAATTTCATGAACCACGAAAAGCACTAAGTTTGGAGAACGAGTAAGTCATGCGATATGCTGCACAGAGTCACGGATAGGTCGCTAGGGAGGAAGGAGTACACTATTTTTGTATCATCGGCAAAGAGGAAAGGAGTGCCGTGTCGAATAGAAGAGAAAGTGTCATTGACATAAATAAGGAATAGTAATGGGCCTAGGACACTGCCTTGGATGACGCCGCTGGTAATTGGTTTGGCGGAAGATAGGTGGCCGTCGACGATCACGGCTTGTGATCTGTGAGAGAGATAGGAGGATAGCCAGGAGAGGAGAGGGTCAGTAATACCGAGAGATCGGATTTTGGCCAACAGATGAATATGGGGAACACGGTCAAAAGCCTTAGATATGTCGAGGAACAGGACAATTACAGAGTTGCCGGCGTCGGCAGCAGACGATAGGACATTGAGAAAGTCAAGCTGGCAGGAAGAGCAGGAACGGGAGTTCAAGAAACTACGCTGACCAGGGTTCAGCAGGCTGTCAGATAAGAGGTACTGGACAATGTGTTTTTTTGATAATTCTCTCCACAATTTTGCAGACTACTGGGGTGTGGTTAATAGGCCGATAGTTATCTGGGTCGTGTAATACGCCCTTTTTGAAGCGCGGAACTATAACAGAGGGCTTTTATTGAGGTATGACGAAGCTGTGAAGCATGGAGGTGGTATACATATTAAGTAACAATAAAGGGAGGTCAGGACCACCGAAACGAAGGAGGGCCGGTGGGAGATCATCTGGTCCCGGTTTCGAGGAAGGTTTAATAGAGGAAATTGATTTTTCATTTTCTAGATCGGTGAGGGGAATCGATAAAAGAGGGGCAGAAGTGCCGGGGTGGATTGCAGGAGGGGGAATACCAAGACAGCTTATAAGGGAGGAAGAAAAATGCTCATTGAAGGCCTCAGAAATAGATGCTGGAGTATTAACGGTAGATGAGCCACAGATGAGGAACTTGGGCGCGGTATAATTGGATTGATTGGACCTTTTACTAAGCAGTTTGAACAGGTGGCCATTTTTGTTTGGGTGTGCTAGGGCGATGGCCTCTTGCCTTCTCAGATGCGAATCGACCATGCAACGCAGCCTCAGTTGTAGCTGGTTTATGCGCAGGAGAAGTGTAAAGTCGTGTGATCTAGCGAAGGTAAGTTGCAGCTTCGACAGCTTACGCTCTAAAAGTGACAGGCGTGAGCTGCTGGACTTGGGGCGTGGATCGGCACATGGTTGGCGGTATTCAGGCATTGCAGGAGGTTGGAGTAGAGAGTTCACTACAGTGAGGGGATCAGAGGAAGGAAAAAATGAGTCCCAATTAAGGGAGCGGATTATCATTGGCACTAGAAGCCAGTTACGGGAACGGTAGGAAGTCAGAACAGGGGGAGAGGATTGCACCTGATGAGAACAGCTGACGCAGCTGAACTTGCACCTGACAATACGGTGGTCACTACCCGGGAAGTGATCAGTAATCTGGGTGATCATATCAGGAACATCAATGGAGAATACTTGGTCCAAGATGTTGATCCCCCTAGTAGGGCAGGAGACATGTTGGGTCCATCCACCAAGACAGACACAAGAAAGGAAGGCGGAGAGGGCGGGAGGGCTAGTATAGGAGGACCAGCAAATTGGAGGAAGGTTAAAGTCCCCCGCAATAATTTTTGCACTGGCAGGGTAGTCAAGCGCAGCATTGAAGACATCCACGGCAGAGTCAATTTTTGCAGGCTCCAGAGCCAAGGGGACGTAGACGCAGCCAAGGAGGAGGTTCTGGCCGGAGGCGTGAATGGATAGCCATAACGAATCCTTAATAAGGAGAAGAGAGGGGTGGTCAATAGCACTAGTGTGGATAGTGCATTTGACAACGGCTAAACAGCCCCCTCCACGCCTGGACTGGCGGGTGTTCGAGAAGCATTGGTACCCAGCTATGCGAACAAGGTCAAGCGAAGCATCATCTGACAGCCAGGATTCAGTTATTAGTATAATGTCAGCGTTTGACGTAAATGCCAGAGATCGCAGGTGCGATATTTTTCTAATTATTGACCGAGCGTTAATAAGAACTAATGGAAATGAGTTCAGTGTTGGTGTGCGCAAAGCATGGATGCCAGGTGCAAGACTATTGGGATCGCTGTGGCGATAGGAGTTGGGTCTCAGTGGGGATAGAGTATCAGTAGAAGGGGGAAGACGGGCAGTGTTGGGTGGGGGACGGAAAGTAGGAGAAGCGTTAGCATTAGGCGCAGCCGATCGCTGTGGGTGATCAGTACAGCGGGTGTGCAGCACACCGCTGATGTGGGCCGGAGGAGTGTCATGCGGTACAGGGGGAGAAGGCACCATATGGCAAAGTGAGAGGTTAAGAATATCTGTCGAAGCGGAGTGAACAAGAGGGAGTGCGTGGTGTAAGGTGCTAAGTGACATGACACCGAGTGGGGAGCGATCAGTGATATGAGTCTGTGAAAGTTTATCGATATGGTCCATAGGGCGACTAGCAATATGGCCACGGGTGCGGAGGGCACCGGTCAGGAAAAAAACGAGATCTTGACTGCAGGTAACCTACCTGTTGGGCAGAGTCAGTATAGGGCCGGTAGGTCGGTATGGGGGTGAAGGCATGTGGGAGAGTAACGGGGACTTAGTGTGGGGTGGGGGGCGGGAAGGGAGTGGCGAAATTTGGAAAGGTTAAGAGGCTCATGAGGGGCAGGGGAGCAGGTAAGTGGGGAGTGGGGCGAGGAGGCGGGATACAGGCACGAACCTGGAGTATCTGCTAGGGTAAGTAAGTGGTACTTCAGGATCAGGTGAGGGTTGGTGGAGGTGAGCAGGGGGGAACAGCGGGGGCATGGCGGGGCCATGGTATGGGGGATTGGCGTCTGGGGGGCAGGAAGGGATGTAGGTTAGCAACTGAGATGAAGGAATGGTGTGACCCATTCGGTCGGAGAGAGGGAAAGAGAGTGGAAGGGGGTGCGAGGCGATGGAAGGGTGAGTGGCACTGGCAAGGTCATGAATGTCACTGCTACATAAAGGGACGATGGCGTTAGACGAATCCGGATGGTGGCCCAGTTGGTTATCACCTGGAGGATCTGAGAGTACGCTATAAGCAGAGGCCGATCGACTGTGGGGGTAATGGGTGGGGTGATTAGTTGAGCAAGTGCGGACCTGGTACGAGTACCAGGTAGGCTTATGGGGGGATTGGAGCGGCACTTATGAGGACAGAAACGAAGTGTCGCGGCTGAGCTAGCAGCTGGTGGGTAGTTGATGGAGCCGTTAGAGCGAGTGCAGTGGTTGGTAGCACTTGCTAACGGCTCAGAGAATGGATGGGAAGTAGTACATCGGGGGCTGATGGTTGTATCAGGGTCTTGTCTTGGCTCTGAGATTATGATGGGGGAGATCGGCTTTAATACTGAAGTCGAGTGCCTCTTGGGGCCTGTGGTTGGGGAGCGAGATCTACTGCTACTAGAGGCTACTGGGGGAGACAGTAAAAAGGGCGTTTGCGTGGAAGCGGAACCGGGTGTGGGGAGTTAGACATATCTAAGTCGACAGTTTGCAGGCAGGCAGGGCGAGGCGCTGGGCTCTCCTATGACTTCTTGACAGAGGGGCATTGGGTAACCTTCATGTCGGTTACAGTGGAGTCAGCCTGCATGGGCAAGGCGGAGTTACTTCTCAGCGATCGAGGTATTTCCCGTTGGAGAGAGGTTTCATCAGGGAATATCTTGATGTCCTTATACGGCGAAAGGGCGGCAATTGTCGACTTGTTGCTAATGAACTCTGTAGCTGTTAGGTCGTCCGTGAATTGGAATAGCAGGGACAACTATGTCGCTGGGACTTTTTACGTAGCCTCCTACAATGGCATCTATAGTGAGCCATATTGCACGAACTTAGTACGTTGTGTTTCGCCAAGGAAAGTGGTAAGCCGTCTGGAACATTAAAAACCACTGCGTTCTTGCAGTTGGCAATGCGGCAGTATATTTCAGTAGACACGGAGTCGAGGAGGTGTCTCACCGAAACCAAGTTCTTGGGTAATGTAGTGGCTACAAGATCAAGGAGAGTAGCCAGGGGTGAAACCTTTGAAAGGATTTCACCAATCGGCTCGACCTTGTTGCTAAGTTCGATGAAACTCTGCTTAAGGCCATTAGGACTATTAGAAGCCTCACCGTCGACGTTAACGAGGGTGACCGAGCACGGCCTGGATTTTGGGAGGGGTTGGGTGTGTTTGGATTTGCCAGCTTTAGCGATACGGATTTTCCGAGTACTGGTTGGGGACCGGGATGGCATGATAGGTAGAAATACATGACAGAGGTAAAAAGGTAGCAGGAAATCGGTCAAATAGACAGAGACAGACCAAAGGTCTGAGCAGACCAGGAGTGTGCCTGGGTGCTATGTGCGCAAAGGTCTAGATGAGACCCGTAGATACAGATAAGGCATACTGTTCACACCTCGATCCTGATGAATCAGGATCTGACTCGTACATTACCAGCGACTAGGTTAAACGCAGCCTCTTAATGGCTTATGTCGGTCCGTACTAGTAATGCTACTCCGCCCCCCCGCCTTCCATCTGTTCTACCCTGTCTGCGGGCCGAGTATACCTTAACAGCATGTCACTACCTAGCTTTGTCCAAGTTTCCGCCAAAACAATGACGTCAGTTTATGCGATCCTAGTCTACAATCCCTCCCTTTTTCCCGGGAGACTGCAGGTGTTTGCGTACCATATTGACGGTTCTCTGGTCCTCGCTACTGACTTTGTTGCGAATTTGACGGCTGGGGTACCCTCGGAAGCAATCTTCGAGGTGATGTCCCACTTTCTGCCTCTATAGTTGTCTGCGATGCCACACCTTGAATATTAAGTGACACCCGGGGTTTCGAGGCTTTTTCTTTCCCATCCGTCTGCCCGGTGTCGGGCTCAACATGCACAGCGAAAGCTTCTTCCTTTTGAGTCATAATACCGATAACCCAGGATGGTCCTGCGACCACCTCGGCCCAACTCGTTTTCGCGGATTTTCCCTCTGGTACCCTCAACTTCCCTTGTTGCACCGGAGCGGAGTCTTGGGCGCCTGCTTCAGAATCAGGCTAGCTGGCTGCACCTTCCCAAAACCAACCGGACTGAATGCCCTGTGAGTCCCCTTCCACTTGGTCTTTTGAACTACCAAATCCTTGGCACTCTGCTTACCAGCGTCCAATGCCACTTTTTGGACTTGAATTAATCCTTTAGTTCTAGGTGTCGACTTTCCAAGAGGGATCATCCCCAATTTCGCTACATGAAGAGTCGGCCTCTTCAGATCAGGTGTGCCCGTTCTCAGCGAGACTATGGCACTGCCCTGTTTGACAAATGCTGGGCTGTCAGATGCAGCCCTAACTATTTCCTGCTTGCCGCCCTCAACTGCTCCTGCCCTGGACAGCAGCATATCTCTCGAGTTGACACTGTGGAGCACAACTACCAGGGGTCGTGGTGGCGCTGGTTGCGTTACACGCCATAGTCCTGTTCTATGGCACTTGATTATTGATGCCTAAGGAGGCAGGCCAGCCATCCCAAGAACCTCGGTCACATGCCGGTGGTTTTCTTCCCTCCTGACTCTACCGTCGCTTACGATGTCCTCACTAAGATCATTAGTTAGCAGTCTCCTACTCCTATCTGCCATGACCTCCGTGTCCCGCTTCATGCGTTGCACTTCAGCACCTAAGTGTTTAACCTGCTACTTGAGGAGTTCCACTTCAGTCAGGAGGCTTTTTTCCACATTTTTAAAACCTGCTGCCCCCTTGTTTTCTTTACGTTTTGGCTTGAGTTGTCTTTTCTGTTTTTCTGCTCTGGCACACAGTTTTCCCTCTCCACTAAACTATGGATCGAATTCGCCCTCTCTTTTCTCGGTTTCAGTTTCATGTTCCTGTCCCCTTTTCCTAGTTCCCCTCTAATTAGGCACCAGCACTGGCTTGCAAAAGCGAAGTAGTGGGGGTATATCCACTTTAGCCATGCGTACTTGGTGTGCAGCTGGAAGTCATTCTGTACCAGCTTAGGGCATTTTTGATGATACCAGAGTCAACACTGGTCGCACCGAATCCCCTCAAGTTCCTCCCGGTTCATGCATTCCTTGTTCCCACAACTCACTGCCCGATCGATGAGATCAACCTCTGTTTCACTCATTTCGTCATTATCGATGTAGACTGTTTGAAAACACCGTCTCGGACACCAGCATAATAACACAACCTTTCGAACCCGAACAAATGGTACGCTGCAGCAAGAGCCGCAAATACCGTACACTAGAAAAAGTGACACAGAAGGAGGTTATTTGGTATCAGTTAAACTGACACCAAAAGAAAACCCCCAAAAGGACGATGAAAGTATGACCAGCTTTTGAAGAGAGTAGACTCTTCAAGAAGTGCGTGCACCGTAATGCTAATTACGATACGTTAGTTTGGGTTAAATAACTTGCACTATTTCACCAAACACCGCAAAAACGTTCATCACTGACAGTGATTGGAAAGCTCAGACCACGTAGCAACTCACAAGGTTCAGGTCCAGTTTAGCGCAGTTCGGTTGTCTCGAAGTCCCAAAGTAGTACACGGGTACGTGGCCGAAGTCCGAAGGGTCCCGGATCTTATGATTATCTAGTTATCCGAATGTCACTGGTGGACTAGAAGATAGTTCACCTGATGGAGGGCAACGGGAAAAGGAGAGAGGGTTCAAAATACCAATCTTGGTAGTATATTACATCTGGTATTGCCGGCGAGCTGGAGGATAGACCCCTGGGCAACCCGAAGCGGTTCAGGACACTGGTCTCGACTGTATTTTGCTTCTCTTGTTGCCGGTTGGCTGAAAGATAATTCTCTGGACTGTGGAAGAGGGCACTCCATTTAGCTTGGGCAACGCAAACGACTCTGACTTCGAAAGTTCGTCGGATGTCCAACGGCGAGATTTTTCAACTGCGCGCCGCTCGTAGCCTTGAGCGTGGAGCCTTGCACGGGACCGATAAGTTCAGTCTGCACTTGACAGATAGTGGCCACGGCCAATCGGGCATCCATAACTCCTTCCATGATTCGCGTGCAAGGTAGTCACCCATCAAAGTGCAGCTTATTTCTTCGAACTCCTGCTAAAAACAGAAGGGAAATATGAAACCTCATCGCACAACAACTGAGAGAGACTTTGAGCTTTCTGGGCTTTCGCCAAGTTATCAAGTAACAAGTGGAAAAGTTAGGCAATCAAACACACCACACCGGTCGGTCTAGCGGAGTGCTCAAAATTTGCTGTCGGAGATGATTTCATCCCACCCACGATCTAGAGCCCCTTGAATGACTAGAACGTCTCCAACTCTACTACCTCTTCCGGCGGTCTAATCTAGTGGTTTACCACCTTATTGCTGAAGAAGTGAGATCTAGCTATCAACCTAGACCGAAATTTCACCAACTTCTTCCCGCGACGTCTTGTTCGGGGGCCTGTCGCATTTTGGAATAGACCCTCCGGTCCAGGTCCCGAGAAACCGTTTATTACCTCAAACGTCTCTATGAGGTCCCTTCCTAGTCTCCTCCCTCCCATAGGTAGAAGCTTGAGGTCCTGGAGTCTCTGCCCATAAGTCTTGCCCCTCTCACTCTCAGTCACACGTGTTGCAAGACTTTGTACGCTCTCCAAGCAGGTGGTATCTTTTTTGTAGAAGGGCGACCGTGCCTGAACAGAGTTTTCTAACGACGGTCTGGCTGCGGACATGTACAGTGGCACGAAAACCCCTGGCTGTCTACACGAAAACGCTGATCTCAGACTGAGGAGCACGCCGCGTGCCTTTTTTCACAGCTGCGGCACACTGATCCGACCACCTAAGATCAGGAATCACTGAAATCCCCTGGTCTTTAGCCATGTTTACCGCCCCTATGGTAAATGGGACTTGGCCGTGTACAACTTCAAGGCTTGTCGCTGCCCGTGACAGAAAGTGGCTTTTCCCAGAATCGGGAGGTAAGTCCCACTTCCGCCCCCCTTTAGAAATGGCAACTATGTCTCTGCACAGCCCCTCTCCCCCGAGCTCCCACAAACTTCACACCATCTGAGGAAAAGAAGCCTTCTGACTGTGGGACTGAGTCTAAACCAACAATAGGCAGAAGAAACAGTAGGGAACCCAGCGGTACTCCATTGGTGACGTTTGGATGTCTAGATTTCTTGTCATCTACTCTAACATGAAACGTTCCACTGGCAGCAAAGCCCCTTAACCATTCCTAAATCTGCCCATTTATATCAAACGTCCTCAGCTTGATTAGTAGAGGCCGGCGGTTTACCGAGTCGAACGCCTCGATAAAGTCAAGGTAACATACGTCTACCCGTTCACCTCCATCCACTCCTCGAGCGACTTCGTCTAAGAAGGTCAAGAGATAGCTGAAGCTCGGCCTGATTTTAGAAACTCATGATGAGCTCCGCTAAACATAGAATTCTTCAGAGGCCCCGCAGACGAGCGTCCACATGATCTTCTCTAACAATTTCATGCAACGCAGGTTAGGCTAACAGGTCTGCCGTTTCCCCGTTTCAGAGCGGGGCCCCCTATATGCTCGGCTGCCTCTGCTGCATTTTTGCAGTCCTGTGGCAACTTCCTTGGCCCTGGGTGGCCTTATACAACGTGTACGCTGGAAGAGATAAGATATCAACCAGCGAATTTATGATGGCAGGGTGAATATCATCCAGCTCGGCACACTTATGGATATCTGACCCCTCCGGGTATTAGCCCGAACCCAAATTACAGCCCCTTTTCTCTCGAATTCCTCACTTAGGTCCATCACGCTTACTACTGCGGAGATGAATAGATTTATCACATGTTTAAACCATCCTATCACTCCCGGTCTGACGGCCTTCCGTCAACAATATTTGCCCTTGATGGCCTGGATATTCCTTATCTACTACTGAACCCATACCATCTGCCTCCCTAAAACGGAACCTTTCCTAACCAATGGAAGAAATCCGTTAGCAATTCCAGGTATAAGAGACCTGCAAAGCAAGATATTACCAATTACCTCCTAATAAGCCACGCGCCAATACTCTCTAGGCTGCTAGAAAAGGCCGCCAAAGACGGCCTAACCAGCTGCCTTTCAGTGCTCGAACCCATCAGCTCCAGGCGGCAGAGATTTCTTAGATCGCGATGATGCCCAGTCTGGAAGTTCGACTTTCCGAAGCTGGTAGAAACAGCCTTTGAGAGGGGTAGAGCACCGTTCGTCATCTTCCTTGATATGACAATAGCCTTCCACAGGGTCCCGCGCCGGAAGTTGCTGAACTTTAGAAGCCGCCATAAAGTACCCCTCATTGATGGCTAGAAGTCAGACCCCCAAGGCGTGCACGGTAGGGTCTTCCAAGGAAGTGTTCTAGGACCACTGCTTTGTTTACTCTATATAAATGGCAAATGACATGAAGATAGTTTATGAATTCAGTCGAAACGACCTCTCTGTGGCGCTGAATGTCATCACGGTTGGCATGCAGCCCCCAAAACCCTGGCTCAACCGTAGGGAGATGGAATTCTCCGCGAAAGAAAGCAGTTATCTTGCGCGAAACTGCGGTATTTTTTGTGGTATTTTAGGATAGACTACATCTCTTTTCCTTGTGGCCCAACAATGCTAGATCCCGGATTGCTATGCTCTTACATATTCATCTTCTCTGAGTGCACTTCCCGTATATCTGCAGGGAAAAGCAAGCCCATAGGCTTGCTGAGGAGAAACTTCTTCTTCATGGACAGTTATTATGAGATATGTAAAAACCATATTCGTCCGACTGTAGAGTACTACGCGCTCCTCTTCTCAAGTACGTACAAACGAGACATTATCCATTTTGGAAATATTCAACGTCGGTTTACCAAACAATCTTTTGGGCTTTCTACGAACCTTAGCCACAGAAGAATCTGTTCACTCCAGCGGCTTGGTCCTCTGTGGCTTAGGGGACCAAAACACAACCTCATGTTTATTTCCACTTTGCTACACTAAAAAGCTCACTTCTCTAGCCATGCACACGTCAGTGCAAGAATAACACATTCTGCGCGGTAGGGAGCGCGGTGTGCCGATCCCTGGTTCTCTGGTCAGGTCAGGTCAGGTCAGGCCAGAGGACTTGTGGCTTGAGTCAGTAAACGTCCGATTTCTTGTTCTGCGTGCTCAAGAAGTTCCAGCCTTGCTGAGACTTCCAGTTATCTTATATAATTCGGTGTTGATAGCTGCTGAAGAGGAGGGAAGAACGGGTTCATCCTCGAGGACATCAACTTCAAACTAATAAAGGTTCAGCACCTGAACTCAAAGCTGCTCCCACGCGAAACATACCCCGAAATCTCCAAAGATGAAAGGAAGTTAGTGTGGAATGTTGATGAGTAAGATGGTGTGAAGGCTGCGATATAGCCAAGCACTGTAAGATAATATTAGAAAGATGAAATGCCCCATAAGAAAATTGGTCGAAGGGGGAGAAAAGGACAAAAAAACAAAAAAAAGAAAGCTAATCAGAAAGCATAGTAGTAGCCTGGGAGGCAGTGTTTGTAAGCCTCAGGGAGAGATAACGATGCCATCTCTCAGTTAATGAGAACCGTTGCCTCGTGAACGCCGTGGGCACTGTTGCCGTTCTATACAACCCACTTAAAGTCGTTTCTAGAGTGTGCCGTTCAAACTTGGCATCCAAATCTTATTCGGGACAGGCAACTACTTGAACGTATACAAAGGAGATTAACACGAGCGTTTACTAAACTCAAAAGCAGGCCCTATGACTAGTGGCCTGGAGAACTGAAGTTGTTATCCCTGGAACGAAGGAAGGTCTGGGGGAAATTTACTGAAGAGTTCGGGATTATGAGGAGCTTCTTGGACTTGGAAAGACTTCAGTAGCTCCTAAAAACACGGATGGTAGGGTCAGGGGACACTGATCGGGGCTTGCGAAAAGCCTTTGCAAGAAGGTAGTTAGGGCAATTTTCTTTTCCAAACGAGTAGTAAACCGGCGGAACAAACTTCCGTCCTGGGTGATGGAGGCCCGGACGGTGGCTACCTATTGTCACTCCTGTTTTGCACACTTTTGCACTACGCCACCACCGACTGCTGTGCCTATGGCCGCGCACACATCCCAATCTCTGAGACGTGTCAGGCGCTACCTTACGGGAAGAGACTGGCGGTAATCGAAACACAAAGCGGCTAAACGCTATCTCTATTGCGCTCCCCAAAAAGTCACCGTGATAAAGCAGTGATCCTTCGCCTGGCGGAAGGTCCCCAATTAGTTATTAACAGAGATTGATATGTTGCACTCTCCGGTTGGCCCCTATCTTAGCATACCGCGGACAGAATGTGATGTGATAAAGAGGACCACTCAGCTCCGACCACGGAAGCTGACAAAAACGTGAGGTAAGATACTACACTGCCAAAGTTTCCATGTTTTTAAAGAGTCCCGGAGGATATTGAGGAAGCCTAAACGACTGAAAATCATAGGTCCGAAGCAAAGAAAAATAATTGAGGTGACTTATTGGGCACAGAAGTGCAGGGATCTGCTTCTCTGCCATCAAAATCACGACGCAGCATATGACCCATTATCCAACATGCAACCTCTTCTCGCCCTGTTTCGGAATCAAACCAAATATGTAGCAGAGATTGGCCCATGTCGCTTTGTAGGTGGAGTCCTAGTACGGTGGAGTGTCCTATACGTGACATCTTAAGCCAGTACAATTTCGCTCTCACTGAAGCCAGCATCGCCGCCACTTCTCAAAAATTTCCAAATAGTTAAACTTCTCTTTCTCGTTTCCCTCTATTTCTAGGTGCTATCTTGTTGTTTTTTGTTATCAGTGATAATTTCCAGTTTTACTTTTTCTTTTTTTCTGGTCTCCCACATTCACAGCCCTATCTCCACTCGTGTTTGTAGAAGCCGTAAAAAGATGAAAAGCCCTCAGCATCATCGACGCAAGCACCAACACGGCAGTCTAGAGAAAGAACCAAGGAATCTGTGCGTCAAGATGTCACCTTCGATGAAGACTGCTTGTGGTGCTACCATGTCTCACAGTTCAGTGGGGACCACGGCAGCTTGTTTTCCTACCGGGGTTCCTTTGCCTTCGGGAAGAGGATGGTCAGACGATTAGAAACCTGCCGCGTTGTCATGATCACAGTAATAAATGCTATGTTTTAGTTTTTCTGCTTCAGAAAGTAGGGATATCTGGAGCCTAGGGTGCAGTAAACTGGATCCGAATTTGGCTCAAGCCTCCGTATCCTGTGATGTAACCTTATCTGTTCTGAATACCTCTGTACAGTAGCCATCCAGTTTGCGCTCAAAAGCAACGACCGAGGTTGCTGCCACTAATTTTGGGGCAACCTTTTCAACCTGTCAGTAACATGGTGGGAAAAAAGCTCGGATGTAGTCTGGTCAAGTTCACCCAGGGGGAAAATCAGGCAATCTCGCTTTTTCTTTTCTTTTTTCGCCATCTAGGCTAGCCACTGCACTGTTCTCAGTGGTAGCTTCTATTCAATTTGAGTCACTAAATGGTCAGCGGTAATGGCTGCTTCACTCCGATGTAAGTTTGTAATTGATTACCTCGAAGTATCAACGTATTGCCCTTTCCAGTAAATTTAGGTTCAAACGTGCCTCAGATCATGCTTCACTGCTCTGTATACTAAACGCTTATTGATTCGCGACTGGAAAGAGTCGTTTTGATATCAACCCCTCTTTCGCTGCAAGCCTAATCCTTCGTTTTTATAAGTGAAAACACCCTGTCAACCCAGATTGCAATCATCTTACCACGGCTGTTTCTTATCTAGTTATCAAACTGCTGACGACCTGTCTCGTGTTTATCTGCAGACAACTAATTGCCATCTTCCGGCAGGCTGTATCCTCCAGAAGGCGCTTCACCACCCGGCAAACTTTGTCCGTACTAGTTCAGATCTTCTAGGTACAACAGGGTAGTGCAGTAACATCTGCCTATATCTGAAAACATCGGTGGGTTGTTAAACTCCCCAAAAGATTTGTGGCGGACACCATATCATAATCGCAACAAAAGGCTTAGCATCCAGCTCTCTTTTGTACAAGCAAAGTGCTATTTGGGGCAGGCTACAAACAGAAAATCACGCCTCGTCCCTCTAACAGACTAAGCCTGAAGAGCACCTCGTCATAGCCACATGATAAAAGAAGCCCCGAACATGTGTTGGAGTGAGCCATTGCACCACGTCGCTCCACACTTTTGTTGACGAGGCTAGCCGCAACGATAGTCCTCCAGAACAAACGCTGTCAGTGGCTATGAGCCGGGTTTCCACAATCGAGGACTCCACCTCCAAACTTGCTTTTCTCTCGCGTATTGACGGCCCTGGCAGACTGACAGAACCCCGCAGCCTAGTAGCTTCTGGGAGGTGCATTGGCTCTATCTCGTAGAAGTTATTAAAGAGAATCCAGAACTCCCGGTTTGCTATTGCACTCAACGTCCGTCATAGAATTCTAATATATTCAGTCAAGACGAAACTACTTGTGGCTTTTGCCTTTGCCCGCGTCCCATGTAAATAATGAGATTCAGCAAGGCTTCTCCACATAATAGTTGCCCAATTCAAAAGGTTTCCTACTGAGGTCCTCGCCATATGGGTTAGGAGAATGCGAGGCGATTTGGCAGCAGCCGCCCCACTTATGAGTTACAGAATTTCGGAGGATAAAGCTCTTCTTTGGAGAGAGATATGCTGCGCAGCATACGGTCATTCCCAAAAACCAGATGACTCTACACCGGCAGAGAACGTGGTCCACATTTTGCCCCTGATAAAGTCTGACGTATTGCACCGCAGCAGCACCGACGACAACAGTGCCAAACCGCCACAGCCGCTCAGCATAAACGTGCCCAAGATGTAGACTTGGACCGCACGCCCAATCCCTCCAAGCAACCCAGGACAAAAGCCCGAAGCTTTCGTTACTCTGCGCCCACCCGGGAAACACCATGCCATCGCCGTTTGCCCAATCGAAGCTTGCTTCACCACGGAAAATATCAGCCAGCCTCTCCAAGTCAGACTTCCCGGCTATCCTACCAGAATCAACATGCTCCAATGTGCTACCTTAAAGTCGCACTCACTCGTTATCTGGTTCGTATACTCCTACGCCTTGATCACCTAAACGAAGATGACCCTTCCTATAATAAAAGTTTTCCCAGTCACTGTCTAGTCACAGGACCATCCGACACCTCCTACCTCCCAAAACTGCTTTCCTCTACACGCAAGCCACACCGACTCCACCCAACCCAACCCAACCCAATCATATCTCTTCTTGAGCATTATATCAAACGCCCACCGGCCAACCCGCTGAAGTTGGTCCAAAACCCGGCTTCCGTCATGCGGTCTCTTATGAGCCCCCACACACCTCCGTGCCTGCATGAATCTAACCCATACGCTCTACACAACCACTCACTGATGCACCAGTGGAAGCCACCGACTCTTTCGACTTCCCATCCGCAGGGGGGTCGTTATTTACCCTTGAGTTACTGCTTCACACAGTACCCACTTCCTCCGCACTAATTTGTCACCGCCTCCACTATTCCCCCACGACCAGCATGCCAAGGTCCCAAAACACCTCAAGCTGTCCTGCCAAATTCACGTGCACACAGAGCCATCTCCCTTAGTTTTCCCCCTCAGCAGCTATACTCACCCAGAAGCAACTGTTGCCCTGGGGTTCCAGGACTACTCCTCTAAGTTATCAAAGTTTGCACTTCAAGTTACCAGACTGTACTGATCACGATGCCGCCACCCTGCTCTTCCCGGCACAGTGGGCGACGAGCCCCATCAGGGTTTTACGGGAGCCCCTGGCTAGCCGCATTCTACACGTACTCCTAGACAAAGGCGTCTCCGTCTCAAGCTACTCTGATGGCTTTCTGCAACTCTCCCCCAGCTAACCTTATGCTTGAATCCTATGTGGTTTCCAAACTTACTCTTGATTCCTCGAAATGTCTATCACTGTCTACGCAGAGCTCCGAGGCATCCAGAGCTCGTCTCTCGTCAGGCCCTCATGTCACAGCCCTCCTTAGCTTCTACCAGCGGTACTGTCATCTGCCTTACTAATTCTTCCATTTCATTGAATCCATCTACATTTCATTGGTATAGCCGGGAGCCACAGCTTTATGGGATCTCAATTATCTAGACACAGAAGGAACCCTTTGGCCCGTATTGAGCATTCCACCTTTGATACCATTGCCTTAAGTACTTTTCACCCTGGAATCCTCCATGAAAACCCCACTATGACCAATACTCTCAATTTTTTACCTTATCACATCGCGCCCCTTCACCTGTGCTACGTGGCTTAGATAATCTCCTTTCTCGCTCAACTAATGATCTGCCCTATATTGTTACCCACATCCGCTTAGTAACCGAAAATGTTACCCAGTTGAGAACATTAGCACTGTCCACCAACCCCGAGGTGATCTTAGTTACCGAGACATGGCTACCTGAGTTGTCACGTCTAGATCATACAAGCATGGCTGAGTATGAGCTCCTCCAGCTCTCACCAATCCTGACAGGGAGGAGGGCACATAGCCTTTACCCGTTGCATTATATCAGCAATTATTCTACAGTACTCCACTCTGGAATAAGTAAACGACTCCCTTTGGTTACTGGTAAACTCCAGTGGCCATGCAATATTATTGGACTGTGTCTACCCTTCCCCCGGATTACTGACAACTAAATATCCCTTGCTGATACAATTAATGCAACTTTAGACCACCCAGTGGATGCTTAAATCATTGCGGTTACTTCAGTCATCCTCAGATAAACTGGCCAACAAGCACAAGCCAGTCTGCTCTAACCGATTTTGCTTCACACATTCTCAGTGACGGCTGGACAAAACATATCACCACTTCCACTAAACAGCAGAACATTCTTGACCTAGTCAAAACTCAGGTCACTAACTTTTTCCCGGGTAGTGCTCACATGACAGTCATATCTAAATTCAACCTTCCCCTCAGTGAACCCCTTTTAATAAAATCATCAACCCTTGTTGTTACTGAAATTGGGATCTACTGCCAGACGTGACCCGCCCTGGACCTGAAACATATTCTTTCTGGCCTCCGACGCTCCGGCTACAGCTGACCACTTTTATGCCAACATGAACCGCTACTTAAATAGCTTTAGTTTAGTTTCCACCCTGTTTACCCAGCACAGGATCACAGAAATATCTAGATTCGAGCTTAAACCGCCAAGCCTGCAGCGCAAATACCAACAAGCAAAAAACTTCGCCATTGAATAGCGCATCGACAGGGCTGGCCTGGAGCTCAGTCGCTCCACTAAAACGCACCTAGAAAAAGGAAAGGGGGAACTCGTCTCAGTCCACCCTAACAAAGCTGGCCTCTCGTCCAATCTGTCAAGTATAAGATCTCAACGCCCCTACAAGTGGTCCCTCAGTTTTCTACTATGTGACTGTATCGCTGTCTAATCATCCATGCTAATCACAGAAGCGTTCAACTCATACCCCTCATTCCCGCCCACATGTTGTGCTATTATTCACCCCCTGCCATCTCCTTCACGTTTAGCACAAATCTCATCTCGGTTTGTTCTACATCATCTGAAATAGGCGAACTAGTCCTCAAGACTACCCCCCGCCAAAACCGGGCTAGATAGAATAGCTCCGGCTCTTTTCCCTTTCTGTGGCCCCGACATGCCTCTGTTGTTACTCAACCTGTTTACGCATTTCAGGAATAAAAGTGTTATCCTATGGCAGAGGAAAACCTCTCTTATCACATTCCGCCTTTAAAGGGTTTGTTGCACGTCCCTGCCTATGACCCTCCAATGAATCACACTCCCTGGGTACGTAAAATTATGGAGCGAACTATCAAGTCTGGATTAACTGGCTATCTCTCATCCAACCGTCTACCAAACCCTGGTCAACATGGCCTCATCAAACTGTGGCCATGCTCGTCCTGTCAAACCGACTTCCTGAACAAACTAACCTCCGATATTGGCAACTGGACGTCCGCGATCATCCTATTCATAGATATATCAAAAGCATTTGACCAGATGCACCACCGACATCCGTCGATCAAACTCAAATCCCTCGGTCTAGATGCCGCGCTCATGTCACGATTGTTTTGTCTATCCGCCCTCTCCCAAGTAATATTATTCCGTGGTCACTCAATTTCTTCCAGGCCTATAGCAAGCGGTGGGATTCAAGGTAGTGTCTTTGGATCGTTATTGCTCCTCACGTACATAACTGATGTCCTTCGGGTGATCCGCCGTGGTGCTCCCCTTCCCTTTGCGGGTGACATCGGACTCATGTGCTCCTTTCCTATAGGTGAAATGTCACCCAAGCTAAGTGACATTCGACAGGATCTTACCTTGCCCACTGGCTGGTGCACTCCGCAAAAAATGAAGTTCTTTGCATCTGAAAGTTATATACTACCCTAAAAGTGTTAGCCACTTCCAGGTGCCATTGTCATCGGTGGGTAACCCGTGCCTACGAACTCTGTTGTACCCGACCCAGGGTTTTGCCACTCTTATTTTTGTAACTTTTACGAATAAATCAACTTTCAGGTAGCTGAAGCCAACGGACTCGTTGGACTTATTCTCCGAGTATTCAAACTGCAAAACAGCCAACCGTGAGCTTATGTCTCCCAAGCCGACTCCTGCTTGAACATGGTTCTATTATTTCCTCCCATTCTTTCAAAACTGCCACCACTTTCTAATAGAACATTCGGCGAAATTTCAATAAAAACTGGTCAAAACAGCTTCTGCCTCGGCCTGTCGTGAACCTTATGAGCCTTTCGATCTCCATCCCCTGTGTTCCACCGCCTTCGGCTGAATCCCTTCTTCGTATTCAAACTCATCCACCGCCGTGTATGCGCAACTTGCCCACTGCCCCCTAATCCACCCAGCACTTACTCCATTCGAAGTGGTGTCTCTTCCCTTCCGCTTCCACCATGCAGATCAGTTCTGACATCTTATTAATTCCAAACAGATTTTAACAGAATTCGGAACAAACCGCCCCCCGCTTTACGTCGTCCTACCTCCTTATCGGTATTCAAAAGTAAGCTCCATGGCCAACGCTCCGTTCCTACTGTCATCACGCTGGCAAATGCACTAATGTTGATAGCACTTTCGGAAGGCGCTTCCAATTTAGCCAGTTTAAGCCGCATGGCATACCAACTTCACCTCTATTCATGTGTATCAACTGTAGATAAATGATGCAGATTTATTTCATGTGAGCAAAATTCTCTGTAGCATACCTGCAGTCCCTCATCATAACCTCGTTGAAGGGTTTGCGCCCGTGGCCCCTGACCCTATCAAACAATATAGTAAAAACCTAGTCGTCCATCCCCCTTTCTGAGCGTGTTCATTTACCGAGCATAGCTCTGCTCAGGGTACATATCTACCCGCCAGCTGCATCTGTACCTTCCCTGTTTTGCGCTTACTTCCTGGATTCCATTCATGTGAGGCCTCAGCTTCTCACCTATCAGTCGTGTATAATTTGCACCCACCACATCTCACATAAAGTATTTTTACCCTCTGCATTTTTCCCTTCTGCGGGTCCATTTTGTAGTTATCCAACCGTCCACCCTGTCTTATGTACAGGTCAGGCTTATTGGGTTTGGGCTGCACATAACTGTAGCCGGTCTGGTAGGACCATAAACGGCCCCTCCCCTACTCTATTTGTCCCTTGGCCCTGTCGAGGGCTATCGGCGACTGTTTTCGTCTGCGTAGACGGCTTTCTCCTGAGTTCACACTTACACTTGTGGTTCAGTCTCACTCCATATGCCCACTACCCAGCTCCATGCCAGCTTTTGACTAGCGCGTGTTCATTGTATAAAATTAGCCGTGCTTGGTTCCATCTCCGTTTTACGTCTCCCCCTAGTTTAAGCTATACTAGGCTCTGGCACGGCAAGTAGCCTCCCCTCTGAACCTGTAGCGGTCGTACATCAAACCATTTGAGGTTTTTATAATTTGTTTCCCCCTTGCTGCAGCAATAACCGCCGCCAGTCACTTATCTCCATTCTTCTGCTTAGCCAGATTTCGCTTAGACCCCTTTCGTACCGGCAGTGGAATGTTCATCCTCAGCTGGGACCCGCCCAGACTGGGTTCCTCTTCTTGTTTTCCCTTTCCAGTCATCCTTCCACACATATATCATTCTATGATGTCCAACTGCTCTTGGTATTACATTGGTCGCCGTCCGGGCTATCGCATTTAAATACAAACCCGTTACTGGTCTGCCAACCAGTCATTGTACTCATTGGTCCCGGTCTCTTGGTCTTGTCGAAACAGCCCGCTGGATGCGCTATCCAGCACATGTAAAAAGGTGTGGTAAGGCTCTCTCATGCTTCCCAATGGTGCAGGACGTGGTCGGATCCACCACTTTGACCCGTCCACATCGGGGTTGCAGGAAGTCTGCAACGATGTGAGGGCGCCCTTTAGATTAAGGGGTCGCGACCCCTGTGGCTGGAGGTGGTTTTCAGGTCCGATATCCAGGGCACAGTCAGTGCTATCCACTGCACCGTTTGAGGATTGAAACCTGCTGCTTTTATGCTCGTTTGGCTGCTGCATCCATGTCACCGATACTGTACCCTCCTACCTTCATTGGTCATCCCAAAGCATGCAGTCAGTGCTGCCGTTATCAGTTCGCATTTTATGCTTGGTACACATTTTCTGCTCCAATTATTAAATCATCTGAGCATGCCCATCAATTCTAGCCACCACCATTTTTTATTGGCACAAACAATAGCCTATGCAATCCGTTCGTCCTTTATGGCGCGTTCCCTCTAATCTACCCTCCACAAGATTTACAAATGACAAATCACTCGTTCTGTTCGTAATTTTATCTATCCTCCAAGACGTGAACTGATGCCACTTTCGATATATTCTCTAGTTTGCACAGCTATAGTTGCCTTCCTTCTTCTAATCACGAGAAAACAATAGGAGCTCTCCGTTGAACTAATCTCCCGCAACCCCTCGGTAGCCACTGACGCATCTGCCAAATATTACCAATCCCCATTGGTCCACCTCTCATCCTTTGTGCTTTATTCCGATCTTCGCACTAGGCCGATACTTTAGGTGTATCAATCCAGGCTTTTCAACTCTCTGTTGTTGTTGCGTGGCAAATTTCACAACCTCCACCACCACCTTCGTATATAAGTCGAACCTGGAGTCACACTAGCTGCGCATCCCAGGTTGCCTTTCAAAAGTTACCTTTCCACCACCCACCCGTTAGGATGTGGGCAATTTTCCTCCTGCAACCTCCTCCACCATCTTTTTGGTAGTTATTTATCCACCTCTAGATGCACTACTCGTCTGCTTGTTTACCCTGCTTATTTGAAACCGCCAACCCTTATCACTTTCTTCCTTGCTTCAGGCACTTAATACCGTATCCGCAGCTCTAACCACGATGTTCACGCAAGATTTTTTGGTACTGCATGCTATCTCAGTGACGCCATTGCATGTTTCACCTATGAAAAGGTTACTGTAGGCCATCCTTTAAATTTACACGTACTCCACCGCCACTTTTTGTGCAGTTGAATCTGTAATCGCTTTAGTTTTGCATCTCAGATCGACCCATTGCAATTTCTATGTTGGCTTACCATGGTCCATCCATAATACTGTGATCATGCCAGTCCAAGTTTCCCTTAACACCACACGCCGGGCGGCAGCTTGCCGAACAAAAGCCAGATGTGGTCACTGAGGTTGCGAGGGCAGACACCACCGATTTTTACACCAGGCGGAAGTGACTACATTAGAGATGAGAACCGAGACCAGTGTGATTTGTTCAACGTCGCGGTCTGCCAGTAAACCAGTACAGTCAGGAGCAGTTGCCGTGGGAGTGATGACCACAACCGGGGTGGCCAAGGAGTTGACCTTCGTCAACAGCTGATCAAATACAACCCTGGCAAAGGAGCGGTTTGCTGACAAACACCACGGTGGGTGGAACACAAGTAGTGACTGCCGGCCGGTTTGGGTTACTCCTTGGACGCTAACGAGGAAATGGAATCAACGTAAGACTTTACATTAGCCGATCTCCCCTTGCTAGCACTGAGGTCAGTGGAAGCAATTTTAACTAGGTGGCCTCACCTGCAGAATTGAACCGTCGTAAACTGAAGGGACACCGGAGCGGATTTTCTCATCAGCTGCAATGTGTCAGAGGCGCTTTGGGTACGAGACCAGAGTGTGGACAACCGCCAGGCACCCTATGCCGTACTCAGGGCACTAGGATGGATATCGTATGGTCCAGCCGGGGGATGCGGCTCCGTAAGTTACGTATCGGTCAAAGCAGACAGCATGGCGTATCAGTCGCAGTGACTGTATGAAGAACAGTCTCATGACGTTGGAGACGAAAGGCTGCCACTATCTGCAGACCGTGTGGCAAGGGAAACAGAGGCCTAAAAAACAGTTCGAGGTTCCCCTCCCATGGAGCGCACTAGCCGACTCTTTGGTTGATAACAGAAACTGAGCTCCGCAAAGACTACTGCGATTGAAAGGAAGCTTCTTTCGAGGTCACGATCAGTGGGAACGACACGCAGAAGTAATGAAGCGAAAAGAAGCTTTTGTTTACTTTGAAAAGGTGCCTGCAACCACTGGCGACCAAAAGGGGATCTGGTATCCAATTCACCATCCGGTTCTCCACTTTAAGAAACCCGAAAATCCGCGAGTGGTTTTCGATTGCGCAGCCAAGTTTCAAGGCAAGTCGGTAAGTGATCGTCTGTTACAGGGACCTGACTGGACGACCCTTTGATTGAAGTCTTATGCCGTTTCTGTTTAGGCAGAAGGACTTTATCAGCCGACGTCAGGGAAATGTTGCTTCAGGTGAAAATGCCGGTGGGAGAGCGAGATGCTTTGCGATTCATACGGTGGGAGGAGAGCAACCTGAACAAAGCAGTGATAAATTATGGAAAGATCGTCCACCCCCATCGGAGCCATATCAACATCGTTTCGTGCGAACCTCACCTTTCGAGAAACAGCGAACAAATATGGAGCTCTGGTCCATCGGTCGGTGGTAGATAGCATCAGCGGAAAATTCTACGTTGATGACTACCTTGGGTCTTTCGACGATATAGACTCGGCCCCAAGGCAATTCATGCGCCCTACAAGATTGCTAGAAGAGGGCTGTTTTCATCTCAAGAGGTGGATGTCGAACGCTGCGGAAGTGCTCGAGGTCATTCCATTCCACAAGAGGTCCGAAAGGATTAGAGATTTGGACGGATCTCCACTCCCCATCGAGAGCATTCTAAGAATACCGTCGAATGCAGAAGCGGAAGACTTCATTTCCAAGCTAAACGGCTCAGAACAGCCAGTAACTCCCCGTGTCATACTGTTAGCTGTCTCTAGCATGTTCGATCGGCTCGGTTTTGTCTCTTCCTGGTTGTTACCCGGAAAGATCCTGCTGCAGCTGTTCCGTCGTAAGAAAGTCAATTGGGGCCAGCCACTGGATCAAGAGGACCTGCTAGAATGAGAACTTTTGATCACTTTAAAGAAACTGGGTGATATGCAGATTCCACGGTGCTTGCCCCTTGGTCGTGCAACACAGACGGGAGGATTGCGCGCCTTTTCTGACACGTCCGACTTCAAGTACGGAGCCGTGGTACACGGACGATAATGCGCGGGAGACCGAAAACGAGCTACGGGTTTCCTATTCACCAGAGCCCGCGTTGCCCCACTGAAATCGGTCTAGACCCCGAGCCTTGAACTCAGGGCAGCCGTGTTAGAAGTGAGGGCTGTACAAGCGGCAAAGAGGTGTTTAGACTTCTATATCTGGTCAGCTAGTTTCTGGACGGACTTGACGATGGTGCTGTATTACATTAACAGCTTCAGGAGTCGTTTCATCATTTTAGTTTCTAACCAGCTGACGGCCATCTACGACGAAACTGCGTGAACCGGTGAAATCATGCCAAGTCTGACAATAACCCAGCCGGCCTATGCTCCCGAAGTGTGACCAACTTCCGGCACCTGAAAAGGTGGACGGGAGGGCCGGAATTCCCGCAAATGCCCCAACAGGACTGGCCCGTGTACGAACTGAAGCCCCTCCTGGAAGCGTAGCTAGGGATCCAAGGCGTGGTGATCACGGTGACAGTCACCGAATCGACATCTATCATGCAACGGTTGGTCAGGTTTTCCTCCTGGATGAAGACACTTCGGTGAGTAGCTTGGTTGACCTGGTTTTGGGGGACATTCGCTAGCCATGCAAGGAGGGCTTCCATCCAGAGGTGTTCTACTGGGCCCGACGAGCCTTGATGAATTACAAGCCGCAGAGTACGATTTATTCAAGATGACGCAGTGGGTAGCTCTCACCCGAGAACTCATTAGGGCCGGAGAGGCAGAACCAATGGGAAAAAAGATCAGCATCTCCAAAAGGCAGCTTGAAGCATGGAAACCCCACTCTTTTTAAAGGATACCTAGGGGTAGATGGTAGGCCGACCAAATCCCACCTGAGTTTTGACACGAAATATCCGGTGCTGCTACCGGCTCGATAACATGCGATAGAACAAGTGGTTAAACGCTTCCGCACCGTAGAGAGACATACCGGGGAAAGTCACGTGATAATCGCCATCTGAAGGCGCCTTTGATTACTGAGAGGAAGAGCGACTGTGAAAATCGCAATCCAACTTTGAGTACACTGTGGGAGAAGCAACGCCGTAGCGGACTGACAATATGTCTCCGCCGCCGGAGTGTGGAGGGACCTCGGGTTGGTGGCCGTTCAGTGATACCGGCCTTGACAATTTCGGGCGTTTGTGGACCAAGAGTGGAAAAGGTTGGAAAAACAATACGAGTGTGTCATGACGTGCACCAAGTCACGCGCGGTACACCTAAAAGTTACGCATTCTTTGGCGACCGACTCCTTCCTCCGGACCCTGCAGAGCTTTATCAACCGAAGAGGCATACCATCAGATATATACTCCGACAATGGGTCGAGATTAGTGGGCGCCCATCGGGAACTGCGGCGTTGGCATCAAAACATGGCCAGGGACTAGCAGCTGTATCGAACCGCGGTCTACGGGGTACTATGGCACTTGAGAGCCCCGCAGGTCAGCTATCGCAATGGCGTATGCGAAAGCCTGATCAGGTCCGCCAAGCGAATATTGTTGTCCATCATCGAGCAACTGCAGCCCGACGACGACGATTTGAGCCCCTGCATGACTGGGGTCGAGAGGATTCTGAGCAACCTCCACCTGGTTCCAGTGGCCAACGTCGACCCCGCACATCTGGCGCTCCTCCCCCCCCCCCGAATGACCTACTGAAGCAAAGGTAAATCGAAGGTTTCCAAAGACTGATAAACCTTCATGGAAGCTACTTTCATGGATGGAGGAAGGCAGATTATCTTGCCAAGAATTTTGGAAGCGACGGCTGCGGGAATACCTACCTGCTCTGCAAGCTCCACAGAAGTGGGCAGTCGAAGCAAGACCATTCAAGGTTAGGGATATAGTGGTGATCGCCGACCAACAAGCCCATTTCAACACCTGGCGTTTGGGCATTGTCATGGAAATTATCAGAAGCTCTGACGAACTGATAAGAACTGCCAAGGCGAAGACCGCCAACGGAAAGCTAACCCGTGACATACGCAGTATTAGCCTTCTCGAGAGTAAAGCCGGAACAGCCGACTCCACAGGACCCCGGCAGACTATTCACCACCCTTTGTTGAAGTGGTTGAAGGCCTTTCGTGTGTGCGGTAGCATTTATGACATACGCACTCAAATGCGTTCACAACCAATCACAAATGCATACGAGACACTGTCCCGCTCCACAGTCCCCGAGAAGCATGTCACAGTGCTCACCGTTCCTGATCTGCCATTTACATTATGGGAGGTATCTCCCGTAGACAGTAGCCGTTGTTATTCGCCTATACACCCACAAGCGACCTCGACCATGACACCCACCCGGACACACATGTAGGTACGAACACTCATACAAGTACACGCAGCTAACTCACAACCGATCTCCCGAAGACAGCACATACGTTTCCGAATCTACACGACCCCCTTCATGCCTGCCGTCGATCAGCCGTCCTCGTGGACGATGCAGAGTAGCATGGTGTTTGTGTAGCCATCGAATCAAGTGCTATCGTGAGCAGAATGCTGACTTCAGAAGTATTAGGCACGCGCATTCAGAGCAGGGTCTAAGGAAGCAGGGAGAATAAGTACACTTGTTTCAAACCTCTGATTCTGCTGAAGTTCGGGAGGATTTTGGTTGGCGGTGTAACGGCCGGTTGTGGAAAATCCCCCCAGAAACTCTACGAACACTACGAACTCCACTTGTATTGGTCTCGCATGATGTTTACCTTTGTTTGCAAATGTTTACTTCCATGTCCCCACTCTATGCACTCTTCTTAGAGCAATGGGGTACAGAACACCTGCAATTCGCAGCATGCCATAGACCCCCTTCCTATTTACGTCCCGCCTAGCTTTTTACTTCCCTACGAAAATTACTTCCTGATTTAGGGTCAGGGGCCTGCGGCTTGGGACCTTGCCCATCGACGAAATCTGCATTTGCAGGTCCTCCACTTTATTCTCTAACTCTAGGACCACAGGATCCTCTGCCCTAGCTGGCCCATCCTCCACTATACTGCGCTCACACCGTTTTTTGGGCTGCTTTTTGCTTCTGGGCCTCTGCTCAGCCCACTGGCCCTCGTCGGTCTGCTTCAAGGAAGTTGAAGCAACGACCACATGACAAGTTCTTAGACCTCACCCACTCGCTCTAATGAATGCCCTCTCAGGTGCGCCTACTACTTCTGCAAGCTACTTCCCGCTACCCGATTGCGACATTTTGGGGCCCATGTCTGTGACACTGCCTGGTGGGCTTTGGTCCTGCCCTTGGGCCTGCAGTTTGAAGGCTGCTCCGGCTGCCTGCTTGCAAAAGGCGCGGACCCACTCAGCACATGAGTTCTGTTTTTAACGGGTAAAGATGTTCTTTGCTATTCCTGAACACTTTGGGCTGGCCCACCTCGAGCACACTTCGCACTCTATTCAGTTTGCCACACATTTTACGCACCTAAAGGCGAGAAGCAGGTCAGAGGCGCATGGCATTTCGGAAACCACAAACAGTAGGGGAAAACAGCTTGAATGCTCTAAGCTAGAGAAGACCGCTTCAAAATAATGCGGAACACTACTCGTCAGTACCAAGAGAAGAAAAAATATTCTGTGACCAAAAAGCACCTTAAATGCAATTCTGAAGATCTCACTAGTGAGGATTGACCCGGGACAACTCACAAAGCTGTTGAAAAACTCTATTTGAGAGAGGCTTCAGAGGCCCAGCCTCCTCGTTGGTTCAGTGCACTACACGCTTTGGGGTATGCAATCTATTCCCCCTGCCACTGCTACTGTCATGGCTTCCAATCCTTTCGGCTTCGAAGACTTCATTAGCTTACACTTTGACACACTGGTTCTCCATAACTGGCCTGAGTTAGATTTTCCTTCTGCGCCCGAGCTGAGTCTGATTGGTGCGCCTCAAAAATATTTCAGTGCCCTTGGACTGAGCCTGTCTGATTTTTTCTTTGCTGGCGAGCTACTGGTGTTCCCTGCCAATGACACTGGGCAAAGCTCACCCACCATGGTAGGCCCAGTTCAGGTGTGGGCGCCGTGTATGGCCTTTTGCTTTGTCTTCGCCATCGACTAACCTTTGCCAGGCAATCTGGTTCTACACACGTCTTTCCTGCGGTAGCCTTCATGATCTTGCCAGCTGCGGCTAGTACCACATTATTATACTTTGGGCCTCCAAAACTCTACCAACACCGGCCGGGGGGGGGGGGGCAAGTAAGGAGGCATGCCGTCTCACGCACCAATTGTCCAACCTAAAACCCCTCTCACTAAGGACATGCCCTGGTAAGTCTACTGTTGTTAGCATCTACAGCACATGGTAACGTACGCACCTCTCTCTCAGATGGGCTACGAGAAGTGAAGCTTCGGGGATTCCCTAAGTCTCTAGGTTGCTAAGTTTGCTCCTGGTTAACTCGGTGTCCCTGACTACATCGCTTCACTGCTTCGCTACTCTGTTGGCTTTTTCCTTTACTGACATTAGTTCCATGTCATGAGCTTTCAGTAGGTAGCGAAGCTGGGAATTTCTCCCATTTATTGCTTTTTTAAACCCCTGAGGTCTGTTTTCCACCATTTTAAGCCTTTGGCTATTTCTCGTTGTGCCACGGTTCGTGCAAAAATCCGTTTTATCACAGACTTCAATGGTTTCCTGAGGTGGCTGAAGGAATGCCCATCTATACTTGCTTGACTTAACATATGATGCGCAAGCCTAGACCGGCCCCAGATTGTCTGGTTGAATCTCAAGAGCCTTTACCGTTGCTGCATCTTTGGTGAAGCCAACCATCGCAGAAGTCACAGCATTTTATTTTTACACTTTTTTCGACAGCTTAGAAACAAAGCAGGAGAAAGTTGGGAATTCCATGGATTTCCAAACTTTTCCCCTGTTTGATATTGACGCATGTCTTCTAGAGAGGTAGAGGGCTTCGGTGACAGACAGAGGAATGGCGAACGAAAGCCCTGGACTGTGTGCATCCAACTAATATTTACCTACAGGTAAGAGTAAGAAAAGTAAACGTTTTCTACTAGCATGCACACGGAAACAAGCGAGAAATAACCGGATCATCTGTGCAGTATCGTCAATGACTTCCAGGAAATTCCGTGAACCCACCTTCATTGTACCTCCTAACTGCAGCTTGTCGGCTTATATTTCCACATGCTCTTCAGAGATTTCGCTTGCTCCTCTTTAGTTTGGCCCAGTGTGATTTTGCCTTAATATTTTTTGCTGCTTCCAGTGCCCCATTACCCCCACTTGCAAGTTTTTCACAAAAACTTGGCCTCCACGCACCTTCTCTTCATGATGTGGTGCAGTTTTATCACGACTCACGAGGACTGAGAAGACAGATTACCGTATATTTAGAACCGTCTCCAGGTTTACCGCCCAGTTTTGGACGGAGGCCCTTGCAACTTGCCATACACCCTTGATTTTGATGAGAACATGATACCGCCCAGAATCCTGGTTTGTCGGAGACATGAAGTTTTGAAGTCCTGAGGAAGTACTCGGGAACGGGGTTGTACGAAAGCCAAGAGTCTATCCGAACCTCGGTCTTGAATTGCTTCTGTGAGCAGTAGGGCCTTCGAATTTTTCTTAGCGTGCGATATGTGACCTCCATCTTTGCACTCTGAGCAGTCCGTTCCGATGAAATACATTTTTTGAAGTTCCGGCACCGATTGTGAGATATTCCTTGCAAGGTCTAACCAATCGAGCGTTTGGGCAAGGCATAGCAGCCAATTCCGACACAATGCTAGAAGAGACAGATTCCGAATAGCTACGGAGCTGTGCACGAAAAAGTCGGAAATTTTACAACAGCCAGACCCCAGTAGTGCTCATTCTGGTCTCCTATGCTCCAGAAATGAACAAAGAATCAACAACTGCAGCTAAGTCACCACAAAAGGTTATAAATTGTCACAACGAAGTTCAAGCTCAGCTACTTCACTCGACTCAAAGGTCAGGGTTTGACTTGAACCAAGGACTTGGTGTAATAAAACGAAAAACAGGAATTCCGGTGAAGATGGTTCACGTAAACGAGATAATGCTGTTTTTGACATGAAGTGTCACCGAAAGCGGCGAGATCTCTTGGAGTAGTTTACACCGGGCAACAAAGTCTGAACCAGGTTTTTCTTGTGCACCACTAGGTGCGGTAGGTCTCATGCATCTGCACGCCCTAAGGTTCCCTAACAATTAAAATTTCCCGTAACTAATAACAGCCTCAAATTGAACAAGTGGTACGACCTTCAACGGTCCTTTCCGATTTGGCACCTCCGAAGATCTGCCTCCCACTTTAGGCGAACTGACTGCCGGACTTATACCATTAGTTCCCATTTCACTTTAAATGAGACAAATCCTATTATTGTCACGGAGTAGCAATGCTTCATAAATTCGCGCTGCTTTCGTTTTGCACAAAACCGTCTTCTGAGGATGACAAGCTTTTGACGAATCTCTTGGTCCACTGGCCACATGGAAAAACCTCCGAAATTAGTAGCCCCATATCATCCGACCTAAATACGTGTTCCCAATTCATCCATTTTCGCAGCTGCTGCAAAAACGGAAGAGGTTACTCGGCTCTCCTCTTCCAAAACACAGAGGCAAGGCTGTTTGCCCGCATCTAGTGGCGAATCATTCTTCCCCAGAGAATTCACAGGAAAATCTGGAAGATTTGTCCCCGGGACAAGTGGGCCGCTAGATGTGAGCACTTGCATGTCAGTATAGTCCTGGATGATAGGTGCGAGCGGTAGCCCGTCTGCTATCCCATCTAGCCCTGCGGGAAGTGATACTTATGCTTGTTTAATCATCGGTTCCTCGTCATAAATTGAAAGAAGTATCCTCTTAAACGAAGTCCTCAAGGTCTCTTACATGCTACCACGGAGACTAGCTTGGGGGAGGGATTAAAGTGTCACTGCACACCCCGTTGCAACCGTCTATCAGCAGCCTCGTTGCTAGACCAGTTTCCTACCAGATTCTTAGGCTTTTTCTGAAATCCGACAAAATTCGTGCCGTTATGACTGGAAGTCTCTGACAGTGCCCCTGTCCTCGACATGAAACGCAAAGGTGTCATAATGAACGGCTCTGTGCTTAGATAATTAGAAGCTTCTTTACGTGCCGCACCCATCCGTCGTGTGGTTATGCACCCACGTCGTTTCTCGAGGCTTCACCCACCCTCTAATCACTGTGGACCAAGAAAACTTATACCAACTCTTTCAGAAGACAACCCTGGTAAGCTCTCATGGCAGGTGGAAGGGCCCTCATCCGTTTACCTACGATTGCCAAGTGCCTCTAGTATTTCCAACATCGTCCAAGTACAAGCTTGACGGCAGCTGCAATATGTACAGTCGAAATTATTTTGCGAACGGCTGCTGAAACTTGAGTTGGTCCTGTATGTCCCACGGCTGAGTGATTCCACCGAATTATTAAGTCCGTATTTGGGTTAGCCTTGGGCGTTGTCGCAGGACTTTTCATACCCTAGAGTTTGTTGGAGTGGTACATTAGTCCCCGAATCTAAACCAGATTACGTACTGAAACTGGCTCGAGTCTGAAGGGCAAGCCTTCCACCGTAGATCTCGTGGTTAAACTATGTTCAGAACGAGTTAACCGCGCTGGCGATATAAGGAGGTAGAACCTGTTGGGGTACCTTTCCATCGGGGAGTTCATCCATGTGCCCCGCACCTTCGAGAGAGTCGTACCGGAAGGCTGCCTTGACTCCACTATCGGTGATGTTGCAGCGACCTTGGGACTGGCTGGCCGTGAGGTTTCATCGTCCGTGAAGAATTGAGGACCCTCAAACCAAAAACCGCAATCACTCGGTGGCCTTGTGCTCGTCAATGCCAACTTTACAGGATTAGCTTCCGATCTGGCTTAAAGCCACCGAGAAGTTCCAAACCACTTGCTGATTTCAGTCTAGCGGTTCGGAAAGTGCTCACTTAGTCTAGCTTCATTATCGTACATGCCGTAAAAAACTATGGCGGAGTCATCCCGGCAGTAAGTCTTTTCAAATTTGGCTCAAGTTTTGGTAAGAATCTGAGAGGATGTAAAGGATAGTCTAGCAGTAGCTAACTCCGATTGGGCACTTGAACCTGCATAAATGTTTTCCTATGTTCTCAGCTGGTAAAGCGAATTTCTTTCAAAAGCGAAAAAATACTGTAGTTGGACCTGCTGTTTATTCCGACCCCAGTAACAAATAATCATCAGAGG
The DNA here is from genome assembly GCA_948099385.1 of Fasciola hepatica. Taxonomy (NCBI): domain Eukaryota; kingdom Metazoa; phylum Platyhelminthes; class Trematoda; order Plagiorchiida; family Fasciolidae; genus Fasciola; species Fasciola hepatica. The sequence goes on from CANUEZ040000083.1 coordinate 7,897,686, forward strand.
AGCTTCCCTGGACTGCAGCCGCATAGCCAGATAATATCGCAGCTTGGTCAGATTTAAAGGCTTGTTGCTGCGTGAAGAGGAAAGTACCATTTAGGCTCCAAACGCTTTTTTACTGAAGTTGCGGCATTAACTCTGCTTGGAGTATGCACACATACCATTAGTTTTCTGTACTGTATTTACCGAAGGATCCAGGATCACGCGCGAACCTTTCTACTGGTTCGTTCAACCTAACTTTGGCAGCTATATAATCATTTGGATGTCTGACTGCAGGACTTCTCCTTTGAAGTTTAAACAAATAGTGTCTGTCCAAAAGATTGGTGGCATCGGCAGCGATAACAAACTTGCTTCCATCCCCTAAAGAAGGGGCTTTTTCAAAGCATCCTACTTGTTTTGATTGACTTTGTGTGATGGATTACTTTGTTGTGCTCAGGGGTCGGTTTCCTTTTCAACTTGGTTTACCGTCCTTACAAGGGGTGGTTCCTGGAACATCGGTCCAGGTATAGTCCATTCCAAGGGGTCTGCATGGCACAGGGTCGCTGCAGTTTGCCGCATCTTTTCTCTCATACTCGATGTGCTTCTGGAAAGCCGGCATCTACCAGAACTCGTGTTTCGAAGCAAACAGGTGGGATCAAGAGAAACGTTTCTCATGTGAACAGTTCCGAATAGCTTGAATTGGTAGACTGCTAGCACATTAGGCTCTTTCTGTATTCGTAAAGTCGCTACCTAGCAAGAGGGTTTAGTAGCAGCTCAGCTATTTCCAAAGTTCGAGTGGTATTCATATTCACCGTTGGAATAAAATGTAAATTAAGGGATGCCATTAGGTCGGCTAGCTGCAGAAGGTCCATCTAGGGATGAGGTATTCAAAGGGCCTCCCGATCTATCGAGTCACAGGTACCATGCCTAAAGTGACAAGAAATTGTGGCCTAAGAGAAGCCACAAAATTATTGGTCCATTGGCCAGGTAGAAAAGGCCGAAAATAGAGAAGTTACTATATTTCATCACAAACCAAGCCCCTCTCAGCTGTAACCAACAAAGAATCACCCCGTATTTGCGCTAGTAGTGTGGCTTTTGTGAGCGGTTGTCGCACATAATATCTCAAGCCAGGTGACCGCGTATACCCGTGAACTTCGAAATCGCCAGCCAGATGACCAGGATCATTTTCTGTTAAATATGCCTCAAGGCAAACTGAGTATTGCAGATACCGAAATTTGGGTTCATCCTCTCTCTTTCGAGGTTCGTCAGCGGTCCTAGTCCACAAACCCTGCAGAAGCTTGAGTAGAATTCTAGTAATCCATTCAGTGGCCTGAGGTGAGCTTAGGTCTGAAGTGCGATTCATTTGCGTGAGAGCTTGTTCTCATTTGAGCTTCTTCAATAACTACTTCTTCAGGACATCTGAATTCTCGTCCATGGGCTTCACACCTTGCAGAAGCCCGTCAATCAGTGAACGAGCCACCAGGTGGTCTGGTCCGTACAAGTTTTTCCTAATTCTCCCAGGCCTACCGCATGCCAGCCTCTGAGGCAGCAGAACATAATTCCACACTACGGAAATGGTCCATTGCTTGATCCGGGGAATTATCACCCATAAACTATACTCCGATTGTTTCTAGGCCCATGGAGGGAAATGTAAGAGACCAGCTAGCAAATTTCCTGACTTCTCGGAGTTCTGTCAACCCGGCTCAAGACGGACTCCCAAGATCCAGTTCGCGCCTCAAGTGCCAGATGAACTTCCTCAATTTATTCACTCCCAGTTCGTACAGCAACAAGTCAGTCATCATCGTCTTCCTTGATATGACTAAAGCATTCGGCAGCGTACCTCAGACTTACTTACTGTCAAAAATTAAATCCTACGGAGTCGCCAACGCCCTTCTGTCCTGGATATCATTTTACCCTTCCCCCTGAACGTTCCCAAAAAGTAGTCCTCGATGTGAGATCTTCTCAGCCCAAGCCAATTACCAGCTGGGCCGTACAGGATAGCTCTCTAGGTGCTCTACTTTTTCTCATGTATATCAGAGACGTTTTAGAAGTGGTGCGTCATGGTATGACATTCCTCTTCGCGACATAAAGTTAGTCCATACTTTTGAGGCGAACACCCTGCACTCAGCTCCCAGGATTATCCTGTCAGATCAAAATCCCTTAATGAAAGGTGTACTCAATGGCTGATGAAGCTTCCGGCAGATGAGAGCTCTTTTCTTCGTTACAAATGTCGCGTTCTACCTGGCTCTCTCACAATAAACGGTCTGCCGATTACCATTGTTCACGTGGCAAAAAACCTGGGCTCGCATTATTCCAGTTCTTCTTCCTTCCATGAACAAGCATTCACCCAAGTTGGCAGGACAATAAGGACGATTGCGCTTGCCCTCAAGACATGCCGTACTCAAGAGAGCAGGGTCCTGATATAAGAGACCCGCTCTAGGTCACTGTTGGAATACTGCCCCCTGGTCTTTACCTGATGCGCAAGTCTGACCGAGGCAGCTTACAGAAGGTGCAACTCTTTTTCACTAAATATTTCTTGGCCCCCATTCCGGCCTCAACCACGGAGCTAGGTGCCAACCACTCCGGCCTAAACCTCTATGGCTACGTTGTACCAAGCTCAGTCCCTCTCTTCTCTTCAACCTCCTGCACTCAAAAAACAACTCGTCTGATAATCCACCTGGTTTCTCTAGTGGGACTCCTTACTCCCTCCGTCACAGAAAATTCACAGTTACAACCCTCCAATCCAGGCTCTCAGTCAGAACCAGATATATCTCGGTTATCTATCCTAGCCTCTGGAATAAGCTGTCTGACTTGCTGCGATCATATGGAACACCAAAACAATATAGAGGAGCATTAGGCAGACTCCTTGAGGCATCTTCTGTAATCAGCATGACCCGCAACAGCATAAACATGGATGGAGCATATGAAGACAGTCTTGATTATTAGTTCACAATGAGTCACAGTCTTTTGCGCCCGAACCTCATCTCATGGCCCGTCTGATAATCCCGCCCAAGAATATATATATATATGTACACACGTATACATGGGCGGGATTATAAGACGGATCACTGGATGGGGTTCGGGCGCAAAAGACCGTGACTCACTGTGGTAAAGTAACCAAGACAGTCTTCATATGCTTCATCTATGTTTGTTTTTGCGGGCCTTGCTGATTACAGAAAATGCTACGAAACGTCTGCTTGGTGCACTCATTTTCCCACCTTAACTTTATCTCCCTCGCTTGCTTCTACAACCCAAGGCTGGAACCTTTTCCTACCTAAAGACCTCCTCATTTCTTCTAGTCCTCAATCTATAAGCTCCTATAAGTTGTAACTACTTGATTTCCAATGAAAAGGTAATCTAATCCCCAACTGGAACCTCTCCAGCCTGCCATATCCCCGACTTCTTTTAGATCGTGCTGGTTACTTAAGTAGCTATCGGTCCACTAAGTTCTACTACGGATTACCGCACGGATCTAACGAATTAACTGATCGAATTGGACTATTTTCTACGCTGGCCACTGCTAAAAGGAACATCTCACGTCGGTAGCCACGCTGATCAAAATCCTACTGCTCGGGTCACAAGCCTCCATCGGCCCATTTTTTGCCTGTTACACTTATCATTTTTCCCGCAAAGATATGTCGTGTCTGGCTAGCCCACCCCCGCCCTGGCCTCATTTCGTGACCTGCCATCAGTGGAAATCACGATCATTGGGAGATAAGGTACCAGGCACTCGCACCTGGCTTGAACATGGCCATATATTCTTTTATTGTAACCACGGAAACGTTTCTTCTTAAACACAAGTAACACCTAATGCACTACTTGGTCTTTCCTTCCGCTGGATCACAACTCTAGGTGAAATAATAACCTCCCCATTGAATTCTTTAGCTTCGACTTATGCGCTTCCTTTTTTAGTCTCGCGTTCCATGACCCCAGTTTGTCTTAGGGATCCGCTGCTTCGATGGGCCCATGCTTTACTTGTGTTCCTCCCTCCGTGAACAGTTGATCCTCAGCTGGGCTTAACCTAGACTGCTTTCCCCCATCTTATTTCCTTTTCCAGTGATTTTCAGTGCCGGTAGACCACCTCGGGCACTCTACTGGCCACCCCCCTTCGTGGCTGGTGCACCTGCATAATAATGCTGTATGGCCTTCTACCACTCGCTGCTCCCGTTGGCTCTGTTGTACAAGTTACCACAACCTGACTAATTGGTCCTGGACCATATATCCCTATCAAGGTTGCTCAGCCCTCTGTAAAACCGTGAAAGAACACTCACGCCAATCCCAAAGGTGCGGGGTGCGGTCAGATCCCCAACTTTGGCCTGCACACATCGCGCGTGCAGGCCGTCTACAACGATGTGCGAACTCTATTAGGCTAGTGGGTCACACCTCCTGTGTTCATTTCACAAAGTATTTTCAGGTTGGGTGTACGGTGCACGGTCAGCCTCACCCACTAGCACCGGTTGCGGATTGCATGCTCCAACTCACCTCGCCCTACGGCATTCTTTTCTGTCCGTTGCGGACCGCGAGCTCCTACCATTCTTCCTCCGCCACTATTCGCCCATCTATCGTTCTTGTCAGCACTCTTATCACTTCCCTTCAGTGTCGTTCTGCCTCTGTATGCACATCTATCCATTCCTTTTTTGTTCCTATCGCTTTTCACAATGACAACCCTCACTACATGGTGTCACTCTCGCCCTATCTCTTTTATTCTGCCTAAACCAGAAATGTTCTTCTCTACCCATTTTGCCCCTGTCGGCTCCTGATCAGCATTCACTTTGTACCTCCATATACTTATAAAGCTAGCTGATAGCATACCTAACTAGCTACCTCTCTGGGATATTCCTTTTGTCCATCTTGTAAAACCCACCATTACACACCGGACACACCCGTAACCATGACCAATCACCATATAAGGACTCGCCATTCCAATCTTTGCACATTTTTACGACTGAGTCTATCATCTTTTTACCATCCCCTATTTTCCGCTTCTGAATGCTTAATTCTTCCGTGGATCCTCTCCTCAAACAGTCCACTGATTAGCAACTTCCGGCTCAATCCATTTGTGTAACCGCACGCAACTCTCCAGTTCCATTCTGCCAACCCCGACGCACAACTTTTTCTTGTGCATTCTTGTTCCATCACGGGCTTTCCCGTCTGGGTTCTGTCCTTCTTCTTGGTCCTCATCCTATGTCATCCTCAGTGAAATGATCTGACTGACTATCTCTCATCTTGTTTTCTTTGGTCAACACTCTCGTCTGCTTCGTACACTTTTGGATACAGGCATCTTCATTGTGCCTTTCAGGCTGGGCAGCCTGTCCCCGATCCACCTGGTGTAAAGTCATCGAAATGTCATCAATCTCACCTACGGTTTCAAACCATGTGATCCGCCATTACCTGATCTTTCTGATCCTCCACTTCCTTTTTTCTCCTCCATGTTATTTGCTGTTACAACTGATGCATCTTTGCACCACAGTTCTTCTAACCTCAAATTTACCCCTCCCAGTGATCTTTTACGCCACTCCAACCGCCCCCTACTTCCATTCGCTCTGCGTTCTCCAGCCATTTTCACGACAATATTGCTGCATAATGTACGTCCACTTACTAACGCTTCACCCATGTTCGACTATCATCACATGCCAAACCTGCAATAATCAGACTGTTAGATTCACTCTTGACTATGTTCGCCGATGCTTTCCCTCATATTTCCCCGTTTGTTAACTTCTGCTCACAGCCATCTCTTCTGTGCTCCGAAAGTTTGTTCTCTTTTGCTGTTGATCCCCTATGATCACCTGTCATAAACAAGTTCATCAGAGTTTATTCAAGTTAATTCCGCACCATTTGGCCTAGCCCTACCTGTCTCTTCCAGGCACTGCTACTTCCGTGTTAAGTCGCTCCATCTTTACTGCTCCTGCTCTGATATGTAATATATATATATATATATATATATATATATGCACGTGTTTTCTCTGCCTTCCTCAGTTTCTCGCCGGCCAGTTCTCATGGCACCATGCCACCGCCCCTCTTGGTATGCGTCCATTTTGTCTATAACCGTGCCTCACATTTACCGTATTTCGATCCTTCCGCGGCATTGCTGCCATGTAACTCACTCTTTACGTATTGCATTGCTGGCTCCCTGTTTTCAACTTGACACGGTCCGCTTATTGCAATTACGCATAGCTCATGGCCACTTAGTCCCCAGCCATAAAAATCAACTAACTGTTCTACATTTCTTCCCTTCTTTTTCTTTTTTTCTTCATCGTTTCTCGTATCGATAGTTGCTCACGCCAATTTTTAGTCCTCCTCATGTAAAAATCTCAGGTTCCGTCCTCCTCCAATTGGCCCAGCCTGCTGCTCCATCTGACCTTGACCTTCAAATTTGCCGGGCTCAAATTTGAACCAATCTCCGGGTTTGCTTAAACTTCCTCCAATAATCCCTAGTGTGCATACATTTATTGCCCTCTCATATCCCATCTATTTCTTCCCACCCCCTTTATCTTGCTTTATTCAATTTTCCATGAATTGTTTCTGTCAGTTTTGCCGTTGTAAAAGTTTTGCTCATGCGTAAGGCATGCTTTGGGCCTCTCCGAAACAAATTATTATTATCGTTATTATTATCTCCTGGAGTCGTTCATACTGCTGTGCATGCAGGTCTCATTTAGACTACTCACCGTGGCTTGCACTGGGTGGCCAGGAGACAGAGCCCCGTTGCACACTCTGGCTGCTGGTGTAGACCAAGCTCCACACGTCGGCCGCCACCATGTCATTGCATGGAAGCGATTTGGGTTTAGTAGAACCATAGAATCAACTAGTTCATGATGGGCTCGATGTTGGCTCGCTTCCCGCTAAACCTCCCGTCTGGGGTCCTTCAGGATTGATGCGAGCTTATGCTTGGCTACGCTTGAGCCACCAGTTCTGGTGGAGTTGGCATCCTCAATCTTTTTGAACTCAGTGCCTAGCATTCAAGTTTGGCTGCACTATCTGGCAGGATCAAGTCCAATATCGCTGCAAACTCTCGGGCGCAAGGTTTTACAACTTGTGGAGCCTACTTATGTATCTGCGTGGACGTGAAAAATACTAATAATACGGACAGTAGTTGTTTATTTCCGTTGGGCCAGATGCGTGATGGACGCGTGATCAAATGACACTGACGATGATGTCATCGGATGTTTTGTGGCACTGTAGACAACTAAATGAGAGAAGTAAGATAAACCTTTCGTTGACGCTGAATAAGAATGCAAAAAATATGTTAAAAATGTGTGGAAAATGTATGCACGCCAAAAATTAGGAGAGGTAGTTCAACGTGATTTATCAAAGGATCCAGCTGTAATTGCCGGAAGAAGTGGAACAATATTTTGTTGAATGCATGAACGACATGATAAATATAGGCAGGCCAAAACAGAGAGGATGGAGTACAAACTGACTCATTGATGAAGTTAAGTGGTATGCCTGATAAATTTGGGGTTCTCTGTCGGAGGGTCAGCTCTGGATGATTGAATTTGATATAGTTGAAAACTGGGAATTTTACTTGGGAGGGACTGAAAAAACTCTAAACCGCCGGGGTATTATTTATGATAAACAAATTGCTTTGCATGGAAAGGGAGCGGAATATCATCAAGATGATATGAAGGGGTAACACACTGCAGCGGAAGATTGGTTTTAAAGCGCAGAACACGATGTGGCAAGGGCAGAGAGCACGATAGATACGGAGAGTTAAGTCAAATAGCTAGAAAACTTGGAGGAGGTTGCACATGGCAGCTGGGCCATGGGAATGTATTGGAAGTGGAGGCATATTGGGAGAGAGGAGATGGAGGATAGCATAAAACGGCAAAAAGCTCTCCGTAAAAGGCGAATATTTACTTCCTACGGTTTGTGAAAAGTAGTGCGTTGGCAAAAAAGAGGATGCAGAGTGGAACAACGGAAATTTATACAGAAATGGCAATGGCAAACAATTTGCGTACGAGAGGGTTGTGGCAATGATCGAACCAGGCAAGTACGCTTGGATAGATTGGTTTAGATTGATGGGGGATCATGGGTTATATTTTCCTCATGGCGGTTGTGTTTTACCAAGTCGGTAAACAAACGAATAGAAAAGAAACTACATAGAAGGCACAAAAATGAAGGCTGCGGCAAGCAAGATATAGTGGAGGAAAGAAGAAGGAAATGGTTGAAGTCAGACAACTGTAGACAAACTGAAATATTCAGATGCAGGCTCACCATGTGATGATTTCTGAAGAAGAGAAGTAACGGGGCATTCAATTTTAATGTGAAGAATGCAGCAGAACGGTGGGTAAGAAAATAGCTGGGACTGCAAGTAGTTTTAAAATAGTCGATGAGGAGTTGACTACCTACGAGGAATGCAGGCCTGATGAGAGGCCATGTTTATTCATAAGCCACTCCTCTGGCACGGCTTATTCAATGGAGGCCAAAAGCAGTGTAATCCCTAGTAATCTGAGCTGGACATTGTTCGTCAGATGTGGTGGTTGACGTAGTCTTTTAGCTCAGCAGACCATCAGTCCTCCAACGGATAGCCATGAGGCTACGTAATTCAACCGATCTAAACCGTTGTGTGCACTGTTATGCGGGTTGTCACTCTTTGACCCAGGAGTCCAGTGTGCGATAAAAGTGCGTTCCCTGACTGAGCTTGCGCTGGCACCTCAGTGTCTGACTAGTTTTGCAGCTTAGAGCGTGAGGGATCAGGTCGGATGCGCAACTCGGAGGATTCCCCAAGCTCTGCTGCCAATGCCACCTGTTTCCCAGTGTCTGCCGTCGATCCCGGTCTTGTCTTGAGAAGCCCTGTGTTCTGGGCGATGTTGGCATTCCGGCTCCCTGCCGGACGCCTGGGTTCCACTGGGTATAGTTTTCGAATATATATTCTGAAGCATACCTGGTGAACCAGGTTTACTTCTTGTGCCTTTCATTCGGGTATTTAGGTGGAGTCTGGTTCACGTGGGTTGAGCACAGTCACGGAAGTGGTGCTGAGGCCAACGTCGAGCTTGACCCTGAGAGTTGTAGTAGCTTTATTTCCCGTGTTCTTCTTAGTTTTTTTGGACCATGCGGTCTCTGCATGTTCACTTGTTGCTCGTACTGCAACCAAGATTGCCGTCAGCTACGGAAAGTCCTGGATTGTGGTTTGAACCACCTGCCAACAACGAACTACCTGTTCCTTTTAAAACTTCTATGCTCTGTAGGCTACCTTCGGAAAAACTTCATCGGCTCAAATCACGACATTTAGCAACTCGTTTTCTAATCTGTGTGCCGCCTTGCGAAGTCACTAGTCCAGACCTTGTTTTTCGCAATATGTGGAAGGGGGGCATTTCATACAAAACGACTGCAGATAACTATACTTAGCGTACTTGTCGCGTGCTCTTTTGTTGGGCCGCAAGTCATATAGAACCAGTTCTGGCAGGCGTCACACTCGATTCCCGAACCTTCCGCGGCCTCTATTTACTTTCCATTCCCACAAGAACTTATATTTTCTCAAAAATTCTTTGATTTACCGACGGTGAACGCCTATCCTCACAAAACTATAGTGATAAAACTAAGCCAGCACAAACCCTAATCAAAAAGCTTGAGGTGACTTGCGAAGTAGGGATGCAGCCGAGTTGATTTACAGCGAGGTAAAAGGTCACGGATGCCAAGTAGACGAGAGGCGGATTGGAGGAAACCTTTTAAACCGACTTCAAACAGAACGGTAAACTTTACTGCGGATAGGGTCGAAAAAATGTGTGAAAATGTATTCCTAAAAACAATACACAGCATGGAAATTACCAGTACAGCCACCACAGAAATAAGAACCTCAAGAAATGACTAATGATGCAGAATAAAAATTATGCCTAAAAAAATCAGCATACAATAAAACCCCTTCCTGAAAGTGCAAAATTAGTACTTTTGAAAAGAGAAAACTAAAGCTTCAATCGGTCGTCTTTCATCTTTTATCAGTATGGACCTCAGCAACACCAGCAAAACAAAGGAAGCTCGAGAAACAGTGAAGGAGTGGGTTGAAATGGCAAGATATTTCAAGAGAAAGCTCTGGTTCCATGAACATTTTTGATCGTTTTTTGAACCTTTATTCAGTTGGAGCATCAATAACATCCTGTGGCAAGTTATTCCAAAGCAAGATGTGTTCTCGAAGTCAATTAAATTCGGTTTGCTATGAATTTTGTGTGGATAAAGCCAAGCCCTTGTCCAGGTGGTTGCTTTGTTGACTTTCTCCACAGCTCCCAATGTTGCTTTTGAGACAGGAGCAGGCACCCACCGATTAAGCTGTAGACATTTATAAGGTCCTCTGAGCGCCCGCTTAGGTCGGTTCATTTTGGTTTACTGAACCGGTACGACTACGCTCCAGGTATTATCCGGATGCTTGGATCTTCGATGCTGAGACAGTGAAACTTTAGAGGTTTGTTTGATCAAGTGATAGCAAAAGCAAAACCGGAGGTATTTCCTGCCAATCTGCTTCAATGCGGGGGTGTACGGGATGCTCGCTACTAGCAGCACAAAGCTGGTAACCAGCCACTATCAAAGCCATGGTTGACAAAATATTATAATGCAGGAAAATGCTGAACGAGAAAAAGTATGATGGGTGGAATGGACAACATTGTAGAAAACAGTGGCACCGGAAGCTAGAAGAGGGCGAAGTAAAAGAGAGGGTAGGGAGGAACAAGAGTAAAAAAGCAAAGGAGGAAGCTTAGTGAACAGAGACACAGCCTTTGCTAAACTTTTGCCAATTTTCGTCCAGATTTCTTATGAAGGCTAATGCTTAAGATGCTTCTATGGACTCACTGAGCATTCTGTCCTTGTCATGAATTATAGAGAATGAGAAAAAGTTGGCCCTCTTTCAAGTCCCCATCCTCCCGGGCAGCCTTAAACCTTGCCCGCGAACAGCTGGGTTGCTGTTGGGCCTCAGCCCCGGGTTGGACCCGCTACTTACACTGCCAATCCTTTTCATCGCCTTGAAGGTTTCCATTGTCATTTCCATTCCTCCCAGGCTCTATTAGGCAAGGCTTCATCAGTCCTGGGCTTTGAATGTATGAATCCACCCGGACATATGAACCAACTGACGAAGCGAAGCTGGACCCGTTCCAAGATCTTCATGTTCCTCGCGTGCATGGCCTCCATTCCTGAAACATATGCCCTGAGCGGGCCGGATAACACTCTGCAGATTGGCGCGACACTGGGGACTTTCTCGTCCACGCCGCTCGTTTAGGCTGCCCGAGAGCTGCAGAGGCTTTCTGGGGTGATGTGACCCCGCTTGCTCGGTTCAAAGTTACTCATGACCACGATACTAAGGCCTCCATTCTATCCACCTAAAGAATTGCCTCCTTCCTCCCCGGTGACCTCACTGGCTTCAGCCCCCTTTTGTTAGTTAGGTGCAGAAACCTGCCAATTCTCGGCAGTGAGCACCATTCCATTGCCCACCCACAACCCCTGCCCAGGCCCCGTTAGACGAATTCATCCGAGAGGCAAGCAACCAGCTTTGCATTATCTGCAAAGTCAAAAATGGGGCCTTCTAGCTACATGGTAAGGTCGTTTATAAATATGCTGTATAGGAGAGGCCAAAGCACTGATCCCTGGGGCAGGTTATTGCAGGGGAAACTCACCGACGATACTCTGCCCTTTTATTCTGACTTGAACGCCTCTCCTCCTTATGGAGTTTCGGGTCTATCATCTGACTTCCGATGGTAACTCAAGTGCCTCGAAAGTGAGTGAAGATGATTTAGGGAATGGAATGCCCAAGGTAGGTCCAGGGGCACTTCTCCACTCGTTTGTTGCCTTATGGGCTATTCCGAATGCTTTCTATCGGAGTCTTTCCTCCCCAACGGTAATGAACAAGTTGGTTGTCGATAGAAGGTTCGTTATCCTATCCCTCTAAGATCTTTTCATACACTATAAGGCTACCAAAGGCTAAGGGACGGCAGGGCAGTTTTCCTTGTCTTTGTCCCTATGGACTGAACACCGAAGCACTCATCCGGCCATTCGGAATGACACTTTATGCCACAAACGCGTTGCCAAGCGCGGTCGTGGATCCTGCAATTACTTCAACCCGAATGGACGGATGGATGCCTTCTGGTCCTGCTGTTTTTATGCTAACATCTCGCCCATACCTCTCACCCACCTCTGAGTCCACCATGGAACTTGCCCGTAGAAGATATTCAGCAAATGCCCCCTTGCATATGCGACTCTCCCAGAAACACCCATTCCTTATTGAATGTAGCATATTTCACGACCCACTGGAAGATACCCCCGAATATTTTTATTTACGTCTTCACTTATCGACGGCAACACTTTTAGAACCCATCCTCTGGTTCTGCCGTTAAGTATGCTTTTGGTGTTTGGCTTTGTTCAACTTCGGTTCTAGCTTAATAATCGTTTTTCTCAATAAGTGAGGCATGCATGTACCTTGTGTTCTTGCGTTTTGCTAGTCCATTGCTGCAGAACATTTGGACCAATCTTGTTTTGTTTTGGGGTTCATTCATTTGGTTGTGCGTTACTCTTTTCCGGAATGACGAACTGCAATGCTCAACTTATTGTTGAAATAGAATACCAGTTAGATATATCTGGGAAAGGTATAAAGCCAACGAACTTTGTACAAGTGGCATCTCAGCAGGTCTGCGGAGCTGGTTTTGGTGTTTTTGGTTCACTGAGTATTGCTAGATTCAATGGTCCCGAAAGAGCCGTTTCCTTTACCTCTTTTAAAAACTTCTGGAAATTAGGAAAATAGGTACGCGTCGTCCCAGAATATCCGGACTGAGCTGAGCGGTAGATGAATGAAGCCTGTGCACTACCTGGTAGCCTACACTAACAAAGGTCTTAGTGGAATCGAAGCAGATCAAGAAGCATTTCGTGAAATAGAACGTCACGCGGAGGTTGAAGAAGCCCTGCTAATGTTCTCATCGGTAGCGGATCTGTCAAGGGCTGAAACCATGGCTTCCGATGAATGTCCGGGTCAAAAATAAATTTTAAATACAGCGAAGACTTCATCATACTCAATATTTTGAATCCCTGAAGAAGATTCCAGCACTCCACGCAGTACTGCCGTGGACACGCCAGAGAAGCAATATAAAGGCTTCCCTATTTGGAAACTCAAAAAGTTCCACGGTAGACCTCGAATTACATCAAAAGGCCTCTTTGAGGAGCCCTTTAGAATGGCCTGTCGACAGACTGCCTCCGTTCACCTTAGTACCAAAAGCTCCAAGGGTGATATCTCACCATAAGATTTTCCGGTGATGAAAATGCAAAACGGTGGCACCATTCCACACAGCCCGGACTACCTTTCAAACTTGAAGGCACCGAGCACACTGGAATCAATCGTTCGCTGCCTACCAGTTGAATTACCGGGTCGCGGGGCCGGAAAAGAGGAAAACATCAACCGCAGCGGAAGTGAAGCCACACTTGGTGATATCACCGTGTCCCCCGTGGCCACCTTGAAGCTGAAATCAGGTAGTGTTGTCCTTTTTAGTTTTTTCTCTCTTACACTTAGTTTGGTAAAATTCGTAGCATTTTGTTAAAAAACTGAATGGCTTATTTGGAGCCGTTGTTATTTGCACCACCACACATTAGTATTTTCAGAAAATTAGGAGCCCGAAGCCCCTCACAATTCCTTCTGAACAACAGTATTTGGAAAACCTCACAGAATTCTCAGCCTAATCATGCACCTTCGGTGATTTATTGCACCCGGTATTCTGAACCCCGTATCCCTGAACCAGAAATCTAGGAGCGTTCTTCGAAGTGGTGCTCTACTCAAGTAGCACTTTTCTACATCACAGCTTTCTGTTTATCACCGAGGCTTCGGGCAAACATCATAGTTTTTATCGGACTTACACTTACCCGGTCACAGCTTCCACAGACGTGAAATATTCCTTCGAATAAGTGGCATGTAACACATGAAAACAAAGTCGACGGGCTCTGAAATCGCTGGATATTTTCATGGTCCGTGGGTATCCTTTCGAAAACCAATCGCACGAGCATGAAGTCGAGAACGCCCATCAAGCGTTCTAAGCCCCTGAACAAGCAATCCGGTATTTCCTTGAACCATAAGAGAATACGAGCACCTACCAGTGTAAAACTCAACAACCAGCCTCGTTCGGTAGCTCTAGTCGATTTGCTTGAAGGGGCCAGCGAAATAGCCAGTATATTAGAACTAGAATTAGTTTAAATTGCTAAGCGGGTGTCGTCGATTGAAGATCTGCTATCAAAGCTAGCACATCTCACACATATTATTGATCCGGCTCTAAATCCAGACTCCAGAAATCTAATGGCAGCTGGAAACTTTATCGATATGCTTTTTGCGGAAATACATCTGCGTATAAAAAATTGTAAGAAGGCGGTTGTTTAAATATTCCAGGCCGTTTACCTCTGCCACCATTGAAGAACACTATCCTCAGTGCTTGCGGTGTTGCACCTAACTGGCGTAATTGCACTAAACTACGTAGGCGCGCACAGCGCAACAACTACCCCCTACTTCTCTAGTTCGTTGATGAATATATGGCAACATAATGTATCGGTAGGCAGGGGTTGTAGCGAACATTACTTCGTTCAACGCCATTAGAACAACCGTTGACAGAACACCTTTGAGGAGGGAGTTTTCTAGATCGTTGAACAACATCAACGTGTCTGCCACAATCCCGGATCCCTGACTCACATAGTCAGAATCGCTGCCCAGCAGTGAAGTTCCTGTTTCCCCGCTAACCTCTGCTTGTAAATCTCAACTTGCCTAGGTCAACTTAGGCGAATCTACATCACCATCGCTGGCACAGCCATCTAGCAAGCGATGGTAAATAGATCGAACCGCCACCACCTTCTTCCCGGGTCGGATAACTGCAACATCTCTCATTCTCAAAAACTCCCCCTCTCAGGGCCCACCCATCAGGCCAGCGAACGGTGTGGTGCTTACTCTTACCACGTCTAATAATACGCAGCTGGCCACCGGAGTACTATCAACAAACCACACACTATCGTCTCCCAAGAATGATACGGGCATCAAAATAGCCACTGAGAACAACAATGCATCTATCAATCACAGGTCTATAGTGTGCCCGGGTGAAAAAACCCTTTCGTTAAAAAACTGAGGGGTGTTACCCAGGGACAACCCTTTTAGATGTCTTTGATAGTAATTAATATTGAGCTTGCTATTATGAGTTCACCCAGACGCTCTTACTGTCGCGCAGAAGCACAACTCCCTAGGCACGTTTCTTCAAATGCCCAGAAAATCGCTAGTTACCGCACAACCTCAGCCTTTCCCGTTCGCCTTTCCCACACACATTTCTAAAGTTTCCCCCGCCTCCTTATCTGATTCCTCCTCAAAATTTTTCCCCTTATAGGGATCAAGTCTTCCGCAGGCTAGAACAGCAACGTTATTTCCCCGTTCGTTATCAAACCTGTTGATGCTCCCAGGCTCTTCCCCCTTTCGTCATTACTGATGAGTTTATCCATGTCTGGCACATGCCAATTACACACACGATCGTGTGCTTGCTCTGAAAAGCGATTTTATTAAGTTTTACAAGAGCGATTGTAATCCTTCCGTAGCTCAGCCGCTTGTACCTCCGGAAGTACCTCCTTCGGACTCATCTCGAACTTTGAACTGCCCAAATAAAAATGTCCTCGGCATTTTGGTGGATAACCCTCAATTTGGCACCACCATTTTCACCTTTATGGGACACTAACTCATCTTCACAAACAAATCGACTTCCATCTTCCGCACTGCACTTACGCGATGATCATTCGTTTAATGGAGCCTCTGTCAGTGTGCACAATAATGAACTCCAAACTGGGCTTCTATCTTTGACATTATTCAATGCTCGAACGGCTCTAAACAAAATGCAATCAATGCGTTCCATAGCCCTAAAACGATATCACGATTTCATTTTATTAACCCAAACATGGTTGTCTGATACTAATCCCACTGAAGACACTGCTGTGGTAGGTTACTTGCCCCCAGGGGAAATAGGACAAACCAGCGAGGAGGAGGCTATCTAACTTATGTAAGCGAGGGTCTCGTCGCATCATCGTGTGAGCATCCAATTCTGGACAGCATGGAAGGTTCAGTGTGGCCCAAGATCAGAACTGAGCATAATGAGATTCTGATTGGTCGCGTTTACCGTCCGCCTGGCCCAAATAGCTCTAACGCCCTAACTATTGTTGATGCACTGAATTTCGTCGTGGACCTCCCCAATGGACTCAAGCCCGTAGCCGGTGTCTTTAATTCACCAGGTGCCTGTCGGTCAACACTCTCCTCCCCACAAAACCTGCTTGAATTTGTGACTGCTATTCGCCTTAGGGGGATAGGTTTAAAATGCGTCCTCACCAACAAGACTAAATAACACCAGACTTTATCTTTACCCCGGGTGTTACTCAGGTGTCCATTCTGGTCCAACAGAAACTTCGGGGATATGATCACCCCAGGGTTTCCTGTAGGTTCTCTACCCCCAAAATAATCCACCAAAATCCACCCGTAACTAGCTCGTTCTGTCACGCTAAATAGGACCAGTTACCTTTGCCTATGCACACCCAGGAGTGGGATGAATCTTTCCTGTCTTGCGAACCACAGATGCCAACAAATAAGCTTTGTTCTATCTTAAATTGCTCTCTTGATATGATTACGCCCAAAAACGATTCTATTAAACGTGCACAATCAAAGAAAATATCCCGAATGAAACAGTGACTCTCGAAACTACAACGTATTTTTCTAAAATCAAGAGATTTCCCGTTACACGTACAGCCCGCTCACTTATCTCGAGATGTCGTCTCTTATTCAAAGTGGATAAAGAGAAGAATGAACAAAACTCCACGTAACCCAAAAAGAGTAGAGATTTGAGCTAACTTATTGAAGCGTAGAAACATCCAATCCGCCTCAGCTATTTCTTCTCTCTTCTGCAATAATACATATGTGAACAAGGCACAAGACATATCGAAGGATTTCATTGTGGTTTTTGCGTCCAAGTTGACAAATGATTCCCCGAAGTTATTCCGATTCTGATACTCAATTCCTCGGAAGTTTTGTCTACGGTTTCTCTTCACCCAAACAATATGTCGTCTCTGTTGTCAAGTATTAGAGTGTCGTACCACCCTGGGCTTGATGCTGCATCTACCGCCAACTTGGGATTAGGCGGATCCGATATTCCAGCTTTTATTGTCAAATATATTCAACTTCTCTGTGCAGTGTAGTCTGTATCCCATCAAGTGGTCCAGTGTGATTTTCATAAAAAACCACTCACGTTCCGCCTGTATGACTCGTGTTTTAAATCTCACCACTATGGCCACCAACGGCAGCAAGTGGATGATTATAATGTTTATTGATATGATTAGAGCTTTTGACCGAGTTTCTTACTCTCGACTCTCGGTCAAAGTGATGACTTATGGCGATGCTGATCCCTCATACTCGTGGTTGATTTCTTATTTGTCTTCACGCTATCAGGTGGTAAACGTAAATGGCACAGTGTCACTACCAAAAGCTGTAGCCAGCGGAGTCGGTCAAAGTAGCGTTCTAGGACCAATACTCTTTCTTATGTATGTAAACATTATATACGGCGTAGTCCGTCACGGAAGTCCTTTTCCATCTACTGACGGCGTGAAAATTCTGCATACTTCCGACTCCCATTCTTCAGACACAAACACCGGTAACATATTGTAAGGTCTCACTTCACTGGGCGCTCGAGGGCCACTTGGTTATTGAAATTTTCTGCTGAAAAAGTGGTATTCTAACTTATAAATATTTGTGCCGCCGGGGCTGCTTAGCACAGATGGTCAAACAATTGCAAACAATACATCAATACGAGATTTTGGCCTTCATTCCCCTTGCTCGTTTAACTTCTCAGAACACACAGCTATTCAGGTTTCAAGGGCCTGAAGGTTTATTGGATCCCTTTATAGAACGTTTCTATTACGAGGAAGCAAACCCAATGTCTTTAAGACTCATGTTAGACCACTGTTGGAGAATGGGTCAATAATTTGTTCCAGTATGCGACAGTGTGGCCGGGTATTCATTGAGAATATGCAAAGAACACTCACAAGGAGATTATTAGATTAATCTACAGCAGTGAACCACATCCAGATCTCCTTTGGCCGCGGAGACTAAAAGTCAATATGTCTTTCTACCATAAACTCACTGGACATCACATTCGTGGCCCATCACCACAACTCAGAATACTCACCAACTTTCGGTGCTCATTACAACAAGGCAGTTTCTCTACGGATGTCTCAATTTCGAAGCCAAGTCTGCGGTCTGATTCCTTCGTAGTAAAGTTCTCCTCAGTTTGAAATAAAGTGCCACCAGAAGTCCGTTCACTTGACCACCCATCGGCGTTCATGAAGAAGGTAGCTGAATTCTTTGTAGTGCCTGAATTGGCCCGTATTATCAACGCTCACATCACAGAGGATAGGGCTTACAAAGCGGGTCTGGTTTGCTGATGAGCTCCACACCGTTAACCAATTAACCACAGCTGTAACCTGCCCAGACTGCCTTCTTTCCTTCGATTTTCTGAAGGATTAGTTTTGTCGTTTGAATTTACGCAAGCGACAACCATCAAAAGAATTTTTGATTTATCCAACAGCTCAGTACGCTGCAAGGATACTTGTGTCGCCTGTGGTTGGTATTTACCAAGTTACTGGCATGTGGAATCATATAACCGCAAGAACTGGTGAACTGCGGACGGACTTTACAAAAGGATCACTTGCATTATCCCCCTAACCAATAGCCGAAACCTTCCCGGGGTGTGCCATATACTATCTCCGTCATCTCCTAAACTCCACTTACATTTTGCTTGTTGGCTTTCAGCCCCCCGGGGCAGGTGGTATGTCGGCGGCGAACCAATACTCTCCAACTTCAAGGGCGTCAGTGACCTTCCCCGCGTAAGACAATGTCCACATGAAGTAAATATCGCTTGTAGTTCCGGTCCTGGATCGCCTCGGATAGTGTGACGGGTAAAAACGAGGTCTGTTCCTATCTTTCGATAGATTTCTGGAAGCACCTTGATAGCTCGTTGGCGACCTTCACGACAAGTCCCTCGTGGACCCACAATGAGAAGAGTAGAAACACTCTGAACTCCTTCAAGCTTGACTGACTCAGTTGTGGTGCAGGTGTATGCGGCAGCAGCTTCCTACTCCAATCGATGTCTAACATGTATAGTGTGTAACAGCCGAACACCATTATAGGAGAGTTTTTCGGCGGAAAGGCGAATTGCTCTAAGGATTTTCCACGCCGAGGCACATGCTCTTTCTGTATGACCTCTCGTTTTCTATTTGTTCGACAGTACCACCCCGAGATCACGCTAACAGGCCGTCGTTTAAAACAGAGAGGCAGAGAGTGCGTAGTGTAATGTTGACTGTATTGGACCTATACACATACGTGCGAACTTTTCTAAGTTCATCTGGGGGGCATGTATTGGGCCAATGCCTGTAGAGATCGTCCTGCAGGGGTTGTTTGTCCGTGTCAGAACGGAATACAGGCCACATCTTGAAATCGCCAGCATAGAGTATGCACGGCAAGTTCAAGCAGTTTAGGAGGTCGATGGTAGACCAGGAACAGCAGTGGATCGGGTACCGAACCTTGGGGGGCTCCACTGAGGGCCCGGTACCACTTGGTTAGGGTCCTAAAAAATTGAACCCCAGGCTTCCGCCCTCCTAGGAAGTCCTCAATCCAAAGCAAAAGCTACTAAACTATCTCCATTTGTTTGAGCTTTTGGAGAGTTCAGTCATGCAGCACTTTTTCGGATGTTTTACAAAAGTCGAAAAAAGGGACATCTGCTGGATATCCTTCAGTCTTTGTTTCCGCCTAGTGTTCTGGGGCCAACAGAAGGTTGGAAAAGCACAAGCCTGATCTGCGAAGCTCTTGCTGTGCAGGACCAAGCAGGTTGTACTTATAGAGGCGTTTTTTGACGAGCTTGGCTATAAGCTTCCCCATCACTTTGCAGACAATGCACGTAAGGCCTACCAGTCTATAGCTGACAGCTGCCACTTTGCCCCCTCCTTGAACACTGGTACCACAGATGCTTGTTCTCAGTCGTCCGGGAGTTTTCCAGCCTCCATTGAGGTGCAGAGACACTCGTTGATTGGACCCGCGAGAATCTCGAACAGCCCCCGCAGTGCCACCTGGTGGATTTATTCCGGTCCGGATAATTAATATGGCTCAAGAGACCTTGAAACTGTCACAACTTTATCTAATTTGACATCACCAGACACGGTCGAAGGCTGGTAAACCGACGACAGGAGACTAAGGTTCGTCGCAAGAAAACACCGATGCGTAGTGGCATCTCAGAGAATCTTCCTTAGCTACTTCGGAATCAGCCGCTCTCTAGTCTACCATAAGTGCAGGTATGTCTGGTGTTGCTCTTGTTCGCCTCTCCAGATACTCATACTGTCGTTTTGGTGTGTGCACACACCCGGCTGCCGGCGTCCTTCCGAACCTTCGTCCTTTCGCCAACTTCGTGGAAGAGCATTGGGTTCGTAGTTGTTTGTAAGCATCATAACACGCTTCTCTTTCCCTATACTGTCCTCAGGCTCGGTTTCTTCTGCGAAGGCATTGGAGCTCCTTGTCTATCCATGGGGGCCCTGAGTGTGAGACTGCGGACAGAGTGGGGGGGAAAACCTTTGTACAAGTAGGTAGATTCCGTCTTGGATAAGACTGCAGCTATCCTGAAATCATTTACCGATCATGATTTTGTTGACTGCAAGTATTTATCTGGTCGTTTCTAATATTTTCTGCGCCAGTTTTTCGCGGTACTGATTGTTCCAGTGAGCTGGCCTGCACTCGGTGCTGTTCCCTACAATGACTTTGACCCCCAAATGTTTCGGGCAAGTCTTTCTGAATTTACCTCAACCAGTGGCAAAACTGATTAGACTTTTCACTTTTCTCCGCCTTGTACACTATTGGTGCTATTTTGACCAGTTCTAAACATATGCATGACTTGTAAATTCTCAGCTTGCTTACTGCATACATCTCGTCCACTTGCGAGAAATAAACCGCTACTACTACCATCATCAGAATAATAACCGCTCCTTAAGGTCATCAGAATTGAGATGGAAAGTGCCGTAAACCCACAAGGCGGCTAGAATTGGCAATAATACCCCATCCTTGAGTCAGAGGAGATTCCTAAAGACGGACCATGGATGCCTGCACATGAATGAGCCATGAGGACGCAGCAGCAAATTATGGGCTTTGCAAAGCGACCCTCCGTTTGTCGGTGCCTGATTTTTGGGATTCGGGCACTGATGACCGAAGGAATGGTGCCGAGAAGAACGGCATCCTTCCCACCTGCTTCGATGGTTCACGTCTTGATGTCCACTGCAGTATTGGTGTTGATAACGGTTTAGTGTGAGGTCGGGGATAAGCTGATGTATAACATCAGGTGACGCAAATGACGGTTAAGTAACAGACTAATTGAGGTTATCAAGGAAGTACATATGCGAAGGACTGGAAAGGGAGCGAGACTGGTTTTAAATGATAATAAAGCCCCGAAAAATTAAAACTCAGGGTTAGATTATCAAGTCGGCTGGCTGCTTATGAAGTCACTTAAAAAAGTGGGATGTACGCAAAAAGTTATCGAACATGATCAAAGTAGCAGGGAGGTATAAAATAATTGTGAGAAATGTTGATTATATCGATGTTTCTAAAGAGTTTATGGTCCTTAACGAATAATATATAGAATCCTTGGCAGGTTGCAAAGAACGGTAGGGATATAGATAGAGAACCCGACAAAGGAGGCGGAAAGAGTATCAGAAATACAATAAAATGAGACAAGAAGACAGTATACTGGTAAAACTCAGCCACGGTGGACTAACAGCATTTGTCATACAGAGAACGGCTGACAGATCTAACAGGGGAGGATGCTACGGAGGTGACGAAGGAAGTGAGCAAGAGAGGACAGATGTTTGATCACTAAATGCATTTCTTTACGACAGGGGCAGGCATGGAGTGACTATATGCATATGGGAACACAGTGGTAAATCATTCATGGGTATTTAGTCAGAAAGATTACTAAGACAGCTGGTGTGTCAGAGTGATAGTGGATCACCTGGAACATCTGAAAATGACCATTTCAAGAGGGTGTTTACGCGATACCGTCCATCCATGAAGCTGTATTAAACTGATCCACAGAGAAGAGAGAAAACGGGACCTTTGAAGTGGAATAAAAAATGGACCAGTCAACGAGATGGTGAGAATAATTTCTACAAATATAATTTATCCTGGATGGTTATATATCAGACGAACAGCACATCGAGAGAAGGACAAGGACTAACAGAGGGACGGTGAGGGGGACTGCCGAGGGGAAAGTCAGTCCGCAAATGGTCATAACATAATGGGTGGATCCCTAATTGCCCATACGGAAATGGAGAAGTGTATTATAAATCGATTTGAAAAGCAAGGCTAGTGCGAATACACAGTCAACTGCACTCAAAGGAGGTGGGGGAGTAAATGGAGTTTTAGTGACTATTTTCAGTGACCATTTTTATAAGTAAAACATGCAACGGCAACGTAAGCAGGCTGCAGTACCAACGAATTTCATGCAACGGACTGGGTTCAAGAGTCAGATAAGGAATAAAATAATTCGTTGGACGAAGATAATGTAAAGATGAGCTGTTAGATACTAACAGAATCTGCTATTTAGGAAAAGATTTTCGCATGCGAACACGGAGAGCGACCGAAAGAATGTCGATGGGAGGATCAGGGAAGCAGAGCTGTGGAGATTACTGGGTGGTGATAGTAGGGAATACGTAAGGTGAACCCACATCTTTTCTTGATTATTTCAATAGGAGTCATGCGATAGTCACAGAGAGATGAAGTAGCGGGAAGAATATACTTGAGGTGTGCAGACTCGGAGAGGATAAAATGCACAACAAGCAACGGAACAGCACTGATTTGAGGAAAATGTAGGCTGTTGAAAGTTGCGGATGATTGCCACTTGTATAACTGACTGCAGAAGGATTGCGGAGAGATATTTCAGCAGGTGACACCGGTTGGTTTTTATGACCGGGAAAAGGAAAACGATAGTAATTTCACAAACTGAAAAATATACAGACAGCGGAGAGAGGTTTTTTCAGGAGAAAGGACAAAGATACTAATAGGGCCGGTGATTAGTCGGGCTAAAATCTCTTGGAGTGCAGAAAAAATAGGATATGCCAAAATGATCGAACTATTCAGATAGCTTATCACTGTGGTTCACGAAATGGTGGTGATGGCCAAGGGTAAAAGAGTGCACTCTGAATTTATAAACGGAATAAAATGTACCAGTAGTGTGTATAAGGGGTGTGATAATGATAACACCGACAGCACTCTCGCGGGAACGTCAAATATGATGAAAGATGACATCACAAAAGATATGATGGCAGCTGCAGTGATAGCATAAAAGCATTAGCTTGTAGTCCGCAGTGCAGAATGCAGGGCAACCTTCACCTTTTGCTGCATGTCGCTCAGGTTTGGTAATTAAAGTTTTACAGAGCCCAAAAGCTGTGCTCTTTTGTGAACATTCAAGATGAACCAAAGGGGCTGGATACCACACAAATAAGAGGCATGATACATCACTCAATGGTCAAATCCGTACCATCTTTGGGCAGTGGGTCCGATACTGTATTGGTAACACCGGAATATTGGAAACAGCATGGTCTAAAGGGCTGATCCACTATGTCATCGACCTACATCGTTGGTGATGCGCGCCCTATAAAGTTGAGAAAGCTAAAACTGGAGCTTCCATCTCCAAATGATTCATAAAATATTGACTTGTCGCGTGCTTTTATCGTCGATTGTCTAAAGATGAGACAAGCAAACCCCACAAAAGCTGCCGAGAGCTGGAGACCGTATTTCAGAGGAATTTCATTTCGGGAATTGAACAGCAGACAAGGTAACATGCCTTCGGCTGTGGTTTGCCTGAGGGGCACTGGGTGGTTGACCATGAAGTTGGAAATCATAAAGATCCATGTGCAGCTCGAACGTTTTTTGGATGGCCACTTCGTGGTCCCCTGATAAGTGAGGTTCGAGGATCGGTTTCCGTCAGTTTTCCTGACCAAACCAGTATGGGTGCTGAACCTCAGCCGAAAAGCATGAGTGGGCCTTGGTCTTCATACTCAAAGGACGAGCACGAGGCTGCATCCTGGGGTGCTCTCTTTGAGTCTGCGGCAAGTCTTGCGGCATCGACTGCGTGGTTGTAACGGAAATCTATTCAGAGAATCCAGTCAAGGTATAACTGATGGTACCTAGAGGCTTTTGCACACATCGGAATAACGGGCCGGGTGGGAATTAAGGATGAGTCTTGCCCTTCACTGCACGGAAGCTTGGGCAGCTAGTGTGTGGGCCCCTCTTACTGGGCAGCATTCAAAGAGTTCTGTGTGAAAATAATATTAGCATAGACTGTCTGGAGCTTACCCGCACCAACAGAATCCCGTCAGATAAAATCTACGGAGCTCCACGCCGTCAGGATTTCCTCGTTAGCAAATTTCAGGGGCTGAGAGAGTAGCAATAATGAAGGCCTAAATCGTCCGAAGCAGAATGGAGGGCCTCATGGGCTCCAGGGGAAGAACTTGCAGCCTTAATATAGGGTTTTGTCCTGAACCAAGCCCCGGTAAAACATGTACAGGAGACTTCTGGGGAGAGGCTGGTGGATACTTCCTTTTTGTTCAAAGTTGTGACGAATAAATTCCTAACTGCCATTAACCGCTTGAGAGCCACTGCCTGCTCGGTTATGAGAATCCTCGGCATCCCAGGGTCCACAATGAAGACTAAATTAACTGCTCTCCCAAGGAGCAGACGGCAAAACTAGTAGGAGCCGATATTCAAGCCCCTGTCGATGAGGTTTGCGAGTTAGAATAAGACCATGGGCCCGATTCGCTGGGGGGGGGGGACGGACGTATTTGAAGGGGAATTTAATGGTTCTAACTGAGGCTTCTCCTCCTTTGAGAGCTGTTAGAACACAGAGCAAGCCAACTTAATGGAAGCCCCAACCGGGGTGGGCACTTAAACGGAAATGGAGGGCGTGGGGCTTGCCTAAGCTAATTGGTGGCCATCGGGAACTGTTGCCTTTTAAAAGGCCGAAAGCATGTTCCTAGGAATACAGAATAACTGTAAATCAAGGGATGAATGGGCGCCAACAACTAAAGACAGGTTCTGTCCAAAGGCTCACTACAACTACGTGCAGTCCAAGAAAGTCTCTGAGAGTTGCGGCATGGTGTGCCCTTAAAAACGACGCGCAGCAGATTAAAACAAGTGATCGCAAGGCAAAAGTACTGAAATGTCACTTCGAACAAGCAAAGACGGTGGACTTGTGGGGTTGCAGAAATCGCATCCCAAATTAGGTGAATCACCAGTGCATGACCTCTCGATACTCCCTGATCAAGTAGCGGAGGTCATCATAATGATGTGTTCCAGCACGGAGGCGGGGTCAGATGGCATTAATCTTACCATTATTAGGCCGCTGGAAGCAACTATAACAGACCCCTCTACTCGGCTGTTCAACCTCCTCTGAAAAAAACACACTTCTTCTGGACCGAGAAGTCGCCGGGGTTGTGTCCTATACTGAGGACAAATTGAAGAAGCGGGAAATAGCGGGCCAGTAAGTCCCCAACCAGTTTTATTCAAGCTCCTTAAGAAGATCCTTAGAAAAAAGACCGTAGTTCGTCTAACGGAGGCTGGTCTGTTGTCAAACAGAACGTTTAGCTCCACGAGGAATGGATCGTGGATGTAAAACCTGCCTTTCTTCTTGCTCGAGTTGGCGCCAAATTTCGACAGGGGTGAGCTGGTGGAAGTTTTCTACCCGGAGATTCAGAGAGCATTTCACTCCTAAAATCACGGACTTTCGCGGGTCAACTTGGGGAACACTGGAACAGCCTTCGTGGTGAGGGTGTGGATAGAGGCCTACCTGGGATAAAGATGGTTCTACGACCGGCTTGAGGAGAGCACGTCAAACCTGGACAATGCATGTGCTCGAGTATCGTCGGGGTTAGTGGCTGAACCGCTGCCCTTTCTTGTCTACATAATACAGTCAGGACGTAAGTGACAAAACACATCAAAAACGTTTCATTATACGGAAAAGGGGTTTTGGGTGTTCAGTGACCCCGATAATATCGCTGTTATACCACGTAATAATGCCATCTAAAAGCCAAGTAAAATTACTTGTAAATAGACCGTGACCGAATCCCACCACTTGACTTCTCCGACCGTGGCTTTCCCATGGCTATCATACTATTACCGGTGAACTTCCTCACTGAATAAATGAGCCCTGAAGTCGGTAAACTTGTTTTATTTCATGAGAAGACGGATAGCACCTAATCAAACCCCAATGTTAAAACACTGCAGCGCTTCACCTTTACAAAACGTTCTTCGTTATCATTGGCTATTTTTATAGGTTTCTAGCAATTCAATCGGGTATTTTGCTGAAAATCATCCCGGAACATTACACGAATTCCAAAGCTCTTTTTCCCAATACTATTCTAATGCCTGTTACTCGAAGAAGCCGACCAGAGATTAGAGTTAAGATACCTCTATTTCTATTGAAGATATGCTCTATACCATCGGAAGACATCGCGAAGGATATAGGCTTTGATAATCGCATTTATCAGAACTTTAGGGACATCTCAAAGGGGCTTCCGTCCCTAGATTACAATGTGGCCAAGCTCGCTCCGTTGTTGTGCCTGACGGACCCCACGGAGAACTATAGGCAATGGCAGCTCTAACCTGTTACCTACTTTCCTAAATCTGTTTCTACCGAGATCCTCAAACGTATCGCAGAAAGCAAAAGCTCTATGGCTTTTAAACTTTTAAAAAGTGTCAGTATCACAACTGAAATCTACCCTGCTCAGGGCTGCGATCACTAAGCATCATATAGCACGTGCACAAGGCTACACAAGAGTTCGCCGGGGCTTACATGTCCTATACTATTCCCACTCCCCTCCGATCAAATAGCAAAGGAATTTACCAAAAAGCACTTTGCTTTAAGTCAACGACGCATAAGAATCAGTCAGGATCACGACCGACAAGACTCTTTTGAAGGAAAATGTCAAGGGCAACCCTACAATAAGTACCGCCCAAGAGTACCCCACAAACCGTTCCTTGGCGGAGGGCAGCCCCAGTGACGCAGTCATCATCCCTAAGCTCGACGAGTTTCACAACATGTCGTGCAACCGTTGTAACTACTGGTGGCGGGAAATGCCTTCGAAAAACGCTACGGTTTCATGTTTCATCATCATCACTCACTTACTTGCATCATTGACTTAATTCACGCACTGTATGTTTTTACGAAGCAACGATTATTTTTTCGTGTCCAGCTCGCTGCTCCGTCGTATCCTTGTTCTGGACCTGCGTGATGCACGTGCTCCGTTCTCGCACGCCGCAGTTCGATTCTCGTTTTCTGAGTCCCTGTGATTGCACAATTTAGGTTGTCATTGTGTCGTTGTTCGTGTGGTAATCTAGTATCGTAGAATTTCACGAATAATCGCCTTCTGATTTCGGGATTCGTTGCAAATTCGGCTACCTATTGCCAAAAGGTGTCTTACACCGGTCGGCTCTGACAGTTCACCCCTTCGGGACTCCCAGGAAAAATCGAGCGAACGGCATATGCTTCTACTTGCATCTTTCACCCCCAACTCGCGGCTTTCCCACCCTCTCTGCTCCTAACATCTACACCGTGACCAAAGTAGCGCATTACCGCTTCAATATTCTGGTATCGAGTCTCGTAAAAGTAGGCGAGGAAATACTTGATATTAAAAAAGATCACATAATCAGTCTTCTAATAGCCTTGTGAATAATAATGTGCCACGTTCATTCATATTTTTGTCAGTGAATCGCTTAACGATAGTGGAAATTTGTTTTATTCATGGCGGGTTCAGATTTGGATTCCGATTCTGGCTCTACTTTGTCTTCCGTTGCGCGTGCTCCCATCGGCGAGTAGTTGTTGTGTTAAATACCTGCCGTTTCGATCGGTCGAATCTCGTTTATGATCAGGCCTCTAAGAATTCAGTGTAGTAAATGGTGACCGGAGGGGCAGTTACTGCTGGTTTCATTGCTCGCTCAATCAGTGGGTTGTTACCGTGAACAACAACTTATTGAGCCTTGAGTGGAGTAACTGAAGTTGCTCATGTTTTGAGGTAGGAATGTGTTCCTGTGCGGGGCTGTGCAAGGTGTTCCGGAATGCTTCCGGCGGCGTTCCGTTTAAATGACACCAATCTCCAGACGCACCGGTAAATCGTTGGATACATTTTAGGACGTTGCTCCATATTAAACAGTTTGCGATGACTAGAATAAATAAGTGAAAGAGATATACTGTGAAAAATGATGAACTCAGCTTTGTGAAGTGAGCCACTTGTGGAGAGGCCACGCTGTGGGAGAACCGTATGTGTTGCCTCATGTTGGGTTTGCCAAGCGAGAGTAATGCGTAGTCTTCTTACTTTCATTTGGGGGACTTGGCCTATGAATGCGATCGCCGAATGCGATGTAACGATTCCAAGAAACGTGCTGCTTGGCCAACATCGTGAGGCTTGCTTATAAGACGACGTTATTCCAAAGGCTACTTTAAAGCAACCAGCAGCTATGAGTAAATTATTCACCTGAATGACAGTAATGGCCCAATAAACACCAACAGTTGGGGCTCCAATTGGAGAGGCCGTTATCCCCAAAAGACCGCTATAAACAACAGGTTTCAGTTCCGTTCCTGGGTCACCAGCTTCTGTTATGGTTATTCCGTTGGGCTGCTTGCTACGTGGACCACAAGCTGCTGATGATGAAAGCTCACTTTTGAATTCCTTAGGAAGAGCCTTTTCCGTTTGGGGCTGTATTTATTTCGCTGGAAAGGGAATCTTGGTAGCGATCAAACCTTTGTCTGGATCAAAAAACCTCATTGGATGCACCAAGGGAATGCATTAACAGAAAATGGGATAACGGACCTTATTTTCATATGGGACTGACTACCTTTCTGACGGGACGGCTGAAGAACATTACCGCGGTGATTGGTGGAACCAGCGGTCAGCTGAAATGTGAAGGTGCCCCAGTTTACCTTCCCTCAGGTGCGCAGCTGTCGCCAATACTAGTGAGAATCATCACATCCGTCTGCCCCCAATTTTTCACCGTCGGCTTTTGTTGTGGTGTAGGCATACCGTCCAAAGTATCAACTTTTATGGGTGAATGCGTATCGGGATTGAGCAGTGTTAGCCGAAGGAACACAGTTTAGCGGCAGGCGCTTTCAGTGCCGAATATCATCAGTTTTTTGTGACACTCCGGCCCGAATTTTCTATAAATAAATGAATAGTTCATCCGGTTACTTTGGCCGTGATAACTATTTCCAGCGCGGCCTGCATCGTGAAAGGCGGGTGAATCTTCCCTATGGTAAACGCAAGCCTTGTGGAGACGGGGCTTTCCTTGCCATGCGGCATCGGATACGGCACATCGGTGTGAGTACCCTTGTTTTCCTCTCTATTGACATAGTTCAGGCCTTTTCATTAGGCTTCTAGCGCCCTGTGTGTTTGGGGGTGAAGAATAGAACTCTGGATCTCCCGTTAAATGGCCCTCTCAGGTAGTTTTTCGCTTGGATGGGATTGCCTGTGATGAACATGGCAATCGGACGCTCCGTAAGCGCGCAGTCACTCAGCGTTATTTCCAGCGGCCTTGGTGGCAGTCTAACCACCTGTATATATATTCTGTCGACGGATTGCAGGAAGATATTGTAACAATCACTGTATGGGGCATTGTCTGCTAATGCTCCCCAGTATCTGTTGGTAGTCTTCCCAATAAATGTACACATAAAACATGCTTCGAACCATTTATACTTCATTATTTGATATGTATATGGTATTTGAAATTTATAGAAAATAATAAGTCTAAGTATTGCCAGATGCTAACGGTTGAAGCTGCACATAGTGGCTGTTTTTCCTTTGTGAGAACTCTGTAGCCATCGACCATAGTAACAGGTTGGTGGATGGCGAAAGGGTACGCTGGCCCAAGTCGCCCAACTCCCAGGTTTATTCGAGATTGCTGCTGGAAGGTTCAAAACTGGCTGATGGTGTTCCAGGTTATGGGTTCCGTGAGATATAACACTCAGGTGAAGTTGAAGTAGTCTTGCGCTGCCAGATAGCCTGGAGGATGCAACAGCCGTCGAAGGAAGGTGAACCGGTTAAACTATTATACAAGCGTCTTCAGATGATACATTACCGATGACGCCTCTTGTTGAGCTCCATTTGACTGCCGCAGGTTAGTCATTACTCCATTCCGAATTCCTCAAGATTACCAATCACCTTCAAGTCGGATGAGAGTTTAGAGGAATTCTTCCTGACTTAGCGGAACCACATGGAATCTCCCATACAATCACTAATGTCTCCGGGGCCAATCATGGACTCAGCTCGCCCCTCATCAAGACAAATTAAATGCAACTCCCTCCATCACGCTTCTACGTAGTCCGCCAAGATAGACGATTGAAGGGAACTGCAGAAGTACGGAGACAAAAGCTGCCTTTGTCACCCTAATGTTAGTGGTTTCATAGGTCAGACGAAAAGAAAATTTCTTACAGCTCATCTTACCCGTTAACTACGAGTCAGTCGGCCAGTCGGACGCAGGATTTCCTTCACAGATGTTAGATGGTTGCTTTCTCAACCCTGCTTATGACATTCAAGCTATATGGGGCGTATTCTCTCCTGCTTGAGTGGTGTGTGGGTCAATCACTCTTTGGCAAAGAGGAAAATTGACTATTTCGTTGCCCTTGGTGAGGGAGAGGTGGTCTTGAACTATGAGTTATTCCTGGTAAGCGATGAAACCCAACTAAATAAGTGCAAGGAAGTCCTGCAAATAAGCGGTCATTTTGACCGCTCTGTCAATTCTACAATTGGTTAAACATTGCAAATGAAGACGGACGCCCTACATAGCCACTTTGGCACTGATCTCGGATCAGCCGTGAGAAGTTGTCTTCTCTATTTGGATAAAATCTGGCACTTCTGTAAGATTGGATAGGACAGCCCGGAAAATTATCAATCAAAAACTATCGATTCCCCTACACTGCGATATATATTGCTGCCTCATCAGTACCACAAATAACTTCATAGAAACCGTCAAAATGATTACTCGGTTCCCAGAGGGCCGCATCTGGTTATCGAACGCATCATAAAAAAGTGGCTTACGGATGCCCGAGGTCGGAGTTCCGGTAGTCGGAGTGTCAGGTAGGCTCAAATTCTCCCACGAAAAGTAAATACAGCAAACTTCAAATTTCATCTGTGTGCCACAATTTACCAGTTTTTACCATCTTTATTTACTTTAAGATCCATGGAAAATTTATGTATACAGCATCGTCCAAAATGCTTAACCATTGTTTCATTTGCATTGTTCACTCCAGCTCTAGCTGGGGCACAACATATCATTGCGAGAATAATTAAAAACTTTCCTTTTACGAATATTTTCGTAAATGTTTATCATTTACATTCACTTCTCAATTTTGTCTCATTTAGTACTTTTATATCACCTTGATTCGGGCAGCGATTGAGCTTCTTAAGCACCAGCCATTCATTAGAGCTTAATCATGTACATGGACCATCGGTGAAAGCTGTATTGGTGAAACAGCAAATTTAGTGCATTTTGCTGACGTGGTGTCCTGACCAGTAACGGTGAGTAACTTTAGATGACGGCTATTAAAACCTTATTATGGTAGGAATGCGATTTGGAAACGAGAGATAAGTAGAGATTGAGAATGGGTTAGTATAATTCGAGTTTTGCTTGCCCATCGTTTACCATGCGGGTACCGACAAGTTACCGGCAGCTTTTCCGGAAGATCACCGACAGATTACCGAAAAACCATCTGGACTCTACCGGAACTTCATTAGAACCGGTCTGGTGCCTGTCCAGATCTGGTGGGCTATTAGTGTAGATCGGGCTTTGGGAACCTCTCTACCTCCGAACACACCTCCCCCAAGTAGGCGGATCCGGAGGACGCAGACTAGCTCTATTCCCTTAGCCCCACCAGCCGAGGCCCACCAGTCCATCCTTCCTGCCAATACAGATCTCTAGGGCTTCCTTGGACTTCACCGAGCCAACAATACGCTAGAACAAGGGGCTCTTCCCAGTCCGTCATTGCATAGAAACAGATGGGGTCTAGCCAAACTTTCGGGGCCCCCAGCTTGCAATCCACAGTCAAGCCTCAAAGCTGGAGGCGAGAACCTAGGGGCTCCAGGGAGAAACCGTGCCGATCCACCCATAAACCTCACTCAACCGTGCGGGCTCTGAGGCCATAGGGGGTACTGGCTCAAGGACATAAGTATCCAGCCCACTGGAGCTACACCCGAATGGCCAGTGCGTTCAAAACGATGATCTACTCACAACCAATCCTTCCCAATATAAATCACCTTAAAGGACTCATTGGCCGACTTTTGACCCTTGCTCAGTAGTGCCACGTATGCCTCCATAGACATAACACATTGCAGCCGTACCATGTAGGGTGTTCGACAAACATCCTTTTCCACCTTTGAATCACCATACTTCGGCACCAATATCCTGCAAACCCCAAGCGCGCTGCTCAATGTCACCCCTCCTATAGTCCTCCGGGACCCTTTTTCTTCCTGGCTAGACCCCTTCCGCCTGATATACTTGGCCGCCAGTTTCCTCTCTGCGCGAACTGCCTAAGTGCAGTCCTCAACTAACGCGCAAGCCTCAACTTCCACTCCGCCCTCAGACCACTCTCGTGGTTTCGTCCTTGACTCCCCTCCCGCTCAACCACAATCCTCAAGTGGCAGGAAGCTCCTGGAAAATGCACCAACGGTCCCTTAATCCTTACCACCACTTTCTAACCCCAGTTGCCTCTGCTTTCCAGCCAGTCCCTCCAGAACTCGGCTGTTCGAAGCAGAACTCCCTAAATGTTCCTCAGAGTAGGCCCATCTTGGAAGCCCGGTAGCGCAACTGGCCACCGCCACAAATCCTTTATTAGAGCCGACGTCAAACTGGACAGAGTATCAAATGTTGGCCATAAGCCACCCTCTATCCGACGGTCTTTCATTATCTAATCATTATTAGACCGCGGTTCTACCCACCTAGAACCTAACCAAAACACCCTCTTATTCATTCCGCTTAAGGTCCGCCCCCCCCCTGCCCAAAATTGCCCTTACTTCGCGAGCCGGCAATGGATTTACACCCGGATATGTTACTAGTTATCAAGAAGTGGATGACTGATCACAACCCATCAGACCAAGCATCAATACTAGGCTACCATATCCCCGCCAAAGGTGGATTCGCCCAACGCGGAGGCAGCCGCATGATATATACCAGAAGTATCTTCGCAATGGATAATCTCCATCATCTTATTGTCAACAAGTTTCGGGACACGGTCTTGATCACTATCACAGAGGATCAAGAACTACTTGGCAAAGGATAAATCTGCCGTCCACCGAACCGGGATGTGCTCGAGTGGACAGCGGTAGCAATCGCATCCAACTATGCCCCTGACCTGCATTCAACCACCAAAATCTTAGCTGCTGATTTAAGTGTGCCCGAAGTCTCCTGGCAGTCATTGACATCCCTCCCATAACTCAAGGATTTTCTTTCGTTTATCCATGTTGGTAACCGGTCACAACACGTTCTATCCCCCTTTCGAGTGAAAAGCACATAAGATCTAATCCTAGCTATTGGTATCAAGAACTTAGACACCCAAGTCTCAAAACGCTTCACCAGCATTGACCATAAAATATCCTGTGTTTTTTCACGGCACCTCGGCTTCACGCCGAAAAGTCGGCCGAAAAAAACCCTCCGATCATCAACGAGAATTACCACAGGGCTTGCCGGAATAGTCTGCCCCCTTTTATCCGTCTCAAAAACTGAACGAATTCTTTTTATCTAGTGACCCAGTGGTAGCGGTTGCTCAATATTATTCTAATCTTCATTGCTGCCTGGAAGAAATCATTCCAGCCCCAGGGCCCATAATACGCAAAAGACCGAACTCCCTTGATTTTCTAACCAGTAGCGTAGACAACCTCCAACTGGGCTTCACTAAAAAGGGGGAATTCCCGTTATATCCTAAGATAATACGTTTATCCCATACAAGGTTGAATTTCGATTCCTCTGGGAAAAACAGATGCTAGATGCCTTAAGCCATCCAAATAGTGTGGCAGCACTGATCAGGCTGATGAAGGTGGGAAACAATCAGTCACTCCAGGCCATCCCGTGCTTGGGCTAAAAAATACTAACTTGAATGACTCTCCATTGATGGCCGAGACTTTCAGTATCTACTTAGCCTCCTCTTTAAAGACGGATGACACCGGTGACTTCGGCGTCCTTTTCAACGGTAGTGTTTGACTCTAATGAGGTATCAGCCCTCGCAGCGAAAAAGCCGTCCTGCAGACCAGGTCCGGACGCTTCTACCGCCGGCCATTTTCAGCTGTGTTGGCGTGGATATTTCAAGCTTGTTGACAAATATAATAAACATATCACCACGAGGCAGTATTTTTCCTCTCCAAAGGATTACCTTGAGTATTATACGTATGCACGAAAAAAAAACTCACTTCTAGATCCAGTTAAATATCGATCGCAGAACCACACCTTAGTCGTGGCCAGAATCATGGAAAGGGTGATTAAGGAGAGGCTGGCTCGTCGCCTTCCTAATCTTAATCTACTCAATGCTGTTCAGCACGATTTTCAAAAACCAGATCACGTGCGACGTGCATGACAGATTTCTTTGAACTAGTCACAGAGGCAGTCAGTATTGGCTTATGGGTGATCATAATCACTTTGGACATGACCAAGGCTTTCAACATATTATCCTACGTCAGGTTGCTGTCGAAGGTCAAAACGTATAGAATGGTGGACCCCAAACTAGCTTGGTTTTCATCTTATTTACCAGCGTCAGATCGGATGGTAAATATAA
Source organism: Fasciola hepatica (assembly GCA_948099385.1). Classification (NCBI taxonomy): domain Eukaryota; kingdom Metazoa; phylum Platyhelminthes; class Trematoda; order Plagiorchiida; family Fasciolidae; genus Fasciola; species Fasciola hepatica. The sequence goes on from CANUEZ040000083.1 coordinate 7,932,455, forward strand.
GCGTAACCCCACCAAAACCCCGCCCAGCATCTAATGGTTTATTGCAAACCACTGCACTCTGTCCACCACTTCTTTTATGTACGTATACGATATATTTACCGCTTTCTAGCAGCGAGTTCCCATCCTTTTGGTAGGAGATATCAGAGTCGTGTACACTTATGAGCCCGCGGCGCTAGCTTCTACCACAGATGACACTACAAGGACACTGCTTCCTCTCAGTTCCCGGAGTAATTATTGAAATACGCGATCCTCCGCCAAAAAGTTAGTTTTCTGATGTATAACTGTCATTTTCCTGGTGAAACCTGCAGAATAAATGACTAATTTATACCCAATAACTCTCAGGTACTCTACTTGGGTCCGCACTATTCAATTACTTTTGAATTTTCGGAACAGGCAGCCATCCAAGTGGCTGCAACTAGCCGTACGGTCGGGCTTATTCATAAAACCACATTGCTGAAAGGTAAACCAAACATTCTTAAGTCCCACGTCAGACCATTTCCGGAAATCTGCTCACTCACTTGTTTGCACTTTTGACAGAGAGACCAAATAACATAGCTTTACAAGAGTAAACGAAATAAGCTGTTTTAGTCATGATGCATCAGCCAGCACTCCGTGCACGAAAACGATGGACCAAACAACGTTTGAGAACATACAATTGGCCTCCAAGAAACAGCCCCAGAGTTGCCATCTTCTGAACATCGATCCCTTACAGCTGTGTTGCCTTAGAATCAAACCTCCATTCTTTCAAAATACCCAAAAAACTCATCACGCTTTTCAGCACCGTATGTTAGAAAGTCCTCTGATTACTCCTTCAGTAACACCGATTTTTTGTTTCCGTCCCTCAGCCTAGGACTGCAGTTAGATCAAGCTTCTCTATCACTAAACACGCTTCGGTATGAAACGAGCTGCCACAGCGCATTCAGCATTACCCGCCAACGTCGCCTGCTTTCAGACAAGAAATACGCCTAGGCTTAGTGGTGAACGCACTGACCGGAATATGCAATCCTTATAATGAAAGGGCTCAGGCCTTTGAGGTAGGAATAGGGTGCTTATAAAGCAGATAACCAATTTAAGCATCCTGGTCCTAATTAGACTCACATACAGTTGGCCCATTCCCGACAGCGGATGAGGAGCTCAGTATAAGACAGAAGGACTCATAGGTTCATTCCCAAGATCTAGAGCGGAATGCAGTCTAAATTATTAACCATCGAGTATCCTTCTTGGGGCAGGCCAGCATAGCTGTCTATCGCATAATTTGGTCTAAGGCCTTGGAAACTATAGCCCCTACACCTTGACGTCCGGCCCAAATCAATTTGATGTCTTCATTAAATCTACCATTTTCAGCCGTTTTTAATCGCACTGTTAGGGAGGCATGTGATGCCTCATCCGTGTGCGAACTGGTGTTTCGGTGAACATAAACCCTATTGGATGATCTCAGGCGGTAATGGACTCTACCTGCCCCTGCATTTGTCCCACGCGAATATCCCCGAAGCTTTTGATTTCATGGATATGGTGAGTGCCTCCGCAGCACATCAGTGAACATTCCTGGCTGTGACCCTCTCCCTGCACAGAGATCACCACCAGTAAGACGACATTACAGTTAAAAATTAAGAGATTGGCTATAAGGGAACGAGGAAAATGCCCCACTGTTTCATCTTCCAAGTGCATAAGCCTGGTCAAGTGACCTAGGCCTCCGGGCGGCAGTCTTGCTGCTGATCGAATAATACGGTTCGCCTATTCCCAGAGCGGCTTATTACACGCCTTCCACGCCCTGGCCGGGGAGTGGAAGTCGTGGTCACCAACCAAAGGCAGCTCCGCCTTCTCCGGCATCTATATATTGGACTGTAAAAAACTACAAAAAGTGCAAAAAAAGTGTGCAACATTCTTACAGCGCCACGTACTGGAAGCTAATAGATGTTTATCGTGCTAACTTCCCATCTTAAGCAGGCCCTAGTGCCGCCTACCGTGAGCACTGCCGGTAGACCGTTGGAGTTCGCTTCCCCGACGAATATTCAGCCCTATCCCGTTCCAACCGCTTTCTGTTTCCAAACCAGTCATCACAACCGTGTTGTCCTGCTTTGCCGCATATCAGCAAAGACAAAGATGTCGGATTATCTATGCAACGGCCCCTTCATGAGACTTCATTGCTCTGATTCAGGTATAATCCCTGTGGGCTAGCACCATCTAGTCGGGGCACAGACGAACTCTGGACTACGTTTCTCCGTTCCAGATCAAATTTACTCAGTGCCTCACTCCCGATACCTCTATTAGTTTCTTCTTTTATCTCACTCTGGTTCTTTCAGGAATTTGTTCAAAATAGAATAACCGTTGTACCAGAAGAGATATCAACGGATTTGTTGCTATGCTAGAAGGGTACCGGTCCCATTCACTCAAAAACTATTCTTTAAACCTATCTTACCGCCTCACTGCTGGCCTGCTCTCTGCATGTGCAAACTTAAGTGAATAGTACTATTTCTGATTTTTATTAGGTGTAAAGCCTCAAGATTTTTAACATCCGAGGGCAGCCACGCTAAAGTGCAAACCAATAATCCTTTGGAAAGCATAAACAGTTGTTTACCCAGTGTGAGCGACTTTGCTGGCCTATAGCATCATAGCTCGATCCCCTGCATGCCCAAGTTACTTAAATTTTTGAATCAAAACCCAGATCAGAATGTGGAATAAATGACATTGGTTGTCTTAACGAAACTTTGTTCTTGCTCCGTTCATGCGATTCTGCCTAGTTTATTATTAAATTTCGTCATTTATTTTCATGACCCACGGTCGGAACCACCTCCAGACTGCAAACCCATATATTTCACGTTCGTCGTGAACCACTTTCTCAGTCTCATCACTGGATGACCAAGGATTACCCTTTGACTCGAACCGACACTGATCTTAATGGGGCCCTCCACAGCAACCGCCAGTGCAATCGAGCCGCACGACATAAATACCCCCAAATGAATATCGGTAGATGGATTAGTGTCTTCAAACCCAAAGCTTCTCCGACGGATATTAATATTAGAGCCTGTACAAATAACAGTTCACGCGCAACCTGACAGTAATCAGTTTTATCAGCCATAAGTCAGCTGATTAATCGGCACACGCTAGTTGAACCTTACTCAAGGGATGATGCACACTATCAATGGCCGCGGCTCCCTGATTATTCCTAGCTCCTATCTGGAACAACCCAATGTCAGAGCAGGAATACATAGCACCGAAACCTGCTGCTCATAAAACTTCGATGCCCCATCCTAATGCGAGTCCCCTTATCCTCCTCGTCCGTGGTTCCTAATAAAGAGGCAGAATAATACTGAGGCTCAATGAATAAACACACAGTTTTCAGAGGAACAGAATGATAAGGTAACAGTCTTTATGAAGGTTTTGAACTCTGGTATCCGTTGCTAGAGTTAATCTTTTATTTGATCTGTATCCGGCTCAAAGTTGAGTGTTCACTAATCCAGGATCCAACAGCCGCGCTCTCTCCCTTCTGAATGACATAGATTATTGATCCTGAAGTTGGACCCGTTTTTTATGGACCGCTCTTCCACCCACATTCACTGATGCTCCCGAGTGCACTTTCATAAAATTTGTCTCATAATACCTTGTTTAATAATTCATTCCGTCTATCAAATCCCGATGTATCCGCCATTCAGGGTTTACACCGTCTTCGTGGCCTGTTATCCTTTTCATATTCATGGGAGTTCCCGCGTGTGCTTCCATACATTTCCTTTCATTTCTCCGTGCTCATAGCTTACTGGCTTCACGGAGCCCCACTAAGCCTCCGTTACCCGTGGCTTGCATCATCTCTGTTGAGAGTTCATCTTTAGTATTATTAAATGCCGATCTTTTCGGTATCCCAAAGGGGCACCTTTGCCGACTGGAACTCGAGACCGGTTTGTATTGGCCGCACCAACCAATATTAGCCCCATCCCCTCAAACCGTTGCTAGCTGTTTTTTTCGTTGATGGCGTTTTAGGCTCCTATTCCTAACATTTGTGTATAGTTAATCGTAATGAGTAAAGGTGCGTGCCATGATCATGCACCTGTGCATGGGCCTAGACCACAGTGGAGAAATACACCATTATTAAGTGATCTGACAATATTGCTCACACAGCAGTGCATGGCAGCGTACTCAGGCAAATCCCCAGAGAATATCACATATTTTCTTACATTAATCGAATCGGAAGAGTCGCTTGATAAAATGATAAACAGCAAAATAAAGGATACAATGCAACGTAGTTTTTGCTAGCTGGAGTGACGTTCTCCAGCCCTTTCGACCCAGAAGAGGCGTAATGTGAAAACCTATAGATTCCATTTGGCAATCCCGGTTAACTTAATATATTCCAAGGCATGTTGTTCAGCCACATACGAAAGTGACGTTGGACCCCCGAATGCAAATGGCCCTCAGAAACAGTGCAAACTTTCGCAGCCTCTGGAAAATTTAGTTAAAATAAATATAAAGTCACAGGAAAAGGTGTTGCCAATGTAGAGAACAACACAAGCTCCTTGGTAGCTGTAAAATGCGGCTTGCTTTACACCAAATAACAGGTTGTCATCCACACTGATTTGGTTTTTTTTCCTATGAGGCCGCACTTTTTAACGGGACGGGGTTGCTAGACTTTCAGTAGTGCCGCCCGAACAGTCCAAGCAAATGTTAGACCAGTAATGGAGGACAACAGTTTAAACTGAGAAAAGAAGAATTTTCCGGCTGTGCTTTTGCTCAACTGCTGCTCAATCTCAATTAAGTCATCAACGCATTCCGGTGACAGGTGGAAATAATCCTTGGCTTTGAACTTAGCTGTATCCACCGGCAAAATAAAGACCTTCCCTGATTGATTTCCGGCCAAAATTCTGCAACGCAATTTCCTTACTCGAACAAGATCTAAAAGAAAGTCGTCTTAAAATAAAGCCTCATTATCCGTATCTTCAAAATCGTGTTGCGTGGCTCTTTTGTGTCACCTGCAGACCAGGGTGGACTGCAAGACATGAACAACTCGGTTCAGCAAGGAAGCATTCTTTCGAGTTGGACATCATCCCAATAGGTAGCCTTCTTGGAGCCACTGACGCTGATGGATTTTTTTCCCTAATCACATTGCACATAAAGACATTCTAAGTGCCTTAGTTTCGGTGCGGCAGACCTTGTCTAATGATAATGATAATAATGATAATGGTTTATTTCGGATAACCCGAGGCATGCTGTAACGCAAGATCAAACGGTACAATTGGACGTAGAGTCCGAATTCCAAGAGGTTGGTTAAGGTATGTGCACTCAATATTGTGCAGGAGAAAGTATTTAAGTCACTCTCTGTGGCGGCCCCCGGCAAATTTGAACTCAAGGTCGGGTGGCCAGCCCGGTCAAGTCAGGGTGGAGATGGTCGAAGGTAGCTGACTCTTCCTGAAACAGTACAAAACGAAGTGCTATGCAACAAGACAATCAAACAGAATTGACGAAAGTTTTGTTCACTTCGAGGGAAAAGAAGTTTCCGAGGGAGACATGAACCATCTTAATCATATAGCAGCGGAGCGATTTGCTTTCAGGTTTATCTTGATACCCCTCTTCCTAGTTGGGCTAACCGATTCACTGATGCTTGACTCGGTGGTCAAGAATCGATCTGATTTATGAATAGAAAATTGTGATTATAATAGGTGCTGTGACAGGCAAAAAACTGTTTTATCGGAGCTTACAGAAACGACACTCTTTCTAGCTATCTCACTCTGTGTATGTCCTCTGAAAAAGAAGACGCAATAATTTGCTAGAAATGCTGGAAGTGCAAATCGTACCATCTTTGTGCAAAGTTACTCTTCCTCCAGGGCCCTCACTTTTTTAGTGACGACTAAGTGCTTCACACTATGCAGCCCTAGGCCAGCGCAAGCACACACCCTTTACCATCTACTTTAGCTCTACTATTTTCTCAGCTCCCAAGCTTTGGAATTTTGCATTCAAGAATGCTAAAGAATGCAAAACAATGGTCCTGAATTTTCTATTCTTTCTCCTGCTACTAGAACCGATTACAGCAGAATTACGAACGTCAGCACTAGTTAAGATGAACTGCGTGTAGAAATGATTTTACTTTCGCGGTGCTTGTAAAATATTAACCATAAAACCAGTGTTGTTTCCCGGCACATAAAGACGTTTACAAAAGAAGCACGTAAAATTTGCACAGTCTCATTGGGAAGGTCTCTTTTACATGGAAAATGAATAGATGAAGAGGTGAAAAAATTGTTGCTTTCTTGGGTCATTGGTAGACAAAGACTTATATCAAATTACATAAATTTTCATCAGCATTCTTCCGCAAGCTCAAGAAGAAATCTTCATCCTGCATAGTGAAAATGGCTCTTGGGCTCTTGGCTTGTTTGATTCCTCGTTTAATACGGAAATGATAGCGTCCTACGTCATCGGATCCATACGTCGGCTGTACTCGCGGGCCTACATTCTCGTCTTCGAAATTCGTCCAGTAATCTGCATACGAAGTTTGTTTTGACCCCTGATGATCCGCTTCGGTATGGGAATAGGCGACTTGTAGATGAGGGCGGAAAATGGGTCTGCTTTTCCTAACTGTTTCAAACCTAACTCTTAGAGGGCCAATATGTGAAAAAAATGTGACCATTGCAATTGCGCATAAAGATACTTAGTTTGCAGGGCATTAAACACTGGAAAACGTACAATATGAGCGACAACGTTAAAACGTTTGAAGGTTATTTTACAAAAACTGGCTGCAGATATATTCGGTCCGTATAAGGCGCAACCAGCCGAAAATTGGTAGACTCCCACCCTTCCAGTTGAGACGAGGTCTTAAGTATTAGAGGAAAATGGCATGGTATCCGTTAACCACGATTCGTGGTTAGGTTGATTAAGCGATCAGCCTCAGAGCGCTTTCACTTGCGGTTTACATTTTTCTTCAACAGTAACAAGATCTTGCGAACAACATGAAAGTGAACCAGAGGCAGAGGTTCGCTGGGGAAAGCGGCCATCATATCATTTGGTAATTCCTCAAAAGATGATCCGGTCATTGGGTGGCGCAACGGATTTACGCGCATGGGAAATGAAGTGTTTCTGCTTGAATCGATGCACATATTTGAAAACATCACGGGATTTGCAACAAGCATACCTTTGCAAGCTCATCTGTCACATCTTTGGTAGCACGTGCGAGAGCCGATCTGCGTTATAAAAGCTCAGACAAGAGCCCAAGGCACAACAGCTTTCAGGTTAGTGCCAATTTTGGAAGGTCTTCAAGAAACTGAAATTCCATGCCTCATGACGAACTCCAGTTCTAAAAACAAGTACTTCAAGTATTCCCTCGAGTCCAGTGGTTGGCTTTTCCATAGAAGCCCCATCAACGAAGAAACACATACAAAAGTTTTCACTACACGGAATCCTCCGGGTCTCAAAAGTATTGTGGAGTTCTCAAAGCAGCAGATACCATCGCAGTGTATTGAACGAAGAAGCCAGCAGGGATCGGATTCATACAAACAATTTCAAGTTACTTTGCTGCCGATGAGTCTAAATGCCTATATTGAACTCTGCAAATGGCACGTGATTCGCATGTTTGATGCGCGTCAAGACTGGCTCTCGGATACCAAGGTATCTGGCAAAAACTTCAATCTGGCCTTCCTTATCTTCGTTATAAACCGGCCGACGGCCTGTCGCGCTTGTTGTAAGTTTGCTGCGCAACAGACCAAAGCCATGTTATTCCCTTTTAGTGATTATCCACGTGTTTACTCAAACTGCGCATCTGGATTCCGAAGCAGATATATAGTTATCAAAAGTAGAATTATCCGCGTGTTCTTCACAGTCTAAGATATAAATGAACAGAGTGTTGCTTACTAGATCCTACCAGCTGTATAAACTAAGCAGCCTTCTCGGCCAAGTCCAATAAATGCACTCCTGCTGACAACCTGTCTGGCCTTGGAAGCAGTCTTTTCTTCTTAGCAGATTCTGATGATCCGGGATGGGGAAATATCCTTCCTGGCATTTTTCAAGTAGTTTGCACTGCGTAATTTGGGATGAAAGGCTGAGAACTTGAGACCATTTAAGAAAAAACCCTTGGTTTTCTGACTATTACCAAAATTATGAGACTGTTCAAATAGATCTTCAGCCGAGGACAAAATCTTACCGCTGAACGTATACACTGAGGTGGCCTTCTGGAAATGGATGCACCGTATTGCGATGAACAATTTTTAATTTTTCATTTCAAATGTCCTCATCTTAAAAGAGAATCACGGGAGAAAATTGGGCACAAACCCGGCCAGATATGCCGGGTTTAAAGGTAGGCGTCAAAGGTCCGTGTCACATTAAAACAAATCGAACTCAAATGGTCTTCACTACAACCTCGTTATTGAAGGTAACGAGCACTATGGCGGATTTCGGTGCAATGCGAAGCGGTAATTTGGCTATCTTTAATGAAAATGCACGAACTCTTGAGAAGAAGCGACAGCCTTTTAAGAGGTTGACCTACAACATCGAGGGCGATACTTTGTGCTGGCTGGGGGGGATGAAAACGAAACATTTAGAGCTCCAGCTTCTTAATGGTTGATGACCGGGAGTTCGTGGGAAGTCTTCACTAATTCAATATCTAAGGATATCAGCTGTTCCAAATGAAGGTCATTTCCATATGGATTTTATGTAGTCTGGAGTCCTTTCTGTTTTCATTGTTCACATTTGTGAATGTGTGTTCCAGTATATTTTACCTCACAACCTGAAGCAGTGATCTACTGATGTGATTAGCTATGAAACACCATGGTGGAGGGATCAGTTGATATCACGAGTTGTATGTATATATCATCTATGGCGTTCTCAGCCTCAGTTATTCATAGTAAAGCCCCATAAGGCTTCATGTAGCAAACCCTCCGCAAGTGCCAGCCAGGCTTTGCCCAGCTAGTGAATCTACATCCCATCCCTGGAATCTGTTTTTCTAACGTTCCTAGTGAGCTTCTAAAAATGCCCCTTCAAATATCCTATATAAATACCTCCAACAAGAATTTCCATAGAACAAGAATTCTGTGTCTCATCTAGACCATATACACTCAGAGATCGGTTACACCCCGTCGTGTTTACCCCGCACTAACCAGGCACTCATGCTGAGTATTAGCCACATCTGTGGTCGTGCGTGTGAAAGCTTGAGAATAGCTCACGTTCGCCCTGAGAGAGTCGGGATAACCCGGAATGTTGTGGATAGGCTTCAGACCTACTGGTTCTGAATTAAATCCGTTGTCACCTTTACTTTTTCAAAATTTTTATTTTTGGTGGCACCCTCGTAAGTTTTTCTGTAAGTACTCTCGTGAATTCAATCCAGAATTATCCAAATTTACCACCGTTTCCCTCCGTCCCTGTTCTGCTTCCTTTTACGTTCCGGCTACCCAGCCAACTTCATTCATTCTCGGATGATCCTACTGTCCAACCTTCACACTCAGTTACCCCGGCCATTCAATTACACGACCACTAGGAACCTTACACTATTTTTGCATATATTTTATTTATTTTCCGAGATATCCTATCGTGACTCCGCCCTTACCAAGTGATCACGCAGTCAATCACTCTTTGAGCATCCACCAAATGAGCTGTTGCCTTACTCGCAAGTGGACATATAATTGGCACAGTACTTTAAACGCAAGGAAGAGAAGATACCTGCTGCCAGTGACAACAGGAAATAGGGCCACCAAACAACCCGGGGGAAGGAGCAAACAGTAAACCTCTGAATAAAGGTACGGAAATCCTTTGGGCTTCGTCCACGACACTCTTCTGCAGCAGCGAGAGCATCGTGCGCACTTTGCCAATTTCCTAAGACAGTTTGTTCCAGGGAATCTGAGTTGCTAGCACCTATCTCTGAGGTGACGGTTAGGCCGCACGTAGGAAACTGCCCAAACTTAGCCGTTCTCACTCGTGTGACCAGCAGGTGTTAGGAAGAGTGCAGCGGAATTTCACACAGTCAGTTAGGAGGCCGAAGGAACTGCCGTATTGAGCCAGACCGGGGCAGCCGGAGCTGCCCTATTAGAAAGGAGAAGAATGCGAGATCCTATCGATACAGTTTAGTTGAAAGGACTGTAGCTAACACAATACACGCTTCTAAAGCTGAGCCGCAACGGGGCTGTCAGACGGACAGGATGGAATGGGCCGTAGCAGGAGCATTTCACAGCTTCACGGCGTATTTCTCTGCACGTCGTAGGGCAAACCAATGGGACCAACTTCCAGGGACATGGAGGCCTTCCAAACAAAACCACGGTTCAGGTTTCTTCTAGACCGATGCTGGCCGAAAATTGTTTCCAGGGACTACTGGCGTCACACTCAAAGAAAAAGTCTTTCAATTTAACTTTAGCTGCGACTCTTTGCCCGCTTTTGGCCTCTCTCCACCTCCTGACGAATGGGAAGTGGTCCGTGGCCAAAATCTTCCGTTGATCCACCTATTTCATTCCTCTTCGCCCTACAGGAAGTGACTATACAATAGCTGCAGGTGGCTTTTGTTTTCACACTCATCATGTGATCGTCATACACATTCTAATAGGTATATTCCTTAAAACTGGAATATTCTGCCTAACTCCATCTGTATTCGAGAATATCGCAACTTCTATCTCACAGCCGACGCATAACGAGAGGCTCATATTTTCTATCTCAACATGGGATACTGTCACCTGCAGCTAAGTCCTTCTGCCCAGAACTATACTCCCAGAACCTTTCAAGTCTCCTTACTTCATGGGAATCATCCCAAGACGCAAACAACCCCTCAAAACCCACGGCTTTCTCATCTTTATAAGACTGGGGCTGATCTCTGAACTTATCAGAGAACCCAGGGAAACTCAGCTTCTTAACGCAGAAGGATATCTGAGACATCCAGGTGAATCATTGAAACTCTATTTGCTCCATATGTCTAGGAAGAAGGAAATCATACAGCCGTTCAACCGTTGTATTGCTCAATGGGGCTCCGGTGAATTCCACCTCTGATATCACCGAGGCTTTTATTCACTACTTCGCTACCGTCTTGGCCCCTGCCACAGCAAAAGCTCTCCCAAGACCTCGGACTGCCTCTGGCCAGAGTAGAATTTCATTCAAACAAAATATCTAGAATCCCAATACTCTACAAAACATCTGCCCCTTTCAGACCAGATGAGGTGCCTCCAGTAGCAGTCTACCAGATCGCGTCAGTTGATAATATATTATCAAAACTAACACCACTGACCTACCTTCTTGAGCCCTCGGCACTCCCCGGTCCGCAGAACCTAATAGCAGCCAGTCAGTTTCTTGACTCAGTTGCATCGAAAATCCTGCGATGGCTGAAGAAAGCAAAAAAGCAGTTGTCCTCAACATCCCTGGTATCCTAGACATGTCAGTTGTCAAATCCACTATGCTCCAGGCCGCGGGCATTGCCCACTTTCCATGTCACTGCAGAAGACTAAGAAAAAGTCCCAGAAGCATTCTTGTCTCCTTTTATTCCGATTTCCTGATAAAATATCGCTAGAAGATTCATCACTAAACATTTATGATCGCAACTGCTCACGGTTAAAATCAGTTAAGATACAAGCTGACAGAAAGCCGCTGCAGAGAGAAGTAACAAGATACGCCGCCAAAAATTCCAATCACACTGGAATTAAGATCCAGAAGTCATCCCCTTCCCCGAGCATTTTACCAAAGATCAACAAAACCCCTCACACTTCCACCCCTAGAAGATCCACAGAGTCATTTGACCTAGACGAATACTTCCCCACCTCCCCACAGCTACCCCAGCCAAAACGACAACATTTATCAACAACACCTAAGGGCCCATCCCAGGAGGGCCCTCAAGTTACGCCTTCAGCTCCGGAAAACCTTTCAACGGGTCTTCAAGGTCTCAGTGAAATTAAACCTGCAGCATTAATATCTGTCCCCTTAGGCCCCCGTTTAGAACCTACTGAAAAATGTAGGCCTGCCCCTCGTATACCAAGTATGTCGCTGACAATAAGTAGCCGTCCAGAAGGGAGGGTCAGCGATAGGTTAGTTGCCAAGGCTAAGTCTCCGTTCCGGCAAACGATACGGGGATGCATGAACAATGACAATGATCGTTCTTTCTCCAGACCGAATTCGTCACCGACCGACTTCTCTCATTTGGGATACCATAGCATCTCTCAGCATATGAAACAAAATAGCACTTCCAAGATGATGATACAACAACAACGGGACCATACCCGTAATAAAAATAGATGGCATGATGAACGAACCACGTTCATACCTAACTCCGGACCTATGGAACCTTCCCATCAGCCTGATCTCCCATTATTTCCATCTTTCCTACTACCCCTCCGTTAAACTGTCCGAGCGCATAGCCTATCCTCCCATCTACCAGTGGGTACCCCATATCTAGCCAAAGTGCCTATTTTTTCCATACTTACCGTGGGCACAACATGGCCCCATAACCTAGATATGCCTCATATGAAACGTTCTAATCAGCCGTATAGTATTCTAATACCAAATACCCCGTCATTTAATATTCCACATGCAGGCCCAAGTCCTCCATTTGCGAATGACAACTTAAGCGGGCTTACATCCTGCGCTGATGATCCTTCTCAGGTTGAGTGCAGTGGTCAACGAGCGATAAATACTAATATCGAGGTGACTTCAGAAGCACTGGAATTTTCACATTGCTGTTGGTCAATGCACGCTCCATTAGGAACAAAATCCAATACATAAGATCAGCTGCACTAAAAAACGATTATAACTTTATTTTACTGACGGAATCTTGGTAACTAGACTCCTATCTTGTAGAGGACATTGAGGAACTCGGCTACAAATCCTTCAGCAAGGGCAGAACACATCAATGTGGTGAAGGCTGTCTCGTGTAAGTGAAGGAAACTCTCAGGGTGACAACCTTCCAGCTTCCTATCATAGACGGCATTGTCGACTCTGTATGGCTCAACCTTGAAGTCGAACGTCGAGAACTGATACTAGATTGCGCACGCCGTCCGCCTAGATCCAGTTCTGATGGCTTCCTGCAAATTGTCGAGGCAATCAACCTAATTAGTGATATTGAAGTAGGCCCAAAATTGATAGCTGGTGACTTTAATGCACCAGAAATATGCTGGACATTACTCACAGCGCCACGCCGTTTACTACAGTTTTTGAAAGCAATTCACCTAGGAGGACGGAAGCAGCACGTCACGTCCCCAACCAGAGGCGATTACACACTTGACTTAATCCTGTCACTAGGATTGACCACGGTTATAACAAAATTTCAAAATAACCTACCCGGGAGTGATCACGCAACTGTCCACTAATGCTCCACAGTGCCCATAGAGGATAAACAGCCGACACCCCACGTAAACCATATCATAAGGCTAACTGAAATATACTGCCTTCTCCGATTCGCAGCCAAAATTGGGACACTTTATTTTTAAGTGCAGATCCTCGGCTGGTGGCAGATCAACTTTACTCTATTTTTGAACGATGCCTCGACCGAATAACCCCGTCAAGAGGATCGTCAATCCTCCCTAAATCAATAAATCGTCTCGTCTCAACTTGAAGTTAAGTAGACTCCAACGCGTTTATCTTAAAACAAGGGACTTCCCACTGTTTATGCAGTTGGATCTTTTGGCTGAAACGATAAAACTGCACTCCGAGAATGGAATAATACAACAGGAACACAGGGCCTTACATGATTCCAGGAAAGTCGAGATTCTTGCAAAACTGATGAAGTCGAGGAACCCCAAAACAACTTCATCTATCCCTTCTATCTCTTTCAATAACGCGTGCCTCGACAAACTGCTGGACATAGCAGAAGAGCTTAACACCTTTTTTGCTTCTTCCTTAACTAGTGACACAGCACCATCTTTCTACAGTCCACCAGTACCATCATATGAGCCACTTTCTTCTGTAACATTCCTGCCCTCCGAAACCGAGTCTTTAATTTCAAATATCAAAATGTCTTTCCACTCCGGATCGGACTCGCTGCCATCGGCCATATCTAAATTGGGCGGCCCAGATATCCAAATTCTTTCATCAAATTTATTCAATTTGTTTACGCTCTTTAGCTGGTATCCTATACAGTGGAAAACTTCGGTTATTATTCCAATTCTTAAGAAGGGACCACGGGAGGGCCCGGCCAACTACCGGCCTGTGAATCATACCCCAGTAGTATCGAGGATTAAGGAAAGATTGATAAAAGTTAAACTAACAGATCATCTATTTGAAGACCACCTCATAAGTGAAGGTCAGCACGGTTTCCTAAAACATCGATCCTGCGCAACTTGTATCACTGACTTTCTGAACCCTATTACGATAGCTGCCAATGACGGTAAGGCAGTGATCTCAGACTTTTTGGACATGTCCAAGGCCTTCGACCGGGAGTCTTACATTCGTTTGTTGTCAGGGGCTACGGCACGGCATTGTTGACCCACTAAGTGCCTGGCTAGAATCGTACTTGTCCTCGTGCAGTCAAGTGGTAAACGTCGATAGCACAATTTCCACACCTAGCCCTGTAACCAGCGGTGTGATCCAAGGTAGTTTACTGAGCCTGTTGTTGTTTCTCGTGTACATAAAATGATATATTTACTGTGGTTTGCCATGGCACTCCTTTTTCATTTGCTGACGATGTAAATTTGTTGTACACCTTCGGCCATAATTCATTGGGTAATACTATAGACAAAATATCGGAGGACTTACTGATGCTCAATTTGAGGTGTATCGATTGGGTAATCAAGTTCTCGGCGGACAAAAGCTGCATTCCCACATACAAGTTTTATGTCCCTCCTGAAACGTTTAGTATAGGTGGCCATCTGATCCCAAACAAATCACCAGTACGCCACCTGGGCATATACTACTCCTGTTCGTTCAACTTCTCGGAGCAAACAAACACTAAAATTGCTAGGTCCCGCAGGTTACTAAGACTTGTCCACAAAACATCCCGTTTGCGTGAAAGTAAACTCAGTGTCTATACAACACACGTCAGACCATTGCTAGAGTATAAGTCAATAGTTGGCTCCAACATGCGCCAGACTGATAGGATCGCCATCGAAAATGTTCAGAGCACCTTTACTAAACAAATAGTTGTATATTCGTCTAGACTGAACTATAAACAGCGCTGTGACCTGCTACACCTCGAACCTCTTTGACTCCGACGGATAAAAAACAACATGTCCTTTTTCCACTCGTTATTAAAATATAGATCCTGTAAAGCCTTCCCTGTGGTACGAGGCCCATTAAGCTTAAGGTCTTTGTTACGACACAGCAGGGATTCGGTCATTGTGCCGTCCTCGAGAATCGGCCTACGGTCCAATTTCTTCATTGCTATTCACAAATGTGGAGCAAACTTCCACCAAATATCCGTGCAATGGGCCACTTACCGAGATTTAGAGAGGAATTACACAAAAACGGCTTTATGTCCTGACACTCGTATCAAACAATGATCCATGCACTTCGGAGGAGCGAGGGTAAGAAGTTGGTCTGGGTTACTGACACGCGGGTCTGAGTCAGGGGCCACGAGACCTACGTACCACACAAGTCACCGTATATATCACTCAAGTTTTATTAATGTTTCGTGTACAACCTTGTGTTTTGCAGAGTCGAACCATCCACCAAGCGGTTCCAATTTCTAGATACTAAAGGTTTCTCTTTACCACTGACCGTTGATCCCCAGCTGGGAGCGTCTTAGACTGTGTTTCTCTATTTTTACTTTTCCAGACAACCACTGAAGTGTGCCTTCCCTTCAATGGCTCGGCATAATACCTGGCCCACTTTTCCCGCTGAAAAGTCGAAACCTGCCCGTCATTTCGTCACTACCACATTGGCCCTACTCTCTAGGACCCGTCGCAACCCGGCCGCAAGCTCCTGGACTATTCGATCTCTATGTGACAACGCCAATATCACTTAGGCGAAGCCCGCCGGTGCGGGGAACTGTCAGATCCACCACTTTGGCCGGTGCACATCGGGCGTGCAGGACGTCTACAACGATATACGGGTGCAGCTAGGATGGCGGATAGCACCTCCTGTCACCAAAAATAGTTTTCATGTTGGGTGTCCAGCGCACGGTCAGCCTTACCACGAGCACCGGCTGAGGCAAAAGAAAACATTTGCACACGCGAAATGCTGCAAATATGCCATTATCTCCCCAGTTATCGCCTATTTTTCATCGTACTTGTCGCCATTCCCGCCATCTTAACTTACCGCTTTTTAGGCCCGCAAAATTTACTTTCCCTAACACATAATTATCGCGGGGTTAAAAGAACTTTTCCGTACTCGGCTTAACGTCCATGATCCTTTTTCCCGAGGATTCGAGCCAAACCACCCGCTTGTCCCATTCGCAAACCTAACCAATCCCCGAGATAAAACTCGCCCTTTTCATCACAGTTACAGATATATTTGCAAAAAGTCACATTTAATGTTGCCATACACTTCCGTCCTACAAAGTTCAAACAGTATTTTTTACCGAGGAATATTTATCTCCAGAGTATCCCAACAGACGGCGATATTGCGATAGTTCGCTCTCTCTATCAGTCCTTCTGTTAGCCCAAGCGGCTGTAGCATTGCAATATCCTCGCCTTGCAAAGATTCATGCCCTTTCCGTATATTCACATCTGAGAGACATCTGTATCGCAGCGTTTTGATCTTTCGCCATCACATGATCCACCTTTTACAGAGAATACCGGCAGATAGTATTTTACCTGTCAACTGCTTCACCGCCCAACTTCGCCGACGTATTCGCCGGTTGTTGGTGCTTTTTCATATCCTGTATTCTATTTTGGTAAATCCTCTCAGACGGTTTTCATTCTTGAATCTCTCTGTTCACCATGTTCAGCCCTCAGATAACGACAACCAAACGTAAATACTTACCTGTCATTTAAATACTGATCTCCTTTGCAAACCATGTATCTGCGACTATCATGGCTACGCATCACAAATTGATTTGTCACCCGGTTCCCATTTCAATTTTGGTGCATCACATTCCACCTTTACGAAAGTGAACAATGTGCGCAAAGATGATATGTTTACGTCCGGCCACTTCTTTCACCGTCACCTAGGCGATCTCTCTCTACACATGAGTCCTTCACTGGGTATTTAACTGACTCAGCCGATATTCGGTCACTGAACGGTACGAGGGTAATCTTGAAGAGGTTTTCCTGTACTTTGCCTGCAAAGTCATTCCTTTAATCGTCTGATTTCAATCCAAAGCCGTGCCTACTCCTTGGAGAGCTACAGCTGGTTCTTGTCTCCCCTGGAAAATTCTTTTTCCTCAAGATGAACAAAACTTTCTCCAATTCTGTTTGATTCTCTTGTAGCCTAGTCTCTCTTTTTGTAATATTTGAGTGGGAGTCTACTGCCACCGACGAGCCCCACCCCGACGTCACCGGTTGGCCACCCGACTTTGAGTTCAAATTTGCCGGAACTCGCATTAAAAAGTAACGTATATCCTTTCTCCTGTGCAATATCGAGTGCACCTACCTGAGTCATTCTCCTGGAATACGGACTCTGCGTCCAACTGTAACGTTTGATCTTGCGGTACAGCATGCCTCGGGGTTATCCAAAATAAACCATTATCATTATCTTTATCCGAGACCCAAAGGAAACTCAGCTTCTTAACGCAGATGGATATCTGAGACATCCAGGTGAATCATTGAAACTCTATTTGCTCCATATGTCTAGGAAGAAGGAAATCATACAGCCGTTCAACCGTTGTATTGCTCAACGGGACTCCGGTGAATTCCACCTCTGATATCACCGAGGCTTTTATTCACTACTTCGCTACCGTCTTGGCCCCTGCCACAGCAAAAGCTCTCCCAAGACCTCGGACTGCCTCTGGCCAGAGTAGACTTTCATTCAAACAAAATATCTAGAATCCCAATACTCTACAAAACATCTGCCCCTTTCAGACCAGATGAGGTGCCTCTAGTAGCAGTCACCGACGGCTGGTCTTACCTTCAACTGTGGCTGCTGAGTTTTTCACGATTCGACCGAACTTCAGTTTCGGTGCCGTCTAACTGAAAGCGGTGAGTCATCAAGCTAGGACATAAAATCTTGCCGAATACCATCCCCGTAATTACGAGCCTGTCATTCCAGAATAACTAAGAAGGTCATGAAAGACTACTTGGTTAACTGCCTTCTGAGCTCCGACCTTCTCAGCTATAGGCAGCACGGGTTTCTTCGATATTTGTCTTGCACCACAAGCCAGTTGAATTCTGAAGTCTCCAAACTAAAGCTTTTGTTGACAGGGGGATAAAAATGGCCGTATACTTTGAAGTTTTCTAAGCCTTCGATCGCTTTTCACATCTCGGCTCATTGCAAAGTTGTGATCTTTTGGCATAACCCATCCACCACTAGCCCGGCAACATTCCTGCTTGCTTCGCTTTTTGCAAGTTGTTCATTTTGCCAGTCACACGTCTAACCAGAGACCAGTCGCTAGTGATTTCACACAATGTGGCATAATGAGTTTTGTTCTATCTTTAATTTATATCAGTGGCACACTGGACCCAGCGCCTCATGCCAATCCTTCCCTCTTTTTGGAAGATATAAAAGTAGCCTACTCTTTCAAGCCTGGAGACATTATTGCCATTCCCTGTTACATCTCCACTAATCCGTCTGCATTTGAAAGTATGAGTCATTCCTGGATAGTTAGATTTTCTGTGGATTATTGCGAAGTCCTGGTCAATAAATTCCAGCCAAAATTGATTACCAAACTCCCAAAGGATACACAATTAACTGTCGACCCACTGCGCGTGAACTGGGTTTAAACTTTTCTTCCGCGATACACATCTTGGGGCGTATCTCCATTCAAGCGGCCAAGGCAAAAGAATACAAAGCCCTTCTTTTCCGTATTTTTTAGTTCCAGGATAGTGTCTTTTGCATCTACGGGTCCCACGTCAGGCCCAAGTAAGGAGTTTGCCTCATACAGTTTCATGGAAAGCTTTTATCTCAAAGAGCTGCCCAAGAAAGTACCCATAAATTACTTGAAACTACAAAAAACGATGTCAACACCTGAATCGTGATTCACTGTGGCTTTGCCTTTGGAAGCCAGACTTGCTCGTTCCATATAATCCGATCTGTAACCCGTCTTTCCCTTGGATCCACTCGCCATCTCTTCCGAAGCCCCTTATCTTCTCCGGCAAAAGTTTCTTTCTATCCCTGCAGCTGTGGCCGTATCCGTTCTTAGGTCACCTGTTTTCCTGCGTGCCCAATCCACCCACTGGAACAAACTTCACACGGGTAATTAAACATACCTAAGTTCCGGTTATTACCCGTAATTTCTCCTTATCTTAAGTTTACCAGTCTACCCTAGCTCCCCGATTCATATATCAGAACAAGTTTTCAGAGACAAACAATTGTTTTCAATGATTCATTCTCAAGTCTTTACAAATCATATAGGAGATGGTTGTGCTGAAATGTTCAAGGGTCATTTGGATTGGACGTAGTTTGTGGGGGAGACGGGTTTGGGTTAGATCGACGTGTCGATCTGCACGACTAGGTCGTGACGGTCACATGGTTCGGAGCCGAGTTACTGGGGTGGGGGTGGTCCACTTGCGGCCAGGGTAATTGGAGGGCTTGGACGAACTTCTTCTGTGTACACAGAGCAGGTGCGAAAAGACGGATGCTAATCGCCTCTGTGGTGGCCAGTGTGTGTAAGCGGTTGTGTTTGTGAGGATTAGGGGGCACTCGATAGACGATTTTAAATGCGAATCCGTGCTTATTTTGTGACCTGAGTCTACCAGATGTCCGAGAATGGCACTCCCTATGGTTCCTGTTCCTCCATGTTGTAGCCATCGTGGACAGTGTTCCTCAATTCTTTGGGATAGTTGCCTTGCCGTTCGGCCAATGTAGGTTGCACTACATTTGCACCTGAACAAATAGATTATCATTGAGTTGGCCAGCATTGGCAACACATCCTTATCGGAATTTCGGATAATGGGAGAGCTTCCAAATACACAGGCAACACGAGCTGAGTTGAATGTCCCACTCACCGCACACGTTGAACGTCTGTTGACATTGTCCGATATGGCGTCTCCTTTGAATGGCATACGGATGAACAGTTTCCTCTTGGGGAAGTCATAACTTGGAGCACATTTGGGTCTATCTTTCAGCTTTTGTTCTACAAAGCGCTCAGGGTAACCGTTTTCCTTGAGAGTGTTTCTAACTAAACGCAGTTCTTCTTCTACGGTCTCCTGCGAGCATAACTTTCTTACTCTCGAGGCTAAGCATTGGACTAGGTTTCTTTTCTGTCGTATGGGTACAAAACTGAGAAAGTTGGTGTACTGTCCAGTCCATGTTTGCTTTCTATGTATCCTTCTTTCGACTGTTCCATTGGTGTTCCTGTGTATGGAGACATCCAGAAAGGCTAACGTGTCTTTCTTTTCGGTCTCCACCGTGAACTGAAGAATAAGGTCAAACATGCTGATACTTTCGGAACTGCAACTGTTCTATTTTTCCCAACCCTCAAATCCCCTTTTGTCTAGCCGTCACCACTGTGCCTGTGAAAGAAGTAGCTTGCCATGTAAAAATAACAACCAGATTTCACATGTCTGGTTTTGATGTCTATTCCCAAGCCACTTCTGGTAGCCCGCCAGAACACCTTTATTTCCTTCCGTCTTCCAGATGAAATACTCTGGGGGGCCCTGTCGACTTCTAACTTCGCCCGCGCCCCTGCCTCACAATCCACTGTCAGCCCGTCTTTCAATTTCTGGCCTAGGTGGCTTTGCCTCCACGATCCATCACCTCCCCGCCCCGGATGGTGAAATACCTGATATTGACGATTACGCCGTTCCGTACTCCCGGTCAGCAACACACCCTGATGGTAATCCTTATGTTGTGGAACGCTCTAAGGACCCCGGTCTTGATCGGCGCACGTCAGGCATGCAGGACATCTGCAGCAGTACGCGGGCTGGTGAACCACCCCTCCTATGTTCACTTCAGCATGCCTCCTTGCGGTTGGGTGCCCAACGCATAGTCAATCCCACCCGCTGGCACCGATTACGTATTGCACATTCTCGCTTTTCCCCCATCCCGCTTTCGCTACAAAGTCCCTCATTACCCTTCTCATCCTAAACTATTTACTCCTTACTTGGTTTTGTTATACTCGACGCTCTTATGCCTGGCATAATAAGTCTTCCTATTTTGTGCATTGGGCATCAACTACATAAATCTCATCAGCTGTTGTAGGTCTGTTACCCTAACAGGGAAACTGCATTCTAATCTTATCACCTTCACTCTACCTTGGTACATCCTTCCGCGGCTTCTGTCTCGATCTCTTACTCGTCTGTGCAGTTTGTACGCACATCGATTTCTAGTGAAAGAACTCATTTCTTTATCATCTGGCAATCGGATATAGAAACTATCAGCACCACCTATCATGGTCATTTTATCCACGTGGTGATAACACTGCCATGTCCGCTTACCTTCTTTATCACTGGAGAAGCATATTTTTCCACGCAAGCTGCAGCAGATTCACGAAAAGGCTTTATCCTGCAGTTCTAGATCGCTTGCACGAATCATGAAGGCTGCCTTCTCATATACTCGCCGCTACTCTCCTTTTAGACATCCTCCAGTGAGTTTTTTGCGACCTTTTACACCTCTCCGCTTGCTGGTATAATACGCCACTTTGTCCACTCCCAAAGTCAGACGACGTCAAGTCTACCTCTTCATCATCCACCGCAATATTTATTGATCACATCCATTTCCGCCTTCCAAGTGATATCAGAATCTTAGAAGGTCATTCGCAGTTTCTTGTCGCTCTTTGGCCTGTCCGCCAGTTATCCGCCTGCTTCTTTTCAACCGCTCGCTGATAGGTAGCACTCCGTCGCATTGGTCCGATTTTTCAAAGTGCTGCCTCCTGCATATATGTGTCTTCCCAGGCATATTTTTTACGCTTCATTAGATCTTTCTTTCGGTTGCAATCACAATAACCACCTGTCATAAGAGAGAACCAGTTCTGTCACCACCTACAAGCGCCTGAGATTTTTCAGCCCTCTGACCCTGAGCCGTGCTCTTCACTTTCACTTCCATACTTGCGCATGATTCTCAGTCAATGCGTCACAACTTGCTTATCAGCAGGAGCCAATCAATTGATTCCCTTACCACAGCGGAAACCGGTAGGACTGCTATTTCCCATTTTACCCATTTGTTTCAGGTCAGTTCATCAGTGAGTATCTGTTTGCCGTTGATACATACCCATTCACTTGTACTGAGATAGATTTCTCGCCCCATTACCTTTATCTTTGCCACCCACTCTCACTTTGTATCCCGCGTTCCATTAAGATGTATATTTTAAACATAAATAACTTAGTCAGCTGAAAACTTAGATCAGCCAAACTGTTCCGCCATTTTATCTCAACCATTCACTCCAATCTACTTCAATGTTGTTCCCTCAATCCATTTCTAGTTTTCTATCATTGTCGTTCTTATCCGCAGCCATATTTTAGTCCCGTCAAATACTTTCCGAATCTTCAGAAAAAACGGAATATATCTTGATTCTTCTCGTTTTTCAAGTAAATTCAGTTGTTTGTTTGTCCGATTAACATCATTTCACACTTTTAATCATAGTCAGTCAATTGTGTCAGGTGTTTTCCGGGTGATAGTTCAGCCTTCCTCACCTTTTCAGTTTAAACCCATTCCTAAGAACTTTTGATGGGCGCACATTTTAAGTTGTCCTCGTTAATATGACCCAGTCATTACATATATCAGATGGTAATGAATTCAAGCATTTTTTGGGCCTCCTGAGGTAAACCACTGCAGGTTTGTTTCACTACTGAAACCATGTCAGTCATTTGCTCCATGGAAGTAAATAAACTACGCACAAAAACCACAAAATCATTATCAGAATACTCATCATAGCAACGTGGCGGGATTTCTTTGAGCCTCCTTGATAGAGGAACCTGTGACCATACATGGCCAGATAAAAGGTCACCAATAAGAACGACTGGATTGAATTGCCTATACCTTAGTGGCCTCAGGTTGACTAATAACAAATAACAGGTGAATGGTATCAAGAGGATTAATCCACTGTAAGCGGCGGCAACGCAAGTTGCCTCCGGAGAGGCTCTTTGGAACTATACTTAACAGAACTGGCGTCTGGTGCAAGGAAAAAATAAACCACGGCACAATGAAAACGGAATAAACGAGCCATCTACCACACGACCCATTGCTTAACCTAGGAAGCCTGGAAGACCGCGAATACTGTTTGGTCATGCGGCAAAATTCCAGGAGCATTTGCTGGGGGATGGTTCTATACTGGAAAGAAAAAATACGAAGATTTTGTGGCAGTATGATCCATAGAAAGTAGTAAGGGAATGTTGCATGAGGCGTGATTCTGCCATTATTGCTAATAACAAAATTGCACCGGAGTTGGAGATCTGAAGGGTAAATATGGTGGCAAGCATACAGTTTATCTCGGCGGTAAAGATTCTTCTTTTGGGGGAAGTTAGAAGTAAAACTTACTCATCCATCAGGACATTTAACTGGTCGGTGTTCCCTGGCAGTCTTCCACATCTTATTTGCCCGATGGGTTTCAAACCACTCCCCTTCATTACACCACCCGTCTTTTTGGTATCGGTTGTATCAACTTCAATAAGCATCTCCTCTATTTTGGCCGTTTTTCCAGGTACAATCCCCCCCCCTCCATTTCGGGTTCATTTCTTCTTGGTAACTCCCATCCATTCTATCATATTTTTACATGTAACTGTTCAGCTTACATCTAAAACCGTATACCCCAGCATTGTTCATACATCCAGATTTTACTTCCTTAAGTAATGAACCCATTTTGACAGATGTAAGATAACGGCCATAGCCGAGGTCCCCAGACAATTTCATAGCCCACTCTTGTTTTTGAGTTTCAAAACATGATTCTTTCCTGTGTTCCTGGTGCGTTCTGTTCCAACCGTTTTGACTAACTACGTCACCGTCGGGGTTGAAATTTGAGAGTCGCATTTTACGCGAAAAAAAACTTCTACAGCCCTCAACGGGCTCAGTAAACGCAGTAAGAGATCACAAAGTTCGCTAAAATCGGCAAGGTAGAAAGTGGAGGATCCCTGATTCCATCCCAAATCCATGACTTTAGTTGCCGCAGAACGATTTTGACAGGAGGTGCAAATCGTGTGTAGGAAATCTTCAGCAAGTGTCTGTACATTTATACCTGTTCCCTGAAACCACATATTCTTCATTGAATGTTGTAAATTTTACATCAAGCTGAACGACTCATCCAAACACTTCTGTTAACCTGCCCCGACTTATTTTGGACTCGACCTCCGGCTCTGCCGTTATGATTTCTTTCGGTCTTGGGCATTGTCGAACTTTGGTTCCCACTAGCCAATATTTTGGGCTCAAGACTAGGGATTGCTTATATTTTGTGTGCTTTCATTTCGGTAATCAAGCCCAGCAGAGCATTCGTATCGCTCTTGTTTTGCTTCGTGACCTATTCAGTTGGCCACTCCTTGCTCTAGTTCAGAGGGTCAACTTATACGCCATGATTGATGCGTTATTTCGGTTCCCTTAGAACCAGTCCGGCGCACCACCTTGTAGATTTGCTGGGAGACAAGCACTAGCTTGTTTTCTTTTGTCGTACTGTTGGTGGTGCACCTACCTTGGCCCTCCTTACCGCTCTCGACAGCTACCCTTAGAGCTGCTTTTGGCCGTAGGCATTCAATTTACGCCTTTAGTTTGGACTTTGCCTTCCTTGCCAGCCCTTCCTTTTGCTACGGCCGAAATTTCGCTTGCTTTTCCGCAGACAGCTCCAGCTGCACTGTGCTACAGGAAGTGCTGGTGACTACCTCTAAATCTATACCACATCCGAGCCTCTTCTATTTTTGAAGCTTTTCGTACTCGGCTGGCCCACTATGGTTAGCACCGCTTTTGTGTGACCTCCCTGTAAGAGTCACCGGCATCCTCGATTCTCGGGCCTTATCTAGTAGGCAACTTTACCCTCCTTTACCTCAGCAGCAGCTTTTTTCTGTACCCATGTCTACCCCTCATCCCTAATTTCTGAAGACCCTTTGATCAGTTAGGCGGAAAAACGGAGGACCTCGTGCAGGATGGATGCCCTCATCGTGTTTTCATTTATTTAGATCAGCCGGTGAAAGCTTTTGCCCCACTGATCCCCGACGAGCAGGTCCGGAATACCTCTTGCTTTTCCTGTGATAACCAGATTCAGACTGGACACATTCTGACACTGCCTCCACCCTGTTTCCTGCCCAAAGTGCAGCACTGGTATTGTCCTATTCAAGAGGTCTATTGAGAACTCTCAAAGAGACCTGTCGATTACCGACTCATCGGCCCAGTCAACCTCTATCGCATCAAGGTTCATTTAAACTAGTATTGTGCTACCTGAGCAAGTCGCGGTTTCTGAGTAAGTGGTCATCTGTGCATTCCCTTCTTCCCTGGATGAAGGGTTACCACATGTATGAGTAATAACGAAATCTGCTCGACTCAGTCCCACCGTGATAGTGATTACCTTTATATTTTGCAGGTATAAGGAAGCTTTAACCCGCCGGACATAGTGGCGGGCCGCGTAGAGTAGCGCAGCTGCCTCCCGCACGTTTTGTCTGCCCATTAGGCTCAGTTCACAATTAGATAGAAGTAGGCTGCTGATTCCTTCCCACCGTCGCCGGCACGTCTCCGTGATCGAGAACGCGCGAAATGCACAGGCCCGGGCTCTCATCCCTAACCACAAACTTCCTGCTCCAGTTGCATTGGTATACACCACACAAAGATCCTGTATTCTTGATGGTCGTACCTAATTACCAGGAGTCCCCGTTTCTCCGGAACCCGGTTCCGAGCAATGGTTCAAATGATTAGCGTTTGCACGAAGTCCGTGCAAGTTTCACCTTCTGGGCGGGAAACGGTCGCCTCTTCTTGCGCTAGCTCATCAGACTTCCGGACTGTGGTGTCGGATTTTTTAGACTACCGGACTTCCATGGCAAAAAGCCTTGCTTCGGAGCTTTCTGCCTGGGACGTCTGAGGCTCCTCTACCCCAACCACCCCGGATGAAGGAAGCAGGGGCGGCAGTCCCACCGTAGCTGGAGCTAGTCTGGCTGTGCTGAAAGGTGCTGGGCGCCTCAAATTTGGTCAGCTCTCCACGGTGCGCCTAACCTTTTATCCCAACTTCTCGGGATCATCAGTGACTGAGATATTCCTGGCTGTCTTTATGTGGTCTCCCACCGCTAAGAGGTGGTCCTGTGTCTATTGTTCGAAAAACTGCACCACCTTGGCTCCGATCCCTAAGATTTTTATCTCTCGGCAGGGTCAAATTTCCCAAGCGGAGTACTTGTTCGTTGGCTTCATACACTGCTATATCTGACGCCTGCAGGTTTAAAAGTTTAAGGCTCATCGTCCGTTCTCTCACCGTCCTTACCTTCATAAAGATTTTTGAGCAATCTCTTACCACATCTTTCCAGTCTTTTTATAGCTGACACAAGTGTTACCTGTGAGTAATTTAGCATCCATGAAAGTGCTTCCAACGAAAGTGATTTACTCCACTTAAATGGACGGAATGCGTGCAGCAGGGCATTATTCAAAGCGGAGATCTCGCATGTATGGAGAACTGGACGGAATTATGTCAGGGATTTACGGAGCGGAGTAAGATGAAAAGTTAAGTCAAATTTTCCAGCGGTTAAGGTAGATCTGTCACAAAATATCCGATAAAAATGAACATCAGGGTCACAGAACGACAGTTTACAAAACAAAGTTCAGCTGGTTGCAAAGCCGAATGATTCAGACATGGGCAAAGAAAATGTTAGAAATGAGCAGGGAATGAGATGGGACGAAGAAAATTCGTAATGGTAATTTGGTCGCAGGATAAAAGCATTCACAGGCGTATCAGTCCCAAAGCTGGTAAGAACAAATGCACATACATTAGGACGATTTTAACGTTTCCTGCTGGCAGCACTGCCTACTATCTTTCTTGTCGGGGTTGCTACAAATTTATCACCGCCAGAATTCAGGCGGGGACTTGTGGGAAGATCCAAAAGTTCCTTTTTAGCTCCGTGAAGCTGAAGTATTGGCCAAGAGCTGCAACTTTTGTATTTAACGGTCACTCTGGAGGGTGCCAGTGAATAACAGTCTTTAAGCGTCTAAAAAATGTATGCCGTGGTGTGGTAGACGAACAGTAATAAAAGAATAGTTTTTTTGGTTTGTCCACGATTATTTTGCTATCAATTGTGTGCATGCCGGAAGAAAATTAGATAGTGTTGATGAGGAAAGCTTTGGTGTGTCTTCCCTGGGAAGTTTCAGTTACTGATCAGAAGTATAGTTCGAGAGGTCCATTTGTGAAGCCCATCTGTAGTCCACTAATTTCCACAGGAATATGGTCCCAGTTACCAGTGGTTCTCTATACGCCATTCACGATAGACCAGATTATCTTTGCAGAACACAGAGCGAACGGACAGTTTGAAAATTTCTTTTGTGGTTTTTGCTTTAGAAAATATAAAAGACAAACATAATTTAAAATAAACCGGGACGAAAGCGGCAGCTTTAAAATAATCCCAGAGCTAGTTCAGTGGTAAAAGGTGTAAAGATCTTCAAGAGCCCAGACAGACTTCGTAATTCCTATCTTTCGTGATGTAAGGGCTAACAATATAGATGACTTTCAACACTACAGCGAATTCATCTACCTTCTACCTAAGGTCCATTTTGTGGTCGAGATAAAACCCCTAGCGACATTTTACTCCAGAGTAGAGTACCTAACCACGAAGAAATTGGACCACAAAACTTTTCTTAAAAGTTGGGATAACCTACAAGTTGTGAGGTGTTCCGTAAGGAGATAAGTTGCGTTATTATTGCAGGAAGTCCAAATATTCACAACACGGACGCCTAAAGTCCAACAAGCGATGGTGTAACAGGCTCTCATAATGGGGTCTGAGGTAAATGCTCGGTCACGAAAATTTGGTTAAGAGGAGTGGCAGGAGATTGCAGGCGAGTGAAATGAGATTCAGCTTGTGCCAAAGTGGGAGCAAAGAATTCGGTGAAAACATCTGAGATGACTTGTGCCTTGTTTACTAAGGCTATATTGTAGAAAGGAGGGGAAATGGCTGGAATGGACTGAATATTTCTAAGTTTCGGTAATTTGGCTAAAACTTCCACTCATTTTGGGTTACGCCTTTTGTACTTGTTTTCTCCTTATTCACTACGAATAAGAGATATAATATCGGGGAAGGTCAACCGATGGTGTATATATGGAGAAATCTCTTGCTTCAAGAAAAGTACGCTGTAATTCTGGGGGTGGCTGTTTTCTTCGGAATAACTCGTTTTGTTTCTGGCGTTTGACGAAATCATTTTTATGGGTGATTATTTGTATACAACGATCTGGGATAGATTGATGCTTCTTTATTACCGTTTGTGGATCACAGGACAAGAGTTATTCATCCCATTTCTCATTGCTTGTAAGCGCAGGTAATTAACCCCACTTAGCACAATGGAACAAGCTAGTAACGGGTAGATTTTGGTGGATTTTTGCGGTGATAGAAAACCTACAGGAGACCATAGTGATCAATTTTAGGACATTTATGTTGGACCGCAGGGGCCACCTAGGCAAGATCCATAGTACAGGTTTATTCTAGAATTTTATGCAGTCTCATTTTGGGGAGCATATGTTGAACACATCGAGCAAAGCAGATGGTGGTCACAAAGTCGAGTGAGTTTTGTAAAAAGGTGAATGTTGACCGACAAACACCCATTGCATTAAGGTAACCTACTGAGCTTTGGCGCAATAGGGAGGTCTCAGACAAAATCCAGAGCAGCAATGTCGGTTAGGAAGTTAAAATATTTAGGCGAGGCGGACGGTAAACGCAACCAATCAGAATATCATGATGCTCATTTTTGAAGATGAGCCATAATGAACCTTCTATGCTCTCCAGAATGGAGGGCTTCAATGAAGATTCGACGAGGTTTTCTCTTGCATAGGTTGGACAGCCTCCCGCAAGCCGGTATGATCTGCCCTTCTGAAGGCCATATAACTGCCATCAGCAGTGCCCTCAATGGGGGTAGCATCAGGCAACCATGTTCTGTATATCAAAATGAAATCACAATCAGTGAGTCCCGTGAAACCCATTAAGTGCTTTTTTCCATACCGATCGAGCAGTGACTAATATCAAAGACAGAAGCCCGTGTTGAATTTCATTATTATGAACATTGCTTGAGGCTTCATTGAAAATATGATATTCGTGGAAATGCCGTTGGGGGATAGAAGTCGACTATATGGTGCAGATGGGGTTATGTTAGATAAACTTGAAAGTGACAAATACCGGTTCGGGGAGTATGCACCAAAATACCGAGGACATGTTTAACTAGAAGTTTCAAACCTTGAGACCCTTGCAGAGGAGGTGCAACCGGAGGTTAGAGCTAATGAGAAGCGGAAAAGCTACTAGTGTCATTGCAAAACCTGATATGATGTTTTTCAAAACAGGCAAAGGTTATATTTATATTTGACACGTGGAAGATATGCACAAACCGGATTAGTACCGAAGAAAGAGAGCTGAACCTGAGAGTGACAACATACTTGGCTGTGAGTAGGGAAAATTAAACTGCTGCATTAGGACAGACTCGGTTCACATAAAGAAAGTAATTCGGAAGGGTAACTAGATACAAGGTAGGGGGAGAAAATTTTAAAAATTAGTATGTGGGGGTGGTATATGGGGAGGTCATGGGTTGTAGGGTGGCAAGCGGTTCGCCGGGCATTAGAGGAAACATACCTGGAGGGTTATACTTCTGCACTACAGTAGAAGATGAGAGTGCAAGTGGTTGGCTGAACGGATATTACCTTGCAGGATATTGATCATGGTCTGAAGCGCCTAGAGCGGCCGTCCGGCGGTGGCAATTTGGCGACCTATGACGAATGGTTGCCCTACTCTTTTCCTTGGCTGGATTAATGCCGGTATAACTCCGAGGAGACGATAGTTTGTCTTGCTTAAGTAGCCCCAGTTGTTCATGCAGCATTATTATAAGCGGTAGAAGCTACTGATTAACAACCCATTTGTTCCGTGGATGAGCCCTAGGGGAGAGAATTTGTGAGAATGGGGGGTCGCAATGATCTAGTCTGCAGAGAAGGTACTGAAAATTGAAACTACATGAAACAGCTCCCCAAAAGGCTGTGCCATTAAAGGTGATATAAAGCTATCTAAGTCCATTAATATCAGCTGAAATTCACTAAGTGGAGAAAAGCTAATGGGTGGCTGCCGTCGTGACTATGGGCTTTGGAGCCTCGAGATATCAGCTGACTTTTCTGTGTTTTTAGCCAACCTACAAACGTCTCCTGTTAAGGGTGTTCCGTAGAAAGTTATTTCATTGGTCCTAAAGAAAGAATGGCTCGGCACAGCCCACTGCTTACTGGTCATTTCTGCTGAAACAGTTCCATCTAACAAATGGGAGGGTGGGCGCCAGACTTTGTGTCGTGTCCGCCTACGCAGCCTAATGCAGTGGTACTAGCGATATTCCACACTACAAGCTCTGAGGATGCTGTTCTTAAATATTGACGTAGGAAAACTGTCGCGACCATTTTTAACACCCCTTGAGGGATATTGAAAAACAGCCGCCTTTTCAGGATTTCTCATACTCAAATGCACTTCTGCCCTAGTCGTGTCAGTAAAATTTGCAAGCCGCCTTAAGACCTCGGGAGTCTGGACATGCGGTCGGATCATTGATGTGTGTGAGGTGTCAAATTTGATAGTGGATCTTCAATAGACGGCATTTGTACATTCATTCACGTTCATTTTCTTTCTAATGCTTTGGTTTTTGTTAACCTCGTCGAGTAAGTTTACCGCCTCTTATGAAAAAAGGGTTGTGATTAGGCTATACACTGAAAGACACTTGTACTCGCTTACAGTTCCCGGAAATGTAAAACACTGCGCTTTGGGGGAGGGTTAGGACACAAGGAAGTCAGTCTTGATGTCATGCTCGTGTGAGTGGTTTTCGGAGGGATGCTGATGAAGTGAGCAACTATGCAGCAACTTCAGCGTTGTTATGACTTAGGTTTTCTAAGTTACTTGCCAATTGTTCAAGGGACGTTTTTAGGCTTAGGTGTGAAAAGTTGCAAGCGGATAAGTATACGTATAGTCAAAGTAACCGGGGCTTCCCGACATTTGAAAGGTAAACAAAAATTTCCAGTGGCTGAACCAATCACCTGAAAGATGAGCCACTTCAAAGAATTCATCCACGTCACAGATGTGGGCTCCGAAAGATATGGTGCCTGACCCGCGGTACACCGCGATGTCGGGCTGAGTAAAATACAGGGAAAAACTATACTAACTCGGAAGAAACATAGAAAGCGAACTACCAAGCACAAGGAAATAACATCGAGTTGACGGTGAAAGGAATAGAAGCCTTGAAGTGAGGTTGCTCGAAGACCTCATCTATGGAGGAGAAAAATCGGGAGAAAGGGCAACAAAACCTGCCCGGAAAAACTCGGGAAAGCTTTGGGCTGCAGTTCTCGGTCAGACCACCAGAATAACGGAAACCGGCATGCGGCCCATTTCATGTCGTTTCGATCATTTCTTCTTTCTCCTCGTTGCGTAAGATATTCTTCAGTTCACCGAAGTTGTTTTGCCTTTGGAATATTTATTTTCATTTCGCTCCAGACTTGGCTGTCTCTCTTTTGGTGCATAACTTTTCATAACCCGTGGTGAAGAAGGGGTTATTTATCATCACAGATTAAAATGGTCCCTACTATCAAAAAGAAGACTAGGAAGGAAAAAGATGGCCAAGTCGAAAATCAGGCTTGGTGCGGAAACAAAAGCTGCAAGGAGGAATTGGAGGGAGAAAGAATGCTTTATGACTCTTTCGAAAGGTGGTACCACAGGGCATGCAGCAAAAATGTTAAGAGAACTTACGAGATTTACACGAAACATAAGTACCTAAAATGGTTCTGCGTGGATGGCCAATCCACAAACATTGAACTTGGTTCGAGGGTACGAGGATTGGTCGAAGGCCTGAGGTATAGTAACAAAGACTGACAAAAGCATCTCGAAAACGAGCGTGCTGGTCCGGGGGAAGAATTGATAAGGAAAACCGCTGAGTTGGGTGTAAAGCCGAAGAATGCCTGGGTAAAGGCGGAATGGACAAAGGATTGAAACTAAAGCCGACTGGGAAACCAACCAGGGGTATAACCAGGTCCACCGTGGGAGACACTTAGGCCAATAAAACTCTAAGCAATGAAGAGCTGCTTCTAAAAATCGCCACGAAACTACGGATCACAGTAGACTATTAGAGGGCCTACTCGAGGACAGGAAGAATTTCTGATAACAGGATGAAAGCCTAGCAAAGGCTGGTAAAGTAGCTACCGCGAGGTGTGGAAACGTAGTGATTCACGGAGTTCCGGAGCCGCACATGAAGAAGAACAGAAAAGGGATTAAGGCCATGAGATATCTTATCGTAAATTTGCTAAGAGGCCTTGTTCCGTCTGATCAGGTCACAATAAAAAGAGGTCTCTGGCTGGGAAAATGGAAGGTGGATATATCGGAATGCGACAGAAGGTCAAGACTCAACTTGGTGAAGTTCGCCAACCCAAGGCACAAAGATAAGAACTTGGCTGCCTCGGGTGAAATAAGAAGGCTCTCCAACGGTCAGGTCTTTGTCTGGCCGGATGATGCGACCGGCAATTATACTGCTCACGAAATCTTGAAAATGGGCATGCAGTCTGCTAGTCTGAAACCCCCAAGGCGGGCAGTTAGACTCGCCATAGTACCAGAGGATGATGAATTTAAGGAAGACAGCAGGTGCTCTAACCTGTGATGAGAAAAATCGTGTTGAAAGAAGGATACTGGATGTAGGCGCAAAACCTTCTTCCGTGAAGCTTGTAAATAGCCTTGAGGGGAATGATGCCAGTGAAACAAAAAAACTGGGACAGTCCTCGAGTTCAGGGCTCGGAAGCATTGAAAGTCCCTTCTAGCACCCGGGCGCCTGCCGATCATACGCACAAATTGCTGCAGCCTTGAGATTAAGTCGGGCGACGCAGAAATGGTGGCCCTCACCAAGAATTGGCTGCCACGGCAGGATGTCGCCATTCACGCCGGCATGGAGAGCATCGTGCAGTACTGGAAAGATAGGAGTGCTATCAGATTAGGTGGTGAAGTGCAGCAGCTAGTCGCCAAAAGCTTGTGCCAGCATGTAATGGAAATGGGATTACGAAATGCACTGTGTATTAGCTGTGTACTTTGGACGCATATAGGCCCTATGCGTCTCCCTTGAGTTTATCGAGGCCCATCCTTTACCGGAGCGGAGTATATTGAACTGCTGCGGTAATCTATGCAATTAGTGAAGACGAAGCAGCGCTCGTCTTTGGGACTTCAACACCCCAGAAATAGACTGGAAATTGGAGGAAGTACCAACGGAATCTTTCGGACATGCACTTCTGCAAGTCCTCCAATGCGAGGATCCCGTCTAACACGAACAGCAGGCAGCTCTTTGGAGGATGAACCAGAACTCCGCGGTACTGGATTTAGTAATCATGAAGTATGGATGGGACTAAGTTCCAGTGATCATCACAGCACCACTAGGGAAGAGCCATCACGGGGTGATAAGCATCGAGCTGGTGAAAGGCGAAAGAGCACGGCCGGGGGACTAAAGATCCCGGCGCCGGTGGATGTGGCGATGAAACTAAATTGGGAGATCCCTCATGACAGCGTGGAAGAGAATTGGAATAATAATAATGAAATTATCAATAATAATAATGATAATTATTGTTATTATATCAAGCGGAACCTAAAAACATTTCTGGGTTTTTGCGCCGTAAGTGAGGGTTAAACAAAATGGCCCGCCAGTATGACGGAAGTCCAGGGCGCGGGAAGCACCGGCCGAAGACCACCAAGTTTGGTGCGGGTTTAAGAGGAGCGGGGCCATAAGAAACTACTAGATTTTATGACGGCTCGTGGAAAGACCTTGAGGACCGGACTGGAGTGCAGAGGCCAGTTAAAGAGAGGCTAGCTCGAGAAGTGAAATATGATCCAAAAGTATATTTTTATTGTGTCCAATCAAGGTTAATCTTACCGGTTGCACTTCATATTGCCAAAAACCTGAGAGGCGAGGGCACTGAAAGGATCTGGTTAAAGGCCAATGTGTTGCTCCGCTAACTTGAAGGAGTGCGCAGCGACAAGGGTAAGTACACTCCTAGTCTCTCTCTAATGAGCGGGACAGGAATGCCACTTGTCCAGACTGAGGAAGATCATGTTAAGCGGAGGCCAGCAGAACTGAAACTACGTAAGGAAGCAGGCCCAGATAAAATACGTCCAGCCCTTCTGAGGCCGCTAGCCGCTTCCCTCTCAGCTATTCAGCTAGTCCCTGAGAGACTGTCAACTGCCAACAGACTGAAAGCTGGCGCACTTGGTGCTAGTCCACAAGAGTGAAAGTAAAGAAGAAGGTTGTTGATACATACCAGCAGGCCTGATATCTGTAGTTTTGAGGGTCCTGGTAAGGGTTTTACAAAACA
Source organism: Fasciola hepatica (assembly GCA_948099385.1). Taxonomy (NCBI): domain Eukaryota; kingdom Metazoa; phylum Platyhelminthes; class Trematoda; order Plagiorchiida; family Fasciolidae; genus Fasciola; species Fasciola hepatica. The sequence continues at coordinate 7,966,800 of CANUEZ040000083.1, forward strand.
AAACGGTTGTCATCCTATCCGGAATTGCAGTGATAAGTATGTGCCAATATAGCTCTTTGAAGATTTTCTGCAAGACGAAGCTAGTACGCATCACTGATGAAGTTACGAGAAGACTTGACGATGGAGAAAAGGTGGAGATCTGTTACTTGGACATCAGGTAACCCCCCGCTTAAGTAAATTACAGGCTGCTGTTGCACAAGCTTCGAGGCTTTGTAATCCACCCATCGTTGAATAGATGGAGAGCTGTTTTTCGGAGAAAGGAGATTCTACGTAGAGGTGGGTGTTACAGGCCCAGTATGGGCAGGGGTCCGTTTGGAGTCCCGCACGGGTCGGTCCTTGGGCCACGGCTTTTTCCGGTATATATAAACGACTTGGCTCATGAGCTGGAGTGCACACACTTTGTTTGCCGACCCCTTTAAGATAGTGGGAGGTTCTGGGGAAAGTGCCCTGCAGGAAGAACTCTATAAGGTGTGCCGGTGGTGCACGGGGAGGGTGGGCGCTCCCACGAAATGCAATTAAATGCAGGCAACCCGCCGAGGACAGCTCTCAGGTCAACTTGTGGGAAATTTAAGACGGAGGCACCAGAAAAGTTTTGGAAGGGACTGATAACATCAAAGATCTGGGGGTGCCTAAGACTGCTAGTTCGACGACCCAGAGACATCCATTAGAAGCCCCAAGGAAAGGCAATAATGCCATCTCGCAGTTAACGAGAACCGCTTCCTCGTGAAAGCCTTGGGCACCGTTGCCGTTCTATACAACCCACTTAAGGCCGCTTCGAGAGTGTGCCGTTCAAACTTGGCATCTAAATCTCGTTCGGGACAGGCAACTATTTGAACGTGTACAGAAGAGATTCAAAGAACGTTTGCTGGAATCAAAAACAGTCCCCGTGAAGAGAGGTCTGAAGAACCGAAGCTGTTCTCCCTGGAAAGAAGGAGGTTGAGGGGGGACTTTATTGAAGCTTTCAGGATTGCGAGGGGCTTCTTGGACTTGAAATGACTTCAGTGACCCCGAAGAAACATGGATGGTAGACTCAGGGGATGCGGGTTGGGGCTTGTGAAAAGCTTTTGCAAGGAGGCAGTGAGGGCAAGTTTCTTCTCCAAACGAGTAGTAAACGGACGAAACAAACTTCCTTCATCGGAAATGGAGACCCGGACGGCGGCTAATTTCAATAGAAAGTTGGATGCCCGCTGGGATAGCTTGTGTATGAGGCCCAGTTTACAACCACAGACCGCCTCATGACCCCCTAGTAAAAGGATACGTAGTGCTCGAAGCTACGGCAAACTTCTTCATCAGGCACAAAAGATCCGGGCCCTGTAATGACGCTCGCCTGCGGATGACGCTGAAATCCAACTTCTCTCGCTGTTCCACGATTCATAGGCTAGCCAGGCATAGTTGAGTGTACTTAACGTCACAAATGTTTTGGACACTTTTGCACGATGCCATTACCGACTAAAACGCCTATGGACGTGCACGGATTGTGACGACCGGTAGTGAACCCCCCCCCCTTAAAAAAAAAACACTGCAGTTCCAATTTTTCCTCGTCGCTCACTTATTTACACTATCGACTCGTTTTGTGCGCCGTGCGTTTTTACGGAACAACGTTTGTTCGTTCGCGTCCAGTGCTCTGCTTTGTTATATCCTTGTTCTGGACCTGCGTGACTCACGCGCTCCTCTCTAGCTTGCCGCAATTCGTTTCTCGTTTCTCAGTCCCTGTGATAGCATAATCGAGGTTTGTATCTGTTTCGTGTCATTGTTCATTTGGTAATCTAGTACCGTAGAATTTCACGGACAATCGCCTTCTGATTTCGGGATTTGTGGCAAATTTGGCTTCACGTTGCTCAAAGGTGTCATCCCAATCGCTGAGAAATAGCAGGCACGACCATATTGGAAGAGACTGGCGTTAATCGAAACTCAAAGCGGCTAAACGCTACTTCCATTGCGCTCCCCAAAAAGTCACCGTGATAAAGCAGTGATCCTTCGCCTGGCGGAAGGTCCCCAATTAGTTATTAACAGAGGTTGATATGTTGCACTCTCCGGTTGGCCCCTATCTTAGCATACCGCGGACAGAATGTGATGTGATAAAGAGGACCACTCAACTTCGACCACGGAAGCTGACAAAAACGTGAGGTAAGATACTACACTGCCAAAGTTTCCATGTTTTTAAAGAGTCCCGGAGGATATTGAGGAAGCCTAAACGACCGAAAATCATAGGTCCGAAGCAAAGAAAAATAATTTAGGTGACTTATTGGGCACAGAAGTGCAGGGATCTGCTTCTCTGCCATCAAAAACACGACGCAGCATATGACCCATTATCCAACATGCAACCTCTCCTCGCCCTGTTTCGGAATCAAACCAAATATGTAGCAGAGATTGGCCCGTGTCGCTTTGTAGGTGGAGTCCTAGTACGGTGAAGTGTCCTATACGTGACATCTTAAGCCAGCACACTTTCTCCCTCACTGAAGCCAGCACCGCCGCTACTTCCCACTAATTTTTAAATAGGTAAACCTCCCCTTTTCGTATCCCGCAGTTTCCAAGTGCTTGCATGTTATTCTTTATTATCAGTGATAATTTTCTTTTTTTTCTTTCCCCGGTCTTCCACATTCACAGCCCTACCTCCAGTCGTGTTTGCAGAAGCAATAGAAGGGTAAAACTCCCTTAGCATCATCGACACAAACATCAACACGGCAGCCTAGGGAGAGAACTGAAGATTTTGTGCGTCAAGGTCTCACCTTCGACGAAGACTACCTGTGGTGTTACCATGTCTCACAGCTCAGTGGGGTTTACGGTCACTTGCATTCCTTAGGAAGAGGAAATGGATAGTCAGACGATGATAAACTTGCCGCGTTTTCGTGACCACTGGAACGAATGCTATGTTTTTGTTTTTGCTGCAGCACGGGAGGCTCTCCTCAGCCTTTGATGCAAGAAACTAGAGCCGAAATTTGGCTCAAGCCACCATATCCTCTGATCTCATCTGTTCTGACCTGCTCCGATCTGATCAGGCTGAGAACCCCGCAAAGTTTCCTTAATAAGGACGTTCATGATGACGCGTTTGAGGTTTTGGTTTTAAAATTTCCAAAATTACGTAAATATTTCGCTATATCATAATAGAGTCTTGGTGAGTAGTGAAGCAGTTAACAAAGGAACTAAGTCAGGAACTCACGACATTCAACGAGAAGGCCGAAAAATTCATCAATCTATGTCCAAGGGGGCGGAAAAGCAAAAAGGACCGGACAGACTGACTTCGAGATCAGGGTCCCTTTTTCCAGGGCCGCGGCACTTTTGGTTAGTTACTTATCTTTGTCAGAAGGGCCCATGACTGGTTTTGCTGTTAAACCTGATGATATACTTACCTCTCGTTTTTCCTCCGTGTTTCCGTCCTCGCCTTCCGCAGTCTGTCTCTGTCCCACTGGATTACGAGTGCTCCGTTTTAGCCTTCGCCTGCAGCTGTGAAGACAACCATGCCCGACCCATCACCGATCCTTGGCTTCTAATTATTTGCTGGCTGCTCCCAGTGGACAGTCACCGTCGGCCGCGCAGCGTGACGTTTCTTGAGGAAAAGGAGCATAACGGTAACCACCTCCTCATGGTACCTCCAGTATCATGCATGCCAAGTTCAGTTTACTTGCGCTTGCAGATTAGATTAGGTCAGGCTGACTATCTGCCGGAGCCGAGCAAGGGGTGACTGAAGTGCGAGTAAGCTGTACACAATTATCTGGCAAGATGCCAGATAGGGACAGGGTGTAAAGTTTACAACAATAATAATAAATTACCTCATCGTAACTTTGGAGCCTCTGCTATTCCAGCCTACGGCTGATGCAAGGCGAAGGTAATTCACCAGGGTTGGGTTTTTGTCACCATGGTGCACAACATTTTTATACTCTTGTTTTATATAATTAATTTTCAGCCTGATCTACGTAAAGATGTTTCTCTGCCAAGAATACAAACTGTAAAACCGCTTCTTTTTCTACCTCACAGCTTCACATTACCGGAATAGCGCGGCCAAGCCGCATCTTTCCGTAATGACTTCGTACTTGGAATCCTACGATGGGCTTTGTGCCGAGGGCGTGATCTTCAGACCGCGCACCGGCCTCCCCGCACAGTGTCCTAGTAACAGACTTTTGTTAGACTTCACTCTGAATTTTCCAGAATTCCAGTTTTGTCTTGTTATCCCAATACTTTAGGTGAGCCGGAGACTTTGTCTAGTAAAGCGAGAGGGCTCCGAATAACATTATGACAGTATGATGTTTCTGGTATTGCCGATGAACTGAGTGGTCCATTGGAAACAAGACGCTTCAGTTTCCTTTTAACGGAGCTTCCGTATCAAGGTTTTATGCGTTAGTTCGGAGGAGAGATCGTCATCGAAGGATCAGAAAGGTCAACCAGGTTCTCTATCGGGGGTAGCAGCATTTCAATGGGGTTTTGGCTCGACCATCCTCATACCTCCCTTTTCGTGTGGTCACTCATACTCATGCAAAATGAAAATTGGATAGGAAAGGAAATTGATTTGCAACGCTTGGTTGCAGTATTAAGAATAAAAATACTAAGTTGAGACGGAAAAATGTGAGAGCAAGACGAAATGATATTAGAATGTAACAGCATGGTAAACGTTTTGGCTGCGAGAAGACACTGGAAGAATGGAAGATAAAAATATGAGAGCAGTTTGCTCGAAAACGGAAGCCCAACACGTTCATGATTCGACCTTCGACTCTATTGCAATGACTGATCCTATCTTGGACTCCGACCGGGGACTCCAGGCATTTGCAACCTTTTATCAGTTCTTTAATCTTCCAAATTGAAGGCCGTAGGGCAATATGTTGCAAAAGCCTCGTCATCTTAAAGCTGGGGCATGAAATTGGATGGGCCCGCCCTGAGACCACCTCTTAAGAAGATGTCCGGCCGGTCTTTGAATGCGTGGTCATACTACTTCCCCACCACATAGGCCGGCAAGGTATTCCAATGACCAGCTGCCCTCCTTGAGATTTGGCTGCAAACTAGCAGTATACTTTCTTCGCCGTGGAAGACTGAGGTCATCATCCATAATCACAAAAATTACCAACACGAGACTCTTCAAACAATCTTGACGTCGACAATACGCTATCTGCTTCTACAAGTCTACAAAACTTCCAATAGAGCCACACCCTTTTACACCTCGGTTACTAGAAAAATGAGGCTTGTTTGAACTCCCACAGCCTTACAACGAAGCTCGGTTAACATCAGTGAATTTGTAGGCTTGAAGATGGAAAGAACAGCTGTTTTATACGGAAACATTCCTGATACAAATTTTCGGCTTCTGAAGTTGGAGGATATTGTATCTAAATTCACTCTCTACTATGCACCACTGAACCCATCGAACATTCTACCCTAGGAAACTCGAGAGCAGCAAGCACCTTTGTTGTCCTTGTTGCTTCCGAAGTTCACATAAGAGTGATAAACTTCCATGAAGCAGTCGTGTGCAATGTCCCAGATGGAATACCCTTCGAGCATATCAAACATACATCGTTGAATGCTTGTGGTATGGCCTGCCTTTATTTGTCAAATATCAAGTCTGCGTGAGCGCATTCATATCCTTAACTCTCCATTACTCAGGCAATTTGTAGATGATCCATCGCAAAGGATTTCGGTAAAATACTTAACACTATAGTTTCTAATTCCCCTTGTGAAAACATTAAAATAGCGGAAGATAAAACCTCTCTTCAAAGGTAAATTACTAGATCTCTCTCGACTTTCCCCACGAGAGTGACGCCTTATAATCCTGAGCCTTCGATACAGACAGCTGATCACTCCGCCATTCCTCCTCAAGTCCCCATCGCCTCATCCTTACACCCGCCTCCAGCTTCTTCACAAACAGCCGCTACCCTTCTAACTGCTCTCGCCCTGTACTCCTTGAAACCTGATCCCACCATTGTTGATCTAGACATGTCCGTTTCTCCCCTTTTACTGACACCCAGCAAAAGACGGCAACTATTGTCTCGCTCTCCCAATTCATCGCCTGTTGTGTACCCCCCTCTCACTCTAACGTACTCTCCTTTTTCCTTCGATGATAAATTGCTCCCCTCCCAGAGGAATAGGCCTACCAGCCCTTCCATCCTTCTCACGAACTCTTGCTTCATCCCACCGTGTCCTCCATAATCAACTCGCTTTAGCTAACCAAATCCGGTTTTGACCGTAAAATGTATGTCTTGTTCCAACGCATCGGTGGTCCCTACAAGTTCATTGTATTCAGGGCCTTCCAATACCAAAATACAGCTCCACAAGCCGTCCCCCTGCCTGACGTCGTACTCCCCACCCGACAAATATCTTTACTGCTCCCAATAATAAGTGCTCCATTTTTGAGGTTCCACACAATTTACCCTATTCTCCATAAATGGCAGCATAATTTACACCTCCACGCCTTTTTTCTTCAAAACATTTCTACCCTGCCCTCTGCACCCTCCTTCGGCCAATACTCAATTCCGACTGGACGTATATTCAGATCTCGTTGTGTTCTCGGTAAACTCATGCACATGATGAAATTCGTCCTTATACGTAATTGCTACACTACCTTGATGACGGAATCCTGGCTGTCTGTGAGCACTCACAGTGATCAAACTTATTTTAGTGGTAAATAGTCTTCTGAAAAACAACAGGATGAACCAGGGTGGTGGTGGTGGGTGCCCGGCCCATGTTAAAGAAGTCTACGCCACGACCCCTCTTTTACATGCTGCACCCAATTCTGTTCCTGATTCTCTCGGGTTCACTACCAGCGCTCAAAGCACTGTTCTTTACATCGGCTGTGTGTATTGCTCACCAAATTCACTAGCTCCTTTTTCCACTTCTCATTAGATCTATCAAATAACCCATTTTCCTTCTATCCGGAACCAAGCTTATTGCGGGTGACTTAAATCTCCCTCAAATTTGTCGACCTACTCTCTCGGCTCCTCTTAATCTTATCGACCTGATAACTGACATTCATCTTGATGGCCGGACACAATATGTTTGAGAGACTACCAGAAACGGAAACGTACTAGATCTGATATTCACTGACAACACGCCTGCCACCAACGTGTTATTAACATAAATATTTCCCGTCAGTGATCATATAGTTGTTATCTGCCATCTGCCCCTTGATGGCTCTCCCAATCTCGTACACCCCTCCAACAATACATTCCTATGCAAAAATTGGACTCTTCTAGAAACACTCATTCGCCAGACGGCTGGGGCGATTATTTTCCCACTCATGACCATTAGGTTGCTGTAGATGTTTTCCTCTCCTTCTCTTCCGACTGTCTAAACAAATTATCTTGTACTTCTCAGGCTGTACCTAATAAAGTCCCCTGTCTCGCCACTCCACAAGACGCATCACAAACTTCTCCAGCAACCACATAATTCCGACGAAATCTCAATCTTTATTCGCGCTTATTCAACAACAAGATAATCTGCGACTTCGTGACCAAGAATATAAGGCATCGAGTCAGCCAAGTAAATCGCAACTTTTTTCTACGTTGCATAAATCTGAAAACGCTGATATCAAGGCTGACGTCCAACATCTGATTCTGGATAGTAAATAATCTTTTACTCCCCACTCTGCATAGCTGAAGCCTCCAATGCTTTGTCTGCCTCAGCCATGGCTCCAGCTACCGTCATTGCCCATCCCCCATCTTTACCCATTTCTGACTCTGCCCTTCTTACCATACCCTTCGATGCAAGGAATATTACTGAACTGTTATCCAACGGAAAACCCGCCTCTCGATTAGGCCCCGATAGCCTGCCGCCAGTTGCTCTTGTCAATGACGGACCGGATCTCCTCCTTTTGCTGCCCGACCCCATCACTCTTTCACTTAATTGTAACACCGTGCCTGCTAGTTAGAAGCGCTTGGGAATCGTCCCCATTCATAAAAAGGGACCTTTACAGAAGGTATCCAATTATCGCCCCATAAACCATACCCCTGTCTCATCCAGAATATTGGAAAAAGTAGTTAAAGATCACAATGTCAACTAATTATTAGGCCTCAAACTTAATAATGACAGTCAACGTGGATTCCTCCGTTCACGGCCCTGCGTGACTTGTCAGTGTGATTTTCTGAATCTTGTCACCGGCTCAGATGAAGGTGGGAAATCCTCTGTCGTTCCTTATCTGGACTCATCTAGGGCATTTGATCGTGTACTTCACCCCCACCTTTTGACAAATCTACGATCGTTTGGCGTTATCAATCCACTATTTTCCTGGTTCTCATCTTACTCATCTTATCATCCACAGATTGTTCTGATTACCGGGCACACCTCTAGCCTCAGGTCTGCTACTGGCGGTGTTATTCAGGGCAGTTTTGGGCCCCCTTCTTTTCCTCCCATACATAAGTTGTTTCCGACAATACTTATTGGCATGCCGTTTTCGTTTGCGGACAACGTTGAGATAGTCCACACGTTTTCGCTTGACAACCTCAGTACTACCATCCATAAAGTCTCCGCTGACTTGGCCTCTTGATGAAAGGTGCTCAACCTTGGCGATGAAATTCTCCGCTGATGAGTGTATTTTTCTTACCCACAAATGTCAGGTCCCTGCAGGTTCCTCATACATCTGCGGTTCACCCGTCGAGAGCCAACTCCTAGTGAGGAACGTTGGTTTGAGTTGTTCTCGCTTATTTAACTTCCCCGAACATGCCATTCAAACGGCGAAGGCTAAAATGTGTCTCGTTCTTTTGTTCAGGTCATTTCAACTTGGAGAGTGCATTTATAACATTGACGAACTACATGCCAGACCCCTTCTCGAATATTTCGCCTTAATCTTCTCTAGTATGCGAAAATTTGGCAGGACTATTATTGAGTGTACCCAGGAAAGATTCATACAGCATATTATCGGTTGGTCGTCGAATCTAAACTGTAAGGAACGATATTTAAATCTGAAAATCGAGCCACTATGGCTTTGTTGCGGCAGGCTCAACCTGGTACTTTTGTATAAGCCTTTGACTAGAAAATCTCATTCCTCCAACCAGGTATCCTTCTTCCCCCTGTACTGGGTATTTTTTGCTGCATAATAGGCAGTAAACTGTTACCACGCCTTATCCCAGAAGTGTTCTAAGCTCAAGGTTTTTCTCTCCACTTACTCCAGAATCTGGAATAAACTCCCTTCGCACATCAGATATTCTCGGTCAAAGTTCGCATCCGTGCACGCTATAAATGAATTCCTTTCTGTCCCAACTATTTTGCGTTTAATAAGCGTTCACATAACCAAAATCCAAGCACATGGGAAAGGCCTCGACATCAAAGCCACTACCCTGCTTTTTCGAACCATCTTGCCTTCCAAGATCATTTGAATTTTTTCCTTCTGGATGCTGACCGTTCTAGAATTATGAATGCTCTGTTTGATCGTTTTCCTTTAGAATTCGCCGCCGATCTATTCAAAACAAGACCCCGTCCGCTAACAGTTTTTTCTTATCGACTAAGAATATCCTGCCAATTTCGCTCCCGTTTACCACATTTTGCTCAAAACCGTCACTTGTGCGCTCCAAAAGTCGCTTCTGTCTCTGTTTATCCCCGACTTTCACCTTTCTAAACAAATCCTCCGGGATTTATTCAAGGTAATTCTGTGCCATCTGATCTACTCCTACCCGTCTCCCCCAAACACTGCTGTTTTCATGCTCTACCTCTACACAGCTCTCTGCCCCTCTTTTTATTTATATATAGATATATATGTATATATTTTCATATTTCCCCTGCATCCACCTGGTCCTTGTCGGCCAGTTCCCTTTCCCCATCTCTCTGCCCCTCATGTTATCTGTCCATTAATGTACGTCTGTACTTCACGTTCACCGTTTCTCGATCCTTCCGAATCACTTTTGCCACCTGACCCACTCCTTATGTTTTGTATTGATTGCCCCCCGTTTCCGAATAGACAACGTACTATTTATTGCAATGTAACATACTTCACGTCTATCCAGTCCCTTGCCATATATAGCTCAATTTTTTCTCCCTTTATTTCCTTTCTTCTACATCGTTTCTAGTTACCGTGGTTCCTCATGCCGATTTTCAGTCCTCCTCATATAAAACTCTCAGGTCCCAGTCTCCTCCATCTGGCTCAGCCAGCTCCTCCGTTCGATCTTTACTTTCAAATTCACCGGACATATTTAAACCTATCCCCGGGTTCACTTAAATGTCCTCCGTTATTCCTTGGTGAAAATACGTTTCTCTCCCTCTCAATTCCAGTTTGGGTCTACCTGCCTTACGTTAGCCTTGTGTATTTCAAAAATGTTTACATATTTTGTCAGTCCGCTTTGTGGCTTTTCAGAAATTCATTCATACTCCTGGTATGCTTCGGGCTCCTCCGAAATAAACTAATACCTCTGTTGTTATTTTTATTGGAACTCCACATTAAGTAGCGAATGTTCGATTCATGGTTCCTAAATACCATCCGTAGTGGGCAGCATGACACTTTAAGATCCCCTTCGTGAACGGTGTTACAGTGCTATCTATTAAACCCCATAACGAAGGCTGTTGATAGCGATAAATCTACCACCGTTACATACCTCGACAAGATCAAGGCTTTCGACGGTGTCCCGCCCTCTGTTTTACTGACCAGATCCAGACTTCACAGCCTCTTCCGCTCCTAATTACTGAGGCGAAAACCACATCCGTCAAGTTGGTCACCGGTGACTTTCATTGACGGATATATCTGACAACCTTCCCCAGTTATCGGTCGGGTAATATAAGGAAGTGCACTCAGTCCCTGCTTTTTCTTATTTACATCAGTGATGTACGTTCCATTATGCACCACGGTACTTCATTGCCTTTTTCAAAAACAAGGATCTTTTTTAGTTTCCTCAATGAAAACCTGAAAAATATGCCGCTTAGAATATCTGTTGACCAAAGTGACCCGGAGACTGGTGAACTGCTTGCGCACAAACTCCTCAAACTCGACCAGCTGCCATACGGGCTTCAGAAGCTAAGTCAACCCGGCAACTGTGCCGCTGTACCGACCGCACATTGTCCCTAAACCCGTCAGTGAGGGACCTTGAAATACAACAACGGCCTATTTTCCAACTCCCGGAATATGTTCCATTAGGTCGCGAAGGCCGCGAAGATGAGAGGTCTCCTTCCCCGTTCAATGAACTACAGAGAAATAAGCTCCCCATGTACTTCGCCCATGCCCGACGTCATTCAGACTACGGTCATGTTACTTATTCAAACATTCTTTAAATCAACCGCGTTTCCGTGAAAAAAGTAGAACGTTCACTTAACAAAACACTTATAAGGTACTCATCGACCATTCCATTCAGGGTTTTGCTTGAACTTATGTCTCGACGCAAAATGGCTAATACCTAAGGCTCTATCCACGCCTCCTAAGTGGATCTGTGACGCTTTCTCTAATGGGACAATAAGATTCTCTCTACCAAAGTCTTTTCGTTTGCCTTACAAGGACCTCAGACTGGCTACACCCCATTCTAAGCTGGTGAACTGAACCGACATTTTTTGCCAAATGCTCAAGGCTATGCAATAAACTTTCTCCTGGCATTTGCGAGTATCAGTCTACATTTCAATTGATTGTCACTCCGAAGTAATAGCTGTGCGCAACCCAGAGGGGACCCGAGGCTCGAAGACCTTATGAAAGTCTAGAGCCGTGAATGAACTCCACCAAATGCACTTCTCAAAATCATTTACGTGTATTTGATGACTTGAGTATTGTTTCAGCATTACATCCGAGCAGGCCGCATTTCTATCTTCCTTTCCCAAATTTCCACTTTTGAGACGTAGTTGATATTGATATTCTTCTTTATGCAGCCAGATGTATGTCTGTTGGGCTCCCGAACATGGACGGCCTTAAACGTTCGGTATTTCACTTCATCTTCGACTCAACATTTTGCTACTCTCATCTCAGTATTCATAGATTTCGTGGTAGGAATCATTCCAAAACTGTGACTAACGCTTGATCATGTGGCACTACTAGGCAATTCGTCCAAAAGAACATCTCTGTGCAAGGAGTAAAATGATCATCGTAGCACTGAGTATTTCGTTGGGAAAAATCATCCGGTACGGTGAATACCGGTTTGCAACATCAGAAGTCTGATCGATTTGCCAAAAAAGGGTCCCAAAGTCACATTCCATGCCCTCGAGACTTGAAAACCATTACTGGTAAAATTCTTTCGTTAAGTTAACCAAGAAGCCTTGCCGGAGCGTCTTTTAGATAGCAGTCTCCGTCATCCCACTTCAGATCCAGCAAGAAACTAAAGCATTCCTCACGACGCCTGGTTGTACTGCTGGATGTAACTGTGTGTTTGGTGAACCGACTTATTTTGTAATTTCTCTCATCACAATGAATGACCAAGGATTGAGTTTTTGCACATGTTGACAGTGGCCTCAGCAGAAGCTCTCGTGGAGCTGTCTTTGTTCATCACAATCGGGTCACCAGGGGTAGATAGATAAATTCAATCTTACTTATCTGCTTAACACGTTACTGGTTTTCCGAACTAGAGCTGTCATGGGCGCCGGCCCCTAAAAAATCGCCCGTTCGGGCTATATGCAAGATTTTCCCATATAAGTTAACCACTCTGTACCCATCGACGGCGTTTACCTTTCCATGGGTTGTGTGGAACATTGCCCGGATTATCTTAGTGGAGTGTTGTGGGGCACTACTGTCACGGGCAGGCGGTCCACGAGCAGTGAAAAGGATTAGTAAGGGCGCGTAATGGTGAAAAGTTTCATGAAATTTACGAGATTTTGCACATACGAAAGCCACCAAAAGCTACACTGCGGACCAACTGGTGTCTCCTTGCATACTAGCCTCCCTATATCACCAAACCCTGTGTCTGAGCAAACGACGGCCCATAGGTTGCCTGTTATCTCATCACCCACCAATACCATCATTTGCCTCCGCCAAACCTCTCCAAGTAAATACGGTGAAGTGCTTGGTCTCGTTTTGAATGTTATTCTGAATATCACGGTGATTTCTGCGACAACGTTGCTCACTATATTCCATCTTTAACTCCTTGTCTACCCCTTCAAGCTTTCCCAAAACAAGTCGCGCCTCGATATTCTGGAATGAGAATCCACCGAATGGTGAGAAAAAACAATGCTAAAAGGGGGTACGTATAATAGGCTTATTTATAAGGTATAGGTTCCGTCATCAGTTAAGAAAAAAAACCTCTGATATTAGTTTTCCCTTCTTCCTTCCATTTTAAGTATCTTTCTACATCTGCGACAACCGTAACTGTCACCTTTATTTTCCAGCACCCCGCCCATGCTAGCCTGTCTCCGTTTCTGGAAAACACATTTCTTACACTGACCGTTCCATACAGAGGTGTCTCGACGGTATTTCAGAAGTCTAACACTGGTATTATTATTATTATTCAGTGTTAATTCCGGTGTCTCCCAAGTTAACTCCTACCCACCGACTCGTTCTTTCATTTCCTTTGGTCCTCTGTTTTGATGCCCATATTAGACCAGATCTCCGATTCTTTCAGACTCCGCCAACTGTTTCGTTCACGGACAGCCATTGGGCATGTCCCAATGTATTTTTACGCCATTCCTTTGAATACTGCAAAGCCAACTTTCCGTTATAACACTCTCTCATTAGTTTTCACATCTGGTCGCTTCTCTGCTTCGTATTTCAAATTCAAGCTTATCTGTATTTATTCCCTAGACGTTTCCCATTACTTCTGTAAGTCTCCTTCTAGGTAAATCCTACTTTTGCTGACAATTAGATGATGAATGATCTGTTATTATTTTTCTCAATGAGTGATATTCACTGAATTCATGCGTCTTGCCGAGCACCCAAACTAAGGTTTTGAAACAGACGATTATCAATAACTTGATTATACACCTTCACGTCTATTTCGACGACAATCGAGTGGAATATTCCTATCCTACTCAAATCAGTGTTTACCAATACCGATATTCTTATTTCAGTTCTCTGCACTCCCCTTTGTAGTGCGTTCATAGATTCACCACCGCGGTAGTTCTGCAAAATCTGATTGCGTACAGTTGTGTGAGTCTCGGCTACCTGTCGGATGCATGCAATTAATGTTATTATTGCTGCTCGGAAACTGAAAGCGGGTGACCTCAAACCCGTTTGCCCCCTCACAGGAAACTTCTGCTATCAAAACAGCCTTCATTCTCTGCAGACCATGCGCTTGGTGTGGATAAACTTACATCGGATTCCACTATATATCCTTGGGTTTACCCCGGTGGACTTAAAAAGACCTCCATAATTGACCTCACACCCTCTATCTGCGAGGCCAGTAGCGGTCCGTACAACCGGTGCTAGCTTTTCAAGCTTGGAAGAAGCACGGGGGAATGTGGTGGGTGTAAAGTACATGCGTGAAAATCCTCCCCAGCAGTTGTCGTGTACTTGTATCGTTGAGACTATGCTCTTCATTTTATTGACTCTCGAACAAGTAAAACAGGCATCAATCACTACACTTCAACATTTGCTTATATTTTGCTCACTTGAAATAACATAATTTTGATTCAAAATTTGACTTTCGTGATGGTGGTACCTGACTTTGACTTTTGTTGAACTCAGGTCCTCGTTGCCAGACTTTGTGGCCGTATAGTTGATGTTTGTACATATTTATGTGCGCATAACTTGCTAATCCAGTACCGTAGAAACTACGAATCAATTTTGTTCTGGTTTTAGAATTCGTTTTGCATTGACTACGCATTACTCACAGTTGGAACTACCGTTACAGTGGGTTCAACCTATCCCAGTCGCTAGCATACACGAGAAACAAACAGCACTTTGGAAGAAGTCGTAGACGGTTACTCAAAAAAAGATGTATCACTGCGGGCACATAGCGGCCTTGGGCGAAGGCCTCGTCCTTGCTTGCATCCGTTTCCTGCTTGGGGGTTGCTGCTGCCCCAGGGGTTTCCTCGAGAGTCGGAGTGTAGATGAACTCCCCGTTTATGCTGGAAGTTACGCAGCTCTCCATTTTACACACATGTAAGCATGGTTCACCACATTATTGTGAGGTTGCCGCCTCTTCTACTAATGCCCAGAGCTTCCAGATCGCCAAGCAAAGCCTTAAAATCAACCAAGGACCAGCTTATTCCCCAGATTTTGAAGTCATCTGCGTAGATGAAGAACGGTGGTCGGAAAACGGGTGGTGCACATTTCATATGAGCTGAAATTTACCGCGGCCCTAAAAAGGCCTCCTATAGCACTCCGCAGGAGGCACTGAAAAGATGGAATATCGGCTGCGCAGCCCCCGTAGCAGTTCACCGTTCGAGAACTCTCCAAACCTGTGAATCAGTGGATTTTCGACGCCAAGAGCCTCGAATTTGTGCAATAATAGTTCATGCGGCACCCTGTCGGAAGCTTTGCCGGAATCAACAAAAACTGCCTCCTCGCGGGGCGGCCTTGAGGTCTCAGCTTCTTACGGGCCTTCACGGACGTGGAACAGATTGGATAAGCACGAACACATCCTTTTAAATCAATGTTATTTTGAGCAAAGCGTCTGCAGTATCCCAGGGTTTTCGCCGAGGCCCGAAGTGGCTAAACCTTCCAGCTTCCTCTCTTTTGTGAGCTTATGCGCGCAGGACGATATTTAGTGGCGGACTCCTTGGAGCCGGCTTTAAGCCGGGAATTAATGACGGCCTTAGTCATACCCCTTTGTAGTTCTCCGGACAACACCCACAATTAAAATGCTTCCTGTGACCAGCTCCCGAAAACTTTGGAAAATAGGTAGACAAACGTGAATCCAAAAAGCAGACCAAAACTGATTCATGCTTTCTGCAAACCGGATTGTGAAACTAGCAAATTAAGGAATATGGAATCCTCAAATATTATATCACAATGATTCAACAACAACTGAAGTCAAAATTTGGCAGGACGAGTGCGCGATTCACACAATACCAAAACGACTCACATTCAAAAGGTAATAATGCTTTGAAAGCGACTAAGTAAAGTTTGGTGTATCAGTGTGGCGGCGGGAGAAAACACAAATGAATTTTTCGTTATCCAAGGATTTTACAATTCCGAAGTAGTACAGCCATTTCGGAGGATATTCCTTATTTGGTTGTGACATCATTCACTACAACAATCCGAGCATAACAATAACAAATAGTTGGAGTTTGGGCCCTGGTTGTCCTACCCGTCCGCACGCTGTTTACGTCACAGATACACACCAACGATGGAGACTGAAGTCTGCTCAACAGTGTACTATACACAACCATACAAACTGCAGTAGTTTAGCCAACGAACTGAGCCTTTGCAACGATTTGCCACTTCCTTCTAGTCTATAGTTGATATTTTCCAGTAATCGCCGATTAGGTGTACAGTCATGAGTGAAAGTAGCAAACTTGTGGGGGGTTCCAAACACACCGGGACTTTTGAACATACGGGCCTTCAGGTGTATGTAGGTGAGTATGAGCCGGTGGATACATGGAAAAACTGTAGGAATATGTTTAATTGTTCCCGTAATTATCAGTTACAACTTGAAGACACAAAATAATGCAGTGACACTCTGGAACATGGCACTAAAGGCGGAAATTACTAGAGAATATGAGATATTTGTCTCACGCCGCTGTGTGTTTCTGTGTAGACTGTGTATGGAATCGGTAATATATATAAGAGAGCAATAGGTAATCTATGCGGACAGTCGTAGTGTATTAAAGATTTACGGAGCTTCCGACTTCTTGAGGTCCACCTTCACCCTCAGGCCGGCGAGTCTTTCTGATGTCAGGATCATACCCCTCCCTCCTTGATTTTACTGTAAGGGCACGCACCAGTATATCATGCCGTGCGCGAAACTCCTTGACTATTCGAAGTTTCCATTCCTTATGACGTGTTAGTTTTTCAAGTGTGACGGTAATTCATTTCCATCTTGAGTGACGCACAGTCATAATGACGAATTCCAAAGTCAAACCAGACTGATAGCAAACTATTTGGTGCCTAACTCCAAAGTATCAACGTAAAATTATGACCCGAATACCTCAACTGCATGGTTCAAAAGGAGAACAATTAAAACCAAATTTTAACAAAACCTACGGCTAAAAACGGTGGCAAGTAAGTTAGAGGTCAAGTTAGGAAGGTTTTAGGGCACACATAAGTAAGATAAAGGGATAAGTTAAAGCGTAAAGGTTTGTGTGTGCTGTGGAATGTGCTATTACCAACAGATAAATCGCATAACTTAAACAAAGCAAGTTTATGACGCTAACCGGGGAGGATTCCTAAAGGTACGCGCTGCGCCGTCAGCCTAATCCCTCGAGAAAACGGCCAGTGTCCAAGTGAGAAGTAAGTGCATTGGTTCACTCTAACCTCTAAGGGCCCTGACACTAGGAAATACTTCTCATCCCAGGTTAATTCTGCTGATGGCTACCGCAGGCATCCTGGCCACACTTTCTAGCAGATCCACTCCAAGTCTTGCTTTTTAAAATTTTGTGTGGCCAAGCTAAAATATATTATCGATATTTGGAGGCACGAGCTTCGACAAAATGCAATGAATAAATAGGTTTGGAGAGTTTCAGGGATAAAAAGGTTCGTGGGTAGGAGTAAAACAGCCAAACAAGGCCGGAGATTTCGAGGAAAGGAAATAACGACGGTGTGTTTGGAGGTCAGGAGGTTTAGTTTCTAGTGTCGAAACCATTTTGGGAATGCCTGCGTAACAAAATGTGTATCAGCACGAATGTTAGCTGAGAAATAATTCAGTACAGATTTCCTCGGAGACAAAATTCTTTCTACCAAAGATTACTTAATCGTTAATTTAAATTTCAAGTGGTCCCAAGAGACTGTTTTAAGTCGTGGGTTCGTTTGAGGCTTTTTGGAACCAACTCCGTTTTATCAGGGGCAAACCGTATCAGACTGAGGAACAGATGTACTTTGAGGATTATGTGGTAAGATCAGTTACTAGGGGATATGCGCAAAGACAAACGAAATGGGAGTAGCTCCAGTCGGCGACAAGAGCCCAGAAATATACTTCATCAACCTTAGGTCTGTGTTGGAACGGTCTCGTCGGAGTTGTTCATGAGACCGTTCTTTTATAGTAAACTTAAACTACGGACATCTTACGTTGCACTGTAGGTAGTTACTGCCACTACCGTGCAAAAGAAGTCACTGACTCTTGTAAAATGATCTTTTATCACTCCAGCAAGCTTTTCATTTCCTACAAGTGGCTCTGCACAAGGACGATGGCATTGTTCGATCCACAACTCTTCGGTGGCTTACTCCTGACGAAGCTGAAGTGCAAGCAAACTCCCTCTCCCAGCTTTTCTGGGAATCCTTCGTTGATCGACTGAATCGTTTCTATCCCGCAAGTCCCAACTACAGCTTCCAAAGTTGCTCCCTTAAGTTTGACCACCGTACCAACAGATCATTAAGAGTGAGACCCGGTTCATCAAGAGGATCCGGAACAATCGGTACCAAGGATCTATTGTTCAAATTTCATCCTTCTTCAGCTAATAGGTTATTAAGCATCTCATCGTCGACATTTTTGTCGGTAGACCAGAGTAGTGGGTATTGTCTCGGCCTATCTTATCAGTTTTCCAATAACGCCCCTGGGATGACTGGGATATGGTGGCGGAAGATACGATCGCTTTCCTTGAACCACCGTTCTATCTCATATTTTGCTTAGTACGAGAGGATCTGCCACCTTTTTGAACCCTTTAATTCTCCGCCGAAATTGGAATGATTGTCTGAAGGTTTCTTAGGAAATCTCGTCTGGCGATGAACCATTGAAACACCATCAGGAAGGAATCACTGGTCACTTTACGTAATACCTCAAGATTAACTCTTGATTATACGCACTTTAACAGGAAACCATAACTCCTCTGGGTTCCGCATTATTTTGGGACAAATAATGGATTAAAATAATCAATACTTGTCTATACTGGAGGGCACCATTCCAAATGAACTCTTTTGTCTGAAACGGGGCTAACGTTCTTTCCTTTAAGGCCGCATTTCGGCAGCGACATGTTGATTACCTATCACTCACTTAACTGGTCCCTGGGCTACCCAAAATCGTCGGCAAGTGCTATGCGTAAGCTTGTTTAAAACAGCAAGCCATTTTTTCCTTTCAGGTGGTCCATTAGACGTCTGGTGAGGTGGCGGTTGCTGAGACCTCTCGAGAAGCGTTTCATTCTGTACTCCAGGTTTGAATTCATCAACTTCCCCAGATTTCCAGTGGCCCACTGGCCAGAACAGATACTTAATCTGGGGTGTCACCATACAAACGTTTGCTTCGCTTTGGGTTGTGGTCGGTCCTAGTTAGCTTGCGGGTCTCGAATGAGAAAGTGGGTAGCTGGAGTGGACGCGAACATCAATATCAGCTTGGTTCAACAGGCCCGGCAGTACTGCTCCCGCATTCAACCTGGCTTTTGTAGTTTGCCTTTCTAGTCGTCGACAGTATATTTTATCTAGTCCACCGGATCAAAGCCCAACGTGTTTTAGCCCGACCGTAGAAATAACACAGCATCACCGATAGGCCTACCGTTCCCGAAGAATTGGTGACCGGGATAATCTGCTTCTTTTCAATATCTCCCTTTGCGAAGTTACTTCTTGAGTAATTCTCGCCAAGTCTTCTAAGATGCGACTAAGTAATCCGACCTTCTGTCCCATTTGGAAAAGGTGCAGTGTTTCGAATTCTCTCCATTGGAGGCCATCCGTGTTACTAGCGAATTGCACGTTATGTCGCTGATCGGCTTTGGTCAACTCGCGAATCCCTGTGGGTAGATGGCTACAGAAATGGCAAGACAAGTGCTAGTGTTACTTACCTTACTTATCAGGATGGATCATTCCACCAAAAGATTGATTCCCGTTCCACCTAGTCGAAGTTCTCCCCAATCAATTTGGCTCTTCCCACGGCCAGTGTTGTTGCGACCAGTCTTGACCTCGAGAAGCATACCGTATTTAGTAGGCCTATTCTTGTATTCGGGACAACCCTCTGAAAGTGCCATCCGCAATTTTCATTCATCCGACAGCCACAAGGCACTGTCCTGCGACCCACTTTCGGTCATCTGAAAACAGATGGAGTCACTCGTTTTGCGCCCACTTGATTTGCATCCGGGGCATTGGTATCCTGACTTCTCCGGGATGGCGTGCACTGCGAAACCAGTCACACAGTTGCTTTTCCCTGTCATAGCTGAGTTCATTTTAGCCCGTCCTCCCTGAAGTAACTATTAGGACGAGCTCTTCTAAGGTGGTATCTATGATGGGGCGAACTTCTGAGGGTCACGGAAACCTGGAAACGGAGATAGAGCCCCTCGCAGCTTAAACGATTGTTTCTGTAGGACAAACTGGGACATGATTTCATCACTTTTGGCATTTCGCTGAGCTAAAAATGTGCGTTCCCTCTGTCACTTTGCCCCCAAAAACTCCCTCACGGTTGCCTCTCTCCGGTTCGAGGATAGTATTTACCCCCTCACCACGCAAATATGATTTTATGGGCCTAAACCTCCTTGCTTTTAGAACGGTCGTCACTTCAGTCATGTGTCGAATGGCAACTAAGGGGTCGGCCAAGAAGCACAGGAAATCTTTAATATAGAAGTGGGTCATCGCTTTTTTTGGTAGGCTATTTGTGTCAACGAAGCTTCTATGGGTCTTCTTGAGGGCAAAATTGGGGCAGAATGGCAAGGATACCCCTCCAGGTGGATGAACTGTCGGTCCACACCCCTCTGGCTCCCGGCCTATGTGGACAATGGGCCCGACCAAAAAGGTACGACATAGATGAGGACAGCCTGAACGCCGCGTTTATTCATCCTTCATCGGATACCCTGCCATATTATTTTCCCTCTGTTTCCTTGGATATAGAGCCATTTTCCTCAGAAGTCTTCAAGCTCCTTCGAGCCTCTCAACACTTCCAAATGTTTTGAGTGTACTTTCTCTCTTTCTCGTTCCTCTGATCTCAATGAGCAATCAATCATCAACGGTGTCCCAATTTCCAGGGCTGACTCAGTCAAATACTTAGGCGTCACAATCGGTGTCAATTTACATTGGTCTTTTCAAATTCTTGATTGTGTTAAAAAACTGCTTATACTGTCTTTTCGAATTCGTAGGCTAAGACAGTTCGGTGCCACGTAGGCTGTCGTTCTTCCTTTTGTCCATCAATGTGTTCTACCAATCTTATTCTACTGCTCTCTCATAATCTTTCCTGGTCGACTCAAGAAAGGTTTAATGATTCTACGCCGCGGATGAGCCTCTATCAGTCGTGTCTCTCTGATTTCTGTGGGCTGTCTTATCTCAAAACTTTGTGATTTGCATAATACAGACTGTGAAAACGTCGCCAAGAAAGTTCTTGCGGACACCACCCATCCCGTGTACCGTGACATATCTGCATGCCGTTTTCACCCCTCCACACTTTCGAAAATTTAGACTCATCCCATCCGGCATAAATGTTTAATGGAACTCTGAAGCATCCTGCTTGGCACGTTTTCTGGTCGACATAATAAAAGTCACATAGGAACTTTGCACTAACCTCGGTGGCTGGACCAGTTTTATTTCTAAATAACCCATTTTTGACGAGTATTTCAGCGTGTCAGTGGTCAGTTTCCCTCCTATCGGCTGAAATGTGATTTTTTACTTGCTAACTTCTTCAGTACGATACAATCCAATACAGCACAATACAATTCCTCCACTCTTTAATTGTGATCCCACCAAGATGCGACCAATAATTTGAAGCTCACCTGCTAACTTGCGGGATCTTATCGGTACCTCTTCGCGGCGAGTGATTTCAGGTTTTTTCTTCATCGTTGCTGATATAAGAAGCCAGCAGTGAGCGCAGCGTGGTTGACTGTAGGACCAGGACAACGTTTACCACGCACACTACCAACGGAAATTGGCCTCTTGTTATAACGTTTCCCTGAAAATTCCTTCCCCATCAATGGGGTGCCTGATCCACTGTCTAAGAGGGTCAAAGCCTCTACTATCCAGCCGGGGTTTTCATACAGACTTCTATTGATCCCAGGCGCACAGGTTTCCTGACGTCGCCCGATATGGTGCAAATTACACTTGGACCCAGGCCTTGTCAGAAGCCAGTGCTTTGACGTTTGCAGAGAATAATATTTCCCTTGGCACCCACCTTAGCAGAAACTCATCTCCATTCGGCATTCCACCGCTCGATGAGAAAGATTGAGGCAGATGAAGCTAGCGCCCAAGCTCTCAGCTATGTTTTAGCTTTTGTCAGCTTCCACGTTCCAGAGAGAAGGATACTGCGGGGCCGTCTAAAGCTACACACAACTTGTGTGCCGAGTTCCTACACTCGCTGGCTAGCGTGTGTTCGCCCAAGCCCAACCTCTACTGGCATCCCTGGTCCAGCATGGAGATGGCATCGAACCCTGGGTAGCTCGCCGTGTCCAAGCACAGTTTGACTGGAACGAAGGTTGGCTAATTAAGCTTGGCTGCTTGTAAACTGCCTCAGGCTCTGTAACAGCCGGTCGTGGAAAAAACCCCTATTTCCCTCGCGATTCAGTGTTCTTCCCAACATCACTCATTTGCCTACACTGTTGACTTGTCTTTACGAACTGGTTGTTTTTCTGGACCAATTGTTGTTTGTTCGCTCCCAGAGCGCTACTTTGGCACATCCTTGTTCAGGACCTGCGTGACGCACGTGCTGTTTGCTCACACGCTGCTATTCGGTTTCTCGTTGTTGAGTCATTGTGATCGTATTATTGAGTATCGTAGAATATCACGGATAATCGTCTTTTGATTTCGGGATCCGTTGCGAATTTGGCTACGCATTGCTCGAACGTTCGTTACAATACTCAATAGATCGATTTGGAACGAGGAAAAACACGCAAAATGCCAAGAAAAGGATCAAAAGCAGTGGAATCCGGACAGGAAGTAACACCGCAAGTCTCTGGGGAGGTTTTGGGTACATATGATTCTTTAGTTAATGCTAGATCGCCTAGTCCTGTCAGTGCTAGTTCACGTGTTAATGAGAGCAATACTGATCGTAAGGATTTCGATTTATATAGGCTGAGAATATTAGACCTAGAGCAACAGTTACTATCGGCTAGACTACAGGCGCAGGAAGCACAGAAGAAGTGTACTCAGAAAGAGCTTGGGCATGAGACCAGCGACTTCGACACTTCCGACAGATTAGGGTGCAATAAGGTAGGGAACCCTACACCGGTCGCCGGCTACAAACCACCGTCGATCGATCTGCCTAGAGTGGAGTTAACGGTTTTCGACGGGTGAGATGAGCAATACTGCAAGTTTCTCAAGCAGTTCGAGACGTTCGTTGAAAATTAGGTAACCGACCCTGGGCAAAGACTTCTCTATCTTCCTCACTACTGCCGAGGCCGAGCAAGAGAAGCTATCGACGGGCGCACCATGCTCGACCCAGAACAAGGCTACACAAGGGCAAGAAAGATTCTGAGGGACTTGTTTGGCCAACCTTTCAAAGTAGCCCGTAACCTAATAGAGGGCGTGATGGTAGAGGCAAAGAGAACCAAGGGCGACGTCCACACAACGGCCGACCTGGTGATTAAGATGCAGAACTGCTCAATAGCCCTCGACCATTTAGGTTACAGGGCTGACCTAGACGCCATGCCCACTTTGGAAAACATAGTCCGTCACCTCTCCCGAACTACAGGGTCGGTGGGCGGAAGAAGCAGAACGGATAAGCCGAAGCGACAGAGAAGCCAACTTCGAAGACCTGACCGAATACTTGGACAGGCAAACGAAGATAGCTGACAGCAGATTCGGCCGACTCATCCGGGACAGCAACCGAGCAAACAAGCCCGGTACTAGCCAAGTCCAAACCCCTGTACGGGAACATCCAAAGTACCAGCCTTGGACCAATACACACGTCATTTCACGAGATGCTACGGCGCAACCCAACTGCAGATCCTGTGGTACTAGCCATGGCCTACCAGAATGCCCCAATTCGGCAACGCCACAATAGACGAATGGTGGGGAATGGCGAGGATGGCAGGAGCATGTTTTATCTGTCTCAACACCACTCACCGGGCAGCAGCCTGTAGGACAAGGAATCGATGTGGTTACGAGGGCTGCACGGGAAGACACCATCGGCTGCTGCATCAGGCGAGAGTACCCATATCCGAGGCGAGTGCCAAGCCCTGTGTGATTTGTTCAACGTCACGATCTGCCAGTAAACCGGTACGTTTAGGCGTAGTGGCCGTGGGAGTAGTGACTCTGACTGGGATAGTCAAAGCGTTGGCTTTCGTTGATAGTGGATCCGACACCACTTTAGTGAAAGAGCGGTTTGCCGACAAACACCAACTGGCTAAATGTGCGACGTCGTTGGCAGTGAGCACGGTGGGAGGAACACAGGTAATGACTGCCGGTAGATTAGGGCTGCAACTCATCTCTCTAAACAGTAACGAGGAAATTGAACCAACGGAGGCATTCACGTTAGCGGATCTCCCCATGCGAGCACCAAGGTCGGTGAACGCAATCTTGACAAGGTGGCCCCACCTGCAGGATGTAACCGTTGTAGACTGGGAAGATGATGAAGTGGATCTCCTCATCGGCTGCGACGTGCCAGAACGCATTGGGTGCTTGACCAGAGAGTGGGCAACTGCCAGGCACCTTATGCCGTACGCACAGCTCTGGGATGGATGTTATACGGTCCAGTAGGGGTACGCGGTCTCGTGAATTACTTATCCGCCGAAACGGACAGCATAGAGTATCATGTGCAACGGCTGTATGAAAAGGAGTTTCATGACATTGGAGACGAAAGACCGACGTTGTCTCAAGAGGATCGCTCCGCTCTGCAAACGGTAAGGCAAGGCACTAGAGGCCTCAAAAAACAGTTCGAGGTTCCCCTCCCATGGCGCACATTGGTCGACCCGTGGACTGATAACAGAAATTATGTTCTCCAACGATTACTACGACTAAAAGAACGCTTCATTCGAGACCAGAATCTGTGGGAACGATACGCGGATTTGATGATGCGAAACGAGGCCCTCGTTTACGTTGAAAAGGTGCCTGTTAACACCGACAGAAAGAGAGGTATCTGGTACCTGCCTCACCACCCGGTTATCAACCCCAAGAAACCCAATAAACTGCGGGTGGTTTTCGACTGTGCGGCCAAGTTCCAGGGCAAGTCGTTAAACGATCGCCTACTACAGGGGCCTGACTGGACCACACCACTGATCGATGTTTTGTGCCGTTTCAGAGTGGGTAAAGTGACTTGGTCTGCCGACATTAGGGAAATGCTCCATCAGGTGGAGATTCCGGTAGGAGAACGAGATGCTTTGCGTTTCCTGTGGTGGGAAGGCAGCGACCGGGACAACGCAGTGGTGAATTATAGGATGACCGTCCACTCCTTCGGAGCCATATCGTCACCATTTTGTGCGAACTACGCCCTCCGAAAATCAGCAAACGAACATGGTGATCTAGTACATCGGACGGTGGTAGAAAGCGTCAGCAGGAACTTCTACGTCGACGACTACCTTGGGTTATTCGATGATGTAGAATCAGCTCTAGAGCAGTTCAGGGGTCTGACGAGGTTGCTGGAAGAGGGCGGCTTCCATCTAACTAAATGGATGTCGAACGCTTCAGAAGTGCTGAAGGTCATCCCGCATCACGAAAAGGCCAAAAGGGTAAGAGATTCGGACGGCTCTCCACTTCCTATCGAGCGCACCTTAGGGATACAATGGGACGCGGAAACGGACGATTTTGTTTTCGAACTAAACGTTCCCGAGCTGCCAATAACCCGTCGTGGCATACTATCTGCCGTCTCAAGTTTGTTCGACCCGCTCGGTTTCGTCTCACCCTGGCTGCTACCCGTAAAGATCTTGCTGCAGCGGCTGTGCCGTAAGAAAGTTGATTGGGACCAGGCACTGGACCAAGGGGACCGGCTGGACTGGGAAGAATTTCTGAACACCTTGAAGAAATTAGGGGACATAAGAATCCCACGATGTTTGACCCCTGGAAATACGACACGGACTGGAGAACTACATGCCTTTTCCGATGCATCCGAAGCCGGTTATGGAGCTGTGGTGTACGGACGATGGTGCGCAGGAGATGGACAATATACCACGAGGATCCTGTTCGCCAAAGCCCGCGTTGCTCCACTGAAGTCGATCTCAATCCCACGCCTTGAACTCAGCGCGGCCGTGTTGGCAGTCAGGGTGGTGCAAGCTGTGAAGTGATGTTTCGATCTCTACATTTGGTCGGTGAGCTTTTGGACGGATTCAAAGATAGTACTTTACTATATCAATAACGTCCGGAGCCGGTTTAGTACTTTCGTTGCTAACCGGCTCACGATTATCCACGATGAATCAGCCACGCACCAGTGGAATCATGTCAGGTCTGGCGATAATCCGGCCGACCTGCGCTCCCGAGGTGCGAACAACTTCAGGCAACTGGACACGTGGACGAGAGGGCCAAACTTCCTGCACTTGCCCAAACAGGAATGGCCCGTGTTCGAATTAAAACCCCATACGGAAGTGGAACTGGAGATCAAAGGCGTAGTGATAGCAACCAACGTCGTCGAAGCGTCATCCATTCTAGAGGGCGGAAGAAGTGGGGCCGACCAATAAAGACATGCCATCTCCAAGAGGCGAGCTGAAGCGTTTAAACCCCAAACTCATCGACGGACTGCTGCGGGTAGATGGTAGGCTGACCAACGCCCACCTAAACTTCGACACAAAGTATCCTATACTGCTGCCTGCGAGACAACCTGTAGTAGAGCTAATGATCCAACACGTCCACGCCGTGGAGGGACATGCCGGGGGAAGTCACGTGACAAGCGTCATCCGAAAGCGCCTTTGGTTGTTGAGAGGACGAGAGACTGTAAAACGCGTAATCCGACGGTGTGTGCAATGCAGGAGACGCAATGCCACAGCAGGCAAACAACTCATGGCCCCACTACCAGAATGCAGGGTGACTACGGGCTGGTGGCCGTTCAGTGACACCGGGTTGGACTATTTCGGGCCCTTGTGGATCAAGTGCGGGAAAAGATTAGAAAAGCGATACGGATGTATCATGACGTGCATGAAATCACGTGCGGTACACCTAGAAGTCGCACATTCGATGACGACCGATTCGTTTCTACGGGCCTTGCAAAGATTTATCAACCGAAGAGGCGTACCGGCCGATATATACTCAGATAATGGATCGAACTTTGTGGGCGCTCAACGGGAATTGCAGCGTTGGCACAAGAACATAAACAGGGACGAATTGCAGGATCGAACCGTGGCCTACGGCATACGATGGCATTTCAACCCCCCACAGGCCAGCCACCGAGGCGGCGTATGGGAACGCCTGATCCGGTCCGCCAGACGGATATTGCTGTCAATCATGGAGCAGCAGCCGCCCGACGACGAGACGCTGAACACCGTCATGACTGAGGTGGAGCGAATCCTGAACAACCGCCCCCTGGTTCCAGTATTGAACGGCGACCCCACCCACCTGGCGCTCACCCCGAACGACTTATTGACGTTAAGGTCAAACGAGGGTTTCCAAGGGCCGGTAAACCTTCGTGGGAGCTACCTCCACGGATGGAAGCAAGCGAACTATCTGGCCAAGGTCTTCTGGAGGTGATGGCTGCGGGAGTACCTACCGGCTTTGCGGACTCGACAGAAGCGGCTGGCCAAAACAAGACCATTCAAAGTTGGGGATGTGGTTACGATCGCCGACGAAAGCGCACATTTCAGTACTTGGTCCTTGGGAGTAGTTACGGAAACCATCAAAAGCACTGACGGAATGATAAGAACGGTGAAGGTGAAGACAGCTAACGGAGTGCTCATTCGTGACATACGCAGTATTAACCTACTCGAGAGCAAAGACGGAGGAGCTGATAACCCTGAGGCCTGGTAAACCTTTTCACACCAGTCATCGAGGTGGAAAAAGAAACACCATATACACCACACCGTCTCCGTCAAACACGTTACAGTGCTCGCGGTCTTTCGTTGACATTACAGAAGGTTCTTTCCGATATGTGGTGATGAATGCGATCCCATTGTACATCCCGATACATACACACATGCACGGCCCACTCTACCTCCCGTTAACCCATCAAACATGTGACAGTGTTCGTTGTTTTGCTTTTTGTTGACGTTACTGAATGCCCCTTGCATATATGTAAGTAGCGGAGCTCAGGTCACACACACATGCTACATTTTACTCGTTTTCTTGCCACACGGTCTTTTGTTGACATTGCAGAAAGTCCTCCTTTGATGTGTAGTCATACCTGTGATTTCATTGTACAACTCGGCACACACACACACAAGCACATACATCCAGGACCGGACGGCCCTTTAGGAGGACAACATCTACGTGATCCTTCACGCCCGCCATCGGTCATTTGGTCCCGTGGAAGATGTAGACTAGCCTCACGTCTATGTATCCAATGGGTTAGGTGCGACCAGTAGTAGAACGTTGACGACGAGCGTTAGACGCGCGCATTGACAGCAGGGCCTAGGCAGGTAGAAAGAATCAGTACCTTTATACCGAACCTTTGACACTGCTGAGGATCCAGGAGGATTTTGGTGGGCGGTGTAAGAGCCGGTCGTGGAAAAAACCCCTATTTCCCTCGCGATTCAGTGTTCTTCCCAACATCACTCATTTGCCTACACTGTTGACTTGTCTTTACGAACTGGTTGTTTTTCTGGACCAATTGTTGTTTGTTCGCTCCCAGAGCGCTACTTTGGCACATCCTTGTTCAGGACCTGCGTGACGCACGTGCTGTTTGCTCACACGCTGCTATTCGGTTTCTCGTTGTTGAGTCATTGTGATCGTATTATTGAGTATCGTAGAATATCACGGATAATCGTCTTTTGATTTCGGGATCCGTTGCGAATTTGGCTACGCATTGCTCGAACGTTCGTTACAGGCTCTCACATAGTTTCTTGCCTAAAACCTGGAGGTTTGGTCGATCTCGTCCCATCGAGTTTGGTTGCCAAATCCCTCCCAATATCCCGGGGGGGCAATCAGGTGTGTAGACTATCCGAGCTGCAAACTCTTGATGTCTCCAAGATTTCGCAGGACACTGAGAAATTCTCAGAACATCAAACTTTGTGGTCGTTTTCTCAGTTCGGATCACCCTCGTGAAACTTACCTCCGGGTGTCTAACTGTCTTAGGCTCCCTCTCTCAATAAAAATGGTCCACCTGGCTGGTTAGTAAAAGCGCAAACCGGGTACACGGAATCCTTATTGAAGTGGGCTTTACAGGGGCAGGCAAACAAATTGTTTCCTCCGCCGTAAAGCTCTAACTGGAAATAAAGGGGCTCAAGGGAATATCCGCCAACAAGCCGTCTCATCAGAGGCCACACGGTGAGAAGGCTAAGCCGGGAACCCGCCAGGAGACGATTTCAGGCTCGAAGCTCTGCCCTCCATCCAGGTCACTGGCCTTGAGGGCCGAACTTCGTGTCCACCATCTGAAGTTTTCTTGGCCACTCCGTCTCCCGCCGCAGAAGGCTCCTGGTGTATTAGACCTAGTGCCACAAACCCATGACACACGTAAGAAATGTTCCAGAACCAGAAGTTGCTAATCAGATCATATCAACGGATGAGCCCCGCCCATTCTCAGGCCCAGATATCAGTCCACAACTTTTTATGCTGTGGGCTGCCATTAGGTTATTGCACCAGAAAAGGTATCCGGTGCGGTCATGCAAAACAGGATCACAAACAAGACTCGAAGCAGGGAATCCCGCAGCACACAGAAATGTAGGCCATAAATGTCAGTCAGTTCGTGTCAGAAATTGAGGGAGGTAGGTTGTCCTCTTGGTGTGGTACCCCACGGGTTACTGGAAGTCAAAACCTACCAATCTTCCCAACAGCTTGCCTGGATAAGGAGCCCCAGGTCATAGCCCCAACAGAAATCTCGCTCGCCCTTGACGTTCTTGATTCCGGAGCGTCCATTCTGGGATACTTCATGGTTGGGCAGGACTCCATAAGAGGCAGTGCTGGTGGGGTCATCATACACTACGATAATTCTACCCCTCTTCCCATTGCATCAGCAACTCCAACCCTCTAAATTATTTGGCGCCTTTGGGTTGCCTGCAGATGATTTCCCCAACGGATTAAGTTAGGTGCTAGCCGGAGAATTGACTCTGAGGAAGATTCACAAGAGATTCGCGAAGCCAATCAGAAAATACGGTGGTGGTGAAAAGAGAATAAATGTGACTGCGAAAGATGCAAAAGTTAAAAAGGCGAGGTATTGTATGGTGATTTGCAATGGGTACGGGGTGGGTCTAGTGGGCAATGACGGGGAGCATAAGATAGAAGGACGAAAAAACTATACGAAAAAATGGTAGCTAGCGAGGTACGCTATCAACGGGATTTATGAGTATATGGAGGTACTCAGTGACTGGAGATTAGGGGCTGGCAAGGAAGACTTGGGTGCAGAAGGAAACACTGCCGGCTTTAGCGCTAACAAGGAAGATAGATGAAGGAACCTTGGCAGAGGAAGAATGGTTGAGGCATACGATCTGCAACCAACAGGAATGGGCGCAATGAGGCGAGCAGAGTTAGAGCGAGAGATCCAAAACCGATGCTAGTGGGTAAGGCTGACCGTGCTTTGAACACCCAACCTGAAAAGCACTTTGTGTAGTGAACACTGGAGTGGTGATCCACCAGCCTGATCTCGTTCGCACATCGTTGCAGACGGCCTGCAAGCCAGTTGTGCGTCGGCCAAAGCGAGGGGTCTGGCCGTGCCCCGCACCGTTGGAAATGGCACGAGTGATTAAAGGTGATTGTACAAGGGCAGGGCAACCACGATAAGGGTGCATGATCAAAGATCAGTAAGCCAGGTTGTGAGAACTTGGACACCAGTGCCAACGGAAACAATGTTCGACAGACGGCCACATTGGACCATTATCTGGGTGCACAAGCCAGGGAGATATACAGAACAGTGCCAGAAGTGGCTGACCGGCACCGAAGATCACTGGAAGGAGAAATGAGATATATAAACTCGGTCTAGGTACGCTCCAGCTGAGGTACAACGGGTGAAGCAAACAGGAACAAAAGTGAAGCAAGTGCTCCACAACGCAGCCGGTACCTAATAAAAAATGCGGGCCATGAAAAGTATGACTGCAAAAGGAAACGGATAAGTAAGAGCTCAGAAATTCAGTAAAAAGGGTGAGATTTGACCTAAGGTAAACAACAACTAGAAGAAAAAAGGAAATTATTCATGAAATTTTGGAAACAAATAAGCTGGGACAGAGTGTGGCAGGATCGGGGACGTCATAAAAGTATGCTGGTCTCAGTCAATAAGCCACGTCAAGTGAAAGAGAGAAGAGACTAAATTTTCCAGTCGAAGGTTGCTGAAGAAGTGATGGGAGAATATATACAGTGGGACCCGATGTGGGGAAGAGTCAAGGTAAGTAAGAAGACGTGGAAGAGCTTCGGGTTGAATACCATGCATCTGCTATTAATTGGGGGACAGTAATATATATGTATATTTAGGTATATATAGTGGACCAGTGTGTTGCTAGCGAAGCGAATCCCAAAGCTTTCCTGAGGTTGGTTTCAGAGCCGAAAATGTTATATAATCAAATAACGGCAATGAATCATGCAACAGATGAGGCCTATAATCAGTTTGTGAGGAATAAAACAGTGGTCGCCCTGAAAATGTGAGCGCCTCTGGGAGGACTAATTTTGGAGGGAGATTGGCAGGATATTCTTAGTCGATAAGAAAAAACTGTTAGCGGACGGGGTCTTGTTTTGAATAGATCGGCGGCGAATTCTAAAGGAAAACGATCAAACAGAGCATTCATAATTCTAGAACGGTCAGCATCCAGAAGGAAAAAATTCAAATGATCTTGGAAGGCAAG
This sequence comes from Fasciola hepatica, assembly GCA_948099385.1. Classification (NCBI taxonomy): domain Eukaryota; kingdom Metazoa; phylum Platyhelminthes; class Trematoda; order Plagiorchiida; family Fasciolidae; genus Fasciola; species Fasciola hepatica. The sequence continues at coordinate 7,998,444 of CANUEZ040000083.1, forward strand.
ATGGTTCGAAAAAGCAGGGTAGTGGCTTTGATGTCGAGGCCTTTCCCGTGTGCTTGGATTTTGGTTATGTGAACGCTTATTAAACGCAAAATAGTTGGGACAGAAAGGAATTCATTTATAGCGTGCACGGATGCGAACTTTGACCGAGAATATCTGATGTGCGAAGGGAGTTTATTCCAGATTCTGGAGTAAGTGGAGAGAAAAACCTTGAGCTTAGAACACTTCTGGGATAAGGCGTGGTAACAGTTTACTGCCTATTATGCAGCAAAAAATACCCAGTACAGGGGGAAGAAGGATACCTGGTTGGAGGAATGAGATTTTCTAGTCAAAGGCTTATACAAAAGTACCAGGTTGAGCCTGCCGCAACAAAGCCATAGTGGCTCGATTTTCAGATTTAAATATCGTTCCTTACAGTTTGGATTCGACGACCAACCGATAATATGCTGTATGAATCTTTCCTGGGTACACTCAATAATAGTCCTGCCAAATTTTCGCATACTAGAGAAGATTAAGGTGAAATATTCGAGAAGGGGTCTGGCATGTAGTTCGTCAATGTTATAAATGCACTCTCCAAGTTGAAATGACCTGAACAAAAGAACGAGACACATTTTAGCCTTCGCCGTTTGAATGGCATGTTCGGGGAAGTTAAATAAGCGAGAACAACTCAAACCAACGTTCCTCACTAGGAGTTGGCTCTCGACGGGTGAACCGCAGATGTATGAGGAACCTGCAGGGACCTGACATTTGTGGGTAAGAAAAATACACTCATCAGCGGAGAATTTCATCGCCAAGGTTGAGCACCTTTCATCAAGAGGCCAAGTCAGCGGAGACTTTATGGATGGTAGTACTGAGGTTGTCAAGCGAAAACGTGTGGACTATCTCAACGTTGTCCGCAAACGAAAACGGCATGCCAATAAGTATTGTCGGAAACAACTTATGTATGGGAGGAAAAGAAGGGGGCCCAAAACTGCCCTGAATAACACCGCCAGTAGCAGACCTGAGGCTAGAGGTGTGCCCGGTAATCAGAACAATCTGTGGATGATAAGATGAGTAAGATGAGAACCAGGAAAATAGTGGATTGATAACGCCAAACGATCGTAGATTTGTCAAAAGGTGGGGGTGAAGTACACGATCAAATGCCCTAGATGAGTCCAGATAAGGAACGACAGAGGATTTCCCACCTTCATCTGAGCCGGTGACAAGATTCAGAAAATCACACTGACAAGTCACGCAGGGCCGTGAACGGAGGAATCCACGTTGACTGTCATTATTAAGTTTGGGGCCTAATAATTAGTTGACATTGTGATCTTTAACTACTTTTTCCAATATTCTGGATGAGACAGGGGTATGGTTTATGGGGCGATAATTGGATACCTTCTGTAAAGGTCCCTTTTTATGAATGGGGACGATTCCCAAGCGCTTCTAACTAGCAGGCACGGTGTTACCATTAAGTGAAAGAGTGATGAGGTCGGGCAGCAAAAGGGGGAGATCCGGTCCGTCATTGACAAGAGCAACTGGCGGCAGGCTATCGGGGCCTAATCGAGAGGCGGGTTTCCGTTGGATAACAGTTCAGTAATACTCCTGGCATCGAAGGGTATGGTAAGAAGGGCAGAGTCAGAAATGGGTAAAGATGGGGGATGGGCAATGACGGTAGCTGGAGCCATGGCTGAGGCAGACAAAGCATTGGAGGCTTCAGCTATGCAGAGTGGGGAGTAAAAGATTATTTACTATCCAGAATCAGATGTTGGACGTCAGCCTTGATATCAGCGTTTTCAGATTTATGCAACGTAGAAAAAAGTTGCGATTTACTTGGCTGACTCGATGCCTTATATTCTTGGTCACGAAGTCGCAGATTATCTTGTTGTTGAATAAGCGCGAATAAAGATTGAGATTTCGTCGGAATTATGTGGTTGCTGGAGAAGTTTGTGATGCGTCTTGTGGAGTGGCGACACAGGGGACTTTATTAGGTACAGCCTGAGAAGTACAAGATAATTTGTTTAGACAGTCGGAAGAGAAGGAGAGGAAAACATCTACAGCATCCTAATGGTCATGAGTGGGAAAATAATCGCCCCAGCCGTCTGGCGAATGAGTGTTTCTAGAAGAGTCCAATTTTTGCATAGGAATGTATTGTTGGAGGGGTGTACGAGATTGGGAGAGCCATCAAGGGGCAGATGGCAGATAACAACTATATAACCACTGACGGGAAAACTTTGTGCATGATAATGATAATGGTATATTTCTCGGCCATGGTCGAGACGCACGCGCTAGCGCATGATCATGGTGTGACGTGTTACTCGATGAGGTGGAATATTCACAAATTCAAGGTCTGAAATTCGAGAGTATCAGCGATAGATAGACATAGCCAGCAACAGTTTGAATTGATCACTTTACTAATGGTTTGCGCGGCACTTTCAAACCGGTTTCGATTCCGGGCTGGGCGGTGGAGATATCGAAAACCCGTTGGCGCAGTGTCGAGGACGCATTATGAATGAGAATGATGCAAGCTGGGAAACGGAGGCCTGCTAAGGTTCTACAGATGGAGTAAATTTTGAACAAGAAGAAAAGGAAGAAGAAAAAAATTGTAAAGAAGTGTTCTCGGGAAAATCGGTGCATGCGGAGAGGATAGCGATCCATGAAGATGATGCAGACCCTGAATGTCGGATTTACCGGAGTTCAGTAAATGGAATGAGTTTCGAAACGGTGCCGAGACCAATTTCGTGAAAGTGAACACTGGTGGATGTGGGAGAAACAGTAGTCCATAAAAAGGTGAGTTTAGATTCAGGATCAGTAACAGGTAACATTCAGAAATGAGAAAACGCAACTGGAAGTTCATTGAGGAGTGGAGAGTCAATTTCCAACCGGCTACGGTTCGGAGGAAAAGTGGACTGTGGTAACGGATAATAAAGTGTGAAATCTCCGCATGGACTTGTGCGTTAATATGCTGTTACTAACACGTTGGTGGTAGGCGTGTTGTCAGTGGATATCAGATCTAGTACGTTTCCGTTTCTGGTAGTCTCTCAAACATATTGTGTCCGGCCATCAAGATGAATGTTAGTTATCAGATCGATGAGATTAAAAGGAGCCGAGAGAGTAGATCGACAAATTTGAGGGAGATTTAAGTCACCCGCAATAAGCTTGGTTCCGGATAGAAGGAAAATGGGTTATTTGATAGATCTAATGAGAAGTGGAAAAAGGAGCTAGTGAATTTGGTGAGCAATACACGCAGCCGATGTAAAGAACAGTGCTTTGAGCGCTGGTAGTGAACCCGAGAGAATCAGGAACAGAATTGGGTGCAGCATGTAAAAGAGGGGTCGTGGCGTAGACTTCTTTAACATGGGCCGGGCACCCACCACCACCACCCTGGTTCATCCTGTTGTTTTTCAGAAGACTATTTACCACCAAAATAAGTTTGATCACTGTGAGTGCTCACAGACAGCCAGGATTCCGTCATCAAGGTAGTGTAGCAATTACGTATAAGGACGAATTTCATCATGTGCAGGAGTTTGTAGATAATAAAACGTGTGCTGCCAGTTTAGTGTAGGGTAGACTGTTCGGTGCATTCCACGACGCACAGTAGAAGGGCAAATTTAGATACGGTATCCTTCAACTTCAGAATCCCAAACTTTATGTCAAAAATGCTTCAGTCTATGACGGCTGTTCTTTCCGTCGTCAAACCTGCAAAACCAACGGGGTTACCCCATCACTGTTTTAAGCCCGCGGAAGCTTGATAAGCCCATTTTTTCTAGTAACCGGGGTATAAGACGATGGAATATTATCCAAAGAGTTCTTTACTGCACGAGGCTTTTTGAAGTATCAAGAAGACCCTGTGGGTAAGCAGAACCGTAAAGGCAAACTAAATCCAGTTTATAATCTAAGGCTGGCAAACTTTCCACGCATTCCTCTGGGTTATTCGAAAGCTTCAAGAGACCGAGTTTTTAATATTGCCTGAGATGGCTGGGTGAGAACTATATCGATAACAGCACGCAAAACACCTGGTGTAGAACAGTGGCTTTTAAACTATCCAGGACGGACACCCTACTGCTTGGTGTAGTCTATCACCCTCCCACATACTGCTCTAATGATGGCTAAGGTCTATCAGTCGTGTTAGGCTACCTGAAAGGCTACACAGGCTTTACTCTTTTATTGGTCACTGGAGATTTCAACTCACCCAATGTCAACTGGCAAAGATCTGCTGCCCCCGATCTCACCCTCGGTAAGCCCCTTCTAGATCACGTACTGAAGAATTCATGGACAAAGAAACTTAAAGGTCCCACCAAATATCGCACAGGACTTGCTCCGTCCTTACAGGATCTGCTAATCACCAATGAATGGTTTTAAGTAGATGTGACGCATTTCTTGCCAGCCCTGGGCAGAAGTGATCACATTCTCTTTGGGTTCGTTTGCTTTGTGAAGTGGCCTCACCTTCCTTCTGAAATCAAAATTTTTGATTCTTCAAGAGGACCAACGTTGGCCAAGTCAGAGCATTCCTCCCTTCCTGGCTAACCTCAGCTCATCTAGGTAACTCTGCTGATAAAATGGCAGAGACCTTCAGGGAGATTATTTCCTTAGCTGGTAGGCTATCGGTCCCAAGAATTCGTGCTCCACATACCGGTAAACGGCCCATGCCTCGTCCCATCTGGCGCATTCTGGGCCAACGAGCAAGATTCTTCGCCCTATATAAAGCCACAGTTCCTGCTCGCCGTGCAGAAGACTTCATGATTATCCGTAACAAAAGTAAAGACAAGATTAGGTCCTTATAAACAGCTGTCCAAAGGCCCTTACTTACTCTAGTGAGGATCAATGAAACATTTTTCTTTCAGTGTGTGCGTCGTCTAAGGGGCACAGCTCCAACGCCAGTTGCTCTCAAAGTTCATGCCGGCTTCATAGTCACTTCCCCCAGCCAGGCGGCCGAGGCCTTTAGCACCTGCTTTCGTACAGCTTTTAGTTCCGTAAAGATATCATCCCACCCCAGCATGCACACGATATCTTTGGTTACTAGGCTTAGCGGTACCATTATCTCCATTTGCTCATTTGCGCAAGGTTTCCGTCGGCTCACACTAAACTTCCCTACGGGGCCTAACCTAATCAACTTCCTTATTATCAAGGAGGTGGCGGACACACCATAAGCTCTTTATGCACTGTTCTCCAATTCTCGCGAATCAGGCAACGCGTACCCAATTCAAATGAATCCCAAAACCAGAACAACACTGAGTCGTAGTTTCTACTGCACTAAATCAAATTGCACAAGGGTGAAAATACATAAAAACCTCAAGTATGCGTGCAAATAGACTCAACAGTAAAACCCAAAGGTTCAAAGGCCCGTGGCCCAGTCACCACGGTCAGAAACGGTTTAAGGTGAAATTCAGATGTCTCACACAAATAAACAAACGTGCAAAAGTGTTGTGTAAGGACGAGCTTATTAAAGCAATGACAAGTATATTCACATTCACAAACAGCGTGGAAAATATGGAAGGATCTTCGATATTTGTCCTTTACACCACCGGCCAAAATCCTTCTGTGAAAAAAATGCCTGAGTTTCAGGACGGGTCATGACTCTCACCCTAACTACCTACAACTCATTGGCCATGGTAATGGTTTACTTTACCCAAAGTGGACTAGATTCGTACCATGAGCTTTATCAGAGTTTACAGTTCATACAAGTATAGAAGACTGGACAAAATAGTATCAATAGTATGCTAGGCAGAGTAAAACGAAAGACCAAACTAGATTTCCACTGATTGGGGTAAACTTTGAACGATTTACCCGGAGAAGCTGAGAGCCTGCGTCATTGTGAGAAAAAGCACTGCTGACGACGAATGAAACCAGCACTTTCACGTGTGAAATATCTTCGGGTCAAGAATTTTAGCTGGAAAAATGAGTAATCTGGATATTGAGTGGCTAGTAAAATATCGAGAAATACATTTAAATAGGAGAAAAGCATTGTAAAAAGTAGTTTAATAGAACATCTGTCACATAAATTTTGGTTGAATTTTGAAAGTATTCCTTCACTTCTGGAACCTCCTTGAATTGGCTAATTTCCTTTTTCCCTTCAGGTTGTGGATGGTATTTCCATCCTTGAATTTCAAATGCACTGAGGGAGAATCGTCTGACTGGAACGTGAAATAATACAAAAGATTGCTGCGCCAAATGTGGGAAATTACTGAATATTGAGGAGAAGCTAAAAAGTACTGATCGACAAAAGACTTCAGCATAACTGCAGTCAAGAGCCTATCGAATCCAAAACTTGTATGGGAGATAATTTACATTAGAGCGAGTTTAAGGTCTTCCACTCGCAGAACTACCTATTCTTTGCTGCCAAAAATGTGATGAGAGGACGATTGCAAAAAGTCTTGCTTGGCTTATTGTAAAGATTTAAGAAACATTTCGGTATGTTCTGCCAAGCTTAACTGAGAACCAAAGCTGCAAAGCTTGCATATGATAGATGCTGTGAAAAGTTTAAGTGAACAACAGATTTTATGTATTTTTAAGAAGGGGTGTCTTGATGTGTCAACAGAACGACTATAAAATCGAAGTCCATTTACCCGGCTTTTTACGATATTTTCTCTATCACATTGCATGAAGGGCTGAGTGCCAACAGACAAAATGTAAGTGGAGTTTGGGAGATGACGGATAGAGTATATAGCGCATCCCGGGGAGGTTTTGGGTATTGGTTAGGGGGATAATGCAAGTGATCCTTTTGCAAAGTCCGTCCGCAGTTCACCAGTTCTTGCGGTTATATGATTCCACATGCCAGTAACTTGGTAAATACCAACCCCTGGCGACACAAGTATCCTTGCAGCGTACTGAGCTGTTGGATAAATCGAAAATTCTTTTGATGGTTGTCGCTTGCGTAAATTCAAACGACAAAACTAATTCTTCAGAAAATCGAAGGAAAGAAGGCAGTCTGGGTAGGTTACAGCTGTGGTTAATTGATTAACGGTGTGGAGCTCATCAGCAAACCAGACCCGCTTTGTAAGCCCTATCCTCTGTGATGTGAGCGTTGATAATACGGGCCAATTCAGGCACTACAAAGAATTCAGCTACCTTCTTCATGAACGCCGATGGGTGGTCAAGTGAACGGACTTCTAGTGGCATTTTATTTCAAACTGAGGAGAACTTTACTACGAAGGAATCAGACCGCAGACTTGGCTTCGAAATTGGGACATCCATAGAGAAACTGCCTTGTTGTAATGAGCACCGAAAGTCGGTGAGTATTCTGAGTTGTGGTGATGGGCCACGAATGTGATGTCCAGTGAGTTTATGGTAGAAAGACATATTGACTTTTAGTCTCCGCGGCCAAAGGAGATCTGGATGTGGTTCACTGCTGTAGATTAATCTAATAATCTCCTTGTGAGTGTTCTTTGCATATTCTCAATGAATATCCGGCCACACTGTCGCAAACTGGAACAAATTATTGACCCATTCTCCAACAGTGGTCTAACATGAGTCCTAAAGACATTGGGTTTGCTTCCTCGTAATAGAAACGTTCTATAAAGGGATCCAATAAACCTTCAGGCCCTTGAAACCTGAATAGCTGTGTTCTGAGAAGTTAAACGAGCAAGGGGAATGAAGGCCAAAATCTCGTATTGATGTATTGTTTGCAGTTGTTTGACCATCTGTGCTAAGCAGCCCCGGCGGCACAAATATTTATAAGTTAGAATACCACTTTTTCAGCAGAAAACTTCAATAACCAAGTGGCCCTCGAGCGCCCAGTAAAGTGAGACCTTACAATATGTTACCGGTGTTTGTGTTTGAAGAATGGGAGTCGGAAGTATGCAGAATTTTCACGCCGTCAGTAGATGGAAAAGGACTTCCGTGACGGACTACGCCGTATATAATGTTTACATACATAAGAAAGAGTATTGGTCCTAGAACGCTACTTTGACCGACTCCGCTGGCTACAGCTTTTGGTAGTGACACTGTGCCATTTACGTTTACCACCTGATAGCGTGAAGACAAATAAGAAACCAACCACGAGTATGAGGGATCAGCATCGCCATAAGTCATCACTTTTACCGAGAGTCGAGAGTAAGAAACTCGGTCAAAAGCTCTAATCATATCAATAAACATTATAATCATCCACTTGCTGCCGTTGGTGGCCATAGTGGTGAGATTTAAAACACGAGTCATACAGGCGGAACGTGAGTGGTTTTTTATGAAAATCACACTGGACCACTTGATGGGATACAGACTACACTGCACAGAGAAGTTGAATATATTTGACAATAAAAGCTGGAATATCGGATCCGCCTAATCCCAAGTTGGCGGTAGATGCAGCATCAAGCCCAGGGTGGTACGACACTCTAATACTTGACAACAGAGACGACATATTGTTTGGGTGAAGAGAAACCGTAGACAAAACTTCCGAGGAATTGAGTATCAGAATCGGAATAACTTCGGGGAATCATTTGTCAACTTGGACGCAAAAACCACAATGAAATCCTTCGATATGTCTTGTGCCTTGTTCACATATGTATTATTGCAGAAGAGAGAAGAAATAGCTGAGGCGGATTGGATGTTTCTACGCTTCAATAAGTTAGCTCAAATCTCTACTCTTTTTGGGTTACGTGGAGTTTTGTTCATTCTTCTCTTTATCCACTTTGAATAAGAGACGACATCTCGAGATAAGTGAGCGGGCTGTACGTGTAACGGGAAATCTCTTGATTTTAGAAAAATACGTTGTAGTTTCGAGAGTCACTGTTTCATTCGGGATATTTTCTTTGATTGTGCACGTTTAATAGAATCGTTTTTGGGCGTAATCATATCAAGAGAGCAATTTAAGATAGAACAAAGCTTATTTGTTGGCATCTGTGGTTCGCAAGACAGGAAAGATTCATCCCACTCCTGGGTGTGCATAGGCAAAGGTAACTGGTCCTATTTAGCGTGACAGAACGAGCTAGTTACGGGTGGATTTTGGTGGATTATTTTGGGGGTAGAGAACCTACAGGAAACCCTGGGGTGATCACTTCCCCGAAGTTTCTGTTGGACCAGAATGGACACCTGAGTAACACCCGGGGTAAAGATAAAGTCTGGTGTTATTTAGTCTTGTTGGTGAGGACGCATTTTAAACCTATCCCCCTAAGGCGAATAGCAGTCACAAATTCAAGCAGGTTTTGTGGGGAGGAGAGTGTTGACCGACAGGCACCTGGTGAATTAAAGACACCGGCTACGGGCTTGAGTCCATTGGGGAGGTCCACGACGAAATTCAGTGCATCAACAATAGTTAGGGCGTTAGAGCTATTTGGGCCAGGCGGACGGTAAACGCGACCAATCAGAATCTCATTATGCTCAGTTCTGATCTTGGGCCACACTGAACCTTCCATGCTGTCCAGAATTGGATGCTCACACGATGATGCGACGAGACCCTCGCTTACATAAGTTAGATAGCCTCCTCCTCGCTGGTTTGTCCTATTTCCCCTGGGGGCAAGTAACCTACCACAGCAGTGTCTTCAGTGGGATTAGTATCAGACAACCATGTTTGGGTTAATAAAATGAAATCGTGATATCGTTTTAGGGCTATGGAACGCATTGATTGCATTTTGTTTAGAGCCGTTCGAGCATTGAATAATGTCAAAGATAGAAGCCCAGTTTGGAGTTCATTATTGTGCACACTGACAGAGGCTCCATTAAACGAATGATCATCGCGTAAGTGCAGTGCGGAAGATGGAAGTCGATTTGTTTGTGAAGATGAGTTAGTGTCCCATAAAGGTGAAAATGGTGGTGCCAAATTGAGGGTTATCCACCAAAATGCCGAGGACATTTTTATTTGGGCAGTTCAAAGTTCGAGATGAGTCCGAAGGAGGTACTTCCGGAGGTACAAGCGGCTGAGCTACGGAAGGATTACAATCGCTCTTGTAAAACTTAATAAAATCGCTTTTCAGAGCAAGCACACGATCGTGTGTGTAATTGGCATGTGCCAGACATGGATAAACTCATCAGTAATGACGAAAGGGGGAAGAGCCTGGGAGCATCAACAGGTTTGATAACGAACGGGGAAATAACGTTGCTGTTCTAGCCTGCGGAAGACTTGATCCCTATAAGGGGAAAAATTTTGAGGAGGAATCAGATAAGGAGGCGGGGGAAACTTTAGAAATGTGTGTGGGAAAGGCGAACGGGAAAGGCTGAGGTTGTGCGGTAACTAGCGATTTTCTGGGCATTTGAAGAAACGTGCCTAGGGAGTTGTGCTTCTGCGCGACAGTAAGAGCGTCTGGGTGAACTCATAATAGCAAGCTCAATATTAATTACTATCAAAGACATCTAAAAGGGTTGTCCCTGGGTAACACCCCTCAGTTTTTTAACGAAAGGGTTTTTTCACCCGGGCACACTATAGACCTGTGATTGATAGATGCATTGTTGTTCTCAGTGGCTATTTTGATGCCCGTATCATTCTTGGGAGACGATAGTGTGTGGTTTGTTGATAGTACTCCGGTGGCCAGCTGCGTATTATTAGACGTGGTAAGAGTAAGCACCACACCGTTCGCTGGCCTGATGGGTGGGCCCTGAGAGGGGGAGTTTTTGAGAATGAGAGATGTTGCAGTTATCCGACCCGGGAAGAAGGTGGTGGCGGTTCGATCTATTTACCATCGCTTGCTAGATGGCTGTGCCAGCGATGGTGATGTAGATTCGCCTAAGTTGACCTAGGCAAGTTGAGATTTACAAGCAGAGGTTAGCGGGAAAACAGGAACCTCACTGCTGGGCGGCGATTCTGACTATGTGAGTCAGGGATCCGGGATTGTGGCAGACACGTTGATGTTGTTCAACGATCTAGAAAACTCCCTCCTCAAAGGTGTTTTGTCAACGGTTGTTCTAATGGTGTTGAACGAAGTAATGTTCGCTACAACCCCTGCCTACCGATACATTATGTTGCCATATATTCATCAACGAACTAGAGAAGTAGGGGGTAGTTGTTGCGCTGTGCCCGCCTATGTAGTTTAGTGCAATTACATCAGTTAGGTGCAACACCGCAAGCACTGAGGATAGTGTTCTTCAATGGTGGCAGAGGTAAACGGCCTGGGATATTTAAAAGAATCGCCTTCTTACAATTTTTTTATGCGCAGGTGTATTTCCGCAGCATGAGCACCAACAAAGTTCCCACCTGCCATTTGACTTCAAACTTCTGGATGGTTTCGAACTGTATTACACCCCGACTTGTACTTGAGTGGCGATCGATCTGGGGACAAATACGTTGCGACGTAAACGAAGAGATTGCTGATGTCGGCAATATTGCATCCAGATACCGCCCAAAGCGAAGCAGAGGATCTGAGCCATTCGATGTTTGCTGCAATCAGGCTCCTGAAACCTACGTAACAAAGAGAGGTTTTGGTTCTACTCGAGGGGCCTGTAGCATTTACTGACGAAAACATTGGCCGATGATTCTCCCACAACCTTTGTTGATAAACCTCACCACTCGAGTTGCTTTCTTTACTTGGCCCCCTTTACAACGGCTGGGGGTGCTACGACAGTATTCTCAGAAACAATAAGGCGGGCAGCCGGGGAATGTACCACATCGCCAAATGTACCGGCTGTATTCAGTGGCTTGAAGCTACTCCATGTTGAGGTACCTGTTTCGAGAGTGTATCAAAGACCCTCTGCCACCCCACCGGAGTATCTGGCCTTGCTGAACTACCCCCACTACTCTGTAGTTTGAGCAACAGAACTCATAATTCTCGGGGACTTAAAGGCCTCCGAGGTAGACTGGGTGAACCTGTGGGCAGCAGGAGATAATTTTCTGACTGACTGCTAGACTTTGTACCGAAAGAAGCTCTTGTCCAGCATGCCCCGAATCCAGCCAAGTGGAGGGAAGGACAGGCTCCCGGGCTTCCGGACCTGGTAACCATCAAACATACATGTGACATAGGAGGCCTACAGGTGTCAGCTCCTTAGGGAAGATGTGACCGTGAAGGGAGCCGTTGTAACTACTCAGCCGTGAAGGACAGGGTAACCCATAGACTCAAAAGATGTCTTAAGGATCTTGATGTGCAGGGCCTAGTTATTTCAGCCCAGGCGCAGACATGGGACCAACATTATGAAGGTGTGAAGGAAGAGTGGACGGTGCTCAGGAACAACCCTTTGTTGCTCACGGGGCGTTGTGCCCCAGCTCGCAGAATCCGCAGAAAGGGCAGGGCACCGTGGCGGACCAGTAGATCAAGCAGGGCTTAAGGCCAGAAACACAAGAAATGTTGCCAATACCAGCAGACAGGGGGCCACAGGAGATACCTTCGACTCAAAATGATTCCAGAAGCAACCATCAGGGTCTAAAAGCGGTGTGGGCCATCTCACGGGAGCACCTTATCTAGAAGTCTTAGGCTTTGCCCTAAAGCTTGCAATAAATATATCCAGTCAAAAACAGCCACGCAAGATGCTGTAGGTTCCGTTAAAGACAGGAGTAGCACTCGTGCACTTGGCAGTAGCGCCAAGGCCGAGATACTGCAAGAGTACTACGAGAAAGTGCCCCATAGAGGCAAAGACTGAACCCGGATTATGAACAGCCCACTGGACCACGGGTTAGGCCGCCGGTTGTTGCAGAAGAAGTAGAAGAAGCTCTGACTGGTCTTAAAGTACACGAGGCCGCCGGTTCAGTCGACGCCCATGCTACTGTTCTTGGCTCCTTTGCCCAGGTGATAGCGGCTCCTCTTGCTTGGCTGTACACCAGGTGGTTGGGTAGAGCGCATTAACTCGAGAACTGGCTGACGGCCAAAGTATTCCTAATGTACAAAAGAGGTTTGGAGGTCGAGGCACGACGCCATCGACGGGTTAGTCTGCTACCTGTGCTACTCAAAATAAAGGGGGGACTGATAAAAAATCGGGTGGCCCGTCAATTGGCTGAGAATGGGATAGTTTCCGGCAGACTACTCGGGTTCGCTAAAAATGAGTCGTGCTTGTCTAACCTGCTGTCCTTTTCGGACAAGGTGATGGCCAGATTGGACAGGGGTGAACGAGCTGGGGTCTGCTACTTGGAATTCCAAAAGGCTTCTGACTGCGTGAATCACCAACTTTTATTGCGCAAAATGGAAGTTCTTTGTGTGACGCCCCAGGTGCTGGGATGGACCCCTGTTTTATATTAAAACCGAAGGTATTACTTCGCGGTGAAATGAGCAAGTCCACGAGGCTTACGGCTGCCAGTGGGTCTCTCAGTTGTCAATCTTTGGTCCTGTTCTGTTTGTGATCTAGTTCAAAAACCTACTAGAGGGTATACCAAACCCAGGTTATCTATCCGCGGATGATCTGAAGCTGATGAGTGAACCCGGAACCGCATAAAGCAGAGGAATTGATTAGAGTTCACACCTGGACCACTCGGTGGCAACTGCTACTCAAAACAGGTAAGTGTAGGCATCTGACCCAGGGCACCACCGGAGAATCAGCATGCCCACACAATTCGCAAACAATCTTGAAGGTTGTGGTCGTCGCTCACCTTAGGGTCCTGATAAACCATCGCTACCAGCCTCTTCCTCATAGCCTGGCTGCCGCAGCTAGGGGCCTCGGGGGCTCCACAAACTGTTGGGCACCGTAGCGTCCAGAGAAGCTTATAGGTTGTTGCCATTCTACATGACACTAGTTATGCCACACCTGAAATATTGTGTCGAAGCTTGGGCCTCGGCTCTCGTGCGGGACACTGCCGTCCTTAGGAAAGTGCAGCGATACGTCACTAGACCGCTACTAGGACCCAGGTACAAAACATATGCAGAGAGGTTACTGGAGCCAAAACTCTTCTGCATGAAATGTAGAGGACTCAGGCCGTATCTAATTGAGGCCTTTAGGCAAACTCGAGCACTATCCATCTCAGTGGGGCCGTTATTCGTACCAGCCCGGGATTTCGCACTAAGGGGACCCGAGTTTAAGCTCGTCAAAACAGGAGTAATAAAAACATAAGGGGAAACTTCTTTGTGCGCCGAGTTGTCCGCCTATGGAAAGCACTGTCGGCTGAGGCAGTCCGCCCCAAGGTGGCAGGCTCTAAGGCAAGTTCACACCTTTGCTGGCCCTAAGTGTCCCTTGTGTGCACTTAAATCTACGTCATGCCGTGGCAACACTGGAGGCAGCGCCCTTCCTTCTTCTATCGCCACATTCCACCAGTATTATACCTACTTCTGACTTTCTCCACCATCCTCCATGTTTTCTCCTTACCCCCCGACATAAAGCTCTTACACCTTCACCTAAGCACCGCCCAAATTTGTGACTCCCTTGGGGGATCTGGACTTGGAAATGGACCCAGTCTGTAACCGTGGGACTGCTACACTCTCTCGACAGTGAAGTGAGTCTGAACCCTGTTTCCGTCTACAGAGTAAACGACAGAAACATAACGTAAACACAGAAGTCTCAAACCGGTGGGATTCTTTTGGACGCTTGCTGGCGCAAGAGTTTGGGCTGCTTTGTTGGTTCGAGCCTCAAATCCTGTGACCTGACCTGACCTGATCTGCGTGGCAGGATCAGCAATATCTGTGAGAGGTGCCAGCTTTGATAGCAGATCTTCAAGTGATGACATCCGTTCAACAATTTGAGTTGGTTTTAGTCCCAATATGCTGGACTTCTGGCTGGCCTTGTCAAATAAGTAACTAGAGCTACCGAGCATGGCTTGTCACTGAGGTGCACACCAGGAAGTGCCTGCATTTGCACGCGGTTAACGGAAATACCGAACTGCTCGTCTAGGGGTTCAGAAAGCTTAATTGTTTATCTCGACGTCGTGCTTATGCGATTATTTTTCGGAAAGATACCGATGTAGCCGGCAAGTATGCAGCAATTTCAGCAATAATTAGCTTAGATCTTATGTGTATATTGAATGGTCGCTAGGCCTTACTTCACGGTTTCCCTAATAAGCACGTTCTTCGGTCCCCTATACTGCGTAAAACACTTGCACGTTACTCAAAAGCTCGGCACTGTATGAATATGGCAAACAGAAGGGTATTCTCCACGACCAGTAAGAACTAGAGGGCGATTGGGAGAGATAGTGGTTAGCTTGTATTTGGAAGCGTGCTTGAGAGTGTGAGCAAGAGCAGCGGTCGAGAGACAACCCCTCTTGGCAGTCACCTTTCAGATGAAGAATCAACGTGTTAAAAGTACGAAAGAAGATGCCCGTTGCTACAATGTGCTAATTATTCGAAGGAATTTTTCACGTGTAAAAGCCGCTAGCAGGTAAATGTAAGTCCGATGACAGCGTCGGTGCTTCCTCGAAACTTCAATGATGAGCAAAAGGTTTAGGCGCAGAAAGCAGACATTTGAGTAAAGAACCACTTCAATTTGTACGGTAAGGATGGGAGTTCCAAAGCACGGGGTGCAATAAACCGCCGACCGGACGCGGTTAGCCTGAGAATCCCCCAAGGTTTTGTTGGTGGGGTTGTTCAGGAGGTATTTTGAGGGGCTTCGGGCTTCGAATTTTCTGAAAAACTTACGCTACTATTTCGTACTTATGGATAACAGCCTCCCTCTGGCATGACTCAAGTGCTGACGGTGCTGAATAACCAATTCAAATTATTCAGCAAAGAAGCTAGAAATTCCACCAAATTAAGTCTAAAGGGGCAGAAAAGCAAGAAGAACAAGGCGACCTGGTTTCAACGTCAAGGAGAACTTGAGTGGTTATAGCATGCACTTATGAGTTTCAGTCAGTGCCTGCGGTCATTAACTCCCTGTATGGGCTGCTCGTGAAACAGGTTTCCGTCGTGATCGTCGTCGGCACAACCCATGGGGAATAAATTTCAAATCCCTCTTCACAGCTTGAGATTGACATATTCATCAGAAGACCGAAGCACACTGTTAGACGCACGGTCAGAATGAAGACGTTTCGGAGTAAAACATTTAGCTGTACAAGCTTAGTCTACGTATCCCAAGCAGTAAACCATGGCAACAACCGGTTAAACTTGCTTACAAGTTTGCTTGCAGAAGTTGAAAAAAGATGAAACTTTCAAGTGACAGTGAGATATCGCCTAAAATCGAAAGGTCAAGGAACATTGGAATTACACAAAATTAACATACCAAATACTCTGAAAGAGCTGAAAATCGGTTTTCATTATAAATCAGCTCCGAAAACTAGTGTACGACAGGCGATATTAAAACACATGAAAAAAGAGATTGATCGAATACTGACACCCGTCAGGGTATTTCATAGTTTTCTGCTTACTACGAATGACACAGGCAGCACTATGTAAAACGGGAATAAATGTTCCTCTTCAAGGGCACGAATAGTTTCACATTGTAATTTTAGCTCATAAGCCTCTGTTGAACTGTTCCAGCGGAATCTTGGTGAATTTTTCTCTTTCCACCTTCCAGCACAGTGTATAGAAGAAAGGAACGCAGTACATTTTGCAATTGTTCAAGAAGAACGGGTTGAGCTGAATAGTGGTAGAGCACAAAATAAAATAGAACGCTGAATAACTCGGCGCTAGGCCATCTGCAAAATACCTTGTCCTTTGTATGTAGTTTCGAGCTCGAATCATCAGCATTTTCATTGCCCTTTCCCTCCACGAGAGAATAAACTCTTGGGTGTTCCGGGTATGCTCTTCGTTTCCCCCCTTTCCCGTTATGTACCACTGTAGGATCTGTCCTATATGCAAAGTTCAGCTCGATGGTGGTACAACACTCTTTTAGCGTTGTTGCCACCTTGAAAGCAACAACAACGCAGTCATTTTGAGTTCATTTATGGATACCGACTTCAGCTGAGTAAGTTTCTCTTTGGCAAAGGATACTTTGTTTCGCCATTGGCCATTCATTTCCACCCAGGTACCGTACACCGCCTCTAGGTCGGTCAATTCCAATCTGCCTTGCCTGAACAGCTAGTGTTAATCGTTCAACTGGACCTCCCGAAAAAGTCCTTTTTTGAAGTGTTTCAAAAGCCTCCGTGCCATTTCTTCATTTCTCGATAGATGGTTTGAAGGTGGTTGCTTGGGCAGAACAACTTTGTGTTGCCCACTGCGATGGTTTGTCCCTGAATCCACCAATGAAGTCAAAGACTGATCATTCTCTGAGTGAACTTCACTTTCCTGAGGTAAACCTTCGGATTCAGTGTCAAAAAGTTGGTTGTGTATTACATAGGCAGTTCTCTCAGTAACCGCTAAGCAACTTATTAGTGCCGATTGTTGAACTTCGTTCATTTGAGGTCCGAAGAAAGTTAAGCCAAGTACCGTTAGCTTAGCAATTAGGATTTTTTGGTTGCCCGTGCTCGGTTCAGGCAACCGACG
The DNA here is from genome assembly GCA_948099385.1 of Fasciola hepatica. NCBI lineage: Eukaryota > Metazoa > Platyhelminthes > Trematoda > Plagiorchiida > Fasciolidae > Fasciola > Fasciola hepatica. The sequence continues at coordinate 8,015,609 of CANUEZ040000083.1, forward strand.
AGACTCTGATAAACTGCATCCGATTAGTATATCGACGTGGGGGCTAAGCACCTCTTCGATCACTGTGTCTCTGAGATGAGACCACTATGGACATCTTACATCATGCCACTCTAGCGGTAAGCCGCACTCTAGCCCGTCAGCTCTGGCCATTAGCTCGTTCAGTCTCCCATCTCCTGTCAGTTATACAAGATGGCCAATTTAATCGCCAGGACTCATCAATGGCTGTAGTTATGCGCATTCCATTCTTTGGGTGGGAATCGAGTCCGCATCCGTTGTGCAGGAGTCCAGTTTGGTGAACCGGTTGACAAACACTTTTTTCACCTGTTCATTGCAGCTCTCCTTTTGTTTTCGTGGTGCATGTATGCACTGATATTTTGGCGGTGTCGATCTCAGTCTGCCACTGTATATTTAATTATTGTCAATTTTGTGATATGGCTGACCCCAAGTTAAATAAGTTCGAGCCTACCGTGCCTGAAACGCTTTCTATTGCATGCCTAATGAGGGCACTGCCGTCTATTTCATGTCGTCCCTTCCTTTGGGTGACTCATCCAGAGGCACAGTTTGCTGCTTCCAGAATCACTTTACAGTCGTGGTGTAAAGAACAAATACTGAATGTCCTCCCAAATTTTCTACTTGTTTCCTGAAGTTGACTAAATTTGACATCACTTTGAAAAGCCCCTTCACTCAACACACTCTCGCACTTTTGTATATATTTGTACCTTCGGTGAATTTCAATTTGGCACCGTAGAAACTACGAGTCAATGTTGTTCTGGCTTTAGGATTCATTTGCATTGGCTACGCGTTGCTCTATTTTCGATAACTGACCCACAAGCGGAAGCATGTCCAGCTTGTTCCTGAACCTCCTCTGAATGTTCTTGAGGCTGTCGAGGACGTCAACTACAACTCACCCACTGACAAGCCTCATGACTTGCTCCGCCGGACTAACCTGAAGCTTACCAGGGTCCACGACCTAAACCGTCCTTGTCAGCTGCCTAATGATATTTCCCTCTAGGAAGAGAAGCCTTCACAGCTTCTGCGTCGTATTCGACTAGTGGTTAGGGGTATCCATTTTGGCGACACGGTGTTGCGACAAAAGTAGACTCAGCAGCTACCCCAGTAACCGCAGTGCAAACTGTCGCTTCTTGTGGATGAAGAGTCACTGGGCAAACCTATATCGGCGGTGGACCGTTTTATGAAAGCCGCCTCAGCCCAAATTAGTCAGTGCTTTCGTCGGCCTGCAGCCACCAAGGAGGCAACTCTAACAGATATCTCTGCACAACATAAGGCCCCTCGGGGGGGGGGCGTGATTGCTATCCAGTCATCACTTCCGGTACGTTGACGCCTCCCCCGACCCGCACTCGCCGACCTATTGCCGCTCGCAGTCCTCCCAGGCCAGCCTCGCCCGACGCCCACACCGGGACAAAGAGTTGGTATCACAGCCAGAGTAATGCCAGCGCCTGGGGGTGTACGCCGTGCAAGTTCTGTGACGATCAGGGAAATTCCCGGGCTAATGAATGCGTACGGCGGCATTCGCTGGCCTTCAATCGCTCAGTTGTCTTCTTTTTATCAAAGACCTCATCTCATACCGTCAGGTTTTGGTCAAAACTGGAGTGCAAATCAGTCTCATTCCCCCCGACCCTTCTGAGCATCAGCACCGTAATACTTCAGAGCCTCAATCTGCCAATGGGTCCCGTATACCCTCTTATGTTACCAAGAGACTCAAATTTGATGTTGGTTTGCGTGGTTTTTTCAGTGGACTTTTGTAGTTGCTGATGTTTCCCAGCCTAACTTATGTGTTGATCTTCTGCATCATTTTAAGCTTTCTCTACAACAGATTTTCCGTAAGTTAACCAACCCTGTGACTCATCGTGCCGCAGTTAAACCAGTGTTCTCGGTCAACGTTGTTCGACCGTCCGTAGCTCCCGATACCAACCACTCCTTCGCCAAAATCCTAGCTGGGTTTCCGTCTTTCATCAGGCCTGCGTGCAACTTGCCCGCGGTGCGCTCGGAGGGCGTACATTACTAAGTACCTCGGGACCTCCTGCTTTGCCCGTCGTCGTGGCCTGGCCCTGGACAAACTAGCGATTACTAATCGTGAGTTCCAGCAAATAAAGGATCTTGGCATCGTCTGCCCTCCGAGCACCGCGAGGGTTTCACAATGGCCTATGGAACCGAAGAAAACTTCAGCTGACTGGCATCCGTGTGGTGGTTATGGTAGCCTTAATCAGGTTGTAAAGCCAGATGGCTACCCTGTGCCTCATATTCATAACATCACATCTGCTCTGGCTGGATCCAACATCTTCAGCAAAATCGACCTAGTTCCAGCCCATCACTAAATTCCGGCCTCCGAAAAGGAAGTTCCGAAAACCACTGGTACCACAGCCTTTGGTCTCTGCATTTCTTTGCATGCCATTTGACCAGCTAGAAGAGACCCAAATTTTCCAGCGGTTTAGTGATGGCGTTACCCGCTGGCTGCCCTTCTTTCGGATCTACATCGAATACATCCTTGCCTCTAGCCCTGGTATCGTCGAACTCCAGCCGTATTACCAACAGTTCCTCCAGAGATTAACGGAGCACGGTGTCACCGTCAGTGCCGCTGAGGTCGAACAAGGGAATCGATCATTGCCTCTCCTCGGTCACAAAGGACTCTATCCGGCTGAAACCATGGTCAGTGATACTGCTGAATTTCAACTGCCAAACTCCTCCAAACAGCCCAAAATGTTTTACCAACTTTATCTATTATTATTTCCGGTTCATTCCATACTGCGCTACTCTGATGCAGCCGCTCATCGACCTTTTGCCGGGCAACCAGTGAACTCTTATCTGAACCGATCAAGCCAAGGAGGCATTTTCTCAGCTCCAACAGGCCTTGGCCTCAGGGGTTCCTCTTCGTATTCTAGATCCCCGTGCCCCCTTCACCAAAGCCGTTGACGCTTCATATGATGCGACCGGCTGCGCCCTCCAGCAGGCTGTGGATAGCGCTTGGGAGCCGCCGGTCTTTGCTTACGCCGCCTGTCTTCCAGGGACTCCAAAGGCGGCTCGTTTTGCCGTGAATTAATTGCAGCATACACCATCATCAGTCAATTTGGCCAGGCCCTGGAAGGAAGGGAATTCTTCATTTCCACGGATCACTAGCCATTACCGTGTGCTCTTCGAAAAGTTTCGGATCGTCAGTCTTCACGAGACATTCAACAGCCGGATTTCATGTCACAATTTTCCACTGACACTCGTCATACCATTGGATTAGCTAATAATGATAATAACAATAATAGCGAAATATTTCTTGACCATGATCAAGACACATAAGCAAGGTATTATCAATGAGTACAACATTACGCCGCCGTGTGGAATATCTACAAAATCTGGAAGTAGGACTCACACATGGTTATAACAGTGCAACAAATCTGGGTTGTGTTTAGATGAGCTCAAGCGAGCGCAGTTAACGTGGTTAATAAAAACCGGTTTCGATTTTGGGAAAGGGGCGTGAAACCGCTGGAAAAGCATTATCTAACCTTGGGACACGCAGTACTTAGGATAACTGTGTAAACAATTAGCTATGGAGAGAACAAAAGGAAATTAGATTGGTGCAGAAAAAACAGGTGGATGCACTCACTGGATTTATGAAGGTTCCATACTGAAAACTGGACGGACAGATCTACCAACTAGTAACCAGCGGCGGAAGAGAATAGAACCGGCATGGAATTTTCAAAGGACAAATAGTGATATCAGCCGCGCATAGATACGTTTATCTCCACTGATGTCATTTGAACAAACCAGTAGGCCAGGATAACGGTGGTTGAAGATACTTAATAAGAAGAAAACTTGTAGAATAAATGCCGCTTGGTCAGCCAAGTTTATTATGATTGTTCTTTTTAAATAATTTCATGGCGATACGGGGGGGAATGACATTGCGCCTGAAGGTGACAGAATAACAAATAAGTCACAGGGAAAGTGATGTGCTGTTGAGGTAACATAGAGAGTGGTTGGGTGCTCAGCTGGGGAATTCAAAACGGAGATGTTGGAGAGACAGTCAGCTGAAGTTAAAATATAGAGCAGATGCGTCGAAGCAAATATGAAGAGATCATAAAATAGGGTGCCTAAGAATGAAATGACCTGTTGCTGTGATTTTCGACGAACCCGGCCCGAGGCGGAGTTAGGTGTCATTTCTTTGCGGGACGAAATGATTATATGGGCAAAATAAAAGAATATACGGCCACGTTTAAGCCAGCTGTGAGTGTCGGGTTTTTTATTTCATAACGGCTATGATTTCCACTGATGGCAGGTCACGAGATTAGGCCAGGGCAAGGGTAGGCTCGCCAGACACGACATATCTTTACGGGAAAAATGACTAGCGTAGCGGGCAAAAATGGGCTGTTAGTGGCTTGTAACCCGAGTGGTTGGACTGTGATCACCGTGGCTGCCAATGAAGAAGGTTTCGTATAGCAAAGGCTAGCTCAGAAAATAGTCCGACCCGGTCAATGAGTTCGTTAGATCCGTGCGGTAATCCAGCAGTAACATTTAGTGGGCCAATGGCTACCCAAGTCCAGCCTGATCTGAAAGAGATTGAGGATATGGCAGCTTGGAGAACTTTCCAGCTGGGGTTGTGACCACAGTTCTGTTAGAGATCAATTAATTACAATTCAAGGGAGCTTGTAAACCAAGGCCTGAAATAACTGGGTAGGCAGTCGGATTTGAAGTGTTTCCAGCGCTGGGGTGTGATAACAAGCGACGGAGACAAAGTTGAGGTGGGGAAATAAGTTTCAGATGTATGAATATGGAGCAATGGAAAATTAGACAGGCTCTTCCTTGACTTAAGAGACAGACGGGTCATATTTAGGTGGTTGGCTAGTGGAGTCTGCTACATGGTGAGCCCCATGTTATAGAGTAACTTTGATTTGTACATTTCAGCAAGATTCTTACTTGTTTTCGGGAAAGCATAAGGTCGCCGGCTCGTTATTTATTTGTGGAAGCAGAGTAGTTTGCTAACTGTTAGTTGGGACGATCTCTAGATTGGGATAGGATATCATATGGAGATCTAGAAGGCTGTGGCTGTCTGGACTCCCGCTCTCCGGTACGTATGGGCACTAGCTTTGCATATGGTGTGGCCCCTATCTTCGGTGGCTAGAGTCAACTGCGGAGGGTTTTCGTTTTCGACGTAAGAGAAAAGGACTTTTCATATCTTGTGCAGTTTGAAGATGTTTGGAGGATGAAGTCTGAGGCTACCGCGCGGGATACCTACGCCCGGACCTCATTTGTGCTCAGAGAAAAAGACGCAGATACGTGGGAACGTAGGTGGGAGGCAAGTCACTTTCGAGTGAGTATCCAGGAGAGACCTTAGAAAGCTTTCGTTTTTGTATTAATCTTGAGCGTAGACAAGTGCTGGTGATAAACGATTACTGTACCAGCAAGAAAGGTTAAGAACACAGTTGATTTCACATGGTGAAGCTTTTGGAATGGTGCAAGAACAACAGAATTTAGCATCAGCTAGATGGTCGGAAGTGGAGTAAGTGATCTGGAAGGGTTCGAACTGGGAACTGGTGGGGTCAGTTCTTATGCGACAAGCCCTTTCAGCATGCTGTCACCCTGCAGGGGGTCAGGCAGGATTGCTGAGGGCTTAGCTTGTACTCATTTGTTTACAAGGCATCCTATGAGCAGGGTCGGGTAGAGGCTGTACGGAGAAATTCATCCGGTGCTGAAAAGGCGCTAAGCATGAATCCGATACCCTCTCAGCCAGAAGCATTTTTAATACTTCGGTGGTTTTTTTGTTCCAGAGGAGTGGGAGAGCATGCCTACCCCATAATAAGTACTTCCTATTTCTCCTCCGTCCGCCTTCCTTTGAGCAGGACCCACGGGGTCCACCACTACTGGAGTTGGCGGTTTTTCCAGATAATAAGACATTCTAAGACTTGTTGCCGCTTTCCTAGAAGCGGTGTCGCGGTCTTTAGCTACGTAGAAGAAAGAGTGTGGGGAACAAACACACGGAACGATGCCCACACTTGGGGAGTGCGTAGTTGACCACTGGCTTCTGGCAGGGCTGGGGTGCTTCGAATTTCAGTTTGCATATGAGCCAGCTGTTGTCAGCATAGCTTGTAGTGGTACATCGAGATGACCGGCAGATTGTTAGCAGTCTTGGTGACTGAGCAATAAAGGTTTTATAGTAGCCAGTCACGGGAGAACGCTTTGTGTTTGGTGAATTTGTGATCAGTGTTCGATGGGGACTTACACTTCAGTCTTATGACAGGAAAGGGAGTTACGTAGTGTGTGCGCGTTTCGGTTTACAGTGATGATTAGATAAACGGTAAGGAGTCTGTTGAGTGCCACATTTTGGGGTTAGGGGTAGAAACAGGGACTAAATCATCCATAGTGCTGGGACCGTTTAAAGTGGCCGTTCGTGAGACTGGTAATATAACGCATATTCGGAGATTCCGGTGTTAATGGCCCCAGCCATAAGAATAAAAGTATAGGCAACGTGTGCTGGTAGGTTTACTCTCAAGTAGAGACAAGGATGATCCATGACCAGGTAAAACCCAGAGATTGTCCATGTTTCAGAATAGTGTCTGGTTCACTCTGCATTGGCAACGTTTGGAAACAGAGAGGGGTATGAACACTTTGCAAGGATAGAATCTGTATCAGCGTGACATCGGGAAGTAATATAGGATTTAGATTGGCAGAGCAATAAGAGAGGGAAACTGGAGCCAACTCCGCGTATTACAGAAAGATTACTGAGATTGTCAATTACGTAACTGGGACTAGTCCAATATCTGATAAATATCATCAAACTGCATTACATTTTGAGAATTTGCAAGGGAGCATATATACATCGGAGGAATTATCAAATGGGTCATGAGCTGAGGTTAGGACGCAAAGACCTCGACTCATTGTGGTCCAATATTAAAAACGGTCTTCACATGCTTGATCTATGTCCATATTATTGCGGGTCATGCTTATTACAGAAAATGCTTCAGGGAGACTGCTTAAAGCCCCTTGAAATAGTTGTAGCGTGCGACATGATCACAGCCAGTCAAGGAGGAGGAGGATAGAATAAAAAAACGTGAAGTATCCGGATCTGAATGCAGGCCTGAATTGGGGGAGTTTTATTGGTGAACTTTCTGTGGCGGAGGGAATAAGGAGTAGAGCCACAGAAACTGAGTGGACTATCAGACAAGTGAGCTTTTGGGCGCACATGGCTAAGAAGAAATGAAAGACTGATCTTCGTACGACGTAACCATGGAGGTTCAGGCCGGAGTAGTTCGCACCTGGCCCTATAGTTAAGGTTGGAAGAGGGGCAAAGTAATTTTATGGTGAAGAGGTGTCGCACTTTCTCTACATTGTCCCAGTTGACCTTTTGCATCAAGGCAAAGACCAGGAGGCGGTATTCCAACAGCGATCTAGAGAGAATCTCTAATATCATGAGCCTGTTCCCCTGAGTATGGCGTCCTCTGAGAACAAGAGCGATTGTCCTTCCTGCCCTGCCAATTTGGGTCAATGCTTGTTCATGGAGGTCAAAAGAACAGGGCTAATGCGGGCCCAGGTCCCTTACCAAGTGGGTAGTAGGAACCGGCGGACCGTCTTTTGTGAGAGAACCAGGAGAAAAGTGGCATTTGTAGTATAGAAGAGAACATTTAGCTGCCGAAAACTCCATCAGCCATTGGGTAACTCATTCATCAAAGGAATTCAAATTTGACGGAATATTACCAGAAGCTGAGTGCAGGGCGTTCGTCTCAAAGGTGAGACTAGCTTTATGTCGTCGGCGAAGAGGAATGTCATACCATGAAGCACTACTTCGAAAGAGTCATTTATGTACATGAGAAGAATGAGAGGGCCTAAGATGTCACTCTGTACGGCCAGCTAGTAATTAGCCTGGGCTGAGATGTCGCACATAGGATAGTGGTTTAGGAGCATTTGGAGGAATAAGGTGATAGCCAGGACGGAAGGGAGTTGGCCACTCTGTAGGAAGTAATTTTTAACAGTAAGCAAGCCTGAGATAAGCGGTCGAATGCCTTCGTCAATCGAGAAAGGTGACGATGATTGAATTGTTGTTGCCGACATTGAAAGTGATTAAATTAAGAGAATCCATCTGGCACGTGAGGCACGAACGGGACTCTAAGAGTCCACGTTGGGCAGGGTTGGCAGTAATTCGTGAATTCAGGAAATTTATAAGCTGGGCCTTGGCTACCTTCTCCATGAGCCTGAAAAATGTCGAAGTGTGTTTCGTGGGGCCACAGTTCTTCGGACCACGCTATGGACCATTTTTGCAGTATGCAACTATAGAGAGCGCTTTCCTCTGAGCCGGGAAGATTCCGGGCGACATGGATAATGTAAAGGGGTTCAGCGATAAGAAATACTAGGTCAGGTCCCCCAAACCGAAAGGGGACAGGTGGAAGGTCACCAGGCCCTGGATGATTGGAGGGTTTATAGTTGGCAAAGGGGTATCCTGATGTTGTCCGTGGTAAACTTTATCGTTGATATCGCGTCCTGTGTGAGCATCGGATGGCAGAGTGGCCGAGGCCAATGTCCGTGATGACAGCTGAGGCATGATAGCATTTGGGAGCCCCAGAAGCACCTCTTGGAGAATCGGGGTGGGTGCAGTCTTGGATGAAGAATGGGATATTGTTCTCAACACAGTGAGAATTGCGAGATCTTAGCAGTCTTGAAAGCAACTTCACACCATAGGCTGTTGAAGTGCAGTTCTTTCCTGTTTTTTGAGTTTATTCCCAGTAGCTGCACAGAGATGGCAGCAGAATCGGCTTGTTCTTAGTGTCAGAGAGAAATATCGACCCCTGAGGATTGAGTTCTGGAGCTTACAAATCTTTTTCCGAAGCCTGTCAACTTTGGCAGTTTTGGCTATAATATGCCTAACGGTTGGGGTAAGGCGGTTGATGGAGGAGAGCAACTTGGCATAGAACACATCAGCTGCTCTTCGAGGATCAGATGTTTGGAAGAAGACGGACCAGTCAACGCCCAGGACGGAAGTTAGCAAGTGGGCCCAGTTAGTCATTCTATGGATGCTTTGGTTTTGGACTCCAACTGCTTCAGGGAGGCATGATTCATGTGTAATAGCAAGGTGACATGTGACCATTTCGGGGCCACTAACGGGAAGGTTTTGTGTGATGGAGACGCGCACTCCAAGGAGGCTATGAGTGAAGACTAAGTCAGGAATGTTGTTGTGCCTTGCCGGAGTGGAGACATGCTGTGCCCATCCCGCTGCGTAGGCGTCCAGTAGGCAATCAGATAAATGAGAGGGGGCAGCAACTGTATTCCGACAAATACTAAGAGTGCTGGAGCCTCCTGCTGTGATCTTTAGACCCAAAGACAGAGTGGCAATGTACTTGAAAGCCCTAAATATATATATATGTAACTTCACAGTAACTGGAAGTAGGTGCACGGTAGACGCACCCAGTGTGTAACTCCTTCCCAGGAATTCGGACCGAGAGCAAAAGAGAGTCGCGGATACGGTCGAGCACCGCGCGGTGGAGGAGGGTACTAGTAAATTTATGTTTAAAGCATGCTCGACAATCACCGCATCAGCGGTTCACTCTGCTTACCCGAAAGGAGTTATAGCCCACCAGAGAAAATGTCAGGTGGGGCTTGATCGGCTAACCGTGTTTCTATCACCAGGACAGCGACAAAGGCGGAAGCAAATACATGTTTCCTTAAGTCATTAACTTTGTTCAACAGCTAAAGGGAACTTAGCAGCAGAACGGAAATTCTTCCTGTAATTTTGAGGCTACAGGGCGCTAGGGCTCCAAGTGAGGGCAGCGGATGACTACTGGGGCAGAGCGAGATTCCGGTAGCCAGGCCGTCAACCAGGATGGTGTCAACAGGCTGAGTATCAACTAATCTAGGGAGATTAGCAGGCGTCTCACTTGGCAGTAGTTTGTAGGGTACGGTGTGGTCACCATTAAGAGAAACCTGGTTGTGAGTTGTCACTTCTACGGAGATATCAGTGGGGTGATTGCCGTAGGATGCATATTGGGTGAAACACCAGAAAGTCCTATGGAGATCAGCGTTAGATGTCGCTGCTGGTGAGAAGCGCCGGATAAACGAACAAGAGATAGAAAAGCGGTGTCTAACGCAGCCTCCGGGGGAATATTGGTAAAATCGAGGGAATGTTAATAGGGGCGATAGAAGTTCGGTGTGAAGGCTAAAAGTTTCGTCAGGAATACTGTCGGTGGCCGTACGCACTGTGAGTGCTGGGGTAGGAAGAGTGCTTGGGCTGGGACAACAGATTACAAATCGAACTTGGTAGGCCAGGTCTATCTAAAGGCAGAGACCATAGTTGCGTAGGGCAACTCAAAGCTAACAAATGGGGGTAGGCTTCGCGTAGTGGGGGAGTGGAGTTGGAGGTACACTGACTTATATGCTGGCAATGGGATACTGATACTATGCACGAGCTGGTGGTAGCCACTGAGTGATTTCGTTTGAGGCGAATATATGCCATCTATTCCCTGGCTGGTGAGTCTTTGCTAAGTTAGTTTTGTTGACGCCTGCACCTGGACAACCATCCCAAGCCAAGCCAAGTGGGGGCCTCTTTTGTAGCAGACGTATTTTCTGATACGTATTTTGGATAGCGAGCGATGTGTGCTCTTGGGCCCTTGTAGAAGGATGGATCGGTGCGGTTGCTGCCGGAAACCCCAGGGGCTTGCCGGCTGCTTTCCGGTTTGATGGCGGATTTCAGGGTAGAGAGATCCTTGAAGTGAGGCTTGTGGGAGATGTCGGATGGAGGAGAGCCCGGGGTTTGCTTTGGTTGTGGGCCCGGTGAGGTCAGGGGAAGCATCAGGAAATCTGGTAATGACGACATGAGCAGGATGATGGGCCCTCTGGATGAGGTGGAAGGAGTGAAGGTAACAGGCATCCTGCTGGGCCGCTTGCTTGGTAGATTTGATGGGGTACCGGGAGGGTTCTCGATACCAGGTCTACGGTAATATTTTAAGGAACAGAGAGGGTAGATATGGGGCGAGCGGAAGTGCAAGAAGCAGATGGGAGTGCCTGCAGCTGGAGGGACTCTGGCGGGGGGTCCGACAAGGAATAACTGTCGAGGTCGACAGGTGGATGAATTGTCGTGGAGGGAACACGTTGGCAGGGCGGTGATGGCTTGGATAGAGCCGATGTCTGTCGGTGACCGGTTTGTGGAGTACGTGTAGATGGTGCCGGTTTGAAAGATGCCCTTGAAGCTTCCCTTTTTAAGATGGATATGTTAGCCGTAATTCTGCCCAAATTAGATGCAGTGTAAAGGAAAAGCCTGTGCCGATTTTTGGCTAATTTTCCCGCTATTTGGCTGGATAGGAAATGGAAGCGGATGTGACAAGCGGGGCTTGGTGAAGGTTTGCGTAGTCTTGTGCTTTCCATGAACGGTGTTCCAAGGCAGCTGCTCTTGGCAGGGTGGATTTCAGTTGTATTGCCGGATTCCAATTAGAGAGATTTAAAGCTTTAGAACTTTTGCCTTTTGAGACGCTTTTGAAGATCTCAGTAGATGTAGATTCAAGAAATTCAGTAGCAGGTTTAAGCTCTGACCGCGTATAGTTTGCCGTGAAGTCTACTAGACACACTGATGGAGCGCGCTTAGCGATATTTTCATCTAGGACATTTAGCCTTGTTGTGACATTCTTAACGTCCTGGTGGATAAGTGCACCGTGAAGCATATCTTCCACCAAGTCCGCCAGTGGTACACAGCACTGTTTCAGTTTTGTTGATGGTTCCTAAACTTTAGCCTCAGGTCGGTATTTCTGAGTAGCAGGCATACTACGAGCGTCGGGAGGAAATCGTGGGAATTTTCGTAAAGTCCCGAGAGGACTCACAACAGGATGGCTAGAAAAGCCTTTAGAAAACTACAAAAATTGATGATACCGGCAAACGTCCAGCTAAAGTGGCTGCAGATAGCCTCCCCAGGATCCAAAATCTCGTGTTGCCAGCTGTTCCGAGTATCAGTCTCGAGGGCCAGGCAAGGAACCAACTGAATACTGAGTTTTAACCGACCATTCACGAAACAAGTCTCTAAGTGCGGGCTATGCCTCTTCTGTCACCAGCTGGCACCATCCTCTGCGACGCCACCCTGAATCATTCATAGCTCATTGTGTCACTCTCAATTCGCCGTTGCGTCTTCCGCCGGGTACCAAGGCCACTTGCAAACTTATCAGAGCCCGATTCGTTTGGCCAACCATGGGTTGCGACGTTCGCTAGTAGGCACATACCAGCAATGCTCGTTAGCGAGCCAAAATTCAGACGTACTACCGGTCCCGTCGGATCCTTTGAGACTCCAGAAGCTCACTTCGCTCATGTGCACGTCGATATAGAGGGACCCCTACAGCCATCATGAGGTATGATCCATCCATTCGCTTGTATTGATCGCTTCACTCGTTGGCCCGAAGTCATACACATTTCGGATGCATCCGGTGAAACTGTCTCCCCTGCGTTCACAGGACACCGGATTCCCCGTTTTCGTTGTCTAGCAACATTCACCACCTATCGAGGAGCTCGGTCTGAATGTGTCACTTTCGACAATCTTCCCCAAAGGACCGGGGCTAAAAGCATTCGCGCCGCAGTTTATCACCCGCAAGCCAATGGTTTCGTCGAACTTTTCACAGGCGCCTCAAAACCTCGCTCAGTGCCCATAACGATCTTCAGTGGAAGGACGTCTTACCGCTGGTGTTATTGGGCATTCGGAATAAGCTGCGCAGCGGCACACCCAGCACTCCAGCGCCAATAACATTCGGCACCACTGCTCGTCTTCCTGGTGAGTATGTCGCACCCAGGTGAGCGCTCCAGTCCTAAACCTGGGAGATTCCACTCAAGGTCTCACGATCCACGGGCTCCAGAAAGTTGGCAGTCTTGTCCGTTCTTCAGCCCCGCCATCGCTCATTCCCAGTCGCCTACATACTTACAGGCACGTTTTTCTAAGCAAGCCGACTCGCCGTCCGTTGACTACAGCATGTTTTGGCCACTTCGAGGTCATTCGATGTTTGGAGAAAACATTCATCATCGATCTTATTAGTCGTCAAGAAACCATTAGGATTGATCGCCTCAAGCCAGCCTTTGTCGACCCGGAACCCCAGCATACGGCGGCGTCCACAGATGGCCACAGCACGAGCATTTGTCAGACTCCAGCATCACCTGGATCCAACACGCTGGAGTCGCAGGCCGACTCCTTATTACGTTCCACTAGGTCTGGTAGGCAAGTTCGTTTCCCTGCTCGATTCACTGACTTCATTGTTCTCACATAGATGTTTCTGTTTTTGTCTGCCTACCGTCACCAGTTTTCCGATCTCTTCCAAGGTCAGTAGTTTTTATCTGGGAAGAATCTGACTTACTGTTATTGATGGACATGTGCCAACATATGGATGTTACATTTTTTGTTTTTGCTGTTTACCTGCCCTGTACACAATTTGGCACTTCGCTGTTCCAACCTAGGATTTCTAGACAGAAAACCAGGGGAGAGGATACACCACCAACTTACCAGTGAGCAACGTTTTCTGTGGTCGTATACGGTCCTGCAGTCCTCAGATCGCCTTAGAAGTGCTTAGCACAAATCTTTTTTATTTAGGACTTTTCAGCTGGTTTTTGGCTCAACTCACGAAGCCCTCTTAGGTTGAAGTTCTCCTACTCGGTCATCTCTCTGGAGGGGGACTGAGGTAGTGGCTTCGCAGAGACCAAACTCACTAAAATGCGTTTGAGAGGTTAGAGCTTAGGTGAACCGTGTTCACGAATAGGTATCTGTACTTAGTTTCACCTGGGAATGACTGCCGCCCCCCCCCCCCCCCCGAAACAGCCAATTCCGGTACCAGGTAGTCCTCCAGTTATAGGCGAATTTCTTTTTCAAATCTTTCTTCTCAGTCACGTAAAGTGGCTTATAGTCTGGACCATTGTACTCTTGAGTACTTTCACACATCCAGACCCGTTTCAACCAGTGCGGTATGATAATCTTCCTCATTCGGATGAGTGGGCTTATTTTAGAAAGCATATAGGACTTTTGGGTGATCCCCATTAGTCATCGGTTGAGGTACGCAACTGGTCAAACAAATGTTGATCAGGCTGTTCGATGGGTCAGGACTTCAGCTTAGCCTTAGTTCCCCATCGACGGGTTGCTTGAAGCCTGCTTGGTTAAGCCTACCTGGTACCGGCAGAGTCAACAGCATTGCCATCATACATCACGCGACTCTGGCGGCAAGGCACACTCTAGCCTGTCAGCTCTGGCCATTGGCTCATTCAGCCTCCCATCTCCTGTCAGTTATGCAGGATAACCAATATGCTCACTGAAACCCATCAGTTGCTATCGTTATGCGCTTTCCACCCGTTGGGCGAGAATCGAGTCCGCATATATCGAGCGACGGTCTGAAGTATAACCATCGCCTCACTACAGGGGTTCGCTGAGAACAAGCTAGGTAATACAAATCGGGAGATGCATCCAGCGCAGCACGCCAAATAAGTACAATCAAGCAGTGGTTGCATTTAAAGAAGCAATGGAATAAAAGTTTTTGGAAACCTCAGTGGAAGACGGAAATAGCTCCAGGCTGTCTTTCATAAGAACGTCCGTATTGACAAAAACGGAAGCTGATACTGTGGTACCCATGAGGCGTACACAGAATTCCGACCTAACGGAAAAATGGCACGGAAGCAAACCACCAAACTACGACTTCCAGCAAGTTAGAAGCGAAAAACTCGGCAGCCACTTGGATACTTAGCACGGGCAAGACATAAAACCAGGGAGAGAAGCGCTATGTGGACCATAAAGGCTTTGTTGGTGCTATACACCACCGTCTGCAGTATTAGAAACAAATGGGTAGGAATGACCACTAAAGCCGATCATTTCGATGCTGAAATAATAGCAGTCTCTGAGATGTGGCAGTCCCAAAACGACCATACCCCACAGGGAGTGAAAGACCACTATCTCCCTTCTCGACAAGAAAGCAGAATTGACACAGCCGGTGGCGGAGTTGCTTTCCTGGTCAGAGAAGGACTAGATCACATGGAATCAGAAGTGAGATTGTGTGTAGCAAGCACGCGAATGTGTGCTACCGTCGTAAGGTTGCACACCGGAAAGACTGACGTTGGGCGAGGTGTATGCCCAAATTAAACTCTGGACGAGGGTGAAAGGTTGATGGGTAGACTACAGCAGCTCAGGGCATTAGCAGACGGACTTCTAATGATAGGCGAATTTAACCTGCCTGGATTGGTCTGGAAAACAGGTAGCTGTATCTGGAGTACAGCATAGGAAGACTTCGTTGAACGTATGCAGAGCAGAGTTCTGGCTAAGCACATCAGAGGAAACACAAGGTACAGACCTGGAAAGCAGCCTTCGTTTGCAAACTTAGCGATCACGATGCATGAAAACTGTGTAGAGGGTTGGGCTAGCCGAGGTCCTTAGGCAAAAGTGATCATGTCACCATCAAATTTTCCCTTTGTCTCACGCTTGCGAAAGCCGTAGGAATATAAAGTAGAAATCTTTTGAGGATAAACATAGGGGAACCCAGAACTAGGGCTCCGTAACTAGACTGGGGGCTGAAAGATGAGGAAGCTGGAGTAAGGGAAATGTGGCGGAGGATCAAGGGAATCCTCCTGGAGCTGCAAAACGGGTTTGTCCTACCCCAGGGGTGCAGAAACAAAGGTGAGCCAGGTTGGTGGAGACCGGGGATCCAACTAGCAGACACCAAGAGGGAAAAAGCTGCCAGACCTTCAAGGCCGCTCGCTGCAGAAGAGCCTGGTGTCGGTACAAAGAGGATAGAAACTCAGCCTCAAAAGTCCAACAAGGAGCAAAGAGGAATTTTGAAATGGCACTGGCACCGGCCTGAGAAGTTAAACAGAACCCAAAAAGATAGTTGTTCAGTCAAAGGCTTCGTTTATGAACTAAGTGGGACCTCTGGTTTTGAGGAATGGGAGCGAGGCACGTGATGATGATCGGGGAAAAGGCAGATGCCTTAGGCCTGTGCTTCCAGTGTGCACGTAGACATGAAGAGGGAACACACGCGTTGACAGTAAAGTAAGAGGTTGCTCCCGTCCTTCCAACCCTCAAATTGAGGGGTGAGAGAAGGCGGAATTATTGGAAGGGCTTAACATACACAAGTCGGCGGGGCCTGATGGTATACACCAGGCTATTATGCAGCCAGTGGCTGCCATGATCAGTGGGCGCGTCTGCCATTTATACTGTGCCACACTTAGCCGAGGGGAGTTACAGTAGGACTGGAAGTTAACTACAGTTGTGGCTATCCACAATGGATGGTCACGGTCAGATGAAGAGACTTACTGTCCGTACACCCCGCGTGCATTTTCTGCACGCGTATAGAGAGAGTGGCAAGGGAAAATATATGTCAACGCCTACCGAGCCACAAGTTGCTCTGTACAGGACAGTACGCGTTTATGAAGATCAAATCCATCTTTCGAACCATATGGTATTCATAGACGAAGTCACGAACCAATTCGACGAGGGCAAGATGGTTGAAGTTTGCAGCCCAGACCACAGCGAGTCATTTGACTCGGTCAACCGTCGCCTGTTGATGGGAAACTGGTAAATTTTTGAATAGATGGGAAAATACACAACTGAGCATCAGCTCCCCTGACAAACAGGACGTTTTTTAGGGTAGGAACCAGCAGGTCAAAAGCAGCTGAGGTAACTAGCAGAATACCTCAAGCGTCAGGTTTAGGTCCACTACATTTTCTCTTCCACATAAATGATTAGGTAGGAGGATTGTCACAGCCCAGTTTCAATTTTGCCTAGGATATTAAATTTGTGGGATTAGGATATTGTGACGAACCAGCTAGAGACCTGACACAGGTAGGCAGCCCGGTAAATAAATGGGATATTCCTTAAACGAAGACAAAATTCAGCGCCTGGCTGAAATTCGGTGGGAGTAACGGTCACGGGCAAAAATGGACTATTCACAATTGAGGTGACAAAGTCAACGTGAGACCTCGGTGTCCAACTTGCGGCGGACTTCAAGTGTGCGGAACAGTGCAAGCTGGCTGCTCCCAAGGCAAGAGGCAAGCTCCTTCAGCTGCGCTCAGCTTTTATTGCCGATCGGTTGAAGCGTTTATACCTGTGCACAAGGCAGTAGTGAGGCCACCTCTGAAATATAGTAAACAGGCTTAAGCACCTGGTTTGAAAAGGGAAGCAGCCCGCCTAGAAAGGGTCCAGCTACTAGCCACTCGGATGTCTGAAGGAAAACGAGGGAGGTTATGTGAACAACGATCGCAGGGTACGGAAAGCCTCGCACTTGGGTAAAGAAGACTCAGAGGGGAAATAATTGAGGCGTTTAAAATCTTCGAGGATTTGCTGGGCAGAAGTGCAGAGGATTTGTTTGAACAGGCCATTGATCACAGAACAAGAGGAAATAGTATAATAGCGCAGAATCCTCCCTCTAGGCTGAATAAACGAGCGAACTTCCTCAGAAGTGGAGTAATGGGTATGTGAAACGGACTTAAGGAAGACGTATTTAGCGCACAACGAGTAGGACATTTAAAAAAGAGGCCGGATGCTAAATGGAACAAGTTATTCACAGAAATAGAATACTGAGGAATGGGGCGAAATGGTATTTTGCTCCAGGCTTTTCAGTATCCTGCGTCCGTGCCTACGATCTGAGGTACTAAATGTGATGGAAAGCTGAAGTCATAGTTTTCTGTCCCCTGGATGGTGGAAAGATGGCTTTTTCTACTTTTTCAGCCAACAGAAGTAGCTAATCCATTTGTGTAGCAAAACTGGAAGGAATCAACGGAAGTCACCGTAGTGGGTGCCGATATCTGTGCATACCACTGAAAAAATTCTCGAAGTTAGATTGGTTCCGGCCCCTATCAGTCCTATGTGGCCCGGCATGACCCCATCTTTATGGAAAGTACCTCCGTCCTGTGCTAGAATGTGGCAATCAGGGGGTGCACCCCCGTCTTAGCAAGGATCGAGGCCCGTTGGAATGAGTCCAGAGGGGGGCAAAGAGGAAGCACGACTTGCAAAGTACCTCCTACCCAGCACATTTGACCCAATCGAATCTCTGTGTACAAGGAGATCTTTCAGTTATGTGCATTTTATTCTCTGCCTATTTAGTGGATCAACTGTTTGCAAGTCCAAGCCTAGAAACTTTAGAAGAGCATGGTAGGAAACGGCTTAAGTTCAGTCCCCGCACATTATAAAGCCAAAACGTCATCGCCTGCAGGATTATATCTTTGTGGAATATTCCCCCAAAAGAAATAACAGGGACAACATACCAAGCAGCCTTTGGGGCTTTTTTGGACAGCCACCGGGGCTTGGGTCCCGGCCTAACACCAAATTAATCTACTTACCTAATCATTCACGCTTTCGGGTTTTTTATCTTCTTTTCTTCATACCAGCTCTAGAGAAAAAAATTAGTCGCGAATAAGTGTGTGTTTATTGGTTTTTCCATTTTCTCTCGAATGGATTCTCGATCTTACGCTTGTTTATAATAATAATAACAGTTTATTTTGGAGACACCCTAAGCTTCTTTACACATGATCAAAATTTTTACCAGCGACAAAGCTGACAGACAAAATTCATGAAAAGTTTAGAAATACGCAAGACAAACGGGGGTAGGAGGAAACAGGGGAGAGATGTGAGCGAGATAAACGTATGCACACCAGGGAGTAATATAGAGAGCGTAAGTGAACCCGGAGATGGATTCAAATTTGGGCCCAGCACATTTGAAGGTCAAGGTCAGATGGTGCAGCAGGCTGGGCCAAGTGGAAGAGGACGGAATCTGAGAGTCTTACATGAGGAGGACTGAAAATCGACTCGAGCAACTACCGATACGAGAAACCATGAAGGAAAAAGGTAGAACAGATAGTTGGTTTTTATGGCTTGGGACTAAGTAGCCATGAGCTATGCGTAATTGCAATAAGCGGACCGTGTCAAGTTGAAAGCAGGGAGCTAGCAATGCAATACGTAAAGAGTGAGTCACATGGCAGCAATGCCGCGGAAGTATCGAAATACGGTAAATGTGAGGCACGGTTATAGACAAAATGGACGCATATCAAGAGGGGCGGTGGCATGGTGCCATGAGAACTGGCCGGCGAGAAACTGTGGAAAGCAGAGAAAACACGTGAATATATATATATACATATACATATATATATATATATATATGTATATATCAGAGCAAAAGCAGTAGCGATGGAGAGACTTAACACGGAAGTAGCAGTGCCTGGAAGAGACAGGTAGGGCTAGGCCAAATGGTGCGGAATTAACTTGAATAAACTCTGATGAGCTTGTTTATGACAGGTGATCATAGGGGATCAACAGCAAAAGAGAACAAACTTTCGGATCACAGAAGTGATGGCTGTGAGCAGAAGTTAACAAACGAGGAAATATGAGGGAAAGCATCGGCGAACACAGTCAAGAGTGAATCTAACAGTCTGATTATTGCAGGTTTGGCATGTGATGATAGTCGAACATGGGTGAAGCGTTAGTAAGTGGACGTACATTATGCAGCAATATTGTCGTGAAAATGGCTGGAGAACGCAGAGCGAATGGAAGTAGGGGGTGGTTGGAGAGGCGTAAAAGATCACTGGGAGGGGTAAGTTTGAGGTTAGAAGAACTGTGGTGCAAAGATGCATCAGTTGCAACGGCAAATAACATGAAAAAGAAAAAAGGAAGTGGAGGATCAGAAAGATCAGGTAATGGCGGATCACATGGTTTGAAACTGTAGGTGAGATTGATGACATTTCGATGGCTTCACACTAAGTGGAATGCGGAAAAGCAGCGCAGCCTGAAAGACACAATGAAGATGCCTGTGGCAAGCAGCGTACGAAACAGACGAGAGTGTTGACCAAAGAAAATCATGCAGGGGATGATGAATCAGGTTGTTTCACTGCAGATGGCACATGATGAAGGCCGCGAAGAGGAAAAGAATCCGGACGGGAAAGCCTGTGATGGGACAAAAATGCCATCCTCTGCCGTCCAGTTTCTTTCATTTCCGTACCCCAACGGAAAGTAGATAGATACAAGACCCGGTAACATTTGTGTTCAAGCCTCGTACCCGCGAAATACTTCAAGACTTCAAAGTTTTAGGACTGGAGAAACACTGCTTGATGTTGTGTATTTCGTAATGGTTGCCGCCCCTCCCCCTGGTGTCCCTCCACCCGCATTTCAGCTCGATGAATCCGACAGACGATCGAAGATTTCACCGGGAACCAGGACATTTAGGCTGAACGACTCGAACCTGTTTGACACTCCAAGGCTTCAAGACAATCGAACCTACTGAGGAACCACGCACACCACCTTAATGAGCTCGAGACCAGTGGTAGTGGCCCATCATCTACACCAAACAGTATCCCCAGTGACGGGCACTTTTATGTTGGGTCAGAAATACCGCAGTAGGGGCAGTCCAGCTTCCCTCTGCGAACAACCCAATCCGGTGGCAAAAAGAGGAGGGCTATCAAGCGATGAGTCCGGGAGCCAGCTAGGGAGAGGGGCTAGTAATGTCCGATGGATGAGCTAAGCAGTACCTCTGAGGTGGAAACTCAGATTAGAGTACACCAACGCTTGCAGCATAGTAAACAAGAGAGAGGAACACCAGGTTGAAAGAACTGGAGCCGACCGCATTGCAATAACGGAGACAAGGTTATACCAAAATGCAGCCGCGGTACTGCCACCTACCAAGGGATGCTGCGCCCACCGGACAAACAGAGAGGATGGCAGGGCAGGAAGAAGAACGCTACTGTTGGTAAACTAAAACCTTGAATAGCAATCTGGAGAAGTCCTGTTTACCCAAATTATTTAAGATTCACTAGGCCCCTACTATCTCCGGGATATCTCACGGACATAGCATGCGTATATCACAGCCCAGATGCTATCCCATAATAGGACCTAATATTGTTCGAATATCTTGTCACAGCTGCCTAGCAGGCGCCCCGAATTCTGATAAGGGGGACTTCAACTTCCCCGAAACCAACTGGAAGAGCCTGTCCTCTTCGGCTGACTCCCACTGTAGTAGAAAGTTATTCGAGCATGTGGACTGCGTACCAATCTTTCAGCACGTCAGCTAGCCAACCAGTTCGAGGAAAGAGCAAACTCCGAATGTACCTGATCTGACGTTCACCAGACACACGGAGGAAGCAAGTGGACTAGAGTTTACCGCCCCACTTGCGAGGCGCGACCATGTGGTCACCGGATTCCCGGTCCAAGAGGCTCCCCCCGTGGTGCCAAGTACCATACGAAGGAACTTCAGGAGTGTGGACATCATCGGAATCAGGGAAGCAGCAAGCGGAGATGGCCGGGCGCCCGTTATCAGACAGGGGAAGAGGGGTAGACCTTCATCAGGGAACACCTTCTCAGGTTGACCGACGAGTTCGGTGCAATATATGCGAGCCCGTAGGCGTGCCATTAGGGTGCAGCGGGAAAGTCAGGGAAGATATGAAGCTGCCCTATAGCTTAGAATAAGTGCACGTCCTAAGGCCTACTACAACTACGTCCCTTCTAGGGCTACAGCCAGAGTCGCCGTACGACGAGTAGTCAACGAAAACGGAGTTCAGTCGAGGAGCACTTACTGGAAAGCGCAGACCCTGCAGAACTTCTTTGAAAGTGCTCACGGGCAAGATACAGGAGGACGGCACGAGGCCACTGTAACCCAGCAGACGATCATCAGGGATGGAGTCGTCCCTAGTAATAGTGGAGTTGTACCAGAGCTGATCAGGCTGAATAGCAGTAAGGATGCGGGGCCAGACGGTGTTCACCCCGCCATTCAGAGAGCCCTAGCCGGCGTACTGGCTGAGCCACTAACACAGCTGGTAATCTTATCCCCAGACACCGGGGAGCTTCCGGACGATTGGAGACTGGCGCAAGTTGTCTCCACTCACAAAGGAGGCAAATTGGAGGTGGTCTATTACTACAGTTGCCCTCAAAGTACTAGAGAGACGGGTCAGAGAATGAATAGCGGAAAGTCTACGGACTCAGTAGCACATTGCTAATCAGCAACACGGGTTTGTTAAAGGAAGAACCTGCCTCACTAGCAAGCTATCAATTTTCGATGAGGTAACTCGCAGATTAGACCAAGGGGAACAAGTGGAGGTACGCTACTTGGACCTTCAAAAGGCCTTTAACTCTGCAAACCACCCTTTATTGCTGGACAAACTGAGGGTGCTTGGAGTGACCTCATAGATTTTGAGGTGGGTCGAGGGTTACCTAAGTAAAAGTGCCTTTTTTGTACGGGTCGAGGACTCCAGGTCTATACCGATCCAGGCATGCAATGGTGTGCCGCAATTTTTCGTGCTGGGACCACTGTTGTTCCTGACATATGTAAATTACCAGGTAACCACACTAGAATGCCCGAGGTTCCTAACCACAGATGTCATCAAAGTAGTAGGTGAAACAGCCTCAAGGGAACTGCAAACCGACTTAAACAGGATCAGTGTATGGGCTGAAAGTTCGGAGTTGCCATTAATAGCAGCCACATGCAAATACCTGCTGGCAGGCAGGGATAGCAGCGAAGGCAGGTACGTAGGGCTGTCCGCCCCGGCCAGGATTTGACCCGCTGCTTTGGCGGGAGACCTAGGAGTGGTTTCGAATGGGAGCTAAAAACCCGCCGAGCAGTGTACGTCAGCAGCGGTCATGGAAAACAGGGGCTTTTCAACTTAGGACAAACGGTGGCACGTAGGGAGGCCGGAGAATTTCTTATATACAAGGTGACAGTAAAGCATCGCTTAGAGACTTCATTCAAGTACGGGCACAGAGCCCAGTGAAGTTAAAAGGTGTTAGAAGACATCAAAAGAGGGTGGACTCGGATGGTAAATGTGATGCCAGGGAACTGGTACCAGGAAAGACTAAAAGTCCTAAGTCGATTCTCCCTGAATTATCGTGGCCTAAAGGAAGGTATCATAGAGTGCTATACGATATATAGGGAGATAACTACGACAGACAGACCAATATAGACTCGTTGTCACAACCCTGCACTAGGGGGATATGGGCATAAACTGGACATACCGAGAGCAAGTAAGAGAATAGGGGCATGTTTCTTCTCCCACAGTGTTTTAAACAAGTGGGAAGGGCTGCCTCCACAAGCAGCGACAGTAACCTCGGTCTTTGCTTTCAAAACAAAATGAAGGCGAGCTGGACAGAGTCATTACAAGGTTGTCACTAACCATCCTAGGAAGCTTTCTTTTATCCTTGTTGTCCTTCCTTTTCTCCCTTCCCTACTAACTACCATATACTACATTTCATCGCTCTAGTGTTTCTTCGCTGTACCTACCTCCGCCACGGCCTTCATATCACCAAAATCGTTGTCATTCCATATAACCGCCTCCATGTTATTCGAGGGCTTGGGGTATGTCTCACATGGGGACAGCAGGGATTTGTTGAGCCGAACCCATATAAGTGTGAGGTTGCCGCTCCCGAGGGCGAGCCTGTTCTTTTTCCTTCCACCCAACTACTACAAATACCAAATTGTAATGGATCCCTGGAAGTCGCAGTAAGGCGGGAACTCCTTGGGCTCGCAGTGCAAGAAACTGGAAGTTTACTGGCTCAAGCTGCAAGTCTTGTGACGTGGCTTTCTGAAGAAGACCATGTGCCATGCCTAATAAGTAACGGTTTTGCAGTCTACAGGCAGGATAGGGAACAAGATCTCCTTGGCGGTGGAATAGCCATCCTCGTTAGGTCAGGTGCAAACCACCTTGAGTCTCAGACCAAGATGTGCACTCGCAATATCCAGCTATGCGCCGTTACGATCATCCTTCCAGGCAGAGGGGTTAACGTTGTCTGTGTCTACAGGGCACCAAGCACTAACCACGAAGAGGACATTTGTTTACTGCGGACTTTGACTGAACTAGTTAAGGACTCGCAAAGGACCCTCATAGTGGGTGACTTCAATCTTCCGCACGTCGACTGGGTGGCTGAGGTCTGCGTGCCGGGATCGGAGGAGCAAATCTACTTAGAATTGGCTGCATGATAATGCGTTGCATCAGCATATTAGGGAGAATACCAGACATAGGACTGGATGCGTTCCATCCTTTCTGGATCTAGCTATAACGAACTTCCCCAAAGATGTGGCTGGACTGCATTATTGTGCACCGCTGGGAAAGGGTGACCACGTGTGTGCCAAAATAGTTCTATGCATGCGGTAACCGAAGGTACCCTCAAGGCTGATTAATAATTTCGGTAGTATGGACATAGATAGGCTTCGTAATAGGGCGATGGCTTTGACCTGAGACGCGCCAGACGAGGCTACTGTGGAGGAGCGCTGGCAGGCCATAAAGGGATCCCTGACTGACCTACAGGAAGAGTTCGCACCCTTAAAAAGAAGGAGGGGGGCAAACCCATGTGGTGGAAGGCTGCAATAGCCAAGGCCATCAGACGTAGAAACCGCTCTTGGAACCAGTACAAAGCTTCCGGCAGTCAGCTAGCCTGGAACCGCTATACGAAGCTGAGAAACGAGACTGTAAGCCTTTTGAGAACTTCTAAGCGGGAGTTTGAGCTCAAATTGGCCCAGTCTGTAAGACGACAGCCGAAGAAGTTCTACAGCTATGTACAGTCTAAAGGCTCAACAAGAAATGCCGTAGGTCCGCCATCCACTAGAGACTATGGTGTTGTCACTGATGACCAGGGCAAAGCAGACGCCCTGGGGGAATACTTTGGTAGTGTGCATAGGATAGATAGTGGGGTACGAGTAGATCTGGCTCTGGTGCATCCTCCTCAGTTAAACGAGCTAGATCTCTCAGAGGAATGCGTGCGTAAGTACCTACAGGAGTTAAACAGCCACAAGTCAGCGGGCCCAGATGGCATTCATCCAGCTATCATCAAGCCGTTGGCGGATATCATAGTTCCATCGGTATGCAGACTGTACAGATCCATGTTGGACCAGGGTAAGCTGCCTCAGGACTGGAAAGTCGCGGCAGTCGTGGCAATACATAAGAGTGGGCCTAAGTCGGATGTGCAGAACTACAGGCCGGTAAGCCTAACTAGCATTCTCTGTAAAGTCCTCGAGAAGATCATCCGTGCCCATATCTGCCAGCACTTACTGGAGCACTCCATGTTAAGTCCGGCGCAGCATGTATTCCTGAAAAATAGACCTTGCCTGACCAATCCTCTGTGCTTCTTAGATGAAGTAACTCGACGACTGGACGAAGGTAAGCAAGTTGAGGTATGCTACCTCGATTTTAGAAAGGCTTTCGACTCCGTTAATCACCGTCTCTTGCTATGCAAGATGGAGACGTTCGGCATAGGTGGGCCAGTATATAGGTGGCTGGAGGACTTCCTTTCCCGCGGGACGTTTTACGTCAAAGTGGGGGACACGTGCTCCAGTTTGGTGAACGTCACCAGTGGTGTACCTCAGGGATCCGTCCTAGGCCCGGTCCTATTCTTGTTATTTAATAATGACCTAGCATACACTCTTCAATCACCCAGCTTTATTTTTGCGGATGATGTGAAGATTGTTGGATCTAAGGGTAGGGCGGACTTGGGCAGGGAAATAGGTACCGTCCTGAACCGGGCATACAAATGGGACTTACCTCTAAACGCTCAAAAAATCCATTTGTTGTCAAGGGCAACAGAAGGCCTAACTGTCGCTCATGATCAAGGGCTGTTCACCGTAGAGGCAATCAGTAGGGTTAAAGACCTTGGGATCGTCATGAGCAGTGACTTCAAATGGTCGGAGCAGTGCAACGCTGCCGCGCATAAGGCTCGTGGGGAGCTCTTTAGACTGAGACCAGCTTTGTCTTGCCGGAAGCCGGAGGTATTCGCACCTACTTACATGGCTATAGTACGACCTCACTTAGAAGGTAGCGTGCAGGCTTGGTCACCCTTCTACAAAAAAGACGCCGCCTGCCTCGAGAAAGTCCAACGTCTCGCCACGCGAATGGTTGAAGGGCAGAGGGGTAAGACTTACGAGCAGAGACACTGTGACCTGAATCTCTTCTCGTTGGAAAGGAGGAGACGTCGAGGGGATCTCATAGAAACGTTCAAGGTAATGGAGGGCTTTTCTGGCCTTAGACCAGATAGTCTATTCTAAGTGGCCGTAGACTCCAGAACAAAGGGACATGAAAAGAAGTTGATAAAAGCCCGATCTAGGTTGATGGCTAGATCGCACTTCTTCAGCAACAGGGTTGTGAACAGTTGGAACGGTCTGCCTGGTGAAATGGTAGATCTGCAGACAGTCCAATCCTTCAAAGGTGCCCTAGATCGCAAGTAGTACGAGATCTTTCCTTGTAGTGAGCCTTGAGTATATCAAATAGACGGATGACGGATAGTCTTGAAGTACTACACGGATTCGAGGCTTTGAGCCCAATTGTCCCGGTTCTTTAGGAAATCTTTGATCTTCTGTCGGATTCACTGAGCTGAAACGAGAGTAAAAAGAAGCGAGGGGGGGGGGGCGGGGGTGGCAGCGAAAACAGGATACATATAACCTCATTCAGTGTCACACTGTGGACAGTGCCTTAAGCCTAGCACTGTGGTCCTTCTGGAGTATGTTTGAGCAGACTTTTTCCCTCATTGCATACTGTCTCAGTGAACGCTCACGATGCATAATGTCTCTTGCAGTTAATGTGCGATGAGGTTTTCCGTTTCCCTCTCAGTTTTAGCGGGGATTCGATCAAGTACACTCGGCAGTGGTGGGTGCATAACTGGTGTGCATACAATCGAAGGAATTCTGGACGCTCGATTGGCCGTGGCCATTACCTGTCCTGTGCAGACTGAACTGAACTGAAGTGAACTGACCTGACCTGACCTGACCTGACGATACAGATTGGGACACGAGTCATACCGTTGTACGAATACGGGTCCGGGGTGGCGCAGTCGGTTTCTGTCGATGGTATTATGAGTGGTCGGATGTGTCTTACCCCTACGAGGACGCACTTGTCTTGTTTATCCTGTGTTGCGTGCCATCGTGTTTTTTGTTTCGTGATATCCGCGTTGCATAACATGAATAACCCGGTTTTTCTCTATCCAGCCTCTTTAGATCGAGGTAGTAGTGTGAGATCTGGTAGCACAGCAGTATTTGTCTTAAAAATGTGGTCAGTATGTTGCACACCCCGATGTTTGATACCGTTGTCAGACTACAGTGTGAGTTATTGTGGTAACTTTACCCGGTGCGACGTACAGTTGTTTGTATGTTGCTAAGTGGTTGTTTAGAATTCTCCTAAGTCGGGACCTGCTCCCGTATGGAGTCTATAGCCCCTGGTCCTCGGTTCGTGACACGTTAGCGAATATACTCGGCAGCGCGCAAAAGAGCAAAACTCAAAACTCTGGAGCGGGACAACGTGTATATTGGAGGAGCGCAACGGCATGCAGACGGTGTGCACAGGCGGAGAAAGTGGCACCACCAAATTCGGTACTTGTTCAAATAAACAAATTTGTTAGTCTTTGTAATCGTGTGTTGTACCGGTAGCACTACAGGGGTCTCCCCGTAGAAAGCCGACGCAGTTGGGCTCCAACTTGTGATGGGTACGTCGGCTTCGGTGGCGAGAGACGTTTTCCATGCCTCCCGCCACGATCGGACACTACAACGAAGCCAGCACAAGCCGTTCTCTGTGACTCACACTGGCCGCTGTGCGTCGATCGCGAAATTGCGTCCTCCTTAACATTGAATCCGACCGGGGTAGATCCTGCTTGTGACTTGGCAGTGTTGATTGTGTTGTAGGGTTTGTTGTTGTCGGCATATCTCATAGTTCCGTTCGCCTGTGATTGTTATTGCCTTCGTAAACGAGCCAGCGTTCGGCGTCAAATGAGTGCAGTCGCGATCCAATGAGCGTTTTGTTCGAGCCCTGCGAGACCCTGGAATTCCACATGGTTCTGTCCGACGGGACGAGCTGGAAGGCAAGAAGCACAAGGAAGCTGCGTTTCGGGGCGCGGAAGGATACTCGACTGAGGGGGGCATACTGGCGCAACACAAGATGCCGCTACCCTTGCCATGATAACCACGTGGTCGTGCATTCATGCACAATAAAACTATTTACAAGTGGAATATGAAGAGTAAACCTAAATATATACAACTGTTGCATATTCAGAGAACCTCGTTGTCTGTCGCAGATCGCAGCCGCGTCAACTCTCCTGTTGACGGGTGCAGCTGTGTCTTCCATGGAGTTTGGTGTTGCAACAGGTAATGGGGAGTCGTTAGTGGGAGTAAAAGGGGCCGACTCAGGACGACTAACCGAAGGTTTTGAGCAGGTGGGGACATTGGGCGGGTTGTTCGGGGTGGGTTCTACCTCGATGAAGGCTGGTTTGAGGCGGTCTATGCTGATGGTTTCTTTCCTGCCTTCGAGGTCTACCTCGTATTTCTTTTCCTTTCGCTGGACGACACGGAACGGGCCAGAGTAAGCCACTTGTAGTGGTGATCGCACTGCATCCGCTCGATTGAACACATGGCTGGCGGTCACCAGAGTGGTAGGTATGTAGGTGCTGAGAGTTTGTTCTCGTGGCGGGGTGGGCTTTATCACCCGCATTTGGTGTGACAATCGTTTTGCGTAATGGAGAAACCAACTCACCCGGAAGTCGTGATGTGCAACCGTAAACCAGTTCAGCCGCCGTAACACCCATGTCGGCTTTAACGGTGTTACGCAGTCCTAAAAGAACGATCAGTAAAACTTCACTCCATAAAAGTTTATCACGAGCACGATGGGCAGGTTTCAGCTGGCGATGGAATCGCTCCACCATGCCATTAGCCTGAGGATGATAAGTCGTCATCTTGTTGTGTCTGCAACCAAATGCGTTCAGTATCTGGTGGAAGGCGCCATCAAAGTGAGGACCGCGGCCAATGGCCAAAATAGAAGGGCAACCGAACTGGCTTACCCAACCAGTTAGAAACGCTTTTGCAGCTTCCCCTGAGATAGGACGGGGAATAGGTATGGCCTGTGGCCACCGAGTGGAACGATCTGCGCAAGTGAGAATGTAGACGCAGCCGTTGGATGATGGAAGGGGCCCCACGAGATCCGCATGCACATGGTGAAAGCGTGCGTCCGGCTCACAGAATGTGCGTAACGTAGATTTAGTGTGACGATGTATTTTAACGCGTTGACATTGAAGACAAGCGCGAGCCCAAAGACGTACGTCACTTTTGATGCAAGGCCAGACGAATCGCTCGGTGACTAGTTTCACTGAGGCGGTTACACCGGGATGCGATAAGTTGTGGAGGCTGATAAAAACTTGTCGACGAAAACTGGCAGGAACTGGTGGTCGGGGTCGACCCTGTGACATCGCAAGTAATAGTTACGTCTGAAATTGGAAGGGTCACTGGCACTAGATGCGGGGAGCTGCTGTTTCCGAGCTGCTCGACCTCAGGATCTGTTGTTTGGGCTGCGGCGATTGCTTCTAGGTCTATGCCCATGGTTAGTGGGTCGTCAATACTGTGGGCGCGGGGAAGTGCGTCTGCTACAGGATTGTGTGCCCCAGAGACGTGTCGAATGTCCGTAGTGAACTGAGAAACATAGTCCAAGTGACGAATATCGATGGGAAGCTGACTGGAGAGCGTGTGGACGTTTGGCCATCGAGTGTGTGCCGGAAGTGTCGGATACCCAAAAAGGTTGTCAGTAGTTCTCTGCTGAACGTACTATATCGGGATTCCGCAGGCTGGAGACGCTTAGAGAAGAAAGCTATTGGTTGCCATGATTTGTTGACGAATTGCTGCAACTGTTCCAGCAGCCGTGTCCGAAGCACCTGTCTCTAATGCCAGGGGAGCAGAAGGATCGGGATGCGAAAGGAGTGCTATGTTGGCGGTAGCCCCCTTGATCAAAGTAAACGCTGTTTGCGCCGTGTCGGGAAAAATGACTTTCCGCTTACCTCCACGTAAAAGGTCTGTTAGAGGTTGCGTTATTTCGGCACAGTGTGGGATAAACCGGCGATCAGAGTTAACCAAGCAAAAACCCAAATAATCCGAATGGAGTTGTGACAGCGGCTTTAGGGATGTCAGCCTCAACTACCGCGATTTGGTGATAGGCTCTAACTAGGTCGATTCGGCTGAAAACCGAACAACCAGATGGGGAAGAAGTAAGATCTTGAATAAGTGGAATGGGGTACCTGTCTGGGATAGTAGCCTGGTTGAGGGCCCTATAGTTGCCGCAGGGCGCCAATCGCCATTAGGTTTAGGAACCATGTGAAGGGGCGAGGCCCAAGGGCTACTGGACGGGCGTATTATGCCTAATTCTAGCATGTGTTCGAAGTGAGCCTGTGCTACGCGGAGCTTGTCTAATGCCAAGTGACGTGGTCGGTTAAATGCCGGGGGTCCTTTAGTGACAGTATGGTGGGTGACGTTGGTGTTCACCGCGGGAAGGGGTCCAGATTGTCTTAGTATTGCCGGGTAAGCTGAAAAGAAGTCTGCGTAGGGGTGTTCGGCCTGAGGTTCGATGTATGGGGGCATGATGTGGTTCACGAAGGAATACGAACCGGTTACGGAAGGAGAAGTCTGTCGGCCGACAACTCTCCGGCATCGTACATCGACCAGGGAAGGTGCAACCGGCTTGGGAGCACCGGGCCTTCTCCCCAAACCGTTTGTGATGTCGACAGTACGTTGATCGAGATGGGCTAACGGGGTGGTCAGGGGAAGGGCTTCTGAGACGTTCACGTCGGTCAGAGCTGTGATAAGATTTATGGTCTCTACAGTGAAAACAACTAGGAGTGGGAAAACGCCTGAAAGCCCGCTCGAAAGCAGCTACCAGGGTGTCCGCGGAGTGTGTTCCTAAGATGGGAGCGGTGGTCTGGGCGCTGCTCTGGTTTGTTATGGCAGTAATTTGTGGATGGTACCGTTCCATAATACCGTCTGCTAGTTTTGTCGCTTCTGTGAGCTTGGGATGGATAGAAACCTCGAGCAGTGCTTGAATATTGGGTAGTAATCGCTGTACCCACAACTCTTCAAGGACGTTCTCCTCTAATAGTTGCCCTGCCAGCTGCTGTATTTCTCTCAGTAATGCAGAGGGCTTCTTGCTACCTCACTCTGTCCCTTGGACCAGCCGTCTCAGTCTGGACGATTGTGACGGCAAGAGACAAGAGATTACCGCGTCTCTCAGGGCTGTGTAAGAACTGTTACTGAATATTACGTCGCGTATCTGGGTAGCAGCGTCACGAGAGAGGCGACCGATAGTCCACAAGTAACGGGGACGCTCGCGTGTGGTTCTGTGTGATTCAAACTCTGCCTCTAACATATGAAACCAGAGTTGAGGGTCATCAATAAAAAAACTCAGGGACGGCTAGGGAGACTGTCAAAGCAGACGGTTCCGGATTAGGCTTGCGGTCGTTGCTAGCCATAAGTGCAATGGTATGTCAAATGTAAAACTATAAAGAGATCAATTCAGCAACCGTGAAACACTTATAATATCGATAAAAGAAAAATATAAAAGGAGTATGGTGGCAGAAATCGAGATTTACCCTTTATATGTCGGAAGAAGTATATGTGTAAACGAATAAATGTGACTGAAGGACTTACAAGTGTCCTTCGTGGAATGAATTTGTTGTTGGGGTTCACCAGTTTAGGATTCTCCTAAGTTAAGTCGGGACCTGCTCCCGTATAGAGTCTATAGCCCCTGGTCCTCGGTTCGTGACACGTTAGCGAATATACTCGGCAGCGCGCAAAAGAGCAAAACTCAAAACTCTGGAGCGGGACAACGTGTATATTGGAGGAGCGCAACGGCATGCAGACGGTGTGCACAGGCGGAGAAAGTGGCACCACCAAATTCGGTACTTGTTCAAATAAACAAATTTGTTAGTCTTTGTAATCGTGTGTTGTATCGGTAGCACTACAGTTGTTTGCCTGAAGGTAGATAAAACTTACATGAAGTTATTTAGATAAAGGAAAAGTATATAAAGGGCTTTTGTTTTCACTTTTCAAAGTAGTTTCGCCCAACCCTAGCCCAACTGGGCAAACGTCAGGCGGTGCTGCTTGGGTTAGCCTCATCACAATCGCTCTTGGGTGTGGTCTTGGGAAAGAGAATCACACCATGCCCGTCAGGAAATCGTCTAGTTCTCTCTTGACGGTTGAATGGTGCATTTCTTCTACCACTTTTGCTGAGAGCGAGTTCCGAATGTGTGTGACTCTTCGGGACAGGCGAAAAGCCAGCGGCAAACCAATAGATTCCAGCCGCAGGAGTGTCAGTGTATGCCCTCGCATGCGACATTGTCCACGTAGCCAGAAAACCGCCCGCAGTTCCGGTCATTGGTCACCCCTAATAATGCGGCGGACACAGATGAGGTCGCCTCGTACCCCTCGATGGGTTTCTGGGAAAAGTCAAGTTACTTGTAGGCGACCTTCACAGCCAACCCCGCAACCAGTTGAGTAACAACTCAACTTTTTTGAGCTTGACTGATTCGGCAGCGGTGCACAAGTGTACGGCAGCAGTACCGTACTCTAACCGAATTCTGACACGTGCACTGTATAACAATCGGGAAGCATAAGAGTTTTCCGAAGGAACGACGAATTGCAACAAGGATACTCCATGCCGAGGCGCATGTTATCACTATGACTTCTTGTTTTTAAGCTGGTCAACAATACTACCCCAAGATGATGCTCGCAGACTCGTTCTCAGCAGTGTTAGAGCGTGTGTAACCCGGCGTTGAGATGCTCGACCCATGCGTACGTTGACAGATTTCCCTAGGTCTATCGAGAGGGCCCATGTATTGGACCAATTCGACAGCCCGTCTAGATTGTCTGGTAGGAGTTGTCTGTCCGTATCAGAACGAAGCATGCGCCACAGCTTCAGCTCATCAGCATAGAGTAAGAACAGTGAGTTGCAACTGATCGGGAGATCATTGATATAGACCAGAAACAACAGTGGACCGAGTACCGAACCTTGGGGAACACCACTGGGGGCGGGGTACCACGTGCATAGGGTCTTGTAGACTGTGACTGCAAATATCCGAATTAGGAAATTCCCAATCCAGTATAGTAGTGGATCCACTATTCCCCGTAGTTTGAGCTTCTGGAAGAGTCGTTCATGTGGGACTTTGTAAAATGCTTTTACTAAAATCCACGAAAATAACATGTGGGATATCATCTAGCCTTTGCTTCCGTTCAGTGTTCTCGATACAACAGAAAGTTGAGAACGCACGAACCGGCTTTGCGAAAGCCGTGATGTGCGGGACTGAACAGGTGATGATCAAGATGATCTCAAACGCGCTTGGCTATAAGCCACCCCATTATCTTGCGGGCAACGCAGGTAAGGCTTACCGGACGATAGCTGACAGATGCCGTTTTGTTTCTACCCTTGAACATCGGTACAACAATTGCTTATTTCCAATCATCCGAAAGCTTCCCAGCTGCTAGTGAAATGTTGAGCAACTTGGTGATTGGGTATGCGAGAATCTCGGCGAGCTCCCGTAGTACCAGTGAGTGGATTCCATCTCGTTCGGGTGATTTATGTGGCTTGAAAGATCTTGGATGTGTCATTACTTCGAAATCACAGGACGCGATTAAAGGGTGAAACACCAGCGTGAAAGGTAACCAAGGTTTTTCACATGTAAACACCGGTGCATAGTGGCGTACCAGAGCATTGCTTTAGCTACATCGGAGTCAGCAACTCTTCCGTTTACCATTGCTGCAGGTATACCTGGCGTTGCTCTCGTTTCCCTTTTCGGATAAGCAGACAACCCCTTAGGTGCATGAATATATGCGGCTGCTAGTCTCTCTCCGAATCTGCTTCATTTTCATATAGGAACATTGAGTTCATAGTTGTTTTTATGCATCATAATCCGCTGCTGTTGCTGCATATTGTCTCCAAGCTCGGTCCGTTTTGTGGAGTAGGCATCGGAGCTCCTTGTCGATTTACCTTTTTTCTTATGGCAACTAGTTGTTGGTCGAGCAGGTGGTCTTCGAACAGTCTTTCCATACTGAGTGTATAAGCGACTAACCGAATTTTAACACGACAGTGATTTCCCCTGGTACTTGGGTCCCTCTCTTCTAATCAACCTTTATCTTGTCCCCAACCACTTCTCTTTGCCCTCTCTGTCCACCTATAATGCTCCCGCTGGTAACACGCCCGATAATTGCAACGGTTCATCGTCAAATAATGTCGGGAATAATCCTCTGTCTTGTAACTCACATTTTCTCAAGCCTCGTCAGCCTCTGAATCTCGGCCCCTTTAGCTTGCATACTCTTATGCAGGCCGGTCAGCAGGCGTGCCTGGCGCTCACAGTAGATCCCCTAAAGATCGATGTCTGTTGCGTAAGTGAAATGCGCATGCAGGATTCTAGCAGTGTAGTTCAACTAACTGCTCCTGGTATCTCATCGAGATATTTCCTGCGCACTTCAGGAAACGAAGTAGCTAGAGCTGCGGGTCAACGTGGTGTAGAAATAGTCTTGACTGACAAGGCTGAGACTGCCCTTTTAGACTGGATCCCAGTTAATAGTCGTTTATGTGCTGTAAGACTCCAGGGGTCAGTTGATGTTCTAAAGCATAGTTGTGCTAAGCGCAGTCTGTTTGTAATCTCGGCATACTCTTCGGCAGATTTCGGTCCTGACATGCAGTAGGATGAGCACTATGATGACCTCATCACTCTCGTTCGCAGTGGCAAAGGCTCTGACATTGTAGTATTAGCTGGTGATTTTAATACACAGGTTGGCAAACTGAGTGCGTCAGAAGCTTGTTTAGGTGGCTGTTGTGCTTTACCCACTGAGTGTACAGATAACGGGGATAGGTTTCTCAAGTTTTGTGCAGGCAATCGGTTATCCCTGTCTAATGCGAATTTCCGACACAGCTGGCGTTCCACAGCTGCTTGGTGCCCTAACGATACAGGTACTCTGAACCAGATTGATCATATCGCAGTAATCTACCGGTAGCTCACTTATGTTCAGAACTGTGGATCCCACTAGTTCACCTAAGTAGAGTGGGACCATGCATTCGTTTTAATGCGCGTATCTCTCCAGCTCCATGGTCATCGACTCAAATCGCAAACCCGGTTATCCGTGCAACGTATGTGTGATCCAGAACCCCGCACCCGTTATGAACAGAAGTTAGCATGTGAACCAGGATCCTCGACGAACAGTAGTGCAGATGAGCATTGGTCCCATATCCAGCAGGCAATGCACGTGGCAGCAGGTTTCGCCTGTGATCCCAGATCCGATGTCCATCAAACACACTGGATTTCGCAAGAGTCGATCAGGCTAACGAAGCAAAAACGTCAGCTCTCGAACAATAAGGAGGTGAATAAGATACGTAGAAAACTACAAAGGCATGCTACGAAAAGCCTTAAGAATGATCGCGAAAATTGGTGGATCAAGGTAGCCAAAGAAATGGAAGTAACAGCTGTTTCAGGTAACAGTCAAAGACTGTTCAAACTTACTCGCGACACCGGTATATGGCGAACCCCGGTCAGTGAGACGATATGGGACAGAAATGGAAAGCCCATTCATGGCACAGAGCAGGGGCTTAACCGTTGGGCCGAATATTTCGAGGAGCAGGTCAGCTGGCCGCGCGCTAATGTAGTTACTTCGGCGTCAACAGCTGCGATTCCTTGGGGAGTATCACTCGAATCCCCATCGGGAGTGAAAGTAGAGCCGTGCATTCGATTACTAAGGCGAAAGAAAGCGGCCGGTCCTAACGAACTCCCTCCATTTCTTTTCAAAATGGGTGGTGGTGCGTTGATAGAATCATTCATCACGTTGGTCCGTGACGTTGGGAAAGAGGAATGTATACCGCTATTATGGGGCGAGCCATTGATTGTACCAATCTTCAAGAAGGGAATGCGCAATGACTGTAGTAACCATCGTGAGATTAGCCTAATTCCGATAGTCGTCAAAGTACTAACCTTGATTTTTCTGCGTCGTCTCACACCGGCTCGCGAGAGGAACGCCCGTGAACAGCAGGCCGGATTTCGCCCAGGTTGAGGATATATCGACTAGATACTTATTCTTCGTCAATTATTAGAGGCGCGTCACACACGGTCGACCGAGAATAATGGTTTTCCTCGACCTAAAAGGTGCCTTCGATTCAGTTGACCGAACGGCGCTATTCAATGCCCTTCACCAGAAAGGTATGCCCCAGAATTTCGTGGATCTACTGAGGTCATTGTACTCTCATGCTTGTGGCCGCGTAAGGGTTTACGGCGAACTATCCAGTCCATTCGAAACGACGAGCGGTGTTCGACAAGGACGTCCAATTTCTCCATTCCTATTTAACTTCGTCATGGACGAAATGATGGAGAATGCCTTGAGAGATCTCCAGGATGTGCGCATCGAACCAGGAAATAGTGAGAAGCTGTGTGACCTAGACTACGCAGACGACCTTGTTTGCTTGCTCGAATGCACGGAACGTGCGCATCTGCACTAGGTAGACTCGCAAGAGCTGTAGCATCATTCGGAATGCGCTCTGCACCTTCAAAGTGCAAAGGGATGTTGCAGGACTAGACGTCAACGGTTCCGAGCTTGATACTCGACGGGGAGGTGCTGTCAGTTGTCGACCGCTTCAGTTACCTCAGCATCAGCGTGACGACGGATGGGAGTACAGTAGTAGAGGTGAGTACGGGTATATCCAAAGCTCGAGGGGCATACGCTGGACTGAAGTGCTCGTGGCACTGACCTGATATTTCACTGAAGTTGAAAGGTCGTGTGTGCTGTGCTGCAGTGCGTTCAGTTTTGTTGTGTAGTTGCGAGACAGGGTGTGTGTGTGTGTGTGTGTGCGGAAAATATTCATCATTTTGAGGTTTTCGACCATCGACGTTTGCGTAGTATCGATAAGATTAAATGGAATAACCGAGTCAAAAATGTTGAGGTCAGAAAGCGAATATTGGATACTAATCGAGAGAATGTTCTATCACAGCGTATCCAGATTAGTAAACTCCGTTGGTTGGGGCACGTGCTACTTATGGCAGACACGTCTAGCGTACCGCGCTCTATTTTCCGTTCCTCAGGAGTGGAAGAGACCACGTGGAGGTCGATAGATAACGTGGCAGCAAGGAATGAGAAAATATACAGCGAACTTAGAAAAAGTAGATGCCTCAAGTCTCCGTGGTTGGGTTCCAAAAGATCCATCAACCAGTCGGCTGGAGACACTGAAGAATCTGGCAGCGAACTGTGATCAGTGGCAATGATGTTTACACTTTCTGACGAATGCGAATGATTGATCAATGTGTGTTTGTACAGTTAGACTGTGTATTCCGTGTGTTGGCTACTAAGGCGCTCTTTCCTTTCGCAATCTGTCTCGGTCCACTCCCTGTCCATCTTGTAAATTCAGCGTGCAACATGGTGAGAAAGGCAGTGGTCAGTGGGGCTTGTCCTACTGTTTAACGCTGTACGATAATGATGATAATGATGATAATGATGAAGATCATGGTGTTAATGATGATGATGAATATGATGGTGATAATGATGATGATGATGATGATTGTTCTAACGCATCCGCAAACACCCTGCATTGTTAAACACTGGAGCAGTTAAGTCACTCACTAGCCCTGTGGTTTCACACCTTGCCCACACCATTCGCACAGCACATGTGGCTGAAGCCTTCTTGCGCTGTATAAAGTTCGGGCTCGGTAATCAAGACCGGAAAAATGTCGCATACTAGCCATAGCTGAGGCTGTCAGCATCCGCCTCCACAACCCCCCTCTATGTGCTCAAAAACAGTTTGTGTGTGCTCCTAAGTTGTCCTGGCCCTCCCTCCACCCTGCAACAGGCCACAGACCAAATCAAACTGACGGAACACGAGGAAAACAATACACATCAGGTTTTGACCTAAGCCCGAATTACAATTGTTTTCTCCCCCCCCCCTCCTCCCCTTTTGTCACTTAATTTTTTTAATCACTTCCCCCCTTTTGTCTAATTGGTGATGTAATGGCATGATTACAGATCACTGAAAACAAGCTTGTTCGCCAAACTGTTTACCAAATGTGTTCATTGGGAATTTTCCAACATTTATCACTTTCTGTCGGATCAAAATGAATAATCACTGTGTTTGTAAGGTTAGACTGTGTATCCCGTGAGTTGGCTTCAGGGCGTTATTTCTTTTTCCCCACCCCTGTAGGCCTACTGCCTATCCATCTTGTATATTCATTTTTTCTATTTCCACGTGCAACATGGTGAGAAAGGCAGGTTTCAGTGGGACTTGCTCTGCTGTTTAACGCTCTTGGATGATGACGGTGGTAAGTAAAAAGGGGGCAAGTTGCGATGAGTTTTACTTTTGATTACTCCGGATGGAAGCTTCCGTCATGGGGGAAGTCTATTTCGACCCTCCGATCAACGGAAAGTTATAGTGTTTCTTCAAAAGACGTGCGACTTCTAGGAACTGCCAAAAAGGCCTACTGCACCATTTAGAACAACCGGCAACCAAACCTTGAAATTGGGAGTGGAGAACCACATAAGGTCCCAATAAATCAGATGTGGTAACGATCCGGACAACAGTGTATTACTGACCCATACTGCATCTAATAGGCCTGAACCTGATTTGGCTTTCATCCATATGTCTTCGAAATATGTTGTGTAACCGACGGAGAATGCTAGCTGACTGCTTGGATGCATATATATATATATATATATATATATATATATATATATATATATATATATATATATATATCACCCGCCTGATTTCAGACTGTGCCAAACAAAACAAGATGCAATCAGACAGGGATTGGTAAATAGTTCGAGTCCATGATTTGCTTGTGGGTGCAATGCTCCCAGGTAGCCCAAGCCAAAGCCGGTGATTTTCTTAGGGGTCCAGAACCGGACCCTTTAGCTATCTAAAGTTAAACCTGCAAGGCAGAAGAACAAAATGTGGGGTCCGTAATTCACTGGGGGCCGGTGACTGAATGCTCAGTTCATACGCCCTTTGGATGAGACCAAACATCCTGGGTGGCCAGTACAGTTTTCTGTCACAGATCATCATCATCATCATCATCGTACAGCGTTAAACAGTAGGGCAGGCCCCACTGACCATTGCCTTTCTCACCATGTTGCACGCTGGTTTAGAAAGTATGAATATACAAGATGGACAAGGACTGGACCTACATGGGTGGGAAAAGGAAAGAATGCCCTAGTAGCCAACACACGGAATACACAGTCTAACTGTACAAACATGCATCGATCAGTCATTCTGATTCGACAGAAAGTGACAACACGATCGCCACTGTTCGCGGTTCGCAGCCATATCCTTCAGTGCCTCCAGCTAACTGGTAGACAGATCTTTCTGACTCCAACCACGAAGACGTGAAGCACCTACTTTTCCTAAGTCTGCCGTACATTTCCTCATTCCTTGCTGCCACGTGGTCTCTTCCACTCCCTAGGAGGAACGGAGAATAGAACACGGTACGGTAGACGTGTGTTTGACATACGTAAGACATGCCCCAACCAACGAAGTCTACTAAGTTGGATACGCTGTGACAAAACATTCTCCGAATTAGTACCCAATACTCGATTTCTGACCTCAGCATTGCCTACTCGGCTAATCCACCCGATCTTAGCGATACTACGTAAACATCGATGGTCGAAAACCTCAAGACGACGAATATCTTCAGCACACAGACTCCAAGTTTCGCAACAATACAGCAAAATTGAACGCACTGCAGCACGGTATACACGACCTTTCAACTTCAGTGAAATATCAGATCGACGCCACAAGTGCTTCACTCAAGCGTACGCCGCTCGAGCCTTAGATATACGCGTGCTCACCTTTACTACTGTGCTCCCATCCGTCGTCACGCTGATGCTGAGGTAACTGAAGCGGTCGACAACTGACAGCACCTCCCCATTGAGCATCAAGGTCGGAATCGTTGTCGTTCAGTCTTGCAACATCCCTTTGCACTTTGAAGGTGAAAAGCGCATGCCGAATGGATTTACGGCTCTTGAGAGTCTATCTAGTGCACGTTGAGCATGTTCCGTGGATTTGAACAAGCAGACAAGGTCGTCTGTGTAATCTAGGTCACACAGCTTTCCACTATTTCCTAGTTCGACGCCTACATCCTGAAGATTTTGCAGCGCATTCTCCATTATTTCGTCCATGACGAAATTGAAACGGAATGGCGACATGGGACATCCCTGTCAAACACCACTGGTCGTTGCGAACCGACCGGATAGTTCACCTAGAACTTTAACGCGGCCAGAAGTATGAGAATACAATGACCTCAATAGGTTCACGAATTTCTGGGGCATACCTTTTCGATGAAGAGTACTGGAAAGCGCTGCTCGAAAGCGCCTTTTAAGTCTAAGAAAATCGTTATCGTCAGTCGGTGGTACGTGTGACGCGTTTCAAGTAGTCGGCGAAGAGTAAAAATCTGGTCGATGCATCCTCGACCTGGGCGGAATCCAGCCTGCTGTTCGCGGGCATTCCTCTCGCGAGTGGGCGTAAGACGGTGCATCAGAATCAAGGCTAATACTTTGGTGAATTAAGCAAATCCCACGATGGTTACTACAGTCATTGCGTATTCCCTTCTTGAAGATGGGAACAATCAACGACTCACATCATGTTACCGGAATACGCTCCGAGTTCCAGATGTCACGGAGCAAGACGGTAAGTGATTTTATCAAAACATTTCCACCCAGTTTGAAAAGAACTGGGGGAAGTTCGTCGGGACCTGCCGCTTTCCCTTGCTTTAGTGATCGAATGCATGACTCTACTTCTACTTTCGATGAGGGTTCAAGTGATACCACCCAGTGAGTCGCAGTTGTTGATACAGGAGTAACTACACTAGCGTGCGGCCAGCTAAACTGTTCCTTGAAGTACTCGGCCCAACGGTCCAGCCTTTTTCTGTTTGCTATGAATGGGTTCTCCATTCCTATCGCAAATCGTTTCACTGACCTGGGTGCGCCGTCCACCGGTGTCACGAATAACTTTGAACAGTCTTTGACTGTTACCTGAAGCAGCTGCTATTTCCATTTCTTTGGCTACCTTGACCCACCAATTTTCGTGATCATTCCTGAGGCTTTTCGTAACTTGCCTTTGTAGCTTTCTCCGCATCTTATTCATCTCGTTACTGTTCGAGAGCTGATGCTTTTGCTCCATTATACTCAGCGACTCTTGCGAAATCCAGTGTGTTTGATGGACAACGGATCTAGGACCACAGGCAAAACCTGCTGCGAAGTGCATCGCCTGTTTGGTATGAGCCCAATGCTCATCTACATTACTGTTTGTCGTAGATCCTAGCTCATGTGCTAACTTCTGCTCGTAACGGATGCGTACTTCTGGATCACACAAACGGCACGGCTAATCGGGTTTGCGGTTTGCGACGATGACCATGGAGCTGGAGAGATAATCGCATTAAAACTAATGCATGATACGGCTCTACGTACGTGGACCAGTAAGGTCTACAGTTCTGAACAGAACTGCGTCACCGGTAGCTTACGGCGATATGATCAATTTGGCTCAAAGTACCTGTAGATTTAGGGTGCCATGTCGCTGTGCGACGCGAGCTGTGTCGGAAATTTGTGCTAGACAAGAACAATGGATTGTCTGCACAAAACTGGAGAAGCCTATCCCCATTATCTGTACGCTGAGCGGGTAAAGCATAACGCCCACCTAAACAGGCTTCTGACACACTAAGTTTGCCAACTTGTGCATTGAAGTCACCAGCTAATACTACAATGTCAGAACCTTTACTGCTGCGAACGAGGGTGGCGAGGGCATCATAGAACTCATCTTTCTGCAAGTCTGAGCTGCAGTCCGTTGGGGCGTACGCCGAGATCACAAACAAATTGCGCTTAACACAACTATCCTTTCGAAAGCCAACTGACCCTGGGAGTCTCACAACCTATAAACGACTGTTAACCGGAATCCAGTCTAGAAGGACAGCCTCAGTCTTGTCAGTCGAAACTATTCCTACACCACGTTGACCCACAGTTCTAGCTACTTCGTTTCCTGAAGTGCACAGAAAATATCTCAATGGGATACCAGGAGCAGTTAGTTGAATTACACTGCTCGAATCCTGTATACGCGTTTCACTTAAGTAGCAGACATCAATCTTCAGAGAATCTAATGTGAGGGCTAGGCACGCCTGCTGACCGACCTGCATGAGTGTACGCACGTTGAAGGAGCCGAGATTCAGAGGCTGACGAGGCTTGAGAAAATGAGAGTTACCAGAGAGAGGATTATTCCCGATACTATTTGACGATGAACCGTTGCAATTATCGGGCGTGTTATCAGTGGGAGCATTATGGGTCGTCTTGAGGTTTTCGACCATCGATGTTTACGTAGTATCGCTAAGATCGGGTGGATTAGCCGAGTAGGCAATGCTGAGGTCAGAAATCGAGTATTGGGTACTAATTCGGAGAATGTTTTGTCACAGCGTATCCAACTTAGTAGACTTCGTTGGTTGGGGCATGTCTTACGTACAGTTAGACTGTGTATTCCGTGTGTTGGCTACTAGGGCATTCTTTCCTTTTCCCACCTATGTAGGTCCAGTCCTTGTCCATCTTGTATATTCATACTTTCTAAACCAGCGTGCAACATGGTGAGAAAGGCAGTGGTCAGTGGGGCCTGCCCTACCATTTAACGCTGTACGATGATGATGGTGATGATGACGATATGGGTGGATAGATGGGGAAAAGATGCCGATGAGCATACCGTTGTGCGCCTCATATCCCACCCATGGTTGATTTGGATTCAAGATTTAGCCATCTCCCCTAGCCTATTATTCAGCCATCGCGGTGGAGGGCGCCGAGCATTCGTTTCCGTACTCTCACGATTTGGATGTAATGCTGAGGGTTTTGGTTTCAATAACAGGGTCGTTGGTAGACGTCGTAATTCGCCAACCTTTTGGTTACCGTCCATTATTTCCTTTAAAAATGCTTGCTATCTGCAGATCAACATGCCCATCCGCCCAGGCCACGGTAATCAATTGTCAATGAGCGTTTTGACGATGAAAACTACACTTGATGGTAAGGTTTTGATCAACTTATCAGTCCTAAAATTAATTAGAATTTGTAGAAAATGAATCACAAATACGGACAATTGAAGATAAATCCATAACTGTCACATCTCAGAAACGTCCCTGTTGCTAATTTGTGGTGGAAATTGTGTTGTTTTTGGCTGACTTGGACTTGGTCAATTTATTTTGGATATTAGTTGCTTGCCTTGATAAAACTAATCGCCTACCACCTAATCATTTACAGATAATTCCATTCTCGTTTATATGCATCGGTTTATCACCGCGATTTGAGTCTCCAGACAGCTCTACTGTGGTCATAAGACGCTAGGCAGGGTAGAATATACGGTATAAAGAAATGGTAATGTTTATGTTTGGTGATAGTTTACTCTTTTGTAGAGCATCACGAAGTCCGATGTAGACAAGCCATTCAAGTTAAACGGATTGTTTCTGGCTCCAGATGCCTCTAATTATCTGTTTCAAATAGTGCAGCGTGTTGAACCCAGCAAACGCCAGAAGGTTCTGCGGCGTTTGGTTGAGACTATACTGAGACAAAAGATCGATGACAGTAGAATCACTCGCACGCTTTGTGAAAATGCCGTGAATGAGTGTAAAGCGGATCGAAATGTCGATACACCGGTGTTGTTTGTGGTTGATGCATTTGAGGTGAGTGGTTGCATTTCATTTTCCCAACTTGAACCCAACGCAGGTTCCTCGGTTTCAATATTCCGCCACATTGAAGAAATTTGTCCCTTTGGATAGCTCTCTTGGACAGGAACAAGCAAAGTCGCTGTTCCCGTCATCAGCTTTCCTCAAATCCTTTGTGTATGCGCACCGTTATGAAGTAAGTTTTAATGAAACAATATTTCACTGTAAAATGTTGGTTTCCGTCGAAATGAATGACCACTGGTTGTTCCGTTTGGATTGAGCTGTCTCCGAACTGCGGTACGAGAATCTTGACATCGAAATTGAATACGGTGTGTGTTATGATCGAATGATAGCAGAAGTCTCGAAGCGGTACCCAAAGTATGGCTTTAATCAGCTTGGAACCAAGGTCATAGCTAAAATATGAATAGGCAAGAGTTATAAAGCATTAACATGGGAGAGCACAAGCAATGATAAAACTATTCAGTTAAGGAAGATTTAGTTACCACATTCACCCCGCATAAAAAGATTTTCCACATAACAAAATTGACGTAAAGGTTAATATTTGCGCAGACGTAGGGGATGATTGGTTGCGTGTGTATGTGACGTGGCATTGTGGTGTATGGATTATGCTGTTCTATTTCTTAAACAGTATGGGTAAAATCTTTATTGGGATCTATACATTTCCTCCATTGAGGACTGTTGAGTGGTGTCTTCGGCCCTGCGGGTCACTTGAGAATTGAGGCCCAGATGTGGTTCTGATGTAGAGAAAGGAAGTTCGTTAGTGGGACTACGTAGCATCTCATTTTTGTCGTGACTTGAATCTTCAGTGGATCGCTTAGCAGCCGGTGCAAGATTTCTGAGTGATACGGTATCTTCTCGGCTATCCGTAAAGCGGATGCGGGCTTAGTTAGGATTGCATTCTAATAATTCAACTTCCTCAACTAATGGGTCAAATTTGGATGATCGAGCGCTTTTACGAAGTACCCTCTCTGAATTCACCAACCAACCAGGCATGGATGTGCCCACTGTGGCTTTTCGATTATGGTGGAACATCCTCTCACGAGGAGTACAGTTCGCAGCCGTGCAGAGTAAGGAGCGAAGTTAACGAGGGTCGTCAGGAAGAACGGCTTCCCACTGATGAATCGCTAGATCTCGAGATCGCAGTGCTAAGGTAACGGCCTTCCAAATGCTGCTGTTCAAACGTTCGACTTGTCCGTTGCATTGGGGTTATAAGGCATGGTGCGATTAGTGGCAATGCCTTTGCTGTGTAGAAGATTTTTCAACTCATCTGACATAAACGATGAACCACGATTAGAATGTATGTAAGAGGGCATACCAAAGATAGAAAAAAGATTAATTAGACACTTGATTACAGTAGTAGTAGCAGTAGTAGTAGTAGTAGTAGGTGTAT
This sequence comes from Fasciola hepatica, assembly GCA_948099385.1. NCBI lineage: Eukaryota > Metazoa > Platyhelminthes > Trematoda > Plagiorchiida > Fasciolidae > Fasciola > Fasciola hepatica. The sequence goes on from CANUEZ040000083.1 coordinate 8,060,353, forward strand.
CCGCACGGGCGTACGCTAATGGATAACGGGAAAACTCATCGATAATTGCGAGCAGAAATTTGTTTCTAGAACTAGGCGGAAGAGGTCCTTTGAAGTCCATACTCACGTTCAAATGGCTGCGTAGCTTTGTTTAACGGGGTTTGCGGAGGGTTATAAAAACGTGCTTTAATTTCAGAACATGTGGAACACTGGGAGGTGACCGATTTTACTTCTGTTTTCGAGGATGGTAGGTTACGACTCTTGAAAAAGTGTAGCATTCTGGTTGTGCCGGGATGGCACAGGGATTCATGGAGCTCTTTCACGTCGGGACGGGAAACGGATCCACAGGAGCCACGTGACAAAGTGCCAGCGACACAATTTCCGCGTCCAGGGCGATACACGATGTCGTAATGGATGTCAGATAATTCAGTTCGCCAGGGTTGGATCTTTTCATTTTTTATTTTACTTCTAGGTGTTTTGTCAAACACGAATGATACTGATCGTTTTTCAGTCACTAATTTAAAGTGTGTTCCAATTAGCAAACATTTCCACTTCCTCAAGGCTTCAATGAAAGCGTATCTCTTTTTCGACCGAAGAATGATGCCTTTCTGTCGGGGACAATGACCTGGAGAAAAATGCCGCTGGCCTGCCGTTCTGGTTTAAAAAGGCCGCAATGGCAATGTCTGAGGCATTCTTTTCTAGTTCAGAACTGGTTCTAGGTTCGACGGTGACCGAGACGGCGTTTTCTAATTCAAGTTTCAGGTTTTCAAATGATTCTAAGACGTTGCTCGGTGGAGGGAATGTCCGGTTTCGTACAAGTAGGCTGATTTCATCCGAGAAGTGTGATATCCACTGAGAGTAATAAGCAAACCTGCCTGTGACACTTTCTTCAGTTTTTATATATATACCGGCTTGAGAACAACCATGGTGCCAACGAAACAAAAACGGAAAAATTACACAGTCGGGGCAGGGAATTAGGAGTCAGCATAAAGATTGCGACAAGTAAAAGCAAATTTCTTGGTATTTTCACCTTGCGCGTTTCGTAAATTCTTTTGTCCGTTTTTCAGTCGTTCATGGGGAGCGAAAAATCAACAGATAGGCCATACAACATTTGCGCCACTAGATTCGGTTCCGAGCCATATCTCAGCGTCTCTAACCAACGGCAGTTCTCATCTCTTGGGCCCCAACCGGGGAGGCGAGAAGCACCAGTCGAAGTCAAAACCGAAGCTAACTTCTTCATGCCCCTGTGTCAAGTCATAACCTGACCGCAGCGTCGTTCGTCCCAGCCTTGCCCAACACATGCAAAAAGAGCACGAAGTGGTGAACGATGGGCAGGCGTACTTAAACCATGCCCGAGTCACTGGAGGCGATGCAGAGTGATTATCTCTGTCAGATGGCGACTATCAGCACCGAAAACATGGCGACAAACCTCGTCATTGCTCACCCGATGTTCCCACCAGATACGAGCAATGCTTCGGAGACACCGGTGGTAGAATACAGAAAGCCGCCGAGCATCCTGAACGCGTAGGAACCAGGTCTCACAGCCGTAAGGAACGTCACGAACTGTGGCACTGTACACCGTTCCCTTGAGAGAAAGCCGGATGTTATGGCGGCGCCACAGGTGGCGCTGGTTCGCAAAAGCTTCTCTGGCTGTCGTAATTCGTGATTTGATTTCCTCCCCAACACCACAACCAGCTGTGATCAACCTCCCGAGGCACTCAAAGCCATTAACTACCTCTAACCAATCATCACAAAGGGTGATTGCAGGCACAGGCTTCTACCAGTCTTGAAGAGATACCTTGCATTTTGAAAACCCAAATCACATAACATATATGAATACCTAACTCGCCAAGCGGTCCAATACGTGCTGAATTGCCTGTGCACTGTCACTCAGCAAAGTGATATCATTGGCATACTCTAAGTTAGAAACTCAGTTCCCTAGGAGGAGTTCAACCCCATCTTTTGGAAGACCAGATAAAGCGTTCTGTAGGACATCCTCTATAGCAAGGTTGGAAAGAAACGGGGATATAGGTCAGCCTTGTCGTACTGCACTGGAAACGCCAGAGGGTGGTGAAAGCTGGCGATAATCCCTAGCTCAACTTGAAGTGTGACGATACAACTCTTTGAGGACCGACATATACTTTTCTGGTACACCATTTCTAAACAAACAGCGCCATAGTGCAGACCTATCGACGGAGTCGATACATCCACGCCCGGTACAAAACCCAGCCTGTTCCTCGCGAGTTTACTCATCACGCGTGTTGTACAACCCGTGAAGAATGGCAGACGCTAGCAGCTTAGGCGCTATCGGGATTAGGCTTATACCCCGCTGTGGTTGGCACAGTCACTGCGCGAGCTCTTCTTGAAGACGCGGACAACGACGGATTCCTCCCACAAAGAAGGAACTTTCTTGGAGTGCCAGACATTGGAGAAAAAAGCTTGGAGTTTTCTAACGGACTCCATCTCGCCGTCTTTGAATAGGACTGGGAAAAGATAATCGAAACCCGGCGCTTTATGACATTCTATGGCTTGGATTTTCCTGCGGATCTCCGCCTCAGAAGGTGGATCTGTCAAAACAGACCACGGGACGTGTGCCGGAACAGCTATGGAAGAAGTTGATGCCGGAGGCCAGCTGAGCTGTGCTTTAAAGTGCTCCGTCCAGCGTACAAGACATCGCTTCAGGCTGTGGGTAGGCAAACTGTTAGCTGCACAGATCGTTTTGCTCACATCCAGTGGTTTCTTCCGGTGACTCGGATGGGATGAAACAGATCGCGAGAATTTCCCACAGCGGCAGCATGTTCCATGTCTGACGCTTTCTGAAACCACCAAAGTTCGCGATCTCTAAGCAGACTTGCGTTGGGTACACGTCTCATTGTAAGCCGTGCTGCATTATGCTCGCTACCAGCGGGGACGGACTGGCGTGCATCAAGAAGGCGCAGAGACTTAGTAGAAATCCAGAGTGTTACAACATGACGAGTCAGGTCACAGCTCACCTCACCAGCAGAATAAAGCATTCCTAATAAGCGGCCAGTGCTGGTTGATGTTGTCTGGTGGCGTTGATCCTAACTCTTCAGCTAGAACGTTTCGGAAAATTGAGAGGCAAGACGGATCAGACAACATATCGCAGTCTAACTGTTGGTGCATCGTACGTTTGGCACACCCACCGAAGCACATGGACAGCTTAGTGCAGACTAACATGTGGTTGGAGTGAAGAGGAGTGCTCCAGTACGACCGTCAGTCTTGTATGCAGCCCCTCTATTTGTAGCTGATTGCGGCGTGGTCTATGTGGGTCCATTGCTGACTCGAAGAAGGCGGGCGCCACGTGGCATACCGGCGATAGAACGTCTGAAGTTCGTACTGGCGAGAAGCTGGGGGTGATTTGAACACAGACCTAACAACTGTTGCCCATTTTGTGAACGACAGGAATCGAGGCCAAAATGGCCTCCCATATATGCCTTGTTCAAAGACAGCCAACTGACTCTAGCACTCACGTCTCCAGCTAAAACCACAACATCACTCCGTTCTAATTTATGCAGGAAGTCGTGTAACGTTTGGTAGAAGACATCTTTGATTCCATCTGGGCTGCAATCTGTAGGGGCATAAACCGAGACGAAAAACAGATAGCTTCTACCGGGACGGCGTTTGCTTACTTGGCACGAATCTTCAAGTCCCACTTCGCACAGCGGGCTGTCATCTGCATTATCTAACGAAGCCATATCTGGTCAGAACGGTCAAATGCACGGTACAATACATCATACTGAATTTCAGAACGAAAGTATAAACTATGTGCTAATTAGAGCAGAAACCGAAAGAATTAAGGTGACAAAATGGCAAAACCCCTTATTCCGGTGCGCTGTCTCACGGAAAATTTCCCAGAATCAGACAAATCGTTAGACCTGACAATAAGCTGATTAGTTCGATCTGTTTACTTGACGACTGGCAAATCCACCGGGACCGGAATCATGTATGCACCAGAGCACGTGACGCACCTTCGTTGTCTAGTCACTCCCAGTGACTTTTATTCATTTTGATTGCACGTATGCACCTTACAAAACCTACACCGAGTTTTTGTGAGCAATGGCACACGGAGATAAACTTAGGGATTTCGAGAATGGCGAAACATTTGAGTTCTGTCAAATGGGGCTCAGCTTGCATGAAATTGCTAGGAAATGCAAGAGGTCGAGAAACGTCCTACAATGGTATCTGGAACGTAATGAGTCAGCGTTTCGAAACGAATGTTACTAAGAACGCTGAAAGTTGTGCCATGGATGAAGTACGAAAAAGATGAAACCGAACTTTGTTCTCATACCACTGCCAGAGGCCGAAGCTAGTAATACGTGGGGGCATACGAGATTTCGTTGTGTGTATTCATACGTTGGAACAGCTTTTTCCCCCTCTAGTAAGCACCGGATTACACAATGACACCATGTTTAAACTTGATAGTGCCTGTGTCCACTGCGCACACACTAACAAATGTTGACTGTTATTCCGTGGGATCAATGTCATGTATTGACCAACCTGCAGCCCAGATCTGAACACGAGTGAGAACTTTCGGAGCATACTTACTCGTCAGGTGTGCAAGGATTCCACGGTTTATCAGTCAAAGAGTAAATTGATAATCGCACTTAATAGAGAATGGGTGAATGTTCACCAAAGGATAATCACAGGTATTGTAAGAAGTATGCCTAGAAGATGTATGGAGTTTCTCAAGGAGGATGGCGGTTGTACGCGATTTTAAGTGGTAAGTATTGTAGCCCAACTGATGAGGGTCCGATACGCTTTGTCGCACATTCTGATTGGCGGAGTTTAGACAGAAACCGTAGTGGGCTTCTAACCTTTCTGTTTCGGGTTCGAACCCTGGTTCCACTTCCGTCGACTTCCCGAACTGGCAGTCTCCAATTGGCCGCGGCCCTCTTGAAATACTGACTGTCGGTGGTGGAACGGTTATCGTCGTGGACTTTGGACAATAACGACCCGGGTTCAGTTCCCGCCACCGTCGGTCAAATCCCCGTTTGGCAGTCTTTCACTGGCCTCGGTCTCCTTCCTGAATTGTTGTATTTTGTTATACAGTAAATGAAAAAAAGAGGTAAGAGGAGCATTTTTTTGGCAAAACATTACAGGAAAAAGGGAAACAAATAAAAATAGAGGTAATTCCCTCATAATAAATTACTTTACTGTACTGATTTTTTTTTCTGCACCGCAATAGACATTTGCTTGTTCTGAACGGATATGGTTTCCTGACAGAATACAGAGGCGAAGTATGCAGCAAAATGAAGTGTCCTTTACTTTAATCGCTCACTGTATTGCTACGCATTTTAGCTTGTGTCCATCAACGTCGCACGTTTGTTTTATGTGCACTTGATTTTCTCTTCAACAACCTAACCGCTCTTCACATGTGCATCAAGACGGTTCCCGCCTGTTTATTATATGAACGGTACGTTATACAAATAAAATTATCTTGAGGAAGAAACGGTGCTTATCACGAAACTGCACCTTGACGTGGTGAGATATCCTGCGTGTCTCCAAGACGCACAAATGAAGTTAAATCAATTGAGTCAGGAATGCTTGAAGGGTCAATGTATTGAGGCCAAACAATGTCGTCTCACTGGACCAGTTGATAGGCTACATCTGGTACTATGGGGCCAAGCACGGCGTCCCTGGAGAGAACACATCAGCATTTTAACGGTCAAACAAATCTAATAGATGGACGTGGGAGAGGTCATGGCAGCCTTCTCAGCAGCAGCAGTTGTTGTCTGCCTCAGTCCAGCCCTAAGACTGCTTCCCTTCTCATGTTCCCCTTTCTCCACTGGATGCATAGCGCTAAAAATTGAGTCTGAAAGCGGATCAGCAACTGCAAGATTAGCAGGAGCATGTGCCTACACTCACTCTTTGTGGTGACCAGCTTGAGTTAGTTGACAGTCTTAAGTACCTTGGGGGCTTGCTAACAGCTGGAGTGCTGTGGACGAGATCAATTCACAAATAGCGAGAGCTAGAGTAGCTTTCACAAACCTGTGACACCTGTATCGCCTTCCAAATGCAGAGACTTTATGAGACTGATAGGAGCCTATGCCTGCGCTCACCCCTTGTGGTGAGTAGTCAGAGTTATTCAATAACTTTAAGAATTTTGGGAGCTTGCTGACAGTTAGGGATGGAATTGGAGGGGAGATTACATTACGAATAACAAACCCCATGGCAGCTCTCACCAACCTGTGGCACCGCCGTGACACTCGGCTCTCTCTTAGGGGACGGGTGTATAACGCGGTGGTCCTTAATGTTTTACTTTACAGTTGTGAGACCTGGCGACTCCGTTTTGAGGATGCTCGGCATCTGTGTTCGACAACCGATGTCTCGAAAGCATTGCTCGCATTTGATGGGAACATCGAGTGAGTAATGACGAGGTGCGCCGTCGTGTGTTGGGCACGGATGGCCGCGCTCCTAGTGAGTTGGTCGCTGTGCACCGCCTCCAGTGACTCGGACATGTTTTGCGAATACTTGCACGTCGTTTGGCTTTTTGTTCTCTATTTGCACGTACTCGGCAAGGCTGTAATAATCGACGCGGTGGTCAGGCGATGACTTGACGTAGTGGTATGAGGGAACTAATATCGGCATTGGTTTCCTTTGGTGCTTCCGGTCTCCCTGGTTTTCGTTGACTAGAAAAGTACACAACATAGATCAGTATAGAAATCAGTGGTGCGAATGTTGTGTTGTCTGTCTGTTGAACCCATGTCCCCTACATTTAAAAATGTCAGTCAGAGAAACAAAATGATAACAAAGCATCAAAAGTATACGGTACAAAGCGTAGAAATCACAACACTATACCTTTGTACTTGCCCCGTTCTCATCTTTGTTACGTCCGCACGGTGCTCCTTTATATATATATATATATATATATATATATATATATATATATATATATATATATATATATATATATATATATATATATATATTGCTTGCATCTTAGAAGTCAGACGACCGAACCCAGATAGCCGACAAATAAAAGCCCCGGGGTGGATACGTCTTATTGACTTTACTACAGTAGCCCGACAGACAACTCGGGTCTCCACGACACCGCGTTTGATCTGAACAGAGCAGTTAGTGATGCAATGTTCTCTTGGAGACCCGTTTCAACCAGATTCTCCTTGGCGTTCTTCAAAGGCCCCCACACGGCCTGACGATGGTCGCGGTCTATGCTCCTACCAACTCGGCTGATGACGAAACCAAAGGTGACTTCTACCACAACTCTCAGGAAGTGGTCAATCGGGTTTCGAGGCGAGATGTACTCTTCGTCACAGTAGACTAGAGCGCTCGCACAGATACGGCCGAAGAATCCACTCGCCATACTTTCGGCAAATTCGGCCTTGGTCAGCTCCGCGAGAACGGCGGCCGACTCATTGGTTTAGCCGACGTTAACAAAACTCACTTTCAGCACCCATAGCAGCACCTACTAACGTTTTTTTATTACATGTTTGCGCGTGAGTGAAGTGGAAAGAGTATATACCCCATAGCCACGAAGGTCCACTGCACTATCAGGGATAACCTGTAACCAGACCCTGAGAATTGGAGCGGAGAACCACATAAGGTCCCAATAATTCAGGTGTGGTAACGTGCCGGACCACAGTGGATTACTCTCTGCCACCGAGGTAGCCAGTGATTGCAAGGATTCGAACCCCTTACCTCCGACGTAGTAATCAAACACCCTAAACCACTCGACCACCACCGGTATATTGTACTCCAACGATAGTCACACTGCGCACCACCTGGACCACATCTTGGTGAGATGCTCATGGGCCTCGTCTGTGTAGGATTGCCGAACGTACCGAGGTGCAAATACGGACGATGCAAACGGTACCGACCATGCCCTCTTGCGTGCGTGCTTCAAAATTCTGTATGCACTCGCTAGGGTCTCGACACCCTCTAGGATAAACGTTGCAGCCTTTGAAAACGTAGAAGGACGACAAGCGTTGTCACGAGCGATCACAACTCGACTGAACACCGCAACTAACACAAAAGACAAAATTCCTGTAGAAATGCATTGGACCCAAATAAAGCTAACAATCGAGGAAGGTGCGTGGACGGAACTGAGGTGAACAAAAGGGGGAAAAAGATTGGATCGCTATGAGCACACTCCAGTTGTCAACCAAAATACATAAAACCCGGCTCGCTGACAGTGGTGAACGCCGCAGACTGCAGCGAAAAGCTGCACGCTCCGCTAAGGGTGGTTGCAAGATATACTTGATGGGAAAACCGAAAACATGGAGACCGTAAGAAAAGCTGGCAACTTAAGTAGATTGTTCCGCCTCATTCGCAGCGCCTTAAATAGATGCTACAAACGGGATTCGTTTCTTCGTGACTCAGTAGGAAACCTAATACGCAAATACAGTAAGAGGATGGACCGATTGGCTGAGCACTTTGATCAACTGCTTAACGGGCGTACAAATAACTCGATGAACCATGTGGGTATTCAGTGGTGCTCTTTCAAAAGATACACGTACACCCGAGAACTCTGGTTCGGGTTACTACCTCAGTAAAACTGGTTCGAAAGTTAGTCTTGGAGATGCACAAAAAGCTAGGTGATAGTGTTCCTTATACCTTCAAGCTAATAATTGGTTGACAGTCCGTTTGCTGCATGTTTACTGTATATTCATCTAGTTTTTGGCTTTGTGCTTTATTGCATCCGCTAATTGACAAGCGACTGCTGTGCGGTTCGCTTTTTCTATTCTCTTCCGAATTACTGCACTTATTTTCCACCTGTTATGAGCGCAGGGTAGAAACGTAGTATAGAACAGTCTGGATTAGGTTTCGTTCTCAGTTCCTGTGAGAGCTTTTTGTTTATCGAGGCATTTTTACGGTGGTTTTCGAGTGTTTTGGGAGTAAACTTTATACATGAGATCCTAACTGTAAGCTATTGGTATATTTTTCATTTCCTTCCGTTTCCCTACAGGTTATCTATCAGCGTGTTTTGCGGCACCAGCTATTCTCAAAGGTCATCGGATTCGGAGATTCGGTGACCGATGGAGTGCAAAGGGGGAGTTTCCGTATTCGACCGATTGAATACTTGTTAGCTTCCGGGTCACCTATTGACTCAGTCATCGTTTTAGGAATGCTTTGCCAGCTTCGTGAAGGCGATTGGCACCTTGAGGACCCGAGCGGTATAATTCGCCTAGATCTGACGAACACAGTCTTCCACGAGGTGATTTAGAGGAAGTATTTTCACCGTCTGAATGTTTGATACGTTTTCTCATACTGGTATCTCACAAACATATAATAAACGTTTTAATAAATGTCTGTAGTCTGGTTTCATTTATGTGGAAATTCCACCTATCGAATATAAGGTTAAACAGACGAACTAAACCACATTCACGGGTTAGATAGATATTACTTATTCTCATTTTCATTCCTAAATGTGGATTTGGAGTGTACATCCGAATTTTTAAATTTGAAGTTAGTTTGTAAAAAAACGCGAAGTGGATGCGCAGTCCACATGAAATTATGTATTCGAAATCCATTGGGTACCGATCCACACCAAACATTCTGTTACTGCATGGTTTGCCACCCATGAACAGTAGTGCCAGTTTTGAAGCACGCGTGTTGGCTGTTTTTTCCTGCGCCAATATGTATTATATATATATATATATATATATATATATATATATATATATATATATATATATATATATAAGGAATTGCAGAAGATTTTTAAGCTGTAGTATGAGGAAACACGTTTATAATGGGAGCAATTGGCAGGTGTTGGTATGCATGTGCTGAGATGATGGTGAAGGGCCTGTCTTGTTAATCAAAGTCTTATTAGAGAATGTCAAACCTACCTCGTGTTGTTGGGTTACAGTAAAGTAAATGAGCTGGTCACTGGTGATTCCACTTTGTCGACACAAATGTTTAAGGAAGCTGACGATCGTTTTAAAAGATTTGACAACAATCTAAGGAATATGACAGGAGAAGCACAGAGTCAGTATGGAAGGGTGCATGGAAATACAGAGCGTCTAATTGAATGAAATGTCGTAGAGAATGATTTCAGTCGTATCAAGTAAGAGGTAAGTCGTCGGAAGAAGACTGCCGCGACATAATGTGCTCAGGTGAGATCATGGTTGATGGGTACGCCGATGCACTTGACGGGGAGTACTCTTTGTATTAGCTTTCCAAGATACTGTTAAATGGAAGTGTTGATTGCTCTTATGGAGACTAAACAGAGCACCTTGAGGGATTTATCCTTACATTACGACGAACTCAGCCTGACAACAAATTGAATGTGATCAGGAGAAAACCTGCCTCTCTGCCTCATCAGTCGCGTAGCTGACGTTTTCATTTGACAAACAAATTGTTCACATAGTTGTGTGCACTTGATGACAATGTTTTTGAAAACATAGGTTATATTTTTTTGTTATATCCTTGTTACTAACAGTGTGCTAGGTTACTCATTCCCATTGAATATACATATTGCTGTAATGTACCATCTGTAGGGTCTATTCCCGGAGGGTTGCATTGTACTGGTCGAAGGCGCGTATGAAGATAAGCTGTTACGGGTCACTGGTATGGGTCTACCACCAACCGAACTCAGTGACGCTTCACGACGCGTTTTCTCTGTGAGCAATCCGTTTGGTGGAGGCTCAGCCGGTGCTCCAGCGGCACCACAAGACCCTAAAATGCATCGTCTGCTGACAACAACGCAAGTACGTCGACCACTTTTTCTCGTTTGCCTACCTCTTTCAGTGAATGCACTTGCTTTGCCAGTTGTTTACTTTCACAAAATTCGGATTGCCGATAAATATACTGATCCACATGTTCGCATCACCAATCCATATGTTTGTTTGTATCCGTCTTCATTTTTTCTGTAGTAATGGAGTCTTCCTTCTCCACTATACTGATGCATAGACATAGGAAGAACAATGGGTACCATCGTTCTGACGCGGCTCACCAGTTCATTATCACTTTCTTTGGTCAGTAGTAACACACTGGTGCGTCGTAGCTTCGTTGTATATGTTTCACCCAACTTAGTCGTAATTATTTTATCTTTTGGGCTGCGCAAGGATACAGGGAGTGATCATAGTCTCTGACCTCAAGGATCATTGCACTAATAGAGGCAGGTGGAAACCTGTTAGTAAGTCTTGGAGGGGAGAATCGCGTATGATTCCAATAGATCAGGCTTAGTAGTGAGCCGGTCAAAATAAAGACTTGCATCGAATTCTGAGTGGAAACAAGATTCCATATATATGTATTATCGACCACGTCCTAGAAATCTAACGTGCGTTACGAACTATTTCACTGGCTGTCGTCTCAGGAAACCAAATTATGGTAATATATCATATAACAAGAGCAAAAACCTGAATAATAAGGTCAAAAGAATCCTCTTTACCACCCCGTTGCTGAATACTATCACTCTGGTGGTGCGGCCGGCGACCCGAGACTTAACGCGTTTCTGATGAGCATCGCAGTTACAGCTGTTACAACTAGTTTTAGTAGGCTGCATAAGTGATGAATATTTTCGATATAAGTTGTGTTGTTTGATGCTCGAAGATATATTCATTAAAAAATCAGTTATCCCTAAAGCATCAGTTAACGAGAAGCTTCATAAATGACCTCGAGCAGTAAAGTGTAAAGGGATAACAAATTTTAGGGTGGTAGATTTTAGCCATGGCGTTTTCCATCTGGTTCAGAACAACAACTAAAATGAGATGACCAAAAAGTGCAATTTTTCATTCCCTCAAGGCCACCTTGAATTTTAGGTACAATATTGAAAATAAGTTGACCCATCTCAATAATAAACCTTCCGCTGGTAAACAGGTTGTACAAAGCAAATAGTCAAAAACGAGTTTTCATCGAGCTAGTTATCAGGGATCAAAAACTCCTCAGCATTATGTAGAGATGTGAACAATTCCTCAGGGATAGTGCAAATCGGTGATTGTGATGATCCACAGGAAATCTATCAAGTCTTGTGAAAATCTAGGGAGTTAGCTTGGTTTATCATTTCCTGATTACTCCCTGACATCATTGTCTCGGACATGCGAGGCTTTGTGAATAGTGTACGTGTCCGGACATTTAGTCGCCGGACATTTGGTCGCTGGACACTTGGTCGAATGGACATTTAGTCACCCGGACATTTGGATGATTAAATTACGCTATATTCATTTAAGTCTGTCAAATGCCACCCTCTCAGAAAGTAGCAGAAACCCAGTCACAGACCTTTTTTCATTGGTTTTCAACCTGGAAATGTAGTACTTCCAAAATGTCACAGCCCGTATAATGTTCCCATTATCGCCGGAACCAACCTCAGTCTATCAAAAGTAGCAACCGGTTGGTTAAGACAAGTCCAGTGCTGAATCCTGTTTTGTCTGCCGCATGTAATCGTTGAGGTGAGTCATTTTGTTCACATACTGGGGTAGTCAAGTGGATCAAGTGTCTATCACCTCAAAAAAGACAAAGGCTTGAATTCCAGATTCACCAGGCACTGCCGTGGTAGACCGCACTACCATTTCAGCTGACCTTAGTTTCAAGCCTTCGGCTCTAGGAATTCCGATGTGAAGCTGTTGTGAGGTCATAACGATTCGTGATCAATGTATGCCTTTATAGCTCTAGATTACCAGGTGTTAAAAATAAATTCCGAGAATGACCAAGGGGACGAGCTACGCCTAATCCACTTTCTGAGGGTGTGACATTTGACAGACTTAAATGAATGTAGCGTAATTCAATCATCCAAATGTCTGGCGACCTAATGTCTATTCGACTAAATGTCCGGCGACTACGTGTCCAGCGAACACGTCCGGCGACGAAAGGTCCGGGAGCCAACATTGTATGCGCGAGAATCAAACCAATTTCAGAGCTGGTTTGGTTTAAATAACTAAGTTGTTACCATTTGAAATATATTGGAGCACAGGCGCACGTGCCGTAGGTCCACTATCCTCTCTAATTGAATACGGTCTTCGGCTCAGTCAAATGGAGCTTTCTGGTGCCGTCTGCCATTCAGAGATTTACTAGAGAAATTTCGCTTGCCTTCCAATCTTTGTGCTTAAAAAACTGTTACCGAGTTCGCGTTCGTGTTGGTCCCCCACCCCCGCGCACAGAGAGACATTTTACTTGTCATAGTTTCCCGGCTACTCTTCTCCATTAAAGAGCCGTGGTAATTCCTGAATTAACCATTTCCTTGTGCGATAATAAATAGTTGTTTGCACAGACAGCAAATCCTGTGACCTAGGTTACATAGATGAGGTTGTGCTCCTGAGTAAAAACCCGAATAAATAACGTCTTGCCGGCTAAGCGGAATGACTGTAGTAATGTTTGGGATGCCTTATGAACCTTCCAAGTACACAATGGTGTCACAGGACTGCTGTTTCAAATATCGTGCCGGATTGTGTATGTTGTTCATATCAGTCACCTGTGACACTAATATGGTATCTTTTGGCTTCTTAGGAGACAAGTGTACATGACGCTGTTAGATCAGTTTTAAATATAGCTCAGAACTCTGACCGTTCTGAGCAGAAGACACGTAGAGTGTCGATATTTTAACATTTTTACCTCCACAGTACGACTTAGATTTGATGAAAACAATGTATCAATAGCACTGAGGCTAAGCAAGTGTCGTTGGGGTTGGAGGTCAGTTTTGTGCAGTGAATATACACAAATTATTGTTTTTCTTGTACTTAATAGATCTGTTCTCGCGTATGGCTCGCAGTGTACATTGTTCGTGGGAGCTTATACCAGTTCACAGGCAGGCCATAGTCCCTAGTCCATAGCAAGATAGGGCTATCTCGTATTGGGCCTCCTGGTTGGGATCCTGAAGTTCTCCTTGAGGAATATTTGGGGCAACAGATGAAATCCTGAGTAATGCGGCGAGTGGCGTTTTTCTATTACGTTCTTACCCATGAATGCAGTAGTGGTATGCCTCATAACCTCAACAGCCATCTGCACTGTTAGGAATAGCTGGGAACCAGACAATGAGACTTAGTATTGGGGAACCGCATAAGGTCCCAATAGGTCAGGTGTGCCAACCAACCGGACGACATTGGATTACCGTCTACCGCCAATACGTGCATTGTGATTAATTCGTCTTTCTCACGATTAGCATGTTGTGATTTTATTTGATATTTACTCCTTACACCTCAGTTATCTAATCCGGACGAAGTAGGGCCGTATGCCACTGGGTGCGCCTCCAGGGAAACGGTCGCACCCGTAATTAAGCGTGGGTAAGTTGTACTCATCAAATGAGCTCTAGCTCTTCCAGCACACGCTCCGTGGTCTTTTTTGACGGACCCAACTGCTGGGATCCACAGGAAACTCGAACTCTCGGGACGTCACAAAGCAGCGGGCTCCAATGGCCTTCCCCCAACCCTTTTTAGTTTTTGGAGTGCAACTTGTTAGAGTTTCGTGTTTTGTTCTCGAAGGTTGGGCATTCTGAGCAGGTCCTCCCCTTGTAGGGTGAATCATTTGTTGTACCTATCTTCAGGAAAGGCTCGCGTAGTGATCATAGGGGTGTAAGCCTTATCCCATTAGTGTCGAAGGCGCTTGCGTCTGTCATACTTTTGCAGATTGTGCCAAACGCGTGAAGAGCAGACTTGCTAAGATTAGGCTAAGTTTTGCGCTGGTCATGGTTGTATCGACCAAACCTTCACACCCATACAGCTACTAGAGCACCGACATATTTTCCAAAGACCAACAATCATCATGTTCCTGAACATTCGCATAGCCTCCGACTCTCGATAGGATCGCTATGCGCGGCAGTTTGTTGTGCAGTGCGGTATCTGATAAGTGTGTTAATCCTCAAAGAATTGTGTCGTCAAGTCTCAGGTTCGGTTACGACCTGCGGCCGGATTTCACTCCGTTTCGTCGTCGCTAGTAGATTACGACATTGATGCCCTGTATCCGCATTTTTTAAACTTCATCATAGATGATGTTCTACAGAATGCCTTGTCTGGTCTTCCAAGCGGTGGAGTTGAACTCCTCCCAGGGAACAGAGTTTTCCATTTGGAATCAGCCGATGATATCGCCTTGTTGAGCAATAATGCACAGTCAGTTTAAGCCGCTTTGGACCGCTTGGCGGTTGAGGTGTCCAAATACGGTATCCACTTTGCGCCTTCCAAATGCAGAGACTTTATGAGACTGATAGGAGCCTATGCCTGCGCTCACCCCTTGTGGTGAGTAGTCAGAGTTATTCAATGACTTTAAGAATTTTGGGAGCTTGCTGACAGTTAGGGGTGGAATTGGAGGGGAGATTACATTACGAATAACAAACCCCATGGCAGCTCTCACCAACCTGTGGCACCGCCGTGACACTTGGCTCTCTCTTAGGGGACGGGTGTATAACGCGGTGGTCCTTAATGTTTTACTTTACAGTTGTGAGACCTGGCGACTCCGTTTTGAGGATGCTCGGCATCTGTGTTCGACAACCGATGTCTCGAAAGCATTGCTCGCATTTGATGGGAACATTGAGTGAGTAATGACGAGGTGCGCCGTCGTGTGTTGGGCACGGATGGCCGCGCTCCTAGTGAGTTGGTCGCTGTGCACCGCCTCCAGTGACTCGGACATGTTTTGCGAATACTTGCACGTCGTTTGGCTTTTTGTTCTCTATTTGCACGTACTCGGCAAGGCTGTAATAATCGACGCGGTGGTCAGGCGATGACTTGACGTAGTGGTATGAGGGAACTAATATCGGCATTGGTTTCGATTAGTGTTTCCCGTTGGGGCGCAAGAGATGAGGGTTGGTTAGATAGGTTGAGGGACATTGCTCAGAATAAAAGTCAGTGGTGCGAATGTTGTGTTGTCTGTCTGTTGAACTCATGTCTCGTGAAATCAAAAATGTCATGCAAAGCAACTTTATATATATATATATATATATATATATATATATATATATATATATATATATATATATATATATATATATATATATATATATATATATATATATATAGTCCTTATGCTTTGGTTTTATGTAATATCTAGACATTTGATACCGTGTGGTGAAAATCAGAAGGAGGAGACGGACGTGCAACATTGATGTTTTTGGAAACGTCGCAGATAACCTGACTTTTAGTGCAGTGGATTATCTGTTGTGCCGTTTATAAATCCAAGAAGATGTAGGAAAGCAGTCTGGCTGTTTGACTTGCATACATGTTGGGTCTTTCTGTGTTTACCCATTTCCTAGGCCGGTGCTGACGCAATGTTGGTGTTGCTTGGGGAGACGAAACTGGACCGTGCCGGTTGTATCGACCAGTTGGCTACATTGTTCGCTGGTTACAGTTCTTGTCCTCCAGTTGCGTTTGTTCTCACGGGGAACTTTCTCAGCCCAGATTCTACTGGCCGCACTTGTTCGGAGCGTGTAAGCTGACTTTTTATTTTTTTCGACTGTTGGAGATGATGCCAAATTTATCGTGTCACTTCAAAGCATGCATTCATTATGTAACGAATAGACCAGTCGTTGTGGTCAGAATATGTAGTGTCCATAGATGACGGTATACATGCGAAATTTACGGAACCAGGTGACGTGAAATCGTTAAGTGTTTTGTTTTCACTCCTGCACTCCGCCAAGAACGATTCTCATCATGCTTGTGTATCCTAGGTTCTTTCCCGGCCACACGCCCGTGGACGATGAGCTTGTTTCACGAACTATCCTTGCTGGTTCAGTCTGATTGACCTCTTGATCTAAGGCTCTTAGTGTGGATCGCCTTTCTACTAGCGAGGTTCTTCTACTATCTGTCTGTTTCTCGGTAGGCTTCTTTCACCTCCTGCAAGATTCCCTGGAAGTAGTCATATCTTCTGCCTGTAAATACTGATTGGTTCACGTGGTCAGCATCAATAACGACTTCTTCAGTTACCACCCGAAGGACCAGACGCGAAAATTTGAAATCAATAAGTTGTTCAGATTCACCCTTTTCTTATTGGTAGCATACCCGGTGTGTTCTTTTTGTTGCTGCGCGATTGGTTTTCTAGTTTGACCGACTTTCTCATCCCGAATGAGTTCATTTGTAATTTATTTTGAACCACCGAAGCGTCCTGCTCAGACAGAAGACTGGTAATTTATCCTTATCCAACCAAATAACTATCCGTTCTCTGGTCATTTTCGTTGTATCAGATTATCATATTACCTCCTGTGCACCGCGATGTCGGTTTTACGCGATGACCTTGAAGGTAATCGGTTTTTGAAGGATAACTTATCATTTAGGACATCGCAAATAACGGATAATCGTCCGGGATGAGTACTGCCAAGTCCAACGTAGATGTAGACTCAGTTGTAGCCTAAATTCTGACCATCATTGATGGGCAGAAAACCCAGGCAGTGCAGTCTGTTTTGATATTTATAATGCATGTTTCGAGCCAGCCCACAAGGCAACACTAAGAATCCGAATGTGGGATAGTGTAAAATGTTTGTCTTAATCACTGATAGTCGAGTTGCAGCAGAACATCGTCAGGTCACTTCGGACAACGATGTTGAAAGAAAAACGGAAAATTTTGCTTGTATTGTAGTGTGGTCTTCTTATTTATCAATAAACGATTTTGTTTGATCGTGTTTTTGCCTTTTGGTTCTCGTTGCTGCAATAAAAAGTCTGGTTTTCATTTTCACTGGGATCCTATAAGTAGGTTGTCGGGACTGACAGTGGTTTTTCAACACTCGGTGCCATGTGGGTATCTGGTCGGCGCAACGTGTATCTTAGTTGGAAATTTCACTTTGCTCTGACGGGTGCAGTCGTCCATTGTGCACTCAGAGGGGTTGATTGGTTGTGTACTGATGTTTGTGGAGTCACCGATGAAGCCGATGCAACGATACTTCTCGTCTGTCGTGTTATCGCCTTTGTCGATATTAGGAGCAAAATCTTCATAACGATGAGACTCCGCCTTAACGTGGCGTGATCATTTGCGTGCCTCGACGACCCGAAAAACCAGTCAAGATGGCGTCCTTAAGCGGGAGATGTAATCATGCCTGACAGGTCGATAGATAGAGGACAGACGAAGTCCAGTCACTGAACCAGTTGCTCTGCGACATTTAGTTCCAACCACTATGCTACTGGAGAGGACACTCCAGTGAATAAACACGGAGCGAAACAGTTTATCGGTCTAAAAATCCCAACCAGATGAACGTGGTAGAGGAGTACGTGGGGTTTCTCTCGACGTTGGTAGAAACGATCGCACTTCATCGGACAGCTATCTTCCGCCTAAGCTGGGAAGCCCCGAGCCCAAAGGATGCTGCCCCGTCCACGTTCTGCTTGCTCCATCAGGTGCATGGGGCTAAGGACTGAATCCGAAAGGCGGATCGATAACAGACCACCAGCGAAGACAAAACAAGATGCGTACAACAATCATGTCTCAAATGATCGACCAGAAGAGATCCCTTCACGGATGCTTCGGTCATGTTCTCATGCTGGGTTAACACCCCACTGCCTAGTGGGTGAGAATTTTGAGTCACAGGTCCTGCAAAACGCCACGGGTTACTGCGGCTCTAAAAAAAGCAACAGCTCAAGGACTGGGCATTGTTCGAATGCACTACCTAAGCCAAAATGTTCACTTCACTTGGCTGCGTTTACCGTCCGCACACTATGTCAGACAGGGCAACAGACTGCCCTTACTAAACACTTGACACCTTTAAAATAGATGCATGGTGTGTCTCCGAAACGCGTACAAGACCCGACTTATATGATCACGGTTCGCACCCCAGATACAACCCAGTCTCTTGCTTTACTCCTCGAATGTCGGGTGATCCGGTTTCTAGTACTCGTGGTCAGGCCGGCGTTGGGATTGCTTAGAGCATGAGAGCTTAGGACACAGTGCCAGGCTGGATTCCAGTTAGCAGTCGTTTGTGTGCAGCTTGGTTGGACGGTTCTGTACGTGTCAGTAGCAATAGACTGAAGCGTCGATGCTTGTTAGTCGTGTCCGTGTATGCACCGACTGACTGCAGTTCCTTTGAGACGAAGAGTGAATTCTACCAGGATTTGTCTCAGCTGCTTTGAACTGCACATTGAACGGACGTGGTGGTCATTACTAGGGATTTCAACATCTAATTTGGCCGTTTGGGTGATTTCGAAATGCACATTCGAGGCCCATTTGCTATACTGGCCGATCGCACTGACAGTGGCGATCGTCTCATCTAGCTGTGCTCCCACTTCTGTTTACGAATCGTCTGCTGTTGCTCAAACACCAAGGCCATCCGTCCTTCACAGTTGCTTCCAGACGATTTACTTCCCAGATAGAGCTTTCTACAAGGTTATCGATGCAGCTGAATGTGCTGGACCTACATGAACGGTAGCAACATATCAAGGAAGCCTTGTATGCCGCTTGCAACGATGCTCGTGACTCCGGTCCGAGTAGGCCTTAAAACGATGAAAGTCGACTTAAGTTGCTCTGTTAGATGCTCTCGGACCCGTCGCTCTTGACGCCACTCTCAACGAGGTGCGCAAGTCACCGAAGCTCCAACTGACTAAGAGTTTCAGAAATGAAGCAGTGGTGGATCACGAAATGTAGGGTGATAAGGATGCGGTCTGTTGGCAGTGGTCTTCATTTTTACCGTTCGCTTGAAAGTACCGTTCCACGGAAATATGGTGTAGGTGAGCTAATCAAGGAATCCGACGGCTCACTGATTCACTTTCAGAAACGTCGTCCAGACCATTGGGTGGAGCACTTTAAGCAACAGTTCATTTGGCCCACTTACACAGTGGACCTTCTAATATTACATGCAAGAAAAATTATGCTGGTAGATATCACTCCTCCGTCAGAAAGGGAGGTTATCCGAAAGTTATGCTGCTTGGAAAATTACAAAGATGCTGAGCCGAATGGGTTTTTTCGTCCTTTTGCAAAGAGGGAGGCGGAGCTTTGGTTTCGGAGGTAACAAAACTGCTGTGGGTAATATGAATTGGTAATTGTGCCAGATTTACAAGAAAGATGGTAGGTTCTTTTGTGAAAACCACAGGGAGTTTAACTGGGCAAGTATCACGTACAAACTACTTGCCGGGATTATTCAACCCCTGGGAATGATGTACGCATATGAATCAAACCGGTTTCAGACCCGTTTGGAGTTGTGTGGACCACATTTTTGCCCTTATCCGAATTTTGGTGCGCAGGCGTATCCCTGTCTCTCTTGATCTAGAAGCGACGTTCGACTCAGTCGACCGCACAGTTTTGTGGCGGTGCCTCGTTGATAGGTGTGCCAGAGAAATTTATTGTTTATTTCCAATGCTCGTATGCGAACAACCGAAGCCGAATTCATGCCTACGGCTATCCTTTACCCCTATTCATTATGAGAAATGGTGTTCGCCAGGTTTGCCCTCTATTGTTTTCCTTTGCAAGTTTTTCTAGACTGTTTGAAGGGTAATGTAGTACTGTTTGTGATAAGGTTTTCACCTTCAAAGGATTGGATTGACTTCACACCAAACCTTGTTCTGGCAGGGGAATCACTAGCTGAATAATGCAAGTTTTGCTACCTCGGTGGTTACTTCACACCGGTTGGTCGGATATCGGATGAAGTGTCGTCACGCGTAAAGACAGCACGTTTGTCTTTTAGAAATTCCAGTTATCTGTAACGCGGGCGTGACAGCCGGTTATCTGTCAATTGTCGAGTGTACACTGCGATCGTTAGATCCGTTCTTTGATGCGAACCAGAAAAATTTCTTGTAAATCGACACAATCACCAATGCGTACTATTTATTGTGAGTCTGCTCACTATCTTAAATCACCCGATGGAGTCTTATTAGTTCCGAAACCATAGGTCCACGTTCATCGTTCTAAAAAGGGATACTTTCACGGCGCGTGAATCGATGGACAAGACAATTTGAAGAGTAGTTTAACTGGCCTCCAGCACCAGCGTCCCCACTCAGTAGTCCGTTTGAAACACTTCATGCTCCATGGACGATCTGCACTACCCCACCCACAGAAGAAGTCGATTGTGCGCTCCACCTCCTGGAACACAATAAAGCTCACAACCCTGACGAACTCCCTCCAGCCCTCTTCGAAGATGGTGATGTGCACCTCTCCATAGCGCTTCCCAGCCTGCTTACTGAGATTTGACTCCATGAATCCGCCCCAGAAAGTTGGAACTGTGCATCAGTCATCCCTATTCATGAGAAAGGGGCCAGAACCATCTGTTCCAATCATCAAGGGATAAGCTTGATCTCGGTCGCATCAAGGTTGTTAGCATCAATAATCCTCAAAAATTGTCCCCAGTGCACGAACAACAAGTCCGTGAAGAACAGTTCGGTTTTCGTCCCAACCGCGGGTGCATCGACCAAATTTTCACCGTCCGTCAGATGCTTGAGCTCCGCCACTCGTATGGTAGACCGACGGTAACCGTATTCTTGGATATCCAAGCAGCTTTTGATTCCGTTGATAGGACGACCCTCCGGATTTGACTCATCAGACAGGGAGTGCCTGATAAGTATGCCAACATCATCAAGCTCTGTACCATCGTATTTCAGGCCGAGTACTAACACGTGGCTCATCGTTAATTTACTTCCCAATGGGAAGGGGCGTGCGTCAAGGTTGCCCATTCTCTTCCTTCCAGTTCAATTTTGCGATCGACGACATCCTAAGAGAGACAAAAGGGAATCAAACGAACAAAGGCGTTGGGCTCCCACGTAGTAACAGACTTAGACTGCAGATCACATCGCATTGGTTTGAGACGATGCTGCTGTAGCTCAGCGCGTTCTAGACAACCTCGCGTCGACTGTATTGCTGTACGGAATGTGTTTTTCACCCTCCAAGTGTAAAATACTTCTACAAGACTCGCGGGAGTTTATCCCCCACTTACCCTCGGTAATCATCGGTTAGAAATTGTTGAAATGCTTATCTGCTTGGGAAGCTGTATAACTGTCGATGGACAGATTGGAGACAATGTGAACAATCGAATGGCGAAGGCTCAAACTGCATTCTGCAATTAACGTCACCTGTCGAGACGGTGTGGCATATATATATATATATATATATATATATATATATATATATATATATATATATATATATATATATATATATATATATAGTCACCTTTCGTTTGCCGTTGATCCATTGGGCATTTTGTGAGTTCCAGGTTTGTGTACTCCCTCGATTTTCGTTGGTGCTTTTGATCGGAAAGCCCCTACATGCTGGCCAACTTCAAGTGGCTTTGCAACACGTTTGTATGAGGCTTGATAGTTCCGTCTTCTTTGGATTTCTTCCGTTTTACTTGTGTCTGCAGGTGAAACTACCTCATTCAACTTTGTGCACATTTGTCTACTCAGCATTGGTTCCGTTGGAGTTCTTCGAGTCGCTGAATGGGGAACAGTTCGTGTATAAG
This sequence comes from Fasciola hepatica, assembly GCA_948099385.1. Lineage (NCBI taxonomy): Eukaryota > Metazoa > Platyhelminthes > Trematoda > Plagiorchiida > Fasciolidae > Fasciola > Fasciola hepatica. The sequence goes on from CANUEZ040000083.1 coordinate 8,082,596, forward strand.
GCAACAATTAGTGCATCGTCCCACAAGCTACTCTCCTGCTGCATGGTATGTATTGTCTCCTTCAGCGTTCGGTTCGTTCACTGCCATATTATGCGGAACCGTCGTTAAGTGCTTGACGCTGTTCATTGGAAGTAATTCGCGGAACTCCTTGCTCCTAGTCTGAGGACCGTTATCTGTTACAGTTTTCTCCGGCAGACCGAACCGTGCTAACAGGTATTTGAACCATGTAAGGAAGATGGTGGTGGTCATTACCTCACATTGCAGCGCTTCATACTGTGTACTCTAGAGACAAGAGGCAAGAAGAACGTGTTGTTTACCCATGAGGGCTTTCTGGAAATGACCCATGATTTCAGCAATGACTTTTTCCCATGGACGCATACGATAAACAACTGACTGTACTGACGTAGATACCGATTTTGTAAATAACATACCGAACTATGCATGACGGCTGCTTAAACAAAAGAGTTTAGTCCAGGCCACCAATAAAACTCTCGAACGCGATCTTTGGTGCGGGGGAATCTCAAATGTTCCTCACGGGCGCAGCGCACATTTGTTAACGACAGAACTATTTATGTTAGGATCAGCATTCATTTAGTAACGATGAAAAATCATCTGTGGGAAATTCTAACTTCATACTAAAGGGTAATTAAATACGTGAAAACCGTCTATGTTTGAGCATTGATGTCTCTGTAGAATTGCTCGAATATGGCTAGAGCACAGTATGAACAATGCTAAGGTTAGGTGCAGGGTGTTGGGAACCAGCAGTTAGGCACTGGAACGAGTGCTAAATCTCCACCGGTTGAGATGGCTGGGACGTGTAATACACAAGCCCACTGGTAGACTTCCCTGGCGTACGCTGTTCTTCGAGGTAGATAGTGGCTAGAAAGAAGGTCGACGTGGCCAGTCCATTGCTTGGAAGCAATGTAGGAAAAGCCTAATGAGTGAACTTGTCGGAGTAGAACGTGTTAGACTACTGGGTTGGGTTTTCACGATACTCGCCTCTCAGATAGCTGGAGCCAATAAGTGATATAGCTAAATGTCGCGACTAATGGTTTAGTTGCATTCGAACTCTTTGTCTTCGTCATTTCTGCCTAGTGCTTTGTACTCGGCTCTTTTCCACTTTATGCTTCTATTCATTTTGCCCTCAACTGGACGATGTTGTGAGGCAGCAAATAAAACCAAGTGCGAGGTAATGGTTGAATAAACTAAATTTTCAATAATTATTCATATTGTACATTTTGCTGATTTTAAACTTCTATTATCAAGGCTCTTTCATGATAACCAAAGTTACAACATTTCAGCCGCCCAAAGATCGCCACAAAATTGGCAGTAGCCATAAGCACTCATAAAAAATTCTATATTTCAGCCTTACGTTATGATATACGATTAAGCATCTAGTAATAAGAATTTCATTGCGAAAATGATAATTTGTCTGTCGAACAATGCCTCTATGCACATGATTCGATAAATGGAAAAAACTATAATGTGGGGAGTTTTTACTACTTTTCATTTCGGGCTCATACACGTTACATAATGTGCAGTTTTATCTAGCAATGGTTCAAATATGTAAATACCTAATTACAGAAAAGCAAAGATTAAAAAAATCATATTAAAGTATAAATTCTTATTCGTATGCCGTTGCATGGTGAACGTTTGGTAATTTCTGCACATCGGCGATTACCATAAGGCCCAGATGTGCTTACATTCCCCTGAAGTACTCCTAATCAAGAGCTGGCACTTCCAATTCCCATTTCAGCGCTTAATTTTGCGACGAATTATCCGTCAGCTTATTACAGTCTACACCAATGCCTTTCCTGTGAGCGAGGACAGTCCTTCACCTCCTCAACTGATCTTAGTTCCCGGGCCCGAGGATCCTGTCACAGCTTCTTCGCACATTCTTCCTCGACCGGGACTTCCAGTGGACCTTGTCTCCGATAGTTTGACCAACCCGACTAACCCCTATAACTGGCTTCGACTGGTCTCCAATCCGTGTCGTATCCGTATATATACGCGAGAGATTGTTGTGTTTCGTGCTGAGTATACTCGTTTACTTGTGCGTCATTGTGTTCACTTACCGACAATTGCGGACGCTGTCTCTGGAGTGATCGATGATGAATCTACTCAACTGCCCGGTGATGAGGGGACTCAAGTAAGCAAAACTATATCATCGGTCTGTTTTTTTAAATAACGTCCATGTTCAGCTGGCGGCGAATTGCGCCAGTGGTTTTGCACGACTTTAGCCTTATCCAAACACTACCGCTTGTAGGCATGGACATTGATAATCGGGTTGGTGCGACGTTGAATACCGGCTGTTTCGAGTTGAGTATCGACGTATGGTCGCAGTGAAAGTGTTGTGAACGGTAATCGTAAAACTGCCGTGTTCCACTCCAGGATGTATGTGGTTTGGACCCTAAAGGTAGAAATGATGACTCAGTCCGCAGTGGTAGTTTGGAGGGTTTGCTTACCATATTTAGATGTATACGGTTCGAAATCTTTTATAAAACAAAAGTGTATTGATTTGAGCAGTTTTTACACTGTTGAATGTTGCCTGTATATATATATATATATATATATATATATATATATATATATATATATATATATATATATATATATATATATATATATAAACACTTCGACTATGTCCGATACCAACCTGAAAGTGGCCATTGTCAACCACTTCAAATGAGGATATTTTTCGCAGCTGAGAGTTATGAGTTTCGTAGGTTTGTAATCGCTGAGCTTGGAGTTTAAGCCGCAGATTTTTCATCGTCAGCCGAGGTGATTATCGAAACGAACCACTTGTCTTCGTCTTTCTACCTGTTTTTCATTCCCCGTTACTTCTTTATGTTCAAGGTAGATGTGATAGAAGAACTAGACGGGATCAGTGGTACTGCTGCCACGGGTCGCAGCACGCAGCAAACTGCTGAAACAGCAGCACCCGTTCAAACTAGTCCCAAGACGTCACAGAACTCCACTGAAAAGCTCGGTGTTGGATTGGCTCGGTGTTTGGCCAGTCAGACTCATTTGCTGCCACTTCTCGGACACATCGCCCCGGTGTACTGGGCTTGGGACCAGGCGCTCAGTTTGAATCCTCTGCCTAATCTGGTTGTCGCTGTGGAACCGAATGCACTGGCAGATTTGAATGCAGCAAGAAACCTGGCGCAGACTGGCAATTGTCAATTTATTAATCCTGGCCAGTTTGGGTCGATTATCGAAACTGCGAGTGATAGGACGGGCACGGGACGTGGATTGCGCATGGAATACGCGTTCAAAGTGTATTATCCCCTGTCTGGTATGGTAGAACACAGCTGCCTACCAGATTGACACGAATGCAGACTGAATGTCTGATAGAGAATTTGGCTATCATACTGCCATTATTTTTATATTCTTCCGAATTTCGTTGCAAGATTGTATTCACACTCGTATTTTTATTACCTGAAAGTACCGTGGGGAAGTCCATATTGAGAGCCTGTCAGATTGAAACACCGACGTGTCTCACTTATGCATTCGCGTGGTTGGGGCGGGGTCTGCAAAAATTATGTGGCCTGTAAGCAACAATCGATACGGAGTATTTGCCTTGTTATGAATCCGACAAATATGTTTTTTGAATCCGTCTCAAATCTAAGCGCGTCTTGCACAGACTAGTGAAATTAGATTGCTTTATTGACTGTAGCTAGTATGAATTCACGATGAAGTGATGGTTTTTGCGAGCAGATCAGTCATGGTTATGTTCGTTAATGATATACGGTGGTCGAAAACACGTCTCTACCTCATTAATATAGATTAGTTTTATCCAGGAGATTACAAATTCTGGCGCTCTCAGCTGTTTGCGTTCGAAATCTTGTATTCATGGGCACATTCGCGAATATGTTATTGGCAACTAAAGTGACCACCAGTGACAAGCCGTTTAATATCGGTGATGGGCGGCAGGGAGATTTTCAACCTACAGTAAATAAATACAAAAACCTGTGAGCTAAGATGTCGGGAAATATAATATTCAATCTCCACAACACTGATTAACAATCACATTTATACAATAAATAGTTTAATATTTCCGGCAGGAGTCTCCGCCGGAGTATGAAAGCTTGCTGCAAATAGGCCGCCCATACACAATGCAATACCATAGTCTTTCTTTGTTGAACAAAGCGAGCTGATTGCCAAATTATGCCACCTTTTAACCGTCTGATATTGTCCATCTCGTCCATTTCATTGCTGTCTGTTCGCCCTAGTAGAGTCAAAAATAAGATTCGTGGTGCGCTGTAAATTTTACATACAATTCCTCAAAATCCATGAGGATGTCTCTCTGTGCAAAGTGAAGAATGGCTTTAGCAGAAATACGCTATTTACAATGTTTTCGACCCAGTGGAGCACTAGTTTACCCACTTCCAACATCTAATCGCCGTTATGGTTCTAATTTGAAGTATGACGAGAATCGTTCGTAACCTAATCTATCTAACTAGCTCGTTCTAGAGAAGAAGGCAAACAGTCGCTATCTGACAGGGCCTGGAGTTATACATTGGGAACCACTACTAACATGTTATTCTCAATGCGAAAACGGTCTTATTTAACTCGTTTCCGGTATGTGAGCTCCCACTTTGCATCGCTCAATGAACTATGGAAATGCACACTCATCCACATAAACTGGATACTTAGCACCTGCTTCTGAGCGTCTACTTCAGTGGCTGAAGGTGAGATCAGCACAGAGCTAACGCGGAGGTCATGGTTCAGTCCACTGAACTAGTCATAACATACCTGTTTTCATTCACAACGCTGTATTCACCTAGTGCATGAAAACGTCCGTTTAAAAGCTCCGGGACCGAAAACGTTGATGGAACCTACTGCCACAATGCACTCTCGACATTACATGAAGTAGCACTATTCGGTCACTGGCTTTAAAAGGTAACAATCGTTTTCCCGCAAACCGGTCGACTACCCTGTTAGATGACTTCTCTGTAGGGGCCTCAGTAGAACGAAAGCATCCCGTTATAAACAACCTGCAGAGCTTGACTTCCGCGTTACTGATTACCGTGCCTCGAAAGAAGAACTTTCGGATGGCACTTGATTATGACGCGAGCAGTACCATTACGGGAGAAGGAAAAGTTAACTCCAGTTTTGTCGGACCACCTGAATCTGACGTAGGTAAGCACACCGCCAATTTTTCTCTTCCTTCATTGTTTCCGTGTCGACGAGGGCACTCAAAGTTCTCAAGGAAAACGAGCCAGTCTTCGAAACTATCACTTAACCAAGACTCTTAAATGCAAACTACACATGTACTCTTGCGAATTCGAGAGCCAAGAACATTGATTACGAAGGGCATCTTTCCATATAGAGAGACCGGATGTTGGAACTGACCAAAGCAAGAACTGTCACGTTTGATGTTGCGCGACCACGAGCAGTCTGCCAACCAGCACGCTTGCGTTTACTTGTCTAGCACAATCTCGGTCAAATTACATGAAACCGACTTGTGGATAATGACGTTTCTCCTATTCGAATGAAGATTTTTGTTACGCAGCAAATTCGAAGTGACACCGATTGGTAATGAGAATGAATACAAAGTGACAGTGACTCAAGAAATAACAAACTGTAGAACAGCCGATCGTGAGGCACGCCAAGACCACGTTAGATGCATGTGGTCTTCCAAGTATCCTTTATTTTGCAAACCTCCAAAGAGAACAAGAATGCCTCAGTTAAACACAGGAGCATGGACTTTAACTTGAGAGACGAATATCATTTAGTCCGCCATCAGCCAGTCGTTGAAGAGTTTCAATTCAGCAATAGGAGAAACTCTTGTTCCCCACCCTTCGGAGCAATCTTACATGCCTCTACTCTGCATCGCCGGATTTTTTCTCGCCCTGGCGCGATTTTTGTAAACTATGATTCCCTAGTTTCCTTAGCTGTTCGGACAAAATCCAACGAAAGCAGTCTACTCACTATGTCTTTAGAGAATACGAATATAGTGTAAACTTAACCAATGGGATCTACAGCTGGTTTTGATCGGACTTCGACATGATCAGTTCTTTCAATCGATAACCTCGCAATTCTGTGCTCTGGTTTTGGTTTGCACATCGTCAGGTGGAAGACAAAATTACTAGAAGCTAAAAAGGCAGCTAAAGAAATAATACACACACGAATAGTGTTTGAATTCGAATAGATCCCGGACCGCAGCGTCTAACCATGTCAATACATGTCTCTGACCATCCGGAAAGCGGATAATGTAAACCTCAACCTGGAAACCCAACACGTCCTGCACGGCCAATTTCACCGGTGGTTGTCAAGCCTTTTCCATATCGTAGACAAACCAAATCTGCTTGCCTTACAGCCGACACCCTTCTCGGAGAACGATGTACAAACCTGAAGTATATCGGTGGACATGCGCAAAACCCACCACTAACCGTTGATTTTGCTTACATTGAGTGCTTGCTCCGGGACCGAAAAAGTTGATGGAACCTACTGCCACAGTGCACTCTCGACTTTTGAAAGATTGTCGAGTCAAGACAAAATGTGGATTTATCTATCCAAAAAGATGGATTTTCAGCACCACAATCATCAGCACGTTACTCTCCAGTCACACTGGCGCCAAAGTGATTCAAATTAGTAAAGAACCAAGAAAGTCTTCTCTGTACGCGACGACATCTTGTCCAAAATCCTTCCGCCTGTTGAAATGCAACCACCTAGATAGTAAAACTAACATACGTCAGCTAAAACTTCAGTTCTAACAAGATTTCGTGAAGTACCCAGTCCGGAAAAAGACTTTCACCACTTCGAAGATGTACCATGAGGACGCAGAATATGAATATATTCCGGAGAGGCCGATTTTTCAGCTTACTACTCAACTTTGTTGGTGGGCGAAAATGAGCAAATATCACAAAGTAAACAGTGGACTCCGTGAGAACCGTGTACGCGAAAATTGAGTGTCAGATAAGCGGAACCGATCTAGAATTACTATTGAATATTGGCTCCAGGATCCATACTAATCTTTTCCAAGGAGATGGTAGATGATTATATTTTGCAGCGTCATTCGATTAATTTGAATTTTTCCAAGTCAATTAACTGAAATCCTCTCCTTAGTATGCAATATCGCAGTTGTGAGCCGTCAGGCTTTTGGGGCGGTGTATGACCCGGCTGGCATGTACTCACCCATCGGACACAATCCGACCTTCCATTCAAGGGGGCCAGCAGCTAAAGACTTTACACGTTACCGCACCACGGTTTAGTATTAGAGGTGCCGGTCTGAGTTGCTACTAGAAAGCGTAGGGCCGTAACGTCTCCGCTGTGTTAGGGAAATTCATTTCTCTCTTTCATTCGTTGTATGCGAGCAGCCTAGACCGAGTTCGTGCTTATGCGATATTTCATTCTAGTTCACCACGAGAAGTGGTATTCATCAACGTTGTTCTCAATCTCCCCTCTTCAAATTTGAAGTTTAAACGGTGAGAGGACAATAGAATCCATCCTTCATCATGCCGTAAACTATATGACTTAGAATACGTGCACTATGTTGTGCTTCTGAGTGTAGATCCACGTAAGTTATAAATTATTTTAGATCGGTTAAACAGCAGTGCAGTGTGTATTTTAAGTCGCGAAAAAAATTTTGGAAGCTTGTCCATGCCCATCTACACGGTATTCCGCGCCAGGCTACTTTTATGCTTGTCAGTAGGCAAATTATCAAAATATCTACTTGGGCTGTGAACGTCCGGCCTCATTGCCTGGACCGTACATTTCGCATGCCGACAAAATTCTCGCCAGTAAAATCTGCTGTAAAATCACCATTGTCGACGGATAAATAACAGCATGTAGTCCATCTGTCGGAATTCAGCAAGGATTCAGTCTAGCTTAAAGGTTATGAAGCCAGTGGTCCAGATTGCTTTCCGACAGCCTCATTGCATGCGGTAACTAGTTAATGATATTGATACCAATGCCATATGAACTACGTTGAAGGCATGTAAAATCCTATTTCAGAAAGTCCCTGACGTGAACAATTAAGATTATTACCACTCATACAGCTAATCAGATGTTGTAGCCTCTCTAATGGCATAGACATTTTCTATCCCTCATCGGAAACCGCAAGTGTTTTGTAATGTGGTAAATAATAAACCGATGGATTTAGTTGTGTTAGAAGGAAAACTTGATACATACTCCAGCGACAAGCGGTATCCCACCCTCAACCACAAATCAGTTAACCAACTGTTTTACAACACAACGTTTCAGTCCAAACTACCGCTTACTGTACGGCGTACTTGAATACACGTCCGTTCTGACGTACATGCTTTCGTCCTAGTGCTGACTTCTGGATATAGCAGGTGTTTCGCTTGGACTTGTCCTTTATTAATTAGCCAAATCAACACCACCAATCCGACTACGGATTAAGTGTGCATATTATGTATATCCTCATGATTGCAATAATTTAATTCAAAAGGCTTTATCAAGCTGTCAGATGGGAATGGATGATAATTACTACACACCCGATGGTTTTTCCCCTAACCAACCTACGGTGACTTCTTTGGAAAATTTGTTCTCATTGAATGCACAAATACTGCATTTGTGGTGTGCGCGACCAAACGCGAGTATGATGTGACTTTTGACCTACTTCGTGTTGCCTCTTAATTAGTACTAGAACGTCAAGAAAGTCCAAGGAGACAGTGCTTGGTAGCAGAAATTGAATAACGTTTTTATTTTCAAAGCAGTTCGCTGAAATTTGGTGACCTTTTCTGGTGATGAATTTCCCGCTCTTCCACAAGTTGTCCTTATTAGACAAAACTAAAGAAAGTTTCAGTCAATTTTGTCAGAAGCAATCAGTTTTAGTGGACCGCGTAGTCGCTAAGACCTTTGGATGACAACGTCACTTGTTTTTTTCATGATTCGACCATATCGGTAACAGTACGGTATGTAGAGATAAATTAAATGTTTCGTAGTGACAAATCGGGAGTTAGGAAACATTGTTGAATAAGATACTGCCCACCCACATTCATCTCATTATATGTGTGGTAAAAATCAATATTTCTGCCTAAACATGGCTAAATCGGTGAGAGAAATCTGCCTCGAAAGCGCAGTGGTTGGGAAGCGAGACCGTGGATCAGGTGAGAGACAACTGGTCCACATTTTTCTATCACTGTCAATCATCCACTATACTGCAGTCCAAATTGAAATAACTAGCTAATTCATCAGTACCTATTCACAAACTTGGAATTACACGTAAACGGTCCATACAAGATGCATCTATATATTTGCCATAACCCCCTCAGACAGTTGTTTGGAACACGGATTGAAAGATCGAAGTAAATGACCTAAGTTCTCGTTCTCCTGATCTGCACTCGTTTATCGTCCTGTGATAACAACTGCCCTAACTAAATAGATATTGAAGGGGCGAACCACCATGCTCGGCTGGGTATGATTTAATAATTACATGATCTAATCTATTCTGTCGGTATCGGTGCTTCTCGGAAACGATGAATCTCCAACAAAGTACCATTATTTTTGCGCTTCTGAAGCTTCTGTTTATCCTAGTATGATACCATGTATTTATTCTGTTGCCTTAAGGGGATCGGTATGTCGTTCTTCCACAGATCTATTGTTTTTATTTTTCTCATCCTTCGGTCAATGAGTTTATTGAGTATTAGTCACAACGAGCAGTGGTTGTTGTAGGGCTTCCAAATAAGCTTTTCACTTTATTATCCCGGCCCTAGTCTTTCGTCCTTCAGTTCTGTAGTTAACTCAGTGCACATGTTGTGCCCTAGATGATCAAACGAGCAATGGCAAAGTTTATCCGTCATGGCATAGGTCGAATTATCTCTTCGACTTTCCCGGGGACAGACCAAGCTGTGCAAAGAAGAAGGTACACGAATGAAAACTGACTGGCATCAACTACGAGTTTTTCTGTATATCCCAGCTGAGCTGAATTACTATCTAAAGATACATCCCAACAGCCAGTCAGTGTCCACCAATACAATACAATGAATACACGGGGTCGACTGATGTTACGAATGCCAGTACACTAAGTGGTGTTCATGTCAAGTGCATGTTTTTCACAGCTATCCTTAAGTTATGTATTAGGCGGTGCAAATTGAACTCTTGGATGAAAATATACACTTTATTTGATCTTCACATAAGATGCAACCTGTCAGTGTGTGTGTGTGTGTGTGAACGATCTGTCTGAACACTAGAAGTGTATATACCACGCAATTACTTGCGAGTAATGTGTCATGAGCATGATAAAATTACGACTGAACAGTTGTGTGCTTTGTGAAAGTGGCAATATTTTGACAGTTTGTCGCTTCAACAAAACGTGAATCGAAACACTACTGTTTGCCTCCTTCTAGTTATTCTCCATATAAGTTAGTTTAGGGCAGTCGGAAGAGAGGACCTCGACATGTGTAGATTGCTGAATGCTGAATGAATTGCTACCGTTTTTTCTTGGTAGTTTGCTTCCTGCTAACATGGGGAGCTTTATCACTGAGGGCCATCGCAGTAGTTCACCACTTGACAAACTGTTTACTATGGGGGATTTGATGAATGATGGAACCTCAATTGAACTGGTTAAATTGAACAAACTGAGAAGATCCATCCATACAACATCTAACGAGGACAGATAATTCATAACTCAGCATTCTCGGGATGGAGCCGACCTAGGGTGTTATACTCGGACTCTAGGAATAAAGATGAAAACATGTCGGGTTGCTGCGATGGTATAGCGGAATCTTGAAGTGACTTACTGGTAGTTCCTTAGGGAATTCTAATTAAAATCCTCGATATTAACTGCCTGAGACCACCAATAGTTCTTCCTGCAGTCGGATATCGATCAGTCAGTCATTTTGAAGATCAACACAACCTGACTATACTTACCAAGTGATAGCACTTTCTATTGTTTCCGAAGGTGGTCACTATAGTGTGACTGGAGGGGAGAACCACCACATGTTTCAGTTCAGTTTTAGTTTATTCAATCACTAACCTCGCACTTCTGTGCTCTGGTTTCGGTTGCTACTTTCCGGCATCTTCGAGTAAAGGGCGAAAAAGATAGGTGCATAGTGCTGAAGACTTTAAAAAGTCAAAGTATCAAGCGGAAGTCAAGAGGATAAGGAAGGAGTCCAAATGCAACTACGCCACTGTCCGAAACCCATAACCATATCACCTAATGTCTCCAACCATTTGGTAGGCGGATCACGTTGACCCCAACTTGGAAGTCTTACACGTCCTACTCGGCCAAGTCCACTTGGTTTCATACCTTTCTGCATGTCATGTACTGACCACCTCAACTTACCCTCCAATCACCACCTGCCTCATAGAACAGCGTACACCAAAGAAGTCTATCGTTGGACATGCGTAGCAAACGACCCAAAAACCCTAATCTGTTTAGATTCAATACTTGATCCACAGACCGATCTCTGGTTCCCAACACCCTACGTCTAATCTCAGCTGTGCTGATACGGTGTTCCCACCATATTCAGGCAATCCTACGGAGATATCAGTGCTCAAACACTGACAGTCTCCGTCTACCTTCTACCCTCAACAGCCATGTTTCTAAGCCGTATGAAAGAAAGGACCTAACCACAGCAATATACACTCGACCCTTGACAGGCAATTGGATGTCACGCCGACGCCACAAACGACGGAGTTTGGCAAGAGCCAAGCGCGCGTCCAGCACATGCGATGACTCTTCACGTGATATCCGTCCTTCTGGTGAGATGTAACTATGCAGGTAACAAACTTTATCTAATTCATCCAGAGCTTCCCCTGCCAACATAAGGTTTGATGTTGAGCCAATCCAGTTCTGCAACAGCATTTTGTACTTTGAATATGAAAAACGTATCCCAAACATTGCTACACTGTTGTTTAGGCTATCTAAGAAAGCTTGCAACTTACCTGGATCTTCACCAAGAACAATACTCTCCGTATATTCCAAGTCAAAGAGTTTGTTACCTGAGCAAAGATCCATTCCACTATTCTCACACAAGGATAGGACTATCTCGAGAATCAATGCGATCACAAAATTGAACAAGAAGGGCGAAAGAGGGCAACCCTGAAGAACACCACTTTCCGTGGTGAACTCGGGAGAAAGATCATCGTAAGCAACAACTCCGCTTCGGCTCTTCGCATTCAAGTACTGGAAAAAAGAAATAAATTTCTCTGGCACATTCTTCAGCGAGAGACAGCGCCAGAGAAATGTGCGGTCGACTCAATAAAACGCCGCTTTCAGATTAAGAAGGACACAGATTGCGGGCCAACGAAAGATGTGTCTGTGCTTTAGTATTTGTCGATCAGTAAAGATGTAGTCGAGACAACTCCGACCGAATCTGAAAGCGGCTTCATTCTCACGCGTACATATTTCGCGGGCACTGGATGATCGATGGAGAATAAGACCGGTGAGCAGTTTTGACGCGATACTTACCGAGCTAGTTTATCTGTGGTTTTCACAAGAAGACCTGTCACCTTTCTTGTAAATCGGCACAATCAGCGAGTCGCACCAGTCCCTGAGAATCTGCCCGCTATCCCAAATAATGCGGAGGAGTTTTGTTAACTACGAAGCCAAAGCTTCACCTCCATCCTCAAAAAACGATGGAGACAAACCATCCGGTCCAGCGGACCGCAAAATCCCATCTCTGATGGAGGACTTCTACCCACTTGCGTCGTTTCATTCGCAGGTATATTTGGAAGGTATACTGGTGAATTGGGCCAAATGAATTGTTCCCTAAAATGCTCCGCCTAAAGCCCAGATGACGTCCTTGAGAATGAATCAGTGAGCCGTCGGATTCCATAATTAGCTCACTTACACCAGGTTTCCGTGGACCGGTACCTCTTATCAAGCGGTAAAGGTTGCAAGCATTGCCAATGGACGCAACCTTTTCCATTTCCCTAAATTTCGCAATCCACCACTGCACACGGTCAACAACCGGTTGAGTTTAGACCTCGTCTAGCCTCTAACCATTGACATATCCGGCACGATTGTATCTCCGGCTGAATGGCACTATCCTGCAGGGATCCTTGGCTCATGGAGGACTCAAGCCATCACAGCAGTCTCGTCGCGATAGGAACACCGAATACGCAGTAATTATCATCCATTCCTATCTGACAGCTTGATAAAGCCTTTTGAATTAAAGTATTGCAATCATGAGGATATACATAATATGCACACTTAATCCGTAGTCGGATTGGTGGTGTTGATTTGGCTAATTAATAAAGGACAAGTCCAAGCGAAACACCTGCAACAGAATAAATACATGGTATCATACTAGGATAAACAGAAGCTTCAGAAGCGCAAAAATAATGGTACTTTGTTGGAGATTCATCGTTTCCGAGAAGCACCGATACCGACAGAATAGATTAGATCATGTAATTATTAAATCATACCCAGCCGAGCATGGTGGTTCGCCCCTTCAATATCTATTTAGTTAGGGCAGTTGTTATCACAGGACGATAAACGAGTGCAGATCAGGAGAACGAGAACTTAGGTCATTTACTTCGATCTTTCAATCCGTGTTCCAAACAACTGTCTGAGGGGGTTATGGCAAATATATAGATGCATCTTGTATGGACCGTTTACGTGTAATTCCAAGTTTGTGAATAGGTACTGATGAATTAGCTAGTTATTTCAATTTGGACTGCAGTATAGTGGATGATTGACAGTGATAGAAAAATGTGGACCAGTTGTCTCTCACCTGATCCACGGTCTCGCTTCCCAACCACTGCGCTTTCGAGGCAGATTTCTCTCACCGATTTAGCCATGTTTAGGCAGAAATATTGATTTTTACCACACATATAATGAGATGAATGTGGGTGGGCAGTATCTTATTCAACAATGTTTCCTAACTCCCGATTTGTCACTACGAAACATTTAATTTATCTCTACATACCGTACTGTTACCGATATGGTCGAATCATGAAAAAAACAAGTGACGTTGTCATCCAAAGGTCTTAGCGACTACGCGGTCCACTAAAACTGATTGCTTCTGACAAAATTGACTGAAACTTTCTTTAGTTTTGTCTAATAAGGACAACTTGTGGAAGAGCGGGAAATTCATCACCAGAAAAGGTCACCAAATTTCAGCGAACTGCTTTGAAAATAAAAACGTTATTCAATTTCTGCTACCAAGCACTGTCTCCTTGGACTTTCTTGACGTTCTAGTACTAATTAAGAGGCAACACGAAGTAGGTCAAAAGTCACATCATACTCGCGTTTGGTCGCGCACACCACAAATGCAGTATTTGTGCATTCAATGAGAACAAATTTTCCAAAGAAGTCACCGTAGGTTGGTTAGGGGAAAAACCATCGGGTGTGTAGTAATTATCATCCATTCCCATCTGACAGCTTGATAAAGCCTTTTGAATTAAATTATTGCAATCATGAGGATATACATAATATGCACACTTAATCCGTAGTCGGATTGGTGGTGTTGATTTGGCTAATTAATAAAGGACAAGTCCAAGCGAAACACCTGCTATATCCAGAAGTCAGCACTAGGACGAAAGCATGTACGTCAGAACGGACGTGTATTCAAGTACGCCGTTCAGTAAGCTGTAGTTTGGACTGAAACGTTGTGTTGTAAAACAGTTGGTTAACTGATTTGTGGTTGAGGGTGGGATACCGCTTGTCGCTGGAGTATGTATCAAGTTTTCCTTCTAACACAACTAAATCCATCGGTTTATTATTTACCACATTACAAAACACTTGCGGTTTCCGATGAGGGATAGAAAATGTCTATGCCATTAGAGAGGCTACAACATCTGATTAGCTGTATGAGTGGTAATAATCTTAATTGTTCACGTCAGGGACTTTCTGAAATAGGATTTTACATGCCTTCAACGTAGTTCATATGGCATTGGTATCAATATCATTAACTAGTTACCGCATGCAATGAGGCTGTCGGAAAGCAATCTGGACCACTGGCTTCATAACCTTTAAGCTAGACTGAATCCTTGCTGAATTCCGACAGACGGACTACATGCTGTTATTTATCCGTCGACAATGGTGATTTTACAGCAGATTTTACTGGCGAGAATTTTGTCGGCATGCGAAATGTACGGTCCAGGCAATGAGGCCGGACGTTCACAGCCCAAGTAGATATTTTGATAATTTGCCTACTGACAAGCATAAAAGTAGCCTGGCGCGGAATACCGTGTAGATGGGCATGGACAAGCTTCCAAAATTTTTTTCGCGACTTAAAATACACACTGCACTGCTGTTTAACCGATCTAAAATAATTTATAACTTACGTGGATCTACACTCAGAAGCACAACATAGTGCACGTATTCTAAGTCATATAGTTTACGGCATGATGAAGGATGGATTCTATTGTCCTCTCACCGTTTAAACTTCAAATTTGAAGAGGGGAGATTGAGAACAACGTTGATGAATACCACTTCTCGTGGTGAACTAGAATGAAATATCGCATAAGCACGAACTCGGTCTAGGCTGCTCGCATACAACGAATGAAAGAGAGAAATGAATTTCCCTAACACAGCGGAGACGTTACGGCCCTACGCTTTCTAGTAGCAACTCAGACCGGCACCTCTAATACTAAACCGTGGTGCGGTAACGTGTAAAGTCTTTAGCTGCTGGCCCCCTTGAATGGAAGGTCGGATTGTGTCCGATGGGTGAGTACATGCCAGCCGGGTCATACACCGCCCCAAAAGCCTGACGGCTCACAACTGCGATATTGCATACTAAGGAGAGGATTTCAGTTAATTGACTTGGAAAAATTCAAATTAATCGAATGACGCTGCAAAATATAATCATCTACCATCTCCTTGGAAAAGATTAGTATGGATCCTGGAGCCAATATTCAATAGTAATTCTAGATCGGTTCCGCTTATCTGACACTCAATTTTCGCGTACACGGTTCTCACGGAGTCCACTGTTTACTTTGTGATATTTGCTCATTTTCGCCCACCAACAAAGTTGAGTAGTAAGCTGAAAAATCGGCCTCTCCGGAATATATTCATATTCTGCGTCCTCATGGTACATCTTCGAAGTGGTGAAAGTCTTTTTCCGGACTGGGTACTTCACGAAATCTTGTTAGAACTGAAGTTTTAGCTGACGTATGTTAGTTTTACTATCTAGGTGGTTGCATTTCAACAGGCGGAAGGATTTTGGACAAGATGTCGTCGCGTACAGAGAAGACTTTCTTGGTTCTTTACTAATTTGAATCACTTTGGCGCCAGTGTGACTGGAGAGTAACGTGCTGATGATTGTGGTGCTGAAAATCCATCTTTTTGGATAGATAAATCCACATTTTGTCTTGACTCGACAATCTTTCAAAAGTCGAGAGTGCACTGTGGCAGTAGGTTCCATCAACTTTTTCGGTCCCGGAGCAAGCACTCAATGTAAGCAAAATCAACGGTTAGTGGTGGGTTTTGCGCATGTCCACCGATATACTTCAGGTTTGTACATCGTTCTCCGAGAAGGGTGTCGGCTGTAAGGCAAGCAGATTTGGTTTGTCTACGATATGGAAAAGGCTTGACAACCACCGGTGAAATTGGCCGTGCAGGACGTGTTGGGTTTCCAGGTTGAGGTTTACATTATCCGCTTTCCGGATGGTCAGAGACATGTATTGACATGGTTAGACGCTGCGGTCCGGGATCTATTCGAATTCAAACACTATTCGTGTGTGTATTATTTCTTTAGCTGCCTTTTTAGCTTCTAGTAATTTTGTCTTCCACCTGACGATGTGCAAACCAAAACCAGAGCACAGAATTGCGAGGTTATCGATTGAAAGAACTGATCATGTCGAAGTCCGATCAAAACCAGCTGTAGATCCCATTGGTTAAGTTTACACTATATTCGTATTCTCTAAAGACATAGTGAGTAGACTGCTTTCGTTGGATTTTGTCCGAACAGCTAAGGAAACTAGGGAATCATAGTTTACAAAAATCGCGCCAGGGCGAGAAAAAATCCGGCGATGCAGAGTAGAGGCATGTAAGATTGCTCCGAAGGGTGGGGAACAAGAGTTTCTCCTATTGCTGAATTGAAACTCTTCAACGACTGGCTGATGGCGGACTAAATGATATTCGTCTCTCAAGTTAAAGTCCATGCTCCTGTGTTTAACTGAGGCATTCTTGTTCTCTTTGGAGGTTTGCAAAATAAAGGATACTTGGAAGACCACATGCATCTAACGTGGTCTTGGCGTGCCTCACGATCGGCTGTTCTACAGTTTGTTATTTCTTGAGTCACTGTCACTTTGTATTCATTCTCATTACCAATCGGTGTCACTTCGAATTTGCTGCGTAACAAAAATCTTCATTCGAATAGGAGAAACGTCATTATCCACAAGTCGGTTTCATGTAATTTGACCGAGATTGTGCTAGACAAGTAAACGCAAGCGTGCTGGTTGGCAGACTGCTCGTGGTCGCGCAACATCAAACGTGACAGTTCTTGCTTTGGTCAGTTCCAACATCCGGTCTCTCTATATGGAAAGATGCCCTTCGTAATCAATGTTCTTGGCTCTCGAATTCGCAAGAGTACATGTGTAGTTTGCATTCAAGAGTCTTGGTTAAGTGATAGTTTCGAAGACTGGCTCGTTTTCCTTGAGAACTTTGAGTGCCCTCGTCGACACGGAAACAATGAAGGAAGAGAAAAATTGGCGGTGTGCTTACCTACGTCAGATTCAGGTGGTCCGACAAAACTGGAGTTAACTTTTCCTTCTCCCGTAATGGTACTGCTCGCGTCATAATCAAGTGCCATCCGAAAGTTCTTCTTTCGAGGCACGGTAATCAGTAACGCGGAAGTCAAGCTCTGCAGGTTGTTTATAACGGGATGCTTTCGTTCTACTGAGGCCCCTACAGAGAAGTCATCTAACAGGGTAGTCGACCGGTTTGCGGGAAAACGATTGTTACCTTTTAAAGCCAGTGACCGAAGAGTGCTACTTCATGTAATGTACATGTTCAATAAGCTGCTGAGTATTAGCCTGGATAGCATACAAGTTGTACGCAGCTCCAAGAGGGACAGCAGTTTTTGATGTTTTTATGACGGTTTTACCTTCACTACAGTTTGATTGTTTATACATTGTTATCAGAGACTTGCATCATGCACCCACATATCCTCTACTCTCCTATGTAACTCTTGTCTTAGGCCAACCGGTGGAAAAACTGCTTCGGACAGATTAATCACAAACCATCCCAGACTTTTTCACTTGCCATTGAAAACTCCAGTTTCAACTAGCGGTAATCTTTTTAATACCGTCAGACCCAGAATTAACTCACGTTCTACTCACTCTTCATTTTTGTAGACGAAGCTCAAACCCGCTCCCGCAGCTAGCCTAGATGGTTTATCGTCCACCATTCTCAACTTTGGAGCAAATTCGTGAACGGAAACGACTTCCGTCATCAAACCCGTTGATACCGATGTTACCCCTGGCAACCCGTAACAGTGTGCCTATTTTGAAACACCCCTCTTCTAACATTTATTCGTAACTTTATCGTCCCGCGCCCCTCCTTCTGCACTAAAGTTGACCAACCGTCATGGCCTGATGAGCTTAGGTAGTTCATCTGATCACTTGACCCGTGAACCTAAGACTCACCGTCGAACCTCAGCAGTGCTTATACGGTATTCAAATACAAACAATCGTCGTATATCCTCCACCCACAATGGTTAATTCTTCGAACCATACAGAAATACTGGCTTGACTGCTGCAGCGTATACTCAAACTTTGATCGATGGGCGGATGTCATATAGGCGCCACAGATGGCTCTGATTGGCAAATGTCAAAAGAGCCTTCTGTATACGCGTGAATTCTTCATCCGATATCCGACCTCCGAGTGAAATGCAGAACTTGTCTACCACGTTTATGGTGTCTCCAGATACTGAGAGGTTCGATATTGGACCTATCCAGTTCTGCAACAGCATCTTGCACTTTGAAGGTGCAAAACATATACCGAACCCTGCTACGCAGTTACTCAAACTGTCCATAAAGGCTTGCAACTTACCTGGAGCCTCACACAGAAGAACTATATCGTCAGCATACTCAAGGTCTGAGACCTTTCATAAAGTAAAAGTTCAAAGCCACTATTCTCATCTGACAAAAGCGCGGTTTCTAGTACCACATCAATCACAAAGTTAAAAACGAAGTGGGAGACGGAAAAGCCTAACGTACACCCTTTTTGTGGTGAACTCGGGTGGATCACTGCAAGCTCGAACTCGGCTTCGGCGATTATTGTAAAGGGATTTTACGATTGAAATGAATTCCTCTGGTACACCATTCAACAAGAGGCAGCGCCGGAGAACTGCGCGGTCGACTAAGTCGAAGGCCGTTTTAAAGTCGAGAAAAACGGAGATAGTGCACCTACGGAAGGTGTGTCCATGTTCTAAAATCTGTCGAAGAGTGAAGATGTGATTAATATAACTTCGACCAGGTCTAAACCGAGCTCGATTCTCTCGCGAGCGTTCGATAAGCGGTGGAGAATAATACCAGCAAGCAGTTTAGATGCGATGCTAACCAGACTTATTCCCCTGTGATTTTCACAGCAGGACCATTCATTCTTTTTGTAATTAGGAAAGATTATCTAGTCATACCAACTCTTTGGAATTTGTTCCTTCCCCGATATCGAACCGAGGAATGTTGAGCCACATTCTCTGAGAATAAGTGAAAGCAACCCGTCCGGTCCAGCAGCTTCATTTCGTTTAAGGTAGCTTATTGTTCGGAAGCTCGCCCCACGGTTGGCGGCGCTACGTTTCGTTGTGAACCTGATCAATGTTCCTTTGGAATTATACTCAACATCAACTCATGTCACTCAGAATTCGCTACTCCAAAGAATCATTCACTCGAATTAAAGACAATATGTTCTGCCCCACTATCCGCTACTCGTTTTTATGAAAGCTGGCAAAGATCAAGTTGGACTAGGAAACGCAAGCGAGCCGGTTGACAGACTGCTCTTAACACCAAGGTAAACAAACATTTTGGGTCAATCGTCAATCAGGTCACAAAATTGACCTGACCCAGTGTTTCAAAGCAGTGTTGCACAATCCAACACCAAAGCTGTTAGCGTTCAGTGAAGCTATCCTAATCAAGACTGCTCTTAGTCGCACAACGCCGAGGAAGACGACAGCTCCCGCATTGGTCAGTACTAACATTCGGTCCCTGCTTGGGAAGATGTTTTTCCTAACCAGCTTCCTGAACTCCCGCATTAACACGAACACCTGTGTGACCTGTATCCAAGAGTCTTGGTTAAATGAAATTGCTGATGACGAACTCGTCCTCCTTGAGAACTTTGAGTGCTTCCGTCAAGGCAGAACACAGTGCAAGAAGAAGACAGGTGGTGGCGTGATTACTTACATCAATTTCGAATGGTCTGACAAGTCTGAAGTTATTTTTGCTTTCTCCTGTAATGGCGTTGACTGCATGGTTGTTAAATGTCACCCTAAACTCCCGCCTTTTCGAGGCACTTTAATCAGTAATTTGTATATTAGCTCCTTTCTGCTCCCAAAGGGACATAGACCTGCTCATTGACGCTTTCATATCCGTCCTGGTTCCATTACCGTCTGTTTATGCTCAGTCATCAGGACAAAACAAATAAAGATAACTTTTAGAAGCCTGTCACCCACCAACACTGCCCTTTCTCAGAGATCCCTTCCCATTGTTGCTTCGTGGTTTTCCTTCGATTGCTCCCTTTGCCCGCTAGACCTGTTTACGAAGAAACTGAGACAGGTATTTGATTTGTACTGTTCTATGGATACTGTATATTTTACCAATGGCAGAATAGCTTCTCCATTGCTGAAATCCCTCAGAAGTCAAAAAAGAACATGCCAATAAACTACATGACCACGTCTCGGTGAAGCGACACTCCATCCTGGCCAAACAAGAGATTCGACGGCTGAACAAAGACATTTGCCCGGCAGTTTTTTTATACCACCAATAGCAAACTTCTCTGGAAAAGAAGCCGGCTTCTATGTGGACAATGGGCCCGACCAAAAAGGTACGACATAGATGCGGACAGCCTGAACGCCGCGTTTATTCATCCTTCATCGGATACCCTGCCATATTATTTTCCCTCTGTTTCCTTGGATATAGAGCCATTTTCCTCAGAAGAAGTCTTCAAGCTCCTTCGAGCCTCTCAACACTTCCAAATGTTTTGAGTGTACTTTCTCCCTTTCTCGTTCCTCTGATCTCAATGAGCAATCAATCATCAACGGTGTCCCAATTTCCAGGGCTGACTCAGTCAAATACTTAGGCGTCACAATCGGCGCCAATTTACACTGGTCTTCTCAAATTCTTGATTGTGTTAAAAAACTGCTTATACTGTCTTTTCGAATTCGTAGGCTAAGACAGTTCGGTGCCACACAGGCTGTCATTCTTCCTTTTGCCCTGATTTGCGTGGATCGATCTATCTAATCGGACGGAAAAGATTGCGGCTGTTGCCGATCGCCGCAGCTTTTTTCCGTCTCACCACACTTCGCAATCTACCACTGCTTACGGTCGTTTCTTAGGCTTCAAGTCAGTTGGCGTTTAAGACAAACCCGTGCATCATCGAATCTGGAATCCAGAGGAATTGATCTCCACGCATCTAGCAGGGTAGCTGAGGATGCAAATATATATCGTTTCTGTGTGTCTGGTTGTTGAACTTTCGGTAGCATCAGCAGTCGCATGTAGGGCCTGTTTGATCTCTGTCCATCGCACTTCTGGATCCTGAGAATGTGACTGCATCGATAACCTGTTGGATAATTGTGCAGCTGCGGGGGACAGTTTGCTTCGGTGTTGCCTGAGCCACCGATGAGACATAGACTGAAGCGCATGCGGACAAGGGAGTGATCAGTGTCTACAGACATGGACCAAAATGTTCGACGGTCTTGAATTGATCCGCGCCAGCGGTAACCGACAGCAATATGGTCGATCTGGGTCCAACGCTGTGAAGGCGCAGGAGGATACCAGGTGAGCCGGCGTCGCTTTTTGTGCGAGAAATTTTCACTAGTTAGGAATAGTCCGCGGTCGAAACATAGTTGGATGAGTCGATCACCGTTATCGGTTTGATCGGTTAGAATGCCAAATCTGCGTCATTTATTTCTCTCCGTCTCGTCTAGACTTCCAACTTGAGCATTGAAATCACCAGCAATAACCATCGTGTCCGTACAGCGCACGTTGCGGAGCAGTTGAGACAAATCCTGGTAGAATTCGTCTTTAGCCTCAGAGAGCTACTGTCAGTCGGGGTACACACAGAAACAATAAACGAGCATCGGCGCTCCAGGCTATTGCTGTTGACAAGCACAGAAGCATTCAACCGAACTGCACACAGAAGAATGCTGACTAGGATCCAGCTGAGCAGTGCATGCTCACAGCGATGCCAACGCCAGCCCGACCACTAGCTGTAGACACCGAATCGCCTGACACGCGAAGAGTGAAACGAGAAGCCGAGCTCATATCTGGGTAGCGAAGTGTTATCACGGAAGTAGGGTCTTGAATGCGGAGATACAGAACGCATTCATTTTAGAGGTTTCAAGAGTTCTAGCTAGGGCATCCTGTTGCCCCGTTTGGTAAGGTGTGCTGAAGTTGAGAGCATCAAAGTGAAGAGGATGCTTAGGTCAGAGAATCGATTCTCCTTTTTCTCTGTCTCTAATTTGATACTCTTTCCCAAAGCTAAAAGTCCGCAATCACGACCCCTTGTGGCTACTCGTACGCATTTAGAATTAGAAGGTAAAGAGTGAAGAGCAGAGAAAAGAAAGGTTTCTCGAGGGACCACTGGAGATTTTTGGGCACACCATACTTCGCGGCTGTTCACGCCCCAGAAAGGTTTTCTGGGAACCCTAACCGGAGCCTTTGACTCAAAAGTCTCAACAACAAGGCAGTGGGACGTTAACCCAGCACGGGAACGTGACCGAAGAAACCGTGAAGGGACTCGTTCTGGTCTGTCACATGAGATTTGATTTGCCCTCAACTCAACATAATATCGAAGCTTCACGCTTTTCCGGTTTTTTAAACGGAATCAAAAATTCGAAGGGCTCTTTGTACACGTCTTTATTTGTAAAAGAAGGCAACGGGACGGCATATAAGGGACGTGAATGCAAGACAGATTGCTAGCAGTATGTACAGTCAAATGAGATTATCTGCAGTGGGCACAGTCATGATATCAGTATCCGTATTTGCTATTCAGAGGTGTCATTCCATCGCCCTGTTGATCTGAAACAGAACCGGAAGAAGGGTGGTAACTGAACGCAATACGCAAAACACCAGATAATGAGTGCAACAAAAATGTGTGATAAGTTCTCAAAAATAATACAAGATAGAGTAGACCTGAAAGAAAAGCCAATAGACTGTTTGCGCATGTCTTGTGTGAATCATATTATAAAAAGAATGTTTGAACGCTTAGCGGGTCAATTATAGATGAAGATAATCAAACTAAAAATGATTTATGCACTGGTGAGTACAACTGCGGTCAGTTTTAGCGTGTGAGCAGACAACGACGTGCCGTTACCTAAGTATCCGCAGGGATCACACAAAACAGATACCACTTGCTTGGCAGAGTATCGAAGATGAAATGTATTAGTTCCCGTGCGACAAAGGTGGAACTGATACTTGTGTATGGCACGGTTCAAGATCACTGACCTGCAAGACCACTGGTTCCAATTACAGAGTTCCATTTATACAAAGATAACCAGTTGATGGTTACCTGTAGCCACATCATACAGTTTCAGAGGTCTAGGTATGATGAGACCATCATCACCGCAAATAACAGAGCTGAATGAAATCTATCGTGAACCTATCAACCAAACGCAAAGAAAATATCAAATCGACTGACCGAAGACTACAGGTACAAGACGTTTGGGGGAGAGGCATGGTCAACTTACCGGACGGGGGTAGCCAGGTCACATAATCCGGGTCGGGAAGTGTGTACACATCTGTTTTGCGACGAGCAGATAAGGGGGATGGCTGGAAAGTGATCGGAAGTCGTTCGTGGAATTCATTAACGTGATAATTAGGTGATGATATTTTACAGTTCACATTATGAATGACATCCGGTTACGGAAATGCGTTTCTTCTCTGTTACTAAATTATTGAACACAAACATGATATGGAAATAATCTAAACTCGATTAGCATACAGCTTGTGAGTGGGTACATCTGACAACGCCTGTTACCATTGTCTATCTGCGCAACAGGCATTCGACTGTTTTAAACGCTTGCGCCGATTAAGCTCACTTATTATCAGATACAAACATCGTTTCGAAATACTCCGTTGCAAATCCATCAACCGGCGCTGCAACTACGCGGCAGAATAGTCTGACGCAGATGTTTCCGTCTTTTTATTTTCTTCCCGTTAGGCTTACAGAGAAAAATTGTTTTTCGTATTAATAAACCTTGTGTGAACAGTTATTGGTTAGAGTGCTCGATTTTTCGACCAGTGGGTAAACATGGCTAAATCCCCAACTTAGCAATTATGAGCTCAAAAGCTAGCTGACAAGGCCTTCAAATTCGACCGTTCCAACTCCCGACTTTCAGATTGCTGCGAGCATCTCCCCAACTTCACGCGTCTGATTCAAACCAATTCGCCTACCGTCATCCACATTCAACCCTCACAAGTTCCGTCTTGTCGTTACTGGATCAGAAGTATGACGCATTCAACTGCGTAGGCAGACCCAAGCTACCACAGATGCTGACTGATAGCGGAATTTAACCAAACGAGGTACACTGATTGTCCAATCAATTTTCTAGCTGCCAACAGCTTACAAGGTTTCGGGGTAAAACCTCCTCCATGCTTCCATCCATACAAGATACAAGCCCATTCCCCTTTCTGTTTTCTAAGTACATCTTTATGTCTGTTCAGGATGACTGTAAACTTATCTAATATGCGGATGATTTGATTCTTGGAGAACTCATCCACAGCAAACAGCAAAGGCCTGACCGTTGGGCCGAGAACTTCAAGGAACAGTTAAGTTGGCCGCACGCTAGTGTAGTTACTCCCGTGTCAGCAACTGCGACTCCTTGGATGGAAACACTTAAGCCAACATCGGAAGCAGAAGAAGTCATGTATTCGATTACTAAGGCGGGTGGAAGCGGCAGCTCCCGACGAACTTCCCCCAGTTCTTTTCAAACTAGGTGGAAATCCTTCGACAAAATCACCTACCACCTTGCGCCGTGACATTTGGAACTCGGAGCGAGTCACTGACTGTTCCCATCTTCCAGAAGGGAATACGCAATGACTGTGGTAATCTTCGTGGGATTAGCTTAATTCCAAAAGTCATCAAAAGTGTTAACACCGATTCTGATGCACCGTCTTACGCCCACTCGCGAGAGGAATGACAGCGAACAGCAGGCTGGATTTCGCCCAGGTCCAGGATGCATCGACCAGATTTTTACTCTTCGCCAACTACTTGAAACGCGTCACACACACCGCCGACCCACAATGATGGTTTTCTCAGACTTGAGAGTCGCCTTCAATTCAGTTGATCGGACAGCGCTTTCCAGTGCTCTTCATCGAAAAGGTATGCCCCAGAAGTTCGTGAACCTACTGAGATCATTGTATTCTCATACTTCTGGCCGCGTTTACGGTGAACTATCAGGCCGGTTCGAAACGACCAGTGGTGTTCGACAAGGATTTCTCATTTCTCCATTCCTGTTCAACTTCGTCATGGACGAAATAATGGAGAGTGCGCTGCAAAATCTTCAGGATGTAGGCGTCGAACTAGGAAATAGTGGAAAGCTATGTGACCTAGATTACGCAGACGACGTTTTCTGTTTGTTCGAATCCACGGAACATGCTCAACGTGCACTAGATAGACTCTCAAGAGCTGTAGCTCCATTCGGCATGCGCTTTGCACCTTCAAAGTGTAAAGTGATGTTACAAGACTGGACGTCAACGATTCCGAGCTTGATGCTCGATGGAGAGGTGCTGGCAATTGTCGACCACTTCACTTACCTCGGTAGCAACGTGACGACGGATGGGAGCATTGCAGTAGAGGTGAGCACGCGTATATCCAAGGCTCGAGCGGCGTGCGCTTGATTGAAGCACTTGTGGCGTCAATCTGATATTTCACTGAGGTTGAAAGGTCGTGTGTGTTGTGCCGCAGTGCGTTCAGTTTTGTTGTATGATTGCGAAACTTGGAGTCTGTGTGTTGAGGATATTCGTCGTCTTCAGGTTTTCGACCACTGATGTTTGCGTAGTATCGCTAAGATCGGGTGGATTAACCGAGTAAGTAATGATGAGGTCAGAAAGCGAGTATTGCGTACTAATTCGGAGAACGTTCTGTCACAGCATATCCAACTTAGTAGACTTCGTTGGTTGGGGCACGTGTTACGTATGTTAAACACGTCTACCGTACCGTGTTTTATTCTCCGTTCCTCCTAGGGAGTGGAAGAGACCACGTGGAGTTCAACAGATGATGTGGCAGCGAGGAATGATAAAATGTAAAGCAGACTCAGGAAAAGTAGGTGCTTCACGTCTTCGTGGTTGGAATCCAAAAGATCCGTCTACCAGTTGGCTGGAGACACTGAAAGATATGGCTGCGAACCGTGAACAGTGGCGATCGTGTTGCCACTTTCTATCGAATCAGAATGACTGATCGATGTGCGTTTGTACAGTCAGACTGTGTATTCCGTGTGTTGGCTATTAGGGCATTCTTTCCTTTTCCCACCCGTTTTGGTTCAGTCCCTCTCCATCTTGTATAATCATACTTTCTAATTCAGCGTGTAACATGGTGAGAAAGGCAGTGGCCAGTGGGGCTTGCCCTACTGTGTAACGTTGTACGATTATGATAATGATGATGATGCTAACTGGGAAGCAAGAAGAAGCCCGACCCGAAAACGTTGGCGAGTATTAGTCGACCATTGAGAATGCCCTGTAGTCTTCTTACATGGAGAGTTGCGGTCTGGCATGTCGCACTGAAACCGTGAATTTTCGGTGACTCCCTGCGTCTTCAAGAAAGATGCTGGTGAATTCCTGCTGGCAGCGAACCACGACATCCATGTCTCGTTGAAGTGATGCATCTCCAATGCCACAATTCGCAGTGTTTTGCTTAACAGTTGCGAATCCTGGCCGCTCCATACTGAGGATGCTCAGCGACTTTCCGTATCCGACCATCGGCGTTTGGTGGTAACACCGTGTGAGCAACGATAAGATTCGCCGTCGAGTGTTGGGTGTGAAGAGCCACTTCATGGTAGAAGTGGTCACTCAACACGGTCTCAGGTGGATGAGGCAACTTCCACGCATATCTACCCAGTGCGTACAATTACATGTCCCATTTGAGCTTCTTGGGCATCGCCGGAAGGGGCGACGTGACAGTGAGATCATGACTTGGCATAGGGGCATGAACAAGTTGACATCCGCACTGGCTGCAGTTGGTACGTACCGACCCCTCTGGTTAGGGCAAAAGGGATAACAATTGTCCTTGGTAAGAAATGTTGGCTAAGAATCGAAATCACTGGCGTTAGTGCTGTGCGAATGGCTTAGGGAACTCTTGGGTCCCATACATACCGGGTAAAGCTTCCAAAGGTTACAAAAATGCGTGCGATGAAACAGCCCAAAAAGCGCTTTTGTCCCTTTTAACTTCCTTACACGTTCCTCTGTTTGTGATGTTGGCAGTATACCTGATTTCAGGCGAGGGGCTAATAATAAAATAACAATACTGAAGTGTGCCAAAGAAGGTTGAATTAGCTGTCTCTAACTGTCCATTTTACATTCCGTCTTCCAAATATGGTAGCACGGGTGGTCAGTGGACAGCCGGAGGTCAAGTGCGATTGTGTCGTCCGAGGGGGCTGAACGACTGTTGCTTGAAGTGCCTGTGTAACACTGAATTGTCTCCCATCATTTCAGTAAACCATACAATAAACTGTGTTGTGCCTAGCATCCTTCTCAACTGACGTCAACTGTGCTCAGAATCACTGTATCGAAACGCGAAATCTGTGCTACATATTTCAGACTGGTTCAGCTGATGTGGATTATCCATCTTTGAGATTTTGTAAACTCGAATACTGGATTAATACGAATACGACAGAACTCACTTTGCTTCGCTTTCGAGGAATACCGGATTCGGTGGCCTCCCGGGAAATTGGTGTCTCGTTGGGATCTGACGAACCTGAGCGATATTCGGGCATGATAAATTTATAATTTGTCTACAGACGTAGAGATCACATGACATCTTCGAAGATAACAATTTCCAGAGGGAAACTCAAATGCCTGTCATATACATTATATATATATATATATATATATATATATATATATATATATATATATATAGAGTGGCAACACGCTTACCTATGGCTATAGAGCTCGTGTTATTTGGGTATTTACGCTGGCACTAAGCCTGATAAATTACTCAGAATATTAGAGATTACGTGGTACTATTTTGAGATTGGGCTACCTTTGTGACTGACATGTTTAAATTTACTTTATACTAAGATGAGCAAGCGTTAGTACACTCGAAGTACAAACTGCCTTGTCGATCGGACCGTCCAAAAGAACTGCTCGTTCATGAAATATTCAAAACACGAGACCTTGTCCACAATTGAATGGGATAATGGATTGTATTTTCAGTACCAAAAGTCTCGAGACTCGTGAACAAGAAACGTACACACACACACTTCTAATTAGGCTGCTCGCGAATGGCGCCTAATATTTCCAAAACATTTATTACGTCCATCATCAGAAGTTTACAAACGCCAAAACCAGAAAAAGCGGATATATGGCCTAATCAGTTGTTAAAGAATTACGTTTGGTAGTACGATTTCGCCTATTTCAGGTTCCTACGGTTAAGATTATCACGCAAGAGAATTGGTCAATATCCTAGACGATTTCCTTATCTTTTTACGGATCGACACGCCTGATCCATTATAATATTTCCAATATTGTGCGAGACCTTTGTGTAGTGCTTGGGTATAATATCACGAGGAGAAAAAGAAGTCCCATGCTTTGCGCATTATTGAAGGCAAACTTAAATAGCAGACTGATGAAAAAACTGTAACAAAACTCAACATCAGCATACAACGTTAAACAGTAGGGCAAGCCCCACTGGCCACTGCCTTTCTCACCATGTTACACGCTGAATTAGAAAGTATGATTATACAAGATGGAGAGGGACTGAACCAAAACGGGTGGGAAAAGGAAAGAATGCCCTAATAGCCAACACACGGAATACACAGTCTGACTGTACAAACGCACATCGATCAGTCATTCTGATTCGATAGAAAGTGGCAACACGATCGCCACTGTTCACGGTTCGCAGCCATATCTTTCAGTGTCTCCAGCCAACTGGTAGACGGATCTTTTGGATTCCAACCACGAAGACGTGAAGCACCTACTTTTCCTGAGTCTGCTTTACATTTTATCATTCCTCGCTGCCACATCATCTGTTGAACTCCACGTGGTCTCTTCCACTCCCTAGGAGGAACGGAGAATAAAACACGGTACGGTAGACGTGTTTAACATACGTAACACGTGCCCCAACCAACGAAGTCTACTAAGTTGGATATGCTGTGACAGAACGTTCTCCGAATTAGTACGCAATACTCGCTTTCTGACCTCATCATTACTTACTCGGTTAATCCACCCGATCTTAGCGATACTACGCAAACATCAGTGGTCGAAAACCTGAAGACGACGAATATCCTCAACACACAGACTCCAAGTTTCGCAATCATACAACAAAACTGAACGCACTGCGGCACAACACACACGACCTTTCAACCTCAGTGAAATATCAGATTGACGCCACAAGTGCTTCAATCAAGCGCACGCCGCTCGAGCCTTGGATATACGCGTGCTCACCTCTACTGCAATGCTCCCATCCGTCGTCACGTTGCTACCGAGGTAAGTGAAGTGGTCGACAATTGCCAGCACCTCTCCATCGAGCATCAAGCTCGGAATCGTTGACGTCCAGTCTTGTAACATCACTTTACACTTTGAAGGTGCAAAGCGCATGCCGAATGGAGCTACAGCTCTTGAGAGTCTATCTAGTGCACGTTGAGCATGTTCCGTGGATTCGAACAAACAGAAAACGTCGTCTGCGTAATCTAGGTCACATAGCTTTCCACTATTTCCTAGTTCGACGCCTACATCCTGAAGATTTTGCAGCGCACTCTCCATTATTTCGTCCATGACGAAGTTGAACAGGAATGGAGAAATGAGAAATCCTTGTCGAACACCACTGGTCGTTTCGAACCGGCCTGATAGTTCACCGTAAACGCGGCCAGAAGTATGAGAATACAATGATCTCAGTAGGTTCACGAACTTCTGGGGCATACCTTTTCGATGAAGAGCACTGGAAAGCGCTGTTCGATCAACTGAATCGAAGGTTATTGCAATCACAAAAATGCCATGAGGAATTTTCGTGAGAAAGGTACAGTAGTTCATACACTGTTACCTGTACTAAGTGAAAAAAGTGGGAGTCCTGGAAAGTGATCGCAAAATCATCAGAGGAAACCTCAGTACAGCTTATATAGGACTCTGACGCTAAACGATCACGGCCGATGGAGGTTTACTAAATTGCGTTTGAGACGGTCATAGAGTTATCGGCCCCGACGTCGAACACGGGATTCCAAAATTTCTCACAAGATGACTAAATTCTCACAACTGACCACGAGCAGCAATTCATGATCGAGACTGTTGTGACTGGCAACAGCGACAGCTGTTTAGATCATACAAGAAACGCTGATAAACGGGATGGTCAAGTCCGATAAGACAGGTAGCTATCAAAGGACGGGTTCAAGAAAAACAGGCCACGACGACTCATGACAACAGTTCGTTCTATGAGACAAGAGGCATGGTACTGGACCATCTCGTTATCTCCGAGCTTTTGAGCACTGCAGTAATCATCTACCTGGAGTGTGGAAACAGATCTACTTTGCATAAAGAAACGCTAAGGCGCTCGTGAAGCTAATCGTCAATGTAAACTGGAATCGCTACTGAACATAGCCTTAATCCATGCATGTCACGGAAATCTCATATTCAGTTAGGTACTTTCACACAGAGCGGAAGGATATAATTCAAACCTGAGATGAGAATCACAGGTATTATCGGAAATGGAAAGAAATTGTAATTCATGAAATTGATCGACCTGTTACATAAGACGCTCCAACCTGACAATTTTTTAGGTCACGCGCACTTGCCACTTAGCGACTTATAAATACCGGATTATTCCTATGAATAAAACAGCGCGATAATTTTGACGAATTCGACACTTTGTATGTGGCGTCGATCCACCAACATGTGGGAACGTGAACCACAAATCGAAAAATAAGGGGTAATAAATTACATGAAAACTTCTAGCGTGATGTTTGATGCAAACTTATCTCTAACCTCACTCAATTATTTCAGCTTTTTGGGGCACAGTTTGCCAACATATTCACGTTATCACTAGTTATCCTGTACTCCTTTAGGTTCAGTTTTTTCACCTTCGTAGTCTAATGTGGAGAGTGTGCGTTCACTTTTGTCGTAACGTTCAAAATAAACCCTCCCCCATAATCAAGTCAGAGCCGCTATGGGGCAACAAAACCTTCTAAGTGTTCACGGTTTCCCTACTGTAAACGCTTAGATCAGGTGAATAGATATGCCCAAGGTTTCAAGATGAAAATCCTCATGTGAGGCATAAACTGGCAGCCAAGTAGCCTTCCAAGAAAAATTCCAGTTTGACAGACTGGAAGCATTTATGTCTTAAGCCCAATGAATTCTGCGCTGTGCAGTATCCTGGAAAACACTACCCTAACAAGATTGCTCACAATTCAATGCAGCCCATAACAATCGGCATAACGAGTTTTACAGCCTCGAAGTCCTTGGAAGGATTTCTCATGTGAACTTTCTAGTACGGGTTATGGTTTCGTAACCCCCTAAATTTCAACATAAAGCACGGAACGGGAGTTGATAGTCAAGCCGAATAACGATGAAATTCTAGTTTCTTTGTGACTACAACAAGTGTTGGGCTCATGGCGTGAACTTTTTATCAACCGGAAGATGAAACAGCTTAACTGATCTTTCCTTTGTTGCCAATGGTATGTTGGAATCTACTGAGAAATCTTCTCTCTGATCATATTTATTGCTCTTTGAGCGTTCTAATTTTATCAGAATGCAGAAAAAACTCTCTAACTCGAGAGGGCTGGCCTGCTGTCCACCAAATCTTGTTTCGACACCATGCTTTACACGAATAATGAGGAAAACGTCTACTCATTCACGGAAAGACTCTGAACTATCGCGCAAAATGGATCTACATGACTTTACGTCTCTGCTAGTTGATGAAATGTATCACGCTAAATATTCATTTCTCCATCGTAGCGAAGGCGAAATGAAGGTTTACCGAAGGAAGCTTATGAAACATTGATTTCAAGGTCATGCATTGCAAGTAAACCAACAGTTTATTTTCTCGTGAACCTACCACTGACCGCGAAATTCCGACTGAACCACGAGATACAGCAGGATTGTTTTTCCCCCTTTCTGATAACCACAGGTACAATGGGCACTCCAAAGAGAACTGCTCCTGGCAGAATAATTTGAATTTGGCCTACAGTTTTAGAAAACAATTCTAATTCAACAATTTACTCAATTCGTTCTTACAAGCTTCAGGCAAATTTACCATGGCCATCAAGGTCACGCAATTTCAACTTCTTCGAAAACACTACGGAGATAACGCGGACAATATTAATTCATATGTGATTTATATTTTCAACCTCTGATTGGTATGTTATTTAAAAAAATTCAGGACGAAAAAGAACATTTTTTTCATCCAAACTTTGACATCACCTGCATGAATAAACTGACTGAATCACTCACTCAGAAGAGAACCGTCTTTGAAATCAGGTTCCACAAAAGCTGGCTTTTTCGGATCGCATGCCTTTGGCGAGGAGCTGCATTGGACGCTCTCAGGGAGGACCTGTTCTTGAGGAAGCGACATACCCCTTGCAGGAACGGATGGGAGTTCATCTTTCAAGGCTAGTTGAGCACGGCAAGTCTTCAGATGATCTGAAGAAACATGACCAGGAGCATCGATATGTGATGATGACGGGGAACTAGATTTTGGTTTCGAATCTACCTGTTGGAGTTCCTCAGGTTGGTCATTTATCAACTGATCGGTACCGTTTTCCTCATCACCTTCTTCGTCATCTTCTGCCAAAAACGGCTCGTCAGGATTCGAAGTGATTGTGCGAGTGGGATGTGGCTATGATGGACACAATGCTTAGATCAGGATTATTTCTACTTGCGATGGTGCGCATAAAATACTTACGCTCATAACTAATAGAATTACGCTTATATTATGATACACGAGCGGAATGAAGATGCAACTAACCACCCGTAGGGGATATACTTTTTAATGGTTGCACATAAAGGAAATATTGAACAACAAATCTGCCGTAACCACATAGCGTTCAAAAATTCCCATGTGCTAAACCTGATGTAGTAGATGAATGGAAAACAGTGTGCGGTCCTCAGCCTAATTCACTTAACTGCAGTAAAGCAACAAATGGAAAGTGGGCAAAACATCCGAGTAATATGATCAAGTACAACTCATTCACAGAAGGGGAGCAGTGGAAAACCTTACCTTTGTGCAAAGAGTATTCGGTCGTTTTACCGTGCCGTACATTACTTGGTAGTTATGTAAAGTTTTAGGATATTTTAGCTGGCTCAACAGCAAGCAACGTGTTGGGCAGTCAAGACCATTCGAATAACATTAGCATATCATATGATTCAACAGTTACTAGCCGATGCGGCAAATTCAACTCGGCAAACACAGGCGGCATGGTGCACAAAAGGGGTAATTTTGGTTATTTAAAACAAGACTTATCCTCATTTTAATTCGGCAATAAACTCAAGTCAGTTGAGGATACTGGCTAAGGCTATTGGGGAGAGTGGAATTGTTTGGAAAGTATCAAAAAGGAATCAGTGATGGCTAGACTCAAGGAAGATGAAGAGAAAAGCAGAACCTGATTCTGAATTCAGTGGAACATTACATTCTGTAGTGTAAGACGGCTCAGCTGTCACCCGGCTCACCACCACGCCTGATCTAGTGAGGCCTTATTTGGTTAACCACATTAGGTCTCAGGATCATGGTTGCCGGTTTCCTTCACACTACAAACCATGAAAATCCGCAACGATATACGCACTAGATTTTTTGCTCGCTCTGCTCACTCGAAAAAAGCACGAACTTATCAACCTCACTAACATTCGAGGAATGAACCATAATGTCGATCCTGTGCACCAATCTCTCCAATCTTCCTCTCCTCTTGTCCTACTTTTGACCGAAACTCAAATCTCCCCCTCATCAGACACCACCCACCTCCTATTTCCCAACTATACCTTTCACTCCTCTTTTTCACCCAAAGGTGGCCTCTGTGCCTTTGTCCACCAGTCAGTCGCCACATCCAGAATCCAGAATCTTGACTTTTCCAATCGTGAATTTCAGTTGATGTGGCTGAAACTCCGATTTCCCTGTTTTAATCACTACTTTTGTGTTGCTTACCGTTCACCCAACAGTAGCGATCCACCGATCTTTGATTTCTTATCTTCGAACATTGAGCACGTACTTGTTACGGATCCCAACTGTCATATCACCATCCTAGGAGATTTTAACCTTCACAATCGATATTGGCTGATTCACTCATCAGACACTTCGGCTCTGGGATGCAAAGCCGGTTTTTCCTCTTCCCTCTATCTCCCGTTTTCAACCACATATTAGCACTAGGAAGATCCGTTAAGCGCTACGTTATCTGACTGTATCCAAACCACTCGGTCCGGACGGTATACCACCCATCGTCGTTGAAATGTGTGCCCCTGAATTGGCCCCTCTCTTGCGTCGTCTTTTCTGTCTCTCTCTGCAGCTTTCTATTTCCCCGATCCCTTGGAAACACGCCGTTATTTTTTTATATTCCCAAACGCGGCGATTCTTCTGACCCGAATAACTAACGTCCTATTTCCCTCACATCTGTTTTTTCGAAGAATTCGAAACTGTCATCTCCGACCAACTGCGTGCGTTTCTCGAGCGCGATGGACTACTGAGTGGTCACCAATATGGATTCTGACCTCGCCGTTCCACCGGTGATATCCTGGCTCTCGTCTCACACTCCTGGTAGGCTGCACTCGACAATCATGGAGCAACACACATGGCGTTGCTCGACATTTCTAAGGCCTTTGACCGAGTTTGGCACGAAGGTCTTCTGGTGAAACTGCCCTCGTTCGGGTTCTCCGCACTCGTATCGTGGACATCAAGTTTCCTCAGTGAGCGAATCATCTCCGTCCGCGTTTATGGGGTTCTGTCTCAGCCATTTCCTGTGGATGCTGGTGTTCCCCATGGTTCAGTACTTGCGCCCACCCTGTTTCTCTTATTTATTAATGATCTTTTATCCACTACTTCCAACCTAATCTATTCCTTTGCCGATGATGCCACTCTTCATTCTTCCCATTCTTACCGCACTCCCCGCCATGCCTACACCAGTATCGACCGTGACCGCAGTGCAATCAGTTTGTCTTTAGAGCCTTACCTTGAACATATCTTCTCCTGGGGATCCCACAATCATGTTGCCTTCAATGCTTCCAGAACTTCTCTTCTCTCGATTTCACTGAAACATTATTCATTCTCCCCTAATTTATCCTTTGATTCAACTGTGCTGCCTGCCACAGATTCTATTTCTCTTCTTGGCTTATCTATAACTTCCTCTCTATGTTGGTCCGCTTTCATATCTCAGCTCACCTCTCGTGCGCGCGCAAAGTTGGTTTTCTTTTTCGCGCCGGAAGCTTCTTCACCCCAGCTCATCTTCTTCTGCTGTACAAAGCTCAAATCCGCCCCGCACTTGAATACTGCAGTCATGTGTGGGGTGGAGCTTCGTGTACCTCTCTTTCTCTTCTTGATCGGGTTCAACGTAAGGTCATCCGACTGATCGACGACCCTTCTTTGTCCTCCAATCTGCAGTCACTAGCCCATCGTCCGGGCTGCTGCTTCGTTGTCTCTTTTACTGATACTATTTTGGATTTTGTTCTTCTGAGCTTGCTTCGGCAGTTCCTCTTCCCAAAACTTTTTCCCGACCATCACGTACCCAGGCAACTGGTCAGCCCTACCAAGTTTCTATCACTAAATGTCGCACCTCTATATTTCAATCCCCTTTCTTTCTTCAGACAGTTAAGTTATGGGACACTCTTCCTCCTTCTGTCTTCCCACCCACTTACAACCTTTCCCTCTTTAAAAGTAGAATCAATAAACTGGCTCTTACGTGAATGTCTCCCCTCAACCCACTTTTACAGTATGTCTTTCGATTATGGGGTTTACCCCTTATACCGTAACTCACTTCATGTGTAATAAAAAAATTCCGTACTTCTTCAGCTGAGCTTTACGCAAGTGAGAGCGTCTCCGATTGTAGGTAAGAGAAAACGAATGTTAACCTGGTTATCACTCGTGAGTTGGGGAAGTCAATGATTACTGGCTGTCTGGTCGAACACAGCGACACTTTCATTCAAATGTGCAAGCATACGAAAGCCCAATCAGCATTCTACAATCTGCTTTATCTGTGGAGATAACCGAACGGTTCCCTGAATAGTGTGCAAAAACGACGGTGCACACTTAGTGGAACTGGCTGATTCATGCGAGAGACAATGAATATCTATGGCGCACAGCGGTGTTCTTCCTTCACCTACTGGATCAGTGATCAGTAAAGCTCTTCAAACTCTTTCCATGATCCAAATTTTCTAGTTACCGAGCATGTATTTTGCTCAGAGGGAGCGATCACAGCCGCCGCACACAGCGCAGGCTCAACTGCTGTTCAAACACGGGAGTGCCAACCAGGACACCACACGAACGAAGCAACCTGATCAAAAACTACACAAATGCATTGTTTTAGCAGTTACTACTGCCCATGAACATCTTTTTGTTTCCATCTAAACAGTAGCGGGATCATTGGACT
Source organism: Fasciola hepatica (assembly GCA_948099385.1). NCBI lineage: Eukaryota > Metazoa > Platyhelminthes > Trematoda > Plagiorchiida > Fasciolidae > Fasciola > Fasciola hepatica. Next base: position 8,119,381 of record CANUEZ040000083.1, read on the forward strand.
GCCCGAAAACTATTGTGAACTTTATCATGCTTCGTTTTTATTCGCTAACCCGCATTAGGTTTCTTCCGCACTAGCAGGAATCGTGAACAGTGAGTAGTGAAATCGAGTGTGATGAATTTCGAAACAACATTCCACGGCTAACGCTGTGAATTACGTTCACACATGGAGCACGACAATCGAGAATTCGTCGAGGTACCATCACAATATGGCAAGTGTTCCGGCTTACGAAAAGCACAGAAAACACTGAGCGTCTGATAAACCTGACCACCAACAAACGTATTCTGAATGAACATAATCATCAGACACGAATCGTAACAGAAAAAAAATTTGGAAACAAATGAGAATATGAGCCTCGTGGTGATTTGGATTCCGTGAAAACCAACCTCTTTTTGGCCAGGAAGATTCCTCTTTATCTGATCCATTTTCAACCGTGTATTCGTGGACCTGAAAAACAGATAATGATGATGGTGATCTACAAATGGCCATGCGAAACATGATATGGCTTCCAAAATTCATGTCGATGAAAAGATGAACAAGTCAAAAACCTTGACATACTTCGAATGAAAATAAGTTTTACTGTTGCTGAACAGTTCAGTAACTTCCAACGGAGCGTGAATGGAATCTCAAGCGAGGAATCGCGCGAGATCAAACGTGGTTAATGGGGTTTCGATCGGCCTCGATAGTTGTTAACTTAGCGCTTAAATTCTTTACTTTTGAATGCTATTTATGTACTGTTCAGATGCAAATATCATATATCGAATCTACTGTCGTCCGGATCATTGCCACACCTGACCCACTGGGACCTTATGTGGTCACTCCAAGTCTAAGGGTCTGGTGGCCGGTTATCTCTAATAGTGAGATGGGTCTTTTAGGCTATGGGGTATATCTCTTCCATTGCATTCGTGCATAAGCATGTTATAAAAAAGAGAACGTAGTGAAGTGAATAAAAAGAAATATAAGTGAACATAGCCGGTCTAAATCTAACTGTGCTGCATATTGCGATAGTCTGTAGTCGCCCCGTGCTTTAGATCGAAAGAGGGATGTATTTCTTGTATCCCACCCTCGAATCATCATACGTCCCATTCAGGCAATTCGCAGAACAGAGGAGCATCACTGACCATAAGAGAATAAAATCACCGTTTGCGTTTTACGCCATAAAAATTTCGTCGATAAACTTACCGCTCAAGTTGGTAACCTGTGCCATCGCTAGTTTTCTCTGCTGTACTTTCATTTACCATTTCCAACGTGCGTCTTGCAGCACGAACAGCTGCTGCCGCATCTGTCCGAGCCATTTTACCCGTTTCATCATCCGGAGCTATAGACCCACCAGCTGCGACCATACGACGCCTTGGCTGAGGCAAACCAGCTTTTTGGAATAGACGCATTTCGGTTTGACGCAAGATGAACAGACGCGACTTTAGTTTCATTCGTTCTTTACGAGACGGGCCTCCTGAAGAACGAGGAGACCACAAGGTTAAGTGTATGTAAGGAAAATACGCACCGAAGGAGAACCATAAGGCAAGGTGAAAAAACTCGGTAGTTCAGAGGGTATATAGAGTAGAAAATTGTTGGATTTCATACATTTGCCGGTCGATAATGAATTTGAAATCAACGGCGTTATCATACCACAGAAAATAACGAAAAACATTGAAAAAGAAACCACAATGAAGGCACAATTCGATCAGAGTACCTGAAAAGTTCAGCAGTTCAGTTCACTGAAAAATCTCGCATTTCTACGGTCTGATTCTCATTACTTCCTCACAGCATCATCCAGATTAGAGCAGAATGAATAGAGAACAGAGTGAAAAATAACCTAAAACGAAACAAATTAAGCGAAAATCACGAAGACAGAAAGTTTGAAAGAAATTACACCACTGGTTCCGACACAGCCATGCCACTTAATATCCCCAACCATTTAGTAGGTGGGTCGCGTGCACTCCAACCCGGAAGCCTGAAAAATCCTTCTTGGTCAAGTCCACTGGTCAAGATTTTCATACCTTTTGCTATGACATGGGCCAAAGAACTCAACCCACCTTCCAACCACTACCTGCCTCGGGAGGCAGCATACGCTGAGGATGTCTATCGGTAGGCATGTGTGAAACTTGTCAAAGTTACATTACCCTTTTTTAATTCAGTACTTGTTCTGCTGAACGATTACTGATTCTCAACATTCTACGCACTGCCAATAAGGCGTTTCCACTATATTCGAGCAATACTACCAGGACATTGATGATTAAATAACTTAAACGCCGTATAAAAGAATGGATCTAACTTCCGCAGTGAATACTCAACCTCTGATAGACAATCAGATGTGACGCCGGCACCGCACTGACACAGATAAAAGCCAAAACCGCTGTCTGTATACGGGACGACACTTTATTCAATATCTGACCATTTGGTGAGAAGTTACCGTCCAGGGAACAGAACTTATTGACTTTTCATTGTTTTATTTCGATTTCATTGCATGGCACAAAAATTCAGGAACAGAGCGGCCGACAATCTAAGGATGCTTATTAGAGAGTGAGGCACGAGGATCTGGAACCGGAACATAAGGGTTCAAAGACCATCACGATGACCGTTTGATCACCGCAAAGGCTCACTCTGTAAAAACAAAGTTTGGTGTAGACCCATTCTAGTGTTGCAGTACTATTTTACACTTTGAGGTTGAAAACGCATCCCAAAACTTTGCTACTCTGTCGTTTAGACTATCTCAGAACAATATCGTCCGTATATTCCAAGTCAAAAAGTTTGTTACCTGAGCAAAGATCCATGCCCATATTCTCACACGAGGATAGGACTATCTTAAGAATCAATGTAGCTACAAAATCGAAAAGGAAGGGTGAAAGTGGGCAACCCTAAAAAACACAACTTTCAGTGGTGAGCTCGGAGGATAGATCACCGTAAGCAAGAACTTGGCTTCGGCTCTTCGCATTCAAGTACTGGAAAAAAGAATTAAATTTCTCTGGTAGATTCTTCAATGAGAGGCAGCGCCAGAGGAATGTGCGGTCGACTCAATCAAACGCCGCTTTCAGATTAAGAAGGAAGATTGTGGGCCTACGAAAGATGTGTCTGTGATCCAGTATTTGTCGAAGATCGATACGACCACAACCGGGTCTGAAACCCGCTTGATTCTCACGCGTACACATTTTGCGCGCGTTGGATAATCGGACAATAATTGCGGCGAGAAGTTTGTATGGGATACTTACCAAGATAATTCCCTTGTGGTTTTCACAAGAGGACTTGTCGCCTTTCTTGTAAATCAGCACTATTACTGATTCGCACCACTATTCTCGAATACTCGGAGGAGTTTTGGTAACTCATCCTTGAAAAAGGAAGACAGCCCATCCAGTATCCATATACCTTTTCAAGTAAACAATCTCCCGCGTAACATCCTTTTTTGATGGAGGAGTGATACATATCCACATCATTTCGCTTGCATATATGTTCCGAAGGTTCAGTGTAGAAATGGTCCAACTGAACTGCTCCTCAATGTGTTCCACCCAACGGTTACGATGCTATAAATGAGGGTGAATCAGTGAACTGTCGCAATCGAACACTGCTCATAGCGGTTTCTCACATTCCTAGTTAGTTGGTGCCCCAAGGATTTGCGCACGTCATTAAATGGTGCATTCGGGGATACGGATGTGCAAGTATCAAACAGAACAGCTGATCTCGAAGATATCTATCGTTTATGAGGCTTGCCTGCACCGGAGCCTTGCGCTGCATTGGAAGTATCGAACCGGGTTTCCGTGATCTGTTGCCGGTGTTCATTACGGTCCTGCACATCCGGCTTAGTCGATGACCGTCTAAAAAGCTCCCCCTGGGTAGCGAATTTCTCGGTTGTTTTCTGGAGGCAATTTTGCGGGATGGGTGTCTTCAGCGTTTGCACGACCACAGACGAAACGTAAACAGGAGTGAGCACGTATCGAGGCATGATCTGGATTTAAAGGCGTAGACCAAAAAGAAACGACAATCTTCAATTGAGGCACACCAGCAGTGACCAATAACAATGTGGTCAATTTGAGTTCAACGCTGAGAAGACGTAACAGGGCGCCATGAGTGCCTATGCCGTTTCTTATGGTAGAAGTTCGTACTCGCCACAAATAGTCTGTGGTCAAAGCACAGTTGGATGAGACGACCGCTGTTATCACTGTGATCGGCCGGGACAGAAAACCGCCCTTTATTGTGCCTTCCGGGATACCTTAACAATTAACTTGAGCACTAAAATCTCCTACAATGACCACCACGTCCGTTGAACGCATGTTTTGAAGCCCAATTGAAATCCTCCTCAATCTAAAAGAAATTGCAATCAGTGGGCACATAAGCACACACGACGAACAAGCATTGCCGCTTTAGTTTGTGGCCGCTGACACGTACGAAGCCGTCCAACCGAACTGCACACAAACGACTGCTGACTGAATTCCACTCTAGTAGCCCAAGCTCAGCTCTCGTGCTCAAAGCGATAGTCTGTTCTGTTTGTATACAAGTGAGTGACCAAAAAAGTTGAGTAAAATAATCAAGGTATGCTATTTTGAACGATGTTGGTTTGTAGCTTTGAATTTTTTTCATTTATTCCACACTTATGCATGAGTCCATACACTACAGAGGCATACGGTTTTCCCGCACTATGACGAATAAATGCGAGATGATTTCGAGTAAACAATATCGGAAGGTCCTAAAATGCTAGGTATGATAGCGACTGTGGTACAGCAGAGTCATTTACCACCAAAAATTGATCCATATCGGTAGGGGTGGTATTTTGACCTCGTACATCGGGCATAACAGCTTGTGATACACCCTATTAGACCATCACTGTAGAGTTTGCTTGTTTATTCGGTGATTACAAACAGCTGGAGTGCGATGCAATGCAACATGCATGGCTTGGGAAATGTTAAAAATTAAGTAATAAGCCTGGTAGTCATCAGTCATTTGAAGACCTAACTTGAAAACTTGACGCGCAGATCAAAAAATCGACCGATACGATCGAAACGAATAAGGGAACAAGCCTCTAAATCAAACGTCATCCATCTACATCTACAACCTATAGGAAAATAACAGAGCTTTAGCAAAAACTCAGATTGGCAAATGGCAAACGAGCGTTCTGTATACGCGTAAATTCTTCATCCGATATCCGACCTCCGGGTGAAATGCAGCTCCCAGGATAACAGAACCTGTCGACTTTTCTATGGTCACTCCAGATACCGAAAGGTTTGGTGCTAAACTCACCCAATCCTGCAAAATCATCTTGCACTTTGAAGGTGCAAAACACAAACCGAACATTGCTACTTCTGGTCCTAAACCGAGGCTTGAGAACACGGCTTTAGGACAACGTGTGCGACAGTCTGACCAACTACTGCTGAACGAATAACTGGGAGGTGCACTTGTGGTTACGGGATATAACTGTTGCAGTTGGACAAAAATAAATGACTAAACGCCAAATCACGTACAAAGTCAAACAAACTGATCGATTACTAAAAGGTTTGGCAAAAAAAACACGAGAAAAACACGACTATGAAAATTAAATTATCTTGTAGAAATAATGAAAATGCACAACTAGATTTTGCGAAATGCACCCAACACGAAACGAAGGAAACAAAACAGTGAACAAATTCCGTCCTGTGAGTCGCTGAGGGTGCAGTCAAATTTCCAGCAAGGCGTCAACTTAGTTTAAACACACGCAAGGCATATGAACGGAACTGTGGGCACCCGCGGACCTGAACAGTAATCGGAGGGTGAGATGTTCATTTGAGTAGACAAGACACACATAACCAGGGGTTACCTGATTTCAGCGCATTCATATACGCTTCCAACTCGTCCAATTCGGATGGATTCTCTCCTTGTGGAGCAAATTCTAATCAGACAAAAAAAAACAGCAGAGAAGACAACAGAATTGACGCAAGCTAAATCGAGTAACAAAGTATATGCACCAAAAGTGTCCAAATCATCACAAAAAGGTGGAAAGAAAACCCAATAACAAAACTGAAGGAAGTATTTTATGTGTGGGCATTAACATAATTGCTACTTAAACAAAAAAACAGTCAGAGAACCAATGTAAAAGAAACTAGACAGCTTCTTATAGAACATCATTTATTCGAGCGACTGAGCGGCAGCTTCTGTGTAAATATCACGCATGGAAAAAATACTTACTTTCATCAACTTCTCGGAGCTGCTCTTCTAAGGTGACAATTTCACCTCCAATTTTCTCTAATTCCGCCAACTGAAATGAGTGAGAAGGGTGGAAAGTTATCAGAAGGAAGATAATTTCAAGGTCATTTGCATACCGGACTAGACGTCTAGACTGTGATACGTAAATATCGAAAGTTCAGTGGGCTTTCGAAAATCTTGAATCAACGATGATTATGATAGATGAGGCAAGACTGTACTGGGGTGAGGAAATCAGTGCACTGAGCAAGGTAGTGGTCTGGAAGATCATTAGTGACCTGTCGTTCAGACCGTTTTTTTTATCAGTCCGTGTTGGCAGGTTAGATCCAATTTAAGCTTTATATAGTAAGAAATGTTGTAACCATAGCAGTCTCCAATAGCACACGAGGAAGCTTAACTAGAACGACTACTGGAGGTAGGGCCATGCACTGTAAACCGAGGCACCTGACAGTCACAGCCCAGATGACCAATAATCTGCGACTGCTCAGTCACAATGAAGTCTATGAGTAGATTTCAATGTGCCCTAAACGAAGGGCGGTGGGAAGATTTACTGAACTCACTAGCTAAGAATAAAATGATTTCTTCGACATCATCATAATGTTATGATAAGCGACTTTGTCGTCAATGGCTTCCTTGTATCTATGTACTCTCATGCTCTTTTCATACGTTGAGCGATTTAAAAATGGGTTTTGCAGGTTTGTGGTACCTCATGGCGACTGAACCACAGAGTAATCCAGTTGATGTGAAATACGAACCATCGAAGACTCACTCAAATCGTACGGAAACCATCGATGGAGTACCATTGTACTGTAAGAGGTGGAAATATACTTTTGACAATCACACTGTGGCAGCACAGCCTCATTCAATTTACACCGTATAGATTTCGAATACGCACGGTTTTATTTACCTATATGATCATATATATATATATATATATATATATATATATATATATATATATATATATATATAACACGGATGCGGTACCGATAACGTGCCAAAGAGACCATGGGATAGTAGGAAAAGAAAGAGGACAGGGAGTTGGGGGAAAAAATTTGCGAGCCTTTCCACACACGGTATACTGATTTTTTCTGTTAGTAACATTTGGGATTTTCATGTATGGAAAAGGAAGGATGAGGAGCCAGCACAGCAGTCCATACAGCATTGATGCCACTGACTCCGGTTTAGGGTCATATCCGCCTGCGTGTCAAGCCAACTGTTTTCGGTGCCATTCTTGCTCCAACCGGGTAGGCGAGAGGGCCCCACTGCGGCTAAACGAGAAGTTAGCTTTTTAAACTTCTCCTGAGGGTCATCGCTTGTCCACCAGGCCGCCGTTTCCAATCCTGTCTAACGAGTGCAAATGAAGCGCGGTGACGTGAACGCTGGGCGGGCATCTGCAAGACATGACCTAACCACCGTAGCCTACGAAGAGAAACATTTACTCTGCGTGATGAACAGTCCAACCCCGAATACTCTCCTTTGCACTTCGTCATTACTGACGTGATTCTGCTACCATACTCGTGTGATTGTCCGTAGACACCGCGGGTCGGATACGGTCAGTAAGTGCAGATCTCCTTGAACTGACCAAGTTTCGCATCCATAAAGTAGCACCGAGCGAACTGCGGCGATATAGATTCTACCCTTTAGAAAAAGCCTGATGTCGTGAAGACGCCACAGATGCCCTAAATTGGCAAAATCCAAACGGGCCTTAGAGGTGCGCAGCGAGATTTCGTCTCCAATACCTCCTCCAGTGGAAGTACAACTGTCCAGGTACACAAAGCTGCTGACAGTTTCCAAACATTCCCTACAAAGCGTGAGTGCAGGAGTCTCCTCGCCAGTCTTGAAGAAGCATTTTGCATTAGGATGGAGCGAAGTGCATGCTATACTCGGTGACTTCGACGGCCAAGCGGTTTAAGGTATCCTGGACGACTTGGAGGTCATCTCCCAAAAAGGCCACGTCGTCAGCATATTCCAAATCAACAACTCTGGCGCCCGCCAGAAGTTTTGCACCACTGTTTGCAACACCATTAAAGGCTTTTGGAAATTGAAGAGGAACGGGGAAATAGGACATCCTTACCGAACGCCACTTGAGACGGCAAAGGACTCGGATATTTGTCCATAGACCCTTACTTTGCCCGAGGTCTGACGATAGAGGGCTTTCAGAATGGAAACGTACTTCTCGGGCGAGCCGTTCCTCAACAGGCAAGCCCATAAGGCAGTCCTATCGAAAGAGTCGAAGGCGGCCCTAATGTCCAGAAACACAACGGTGGTTGACGTTTGATACACGTGACGGTGTTCAAGCAGGAGGCGAAGATTTGAGATTTGGTCCCTGCAACCGCGGCCCGGACGAAACCCAACTTGCTCCTCACGACAACGGGGCTCGCGCGAGAGAAATTTAGCGGAGGATAATGGACACTAGGAGTTTTGAAGCGACAGAGATCAGGTTAATTCCCCGATGATTGGAACACAATGTACGGCTGCCCCTTTTAAAGATGGGCACAATCGTCGATTCCCTCCAGGATGCAGGGACTTTTTCTTCCGTCCAAATTTTCGAGAACAGGGTTGTCAATTCTCTCACTAGAACCATCTCGCCATCTTCGAAAAGCGCAGGAGGAACACGATCTGATCTGTGTGCCTTGTGGCGCTTGAGGGTTTGTAGTTCTTTTCGAATTTCCGCTTCTGTCGGAGGACTGATCGTATGTCCCAGGCGAATCCCAGTCGCTGTGACTACGGTTTCTGCGAGTTAGATAAAAGGTAGCTGCTTAGGATAATTAATGAGGATAGAACACTTATTTGCCAGTGCCAAACTACTGAACCGTCTAGAGAAATTTCAAAACCTCCATCGCAGTAGAAACAAATTCACTAGTCAATGTTTCATGTGTGTGGGTTATGAATGTCTGAGGACTCCATCAACGAAAACGGAGCTGACACGTACCACTTTGAGCATCGAGGATCCGGACAGTGCGCGTCCATCTGTTTTTTTTCTACCTTGGTCGCCCGCTTCGAGTGAAGCAACCTGGGCGGCTGCCTCTTCCGCCGTTTGGCCTTCCACACCGAGTTGTCGAATGCGCTCGAGGCGCTTCCGTTCCACTTGACCGGTACGGTCTGTGAATGTGTCTTCATCTGAAGAATAGTAGTCATTTTCTTCCCAGTACCTCTTAGATCGGACCATTTTTGATGGACCAGCAGCATCTAGATGGTAGAAACAATCGTATGAACAGTGACTGAAGTTGGTCTTAGTTTTCATTCCAATTTGAGTAACAATGGAACTCACACATCAAGAGTGGTGCACGTGACTATTCAACAGTACAACCACTAGATGTATCGGTTTTGGTTGTCACCTTCCGGCGAACTCCAATCGGACAATATGATCGTTTAATTCTCGTGCTGCGAGCAAGATTGGTTTTCCATACCGTGCCAGACATTTTTTCAAACTTGCCTGCCCCTTCTCACTACACAAAGTTCAAATTCGTCCTACACTCGAAAACTGGAGTTATGAGTGGCGTGGGGCTTTATCTACTTTCTTATCTCTTCTCGACCGGGTAAAGCATAAAGCCATCCACCTGATAGGTGCCCTGAACACCATTGCTTCACTGACCCTATTCTATCGGTATTATTTTTGTTCGTACCAGTTTGCCTCAGTTGTTCCTATTCCCCTTAATTTTCAACATCATCCTATTCAGGTCCTTATTTCTAGTTGTAGGACATCGACCACTCATTCTTGTTTTTCCGACGAGCTGACAAGTCATGAAACACCCTTCGCCTCCCAGTCTTCCCGACCACCTACAAAATTCTCCTTTTATGAAGTGGGATCAACAAATTGATTTCGACATGATTGCCCCCAGAAAATCCTTTTACAGTAGGTTTCCGAAATATGGGTTTACTCCTCCCTACAGTAACTCATCTCGTGTGTAAAAAAATACCAAACAAGCTAAGAACGTGGCCAAGAAATGCTCCAGGAAGTACTGAGCGGAGCCTCTTTAAAAGCACAGATATTGACACTTTGGATCACTTGGTTCTGAAGAAGAGAAAATTATCAAACGATGAAACAATAAAAAATTTATTACACGGGTATAAAAAGCAAACTAAAATATTTCTTGTATGAAGTGAAACTCACTCTTATTCGGATCAAATTCGCCCAAACGGTCCAACAATCGACAGGCTTCGAGTGCACATGCAGCAGTGGCCTCTTTTCGTTTTCCAGACACGGGCACTTCAGCCGTGACTGTCCCGGAGTCCAGAGGTAACCTGAGAAGTGGACGAATGACAAAAAAAGGATCACTGATGGCATGGTTCGTGATTTTAGGAATGGAAGAAAACTGCAAAAGTAACAACGCTAACACCTAAACCTATAGTTTTGTGTATCAAAGTACAAGACAGATTCACAATTTCATCGTTCCCACTGACGACCGCGACCTCTACCCACATTTGGTTAGCACAATGAAAAAATAATATATCAGAAACTGATTTCGATCTGCAGATCTCTGGGTTATTGACACGAAGACTTCATTGCATCAATGTGAATGGTGGCCAACCAACTGTGGCACACTTATTTTCGGTCCATACAACCACTAACCTTGTACTTCTGTGCTCTGGTTTCGGTCGCTACCTTTCAGCATCGTCCAGTAAAAGGCAGACAGAATAAAAGCATGGAGTGAAGATCCAAAAATCAAATTGATATGACGAAATCACCAAGATAAAGAGAGAGAGTCTCAATGCATCTACACCACTGACCGCAACACTTAGACATATCACTCAATGTCTCCAACCATTTGTAGAAGGACCACGTAGGCCCCAACCTGGAAGTGTCACACGCCCTAATTGGCCTAGTCCACTGGTCAAAGATTTTCATACCTTCCTGCCATGTCGTAGACTGACCACCTCGACTTATCTTCCGAACACCAACTGCCTCGGAGAACAGCGTACACCAAAGAAGTCTATCGTTGGACATGCGTAACACATGTCCCAAAAACCTCAACCTGTTTAGATTCAATACTTGATCCACAGAATGACCTCTGGTTCCCAACACCCTACGTCTAATCTCAGCTGTGCTGATACGGTGTTCCCACCATATTCAGACAATCCTACGGAGATATCAGTGCTCAAACACTGACAGTCCCCGTCTACCTTCTACCCTCAACAGCCATGTTTCTAAGCCCAATAAAAAAACGGGCTTAATCGCCGCACTGTACACTCGACCCTTGACAGACAATTGGATGTCACGCCGACGCCACAGATCACGGAGACTGGCAAAAGCCGAACGCGCCTTCTGTGTAAGCGATGACACTTCATTCGATATCTGTCCACCGTATGAAGTGTGACTGCCCAGATAACAAAACTTCTCTACTTCAGCTAGAGCTTCCCCTTCCGACACAAGGTTTGGTGTTGAGCCAATCCAGTCCTGCAACATCATTTCACACTTTGAATGTGAAAAACGTATCCCAAACATTGCTACACTGTCGTTTAGGCTATCTAAGAAAGCTTGCAACTTCTTCGAGGGATGTTGGGGAAATACCCTTCCCCACAAATCAAGGTCAAGGAATTCGAATCTTCGGTCAGATTTTACCTACTCAGCATCCTTTGGAGATATCTGATATCGACTTTGGATTTGAATAACGCGCGGTTGTAGTTGTGCAGGAACTGTATAACTCATCTTTGCCAGCGTACGCTATGCTGTTTTAACCTTCAAAGTGGCACAAATTGCATTTAAGCAGCGATGTTGCAATACACAATTGTCTTTGGTCCAGCACCAAATACACGGCTGAGCTGAAGGTCCTGTCTTCGGCGTTCTTCCTTGCTTGTGTGGGTTATCCGGGGATCGAGTACCGGTAGTAGCGCGATAACTGGGAATCGTGGGTTACCGATCGATCGATACTCGTTACGGGTTCGTAAAACAAGCAACTTATCTCCCGCATAACCTATATTCCTGATGGAGGAGTGATATCCGCCTGCCCCGTTTCTCTTGCAAATATATTAGGAAGGTCCACTGTTGAAGTGGGCCAACTGAATCGTCCCTAAATTGTTCCGCCCAGCGATCTAGAAGATGGCCCTGAGTGGATATCTATATACACAATCGTAAAAAATGAAACCAATGTTATACTGTACGTGCTTGTTCTGACAACTACAAATAATCTGTGTATGCAGACAATTTTTCAAGGTTTTTTTCAGGGAACTCTTCCTTAGGCAGGCAGTTGAACCGATGATAACTATTATCTTCACAGGAATATAAATAAATGCCAGTAAGCATTAAAAACGTGCAGACCTTGGCCAGACCAGACTCACTCAATACGACAGTTCTGCTTTCCAAACGCAGCTTCTACGAATTCGTATTCAGGAGCCGGTTCGATACCTTCGCGTTCGAAATACGCCTTCAAAGCGCGTCTGGGGTCGTCCTGATAGAGATTCTCGTGACTTAGACAGGCAGCACCCTTCACAGAACTGAGGAAATTGGTTCCATCAGCATTGGGATCATCAGCTAAAAGAATAAACAATCACAACAACAAGGAAAAACGCGAGCTGTTACATCAAATCAGTAGTTTATTGTATTCAATGTCACTGAATTTTATTGTCAAGCGTACGGCATCATCTCTTTTGAGGTATGCTAAATCACTATCTCTTAGATTTAAATTTAGCACAGTGCGTGATTAAACGACTCATAGTTGTTTAATTCCGATATTGCAACTGCTCATTGTTAACTATCTTGGCACATGCATCCGTTCACGTTGTCTGTCTTCAGCATCCATTTGTCGAAGCCCGTTGTGTTCTTTCCATGATCGCCGGAATATCACTTACTGGAGAACTTAGTACAACAACAGGTAGATATATAGGACACCAAATCATTATATAAACTAATTTCTCCTAACAATTACAGGAACAGATTAACCGTTAAGAAGCGGAAACGTGTTCCTCTTGTGTCTTGTCCATCTCTGAACATAGGATCAATTCGGTGTTTCTCCAGGAAACCTAATCTGCACTTCCTTGCAACATATGAGACGAAGGTAATCACGAAGTCCACCTAATTTCACTGCAAAGCAACCTAAAAGAGGAGTCAATAAGACGGACGGTCGACATTAGAGAGTTAAACTTTAGAAGATTACCTATAGGATAAGCATGCTTTGGCTATTAGGAGCTATTTGGTTGCATAAATACCTATAAAAATATAGGTACAAAGCCAAGAATCTTTCTGAAAAACATGAAAGTTTGATAAGTAATATCCAGGATGTGATTTGTAGCTTTAAATGCAAAAGGATGCAGGAATGAGTTGGCATAGCGCCAAGCATTATCGTGGCGGGGGAAGCAATGAACCACGCAGATGCACTTTGTGACCTAAACGGCTACATTTCACTCGAAGACTAAATGTGTGATGAACCGTCGTCATGCATACAGAGTACACGCTGGACTTTTGCTGACCTGTGTTAATATCGCTGTTCACCAGACTTACACGCTCCTATTAATGGTTGGATGTACACTGCAATGGTTAGGCCGATTCGAGATCAGTTCAGACTGAACAACCATCAACTATGTATTGGGCGCAGAAATTCTTGATGTCATATTTCAGTAAGAAACTCACTCGGAAGCCGAAAGACTGACAGTACATAAGAGGTGAGATGATCACCGCGGATTATAGCTTGATGTAGATGAATTAGGTAAGTGAAGATAAGGACACCACTGGTTGTGACATACCGCCATGTCGCACAAAACCTCTATGCACTGAGTAAACTACACAGGAAGCACAATATGCCTTACACAGATAGACACATTGGTCAAAACTTTCAGACCAAAGATTTTCCAGCGTTACTCCTTATCCAACCACTACCGGTTCCAGAGAACATAGCACGCCGGGGAATTCTATCTAGGAAGATGCAACACATATGTCCCAAACATCGCAGCTTGGTCAACTGGTGTGGTCAACAGTATCCTCTTAAATTTAACATTCGTGACGCGGTATTTACACCAGATTCGAGGAGTATTTCGGAGATATCGGTGTTTGAATACCAATGATTTTCCTGAGTCTTTAAACTGTCATTTCCTCGATAAGATTCTCAGACCCAGCCGTTTAAAGTGGAAGACACGCAAAGACAGTCAATATGGTGCGCCCGGATCCGGTGAGACCGCCAGATCAGTAGTGTTGATGTTAGTCTGTGTTCGGTACATGTGCCACAAGCTACGGTTCTTAGGACGAGTTACGCACAAAATCAGGCCTAGTTGCTCGGCGTGCCCTTTGGATAAAGATGGGAATTCTATGACATGGAAGTATTAACTCGTGGATTTGGCCGTCCAGACTTCCAATGAGGAGTACACTGAATACAAATGAGTGAAGATTTCAGGGGATATGGTAGTTTGTCACAGCAAGTATTCTTTTTCCAGGTTCCTTTTCCATCTGTACCTACATATACTTGTTGTTCATCGTTTACTACTTTCAAACTCCAGATGTTTAAATTTTTCATCGGACTTCCGCGGGAAGATAGCAACCGCATCGGGCACGTGGTTATTAGTTGTTCAAACACTGAAATTGAGGAACCTCTAAAGTTGGTAACCGTTCATACGGTTATCTCATCTATTTGAATAGAAAAGCCAAAAATATTGGTTTGCACAATGTATCCAGGATCATTTCGCTGCGAAATGATCCTGGGTACGTTGTGCAAACCAATATTTTTGGCTTCTCTATTCAAATTTGTGTCGAGAAACAATTTTTCAATATCTCATTTATATTTGTGCTTTACTTATTATATCTAGCCAAAAAATAAATAATCGGAATGACGGTATGTAGCATCGTTGTCGCCATCGTGTAATAGGAAACACCAAAGAGTACTCCAACGAACGCTGCTTCATTTACTGCTGATAAAAAAGAAACGTGAACTTTGGAGACGAGGAGACTGTAAACCATAAAATGGTGTAGGAAAAAACAAAGGAATAACATGCTAACCACTTTACATGGCGTACACAGTCTGGCTGAGTGCGCATACATTCATTTCCAACGGTCTGACTTGGAAGAAAATAGCAACAGGATTACCACTGTTTGCAGTACGTTCCCAATTAGCTGGTGAGCAGATTTTTTGGATTCCGAACAGGCAGATGACTAGCATCTATTTTCCCTAATGTTACTGAACAATTCTACAAGTCTGTTCTTCATGCTATCTGTCGATGTAGATGTTGCTTCTTTCATCCGAACGTGGGATTCTCGAATGACGCACAATGCGGCAGACGTCGTATTGTGAAATGAAAACAATCTATCCATATTGAGAAACCATATAGCCTCCAAAACGCAATGCATTCATCTGCATAGCAAACCGGCTTGAATAAAACGTAAAACGACGGGTCGTTAGAGTTCAAAACCAGTGGGTATAGTGGTGAAGCGAAATAAACCGGTTGCAACCAGCCCGGATAGTCTAGTGGTTTCGGTGGGACCACAATGTGATTTAATCATGCATTCCAGGTTCCAGTCACGGAACGCGGTGGAAGTGCACAGTAGTTAATGAGTCCTAACACGGGTGAAACAGCTGTGCGCAGAGTAGGCATGATGAGCCGAGTATTGATACTGCAAGACGGATCACTATAATAGTAATAGTAATAATAATAATAATGACAATAAACAAAAATAATAATTATAATTATAATAGAGAATAAACGCTATCTATTCTTGTACCTAAGAAACCATGATTAAGTAAGTCTAGTGTCTTGGTAATATCATCCAAGAGCACGAATAACGAGTAAGTCAACCGGTGGTTGGCGGGTAGTATAAACCTCTGAGGCACGAGGCTTAATCACCGTCATAGCGGGCCACATTGATGGTAGACAGTAATCCGTTATTCTCCGGCTCGTTGCCAAGCCTATACTATTGAGACCTTATTTGGTTCTCCACTCTAAATCTCAAGATCATGGTTACGGAATCCCGGTGATAGTCCAATGGACCCTTGTGACTGTGGTGGACGTGCTCTGTTTGCCGTTTTCATGCAAAGGCATTGAACGAAAAATGTACCAGAATTACGTGTTCATTCCAAGTACCTGAAAGACGTTCAAGAAGAGAAAAGATCGATTAATATTTACTCGAGAATCCCCAATCGCATCCGAGCTCCACATCTTTCACCGGGGCTGACCCAATTAGTTTGCTGGATTGTTGCGCCAGTTGTCGAGCGTGATAAGCCTGCTTCAACTCGGACCACGACTGTGCGGATTGCTGTTCAGTGTCCTGGTCCGGACCAGACATTAAATACAACCGCGTGCTAGCACCAAACCGGATCACATAGCCCACATGAATTCGCACAAACCGACCAGGAGGTAAACGTCGCTTCAAGAAGAAAAGCGGACAATTAGCAAGGCGTGAAACGATCAACGAGCAGAACGGTGAAATAAGACAGAAGTGAGACTTTACTCTGTGGCGAATATCGTGAAATACAATAACACCAATCTGTCACTGCAGATGTGTAATAGTCCTAATGAACTGAGTTGATCGTCCGTACCGAAATTGCCCCAACCCAGAACTACGCGAACGGAAGTAGCCAGAAGACCCAGACCACGAAATAGCACGGTAATTGTATTGCAGAGTAGGTTCGTATAAATATGTTCAACTAGGGACTATAATTGGTAGACTCAAACATAACCAATCACAGGGAGCATTTGTCGGAATTGTCCGCAGCGATCCCGATTGGTTGAGGCTCATCCGTGTACGTGGTTACGAAGCTGTACCTGGTCGTATCACGTGACAGCTGCTGAATCACCACCAAATGACCCGTCGAAATCACCACAAACAAACACGTTCAGAAGGTAGAAGTATACCAAATGGTGCATTCAGGAGAAATATAGCACCTTTTGTTTTCAGATTGACTATTCTATTCCCTAACTTTCTTCTGTTCATTATATAATGAAGCAAAACACCTCTGTAAGAGGTGTGCGGTCATTCAAAGTCTGTTGAATGGGAAAATGAAGTGTTGATGAAATTACAACTTGGGACTGTAAGGTATAAAATTCGCCATGATGATCAGTTGACTACGACAAGTTTACCAGTCAACGGACTTTCCTTACTTTTACTTTTATGCAGATAACTCCTCATCATCATCATCGTACAACGTTAAACAGTAGGACAAGCCCCACTGATCACTGCCTTTCTCACCATGTTGCACGCTGAATTAGAAAGTATGAATACACAAGATGGAGAGGGACTGAACCAAAACGGGTGGGAAAAGGAAAGAATGCCCTAATAGCCAACACACGGAATACACAGTCTGACTGTACAAACGCACATCGATCAGTCATTCTGATTCGACAGAAAGTGACAACACGATCGCCACTGTTCGCGGTTCGCAGCCATATCCTTCAATGTCTCAAGCTAACTGGTAGACAGACCTTTCTGACTCCAACCACGAAGACGTGAAGCACCCACTTTTCCTGAGTCTGCTTTACATTTTATCATTCCTTGCTGCCACGTCATCTGTTGAACTCCACGTGGTCTCTTCCACTCCCTAGGAGGAACGGAGAATAAAACACGGTACGGTAGACGTGTTTAACATACGTAACACGTGCCCCAACCAACGAAGTCTACTAAGTTGGATATGCTGTGACAGAACGTTCTCCGAATTAGTACGCAATACTCGCTTTCTGACCTCATCATTACTTACTCGGTTAATCCACCCGATCTTAGCGATACTACGCAAACATCAGTGGTCGAAAACCTGAAGACGACGAATATCTTCAGCACGCAGACTCCAAGTTTCGCAACCATACAACAAAACTGAACGCACTGCGGCACAACACACACGACCTTTCAACCTCAGTGAAATATCAGATTGACGCCACAAGTGCTTCAATCAAGCGCACGCCGCTCGAGCCTTGGATATACGCGTGCTCACCTCTACTGCAATGCTCCCATCCGTCGTCACGTTGCTACCGAGGTAAGTGAAGTGGTCGACAATTGCCAGCACCTCTCCATCGAGCATCAAGCTCGAAATCGTTGACGTCCAGTCTTGTAACATCACTTTACACTTTGAAGGTGCAAAGCGCATGCCGAATGGAGCTATAGCTCTTGAGAGTCTATCTAGTGCACGTTGAGCATGTTCCGTGGATTCGAACAAACAGAAAACGTCGTCTGCGTAATCTAGGTCACATAGCTTTCCACTATTTCCTAGTTCGATGCCTACATCCTGAAGATTTTGCAGCGCACTCTCCATTATTTCGTCCATGACGAAGTTGAACAGGAATGGAGAAATGAGAAATCCTTGTCGAACACCACTGGTCGTTTCGAACCAACCGGATAGTTCACCGTAAACTCTAACACGGCTAGAAGTATGAGAATACAATGATCTCAGTAGGTTCACGAACTTCTGGGGCATACCTTTTCGATGAAGAGCACTGGAAAGCGCTGTTCGATCAACTGAATTGAGGGCATCTCCCAAGTCTAAGAAAACCATCATTGTCGGTCGGCGGTGTGTGTGACGCGTTTCAAGTAGTTGGCGAAGAGTAAAAATCTGGTCGATGCATCCTCGACCTGGGCGGAATCCAGCCTGCTATTCGCGGGCATTCCTTTCGCGAGTGGACGTAAAAAGGTGCATCAGAATCGAGGCTAACACTTTGATGATTATCGGAATTACGCTAATCCCACGAAGATTACCACAGTCATTGCGTATTCCCTTCTTGAAGATGGGAACAATCATCTACATTACCGTTCGTCGTAGATCTTAGCCTATGTGCTAACTTCTGCTCGTAACGGGTGTGTACTTCTGGATCACACAAACGTTGCACGGCTGATCGGGTTTGCGGTTTGCAACGATAACCATGGAGCTGGAGAGATAATCGCATTAAAACTAATGCATGGTACCACTCTACGTACGTGGACCAGTAAGATCTACAGTTCTGAACAGAACCGCGCCACCGGTACCTTACGGCGACATGATCAATTTGACTCAAAGTACTTGTAGAGTTAGAGCGCCATGTCTCTGTGCGACGCGAGCTGTGTCAGAAATTGGTGCTAGACAAGAACAATCGATTGTCTGCACAAAACTGGAGAAGCCTATCCCCATTATATGTGCGCTGAGCGGGTAATGCACAACGCCCACCTAAACAGGCTTCTGACACACCAAGTTTGCCAACTTGTGCATTGAAGTCACCAGCTAGCACTACAATGTCAGAACCTTTACTGCTGCGAACGAGGGTGGCGAGGGCATCATAGAACTCATCTTTCTGCAAGTCTGAGCTGCAGTCCGTTGGGGCGTACGCCGAGATTACGAAAAAATTGCGCTTAACACAACTATCCTTTCGAACACCGAGTGACCCTTGGAGTCTCACAGCCTATAAACGACTGTTAACAGAAATCCAGTCTAGAAGGACAGTCTCAGCCTTGTCTGCCCAAAAATATCGCCATACCATGTTGACCTACAGCTTCAGCTGCTTCGTCTCCTGGGGTGCGCAGAAAATACCTCGATGAGATACCAGGAGCAGTTAGTTGAATTACACTGCTCGAATCCTGGATACGCGTTTCACTTAAGTAGCAGACATCAATCTTCAGAGAATCTAATGTGAGGGCTAGGCACGCCTGCTGACCGACCTGCATGAGTGTACGCACGTTGAAGGAGCCGAGATTCAGAGGCTGACGAGAATTGAGAAAATGTGAGTAACCAGACAGAGGATTGTTCCCGATACTATTTGACAGTGAATCGTTGTGAGTATCGACCGTGTTATCAATGGGAGCATTATGGGTGGATGGATGAGGCAAAGAGGGGTGGTTAGGGACAGAAGACAAAGGTCGAATGAAAGAGAGGGAACTCTGAGCAGTAGCACACTTATCACTACCCATCCCGATCAATGCAATGGGCAGAGCGGTCCTGATTATCCTGCGCGACGACCGATGCAGTATGGAATTCTTTGTATTCGTGCAGTTCATGGGAGATGTTGGACGGGTACTGTTAGGGTGTCCAGTCACAAAGCAGGAGAACGATTAGGGTCCTCATCCAAAGTCTTTAGTTCTAACAAGAACCTATCCGCAAGGCAGCGGGATGGCTTAGTGGAAGCCCATTTGTTTGGATCAATTATTCTTCCACTGATTTTGCCGACTGAGTTGCCAGCTCAAATCGACCCCCAACCTGGAGGACCAGGAGACTGAACTTTGTCTGACCTCTACCCACTGACTTGTCAGGTATGATTGCATCTCCGGAATACTGGAGACTAATTCTACGGTTATAATCGATGTCTATCAATTAACTGTTGGCCTGTGTTTGCTTCTCTCAACTGACGAGAATACCATCAACTAGGAAAGGTAATTTTAAAGGTAATGGAGCGGTAAGTGTGCGACAAGAAATCGTGGAGAAGGTTGTATTCGGCTATCAAAGGAAGTAAATCATAAACCGTCGCTCCGTTGATTCTGTGGGTTACTTCTAAGTTCATGACTATGGGGGAGCTACCATGGAAGGTGCATGTTTTGGATTCCTTTGGGCACCTGAAATGCAGAAACTCAACTAGAATTGCAAAACGAAAGTCAATTTGATACTAAACTGGATGTTTTGCCTGTCATCCACGATTCTTATTAAACAATGTTATAATTCATTTCTTTTCTTTACATGTTAATAAGCTGAGTATTTGGAGAAATATACAAAAATGCAGACACTATACCTTCTTGTCTGGCTTGACAGTGATCTATTAATCTGTCAAACAAAAACACAAATAAATTGAGGGAAATAAGTGATCAGAATGGAGAAAGTCAAATGATTTGCACTGACTGACTATTTCTTCACGTCGATGAGTAGCACCAATCCCCTGTGATCCACAAGAAAATTTGTTCGGAGGATAAAATCACTCAAAGGGTGCTAATGGAAACTGGCTACCTGGAACGACGCAATGAAAGTAATCCGCAAAGTGCCTATGACTAGGATCAAGTATCCAAAAAGAAGATTGAAAGGTGGCTCAGAAATAGGACGAAACACGTTTTTATAGCCAATTTAAGGATCGATGCTATGTCGTGAATGTTCATTCTCCCATACTGCCATTCAATTGATGATTTCCATACAGCAAGTTCTTCGGAAATTATGAAATGCGGTTTGGCACATTTGACAAATGTTGAGTGTGTATTCAACTGGTGAACACCGGTTGCCCCATGGAAGCATTCTGCTTTAGACAATCAAGTTAGTTCATTGTGGCGAGTGCCACGTGTTAATATAATTTGGGCGCCTAAACAGTATAATCCATACGTGAAATGTCCGAAACACTTTGGCGTGATCCGGTAGTTCCGCCGGTAGAGTACACGCAGCGCTAAATCATAGGAGGCGTCCATGAATAAGATCTGATCCCGCCAGGGTTCACGACTTTTCACAATTGAATCAATTCAACATTCTTCGGAAATGGGAACAATTAGAGGACCGTAAAGCCAGGGATCCCAAATTTAACATAGCGCAGGGCAGCAGTATCTGAACGCTTGTCACTATCACATCATTTACCGGGGCTGAACATGATTCATCTTTACAAAACTCGAAAGCAAACAACGACGATCATTCGTCAAAGAGAAGTGGACTGTGCACAGCATACTCGAGGCTTAATGCAAAATTTCAAAAGACAATTACTGAATAACTCGAACAGCCCTGGGAGGAAAGCAAAAGAAAGCAACAACAACAACACGATAAATACGGCAAGTACAACTAAAACTGTAAAAGCAATGGGGAAAATCTTCGAGATCAGGAGCGTGGGTAGTTAGAAAAAGAAAGATGTCACATGAAACAAACGGTCAGCAGACTCACTTTGTTCACAAAGGTACCATGGGTGCTATCCAAGTCTTGAAGATACCAACCTGTAACATCTGTTTGCGCAGCAGACGTCTTGGCGATTGACGGTGGTGGTTCACCATACTGCAGGACGGCATGCAATCGGCTAACGGAAGGATGAGCCATCACTGCGCACTGGCCCTGCAATTGATCATTTGGAGCATAGAATAGCTCTGGTTGACGTCCAAAAAGACAGAAACTCAGTTCCTGTGTACCCGTATCGGCGGAAGTGTTTGCGCATGTCAAATTCACGGTGCATTCTGGTAATGGTGTACCATTTTTGATCACTTCTAAACGGTAAGCAGTATGCATGGGGCAGACCATGGCCCACTTCGGTGGCCGATAAGCTTCCGCTGTGGGCTGTGTATGTATTGCTTTTGTTGTATTCACCACACACTTTTGGTCCGGTAAGTTTGTATCCTGAAGAGGGTTGCATTGAACCGCGATATAAAATATAGGAAACTTGAAAATTTCAATCTCATACCGAGTAGCGAAAATCAGTAGAACTGTATGTTCAGTCATAGGACTTTGTGTTCGTAAGCGAATAGCTGCTGTCATACGCCAAAAGTTCGTCAACAGAAATCCCGAGAAAATAATTGGGTGGATTCTCTAGGAACACACTCGTTACAGAAAAATCTCAACAAAGAACCTTACTGTTATTTAGTTTCAGGTGTTCAACAAATAATTCACAGCTCTACTAATTTTTCGTATGTACCTCACAGAATCATACAGCAAAAACAACATAGAGTCAGGAGGTACGTACACTACCGACCTAAGCATAGAGCAATGGCACCTAGTCTCAAACACTCCAGTAGGAGAATGTGGTAAGAGTTCACACAAAATCTAACAAATCCAATGGTCAGGCTAGTCGCACATTTCTGCTTTAGTCTATTTTCCAGCAGTTATATGCTTCGGTACATAATCCCCAACGGGGTCTATGCAGAAGCATGGTCAACCAATGTCTCATTCAACGTAGCTCAGAGTGTAAATGCAGGCTAGTAATTGACCTCCGATCGATAGCACCTTTACTAGCATGGTTGTCTGATTATTCTACCAACAGAACTCAGCGCACACGACTAGGCTTCAACATATCCAAACCTTTAGTAAAAAAACTCAGGAGTGCTTCAGGGAGCTGTGCTTTCCCCCTATTTATTTTCCACCTACATTAGTGATCTTACATCCAATTCTCCTGCATATTTTAAGGTGTCAATGATGTGGCACTTTGTCAAGCCATTTCTGTAACCCAGGACTTCAATGACTTTTCCAGTAATCTGTCCCACATTTATAATTACTCTGTTAGATCCGGCTTAATTTTAAATTTGTCCAGATGCTCTGAATGCATATTTACCCTTTCTCGATCGGCTTATCCTTGTGATCCATCTGTCATTTCTACAGAACCAATAGCTAGAGTGGGTTCTGTCAAATACTTAGGAGTCACTATCGATGCAAGTTTGAAGTGATCATTTCAAATTTCCAATTGTGTGCAGAAACGACGCCGGCTATCTTACCAAATCCGAAAGTTGAAGCATGTTAACGTTAAACAGTTTTTTTCCCTTCTCGTCTCTCAATGTTTTTTTCTAGTTCTACTTTACTGTTCCGCTGTTATTTCTCCTGGTCTACCGAAGAATGATTTTATAATTCTTTGTCGCGCTCTACCTATTATCAGTCGGGTATCATTCCTACCCCTAACCGAACTACCTGTCAAGTTGTGCGAACTACACCTGGCCGCATGTGAAAAGTTCGCTCACAAAATCCCTGCAGACAGCACTCACCCTTCACACAGTGATCTATCCAAATGTAACTCTGTCACTTCTATACGTTTCTCCTTTCGATCCATACCTTCTCGTTTTCATATCTACAAAACCTCCACCGTTTCATATCTGGCCTGAATCCTCACAAACTGGAAACAGGTATCGGCAATATTTCTTAGCCATTTTGATATGTAATCGTTTTTTTCATCCCATTGGTTCTGTGAGGTGCCAAGTTTAAATCTTCTCTGACTGAAATGCGAACGTCTGTCTATGTAAAGTCTGATCAAATACATGCACAAATACAATAACACCATACACATTGACGATACGGTGGTCCTGCCGAAATCAAGCAATATTGCGAGGATATCGATAGTCATGCACTGAAATTTTCCGCGTCTGTTATCAGTATTGACCACTTTCGGGGACATTCCAGCAGAACTGATTTAACTGCGTAACGCGCACATACATACCACGTTGATCGCACTCGTGACAACACCTCATTTGACGTGCGAACACCGTTGGGATGTCGTTCGTCACGTTACAAACCTTGCTTATTTGGTCACTGGTTCCCTGCCCCAAACGGAACTTGGCGTTGGATAAACCCAATTTATACATTTATCCGAAAATCGGGGGGAAGGCAGGGACGGCAGGGTAGAACAACAGAGAATAAGAAGCAGTTAGTTAAAAATGTGATATGTTTTGAATATTTTTTTCATCTGCTCACCGTACACTTTACGACGCTTTCTTGTCATTTTGTTTGTCTCAGTGACATTTTCGTGATTACGGGGCACGAGAGTTCAACAGGCAGACCATGCAGCATTCGCACCACTAACTTCTATTCAGTGCCATGTCATGTGACGTTTCTGCCAACGACAATCAGGGAGGCCGGAAACACCAACCTGAGCCAATGCTGACGCTAGTTCCTTCATAAAATTACACCAAGTCATGGCCTGACCGCCACGTAGCCTCTCCCAGCCTTATCCAGCACGTGCGAATAGTCTACGGGAAGTCAGACCATAGATGGAAATTCACAAAACACGACCGAGTCATCGGAGGCGGTGTAGGGCGATCCCACTGTAAAGACACCGGCCATCCCAGCCCGACACACGACAGAGTTCCTCGTCAGTACTCACTCGACGTTCCTACCAGATGCAAGCAATGTTTCGCAGACATCGATTGCTGAAAACAGGAAGATATCGAAGATACTCAGCGCGAAGTGCTCAGGTCTCGCAACCGAAGAGTAAGTCACTAAGATCCGTGGCAACGAACACCCGTCCCTTGAAAAAGCCGAATGTCACGGCGACGCCACAGATGCCGCAGGTTCACGAAGCCCTACATATAACCTTCTCGCCGCGGAGGAGATTTCACGAAAGCACAGAGGCGGACGCGAACGCCCGGAGCTCGCCATCGAGTTGACTAGCAAATAGTAAGTCTAAAGAATATGGCCGAATCCTAATATCAGACAAATTATGGATCGTATACAAAGCATAGAACGCTATCCTCACCGGCGTCCGTGGCGGAGAGATGTACTGGGCACCTAGGGTGTCCAGCTTCATCCGAAAGGCGTACGAACTGAGCAATCAGTCACCAGCTCCCACAGGTTCACGGAAGAGACGAATGAATGACACAATTGGTTATCGGCTCATCTGGACCAACGCTGTTGTCTCGCATGACACACTTGGTTGCGCAAAGACTAGAGGTGCATCCTCGAATAAAAATGCCTACTCTAAACTGGGTGACCGAGTAGTACAACAGCCCACAACATCAACAACAATGCAACTGATGGATATCTTACAACACGATCGTTAAGCTCGTCAAAAACATGCTCGCACTGATATTCCCACACCGCGCATACACACACATTCCACACCTCATCCCCTCACACACACATCTTCTTACTGTTCGGGAACTGCATTCAGCCGTACTTGTGGCAGTGTCTCTGTCGGAAATCCTGTTCTTGTTCTCTCGCGTTCTCCTTCGTCTGATATTTAAGTCTCACCCAATTCGCTCCCACCAGTGAGTACTTCTCCTCGTCCCAGGCGTCCTTTTAAACTGGCCACATTTATTGTGCAAACGCTGATGCGTATCGGATAACAAGCGTGTTTAGCTCGTACACTGAAGACCCTTGACATCGGCGTGTGTTGTATTCAAGAGACACGCATCCAAGACTTCAGCTCGGACGTTCATATGATGCCCCCATCCAATCCTTCTGAAAAGTTTCACTTCCGATTGTCTGGGGACCCCGAGGCTGCAGATGCTGGTCTCGCTGACGTACAAGTAGCTCTCCGTGAGAGGGCTGAGGCCGCGCAACTTGACTGGATCCCAGCTGACAGTCGGTTGTGCACAGTGAAACTTAGAGGTTCGTGCAAAGTAAGCAGACGCCGTCCCGATAGACGCACTTTGTTTGTCGTCTTGGCTTATGCCCTTACAGATTGCAGCCTAGATGCAATCAAACATGTCTTCTACCAAACGTTGTACGACCTCCGGCATAAAGTAGAACGGAGTGATGTTGTGGTTTTAGGTGGAAACATGAATGCTAGAGTCAGTCGGCTGTCTTTGAACGAGGCACATACGAAAGGCCATTTTGGTCTCGATTCCTGTCGTTCACGAAATGGGCAACAGTTGTTAGTTGTGTTCAGATCATTACCTGCTTCTCTCCAGTACGAAATTCAGACGTTCTATCGCCGGTATGCCACGTGACGCTCGCCCTCTTCGAGTCAGCAATGGGCCCAAATAGACAGCAGCTTTTGCAAACCTGTCCCATTTGTGACCCCGTCAAGACATCCAGCTTTCTCCTAAGTGAGTGATGTAACGTGCATTTTGGAGGCTTGTCTATGCACCTCCAAACGGTATTCCGCGCCAGGCTACTTTTATGCCTGTCAGTGGGCAAATTATCAAAATATCTACTTGGGCTGTGAACGTCCGGCTTCATTGCCTGGACCGTACATTTCGCATACCGACAAAATTCTCGCCAGTAAAATCTGCTGTAAAATACCATTTTCGACGGATAAATACCAGCATGTAGTCCATCTGTCGGAAGTCAGCAAGGATTCAGTCTAGTTTAAAGGTTATGAAGCCAGTGGTCCAGATTGCGTTCCGACAGCCTCATTGCATGCGGTAACTAGTTAATGATATTGATACCAATGCCATATGAATATATCGGACCATAAAAATGTGAATTCGTAGAGCTAGTGAAATAATGAGAATCATGATCCGTATGATGCACATAAACTACGTTAAAGGCATGTAAAATCCTATTTCAGAAAGTCCCTGACGTGAACAATTAAGATTGTTAACACTCACACAGCGAATCAAATGTTGCAGCATCTCTAATGTCATAGGCATTTTCTATCCCTCATCAGAAACCGCAAGTGTTTTGTAATTTGGTAAATAATAAACCGATGGAATTAGTTGTGTTAAGAGGAAAACTTGATACAAACTCCAGCGACAAGCGATATCCCACCCTCAACCACAAATCAGTTAACCAACTGTTTTACAACACAACGTTTCAGTCCAAACTACCGCTTACTGTACGGCGTACTTGAATACACGTCCGTTCTGACGTACATGCTTTCGTCCTACTGATGACTTCTGGATACAGCAGGTGTTTCGCTTGGACTTGCTCTTTATTAATTAGCCAAATCAACACCACCAATCCGACTACGGGTTAAGTGTGCATATTATCTATATTTTCTTGGTTTAAAGGATGATTGTCAGGGTTAATCACATGGTGTTGGTCTTAAAATGACTGGCTGACCGATACCCGACTACCGGAAGAACTATTGGTGGTCTCAGGCAGTTAATATCGAGGATTTTAATTAGAATTCCCTAAGGAACTACCAGTAAGTCACTTCAAGATTCCGCTATACCATCGCAGCAACCCGAGATGTTTTGATCTTTATTTCTAGAGTCCGAGTATAACACCCTAGGTCGGCTCCATCCCGAGAATGCTGAGTTATGAATTATCTGTCCTCGTTAGATGTTGTATGGATGGATCTTCTCAGTTTGTTCAATTTAACCAGTTCAATTGAGGTTCCATCATTCATCAAATCCCCCATAGTAAACAGTTTGTCAAGTGGTGAACTACTGCGATGGCCCTCAGTGATAAAGCTCCCACGTTAGCAGGAAGCAAACTACCAAGAAGAAACGGTAGCAATTCATTCAGCATTCAGCAATCTACACATGCCGAGGTCCTCTCTTCCGACTGCCCTAAACTAACTTATATGGAGAATAACTAGAAGGAGGCAAACAGTAGTGTTTCGATTCACGTTTTGTTGAAGCGACAAACTGTCAAAATATTGCCACTTTCACAAAGCACACAACTGTTCAGTCATAATTTTATCATGCTCATGACACATTGCTCGCAAGTAATTGCGTGGTATATACACTTCTAGTGTTCAGACAGATCGTTCACACACGCACACACACTGACAGGTTGCATCTCATGTGAAGATCAAATAAAGTGTATGTTTCCATCCAAGAGTTCAATTTGCACCGCCTAATACATAGCCTAAGGATAGCTGTGAAAAACATGCACTTGACATGAACACCACTCAGTGTACTGGCATTCGTAACATCAGTCGACCCCGTGTATTCATTGTATTGTATTGGTGGACACTGACTGGCTGTTGGGATGTATCTTTAGATAGTAATTCAGCTCAGCTGGGATATACAGAAAAACTCGTAGTTGATGCCAGTCAGTTTTCATTCGTGTACCTTCTTCTTTGCACAGCTTGGTCTGTCCCCGGGAAAGTCGAAGAGATAATTCGACCTATGCCATGACGGATAAACTTTGCCATTGCTCGTTTGATCATCTAGGGCACAACATGTGCACTGAGTTAACTACAGAACTGAAGGACGAAAGACTAGGGCCGGGATAATAAAGTGAAAAGCTTATTTGGAAGCCCTACAACAACCACTGCTCGTTGTGACTAATACTCAATAAACTCATTGACCGAAGGATGAGAAAAATAAAAACAACAGATCTGTGGAAGAACGACATACCGATCCCCTTAAGGCAACAGAATAAATACATGGTATCATACTAGGATAAACAGAAGCTTCAGAAGCGCAAAAATAATGGTACTTTGTTGGAGATTCATCGTTTCCGAGAAGCACCGATACCGACAGAATAGATTAGATCATGTAATTATTAAATCATATCCAGCCGAGCATGGTGGTTCGTCCCTTCAATATTTATTTAGTTAGGGCAGTTGTTATCACAGGACGATAAACGAGTGCAGATCAGGAGAACGAGAACTTAAGTCATTTATTTCGATCTTTCAATCCGTGTTCCAAACAACTGTCTGAGGGGGTTATGGCAAATATATAGATGCATCTTGTATGGACCGATTACGTGTAATTCCAAGTTTGTGAATAGGTACTGATGAATTAGCTAGTTATTTCAATTTGGACTGCAGTATAGTGGATGATTGACAGTGATAGAAAAATGTGGACCAGTTGTCTCTCACCTGATCCACGGTCTCGCTTCCCAACCACTGCGCTTTCGAGGCAGATTTCTCTCACTGATTTAGCCATGTTTAGGCAGAAATATTGATCTTTACCACACATATAATGAGATGAATGTGGGTGGGCAGTATCTTATGCAACAATGTTTCCTAACTCCCAATTTGTCACTACGAAACATTTAATTTATCTCTACATACCGTACTGTTACCGATATGGTCGAATCATGAAAAAAACAAGTGACGTTGTCATCCAAAATTCTAAGCGACTACGCGGTTCACTAAAACTGCTCGTTTTTAACACCAGTTGATGAAAACTTTCTTCAGTTTTGTCAAGTTACGTCGAAATTTATCATCAGAAACGGTCGCCAAATTTCAGGGAACTGCTACGAAAATTAAAATACTATTCAATTTTTACTACCAATCGGTGTTCCTGTACTATATATATATATATATATATATATATATATATATATATATATATATATATATATATATATATATATATATTGTATGTAGAGGGTCGTTATTTCTCCGAGTGATCAAAACGAAAAGGATTCTCGAAAAAAGGACAGCATTCACAGTATAAGAGTGAAACAGATAAACGGCCTGCGCATTACCTGCATCTGCTTATCGCTACGCGGCTGAATGTTTTTCACATCTGATACTTTGGCTTTATCCTCGTCCAAATTCGGTATCTCTTCAGACGTCCCAGCGATGTTCATAACTGCATTACTACATAACTCATTTTGCTTTGCCGTCTCAGGCTCCATCAGCACAAGGCTGAAAATGAAGAACAGGTATTTTCAATGTATGCAATAGTTCTTTGGTCACGACAATCACATGCGGAACGATCACACGAGTAGAAAGAACTCAAACAGCGACAAGCAAATATGCCATTCGCAAGCCAACACCTCTTAGAACCTCATGACCTGACGGTACTCTCTCAGGTGTATGAAACAGACATGCTTACTGCGTTTATTCATCATATGCTTTTGCATAAGTGCGGTGGAAGGGGTATACTCCATAGCCGCAAAGGCCAAATGCATTACTAAGGATAGCCGAAAACCCGACCCTAAGATGTGGAGTGGAGAACCACATACGGTCCCAATAGGTATGACTACATTTAAAGAGTTGAGGCTATATTAACTCATGATCGATGGAAAAATCTACTGGCTGATCCCGGACCGGAGTATCACATTTGGTGTACGAAATGAATTTTTCGAATGCAATTACAACTCAAAGTTCTCTTTCGAGTATTTGGCGCGGTTAGTATCCTCGTTCGCGAAGACGACGTCAGTGGATACGCAGAAAAAATCAACCCCATTGTTACGAGCTACCCAATATGCAGTATCCTGAGCAACTGAAGAAACCATTCAGAAAGAATTATCTAGATCTCCCGAACTAAAACAAACGAAACCAGTTGCTCACAACGAACGGGACAAATTTGGTGCAATAATGATTAGTGAAACACTCCGGAACCACCGTATAACAGAGGTCGAGAGGCCCCAAAATTGAACTGAACCAACGATGACTCGATATCCAGAAAGTATATGCACACTAAGCCGATTGTTCAACGGACGTTGACGTCACGATCCCCTCAGCCATTGGTGAGTAGTTTATATACCCCTCGTGTAGGCATAAATCGAATGAGGAACCGGACCAAGCGCAGTAGCAAAGCACGTAAAATGGCATTCACTCAATCCAGCAAGTCACATACACAGGTCCGCCTCCGAGTTTAGACATAACTTCGACGCCTATTGTGTTGACGCACGAACCATACACACACCACATTCCGGGATCACGAAAAAACCAAACCATTTGTACGCCGCACTCAAACAAGCCAACAGACGTCTACTAAGGATCCAAGGTTGGTTAAATTCTTTTTTAGTTTGGTCTGAAAATAATGACGACGCCCAAACGTTCTGTGATTGTGGTTTTGGGCCCAACAACTATCACAGTTGAGAAAAGAATGGATAAAACAAGCAGGGAAAATAAAAATGCGGATGAAATAAGTGAAATTTTTAATGTCTGATACATCTGAGTGGCACACTAGTCAAACAGAGATGCGGCCAAGAATAATTTTAATGAGTGAACTTGTGGAGGGAACGGACTTCTCAGCGGTTTGGAATATTGGTGTTGTTAGTGGTTTCCACGAATTCTTCATCGGACCTTGGCGTTTAAGTCGCAGTTTCATAACAAGCCGAGATAAAACTATCAGTGAGCCCTGATGTCAATTGTAATAATGCGACTACCAGCTAGGAAGGGTCAGTAATATAAGTCACCATAAATAAATTCGAAATTTATACAATCTCCGCACGCAAACAAATGACAAATCAAAACAGAATGACAAAATGGAAACATTTATATTTAAATACAGGAAAAAGAAAATGGAAGGGGTGAGCGTGTCGAGTAAATTTGACAATGGACAACAATGACAGCTGTGTCCGAACGGCATATGATAAATCACAGCAAACCTTGCCGCTTCAGATCTTCATAGGTTTTCCTAGAGACTACATTGCCTGAAGAGTCTTCCAGTTCTTCTTCCAATTCAGGACGCCAACGTTCGTTTTCTTTCATCGTACGGATCCGCTGCCACAGAGCTAATGCATCCTCAATTTTGGTCACGTGAGCAAAATGGATGGTGTTTGGAATACCCAAGCATCGCATGCCATGGGCATGTCGCCATTCCGAAAAATGTTGCTGAAAGGCTTTCGGTCCTCGGTAAGTTTGATTTCCACAAATTTCGCAACTGTAGTACATGTTCAAACCGTGCAATTTGTACAACCAATAGGGAATGGGCTAAATGAAAAGATACAGTACGGAAACGGAAACAAAATTACAAGATATCAAGATCGGACGGAGAATGAATGTAATTCAATTATGCTACAGAAACATCTCCAATGCACTCATGATATACAGAGTACAAAACAGTAAAAAAGCTTTAGTGATTCACCTCTTGCCTAATAATTTATATCACGGAAATACGCGAAACCGTATAGTTACAGCATACATACGGGAACAAACCCCCTAGGATCTTCAATTTGGTCTAGAGATTTGAATGAGATCGCATACGATTAGCAATGAATTTATAAAGTCGGGTGCATAACATAAGTGAATGAGTGTTTTCGTAATTTAGCTATTGCAAAAATATTAGGGAAGAAGATAGATTGTTACGGCTACCGTCGTGGTTTCAATGTAGTTCTTGATCGAATTCGTGGAAGATTTGTAATCTTTCTATAAAATGCCATTTCAGCTCCAAGTAACCGGCGCAAGTCAAAGTAACGCGTGCGAAATGAGGTGCGCAATCTGGAGCGGTCAAGACTTATTACCTTATCTCCAAATGACTGATCTAACATGTTATGTAACGCTTTCGTGGGGCTTTTGATACCGACCGTGCTTTCAGCTATCATTGCATCATCATTCATGTTTTACTAAGAAATCCTGTTTTCTTTTTTCCAATCCCGAAGTCAGGCTAATATCCGAGGTCAAATGTTGCCACACAACGGTGTAGTGAGCAAACTGTTGGCGGCCATATTGATGTTCGATTGTGGGTGCGGGGTTCCCGATGACACACTTATTGAGCTTTAGATTATGGGGTTTTCGGTTTTTGTATTTTGCAGGTCGAACGCAGGCAACCCTCCACGGAAGATCACTGGGCCTTAGATACTACAACGGCACTTTTTTAAATATCCCATGTTTCCTCAGAATTGGCAACGAGTTTTATGCATTTTCGAATGCAGTCAAAAATCGTATGAACGCCTATTGCAGGTTCGTGTGCATTCAAGAAAACATCACGCTGAATGGAGAACTTGTCCAATACATATTACTGTTTCTAAAATGCTAGTAACATCGATATCAACCTCAAAAGTTTGGTGGAACTTGAGATATCCTTAGTGGCTTTGCAATTCTCCTTCAGCAAAGCTGGTTGTACAGAGAAATTGATGATGGTTTCATTTCCATTGATTGGTATGACCTGTCAAGGGAAAATCAGCTGGTAAACCCAAGAAACCGTGGAGATGGGGTAATCACTCTCAAGCGTCACAAGTGGTGCAACTCCTCGTATCTCTCCCTTTAGTGCAAACAAGATGAAGATCAACTGCATTGGTATTCGTTGTAAGTCACCTCTTTCCTAGCTCTTTTCGACATACCGTCTCCGTTAATGAATATGTTGCACCTGACATCAAGCAGTTCATCAACAGGCTTTCCAATTGCCTCATTACATGTCTTGATCAGTCTTTGAGCAGAACACCAGGATATCTCATTAGACTTCACTTATCTTTCCTATTCGCCCGTGATTTTCAGACTCTTGTGTACTTACCAAAACATCACGATGTTCTTTTAGACTCAACATTAGTTAATTATTCAGCTATTTTCACTGTATATAAATACACCCCTATTAGCACTTTTGACCACTGAACACAACTTCTTTATCTTAGTTCACTGTACAAGCAACCAACTCCACACAACCTTCGCGCACTGTATGCAAACGTGTTTGCATTCCCGAGATGAGCATAGGACACTTGTTGGCTCCACATGATGCGTCCTCATATTGCGAACACTTAAGCGAATACCTTAACTTTTATTGTGACCTGTGTTTCTCTATTAAAACCTATTATGTTCGACGCGATAAGTCCTCGGCTTCTCATTTAAAGAAGCTCCGTAAAGCGTACAAATCTGGTTGGCATTACGCCGTAAATAACCTAGACAGACTCATCGAAACTGAAGAACGACGTATGAATAGGCTGTATATATACGCAGTGCTAGGTGACAGGAACTTCTGTGAGCTGTGGGAAACCCCCAAAAAAGCTGTGCTATACCAAGACCAGGTCTAAGCCAAACGTCCAAGATCTGAATTACCAGTTCACCGTACACTCCGACGCGTCCTTACGTCCTCAACCATACGTTAACTCCCATGAACCCCGTTACACCTGACTCTATCATTAGAACTTTACAGCAAATCAAGTGCCATAAATCTGATGCTCTCCCCCGGACTTGCTATCTCTAATGTTTCTAAAAGCCTTCTCCCTCGAGCTCACGTCCCTTTTGACTAATCAATGCAATCGTTGTATTGATTCTGGAATGATTCTTTACTGTTGGAGATTTTAATGCACCATACCTGTACCCAAGATAGGATCCAACAAATAACATCCGATAGCTTACACATCTACTTTGCTAAAAGTATTTGAGAACGTACCACTCCACCATATAATTCCCCAAGTTCATTTTTCTGAACCAACGCAACTTGCCGACAAACCTCAGCTAATCGTTGGTATCGTTGACCACGTTGTTAACTCTACTGCTTCTGCTTTAAACCACAAGGGTCCTACTACTGGGCTATTTTCTCGTGACTACACGAACGCATTTGGTTCTCTTCATCGTGGTACCCTCTCCTGCGTATTTTACACGATAGGGGAGTTGACTGTCATATTTTAAACACCCTCTCTGACTAATCACAAACGGTTTACTTCCTGTGGTAATATGCAACCGTTTTCACCTTAGGTTAACTCCGGTGTTTTTTGATATTATTCCATTCACATTTCTCTTCTCTCGTTGTAGTAAAATCCTCATTGCATCCAATCTGATTGGTCACAAATACAACGTCCCCATAACGGAAACGAAAGTTTGGATTTCCGTCAAAGCAGTCTGAATATACTTTGTTACTGGCTCGCTCCTCATTGTTTTCCTAGAGGTCACAAAATGTGTGTGCCCTTCAATCTTCACTGTAGATCACGCAATCAAAATGTTGCAGTAAAACCCCATTTCTTCCCAATGATAATTAACATCACCCTAAAGATTTTTTCGTCTGTTACTCAGGAGTTACTTTTAATCATAACCCTTGATGGACTAACCATGTTGAAACAGTGTTCACTAAGGTCAGAAAGCTTCATTTTCTATCGCTTAGATTAAAAATCCTTAGACTACCCCATAATCTTGTGCTTCTTCAATTCTCCCTCACGGGCTTGAACGTTCCCCTGTTACTTTTCCCGGCTGAGAAGAAAAACATTTTAATTCTATCACCAAGTCTCTAAAATTTCCTTCGCGCTGTAGCAACACTGATGAAAATATTCCCACTGACTTCATCACTGGCAAGTTCACTAATAGACTATTATCTAGTACCAGTTATTGTCGTCTCTTACCAACCCATGCGATCGAAACTTAGAATACTTTCTTCACGCACGTCTACATATAGCAATAGCCTCACCTCTCACCCTATACTCGACCGAATAATCAATGAATTCCCTGTTTACATTCGTCGTTAAGCAAAATGTATTTACTGCCTAATTTTGATTCCAGGGTTTCTTCTCCACGTTCCAATTAACCTTCATACTACTTTCGGATTCCACTGCAAATCAAGTCTGTGCTGAAAATTCACACTGCTAGATGCATGAAAGTATTTACTAGCTGGACTTGGATTAACTTAAACATAACTTCAATGAAGCGATCACAATAGAAAACAGAAAAACGACATAGTACGCGCAGAGGACGGCTGAGAAAGACAAAGGACCACTGGATCCATTAAATACGTATTCGATATCTAGCACAGAAATCCTAGATTTGTTTCATCAACGAAAAGCATATATGGATGACTCATTCGTCTTTGATGACCAAAAAATGTAGACTATAAATGAAGCATGTTTGTACTGATACGAAACTGACAGTAGCCAAAACAACTGCATTTGACTGGCTACCAAAGCCGAAACCAAAATGCCTCCAACACATTTTATGATGTTTTCAACATTAGGAGAAAAGATCGGCAGTGAATATTCTAACAAGCAATGAACTCAAAATATTTCTGCTTATTCAAAGCTAACTGAGTTCGAACTCCACAGAGCGCTTCAGAAGTTGCGCTGATTACTGCAAGAGGCAACTCTATTTTGTCGGGAATAAACCTGCCATAATAAGCTATCAGCACTGATAATTTGTTCGGTTTGATTGCTAGAACTATTGAACAGAGAATCCCAAATAATGAAAGAGAGAGCTTGACTAGGTTATTTGCTTGGGTCAATCAGGGAGGGAAATGATTGGACAAACGAACCCACCTTCCCATCCCAACCAAGCGGTAAGTTTTTCGGATTATAAGGAATATCATCATCTTCGTCATCCGCTCCAATGCCCCCATCACCACCGACTCCCTTGTCCGCATCCGCGTCTTCTTCATCTCGTTCGAAGCCTACGCGAGCCTGGCGACGTTGCACATTCTCAATGGTTGACTCGCGTATATTTTTCAGCAGCTCGCTCAGTCGGTAGATGCGCGCCTCTAAGGCAGCAACTTCTCGTTGTTTTTCAGTAAGAACACTGGAAGGAAGTGTAAAACGTCGGAGAGGAACAGAAATGGACGGTAATCCCGCGGAACCGATTCTATGAGTTGTAAATGTGTGAAATCTTGGGCAGATCCCTATTATATAACAAATACAAATGCCTACTGCATGGCAAGATACCTGAATGATGAATAAAAAAAGTTGACCCCCTGAAACTTCTGGCTGTCTGAATACAAAAAACTTACATGTTTACGGAGCATGGGGTTGTGGTCAATTACGCTTTAAATTTGAACTGTGTTGGATTTGTCATACATGGTCTTCATTTATTTTCTTTTAATTCCCATAGCCCCACGAACATACCGCATAACGAGGATAGACGGAAGTTGATCATCGTAGTCTTTAAATGTACCTAATATCTGGTCAAGTTGCATACTCTGAAAGAACAACACGTCGTGAATGTGCACCACCATTCTAAGGTGAAAGGTCGAGATTACAAATTACCTCCGTAACAGTGTTATGATCCTTTGTGGTAACATGTTCCATTCCCCAGCCATTGCGGACATTAGATAATATGAATAAGTATCGAGGATATTAACACTCTTGCACTTACACTATTTATTTCAAAACTTCATGCCATTATCTCAGTTTCAATTTCAGTCTATACAACCACTAACCTCGTACTTCTGTGCTCTGGTTTCGGTCGCTACCTTTCAGCATCGTCCAGTAAAAGGCAGACAGAATAAAAGCATGGAGTGAAGATCCAAAAATCAAATTGATATGACGAAATCACCAAGATAAAGAGAGAGAGTCTCAATGCATCTACACCACTGACCGCAACACTTAGACATATCACTCAATGTCTCCAACCATTTGTAGAAGGACCACGTAGGCCCCAACCTGGAAGTGTCACACGCCCTAATTGGCCTAGTCCACTGGTCAAAGATTTTCATACCTTCCTGCCATGTCGTAGACTGACCACCTCGACTTATCTTCCGAACACCAACTGCCTCGGAGAACAGCGTACACCAAAGAAGTCTATCGTTGGACATGCGTAACACATGTCCCAAAAACCTCAACCTGTTTAGATTCAATACTTGATCCACAGAATGACCTCTGGTTCCCAACACCCTACGTCTAATCTCAGCTGTGCTGATACGGTGTTCCCACCATATTCAGGCAATCCTACGGAGATATCAGTGCTCAAACACTGACAGTCCCCGTCTACCTTCTACCCTCAACAGCCATGTTTCTAAGCCCAATAAAAAAACGGGCTTAATCGCCGCACTGTACACTCGACCCTTGACAGACAATCGGATGTCACGCCAACGCCACAGATCAAGGAGACTGGCAAAAGCCGAACGCGCCTTCTGTGTAAGCGATGACACTTCATTCGATATCTGTTCACCGTATGAAGTGTGACTGCCCAGATAACAAAACTTCTCTACTTCAGTTAGAGCTTCCCCTGGCAACACAAGGTTTGGTGTTGAGCCGATCCAGTCCTGCAACATCATTTCACACTTTGAATGTGAAAAACGTATCCCAAACATTGCCACACTTTCGTTTAGATTATCGAACAAAGCCTGTAACTTACCTGGATCTTCACTCAGAAGAACAATATCGTCCGCGTATTCCAAATCAGACAGTTTCCACTTGAGCAAAGACCCATGCCACTATTCTCACACGACGATAGGACTATCCCGAGAAGTAATTCGATTATGAAATTGAAGAAGAACGCGAAAGAGGACAACCCTGAAGAACACAACTTTCCGTGGTGAACTCGGGGGAAAGCTCGCAAAAAGCAAGAACTCGGCTTCGGTTGTTCGCAGACAAGCATTAGAAAAGAGAAATTTCTCTGATACATCCTTCAGTGAGAGGTAGCGACAGAGAACCGTGCGGCCGACTCAATCGAACGCCCCTTTCAGATCAAGGGAGACAGATTATGGGCCTATGGTAGATGTGTCTGGGCTCTAAGATTTGTCCGGGAGTAAAGATATGGTCAACACAACCCCGACCGACTTGGTCGACAATCCTGTGTGGCATTAAAAGAGATATACCAGAATTTCTTGATCTGCTGTCAGCGCTCACCTGGGTCGCGCGCATCCGGCTGCCTCGATAATAGTGTTGACAGCTCCGCTAAAAAGCGGATTGCCGGTTATCGTCTACAAGCAACTGAGCGGGACGGGTGGCATTTACGTTGGTGTGACCACGGACAAGACGTGAAAGGATGCGAGCACATACCAAGGCGCCATCTGAAACCACAGGCGTAGACCAAAATGAACGACAATCTTCAACTGATCCACGCT
The DNA here is from genome assembly GCA_948099385.1 of Fasciola hepatica. Taxonomy (NCBI): domain Eukaryota; kingdom Metazoa; phylum Platyhelminthes; class Trematoda; order Plagiorchiida; family Fasciolidae; genus Fasciola; species Fasciola hepatica. Next base: position 8,158,064 of record CANUEZ040000083.1, read on the forward strand.
AGCGCTGACCAATCATAATATGATCAATCTGAGTTCACCGTCGTGTAGACGTGGGAGGACGCTATGTCAGTTTATGCCGATTCTTATGGCAGAGGTTCACACTCGCTAGAAACAACCTGTGGTCAGAGCACAGCTGGATAAGACGATCACCGTTGTCAGTACGATCGACTGGGATAGCAAATGGGCCTCCGATGTGCATTTCGGAATCTTTCAAATGGCCAACTTGGGCGTTGAAATCCCTAGCAATGACCACCACATCCGCTGAACGAAAGCTTTGAAGCAGCTCAGACAAATCCTGGTAGAATTCACCCTTCGTCTCAAAGGGACTGCAGTCAGTCGGTGCATACACAGACACGACCAACAAGCATCGACGCTTCAGTCTATTGCTACTGACATGTACAGAACCGTCCAACCAAGCTGCACACAAACGACTACTGACTGAAATCCAGCCTGGCACTGCATCTTCAGCTCTCATGCTCAAAGCAATCCCAACGCCAGTCTAACCACGAGTACTAGAAATCGGATCACTCGACATACGAAGAGTAAAGCAAGAGACTGAGGTTGTATCTGGAGTGCTTACCGTGACCACATAAGTCGGAGACACCGCATACATCTGCTTTGAAAGTGTCGAGTTCTAGCGAAAGCAGCCTGTTGCCCTATGAGATATAGTGTGCGGACGTTGAAGGTAGCCAAATGAAGTGAACATTTAGGCTTAAGGTGTGTATTCGAATAATACCCAACTCCTAAACTACTGCTTTCTTCAGAGCTGCAGTTATCCGTGGTGTTTTGTATCGATCTTAAATCAAGGGGGAAATTGGTTAGTCCCTTTACGGCAAACATGCTGGAGGTTTCTGAGCAAATCTTAATTCGCGACTGCCACACTGCAGAAGGGGTTTTCCTTTGGGAACCCTAACCGGAGCCTTTGACTCTAAAGTCATCCACTAGGCAGTGGGGTGTTAACCCATCACGGTAATGTGACCGAAGCACCCGTGAAGAAACTTCTTCTGGTCTGTCACGTGAGACCTGATTGTTGCAAGCATTCTGTTTCGTCTTCGCTGGTGCTTCCTTATCGATCTGCTTTTCGGATTCAATCCTTAGCCCCATGCACCCAATGCAGCTAACGGAACATGAACGGAGCAGCATCCTTTGGGCCAGGGGCTGCCAAGCTTAGGCAGGCGATAGCTGCCCGATGAAGTGCGATCACTTCTCTCACCGTCGAGAGAAACCCCAGGTACTCCACTCCCACGTTCATCTAGTGGAGGTTTTTAGACTGGTAAACTGTTTCACTCCGTGTTTATTCGCTGGAGTGTCCTCTCCAGCGGCATACTGGTTAGAACCAGATGTTTCCCATCAACTGGTTCTGAGACTGGACTTCGTCTGGCCTCTACCCATCGACCTGTCAGGCATGATTGTAGCTCCAACTTAAGGAAGCTATGCTGCATAGCTCCTTGGATCACGGAGACATGCAAGCTATCATATCAGGCCAAGGTGCAATCTCGTCGTGATCTGCAAACCTCAGAACTTGCTTCATCCCCCTCAATGGTTTGATCTCCGTTTGAGATTTGTGGTGAGAGGTAGCAGCCAGAACCATCACACTCGGTGAACATTCAGCGGTTATTCAGACTGGAATGAACTAACTTATCTTTGTAAGGAAAAAAAATAATTATTAAGTTACCAAATAGGACTCATAGTCAGGCGATCACCGATTTGATGCTTGAATTTAACGCCTAGCTTTATTTCTTGAAAAGATATTACCACCGAAGGAAGCTTGACAAATTATACCCTTCTACGGAACAAGTAGGCCAGGTGTAGGCAATATAAGAACGAAAGATCACATTCCGCAAACATCAATAAAATGAAAACTCCGTTTCATGAATATTAGCGCCTCAAAGTGAATTCAAAATTTTTTAGGTGAAACTTTAAGCTATTATGAATCCAAAGCAAACACAGTTCCTCAATAAGCACCATTATTGGTGCAAACAAACAAACTGACACACCAAATCGAACTATTCGGAACAGGTAGAAAGAGCAATTTTGAAACCGGCCCTTTAATAATGGTTCAAAATATTCCTATTGGAATAGTGAACAGAAGAAGACGCTCACGGTGGCATCTGGCCCCAAGCAGCAGTTTTAGCAAATCCTTTCGTCGAACGCTGTTTGGTTACGAACAAATCTGCCGGCAGCTCCTCGAGCGATTTCCCCTTGGTAGCCCACAAACGTCGTGCGCGTTCTTCCAATGTCCCGCCGCATTTCAAACCCAGAGCGAGTAAAGCAGATTTTAAACGATCAAGACCAAGTGACGCCAATTCTTCCCAGGCTGTGAATGCGGTCAGATCCAAATGAGCACCACCATGGGTGAGAGCTGAGGCCGCCTCACGTCCCCAGCCGGTAAATATGCCTTGAGACCATTGAGCGTCGAACTTTTCCAGTGCTTCTTTTGTCTCCTGATGATTAGTGGAATAAGAGAACGATATCAGTTCTAAAGGAGAATCGGTGAGTTCAGAAGGTTCAAAGGCGACGAAATCCCAATCTAAGTAAACCTAATTTAGAAGAGTAAAGCTAGATCTTTCATGCACACTGCTAATGTCTCGCAAGAACGATTAGGGCTGAGCGCGGACGTTAACTACAACCGCATCATGAATTAACCCCAAGTTTGCCAGATACTGCTCAGCAATTGAGGAGGGGTTGAAAGGTGAGTTGGAGAAAGCTGCGGTCCAGTTTGGAACATTTTCTTTCAAACCGGTATAGGGAACCACGAAAAACAGGTACACGAAATATGATTGTTTCAGATATACCGCCTAAAATTTTGAGCGGGAAAGCAGTTTATCTAACCTGCTTCTATCACAAATTTGATAAGGTGAACGTACGCTGAAAAGTGGATACCTATCGCATGTGCCAAAGTTCCGTCTGACTTTTGTCAACCACAGTCATTTGTGTTCACGTGACATCCGTCTGTCCATCAACAGCCGAAATTACGTCACGGCAACCAATACAGTTCTACTAAAGAGTTTGCGAATTCGCTCGCTACGGTTTCAAGACAGAAAAGGCGGCTGATGCACTACTTGAAGTGGTGGAAATACCAGACCAGTAGCGCTGAAATTAAGTGTGATGCTGGCACCGGAGGTCAGTCGTTAGGTCAAACACTCAACTCACAATGACGGAAGAAAAAGTGAAAATACTCACTATTTCCAAGTCCACTAACGGGCGCGCACGAGATGTAAAATCTTCCAGATAGCCGAGTAAATCTTCTAAGTAGCTGAGGGAAATAACACACCATTATTAAACTCGAAAAATGTAAGCTGAAGACTTACGCTTTATATGCGATTCCTTTTTTGTCACGTGAAATGTCATACAGACGATCAAAGAACGAGATATATGTTAAGTAGTCGATTCGCTAAAAAAGTAAACCACATTTAGTACAACCAACTCAAGACTTGCGGGCATTCCCTTCACGTTGAGATACTTCTTATATACATCGTGAAGGTCTAGAAAGCGACCGTAACCCTCTTCATCGGTGAATTCGATTAGTGTGGCTCCGGCTTCTTCCGGCTTCTCGCGCATTTCTTTATATTTCTCAAAATCTGCTGCCATGGGTACAGAAACCTAGGACAAAGAAAATTATGATGACAGAACAAGCCGGTCATCAGATTACCTCATCCGGATACTTGGTGTAGAAATCCTTGATATTTTTTAAGCGACCGTAGAACTCGTTGAATTCGTTGGGACCGGAAAGAGCTTGAATGTCTACCTTTCTTAGACTTTGGGGAGAGAAGTGAAACATTTAAAGCTATGCGATTGGGTGCAGCTGAGTACACTGGTTTTAAACATTCATCCACTTTCTGCACACGCCCGATCGCTCTTACACTATCATAACCGATGAGTGGACAATGCAAACCAAAATAAAAGGTCGTAAAACCAAAACAGGCCAAAATCAACGGCTGTGTGACTGAAAACATATGAATCACAGCCTTTCACTGACCGCGGCTGCCGTTCTAAATTCTCGTACCTTGTTGCACAAGAAATGAAAAAGTAATATAAAAGACTATTGATACGATGTGCTCCAATCAATCGTTCGAGGATTCTCGCATGAGTATTTTGATAACTGTAGGTGAGAAGGGTACTCAAGTTGTTTTCAACAGGGTAGAAAGGCACAAACACTCTTGTCAAACTGATACCGGAGATTATCCTACATGTTCGATCCGGACGAAACTACCACCGGTAACAACCAAGAGCAAGGAGATAACACCGTAGAATGGATTATCTTAAGCTAGAATTAATCCAGTCCGTTCCGCAGACCGTGTTTGAAAGAAAATACGGGACAAGGAATTCCACTTGCAAACAAACGAAGGCAACATAAGATTATATATATATGTGCTTGTAAAGTTACCGGAACTAGCAAAGAAGACTGCTTACCCGTCTCTGTCTTCGTACATATCTCTTAACTCCCGAGTCAAATCAAGGTATCGCTGAAGAGATAAATAATTAGATTAGTTCACTTACATCATACATAATACGTAAACGGAGCTCCGAGTTTAGTTTTTCCTTGTGCTGAAACGGTCTAACAGTCTAATAATGAGTTGAACATACCGTGGTTCCTTGAAACATCATTTCTTTCGTCAACTCATTGATGAGCCTTTCGCGTTCTTCATGATACCGACGTTGCTGCTCCAGAACAGTTTCCATGCTTGTAAATTCAAGGAAGCTGAAATGCAGAAATTTAGCATTTATTGTAAGATAATGCAGGTGAAAGGGCGACCGGATTTATTTGAACATCATCTATACACGCCCCACTACGAAAGGGGACGCTGTCAGACGAATTCTCTGGACAAATTAAATGTGGCTCACATCTTGAGAAAGATTGCTACCCAGGGACGATCATGGAGATCTGAGTGGTTCGAAAAACTACCGACAGTTTACACCAAAAATTCCACCGCATGCGTGCCATCGGAAATGATCAACCCGTAACCTTAGAGACGTACTGCACCCATATGGACAACCAACAATCATGACTTAGGGTGGGAACCACATAAATCAGGTGTGGCAACGAGCAGGGCGACAGTGGATTACTGCCCACCACCAGTAATGGAGTTTAAGAAAACTAACGGTGATAAGGAAAAGTGAACGGATTCCCAAAGAATGGTGATTGTACCGATTCACAAGAAAGCTGACAGTTTTCCTATGAAAACCCCAAGAGGATAAGCACGATAAGTATCGCACCGAAACTGCTGACTGGTATCATCGTCCACCCAGCGCCTATGTGCGGTTTACGAGAAAATAAACTGGCCTCATATCTTGTCAAGGTTGTGCCAACCGCATATTTACTACACCACAGATTTTAGAGCAATAATGCACATTCCGTCGACCCACAGTCTGCTCCGCCAACCTGAAACCGGACTTGGACTTAGTCGACCACAGAATCACCAGCGCAATCGTCCTATGGGAGAATCCGAAGGCAAGTTCGTGAATATGGCATTCGTGCACCCGATCGCATCGTGATAGTAATAAGTAGCAATGTTCGGCATATATTTTGTGCGTTCAACGTGTGAAATGCTGCTGCAGGACCACGTCGACTCTACAAGCCTCGTATTACCAGAGAAAGCCTCAGTCGGAGTAAATGAGCATTGTCGTCTGGGCGATTGCGTGATCGGATATCTGATGAAATTTCATTGCTTTTACCAATCTCAGCTTTTGGCACCGACATACGATACGTCTATCTATCAAGGTCCAGTGTACACTGCAGCAGTTGGGTCTGTCCTTTTAAACAGTATAGAAACACGATCACTACGAGTAAAAGGTACACGAAAGCTATCAATGTTGAAGCATCGATATATTTGCAGCACTGTTCAAATGTTGTGGAAACACTGTGTGGACAACGCTGCGGTTATGCACACTGCTGGGAACCAGAGGTCAGGACATGTGTTATACATTCTCGCATGCCATGTTAATTCACTCTCACTCTGTGCTTTCCTTCTATACCTTGTACTTATGACGTATGTTTTAATTTTAATTTATTTACGGTTTTTACTACTAGAGTAAGGTATTACATCTGGAATCGGAGTTGCAAACTTCTTTGCATTTGTTACGGTCTGCAGACGTTACAATTTACTGTACTAGTAAAAAATGAACCGTTATCTATACCCGGGAAAGTCGGCACTGAAACCAACGCTCTTGACGCATCCAAAGAGTGGACGTGTTGGATCCAAACCTTCAGCTAACCTTTAAAACCACTGCAACCTGAAGAAGCCGACAAACTTGATACGCACATTAATTTTCTGTTTCCAAGTGCACACAAACATACTTCCGAAATTCAGACTTTTGACACCACCTTTCCAACCTCCCAATCCGTACGATCCTACAAAAGAACGGTCTATGGTGTGACTAGATCACCTGAAGCTATTCAGAAGCAATCACAATCCTACACAGCTGAAAACTCCTCCTGTTGTTCTGCTGCCCCGATGAGCTCTTCCCCAATGATACAGCTAAACAATCCCTCGATCGAGACCGAGCCAACTGCATCTGCTATACTTACTTCGCTTTCACTTTTATGCGGCTAGCTCCTGCGAGAGGATGAGCCAGCTTCATGCATGTCCCGGATGATACCAGCCCATGAGCGGCGATCGGATGCAAGACCTGAACACAGAGAAATCCAGTTCTGCTTCCAGTTGCGAGCGCCGTAGACGGCCCGGAGTCCTAATCCATCAACGTCCGATTCGATGGTACTGACCCATGTTTTCAGCTGTCCTCCGAGGCGAAAGCGCCATCCTAGACATAGAACAGGAGCGAGGCGCTGTTTTGAGATCTCTGGGTCCGGACGTCGTAGGAGATGTCCAGACCACTGCAATCGTCAGCGTTGGAGGAACCCAGACAGCTTTTCGATGTCAAAACACCGTTGTCTTATTGTGTTATTTGAAAGCTTTCCATGCCGCGCCACTTTCATTATCCATCGCACACACCAATGGTCAAACACTTCCAGCTTTCTGATGTTCTCGACGCATAGTGGCCACGTCTCGCAGCCGTAGGTCAGTATTGGGCGGATAGCGACCCGGAAGACGCGGATTTTGGTCCGGAGGCTGATTTTGTTTCGCTCTGTGTACATTACGAAGCTGCAGAAACGCACACCAGGTCTTGTCGATGCGCAACTTGACTTCATCTTTGGCTCGGCCATTTGGGAGAATCGTAGAAGCCAAATATTTGAACTCAGGGACGTGTTTAATTTGTTCGCCGTCCAAGCATATCGGGAGAACGGACTGTATAATGCATGTGGAAAGGATCTTGGTCTACGACGTGTTGATCTCTAGTCCCATGGATTTCGCAAATGATTCTACGCGACTGAGAACCGGCTGTAAGGTAGTTGGGCTATCACTAAGGATGATGAGGTCGCCTTTGAATTCGAGATCGGCGAGGAAAGCGTCGGTATCTAGCTGAATACCGGGGTAATCAGTGAGCGCCTGATGCATCATCCAATTGATGGTGTAGTTGAACAGCACTCGCGACAAGGGACAACCTTGTCTAACACCGGAGTTAAAGGAGAATTCGCTGGACTCCTATCCACAAATGCGTATTCTCGAGCGGGTATTTGCGAAGTACGACCTCATGAGACTGAGAAGCTTCTGGGGCTTTCCATCCGCTTGAAGTGTAGTTCATAACGACTCTCTGTCAACTTATCCAAAGGAAGCCCAAAAATCAATAAAACAAGCCGCAGTCGTATATTGAAACTTGTGCCGATGTTCTAATACTCGGCGGAGGGTGAATATTTGGTCCACGCACCCTCTGTCACGGCGGAAGCCTCCCTGATTTAAGCGTGTGTGCCTATCCAGCACCGCCGAGAAGCGGTTCAACAAAGGCGCGGGGAATATCTTGGCGGCCACGTCGATTAAACTCATGTCACGGTAGTTTGCGCACACGGTCTTGTCGCCTTTCTTTGGAAGATGAAGTAGAACTAGGGTCCCCCAGTCCGCTGGGAATTGTTCTTTTTCCCAAAGTGAACAAAACAGAGTGAGCAGTGGCTCGAGTAATATCGAGAGACATGACTTATATACCTCCGGTGTGATGCCATCTTCTCCAGGGGAATTCCGGTTCTTCAGTTTGTGTATAACGTCGGTGATTTCATCTCGGCTTGGTGGGTTGTTATTAACGTCATAGCCCTTGCTCGGGGTTGCTGGGGTTCGGTACACAGAGCTTGCCGCGGGACAGTTCAGTAGAGGAACAAAGTATTCGGTCCATCGCTGCATTTTTTGGCCTGTTCAGGAATGAGAAGCCCGGAAGCATCGCGAAGGAGGGGTTCCGTCGACTGTCGCTTACCGGGTGCAGTGCGGATTAGACGGAAGAGCTTTGAGAAGTCCCCGCAGTTGGCCGCAGTCTCGATGGTTTCTGTGATTTCGGTCCAGTAGTTATTGCGGTCACTTCTGGTCAAACGGGTGGCTTTTCGTCGGATATCACGGAAGCCTGCTATACACAACGATAACCTTTGATTCTGTGGTTATTCTAGACAGTCTCGCGCGAAAAGCCTGACAAAGAGACTATTTGCAGCGTCTGTAGGAAAACAGGTCATTTCAAGAGCGTGTGTAGACTGAAGATGATTAACTCTTCCATCACTTCTGCTGTCAGTGCACTACTGCTCTGTTTAGACGGCTGCCGCACTCCCTTGTCTGTCTCATGCTATTGCTCGGGTTTTCGTGAACAAAGTCAAATTGCAAGCAGTCACAGACGTTGATATTTATATATATATATATATATATATATATATATATATATATATATATATATATGAGAACAAGCATGGTGCTAATGCAACACCAACAGGAAAAAATTACAAAATTTAGGGGTTGGTCAAGAGATTACATAAAGATTACAACCAGTAAAAGCAAATTTTTTTGTTTCCACCGTGCAGGTTCTTTAATTTTCTTCCAATGTTCTCCAATCGTCTATGGGGACAGGAAGTCGACAGACAGGCCATACAGCGTTCGTACCACTGGATTTGGTTCCGAGCCATATCTCTCAGCGTTTCTAACCAACGGAAATCCTTATCTCTTGGGCCTCAATTAGGAAGGTGGGAAGCACTAACCGAAGTCAAAGCCGAAGCTAACTTTTTCATGCCACTGCACCAAGTCATAGGCTGACCGCCGCACCGTTTGTTCAAGCCCTGTCGAACACGTGCAAAAAGAGCACAAAAGGGCAGACGATGGGCAGGTGTACGCAAAACGTGTTCAAACTATTGGAGGCGGTGTAGAGCAATTATCTCCGTCAGAGGACAACTATCAACACCGAACACACCACGACGAATCTCGTCATTGTCCACCCGATGTTCCCACTAGACATGAGCAATGCTTTGGAGACACCAGTGGTCGAATACAGCAAGTCGCCGAGCATCCTGAATGCGGAGGAGCCAGGTCTCACAACCGTAAGGAAGAACACCAGGAACTGTGGCACTGCACACCCTTCCCTTGAGAGGAAGCATGTCATTACGGCCCCACATATTTTCTTCGATTACATGCTTGTACATGAGTGCAGTGGAGGGAGTATATACCCCATAACTGCATAATTAGGGATAATCGGCAACCAGACCCTGAGACTTGGAGTGAAGGACCACATAAAATCTCAGTAGGTCAGGTGAGATAATGATCCGGACGATAGTGGAATGCTGTCTACCACCAAGTTCGCGAAAGCCGGTCTGGTTCCCGCCATTCGTGATGTGATCTCCTCAACACCGCCACCAGCTGTGATCAACCTCCCAAGGGACTTAAAGCTACTGGCTACCTTTAACCAATCATCACAAAGAGTGCAGGCACGGGATTCTGTCAGTCTGGAAGATGTACCTTGTATTTTGAAGTCGATGAGCACACACCATATAAGAACATCTTAGTCGCCAAGCGGTCCAATACGTGTTGGATTGCCTGTGCACTGTCACTCAGCAAAGTGATATCATTGGCATACCCCAAGTCAAACACTCAGTTCCCTGGGAGGAGTTCAACCCCATCGTTTGGAAGACCAGATAAAGCGTTCTGTAGGACATCCTCTATGGCTAAGTTTAAAAGAAACGGGGATACAGGGGAGCCTTGTCGTAGAGCACTGGAGACGCCAAAGGTTGGTGAAAGCTGGCCATAAGCCCTAACTCGATCATACAACTTCTTGAAGACCGACATATGCTTTTCAGGTAAACCATTTCCTAACAAACCGTGCCATAGTACACGCCTACCGACGGAGTCAAAGAACGCGTGAATATCTAGAAACACAATGATCGTGCGTCTCTGGAAGGCATAACAGTGCTCTAACAGTTGTCGGAGGGTGAAAATTTGACCGATGCATCCACATCCGGTACGAAGCCCAGCGTGTTCCTAACGAGTTTGCTCATCACGCGTGTTGTACAACCTGCGAAGAATGACAGACGCTAGCAGCTTAGACGCAATTGGGATTAAGCTTATACCCTCCACCCCCTATAGTTGGCACAGTCACTGCGCGAGCCCTTCTTCAAGATGGGGACAACGACCGATTCCCCACACAAAGAGGGAACTTCCTCGGATTGCTAACACAATGAAGAACAAAGCTTGGGGTTTTCTAACGAGCTCCATCCCACCATTTTTAAATGGCATTAGGGGAAGGCCATCGGAGCCCGGCGCTTTATGACGTCCTATGGCTTGGGTTTCCCGGCGGATCTCCATCTCAGAAGGTGGATCTCTCAAAAAAGACGACGGAACGTGTGCCAGCTAAACTGTCCTTCAAAGCTCTCCGTCCAACGTACAGGACGTCGCTTCAAACTGTGGACAGCCGAACGGTCAGCTTCAAATGTCGTTTTGCTCACACCTAATGGCTTCCTATCGGCGACTCGGATAAGGTGAAACAGCTTGCGGTAAATTCCCACTCGTGAAACCCGCGCACCCAATTTCAGCTTGCGATTCCGATCGCTCCAGCCCGCTACGAAAAGCCAGGAAGCAAAACCCGACTCGGCAAGACGTCAGCATTTGATTCAAATCGTCGAACGATGCTCGGCAGTTTCGTGACCAATGCTTCATCCGAAAGGCGTACGAACTGAGCAATCAGTCACCAGCTCCCACAGGTTCACGGAAGAGACGAATGAATGACACAATTGGTTATCGGCTCATCTGGACCAACGCTGTTGTCTCGCATGACACACTTGGTTGCGCAAAGACTAGAGGTGCATCCTCGAATAAAAATGCCTACTCTAAACTGGGTGACCGAGTAGTACAACAGCCCACAACATCAACAACAATGCAACTGATGGATATCTTACAACACGATCGTTAAGCTCGTCAAAAACATGCTCGCACTGATATTCCCACACCGCGCATACACACACATTCCACACCTCATCCCCTCACACACACATCTTCTTACTGTTCGGGAACTGCATTCAGCCGTACTTGTGGCAGTGTCTCTGTCGGAAATCCTGTTCTTGTTCTCTCGCGTTCTCCTTCGTCTGATATTTAAGTCTCACCCAATTCGCTCCCACCAGTGAGTACTTCTCCTCGTCCCAGGCGTCCTTTAAAACTGGCCACATTTATTGTGCAAACGCTGATGCGTATCGGATAACAAGCGTGTTTAGCTCGTACACTGAAGACCCTTGACATCGGCGTGTGTTGTATTCAAGAGACACGCATCCAAGACTTCAGCTCGGACGTTCAGTTGATGTCCCCATCCAATCCTTCTGAAAAGTTTCACTTCCGATTGTCTGGGGACCCCGAGGCTGCAGATGCTGGTCTCGCTGACATACAAGTAGCTCTCCGTGAGAGGGCTGAGGCCGCGCAACTTGACTGGATCCCAGCTGACAGTCGGTTGTGCACAGTGAAACTTAGAGGTTCGTGCAAAGTAAGCAGACGCCGTCCCGATAGACGCACTTTGTTTGTCGTCTTGGCTTATGCCCTTACAGATTGCAGCCTAGATGCAATCAAACATGTCTTCTACCAAACGTTGTACGACCTCCGGCATAAAGTAGAACGGAGTGATGTTGTGGTTTTAGGTGGAAACATGAATGCTAGAGTCAGTCGGCTGTCTTTGAACGAGGCACATACGAAAGGCCATTTTGGTCTCGATTCCTGTCGTTCACGAAATGGGCAACAGTTGTTAGTTGTGTTCAGATCATTACCTGCTTCTCTCCAGTACGAAATTCAGACGTTCTATCGCCGGTATGCCACGTGACGCTCGCCCTCTTCGAGTCAGCAATGGACCCATATAGACCACGCCGCAATCAGCTACAAATAGAGGGGCTGCATACAAGACTGACGGTCGTACTGGAGCACTCCTCTTCACTCCAACCACATGTTAGTCTGCACTAAGCTGTCCATGTGCTTCGGTGGGTGTGCCAAACGTACGATGCACCAACAGTTAGACTGCGATATGTTGTCTGATCCGTCTTGCCTCTCAATTTTCCGAAACGTTCTAGCTGAAGAGTTAGGATCAACGCCACCAGACAACATCAACCAGCACTGGCCGCTTATTAGGAATGTTTTATTCTGCTGGTGAGGTGAGCTGTGGCCGGACTCGTTAGGTTAACACTCTAGATTTCTACTAAGTCTCTACGCCTTCTTGGTGCACGCCAGTCGATCTTCGACAGTAGTGAGCATAATGCATTACGGCTTACAATGAGACGTGCACCCAACGCAAATCTGCTTAGAGATCGCGAACTTTAGTGGTCTCAGAAAGCGTCAGATATGGGACATGCTGCCCCCGTTAGGATGATGAAACAAAAAAACCTCTTTTTTAGACAAACCATTATTCAACGCGAGCGTGTCAGGCCGAATTGAAGAATCAATAGTCAATAAATCATCGGACCACTCATGACATAACCCTTTTTGCTGATCGAGCATTCATCTACAGTCCGACGCAAATTGGGTCTACGGATAAATAGTCAATCCGGCAAAATATTTTTATCAACCTAATCGGTCCCACAAGGCTTGAATCTAACTGGACGCTCGAGTTCGGGAATATTCGATTTTCGCTTTATATACAGCATAGTAACTTCTGTTAAAGACACATTCTTGCCGAGTCGGGTTTTGCCTCCTAACTTTCCGTAGCGGGCTGGAGCGATTGGAATCGCAAGCTGAAATTAAATGTAAGTATCCGATTCTTAACGTATCAAAACACTGCAACTCGCAGGTCGTGTCAGCTGGGCAAAATCCAACTGATGCTATCCAGGACGCTTTTATAAGCGATACGCAACCGAACATTGTCCGACAGCGGCCTCCGGAAAATAAATCGCTGGACTTACAAAGTGCTTTGGAATTATACCGACCGCTCGATTGACCTGGCAACAAACTAACTTCTCCCAGACACCACCAATATCGTATACGGATTCAGCGTAAGCACCGACCGAATTAACTGGAAACAGTTACCCATCTGATCACAAGGTAGTAACTTACACACTGAAATGATGTCAGCGGCAGTTAGAATCAAATGTTATTTCTTTGGGAACGACAGACACCTTCATTCCAAATGTCCTGCTAATGATGCAGTTTGTAGTGACCGTGGAAAAAAGGGACACTAAACGTGTCTGTTGACCGCCTCCAAGAGGACGAAAAGCCTCTGCTACAACACCTGGACCCTAAACAACAGTCACCACCTCCTCTTCGCATTACCTTTCAAACGCGTTAACAGTGATTACTGTGATCCAGATCTCTATGGAAGCTCTGATGGATACGGGGAGTTCTGACAGTGACATCTCCGAATCCTTGGAACATCGTCACAGTTTAAGGTCGTGTAATCATTTAACGTCATCTCAATGGCTTCCACAGGACTAATAAGTCAAACAAAAAGTCACTGCCTTGTCAGCATAACTCTCAAGAATAACACGCATGACAAATACAAATTCTATATGCTCCCTCATCTGTGTGCGGATGCATTATCTGGACATGGTTTTCTCAAACTTTACAAAGCAGATACGATTTCATTCAGTGATACAAAACCAGCCCTCTTACCTTGTGACAGCTTCGTGTACTTAACCCGCTTCTTTTTTAGGGAACTTGCTAGGAGATTACAACCGTTTTGCAACTGAATCACAGCTTCACATTCCTGAAGATAAGAAACTTAATGGATCGGATAATCAGTTACTTCAGAAGAATGACATCATTGAGACGTCAACTTCACTCTGGAGCGCCAAAGTCCTTGTAACGACAAACGAGACACAAAAGACGCATGGTGGTTGAAAACATTCAGACTATTATTCGATATGTTATTGGACGTCTATCCACTACCCAGAATCGATGACGTCCTCTGAAATACTACCACCACCGCACCGCAATAAACAGTAGGGCAAACCCCACTGCCACTGCCTTGCTCAACATACTGCATGTTGAATTAGAAAGTATGAATATACAAGATGGAGAGGGACTGGACCTAAACGGGTGGGGAAAAAAACATCGCTCTAACAGCCAACACACACACACACACCGAATACGCGGTTCAACTGCACAAAGACAAATTGGTCAATCATTCTGATTCGACAGAAAGTGATACCACGATCGCCACTGTTCACGGTTTGCTGCCATATCCTTCAGTGTTTCCAGCCAACTGGATGACGGATCTTTTGGACCCCAACCACGAAGACTTGAAGCACCCACTTTTCTTAAGTTCGCTGTACATCTTCTCATTCCTCGCTGCCACGTCATCTGTTGACCTCCACGTGGTTTCTCGCACTCCCTAAGAGGAACAGAGAATAGGGCACGGTATGGTAGACGTGTGTTTGACATACGTAACACGTGTCCCAGCCAACTAAGCCTATTAAGATGGATACCCTGTGACAGAACGTTCTCCGAATTAGTACCCAAAACTCACTTTCTGACCTCAGCATTGCTCACTCGTCTATTCCACCCAATCTTAGCGATACTACGCAAACATCTATGATAGAAAACCTCAAGACGACGAATATCTTCTGCACGCACACCGCAAGTCTCGCAACCATACAACAGAACTAAACGCACCGGGTACAGTCGATCTTTCAACTTCAGTGAAACACCAGGTCGGCGCCGCAAGTGCCTCAATCCAGCGTGCTCACAGCTACTACCATGATCCCATACACCGTCACGCTGCTGCCGAGGAAAGTGAAGCGATCGATAATTGCTAACACCTCCCCATCGAGCATCGAGCTTAGGATCGTTGACGTCCAGTCCCCAATATCACATTACACTTTGAAGGCACAAAGTGCACGCCGAATTGAGCTACAGCTCTTGCGAGTCTACCTAGTGCATGGTGCGAATGTTGCGTGCATTACAACAGACAAACAAGGCCGTCAGTGTATTCTAGGTCACAGCTTTTCACTACTTCTTAGTTCGATGCCCATATCCTAAAGATTTTGCAAGACATTCTCCATTATCTCGTACATGATAAAGTTAAACGGGAATGGTGAAATGGGACATCCGAGTCGAACACAGTGATCGTTTCCAATGGACTGGATAGTTCGCCTAAAACCCTTATACGGCCAGAAGTATGAGGGCACAGTGGTCTCAGCAAATTCATGAGCTTCTGTGACATACCTCTTCGGTGAAAAGCACTGAGTAGCGCTGTTTCGTCAACCGAATCGAAGACACCGTTCAAGTCGAGAAAAACTTACTGTTGGTTGACAGCATGTCAGGCGCGTTTCAAGCAATTAACGAAGAGTGAAAATGTTGTCGATGCATTCTCGACCTGGGTGGAGTCCGGCCTGCTTTTCGTGGGCGTTCCTCCCGCGCATAAAAACGGAATACGCTCTTCGTATCAAATGTCACGGATCAAGATGGTAAGTGGTTTTACCAGGACATCTCCACCTAGATTGAAAAGAGCTGAGCGAAGTTCGTCAGGAGTGACCACTTTTCCACACTTTAGTGATAAAATTCATGACCTCATTTCCATCTGCGATGGGCGCTCAAGTGATACTCCCCAAAGCATCACACTTGTTGACACAGGAGTAACTACATTAGCGTGAGGCCAACTAAACTGTTCCTTGAAGAGTTCGGCCCAACGGTCCTACTTTTGCCGTCTGCCACGGATAGGCTCTCCATTTCCATCGCATATCGTCTTACTGAAAGGGGTTCACCGCCTTCCGATATCGCGAATACGTGTGAACAGTCTTTGAATATCACGTGCAGAAGCTGCTACTTCCAGTTCTTCGACTACTTTGATTCACCAATTTTCGCGACTATTCTTAGGGATTCGTGCCATCTGCGTTTGTAGATATCTTCTTATTTTGTTCAACTCTATACAGTTCGAGAGCTGTTCTTTTTGCTCCATTAGACTCAACGACTCTTCAGAAATACAGCGTCTTTGATTAACATCGGATTAACGACCGCAAGTGAGACCTGCTGAGATGTGCATAGCCCACTAGATACGGCCCCAGTGGTTATCCACATTACGGAACGCCGTAGCCCGTCACGACGAGATTGGACCTTGACGTGGTGTGATGGTTTGTGCGCCTCTGTGATCCAAAGAGCTATATAGGATAGCTTCTTCAAGCCGGAGATGCAATGATGCCTGACAGGTCAATGGGTAGAGGACTGACAAAGCAGTTGCAAAATCTTCAGCATATAGGCGTCAAACTAGGGAATAGTGGAAAGCTATGTGACCTAGATCACACGGACGATGTTGTCTGTTTGTTCGAATCCACGGAACATGCTCAATGTACACTAGATAGACTCGTAAAAGCTATAGCTCCGTTCGGCATGCGCCTTGCACCCTCAAAGTGTAAAGTGATGTTACAAGATTGGACGTCAACGTTTCAGAGCTTGGTGTTCGATGGAGAGGTGCTGTCAGTTGTCGACCACTTCACCCACCTCGGCAGCAGCGTGACGACGAATGGGAGCACTGTAGTAGAGGTGAGCACGCGTATATCCAAGGCTCGAGAGGCGTACGCTGGACCGAAGCACTTGCGGCGGCGGCCTGATATTTCACTGAAGTTGAAAGTTCGTGTATACTGTGCCGCAGTGCGTTCAGTTCTGTTCTATGGTTGCGAGACTTTCGGTGTGCGTGCAGAAGATATTCGTCGTCTTGAGGTTTTCTATCATAGATGTTTGCGTAGTATCGCTAAGATTGGGTGGAATAGACGAGTGAGCAATGCTGAGGTCAGAAAGTGAGTTTTGGGTACTAATTCGGAGAACGTTCTGTCACAGGGTATCCATCTTAATAGGCTTAGTTGGCTGGGACACGTGTTACGTATGTCAAACACACGTCTACCATACCGTGCCCTATTCTCTGTTCCTCTTAGGGAGTGCGAGAAACCACGTGGAGGTCAACAGATGACGTGGCAGCGAGGAATGAGAAGATGTACAGCGAACTTAAGAAAAGTGGGTGCTTCAAGTCTTCGTGGTTGGGGTCCAAAAGATCCGTCATCCAGTTGGCTGGAAACACTGAAGGATATGGCAGCAAACCGTGAACAGTGGCGATCGTGGTATCACTTTCTGTCGAATCAGAATGACTGATCAATGTGCGTTTGTACAATTAGACTGTGTATTCCGTGTGTTAGCTGTTAGGGCGTTGTTTCCTTTTCCCACCCGTTTAGGTCCAGTCCCTCTCCATCTTGTATATTCATACTTTCTAATTCGACATGCAACATGATGAGAAAGGCAGTAATCAATGGGGCTTGCCATACTGTTTAACGCTGTACGATGATGATGATGATGATGAACGCCGTAATTCCAAGTCCATGAGATAATTCCTGTTCTGGATCAGACAAACGTCTTACAAACGACCGAATTTGCGTCGATGACCACGGAGCCGGAGCGAAAGTCGCATAAAAATTGATGCATTTTCTGACTCTACGTATGTGGACCAGCAGTACCTTCTGTTCTGGACAGGAACGCGCTACCGGTAGCTTCTTGCAATATGATCAATTTGACTGAGAGTATCTGTAGGGTCGAAGCGCCATGTCGGTAGGTTACGCAATCTGTGGTGAAAATTCGTGTCAGACATGAACAACCAATTGTCTGCACAAAACTGCAGAAGCCCACCGACATTATCTGGAAGCTGAGCGAATAAGGTCCGACGCCCATTTAGACAAGCTTTTCATGCACTAATTTTGCCAACTTGTGCATTAAAACCACCAGCTGGCACTACAGTATCAGATTATTCGTTCTTGCTAACAGGTGGTGAGTTCATCACAGAACTAATTCTTCTGTCACAGCTGAAGTCTGTTGGAGCGTGTGCCGAGATTACGAAAAAATTTCGTTTAACACAATTATCCTTTCGAACACCGACTGACCCCTGTATTCTCACAGCACATAAACGACTTTTTACAGGAATCCAGTCTAGAAGGGCAGTCTCAGCCTTGTCTGCCCAAAAATATCGCCATACCATGTTGACCTACAGCTTCAGCTGCTTCGTCTCCTGAGGTGCGCAGAAAATACCTCGATGAGATACCAGGAGCAGTTAGTTGAATTACACTGCTCGAATCCTGGATACGCGTTTCACTTAAGTAGCAGACATCAATCTTCAGAGAATCTAATGTGAGGGCTAGGCACGCCTGCTGACCGACCTGCATGAGTGTACGCACGTTGAAGGAACCGAGGTTCAGAGGCTGACGAGAATTAAGAAAATGTGAGTAGTAGGTGATTATTAGCGACATTATTTGACATTGAACTGTTGCGAGTATCGGGCATGTTATAAGTGGGAGCATTGTGGGTGAATAAAGGAGGCAAAAAGATGCGGTTGGGGATAGAAGACAAAGGTCGAATAAAAGAAAGGGAACTCTGAGCAATAGCTCACTTATTACTACCCACCCCGCTCGATAAAATGGACAACGCGGTCCTGATTATCCTGCTCGACGACCGATGCAATATGGAATTCTTTGTATTCGTGCACCTCATGAAAGATGTTGGACGGGTACTGTTAGGGAGTCCAGCCACAAAGCAGGAGAACGACTAAGGTTCTCAACCAAAGCCTTCGATTCCCTACAAGAACTCGCCCGCAAGACAGCTGGGTGGCTAAGTGGAAGCCCATTTGCTTGGATCAATTATTCTTCCACTGATTTTACCGACTGAGTTGCCAGCTCAAATCGACCCCCAACCTGGAGGACCAGGCAACTGCTTTGTCAGTCCTCTACCCATTGACCTGTCAGGCATCATTGCATCTCCGGCTTGAAGAAGCTATCCTATATAGCTCTTTGGGTCACAGAGGCGCGTAAACCATCACACCACGTCAATGTGCAGCCTCATTGCGACGGTACTCTATTTTAGTGCGCTGTACCTGCGAAGCACACATTATCAGATCTACAGAAGAGCAAGATCGGTCATATACTGCTTTTGAAGCTTATGTTAATTTACATCAATCCTTACGGATGCCGTTCGGAACGACGAACGATGTTGTTCATTTTTAGCAGGCTGTCGACAAAATCATTCGTGAGGAAAACCCAAAGGAAACCCTCGACTACATCGACAGCATAACCAAGTGCGGCGTAAACAAAGATGATCGCGATAAATATATTACTCATTTTCTTAATATGGTGAGAAAATACGGACTAACTCTGAACTGAGGAGACCATCATTGGTGCCTAATAGCTCCAGCTTATAAATTTGAAATGTTCACAAGTTCTGATGAAGCCCGACCCTTGCTCTAAAAGATATGAAATCTCAACGACGGACTATTGATTGCTTTTCACACTACAGTTGTATTTCGAATAAAGCCTAAATTGCAGGCCTGTTTTTGTCAATCTTAAACAATCGGATTTCGTAATCACATTGTCGGGAATTCGTACAAAAAGCAAGTTGCAAAACGTTTCGATCATAACAAGCCAGATCAGACAAGGCTTACCCCCCCCCCTTTCGTAAACCTAGCAATTATCTGCAGTTCGACGCAAATCCGGTCCATGATCAGTAAGTAATTTGGTCAACCGTTTTACCAACCCAATCGGCTCGACAGGGGGTGAACCGGACTGGAAGTCCGAAATCGGGATTGTTCCATTTTCGCCTTAAATACTAGATTACACAAATACAGCAGATGATAATATCATGACACCATGCAACTTCTTTGTCGCTTGGCATCCTGTGTTACCGTCTTTTGAATTGTCACTGCGGGTTGAAGTGATAGGAGTAGCGACCGAAGGTCCAGCGCGCAGGTCGTCCGTAGAGAACATAGAATAGAACGCGAGGTGCATGAAAAACATACGTACAGGTTACATACGATGCATACAATAAACGAGGGGCCAAAGGGGTGCAGCGATAATGAAGCGCCTAAATTAGAATGGCATGAATCATAGTTCCCTAGGTCAGATTAGGTCACAGGATTTGTGTTCTCGGTGAGTGAAGTAGTTCAGTTTCTTGCAACAAAACGTACTTATGCAACATGCAGATAATTCATTTTTGAATAGTGTGTCATAGACTCTAAACATGTCCACATATCAATTTCGATGTTTTAAGGACTACTATTTTCATGAACATTAACTTTTTTTGTTCTCTTTATTTCAGCTGGATGTCCAGTTAACCGGTCAATTAAAGCCAATAAAAAGGCCTCGTCTTTTGCTTTCATCTGCTGATTCACGGTTGAATAACGACAGTGTTCATGGAGCCTCCGGTTTGAGAATTTCTAATCTGCCTTTCTCTAAGCCCGTAAAGCGTCGGGATAAAGCACTTCAGTATGATTACTTAAACGGCTGGTTGCACACAAAATGCTCCACTGTGGATTTGCGATTATACTTCGCGTTGTTCAAATGACATCCGTACAAGTATCGTACACATGTGCTCCAGTTGAGAACACCGTGTTTTGCCTAAGGATACAATCGTTACAACGTCCAGTGATGCTGTGTGCTAGGCCTACGGATACAATATGCGTTTTACCGAAGGATGAAATTGCTGACATCCAAAGATCAAAACGATTTGTGCCACAATCAAGGATATCTTGTGGCTTGGTGCGACTCCCATGACCATTGTCCACTACCGCGGTCCTTGCATTAGCAGAAGTGACAATTTCAACTGTACCATAACATGCGGAAGTTGCAATCTGTCCGGGTATCGTCGGTAGTATTGATAATGTCCACTGACGAGGCGACAGTCAAAGCAACGCAAATTAACCGACTCGGGTTATCTCTGTTTCTGGAAAACCCGCAGCTGCTCCACTGCATGTGTCTTCGTGATTTCCACTTATTACTTTGATTTTTTTTATTTTTTCCACTTGATGTTTTTATTCTTTCTGCTCTCTACTGGACGTTGCTGTAAGGTAGAAACAGAAGACAGAGCACATAAGTGTGAGGTCAGTGGTTATATAAACTGGACCGAACTGGAGTGTACAAATCAACAACCCCCCTTGAGCCAAAGGACTCGTTGATTCAGGTGCCTGTGTTAAAACAGCTTACCCCCTCCTCTCCATAGCTCAGTGTTTATTAGTAGTCAAAACCCCCGGTCATCTGCATCAATCCCACAGGAGCGCCCTGATCATGACCTACAGCAACTACGGGTCATATTTATGGAACCGTTCACGCCAAGCGGAGAGATTGTGGGGGGTCCATACACATAAGACCAGTTTTTCGTTTGGATAAGGAGCGTGAGACCGGAAAACCCCGACCTCTGAATGTTGTTTTCGGCTCCTGCGAACAGCCCGGTGGCGGTCGAGTGGCTTAGATTGTCTGATTACCCTCTCAGAAGTCGGAAGTTTGGATCCACGCCACCACCAGCCACTTCAGTGGTAGACTGTAATCCCCACTGTCGTCCGATTTGTTGTTATCCCAGAACTACTGGGACTTTGTGCGCTTATTCAGTCCAAGTCTCAGGGCCCGGTGGTCGGCTATCCCTAATAGTGTATGTTGCTTTCAAGCTGTTCGCGTTTCGTATATTATCTAACCCCCACTCCCTTTTTCCGTTTCAGCGTGCACTATGCTTTCATGTCAATAAAGCCTAGCTTATCAATCAAGACGAAACAGCCCCTTAATGGCTTGTGTTTCCATGACCCAAAGAACTATGCACAATGACTTCTCTAAGTCACAGATGCAATCATGCCTGACAGGTCGATGGGTAGAGGCCAGACGAAGTCTAATCTCCGAACCAGTTGATAAACAACATCTGATCCCAACCACTATGTCCCCGGAGAAGACACTATCGAACAACTACGGAAGGAAACAGCTTACCAGTAGGAAAACCTCCACCGGACAGACGTAGGAGTGGAGTACCTGGGGTTCCTCTCGACGCTGGGAAAAGTGATCGCACTTCATTGGGCAACTATCGCCTGCCTTTTGAGTCAAAGGCTCCGGTTAGGGTTCCCAAAGAAAAACCCCTTCTGCAGTGTGGGCAGCTGCAACGTATGATTTGCTCAGAAAACTTTACCATGTTCCCTGTAAAGGGCCTTACAATTTTTCCTCTCTTAATTTAAGATGAATACAAAACACCACGTATAACTGCAGCTCTGATGAAAGCAATAGTTTAGGAGTTGAGTATAAAACAAATACACACCTTAAGCCTAAATGTTCACTTCACTTGGCTACCTTCAACGTCCGCACACTATGTCTCATAGGGCAACAGGCTGCTCTCGCTAGAACTCGACACTTTCAAAGTAGATTTATGCTGTGTCTCCGAAACACGCACACAAGACCCGACTTATGTGATCACGGTAAGCACCCCAGATACAACTTCAGTCTCTTCCCAGCCAGCGCAACAGGGGTCAAAAAAACCCAAAAAAAAGGGTCTCTATCTTCTGATTGACCCTCTTTTTTATTACTCGCTTGTGATTCGTTGAGTTCCGGTAAGGAAAATATGGCAGTTGCGATGTCAATTTCTCCCGGCCAATGAGCTTCATGCGCGCACGCCATGCCGCAATTTGTTGCACATTTGCGTGAAGGTCTTCACGCGGATTTTGGTGGTCACGTTCCCAAGCGGATTCTTCGCGTGTCAGGTGATCCGGTTGCTATTACTCGTGGTCATACGAAGGGCGAATTCTACCACGATTAGCTTTAGCTGCTTCGAAGCTTGCATTCAACGGACGTGGTGGTCAGTGCTGGGGATTTCAGCGCCCGAGTTGGTCGTTTGGAATATTCCGAAATGCACATTGGAGGCCTATTTGCTATCTCAGTCGATCATACTAATAACGGCGACCGTCTCACTCAGCTGTGCTCTGACCACAGATTGTTTCTGGAGAGCACGAACTTCTGCCATAAGAATCGGAGTAAACTGATATAGCGTCTCCTACATCTTCATAACGCTGGACTCCGTGACCGTATTGCAATTGCTCATCGCTGGCGTGGATCAACCGAAGATTGTCTTTCATTTTTGTCTACGCCTGTAGACTCAGATCATGCCTTGGTACGCGCTCGTCATGCCCGTGGTCGCACCAACGTAAATGCTACCTCCAGACGATAACCGGAGATCTGCTTTCCACAGGGAGTTACGTTATATCACTACACACACTTGACACAGGCCTTGGCTCACTAAGGCTCAATGAAAAATTAACCGGTGTTAAGATGCCAAGTACAATGAAAGCTCATGGCTAATTAGACGCGCAACAGCAAGAACACGATACCGAATGAACAAGCTGCACGGAAAACATAGGGCACGAAGCCACGCTGTATCACAAAAAAGAACACGGTGCACAACGCAAAGCAGGCACCCGAGATACACACAATCGCGGGCTATGAGAGATACCCGCAGCCTCGAAGGATTGACGATCCAACACACCGCTCGTGCCGAGCTTCCCAGATCCGTAATGGCACAACGAGTCCCCACAAATCAGTTCAGTTCAGTTCAGTTAAGTTTGCACAGGACAGGTAATGGCCACAGCCAATCGAGCGTCCAGAATTCCTTCGATTTTAAGCACACCAGTTACGCACCCACCACTGCCGAGTGTATTTCGTCGAGCCCCCACTAAAAATGAGAGGGAAACGGAAAACCCCATTGCATATCAACTGCAAGAGACTATGCATCCTGAGCGTTCACTGAGACTGTATGCAATGAGCGAAAAATTCGATTATACCATACTCCAGAAGGACCACAGTGCTGCCCGTCACCCATCTAGTTGGCCTATTCAAGGCTCACTACGAGGAAGTATCCCGTGCCACTTGCGATCTAGGGCACCCTTGAAGGATTGGACGGTCTGCAGATCTATCATTCCACCAAGCAGACCGTTCCAACTGTTCACAACCCTGTTGCTGAAGGAGTACGATCCAGCCTCCAACCTGGCCGGGCTTTTGTCAGCTTCTTTCCATGTCCCCTTGTTCTGGGGACATGTTTATTTCAGGTTCAGTTCAGTTTCCACGGAACGAAAGAGGTCGAGACCAGACTAGCATCCAGGTAGTTGTGTTGTCGGCGAGTTTCCTTGGCTTCTGACACTGCGCGTTGAACGTTCTGCCTGAAAGACAGAATTTGCTAGGCAGTATCACCTTCACCCACCTAAGCTCATGGACAAAAACACCAGGGGCTCATTACCTCGCCCATCGTTCACACAGCTGGCTCTGGGAACACTGTATCCCAGCATGAGTCTAGGGCCTTCTCGAAATTTGATACTTTGCTGCATTCAGCAGCATCCCTTGACAGTTTATTCCGGCCGGCGTCATGCACACCACTGGGGACAACCGAAGCAAAAACTTGTCATAATCTCAGGTGTTGCTCCTGAGAAACAGACAGGAGTGAATAATAAGAGACACCTAAATGGCGTAGCAAACGCGGTGGTGCTATATACTAACGCGTGTAGTATAAGAAACAAATGGGCGGGACTCGCCAAAACCACTGAGGAGCACAAAGCGTCAGTAGTTGCCGCCACGGAAGCTTGAATTCCTGAAAAAGACCATGTGCTAGGCCTAATAAGTAACAGTTTTGCAGTCTATAGGCAGGATCGAAAGCAGGATCGCCGTAGTGGTGGAGTAGCCATCCTCATTAGGTCAGGTACAGACCACCTTGAGTCTCAGACCAAGATGTGCACTCACAATATCCAGTTATGCTCCTTTACGATCATCCTTCCAGGCAGAAGGGTTAACGTTGTCTGCGTCTACAGGGTACCAAGCACTAACCACGAAGAGGACGTTTGTTTACTGCTGACTTTGACTGCACTAGTTAAGGACGCACAAAAGACCCTCATAGTGGTTGACTTCATTCATCCGCACATCGACTGGGCGGCTGAGGTCTGCGTGCCGGGATCGGAGAAGCCAACTTACTTAGAATGGCTGCATGCCAATGCGTTGCACCAGCATATTAGGGATGCATTCCATCTTTGGTGGATCTAGCGAAACGAACTCTCCCAATGATGTGTCTGGACTGTATTATTGTGCACAGCAGGGCAAGAGTGACCACGTGTGTGTCAAAATCGTCCTGTGCGTGGGGCAACCCAAGGTACCCTCAAGGCTGGTCAGATATTTCGGTAGTATGAAAATAGATAGGCTTCGTAATAGGGCAATGGGTTTGACCTGGGACACGCCAGAGGGGGCTAATGTCGAGGAGAGCTGGCAGGCCATAAAGAGATCCCTGATTGCCCCCTTCCTCAGGTCTAGTTTGAGCCCTTAAAACGAAGTAGTAGGAAGGCCAAACCTATGTGTTGGAAGGCTGCAATAGTCAAGGCCATCAGACGTAGAAACCGCTCTTGGAACCAGTACAAAGCTTCTGGCAGTCAGCTAGCCTGGAACCGCCATACAAAGCTGAGAAACGAGGCTGTAGGCCCTCTGAGAACTTACAAGCGGGAATGTGAGCTCAAACTGACCCAGTGTGTAAGACAACAGCCGAAAAAATTCTGCAGCTATGTATAATCGAAAGGCCCAACAAAGAAGGCCGTTGGTCCGCTATCCACAAGTGACCACGGTATTGTCACTGATGACCAGGGCAAAGCAGACGCCCTGGGGGAATAGTTTAGTAGTGTACATAGAATGGATAGTGGGGTACGAGTAGATCCGTCTCTGGCGCATCCTTCTCTTCAGTTAAAAGGGCCAAACCTCTCAGAGGAAAGCGTGCGTAAGTACCCACAGGAATTAAACAGCCAAAAGTCAGCGGGCCCAGATGGCATTCATCCAGCTGTCATCAAGCCGTTGGTGGATATCATAGCTCCATCGGTATGCAGGCTGTACAGGTCCACGTTGGACCAGAGTAAACTGCCTCAGGACTGGAAAGTCACGGCAGTCGTGGCAATACATAAAAGTGGACCTAAGTCGGCTATGCATAACTATAGATCGATAAGTCTAACTAGCATCCTGTGTGAAGTCCTTGAGAAGATCATCCGTACCCACATCTGCCAGCGCTTACTGGAGCAGTCCATGTTAAGTCCGGCCCAGCATGGATTCCTGAAAAATAGATCTTGTCTGACCAATCTCCTGTGCTTCTTAGGTGAAGTAACTCGACGACTGGACGAAGGTAAGGAAGTTGAGGCATGCTACCTGCACCTTAGCAAGGCGTTCGACTCCATTGATCATCGTCTTTTACTATGCAAGATGGAGACGTTCGGCATAGGTGGGCCAGTATATAGGTGGCTGGAGGACTTCCTCTCCCACAGGACGTTTTACGTCAAAGTGGGGGACAGGTGCTCCAGTTTGGTGAACGTCACCAGTGGTATACCTCAGGGATCCGTCCTAGGCAGTGCCCTATTCTTGTTATTTATTAATGACCTGGCGTCCGCTCTTCAATCGCCCAGCTTTATTTTTGCGGGTAATATGAAGATTGTTGGATCTAAGGGTAGAACGGACTTGGGCAGGGAAATAGGTACCGTCCTGGACTGGGCATACAAATGGGACTTGCCTCTGAACGCTGAAAAAGGCCATTTGTTGTCAAGGCCAACAGAGAGCCTAACTATCGCTCATGCTCAAGGGCTGTTCGCCATAGAGGCAGTCAGTAAGGTTGAAAACCTTGAGGTCATCATGAACAGTGACTTCAAATGATCGGAGCAGTGCAACGCTTCTGCGCAAAACGTTCGTGGTGGGATCTTTAGACTGTGATCAGCTTTGTCTTGGGAGTTGCCGGAGGAATTCGTACCTATTTACATGGCTATAATACGACCTCACTTAGAAGGCGGCGTGCAGGCTAGGTCACCCTTCTAAAAAAGGACGCCGCCTGCCTAGAGAAAGTCCAGCGTCTCACCACGCGAATGGTTGAAGGGCAGAAGGGTAAGACTTACGAACAGAGAGTCTGTGGTCTGAATCTCTTCCCGTTGGAAAGGAGAGGTCCAGGGGATCTCATGGAAACGTTCAAGGTGATGAAGAGCCTTTCTGGCCTTGGAACAGATAGTCTATTTCAAGTGGCCATAGATTCTAGAACAAGGGGGCATGATAAAAAGCTGATTAAAGCCCGGCCAGGTTGGAGGCTGGATCGTACTCCTTCAGCAACAGGGTTGTGAACAGTTGGAACGGTCTGCTTGGTGGAATGATAGATCTGCAGACCGTCCAATCCTTCAAGGGTGCCCTAGATCGCAAGTGGCACGGGATACTTCCTCGTAGTGAGCCTTGAATAGGCCAACTAGATGGGTGACGGGCAGCACTGTGGTCCTTCTGGAGTATGGTATAATCGAATTTTTCGCTCATTGCATACAGTCTCAGTGAACGCTCAGGATGCATAGTCTCTTGCAGTTGATATGCAATGGGGTTTTCCGTTTCCCTCTCATTTTTAGTGGGGGCTCGACGAAATACACTCGGCAGTGGTGGGTGCGTAACTGGTGTGCTTAAAATCGAAGGAATTCTGGACGCTCGATTGGCTGTGGCCATTACCTGTCCTGTGCAAACTTAACTGAACTGAACTGAAATAGGTACAACCCCATTTGTGAAATATTTAGCCCTTATGCCCATCCTTGAGTATGCTCTCTGTATCTTGAAACTGTCTCCCCCGGTGACGCACTCAGGGGCAGAGATGAACAAATGGAGCATGTATATACCCGATAGAGACTTTATGATCTTGAAAGCTTTTTTAATGTCTCACCGGTCTCTACTCCCCTTTAAAGAGAAGAGATTAGGATCCTGTAGGATCGAGGTGTAAAGATTCCCCCTCTGGCCGGTGATCATTCTAGTTTCAAGTCTCTCTACCCCCTCCAAGTCTTTTCTATCCTTGCGATAATAGGGAGCCCGTGCCCGCACGCAATACTCTAGATGAGGTCACTCCGAAGCCATGTAAAACGGAATGAAAACTTCTGGATTTTGCATGTGGTAATATTGCTCACCCCAGTTAATACCCCTCTGGGCATATCGATAGCTCTCTGGCACGGTCTTGAAGGCTTGATGTCCTGTGTGACTATCAAACCTAGGTCTTTTATCTCCGATACTGTTTGAAAAGGAATACTGATCGTTTCTTTTGTTATTGGTCAGGACTTGACACTTGACAAGATCCAGAGGTAAATTCCATCTTTCTGCCCATCTGAGGGCTGCGTTTATATCCTTTGCTATACAAGAGGAAGAACAAAGGCCACAATGCTGATGTTTGTGGCACAGTACTGCTGACCTTCACCGGCCTGTTATTGGTTCAGTTTCCACTAGGCTATCTAAGGTGATATTAGGAATAATAGCTCCAGGAGTATCCCGACAACTCAAAATAATTCGGGGATTTTTTCTGAGCAATAAACTCATAGGCAAAAACCTAATCTATAAAACGTTGTTAGAATATCTTCCCAGCTGCCAGTGTAAGGTAGTTGAGTGTTCCCCATTATCAACAAGCCTAATTCAAATCGTATAAAATTACTTTTCGAAAGAATGCCTGAAGCGACTTCCGTCCGCCTTCACCACCGAGTGAAAAGCCGTCTTCAGTCCGCGAGAGCTAAACGCCCCCCACTCCCCACAGCTTTTGTACCTTGCTCGGTACCACTAGTTGATTTCCACAGTGATGCTGGTATCAAATTTAGGGCACTGGAAGGAAACCTGGAATCCTTGGGAGGACAGATAAGCACCATCGATGACGCTCCGACTGCGTTGTCACTGTAACAGCCGGTCGTGGAAAATCCCCCTTTTTTCCCTCGCGATTCAGTGTTTTTCCCAACATCACTCATTTCCATACACTATTGACTTGTCTTTACGAACTGGTTGTTTTTCTGGACCAATTGTTGTTTGTTCGCGCCCAGAGCGCTACTTTGACACATCCTTGTTCAGGACCTGCGTGACGCACGTGCTGTTTGCTCGCACGCTGCTATTCGGTTTCTCGTTGTTGAGTCCTTGTGATCGTATTATTGAGGTTTGTATATTGTTTATGTCATTGTTTATCTTAATAATCTAGTATCGTAGAATATCACGGATAATCGTCTTCTGATTTCGGGATCCGTTGCGAATTTGGCTACGCATTGCTCAAACGTTCGTAACAATACTCAATAGATCTATTTGGAACGAGGAAAATTCACGCAAAATGCCAAGAAAAGGATCAAAAGCAGTCGAATCCGGACAGGAAGTAATACGGCAAGTCTCTGGGGAGGTTTTGGGTACTTATGATTCTTTAGTTAATGCTAGATCGCCTAGTCCTGTCAGTGCTAGCTCATGTGTTATTGAAAGCAATATTGATCGTAAGGATGTCGATTTATATAAGCTGAGAATACTAGAACAAGAGCAACAGTTACTTTCGGCTAGACTACAGGCGCATGAAGCAGAGAAGTGTACACAGAAACAGCGAGAGCATGAGATCAGTGACTTCGACGCTTCCGATAGGTTAGGGTGCAATAAGGTAGGGAACCCCACGCCGGTCGCCGACTATAAACCACCATCGATCGATCTGCCTAGAGTGGAGTTAACGGTTTTCGACGGGCGAGCTGAGCAATACTGCAAGTTTGTCAAACAGTTCGAGACGTTCGTTGAAAACAAGGTAAACGACCCTGGGCAAAGGCTTCTTTACCTTACTCACTACTGCCGAGGCCGAGCGCGAGAAGCTATCGACGGATGCACCATGCTCGATCCAGAACAAGGCTACACTAGGGCAAGAAAGATTCTGAGGGACTTGTTTGGCCAACCTTTCAAAGTAGCCCGTAACCTAATAGAGGGCGTGATGGCAGAGGCAAAGAAAACCAAGGGCGACGTCTACACCATGGCCGACCTGGTGATCAAGATGCAGAACTGCTCAATAGCCCTCGACCATTTAGGTTACAGGGCTGACCTAGACGCCATGCACACTTTGGAAGGCATAGTCCGTCACCTCTCTCCCGAACTACAGGGTCGGTGGGCGGAAGAAGCTGAACGGATAAGCCGAGGCGACAGAGAAGCCAACTTCGAAGACCTGACTGAATACTTAGACAGGCAAACGAAGATAGCTGACAGCAGATTCGGCCGACTCATCCGGGACAGCAACCGGGCAAACAAGCCCGGTACTAGCCAAGTCCAAACCCCTGTACGGGAGTATCCAAAGTACCAGCCTTGGACCAACACACACGTCATTTCACGAGATGCTGCGGCGAAACCAAATTGCAGATCCTGTGGTACTGGCCATGGCCTACCAGAATGCCCCAAGTTCCGCAACGCCACAATAGACGAACGGTGGGGAATAGCGAGGATGGCAGGAGCATGTTTTATCTGTCTCAACACCACGCACCGGGCAGCAGCCTGTAGAACAAGGAATCGATGTGGTTACGAGGGCTGCACGGGCAGACACCATCGGCTGCTGCATCAGGCGAGAATAACCATATCCGAGGCGATTGCCAAGCCCAGCGTGATTTGTTCAACTGCACAATCTGCCATTAAACCGGTACGTTTAGGCGTAGTGGCCGTGGGAGTAGTGACTCCGACTAAGATAGTCAAAGCGTTGGCTTTCGTTGATAGTGGATCCGACACCACTTTAGTGAAAGAGCGGTTTGCCGACAAACACCAACTGGCTAAAAGTGTGACGTCGTTAGCAGTGAGCACGGTGGGCGGAACACAGGTAATGACTGCCGGTAGATTAAGGCTGCAACTCATCTCTCTAAACACTAACGAGGAAATTGAACCAACGGAGGCATTCACGAGGTGCGAACAACTTCAGGCAACTGGACACGTGGACGAGAGGGCCAAACTTCCTGCAATTGCCCAAACAGGACTGGCCCGCGTTCGAATTAAAACCCCCTACGGAATTGGAACTGGAGATCAAAGGCGTAGTGATATCAACCAACGTCGTCGAAGCGTCGTCCATTTTATCGCGACTGGTCAGGTTTTCTTCCTGGATGAAGACGCTTCGTTCGCTAGTTTGGTTAACCAGGTTCAAGATAAATTTACTAGTCATGAATGGGCTACGGCCCTCAGGTCGGATACCGGTCGGCCCGATAGGTCCCGATGAGCTACAAGCGGCAGAGTACGATATTTTCAGAATGATACAACGCGAGGCTTTCGCCCGTGAACTCAAGAGGGCGGAAGAAGTGGGGCCAACCAATGAAGACATGCCATCTCCAAGAGGCGAGCTGAAGCGTTTAAACCCCAAACTCATCAACGGACTGCTGCGGGTGGATGGTAGGCTGACCAACGCACACCTGAACTTCGACACAAAGTATCCTATACTGCTGCCTGCGAGACAACCCGTAGTAGAGCTAATGATTCAACACGTCCACGCCGTGGAGAGACATGCCGGGGAAAGTCACGTGACGAGCGTCATCCGAAAGCGTCTTTGGTTGTTGAGAGGACGAGAGACTGTAAAACGCGTAATCCGACGGTGTGTGCAATGCAGGAGACGCAATGCCACAGCAGGCAAACAGCTCATGGCCCCACTACCAGAATGCAGGGTGACTACGGGCTGGTGGCCGTTCAGTGACACCGGGTTGGACTATTTCGGACCCTTGTGGATCAAGTGCGGGAAAAGATTAGAAAAGCGATACGGATGTATCATGACGTGCATGAAATCACGTGCGGTACACCTAGAAGTCGCACATTCGATGACGACCGATTCGTTTCTACGGGCCTTGCAAAGATTTATCAACCGAAGAGGCGTACCGGCCGATATATACTCAGATAATGGATCGAACTTTGTGGGCGCTCAACGGGAATTGCAGCGTTGGCACAAGAACATAAACAGAGACGAACTGCAGGATCGAACCGTGGCCTACGGCATACGATGGCATTTCAACCCCCCACAGGCCAGTCACCGAGGCGGCATATGGGAACGCATGATCCGGTCCACCAGACGGATATTGCTGTCAATCATGGAGCAGCAGCCGCCCGACGACGAGACGCTGAACACCGTCATGACTGAGATGGAGCGAATCCTGAACAACCACCCCCTGGTTCCAGTATTGAACGGCGACCCCACCCACCTGGCGCTCACCCCAAACGACTTATTGACGCTAAGGTCGAACGAGGGTTTCCAAGGGCCGGTAAACCTTCGTGGGAGCTACCTCCACGGGTGGAAGCAAGCGAACTATCTGGCCAAGGTCTTCTGGAGGCGACGGCTACGGGAGTACCTACCGGCTTTGCAGACTCGACAGAAGTGGATGGCCAAAACAAGACCATTCAAAGTTGGGGACGTGGTTATGATCGCCGACGAAAGCGCACATTTCAGCGCTTGGTCTTTGGGAGTAGTTACGGAAACCATCAAAAGCACTGACGGAATGATAAGAACGGTGAAGGTGAAGACAGCTAACGGAGTGCTCATTCGTGACATACGCAGTATTAACCTACTCGAGAGCGAAGACGGAGGAGCTGATAACCCTGAGGCCTAGTACACCTTTTCACACCAGTAATCGAGGTGGATAAAGAAACACCATATATACCACACAATCTCCGTCAAACACGTTAAGGTGCTCGCGGTCCTTTCGTTGACATTACAGAAGGTTCTTTCCGATATGTGGTGATGAGTGCGATTCCATTATACATCCCGATACATACACGCATGCACGACGCACTCTACATCCCGTAAACCCATCATACATGTGACAGTGTTCTTTGTTTGCCTTTTGTTGACGCTACCGAATACCCTTGCATATGTGGAAGTAGCGGAGCTCAGGTCACACACACATGCTACATTTACTCGTCTTCTTGCCACGCGGTCTTTTGTTGACATTGCAGAAAGTCCTCCTTTGATGTGTAGTCATACCTGTGATTTCATTGTAACCCCGGCACACACCCACGCACACACACACACTCAAGCACGTACCTCCAGGACCGGACGGCCCCTTACGAGGACAACGTCTATGTGACCATTCACGCCCGCCATCGGTCATTTGGTCTTGTGGAAGATGTAGACTAGCCTCACGTCTATGTAGCCAATGGGTTAGGTGCGACCAGTAGTAGAACGTCGACGACGAGCATTAGACGCGCGCACTGACAGCAGGGCCTAGGCAGGTAGGAAGAATCAGTACCTTTATACCGAACCTTTGACTCTGCTAAGGATCCAGGAGGATTTTGGTGGGCGGTGTAACAGCCGGTCGTGGAAAATCCCCCTTTTTTCCCTCGCGATTCAGTGTTTTTCCCAACATCACTCATTTCCATACACTATTGACTTGTCTTTACGAACTGGTTGTTTTTCTGGACCAATTGTTGTTTGTTCGCGCCCAGAGCGCTACTTTGACACATCCTTGTTCAGGACCTGCGTGACGCACGTGCTGTTTGCTCGCACGCTGCTATTCGGTTTCTCGTTGTTGAGTCCTTGTGATCGTATTATTGAGGTTTGTATATTGTTTATGTCATTGTTTATCTTAATAATCTAGTATCGTAGAATATCACGGATAATCGTCTTCTGATTTCGGGATCCGTTGCGAATTTGGCTACGCATTGCTCAAACGTTCGTAACAGTCACCGCTAGCGTTTATCGCGGATCCTTCAAAATACCCGAACACCCAAATTTTACTAACGGCCGGTTGCTTTCTGGATTCAATTGCTTCTGAAGTCCACCAAAGAATTAAAAGATCCAAGAATGCTGTGGTCTTTAATAGTCCGGACCGTGTTCCGCTTTCCCCGATTAAACAATCGTTGCTTCTAGCCTGCGGTATGTCACACCACGAGTGTGGCTGCGCACGA
This sequence comes from Fasciola hepatica, assembly GCA_948099385.1. NCBI lineage: Eukaryota > Metazoa > Platyhelminthes > Trematoda > Plagiorchiida > Fasciolidae > Fasciola > Fasciola hepatica. Next base: position 8,191,803 of record CANUEZ040000083.1, read on the forward strand.
CTAAGAAAAAAGTCACAGCGGTATATGTGTCCACTCCTGTTTCAGTTCCGTGAGGAAAACATTGCTACGGAATTCATCAGAAAGAGAGAGGCATAAAAATTTTCGCCGACAAGACCCCATTGCAGAGAGACGTTCTGAAGTCGTTAATCGGCAATCCCTCATCGTCACAATCTCCTGATCCAGGGCCGCCCAACCCCCCTCAACAACCAACCACGGTTGACACATCCACACGCGCACCATCGACCAATGCAGCACCAGTGGATGTAGACCTCGATATATCCCGCTCGTCGCCAACTCCTCAGCGCCCATCCAAACGGCTCCACATCACAACCCAATCTCCAAAATTGCCTATAGGACAAACCGAAAGCCGGGCGATACAATCATCTCTCAAAGACAACTATCGCTCAGCTATTGGCTTGTCTTCCAAGCAATCCGAGAAAACGATTGCTTCCAACTCACCACGCCGTACCAACGAACCAGAAACAACATAGTCCCTAAAGACATCGAGCACAGCCTCTTCCCCCGCCCCTGTTACCTATCGTGGCCTGGATCATCTCAACATCGACATCACCACGCCCCCAATTCCCCTCATAAACCAGCCCAGGGCCCCTCGTGTAAGCTCTAAACAAATCTTAACCCAACCGTCCCCATCACCTCCACACCCACAGAAACTCTCCGGTTCCTCCATCAGTATTCCACCTGTGCACCTAAGTAACCATCTAAAGACCCATGTAGCCAACCCCAACGTGGTACGACAAACTACTCGTATGTCACCTTCGTCCTATCTACCGATGCCCCACCATATTGCAAATTTGCCTCTGTTCATACCACCACCACCTTTGTCACCACCATTCGAACCTTCTCATTTTCCAGTACACCACGCACAGCTTTCGTTGTACTCGCTCAATGTTTACCCGGTCGAATTCAGTTACCAGATCTTCCTTTAAGCCTCTCACCCCATTGCAGCCCCTACATGTACCCCAGCAACTTATCTACCTCAATCTGACCACGGCAGTATACCATCAACCACCCGTTCGAATCGGGCTCCTACTTTACCCAAACAGTCGGTGGTACATCCCACGGCTACTCAGTTCCGACGCAAAATACCAATTTTTTTCGTTGTATACCCTGGGCGGAAAATGGCCCCATACCATAGCTCTCTCCCCGCATATTCGTCCTCACCTGTTCCCCAATGGTGGTATAACCATCAGTCCACCAACTCGTATTTCACCCACAAACCGAGGCCCTGCCTCTATAGTTGCAGACGATACTTCTAACTTCCATCCACTCCACACTGGTTCTTCGCCTCAGACTCCTCCACTCATCCTTGACGAAGCTCCCCTTGCCCTCTTGGTCGATCCTGCGGCGGCCGGCCACTCCAAGCGCTCCCAATCGAATACAGAAATCATTGAATTCGATCGTACTACCTGCCCCACCAGCACTCCGCCAATCTTTACTGGTAATTCTAATACTGACCAAACGTCCCTCTATTGGTCCTCAACTTACACACACAGTAATCTACCCAGGACTATCTCATCCACCTCATCTATACCAGGACTAGCACCACCACTATCTCTATCTCCTTCAGCCCCAACTCTCGCACAACTGCCTGTTGCGACAGTACGAGGAAGCACAACGCGTATGTCTGTTTTCGTCATCAATATTCGCTCACTACCAGCAAAAATTCACCTTCTGCGTGCCCGGGTCCTTGTGTCTAACTACTATTTCATCCTCATCACAGAAACGTGGCTTAACGCAAGCACTCCCAACTTAGACTTCACAATATCTGGTTACAAGGATTTCGGCAACTCTAGAATGCATTGTCGGGGAGGGGGTTGTCAAATATACTGCAGAGAATCTTTTCCTGTTTCTTTAATGCAACTCCCAGTCCTCGACTCGGTTGATGACTCGGTCTGGGTAACAGTTAAACCGCAGTCACAAGAACTCTTGCTTGGATGCATCTATCGATCACCTGAATCAACCGGGGACAATATTGTACCTATTATTATGGACGCTTTCCACTTTGCCTCTACTTACCCCATCGATCACAAGTTGATTGCAGGTGATTTTAACGCTCCAGGAGTGCGTTGGCCATCACACTCTGGCCCACGACGTTATCAGGATTTCGTTACTTGTACACACCTCGGTGGTTGGACTCAACACGTTCAGTCACCTACTAGAGGAAACAACACTCTATATCTTCTGTTCTCTCAACGACTAAATAAGGTAACTAACTCTGTAGGAGATAGTTTCCTCATGTGTGACCACAGGGCCGTCTCGTGCGCGTTCTCTGTACAAAAAATCGTTATTTCCTCCGAAACGTCTGCCAGACCATATCACTTAGCTCACTGGAGCAGCCTTCCAAACATAATCAGATCTCAAAATTGGGAGACATCATTTCTTTCGCCCGATCCTCAGGTGGTAGCAGATCAACTATATTCTATTCTCAATCAGTCTTTAAACACTATCACCCCAACTATGCCACCACTGACGAATTTTAGAACAAACAGACTCTTGCGGATGAAATCTAAACTCTCGAAACTTCAACAGCTTGCACTCAAAACCCGGGAATTTTCGGTATATATCCAAATGGACCGACTGTCAGCGAAAATCAAATCACAAACTGAACTCCTGCTTACTCAGCAAGAGTCAAAAGCTTTGTGCCACCCCAAGAAGACGGAAATCCTGAGTAGGTTGATGAGAACAAGAAACCCCCAACCCCGCAAGATTGTACCTTTCATCACTGTTTACAACTCCCATCTGGATAAACCGGAAGAAATAGCCGAAGCGTTCAACACATTTTTCACTTCAGACCTAATGGCCAGCGTTCCCACTCCTGGAATACACTCTTCATGTTTACCCAGAGAGACTCTGTCTATAGTTTCATTTCACCCCAACGATATTTCTACACTTCTAGTCTCTATGAAACCATTTTACCGCCCAGGTCCGGACGGCATTCCGCCGGCTGCTTTTACTCTGGGGGGTCCATACATTCCCATCCTTCTATCTAATCTATTTAACCTGTCTATGAAATTTAGCTCGTTTCCTAATCAATGGAAAACCTCTACAATTATCCCCTTGCACAAAAAAGGCTCCGTTCATGTTCTCGAGAATTATCGTCCTATTATTCATACACCGATTATCCCCAGAATCATGGAGAAGCTCATAAAGAATAAGATAATGGCCCACCTCTTAACAAATAACTTGCTCAGTGTGGGCTAACACGGTTTCCTGAAAAACCGTTCGTGCTCTACTTGTCAAGTTAACTTCTTGAACTCAGTCACGGAGGCTGCTGACAAAGGCATGTCCATGATTATTATCCTGCTTGATATGAAGAAGGCTTTCGACCGAGTCTCACACACTCGGCTCTTATCGCAGGCCAAATCTTATGGCATCATGGACCCGTTACTCGATTGGTTGGATTTTTATTTCTCCGAACGTTATCAGCTGGTTCAGATTAATGGTTCCGTCTCCAAACCCAAACCTGTCACCAGTGGTGTCATACAAGGCAGCGTTTTGGGTCTACTTCTTTTCCTCATTTACATAAATGATGTCTTCAGTGTAGTTCGCCATGGCAGTCTCCACCTCTTCGCGGACGACATAAAAATCTTGTATAGTTTTGATTCTAGTCAACTTGTTACAGTTATCAGTGATATATGGCAAGATTTAACAGCTCTTAGTTCTTGGTGCACCACATCATTAATGAAATTTTCTGCTGAGAAAAGCAACATTCTTACGTTCAAATGCAATGTCCCCCCAGGTATGTTCAGTATTGACGGTCACCCGATTTCCATCAGTCCGTTAGTACAAGATTTAGGTTTGCAATATTCAGCCACCTTCACTTTCTCTGAACATACTACCACTCAAACTGCCAAGGCTAGAAGACGGATAGGCCAGCTTCAAAGGACTTTCCGCCTCCCACAAAGCAAATTCAGCACATATAAGACCCACGTTAGGCCCCTTCTGGAATACTGTTCCATAATCTACTCTAACATGCGCCAGTGGGACAGAGTGGCTATTGAAAAGGTTCAACGGCTAGTGACAAAAGAGTTAATCGGCTTTACCACTCAACTCAATTACAGCCAACGCTGTGAACATTTGAAACTAGATCCGCTATGGCTCAGAGGCATGAAGCTGAACCTCGTATTTTTCATGGCGTTGTTGTAAAGCGAATCATCGAATCAGCACCGCAGTTCAGAAACCTAACAGACTCACAGTATTCTTTAAGACTGAGAGACAACACAGTTACTGTTCCCATCTGTAGAACTGCTGTTAGATCTAACTTTTTCCTGGTTAAGTATGCAGCTTTATGGAACAAATTACACCATGATGTACGTTCTATAAGGCCATCTGAGACGTTTAAGGCCCACATAAGCAAATACCTCACAGTACAAACTGTAATCCAACTTTTGGATCCGTACATAAGTGAAGAAAGGGCTTTTGAAGTTGCATTAGGTTTCTAATAGTTTTCAAACTCCATTTTGTGGACCCCATTATCTTTTAGGCCATAGCCGCGCTTGATTCCTCCACTCGTGCTACTCACCCATTCGTTCTACTTCTGTTTCACATTTGATCCTGCCATTTGCCTTTTAAATTCTCCCTCGACAAAGTCCGACAGACACAGTCGTTGAACTTTCTCTGGAGAGCCGCACTAATTTGACTCAAGCCCCAGTTATGACATCATATCCTTTCTCTTCTCCTCTCTCCATTCTGTAACTTTCTTTTTTTTATTCTACGACTTCCTACAGAATGGTTTTATCCTCAGTCCGGTAATTCTGTTCCACCTTCATCCGTTTTGCTAAATCTGGCATCAAATAATTTTCCAGTTCCTCCCATCCTCTCATCTTTTTTCCCATAGCCACGGCATGGCTATTAATAACCGGCTTCTTGACATTCCTATACTCACTCTTCTCCCCCTTATCAGACCTTTTATATTACACTTTAATTTGCATACGGATACCTAGCCCGCAATTATAAATCCAGTTCTAAGCTCCATCAAAACAATACTTACTCGCTAGACGTCACCTGACTTTGACTCACTATTACGTCTGGGGCTCAGGGTTTTGTGATAGCTCTCCGCCATCAATCTGCTGCTCATACAATGCCTTATTTTTCTAAGCTACACTCACCCGCGACCAATCAGGAAGTTGTGTCATCCGGACCTACAACCAATTTTCTGCCGAAGCCATTCTCTCCCTTATTTACCAGTTTTTGGTATACTGAATGCTATGATCTTTACAGTTCATCAGTTCTCACCTTCAGCCTGCGCCTTTCGACCGAAAATCGTTGACTTGTCTGTCCTAATCAGCCGTTGTCACTGCACTAGCTAGCGGTCAACCTCTGCACAGCCAGTGGTGATACATTTCCACCAACTTCGTCGCGCCAGTGAAGTTGCCCTGCATATGAAAATCGGCGGTGCGTTCACCAGATGGCTCGCATAGGTATTGGAACGCGTCCGACTCTGTTATTAGCAAGAGCAAGCTGTTAAGTGGTAGCCCCAGGAATGCTGCCATTATTTGAGCGATTGCCCCATCCTATCTTATTTCTTTCACTGCTTGTGGCAGCAACACCCCTGATGGTTATGACATCTGGTCTGTAGCGGTTTCACAATAGGGGGAAACAGCCATCCCTATCAGTCTCGGACCCAATGGGCCACGTGTAAAGAAAGGCGGGTCAAGAAGAAAAGGGGAGTTTACCCTACGGCGTAAATTTGCTCTCCCTCTCCTCAATAAAAAAGAAAAAATTCACTTCAGGCTGGGGAGGTCTTGGACTAATGCTCTCTGCCCCATTCATTACGGATGGATTTCTGATAACAGCCTAGACCCGACCCTGCATATGAGAAACCCCACGCTTTCCAGTTAACCTGCAGTTCCTTTTGTCTAGACCAGTGTGGGGTGACAGCACGCCGTTCGAGCACTCCACGTGTACTTGCCGACCTCGCCTTACTCAGCTTCAACACTTTTGAGTTCCCTGCAAAATCCTTGACCAGCTTGCTGATGTTTAATACAGTAGTCGATACGCGGCCTGAATAGTTACATCATGCGACCTCTGCTCTGACGACACCCCGGCATTGATACGCCTACGCCTAACAGCTATGGGCAAAGACTCGCCTGTATTGGTTGTCGGAATGCAATCATTGCACATTTCTAATTTATTATCCACAAGTTTACTTTTTCTATCCCCCTCGAGCCCAAGCACTAATAATGTTGTCCAAAGTCAGCGATGATTTGTCTGCTACCATGTAGACTCAGTTACAAAACCAGAATTCTTACTGACACTAATTCCGTTAGTAAACTGTTGTTCCTTTAATGATAGGTGCTCACCCTCACTTAGTTCTCTTGTCTCAGGCTATAACCCAGTGGTCTCATCGCCTTTTTCTTGCACTCCTCCGTTACTCGAGTCCTACCATGCTGATTACCATCCTTTAATAATCAATACTCACCGATCAGCGTATTTGCTCATGGTTTGTTAGCACACCATCCCACCTAGTTAGCTTATGTATCTGACTACGTATTGCCCCAAGGAAAATCAGCACATTCGCATCCACATAAGAAGGCCTCGCCTTAGCTCTGTGCTTTCCCTTTTCTTTTTATAATTTCTCCGCCCCCACCTACAGCCGGGTCAACAACCTGACTGCTGTCCTCCCCTTTCCCATTCCCATTTCTGACCCCATCCTCTCCCACTGTATTATTTTTGACCCTCAACTGAGCCCCTTTACTATTCTACCACCTATCAGCCTAACCATTTTGCACTCTGGCTAAGCATGCGCCTAATATTCCCATCATCAACTAAACGCCCTAAAAAAATACCAGCCTCCGCCCGTTAGTCCCTAGTAGAGCGGCCCACTGGCCATCAAGTAGCATTAACACTCTAATTTCCGCTAAGCCGTTAATCATAACCCCAGCTGGAGCATTCTCCAGACTGCCGCACTTCTCCTCTATTCCAGAACTCAGTGGTTACCTCGGTAGCCCGTCAACCAAGTCGACGTTATCCCTGGATTACCTAACGGACTAAACGGTTTGATCGATCGGACTGGCCGTGGTTAAACCTACACTCACACCTGATGACGCTTTATATGGAGCACCTTACATGGTTAACCGGTGATCACAATCCCATAACCAGGATTACAATTATTCATGATTGTCTCACTGGACCGCCGGACGGATTCCTGACATCACCCGTCAGCATCCATTTCCCGTACTCCACACGAAAAGTTCAATTCATTCTGCGTGCAGAACCGGAGTCTGGCCCTCGCCGTTGCGTTCCGTACCTACTCTCCCTAGTTCGTCAGCCTAGCCTTTTTTGGCTGTTGCCCTCATCTTGCACTACCTGCCATCAACGGCTACCAAAGTCTTTGTGAAGCAAAATACCAAACACTTGGTTATTTATTCTTTTATCACGTATGCAGAAAATCTGACTTCTACACTCAACTTCCTCTGTTCCATCGGGTCTGGCCTCTCCCAGTCACCGCAGTCCTCCTTTCTCTTCGCCACCTGTGCATACTTGCTTGGTTGCATCAGCAGCGTGTCACCAAGTGTTTCCTCGACGACTTGTTGAAACTCCCAGTTGTGTTCATCCATCATTCACGCTCCTTAAATGCACACTGCATTCCTTGTGAGAGCTTCTGCCTCCATGTGATTTTCTATATAATATCGGAATTACCTATACAGAAAGACCAATCCGATTATCCCATTCGACTCATTTGCATTTGTATCACAGGCAAATCCCACAATGAGTTATCCAATGGAGGGTCAATCTCCTCTATTTCCTGTAGGCATCTCCGACTGCATTTTTATAACACCATGTTAACTCTATTTTTAATCTTCTGCAGCTATGTATAATCGAAAGGCCCAACAAAGAAGGCCGTTGGTCCGCTATCCACAAGTGACCACGGTATTGTCACTGATGACCAGGGCAAAGCAGACGCCCTGGGGGAATAGTTTAGTAGTGTACATAGAATGGATAGTGGGGTACGAGTAGATCCGTCTCTGGCGCATCCTTCTCTTCAGTTAAAAGGGCCAAACCTCTCAGAGGAAAGCGTGCGTAAGTACCCACAGGAATTAAACAGCCAAAAGTCAGCGGGCCCAGATGGCATTCATCCAGCTGTCATCAAGCCGTTGGTGGATATCATAGCTCCATCGGTATGCAGGCTGTACAGGTCCACGTTGGACCAGAGTAAACTGCCTCAGGACTGGAAAGTCACGGCAGTCGTGGCAATACATAAAAGTGGACCTAAGTCGGCTATGCATAACTATAGATCGATAAGTCTAACTAGCATCCTGTGTGAAGTCCTTGAGAAGATCATCCGTACCCACATCTGCCAGCGCTTACCGGAGCAGTCCATGTTAAGTCCGGCCCAGCATGGATTCCTGAAAAATAGATCTTGTCTGACCAATCTCCTGTGCTTCTTAGGTGAAGTAACTCGACGACTGGACGAAGGTAAGGAAGTTGAGGCATGCTACCTACACCTTAGCAAGGCGTTCGACTCCATTGATCATCGTCTTTTACTATGCAAGATGGAGACGTTCGGCATAGGTGGGCCAGTATATAGGTGGCTGGAGGACTTCCTCTCCCACAGGACGTTTTACGTCAAAGTGGGGGACAGGTGCTCCAGTTTGGTGAACGTCACCAGTGGTATACCTCAGGGATCCGTCCTAGGCAGTGCCCTATTCTTGTTATTTATTAATGACCTGGCGTCCGCTCTTCAATCGCCCAGCTTTATTTTTGCGGGTAATATGAAGATTGTTGGATCTAAGGGTAGAACGGACTTGGGCAGGGAAATAGGTACCGTCCTGGACTGGGCATACAAATGGGACTTGCCTCTGAACGCTGAAAAAGGCCATTTGTTGTCAAGGCCAACAGAGAGCCTAACTATCGCTCATGCTCAAGGGCTGTTCGCCATAGAGGCAGTCAGTAAGGTTGAAAACCTTGAGGTCATCATGAACAGTGACTTCAAATGATCGGAGCAGTGCAACGCTTCTGCGCAAAACGTTCGTGGTGGGATCTTTAGACTGTGATCAGCTTTGTCTTGGGAGTTGCCGGAGGAATTCGTACCTATTTACATGGCTATAATACGACCTCACTTAGAAGGCGGCGTGCAGGCTAGGTCACCCTTCTAAAAAAGGACGCCGCCTGCCTAGAGAAAGTCCAGCGTCTCACCACGCGAATGGTTGAAGGGCAGAAGGGTAAGACTTACGAACAGAGAGTCTGTGGTCTGAATCTCTTCCCGTTGGAAAGGAGAGGTCCAGGGGATCTCATGGAAACGTTCAAGGTGATGAAGAGCTTTTCTGGCCTTGGAACAGATAGTCTATTTCAAGTGGCCATAGATTCTAGAACAAGGGGGCATGATAAAAAGCTGATTAAAGCCCGGCCAGGTTGGAGGCTGGATCGTACTCCTTCAGCAACAGGGTTGTGAACAGTTGGAACGGTCTGCTTGGTGGAATGATAGATCTGCAGACCGTCCAATCCTTCAAGGGTGCCCTAGATCGCAAGTGGCACGGGATACTTCCTCGTAGTGAGCCTTGAATAGGCCAACTAGATGGGTGACGGGCAGCACTGTGGTCCTTCTGGAGTATGGTATAATCGAATTTTTCGCTCATTGCATACAGTCTCAGTGAACGCTCAGGATGCATAGTCTCTTGCAGTTGATATGCAATGGGGTTTTCCGTTTCCCTCTCATTTTTAGTGGGGGCTCGACGAAATACACTCGGCAGTGGTGGGTGCGTAACTGGTGTGCTTAAAATCGAAGGAATTCTGGACGCTCGATTGGCTGTGGCCATTACCTGTCCTGTGCAAACTTAACTGAACTGAACTGAAATAGGTACAACCCCATTTGTGAAATATTTAGCCCTTATGCCCATCCTTGAGTATGCTCTCTGTATCTTGAAACTGTCTCCCCCGGTGACGCACTCAGGGGCAGAGATGAACAAATGGAGCATGTATATACCCGATAGAGACTTTATGATCTTGAAAGCTTTTTTAATGTCTCACCGGTCTCTACTCCCCTTTAAAGAGAAGAGATTAGGATCCTGTAGGATCGAGGTGTAAAGATTCCCCCTCTGGCCGGTGATCATTCTAGTTTCAAGTCTCTCTACCCCCTCCAAGTCTTTTCTATCCTTGCGATAATAGGGAGCCCGTGCCCGCACGCAATACTCTAGATGAGGTCACTCCGAAGCCATGTAAAACGGAATGAAAACTTCTGGATTTTGCATGTGGTAATATTGCTCACCCCAGTTAATACCCCTCTGGGCATATCGATAGCTCTCTGGCACGGTCTTGAAGGCTTGATGTCCTGTGTGACTATCAAACCTAGGTCTTTTATCTCCGATACTGTTTGAAAAGGAATACTGATCGTTTCTTTTGTTATTGGTCAGGACTTGACACTTGACAAGATCCAGAGGTAAATTCCATCTTTCTGCCCATCTGAGGGCTGCTTTTATATCCTTTGCTAAGTAGCTCCCTGATATCTTCACATCATCTACAAAGGTGGAACACCGGTTGATCAACTCTTCCGTTAGGTTATTTTGTACAAGAGGAAGAACAAAGGCCGCAGTGCTGATGTTTGTGGCGCAGTACTGCTGACCTTCTCCGGCCTCGATAGGTAGTCGCCGCCCTGATACCGAAGCTACCTCTCTCCGGAATGTGTGCTACCCAATCCTCTGCCTCGTCTCTTATCCCAAAGTTTACAATTTAAAGTCCAGCAGGCCATGACTCACGGAATCGAAAGCCTTACTGAAATCCAAATAACAACCCCCCACTGACGCACCTTCATCTATTTGTCTTATGGTCTCGTCTAAGAACATAAGTATGTTTGTCAAACACGATCTTTTTTAACCAACTCATGTTGTGCGGATGTCATTAGGTCGTCTTTAACCAGATGCAGGCACAATTGCTTTCTGATTATATGTTCCAAGCACTTTGCACAACGCTGGTGTTAGGCTGCCCCGTCCACAATTAGCGGCCTTCTGCCTCGACCATGTCCTATGTATTGCTACGGCAATGGCCTTATTCCAGTGCCTTACAACTGGCCCTACCTTAGAGACGCTTTGTTCAGCTGGGCAATAGCCCCTGATAAGATATTGGAAGGATGATGAACAATCGCGGGATGGTTTGTATCCTGTCCGGCTGCTTTTTGCTTGCACGATTACCTGAGTCCGTGGCGCTCCTCGTCCTCACTTACAGTAGGCTCCTAGGACACTGGTGTACTCCCTATATCTGACCCCGCCGCACTAGGGATATGGTCCTGACGAGGCACGCTTTTAAAGAAAGCGGGTAAGGTTTCCGCCTTGCATTTACCATCGAGGGTAATGCCTGCGTCGGACAGCTCCATGGCACCTACGCCCTCAAGCGTCGCTTTCTTGGGCTGCCCATAAGCGAGGAACTTCTTCGGGTCTATCTGCACGTTGTGCACTAGTTTTTTCTCGCGCTTGTACGTTGCTTCTCGTTGCAGAGCTTGTGCCCTGTTTCTGGCTGTCTCGTAAGTGGCCCATACGTATGGCGTGCTGCGAAGGTTGTAATGAGCCCATAGATTTCTTCGAACACTTAATGCCCTCACATACCTGGGCTTCCACCAAGGTGGCCAGCCTCTATTTCTTTGTTCTGGGAACGGAACGAACTCGTTTGTCTAGCTAAAGAGCCCGGCTCCTACAGCCCCCTATCTATTATCCACAGATGGCTCCGGGACTTCGAGGTACCAACATACGTTTCGTGCTCTTACACTTAGTTGTTGGTTATCCACTCTGGGTAGTTCCGGACCTACCTAGATCCCGGTTTGATGTGGCTCACTGTGGACATCACACGCAGGACTCCATGATCGCCCTTCCCCAATGGCTCCTCCATCACCAAAGAGGTGACGTCAGATCGAAACCAGGTTACCAGCAGATCCAGTGCACATGAACTTTGTTCGTCGCGGGGTTCGTTGCTTCTCTTAAATGTTGTGTGAGGGCGTGCTTGTGAAGCCATATCACCGGAGTATTTCCGGTGGTTCCCCTAGGAGCACATCCAAGGTCCCAATTTATTCCTGGGCGGCTCATAACTCCCAACATGATAAAGCGCGGTGGCCAACTTGCAGGAAACTGCGCTACACCAGGTTGTGTTGCGTGCTGTTATCGATACAGTTTTCACTCAGCTATCTTCGGAAATAATAGAAGTCGAAGCTTGTTAGGGCATTCCAGTAACCCAGATAAGTTCAGGGGTTTTTCCTCAGCCTTGAGTTCCGACCTGGCTTTAGTTTGCCTTCAGTGTTCCGCCTCACTCACAGCGTCTTCTTTGTGCTTCAAAATGAAACGTGAAGTAAAGAAGACTTCCGATAATATCCCATCCACTCAAACTCCGGTTACTAGGAAAAATAGGCTTACTCAGACCCCGGTGTTCTTAAAGCAAAGCTCCGCTGAATTCTGTAACTTTGTATGCTTCAGGACGGAAAGAACAGCTGTTTCAGGCCAAAGCTTTTCGGATATAAAGTCTCAGCTCCTAAAGTTGGAAGATACGGCACTTAAACTTGCCCGCCTACTGCGCGTCACTGAAAGCATCGAACATTCTACGTTACAAAACCTGACAGCGGCTGGCCGCTTTATCTGCTCTGCTGCTTCCGAAGTTCTGATAAGAGTGAGAAACTCACGTAACGCAGTTGTGTTCAATGTCCAAGAGAGAATATTCCTCGACCATATCGAGCATATATTCTCGAATGCTTGTGGCATGGCCCACCTGCCTCGTCAAATATCAAGGCTGCATAAGCGCTTTCAGCGCTTCAGCTGTCCAATCCTTATGCGATTTGTAGATGATCTATCTGCCAAAGAGTTCACTAAGTTGCGTAAAGCTATGGCTTCTAATTACTCCCATAAAAACGTGAAAACGACCGAGGATAAAACCCCTCTTCATGGGGAAATTACTAGATCTCTCTTGACTTTCCCCACGAGGAAGACGCCTGATAATCCTGAGCCTTCGATACAGGCAGCTGATCGCTTCACCTTTTCTTCTGAAGCCCCTACCGCTTTATCTTCAAACGAGCCTTCCGCTACTTCACAACCACCGGCTGCCTCCTCATCTGCCCCTGAGCTGAACTCTTTGAAATCTGTTCTCATTACTTTTGATTTAGACGTCTGTTCCTCCCCTCCTACTGCCACCCAGTAAAAAACGCCAACCACTTCGTAAAGACAAGTCAATAGTGTAAGCAAGTGAGTGATGTGAAGAAAAACAATGAATCGCAAGGGTTCTAGGGGTATTTTACACTACCGGTCGTTACACCGCCCACCAAAATCCTCCTGAATCCTTAGCAGATTCAAAGGTTCCCTCCTCCGTTGATGCCCAGTTGTTCTATTCCTAAGCAGTCCCCCTCACTGCAACATCTACTCCAGCTTGGCTGGAAGCCATCCCATCTGAACCTCCACTGACCTCAACATCAACATACTCCACGTTGACCTTGATGTCCATTCCTTCCAATCGCGATAGCCTGCCTCCTTCCAACTTATACTACCCCCTGATGTGCCTATGTCACCTCCGACAAATGGCATATCTTCAGCCCAATTCAACTCTCGTTCTATTCTCGGTGAACTCCCTCTCCTAAAAACATTTCCCTCACAAATAATTACTGCATTATCTTGATAACGGAATCCCGGCTGTCTGAGAGCACTCCCACTGATGCAATATATATTTGGTAACGTACAGACTTCGAAGGACCAACATATCGAACCGGCTTGGTGGTAGGTGCCTAGTCCATGTCGAGGAAATCTACACCACTACCCCTCTTTAAAATACTGCACTCGATTCGGTTCCTGACACTCCTTGGTTCACTGTCAGCCTCCAAAGCACTGTTGTAACGAACGAATACTGAAAATCCTTCTAAATGTTCAACGTGCTTTGTGAATTTGACTATATTTAACATTATCTTGGAAAGCTCGCTCATACACCACACATTTTCACGTTTGTTTATCCATGTGAGACATTTGAATTTGGCCTTGAACCGTTTCTGACTGTCGTGCTTGAGCCACGGGGCTTTGGACCTTTGGGTTTTACTGTGAAGTCTATTTGGCCGCATACTTGAGGTTCGTATATATTTGTATCCTTTGTGCATTTCAATTTAGTACCGTAGAAACTACGAATCAATCTTGTTCTGGTTTTGGGATTCGTTTGAATTGGCTACGCGTTGCTCGATTTGCGAGATTCGACTTACAGTACTCAAGTAGAACCTGGACAAGAAAACTCATTGGAAATGCCCAGACGAGGAAGCAAGGACATTTTGAGACAACAGGAAATAACTCGGCAAGTCTCTGGGGATGGTTCGGGTGTTATTGATTCTCTTATAATACTAAGTTTACTAGCTCTGTCAGTGCCAGGTCAAATATTTCTAACCGCGATGCGTTTGACGATATTAGTACTTATAGAATGAGAGTAATAGAATTAGAAAACGAGCTGCGGTTAGCCAGAAAGGAAGCAGAGCCCCTTACACAAGGAACTGGTCTCAGAGAGCCAGCAAAGAGTCCACGTAGTTCACAATGTCAACATCGAAAAGGCACTGTGATCGACGAATATAAACCCTTGAGACAGCCTGAAACTACCGAGGTTTTGGCTCTTGACCTGCCGAGAGTGGAGCTGTCCCACTTCGACGGGCACCCCGAGCAATACTGTATAATCATGAAACAGTTCGAAAATTTTGTTGAGTGCAAAGTTGCAGATCCTGGTCAAAGGTTTTTGTATTTATTACATTACTGTCGTGGGAGAGCCAAAAGTGCTATCGAAGGCTGCGCGATGCTTGATCCACCGATGGGGTACATCAGGGCGCGCAGAATCCTGAAAGATTTGTTTGGACAACCATTCAAGGTGGCTAGAAGCCTAATTGATAGTGTTTTATTGGAGGCGAAAAGGACTGGGGGCAAGGCTGAATCACTGTCGAGTTTGGTGATAAAAATGCAGAATTGCAGTATAGCACTGGAGCACTTAGGATACCAGTCTGGTCTGAATGCATTGCACACACAGGAATGCATTGTCCGATGTCTATCTATTGATTTACAGAGCCGATGGGCAGAGGAAGCTGAAAAAATAAATATGCTTGAGCGGGAATCTACGTTCAACGATTTGACGGAGTTCATAGGTCGTCAATCCCGTATCGCCAACAGCCGATTTGGACAAATCGTACGCGAAAGTTGCAGACTGGCGCGAAGAGAACCAACATCTCGAATTGTAGAGAAGGACTGTAACCAAACCCAGTCTTTGGCTAACATGCACATGATAAGTCAATAACCCGAGAGGTCAGCTGAATGCAAGCTATGCAACTCCCTGCATCGGTTACCAGATTGTCCGACCTTTCATGGGATGAGTGTACCCGATCGGTGGTGCGCGGTAAAAAGGATTGGCTCATGCTTTATGTGTTTGAACAACTCTCATCGAGTCTCTGAATGCAGCTTAAGAGTGAAATGCAACCAAGACGGATGCTTGGGTAATCATCACTGGTTACTGCATGGCCTTCTCAACAATAGACCTATTCAGCCAGATGAACCCAAAATTGTATGTTCAACGGGACATGATGATTTCAAACCGGCAAGATTAGGCATCGTACCTGTCGGTATCGTGACACCTAAAGGACTGAGGAGGGTCAATGCATTTTTGAACACGGGGTCGGATACCTCGCTGATTACTCGCGAGCTTGTAGAAAGCTGTGAGCTAGTAGGCGAGCCTACCTCGCTCACTATCAGCACGATTGCAGGGGGTCATGTTAGCAATTCTAAGAGGCTGACCCTGCAGTTAACGTCTTTATCTGATGAGGGGACAGTAGAAATTCCGGAAGCTTTTGCAATAGACAGCTTGCCAATGAGACCAGTCGACTCTGTTAGATCGATCGCCAAGAGATGGTCTCATCTCAGGGACATAGAGTTCGAAGAAGTTTCTAGCCCCCACGTCGACATACTAATTGGATGCAATGTACCAGAGGCTCACTGGGTGCTTGAACAGAGCATAAGCAATCGAAAAGAACCATTCGCTACGCGAACGATACTAGGCTGGACACTTCTCGGACCCCTGACGAGCGAACTTCAACAATCGGCATCAATAAATTGCTCAAATGTTGCTGAGAGAAGTGCCTCTGTAGAACACGATCAGCCTTTCGATATTGAATCCAACGGTCCATCTCAGGAAAGCGAAGTTCACTCGAAGGATCAGTCGGCGCTTTCGATGGCGAATTCAAAGACGGGACTTCACAGTGGGCAACATGAAGTTGCTATACCCGAGAGACCACCGTCAAGTCACTTATTGAGAAAAGGAGAAGTTGCCCGGAGGCTTTTGAAATATCTCAAAAAAGGACACCAGCAGGTCACCCAAAGCAGCTTGAAATTTGCCGACCCAGTGACAGTGTACGGTACCTGGGTGGAACTGCATGGCCGGCGGCAAAACAAAGTACCCTTTGCCAAAACAAAAATTGCTGAGCTGAAGTCAGTATCCCTAAACGAGCTCAAAACGATTGCACTGATATTGGGTTTTAAGGTAGCACGAATGCTAAAAGAGAACTGCACCACCGCCGAACTGAGCCTTGCCTATTGGACAGATCCTACAGTTGTGTTACATTACAGGAAACGGAAGAAACGAAGAACGTGTTCGAGACATCAGAGAGTTAATCCACTCGTAGCAGGAAACAGCGAGGAAAATGTTGATGATTCGAGCTCGAAACCACATACAAAAGACAAAGTAGCTCGCAGATTGCCTCGCTCCGAGTTACTCAGCACTTTATTGCATTTCATGCCCTACAACTGATCAACTGGACCCATTTTTTCTGAAAGGTTGCAAATGTACTTAGTTCCAGTTTCTATCTAGCGTGCACATAGGTGAAGAGGAGAAATTCACCAGTATTTCACTTTAACAGTTCAGGTGAGGCATACTAGCTGCGAGCACATTGTGAAACTATTATTATCTTTAAAGAAGAACATTTATTTACATTTTATACAATATTGATTGTCACATATTTTGTGCACAGAAAAACTTTGAAATACTCTGATAAATGCCAGTATTCGATCAATCTCCGTGTTCATGTGTATTTCGATACTGTCCGCCGTACACTTGTTTTCGAAATTTATTCATAATCAGAAACCGGTTTTTCATTTCTTTCGGAAGATTTGGTGCGTTAATTTTATGTAATTCAACTGGTTCGTGACCTGTCAATTTTACGCGATATCTCATTAGGCGTTGCACCTGCGTTCAACTTCTGCGCTCATGCTTGTAAACAAAATTAGTCTAACCAGTTGCTGCAATGGGTTACTGCTTGTGATGCTTAGACTTATTTCGTGCGGCGAAACACTTCACTCTGCGAAGCCTTCATCTTCATCGTGCGTCTGACTATATGCGCCGGTCTCCTGATGAATATGTCAATCTCAAGTTGTGCAGCGGGATTTGGAATTGATTCCTTATGGATTGTGCGATGATGACTACGGCAAAAACCTGTTTCACGTTCAGATAACACAGGAAGTTAGTATCCACAGGCACTGACAATAAGTTAAAGGTAGATAGGGTGAGAATCATGACCCCTTCCTGAACCTTAGACAACCATTTTCGCGGAAGGATTTTGGCCGGCGGTGTAACGAACGAATACTGAAAATCCTTCTAAATGTTCAACGTGCTTTGTGAATTTGACTATATTTAACATTATCTTGGAAAGCTCGCCCATACACCACACATTTTCACGTTTGTTTATCCATGTGAGACATTTGAATTTGGTCTTGAACCGTTTCTGACTGTCGTGCTTGAGCCACGGGGCTTTGGACCTTTGGGTTTTACTGTGAAGTCTATTTGGCCGCATACTTGAGGTTCGTATATATTTGTATCCTTTGTGCATTTCAATTTAGTACCGTAGAAACTACGAATCAATCTTGTTCTGGTTTTGGGATTCGTTTGAATTGGCTACGCGTTGCTCGATTTGCGAGATTCGACTTACAACTGTTCTTCACATTGACCGCGTGTGTCGCTCGCAGAATTCCTCCAGTTCATTGGTTTTACTTCTTATCAGACCATTCCAACACCTCTCTCTCCCTCCCACTGGAACCAAGCTTATTGCGGGTGACTTCAGTCTCCCTCAAATTAGTTGGCCTACCCTCTCAACTCCTACCAATCTTGTGGAACTTATCACTAGTATTCATTTTGGTAGCTGTACACAATATGCTTCCGAGCCTACCAGAAACGGGAGCACACTAGATCTGGAATTTACTCACAACATGCCCCCCATCAACATGTCGGTAAACCAAAATTTCCCCGGCAGCGACCATAAAATGGTTATCTGCCATCGGCCGCCTAGTGGCCCATTTAATCCGGCACACCCCTCCAACAATACATTCCTATGCAACAAATGGGCCTTACCAGCCACGCCTATTAGCCTGAAAGACTAGGACAATTATTTTCTCACCTATGACCTTCAGCTTCCTGCTGATATTTCCCACTCCTCCTTTTCCGACTGTCTGAACAAACAGTCACATACTTCCCAGGCTGTACCTAAAAAGTGGTCCCCCGTCTAGTAACACGAACTCCTCAAGCAGCTACATAATTCCATTGAATTTCCATTTTTCATCCGTTGAAACCGCCTCTCCACACTTATTTCACTACAAGATAATACGCGACTTCGTGAACAAGAAGCTAAAGCTTCCAGTCAGCCAAATAAATCGCAACTTCTTTCTGTGTTGCATAAGTCTAGAAAAGATGGTATTAAGGTCAATTCCAACTCCTGACTCTGGATAATAACTCATCTATCACCCCTCCACCTCGCATAACCAAAGCCTTTAACGCATTCTTTGCTTCAGCCATGGCTTCAGCTGCTGTCATTGCCCCTCCCCCATCTTTACCAGTTATTGATTCTGTCCTTTCTAGGATACCCTCCGATGCCAGAAGTACTTATAAGCAACTATCCAATAGCAAACCCTCCCCTCGATTAGGCCCCGATGGCCTACCACCAGATGCCCTTGTCAATGGCGGACCGGACCCCCCACTTTTGCTGCTTGACTGCTTCGTTCTTTCACTTAATGGTAGCACCTTACCTGCCTATTGTAAGCGCTCGGTTTTCATTCCCATCCGCAAAAATGGACCTCTACATGAGGTATCCAATTTTTGTCCTATGAAGCATGCCCCCATTTTATCCAGAATAATGGAAATAATAGTTAAAGATCGCATCAGTAACTACTCATTAGGCCTCAAACTTATTAGTGACAACCAACATGGCTTCTTTCTCTCAAGGTCTTGTATGACCTTTTAGTATGATTTTCTGAATCTCATCACCTACGATGCCGAAGGTGGGAAATCTTTTGTTATTCTTTACCTTGACTTATCTAAGGCACTTGACCAAGTACCACGCCTGCACATTTTGAAAAATCTACGATCGTTTAGCATTCTCGATGCACCTGCGGTTCAGCATCGACAGCCAGCCCTTAAAAGGAGTTCTTGGTTTGATTTATTCTTTCCCTTTCAACTTCTCTGAACATGCTGTCTTTCTAACGGTGAAGGCTAAAAAGTATCTTGGCTTTCTGTCCAGATCCTGGCAGCTTTGAGAGAGCATTCTTTACATGTTCAAAGTACTTGCCAGGGCCTTCATTGAATGTTGTCCCTCACTTTCCTCTAGTATGCGAAAATGCGACAGGATTATTATCGAATGTTTCCAGAGAAGATTCACGCAGCAGCTTATCGGTTGGTCTTCACGCTTAGACTACAGGAAACGTTGTTTATCTCTCAAACTCGGACCGTTACGGTTTCGTCTCATCAAGCTCAACCTGGCATTTCTGTATAAATTATCGGCCAAGTAATCCTATCTCCCCAACCAGCTAGGCTGCACCCCGGATACTAGATATTCACTCCGTAATAGACAGTTTACTATTACCACACCCATCCGCGAAAACCGTTTTGCGCTCCGAGTTCTATAGTAATAATATTATTATTAATGGCTTTTTGGGGACTCCCGAATCATGCCTGATTAAATGATCGTAAGGTAAAAGTGAGGTCACAAAAGGGCTTCTTGTATTCACTCCTTTGGGTATATGCAACACAAAAGTGAATAGGCCGTTAGTGGTCACATGAACGAATGCCAGACAAATTTGAACTTGAAGGCCAGAAAGACACATCACCCAGCGGTGAGCGAAATGAGCTCCGCCGTAGAGATACTTAATAAAGTAAAGCGGGGATAGCGAAAAAACGCACGGTATTTCGGATAGCTTCGACGTAAAGTAGCAGGAGTGATTAAACTGACAAAAAACCTTCGAAAAAGCACCTTGAAAAAATTGAAGAATTCTTGGTGACGGCGAATATGCACTTGAACCAATAGCTCAAATGACCCAGATAATAGCAGAAACGTAATACCGAAGGAGTTGTGTTATTCTCTGGGGAGGGGAATTGCTTAAATGGAACAGAGTCCGATTTACGACTGAATTAGTACTTACTACTTACCAAGGGGTTGTGGAAGATGCACTCAAAAAGAGGTGTATGTAGATGCCCGATCCTGGAAATTTGGTGTAGCCTGGTGACGGACTTTGAAAAGTGAGTAAAATACGATTCGAATAAAGGGTTCCTTTTGGGTTAGTTAGTTAACACAAGTTTACAACAGGGTGGAGAGAGGAGTTGATATACAGCGATCTTGTGAGATCATACGGGAATAGTACGTAAATGATTCTGTCGAAACCAGTAGACGATCGCTAAACGAGATGTGCTGAAAAGAGTCTGACATGGGGCATCGCGAAACAACGGCAAAGTCAGTAAATTGGCATACGTATAGTCCATTTGCAGCAAAGGTTTATAGAAATTGCCTTCGAAGTGGTCTTTAGCAAAGACACCCAATCGTGGAAGACTGATGGAAAAAGTGGCAATAAGTAAAAGGTGAGTGAAACAGTGTTCATTTGTTGGTTTATCGGAGGTGACTCCGAAACCGACAGATGGGAAATACAAATCTACAGCGAAGTAAGTATAAAAGTGGTACAAATGTCTGACATCTGACAGGATCACCTGAAGCTAGTACATGGCTGGAACCTTCGAAAAGAGCAGATAATTTTGTGACTTGGTACTTTGAGGAAAGTCCATCCCGAGACTTTGAGGAAGACAAACAGATTACCGGCGGCCTTAGTTACGGGTAGTCGACTTTCGGCTAAAGATGTAGAAACAGCAGTCGATGGATTGTGGTGTAGGTGGCCGACTATGATGTGTTGGTGGAAAAGCGGCAGTGGTTCGTAGATGAGTGAAATGTGATACCATTACGGATTTGTCTGGGTCCGTTGGTGATTAGCATGGGAGCATCTAAAGTTGGTGACGAAGTGGATGCGGAAGGTAGATAAGTGGTGGGCTGCTAAAGTCTTATAAAAGCATTTCATATGAAGAGCTTTCAGGAGGTGCATGTGGTTGCATAGCTGGACATGCTGAAGAAAGTCTTAGGTGGAAAGCTGTCAAGGCAGTTATACCATTGACATCCTGGACTGTGGATACTTCACTACCAATGCAACTGTCACGAAATGCAAGTGGCTGAAAGACAGGAAATGCAGGGAAGTACACGGTGGAAGATACAGCTGGTGTCACGCAGACGAAGAGGAGGACCACTTCGTGTTTTTTAAATTGTTGGCAGGTGAGAAACGAATCTTTAAATGATGATTTTGTTTGCATAAATGGAGAGGCTGCACACAAGTTTCCCAGTGGATGAATGGTCTCTTCAATAGTGTATGAGAAACTGTGACATTCATAATAAAGATATTTAAACAGGGAAACAGCTTTATGTTCCGGGGCACGGAATACGCTAAATGGGTGGAAAATTTCGTTAATGAACTAGTGCAGCAAGAACTAAGTGATGTTGAACCTCACAGTGTACGACTAATAACTGAACTTACTACGGTGGATCCAAAAGTTCACAAGATTTCAGTGTCGACGGCAAAGTGTTGGAGATTGCCATGGCGGAAAATAGAAAAAAACATCATTTATGTTAGCGAGGAAATGCAGTATGCCCAAAAGTCTGCATTGTAATACACCAATGGTGACAGATTTGGGTTCGGACACTTATCTCAACCAACTGGTGACGGTCGGAGACATAGGAATTGGGCCAACCTTGCAGAGAGCCTGTGATGCCATAAGGTTTGACTTGTGATGGGGGCCTAGTATGCGAGACTGGTTTGAAAGTCTTCTTCATATCTAGCAGGATAATAACCGTGGACATGCCTTTGTCGATAGCTTGCGTGACCGTGTTCGAGAAGTTAACTTAATAAGTAGAGCACAAGCGGTTTTTCGGGGAACCAGACTGATCCACATAAAGCAAGGTACTTATTAAAATGTGGGACATTATCTGTTTTAAATGAGGTTCTCAGTGATTCCAGTGATAATCCAAGTGTGATTGATAAAACGATAAGCTTCAAGAACATGAACAAAGCTTTCTTCTGCAAGGGGATAATTGTAGATGTTTTCCATCAATTAGGGAAAGGAGCTAAATATCGTAGATAACTTGAATAAATTAGACAGAAAGATAGGGAAGTTCGGACCCTCTAGAGCAAAAGCAGCCGGCGGAATACCGTCCGGGCGTGGGCGGTAAGTTGGTGTCACAGGGAATATAAGAGGAGGAATAACGAAACTGTAGATAGAGCCTATCTGGGTGAGAATGCATAGTGTACTCCGGCAGTGGTACACCGTGCTTTGGGGCTGAAGCAAAGAATGTGTTTAAAGCTTCAGCTATTTTTTCCGGCTTGTTCAGATAGGAGTTGCTGACGGGTACAATTTTGCGGCGTTGGGTTTTTGGCTTTCATCAACTTACTCAGTATTTGTATATAATATGATTCATGATGCAGTTTGAACGCTCAACTCACCATTGAAAACCATGGAAGCACCGTACAACTGTTTCATCCCTGTTGGGAATCATCAGCAGTGCACATCCACCAAGCCCTCACGGGGACTCGAACCCGGGGTGAACGATTGTGAATTGAACAAATTAACCGCAAGGCTATCCGGGCTGGCTCTCGACCGTTTGTTGAACATCTACACTACATGATATATCACCCTTCCATCACTGGCGTTTTAGACGGTAACAACCCGCTTCTCACGCAGCGATCGACTCCTATGATGGATGATGGAAGGGCGCTATATCATGTAGTGTAGATGTTCAACAAACGGTCGAGAGCCAGCCCGGATAGCCTTGCGGTTAATGTGTTCAATTCACAATCGTTCACCCCGGGTTCGAGTCCCCGTGGGGGCTTGGTGGATGTGCGCTGCTGATGATTTCCAACAAGGATGAAACAGTTGTACGGTGCTTCCATGGTTTTCAATGGTGAGTTGAGCGTTCAAGTTGCATCATGAATCATATTATATACAAGTCTTATCTCCTACTACTCAGTAGCAAATTACTCGGTATTTCTGTCTTCCTGAGGTGGCACAGAGCTTTTGACCCTCGCTGAGAAGGCTTGAGTTCAGTTTGTAATTTGGTTGTCACTGACAGCCGTTCCTTGTGGATGCACGCCGATAGCTCCTGGGTTTTGAGTGCAAGCCGTCGAGGTCTGGAGAGTTCGCACTTCATCCGCTCTAGTTTGTCTGTTCTAGGTTGCTTAAGGGCTGGCATAAACGGGTGATATTGATTGAACACTGGTTGGGAATAGAACATGGCTATTCTGCTACCACCTGAGGATCAGATAAAAGAAACGAGGCATTCCAAATTTTTGATCTGAATATGTTTGGAAAGCTGCCCTGGTGAGTTGCGTGGTGATGCCTGGCAGACGGTTTGGAGGGAATGACGATTTGTGGTGCAGAGAACGCTCATGAGACATCCCCCGGTCAGATCTCTGGAACCTATCCCTCACAGAAGTGGCCATCTTATTTGGCCCTTGGGAAAATAGAAAATCTAGTGTTATTTTCTCTAGTATGTGATTGAACGTGTTGAGTCCTACTACCAAAATGTGAACAAGTAAAAAACTGCTGATAACGTCGTGAGCCACAGTGTGATGGCCAGCAAACTCCAGGAGCTTTGAAATAGTCCGCGATCAGTTGTCAATCCATGGGGTAGGAGGAGGCGACGCAGAAGTCATCAGTATTAGGTACAATATTTCCCGTGGTTGATTCAGGCGGACGAATAATGCATCCGCCCAGCAGTTCCTGTGACTGTAATTCAGTCGTTACCCAGACAGAGTCATCAACCACTTCAAGGACTTGATGTTACGTAAAAAAAGAAACAGGGTAAGATTCATTACAGTATATTAGGCAACCTCCACCTCGACAACGTGCCCTGGAATAGGTGAAACCCTTGTAACCAGATATGGCGAAGTCTGGGTTGGGAGCTTATGCGGTAAGCCGCATTTCTGTGATGAGGATGAAGTCGTAGTTGGACAAGAGGACCCTGGCTCTCAAAAGGTGACTTTTTGCTGACAGTGAGCAAATTTCGATAACGAAAACAAACATGCATGTTGTAATTTGTTGTACTGGTGAAGGAAGTAGTTGTGAGAAAGCTGAAGCTGGAGGGGATAGTCCTGGTACTGACGAGGTGGATGAGACAGCCCTGGGTAGGGAGCCGTGTATGTAGGTTGAGGACCGCTAGAGGGACTTTTGGTCAATATCAGAATGACCAGTAAAGATGAGGGAAAGCTGGCGATGCAGGCAGAATGACCGAAGGCATTGATTTCCGACTTCACCTAGGCGAGCGTGGAACGGTCTATCGTAGCTGGACCAACCAAGAAAGCATGGAGAGCTTCGTTAGGGATGAGAGACAGACATTTTTTAGGGCGGCTGAGAATGAAATATTCACAAGGAAGATGCGAAAAAATGGTCAGTGATGCATACTCAGGTTTGTTTGAACCGGCCATTGGAGATGAGGCAAGGAAACAGGTAGGACTTCCATTAAAGCGCGCAGGGGAATACCAGTTATCATAGAATAATGGATGTGGAAGTAAATAGTACCCACTTAAGTGGTGAGACAGCTGCCGTGAAAAGTAACATGTATCGTATTATGTCGGGAATTTGCTGCTTATGGGAGAAAACAGAGTTCCAAGAAGGAATAATCAACAAGCGTTATACGGTGTTCACGAGGGACAAGATAAGGCAAGGGGGATGGGTGAAAATCCTAGCAATAGGCCAGGCAACGCTGGTAAAGTGGCATATATATCACTCTGTTGAGATTCCCGCTGCTTTTCTATGTCTGTATTGGGCGTTTAGTGCGAGGGATGGCCGCGGTTTGTACTTTTTTTCATCACTGGAAGAAGGATGGCATCACCGAATCTGGATCGTTTGTTATCTAGTTGGGAGCTCTCGAACCGTGGCTTAAGTGGCTTCGACTTCAGGAGAGTCTTGTAGTGAGATGTACGCAATAAGCCTCAATGGGGCATATGCTGCGATATCAGGGATTATTTTGGGTAGAACTCGGTAACGAGATGGCATTTGCGGCAGCCAACCATAGGCGAGGTTGTACATGGGCGGAAAAGACAAGCTGTCTACGCGATATTTTAAAGCCAGGCAAAACGATGACCGAGTGGTCCTGAAATTGAAAAAGGGAGGGTTTCAGTCTGGAAGGTGTTCCATCCGAGGATAGGCTTTAGCAAAATAGAAGATAGTGGTACGAAGGCTGTAAAAGAGGCACAGTGGCCTAATTGACATGATAAGTCATAGGCACTGTAGGTCAGATTTGGTAGGGACCAACTGGGCTTGTATTATTGGGCCTGGCAGTTGATTGCCTATTCTTCGGGGCACCGGGAAATCCCTCTTCCAGGGTTAATGAAACCATGCGGGTTCACTGGGGCTACTAGGTCCATGGGCTAAGCGAGGATGCTGCTCGGAAGCACTGAGGTCCTAAAAGGCAGGTTCGCCCCTTACGTCTAGAGAATGTAACACGTCCTATGGTGGGGTATTTATAGGTCTAAAGCCGCAGGTTGGTGTTGGATCATGGTATTCAGGAGGCCTTTGTTAGGTTGAGTTGTGCAGTGCTGCCTATACGATGCACTTTTACAAGGACTAAAAACATATCTATCCGAACAATCACCGAATTCGGTGGTGCCGCTTGCTCCGGCTGTGCACACCTTCTGCACGCCGTTGCTCTCCTCCAATACACAAGTTGCCCCGCTCCAGCGTTTTGAGTTTTGCTTTTTTGCACGCTGCCGAGTGCATTCGTTGACGTGCCACGAACCGAGGACCAAGGACTACATCTTCGATGCCGAAGCCGGAAAGGATACAAGCTAAGAGAATTCTAAACTGGTGAACCCGAAAAATAGCTTCCTTCCACCAAGAATCCTCATTATTCTGTGAATCACGTTTATTCGTTTACGTATGTACTTTTTCCGAGACATAAACGATGAATCCCGATTTCGGCTGAAACACCCGTTTTATATTTTTCTTAAATAGATATTACAAGCTTTTCGAGGTTGCCCAGTTGACCTTTTCATGTCGTTTCACACTTGATATACCGTTTCACTTGTTGCTAGCAACGACCGCAAGCCTGATGCCCAACCGTCCTTTATGGCAGTCTCCCTTGCTTTTGCTGAGGCTCCTGTTGCTGACCCCCAACTCCCCATTCTTATGTTAGAAGCAGAATTTGAGGCACACAGAATCACAAGCGAGGGTACTCGTTACTTGTGGACCATTGGCCGTCTTCCCCGGGACGTTGTTACCCAGGTACGAAACGTAACTTTCAATGACGATTCTTACACAGCCACGAAAGAAGCAGTATTCTTTGAAATTTGCTATTAGGATCGTCAAGACTAAAGTGGCCAATCCTAGGGACAGCATTGGGTGGTATGAAGCCCTCTGCATTACTGAGAGAAATGAAACAGCTGACGGGCCAACTTTTAGAGGGAAAATTCCTTACAGAGCAAAGGGTACAGTGGTTACCAATTATTACTCAAGCACTACTCAAGTTTTCTGGTCATCTCAACCTCACAGAAGAGGCGAAAACAGTGGACGGTATTATGGAACGGTACCATCCACAAATTACTGCCGTAACAAACCAGAGCAGCGCCCAGACCACCCCTCCCACCTTAAGAATACACCCCGCGGACACTCAGATAGCCGCTTTCAAGCGGGCCTTCAGATGATTTTCCACTCCTAATTGTTCTCACTGTGAAGACTATAAATCTTATCACAGCTGTGACCGACGTGAACTTCTCAGAAGCCCTTCCTCTCATCTACCCCTTAGTACATCTTGATCAAAGTACTGATGACGTCACAAAGGTTGTGGGACGAGGGCCCGGCGCTGCCAAGCCCGTTGACCTTCTTAAGTGCCAAACAGGGAAACTAATATTCCGACGAGTTCCGACGACTAACGCGGTCGACAGCCATAATAGCAGTCGTCTGCCGCATGTTAGAGATTTAGTCTCCAACAACCTGTCCCTAATTGACACCGGAGCAGCAGTTAGTATCATTCCCAAGGAAGCAGGTGATGCAACGATTCCATCAATCCAACAACTCCGTGCTGTCAGTGGCATTCCTATCGTTATTCACGGCCACTGGTCACCTCACTCCTGAGGCTGCGCGCTTATATTGGCAGGCATCCCCTGTCCCATACTAGGTATCCATTTCACTGACCATTTCGACCCTGTGAGGGACGCAGAATGCCGGGGAGTTGTCGGCTGAGAGACTTGCATCGAACCTCAGGCCGAACACCCCTACGCAGACCTCCTTCCAGCTTACCTGGAAACGCTAAGGTGACCCGGACCCCTTCCCTCGGTGACCACAAATGTCGCCCACCATATTATCACTCAAAAACCCCACAATTTAGCCGACCACTTTGCTTGGCACCAGACAAACTCGGCGTAAGACGAGCTGAGTTCGCACGCATTTTAGAACTAAGCATAATACACCCGTCCGGTAGCCTTGGGCCTCGCCCTTTCACAGGATTCCTAAACCTAATGGCGACTGGCGCTCTGTGGCAACTATAGGGCCCTCAAACAAGCTACCATCCATGGAAGGTGCCTCATGCCAAAAATGCAAGTTCTAATTTCTTCCCTATCTGGTTACTCTGTTTTCAGCAGTATTGACTTTGTTAGAGATTACCAACAAATTCCAGCAGCTGAACCTTGCACAACTTAAACCGCTGTCTCAACTCCATTCGGACTATCCGAGTTCTTGCACGTGCCGTTTGGGCTCAGCAAATTAGCCTGAACCCCTCAAAGGTTTATGTATGAAGTATCACGTTGTTTGAAAGTAATCTACGTGCACTAAGGCAATATTCCGGTGGCTGGTTCTTCAGTAAAAGAGCCTATGGCAACCCTGCGCACTCTTTCCGTGAGCTTTAGCTGAAATGGCGTAACCATCGTCCCCCCTAAATGCGAATTAGTTGGGACAACCACCACATTTCCAGGTCACAAAACCTCAGCTTCGGCATACAGCCCCTGCCGAAACAGGTGGCGTCAACTCGCGGCTATTCTGAGCCTCACCCTCACCGGCGGCTGCGTCAATTTTCTGGCTTGGTTAACGTTTCTCGAAGTTTGTCTCCCACTGAGCCGGAATAATGCGGCATCGTACGGACCTTCTACGTGGAGGAAAGCGGAAATTCACTTTTTCCGACACGGCACAGGCAGCGTTTATTTCGACCAAGGGAGAAATAGCCAGCGTAGCACTCCTTTCACATCCCGATCCTTCTGCTCCCCTGACATTAGAGACAGAAACGTAGGACACCGCTGTTGGGGCAGCGTTGCAGCAATTCCTCCGTAACCCATGGCCACCAATAGCCTTGTTCTGCAGGCGTCTCCGATCAGCAAAACCTCGATATAGCATATTCAGCGGTGAACTGCTTGTACTTTGGTCGAGTACACGACACTTCCGACACACACTCGAGGACCAAATGTTTGCTGTTTTCACAGGTCGTATACTACTGTTGCATGCTCCCCAGTCAGCCTCTGATCTATATTCGCGACTTAGACTGTTTCGCAGTTTACTACTGTTACTCGACACGTCCCTCGGACGCATAACCCTGTGGCGGGTGCCCCTCAAGTGTTCATATAATCGACGACCCATTGCCGATAAACATAGTCCTGAAAACAATCGCCACTGCCCAGGCATAAAATCCTCACATCCAGCAGCCCAGAAACAACAGCCATTTAGGGCTAAGGTTCGTTCCAACTTCGGACACAACTATTAGATTTGATGTATCACAGGGTCGACCCCGGCCAGTAGTTCTCGTCAATGTTAGTCGACGAGTTTCCATTGGTTTCCACAGTGGTGAAACGGTCTCAGTGAAGCTGTCACCAGGCGATTCGTCTGGCGTTGCGTCAAACAAGACGTATGTCTTTGGGCCCGCGCTTGTCTTCAATGTCGACTCGTTACAATACATCGTAACACTAGATCTACTTGGCATATTCTGCTGGCCGGACGCACTTTTTTGTCACGTACATATGGATCTCTTGGGGCCCTTACCACCATCCAAAGGCTGCGTCTACATCCTCACTTGCATAGATCGTTTCGTTCGCTGGTTACAAGCCACACTTATTACCCGGTATACCTCAGAGGAATACCGAAGAAGCATCCCTAACCGGCCGGGCAAGTCAGTTCGGCTGCCGTGCTATCGTGACCAATGAATATGGCTCCCTTTTGGACGGTGTCCTCCATGAGCTACTGAAAGCATTCCCTTGCAGACGCAACGAAACGACAGACTGTCACCCTCAGGCCAAAAGCATAGTGAAGCGATTCCATCGCTAACTGTAAGCTGCCATTTGTGCTCATGATAACCCTTTATGGAGCGAAGTTTTACCGATCGTTCTCTTGGGACTGCCTAACACCGCTAAAGCTGACACGCGTGTTAAGCCGGCTAAATTGGCCTATATTTGCACATTATGACCTCCAGGTAAGTTAGTTTCTCCATTACCATCTGTGAGTTGTAATTACGGGAATTACGCAGAAAGGTTGCCACACCAAATGTGGGTCCAAGGCCCACCCCGCAACAAGAATAAACTACCAGCAACTGCATACCTACCACTCCAGCGGCTGCCGGCCATGCTTTTATTCAAGTGATCGCAGTGCCATCACTACTAAAAGTAGCTTACTCTGGCCCGTTCCGCATCGTCCAGCGAAAGGAAAAGAAATACGAGGTAGACCTCGAAGGCAGGAAAGAGACCATCAACATAGACCGCCTCAAACCAGCCTTCATCGAGGTAGAACCCATCCCGAACAACCCGCCCAATGTCCCCACCTGCTCAAAACCTTCGGTTAATCGTCCTGAGTCCACCCCTTTTACTCCCACTAACGACTCCCTGTTACCAGTTGCAATAACAAACTCCATGGAAGACACACCTACACCTGTCAACAGGAGAAGTCGACGCAGCTGCAAGCTGCGACAGCCAACGAGGTTTTCTGAATATGTAACAGTTGTATATATTTAGGTTTACTCTTCATACTCCACTCGTAAATCGTTTTACTGTGCATGAATGCACGGCCACGTGGTTATCACGACAAGGGTAGCGGCATCCCGTGTTGCGCCAGTATGCTCCCCTCAGTCGAATATCCTTCCGCGCCCCGAAACGCAGCTTCCTTGTGCTTCTTGCTTCCAGCTCGTCCCGTCGGACAGAACCACAGGGCTCAAACAATGCGCTTATTGGATCGCGACTGCACTCATTTGACACCGAACGCTGGCTCGTTTACGAAGGCGATAACGACCACAGGCAAACGGAAGTTTGCGATATGCCGACAACGACAAACCCTACAACACAATCAACACTGCCAAGTCACAAGCAGGACCTACCCCAGTCGGATTCAATGTTAAGGAGGACGCAATTTTGCGATCGACGCACAGCGGCCAGTGTGACTCACAGAGAACGGCTTGTGCTGGCTTCGTTGTTTTGTCTGGTCGCGGCGGGAGGCACGGAAAACGTCTCTTGCCACCGAAGCCGATGCACTCACCACGGGCCGAAGCTGAAATGCGTCTGCCTTTTAAAGGAGACCAGTATGGTGCTACGGACACGACTCACGTTTACAAAGGCTGAAAAACTTGCCTATCCGAACAATCACCGAATTCGGTGGTGCCGCTTGCTCCGCCTGTGCACACCTTCTGCACGCCGTTGCTCTCCTCCAGTACACAAGTTGCCCCGCTCCAGCGTTTTGAGTTTTTCTTTTTTGCGCGCTGCCGAGCGTATTCGTTGACGTTCCACGAACCTAGGTCCAAGGGCTATAGACCCCACAAGGAGCCGGACCTGAGTTAACCTAGGAGAGTCCTTAATCCGAAATCTAGAGCTTAGGTTGAATTCCGGGATATAAAGTACATTTCTTCCTTATTTAACGGAGGAGAGGATTACGGGCGAATTTTCCTGCGTTCTAACGCGCGTCTGCATATGCTTTCATATTTACACATATATGTTTAGTGCTATGATGGTATATATTTGTCGTCTCATGAATCGGCCTGTTGTCCAGAGCGGTGGCATGAGTCAGACCCACCGTGGCCCTGAGGCTTACGTCCAAACACATGAGGGGATTTATCAGAATAGAACACCGGATATGAAATATCTTCGAACAACCTGTGAGTACAGTTGTAAGGTTCGGTGGTTGGTTGGGGTTAGAGTTAGTGATAAACCAGATGGACAGCACTTCTGGAGGGAGGTTGCCAGAGTGATGGTGGGAGATGTGGCCGCACGGAAGCAGAAAGATGTTAAGCAGATCGTTCACTTTCAGAAGAGTGGAATGCAATGGATAAACATGGAAATGGGATCTGGGCCACGGATAAATGCCTGATGCATAGCCACGATAGTAGAAGAGACTCATAGCCTGCCGAAGGTTCGGTAGCCCGGAATACTGATGAAGCCCGGGGAGCCACGTTTCAGTCGCTAGTATCATATTTTATGGGTTAGAATATGGTACCTTGAGCGTTAGTTAGCTGACTTTGTTTAAGAGAGACCCTGTTTTAATGAGCTGAACTTGGAGGGCCATAGCTGCGGAGCAAATATGATTTTGATGTCAATCTTTTGGGAAGGGTGACGAACGGCAGGGTGAGTGGGACTGAAATGAGAAGGATAAAATTCCTTGTGTAGAATTGGCTGAAGTGGCAGGCGTCTCACAGGGCTTCACTGAGTGAGCTTGAGAGGGGTGTAATTTTAGCGAAAAAGCTGATGATGAAGGGGGCTCTGGTATGAAGTCTCAGATGGCATGGTGTGCAGTGGGATTGTGGTAGAAGTTGGCGACGTTGGGGGATGAGGGGGCAAAGAATAATGAAAATGTAGGGGAATAATATGGGGCATACAATGGGACGGAAAGGGACCAGCGGTGGTCAGCATATTGCAGTTTTGGTTGGAAACTATGCTGGTATATCGTCCTGATTGATTTAGGTTTGATGGAGCTAACGATGCAGGCGGGTAAGTTGGAGGAATGTTTTGTGATGTAGTATTGCGTCTGTAGATCTGTTGACTGCAGCATCCGAGTTGTTGGATGTGGCGAGTAGCAGCGGGATGCGTGGGTCTTCGGAGGACCGAAATGATGCCCTGGTCGGCTAGCATCCGGGTGAGTGATGCTGGCCAGTAAGTATACCCGTGCTGGAAAACGCGGATGGATATTATGCTGGTCAGCTGGGGCGCGAGAGATCGTAGATCAATTTCGATTTAAGCTTTGAGCTTGATGATATCAGTGTCGGGCAGGTCTTGACCATTGTAACAACAGATGAGGGGGATGATGTTGTGACCCAAGAAATAGGAGACAACACTGCAGCTGAATGGACTGTGCGGGGTGGCTCGTGGTAGCTGGTTTATTAAGTGGAACAGTACGTGAACTGCAACTGGCTGATGGGAGGGGCTCTATCACCTTGCTGTGAGTAGACTGAAATGAAAGAAGCAGACCGAGGTATAACTTGAGATATTTGACACAAAGGTAGATTCTGGAGACCAGTTGGCTACGTGAAGATCTTAACTGTGAAGAAGCCGAAATGTGACGCTGTGAGATTTGGTCTTCGATAAAGCGAAGGATGCTGGGCGACCGGAGACTAAAGGGGGCTGCCTTACGCACTCGTCGGCCGGTGACTTACCCCGGTAGCCGCAGAATTTACACGGAGGCAAACTTCCGAGCACTTTTACGATACCGGTGGTGATACCAACACAGTATTCCAGTGTGAGCACCGGAGGAGACTGACCCGAGAGGACTACGAGCGGCTTCATGACCTCGAGTGTGGATAGGGAAGCTGTTACGACGAGTCGAAAGTGACCGGTGACTAGCGGTCAAGTCCACCCAGAGGGCTCTACATTGCGCAGCTATATCTGCAAAAGTTGAGTCCGTGGTTCCCAAGGACGGACGGAGGCACTGACTAGTTCAGGTGGAGGCGGCTTCCACATAACGGTCCGCTGTCGAAGGCAGCATGCCCAATGATACTTTTTCCTCAAAAAGCGCAAGAGTGCACCGCGCTTTTTCCGGTAGCTGCTGCGTACACAAGAGCCTCAACATCATGTCTCCAAGCCGGGCACATTCAGCCTGTTTCTGAATACGACTAAGGAGCTGTGAAGGATTCTGATCGCCGGGAGGAAAGCAACTAAGAAGCTGAAGAAAACAAAATGCCTCGGAAAAGCCGGTGCCTTTTAGGATGTCCGAGCAAATACCATCACAAGTCTTGTCTGTCGGTGGATTTGAGATAACGTGCTTAACAACTTTTAGAATGTTTTTAGGAAGTTCAGCAGCGAGGTGTACATACTTTCTCTTTTAGGGAATATTAATGGAAGCAGCACACTGTGCTATCGGACGAGAAAGCCAAAGGAGGTAAACGGCAATGCCTTCACCTGGCAAGCCATAGAAAACTTTTTGGGCTCCGCGGGCTCAGACATAACCAACTTTGATAGGTACATAAAAAAACAATCAAATAAAGAAATAGTGACGCACTGAAATAGTCACCACCAAAAACCCCAACACGTGTAGGCACAAAGAGAACAATCGAAACGGAGCTACGAAAAAAGGTTGGAAAAATTCGGGGTACAATCGCCAATTTGGTCACAAAAGGTGTCTGCCACTACGGCTCCAACAAGTAAATTCATCAGAAGGTTCGAAGTTTGTGGATTTTTAGGGCAATGTTGGTTTTCCCGCAGAGATGACAGGAGACGTGAACTTGGACGAGCTGTTGGGCGGAGCCGGAGAGTGGGGTGATTCAGTAGCTGCCACACCTGATTAGGCCAGGTACAGCTTCGTGACCAGGTGCACGGGTGAGCCTCATGCAATCAGGATCGCCGAGATCAAGTCTGACAAAATTCGCTCGTGATTGGTCATCTTTGAGTCTATCAGTTATCTTCTCTGGTCTAACATATATATATATATATATATCTGTATATACATATATGTTAACCAGTTATGCGACACGACCAACCTGCTACTTCGCAGCCTTGGTCTTCTTGCTACCTTCAGTTGCTTAGTTGTGGGTGGGGGCGTTTTCAATACGTCTTGTCATTTTAGTTCATTGTAATCACTATAATTAGCGTCGCGTCATGGAGCTGCCCCGTAATGAGCAGACAAACCAGCATGATAGTGCATCTGATAATGAAGACCGGATTGGCCTTTTTGAGTTATGGTTTATCAGACGCAAGAATGTAAAGAAAGCGAGCTAGAGTGCATTCTTCTTGATAGCGTGCTGCCGCTCGTTTTACCTGTTGATGAAGAACATTACGTACCCGAGAGTCCTCGCTGCTGTTCCTTTCCACAAAATGAAGACTCTTCTGCCAGGCCACGTGGTTCAAGCCAATATCCAGGCGACGGAAGGTGCCAAATTCCATTCGCTGTTTTGTAGTCCCAGGGTGGAATTAAGTGAATTCATCCTGAAGCTTCAGAAGCAGGCTGCAAAGTATGCTTTTGATGATCACTTGGGGACCCAGTTGAGTGAACACCTCACGGCAGGTATAAATTATCTGGAGTTGCAAAAGAAGACCTTGCTGAGACCTGACCTTACTTTTTGCGGGGCCCGGCTAACCTTCACACAATTCGGTGACATAGCCGAGTTGAAGTCCGTATATTCCGTAGTGCGTTACCAACACGTTCGTCCCCGTAAACAAGCCCCCACAAATCGGATGCCTTAATCAAAGTTCGCTAACAGAGTGATTCCTGAAAGCAAACCAGTGCAGCCGAACAAGCTTTTCTCGTACTGCAACCTCCACCCTCTTTTCACCTGCTACTTTTGTAAGGCGATAAGCCGCTTTTGTGGAAATCCTGGTCATGTTCGCGAGGTGTGCCGCCAATATAGGAGAAATGCGGTTAAGGCAACCCTTGAAGATTCGAAAACCGATGACGGTCCGATACACACTCGGAAGATTTCGAGTGAACCAAACCAATTCCCATGCAGAGCAGTCCAGTTCCATTGCGACTTGAGACATCAGTCGATCTTGGATGCCAGAAGCTGCGAGCCCATTATTCCGAGAGCAGTTTTCGACTAAATTTTATCCAGCGTACCCATAAAACCGCCGTGAGCACTCACATTGTTGTTGGATATCGGCTCCCACCACTGGGAGAGACGGCATTAATGGTTCGTTTGAAGAGTAACTACATCCCGGCTCGAGTCTTGATTTCTGTAGGCAGTCCATCGATTATAGGCTTGAAGGCCCCTCTTGCCTTGGAGCAATCGGTAACCCCCAAAACGACGTCCGACTATCCTTTGAATCAGCCAGCTTTTCGGTAAATGATCGCACATTGCTCCAACAACAAGGGTGGCCTGGCCGTTGAGTCCCTGAAGTCGGAAGTGAAAAGTGATCCGATACTCCTGAAATGCCAGTTGTTACCGTGCGGTCAGAGATGGGTAGTTCTGAAGGTGCCTACCAAAGTGGAGCGAGACAAAGACATTGCGCGCGTGACCCTGTCCATTTAGGTGACTGCAATTGTGGTGACAATGAAGAGCGGCGGACCGAAACCCCGGAGTTTTGGGGGTTACCGATTGACCTTGAATCCCCTTTTATGAAAACGAGTGGCAACTACGGTCGAACCTGAAGACTTCAGGAAATGCGCTCTCGGCAGCAGGTTTTTCTAAGAATTCGACCTGTTCGATGCGTACTCACAAATTCCGCTGCATAAGGAGTCCAAACCACTAAAAACCACTAACCCTCCATGGGGGGTATTCTAATACAATTTCTTTCCGTTTG
The DNA here is from genome assembly GCA_948099385.1 of Fasciola hepatica. Taxonomy (NCBI): domain Eukaryota; kingdom Metazoa; phylum Platyhelminthes; class Trematoda; order Plagiorchiida; family Fasciolidae; genus Fasciola; species Fasciola hepatica. Next base: position 8,227,763 of record CANUEZ040000083.1, read on the forward strand.
GTCTGTACGTGTCATCTGGGATATTCCAGGCTTAAACTGATGGGATAATCCATAATATCGAGGGGGTTATAGCATATCAGGAAGATGTGTTCATTTTTGGATCCACGAAGTAGGAACACGACGACAAATAGCAAACATTGCTGGAAAGGTTCGTGGAAAGAACTGGATTGATCAAAGCCCCTAAGCGCAGGTTCAGTGCCGCCGAATCAGATTTCCTTGGTTTCACTGCCAATCCAAACTAATACCGATCCGAATCAAGTCGCCCCATACTCATGAATGGCATCGAGTCACCAAAACATCGGGCTCCCGTCCATCAATTCTTAGATGCCTGCAGTACTACCTAAGGTTCTGTTGGAACTGTGCGACAAGAGCCCAACCATTGTTTCTGGCTCGGTCATCCGATGCTTGGCCGTAGAACGAACAGTGTGAAAAGGTACCACGCGGCCTTATCAAAAATATCTTTGGCCGGCCGATACTAGCCCTATTTCTACCATCTAAGCCAAAAGTACTGATCACTGACGTGTCTTAAGCCTGGATAGGAGCAGTTCTGGGACAAGATGAATGTCCGGTCGTCTGCATCTCGCGTCATCTTGATACTACAGGAACTGGTTATTCCAGGACAAAGAAGTACGCTTTGGCCTTTTTCTGGGTAGTGCACCGAGTCCACAAGTACCTACCCGGACCGAAGTTTACGATTGCCATCGATTACCGTGCTCTTCAGCTCCTATTTAACCCCGATAAATCCGTCGCCAAATTGACTGCTGCTATGATCCAGCCACGGGACTTTGCTCTGGCAGCCCACAAGTATGACATTTGGAAATCAACCCAGCAAGACCATCCCACAAGCGGACCTCCTGTCACCATCCTAGCGATTCGCAACGGAAGAGTAGAGACATTTTGTTTCACCGGCAGTGCACTTGTTGAAGAAAGAGCTGTGAAGGACGATAAGGCTCTACAACAGGTTGTGATTTTTGCGTTCAGGATGAGTTGATCACGAGAAATGAAGCGGAAGTTTCCTTAGTTCTGCGTGCTGCAAAAAGAATTCTGCATCCAACCTGACGGGGTCTTTTGTCGAGGCTTACGACTTTTAGTTCCACTTCCATAGCGCATGTCCGTTTTGGATTAACTGCACAAAGGCCACTTAAGAGTGGAGACAAAGAATTCACTGGCTTGCAGATGCGCTGGTGACCGAAATTGGATGCGGATATTTAAAATGTGGCAAAGAACTGCAATGATTATCTGCACAAGTTTCAGTCGAGGCCAAGCAACTGGAATCCATGGCCCGAAAGCTACATTCCATAGAAGAGAGTTCATGCGGAATTCTGTGGTCCCTTCCCGAACCGGTATCATGTTTTTGTACCGATTGACTCCTATTCTAAGTGGATGGAAGAACAGGTACTGGTCACCATTACCAAATCCAAGTTATGTGCAGTGGAGCTGAAGTGCAGGCTTGTTAGAATCGGATGTTGGCGTCCGCTTACGGAGCCAAGCCACCCGTGCTCTAGTGACACATCAGAAAACTTGCAGCTTTCCATGAAAACAGCCATAAAGTCAGCCAACCACAGAAATTTGCCCCACTTGGAAAAGCTCCTCAATGATTTATTGTGGCAGTGCGGAATGGCAGTGCATACTACCTCCAAAGAGAGTCCAGCCATTCACATCAGATCCCAAGGATTACGGTCATCTGTGATGTGCATTGATTTAAGCCATATCATAAGCTTCTGCGTGATAGAACTTCGATCATCTGGCGGAATTACAACCGTACTACTTGCTCAATCTATGGTCAAGATCACTGACCTGGATGATACATCGGTGCCTCGGCACCACCTCGCCCAAATCCATTTCAAAGTAGTGACCGGAGAGGTAACCAGTCGCACGGCTGAAACAACCGAGGGTCCAGACGGTGGCCTTGTGGATGACAGGGATACATCTATTCCGCATACTGAAGCGACTGTCGCAGCAGCCGAGCCACTGCCACTATCTCTAGATCGAAGGTCAGCACGATGGGCGAGTTAAATAGACGAGGAGCTCTTGACAAGAGAAAGATATCGTAGTTCATCGGCCGTCACACGTGACAGGGCCAGGTACAGCTCCGTTGCCAAGAACACGGACGAGCCTCACCCAGTCGGGATCGTCTCGGACAAGTTTGACGAAACTTGCTCGTGATTGGTTACCTTCGAATGCACCAGTTACCTTCTTTGGTCTAACATATATGTACAAACCAGGTCTGCGACACGACCAGCGTGCCATTTTGCAGCCTTGGTCTTCTTGCTACTATCGGTTGCGTAGTTCTGGGAAGGTGGTTTTGTGTTTGGCTCGCACGGTCAGGTTCTCACACGGGCTCGCATGATCTACACCCTGTGCAATCAAAGATGCAAGCCTCGCAATCGTGCACGCACGTACTGAGTTGATTTATGTCATGTTATTTCTCGAACAGCACTGACCAATCAGACGACATAATATGTTGCACGATTTTGGGCGACTTAATCCAATTGCACGTTGTTTTGCACTTCCGATTACATACGTAAGCGACTCATGCACCCGCGTACCCGCTTGTCTTTTCACCTGCACACCTGTACCGGAGCTCACCACATGTTACTACAGAATGCGCTTTTATTCTCACAACTGCGCCCTTTTTCTGTCTAGCATTGTCGAGAAACGAAAAGGGCAATTTGGATAATTCATGTCATTTCAGTTCATTGCGATTTCTACAGAGAGCCAAGGTGTGCCTTGTTTTCAGGGCGGCGTGCCTCAAGTTTGCGATGACGCCATGTAGGCGGGCACCGGGTGGATTTAAACTCTCAGTCCACAAGCAACCAGTCCATTGGAGGGACTGAGACTGGCCTTAAGTCCTGATCCATCAGAAATTGGCCAGCTTTCGGCTGACCAGTTGCATATCCCGGTGAATGACTGACCAGAGCAACCAATTGCCCTCCAGGGCCACTGAAAAGAGTCCTTGCCCGGGATGTGGGAAGAAATTGAGGTGTGGCTGCTCCTAACTACAAGCCACTCAGCTTGACGAGGCAGAAAAATTCGAGAAGGTTTCTTATGCTAACGAAATACTTGGCACCGGAGTCGGATGCTCCTGTGGGGCGGCTATCATTCCCCTGGGAGACCTAGGATCGGCTGCATATTGACAAATAGGGCGCACCTTACCTCTAAGCTCATAGCCGCCTTCTGGCGAAATTAGTACCTGCCCGTAGCCGCCACAGTGGAATTGCCTAAAGCTGTGGGAGGCGAGCTCAAGTGTTAAAGTGAGGGCCGACTTCTGCAATTGGGCAGATGCTGTAGGGAACCGGGTAACTGAAGGAGTGATAGAGTCGAAAGATATAAAATCTTTCAAAAGCTTAATACAACGAACGGGAGGAGATATTATTGGAGGCATAATCTTAGATCCGAAGGAGGACGTGGGATTTTTAAGAATGCAGGATGTCTTACAGACCGGAGAAAGACCTGCTGTTCAATAGGAAACACTAACATAAGAGTTGTCTCTCGCCAGGAAGGGGAGCCGTTTTCTTTCTTTTCTACTTTAGAAAAACTGGATCAGTGGAAGATTCCGCCAAACTGAACACACGAGAAGAACTTGTCATTTTGGACAGGTGTGTTCTGCCACTAGTGCGTACCGCTGAAGAAAGCTGGAGACCCGACTGGCCTCAGCAATTACCTTTGCTGTCCACACTGGATAAGAAATTGGCCATAGGGAGGTGCGAGGTGAGAGCTTAACAAAAATCTCGCTGTTTGAAGCCGACAGCTTTGTGCGGTCTAACAGCTCATTTTTTTGAAGATTTGGCCTCAATTTGATTGCTTGCGCTATAACTAATTCATCATTTTGGGAAAAGCACGGCCAAATTCGTAAAGATATAATCCAAGATAACCGATGCGCCGTCTCTCAAATCTTAATATCAAATGGGGTACTACACCGTTGAAGTTACCGTATGGTAGAAGAACCTGAACTAGCCCTTTTATACATAAATTATTATCTAGGATTCCGTATATTTTTAGGCGCCTGAAAAGGCATACGTGGTGCCATACGCTGACACATGAACATAACTGTGCCTATGCGTACAAATTTCTATTTCAAAGGAGAATATACCAGCATTTAGTATTAGTTAGTCGTGCCTTTCACTCTGTATGTTTGTACGTAGATAAAGGTATATATGTACACCCAGGTGCATCGCTACGCACTACGCGTATACATATAGGTATAAGTACTATTGTATACGTATATTCATATACATACATATGTGTATATATATGCTTGTACATTTATAAACGCACACGTAGATCCATATACGCGTATTTATGTATGTACGTATATACGGGGTACTTTTCTGGATTCAGTCCGTCCATAGGGGAGGTCGTAAGCACCCGGGCTTACATCAAATCACGCATATAAGGCGCACTGCCTGGTATTTACCCCCCCCCCCCTCACGTCATCTCACACGAAGGAGGTCCCACCATTGACCACCTCTACATCCAACTGAAGCATGAACTGAGCATGATACCAAATCCTTGAAATTGGGTTATTCACGGAATACTCCGTAGCCAACTTACGGACCACTTCCATAGGCAATGCAAAATAGGGGGCAAATGAATAGAAATCAGTGTATTCAGGGGTGGTAATTCAGCGGCACAAAAGCATTCTTGATACACTCTTACTGACTGGACTGACCTTGGGCCGGACACCAAGCCCTAAAACGGACGAATTTTTTGGAGGCAGGAGATGCAATCCGCCGTACTGCGCAGGAACAACCACCTAACTTAAGCCGGGATTCCATGGTCATATTGGCGGATCTAACCGCGTCCGGAATCGGCGACGTTGTAGTGTTCCTGCTGTGTTCTTTAGGTAAAGCAGTACAACTAACTTTTATTACCTTTTTTACCCAGGAAAAAAGCCAAGTAGATTTTGAAATCTTAGCCGACTTAGCTTTTAGCATGGATAGCAGCTAGGTGGCGCAAGCACACAGTCCTCTTCGTCATTTGAGTTAGCATATTAGTAGCGCGTCCGTTAGTTTTAAAATTCTCGTAAAAACATCTACCAAACACAGTCAGTCACATAGCCCTACATTTAGGCGGCGATTCTCAGCATCTACCCTGCCGGTAATGGAAGTACCAAATTGTTCCATATTTACTAGAACATAACCCGCTCGCTTCGCTTCCTACTACAACCCAGTACGGTTCAAGTAGTTCGTTGCTTCAGCTCTACGGCCAAGAATACCTGATTAGACTCGTCACACACAAAATAATTGGAGGCGTAAACAAAATTACCGCTCTACTGACTGAAGCCTTATTTGCCATTCAGTGACAAGCGGTACGAATAGAGCTTCATATCTCTGAGATCTTGAAGAGACGAAAAACGATTTTCCCCCCAGGATCGTCCTCCACAAATCCGCTGTATTGAGCTGAACTTCAACCAGATACAAAGGTGTTCAAGTTGGCTGTACCCGTTGATCTAGCTCTCTTTTCTGCGTTTGCTGGCGGATAGCTTGCACCACTCTCGTTAGGGGGAAGGGTGTAGAATACTGAAAGACCTAAACCACTACCGTCTATCCATATGCAGTGCCACCAAAGTTGATCTGATTAGGAGCACTTGCTAGCGGCTGCTCACTTTATTTATCTTCTAAAGTCTTCACGGTGTATGGAATATAAACGCGAAAATGGCTACGCTCTCCCCTGATGTTACTTACAGATAATCCCTCCCAATCATTAGTTGTTGGACTTTGAGAACATCAGTCCAGTCATCTACCGCACGTAGTAGTTATTCCTTGACGTCAGAAATAGTCTTAAACTTCATGGGCGTATTCAGAGATTTCACAAAATCTATGGGAACGTCCCAATGACTCCAAAACGTGAGACTCTTATTTCTGAGTTGGACACATACTGCGATGGTGGAATCTATTGCTGGTTAGATTGAAGTCGTCGTTATGCTGCAGACCTCGAGGGACGACTTTACATTGCTTTCCCAAGACCAAGGATTCTAACGAAGGCTAAGCATGGAGTATGATGGTATCTGATGGGTTATAAGAAAATTACCCGGAGAGTACTACCTGAGGGCTCCCCTATTTCGCCTTCCACTGTGACCGCAGCAAAGCTTTACTCGGTGGTAGAGAAACTGACTTGGCTGTGCACCAAGATGATTACAAAGCTGTTCTTCAGCTTTCACACTCTGACAAGCGGAAAACGAAGCGCAAGTCTGCCATCGGAACACACTAATGACCCCTCCGATCCATTGGAACAATTGAAGGTTCTCCCTTACATGTTATAAGAAGCACTCAGAGTAATCAATGGCCACACCAGACAGCCGTGCTTGTCAACTGGTCTGAGCGGAGACAACCTTGCGTACCCTATATGCTAAGTAATGGCTCACTTAGACATAGATCGCAACAGAAGCGGTAAAGCCGTTCCTGTTTTCAGCGTAAATTATTACTTCACCTCAAACCGCTTGATTCATTATTCACGTATAACGCAGATCTGACCATCAATAAGATTGGAACACAAGACACTATCGTTCTGACTCCAGGTGGACTTCCCAAGACATAAAAGTTTACTCTACTCAAGGTAAACGCAAAGATCCATTCTCCTGTGTAGCTGCTGTCTTCCAGCCAACCGACAATGCCAGATGCTAGATGCAGCCAAGAACTGTATTTTCAGGCCAGGTCAGGTCAAAAGACTTGCGGCTTAGACCAGTAAGCGTCCAGTTTCTTGCACGGCGAACCCAAGGAGTTCCCGCCGAGCTGCGACTTCGAGGGGCCCAATATAATTCAGCTTCTGTAGTAGCTGATGGGAAGGGAAAACAAACAGGCTTTCCCTCGAGAACAGCGACTTCACACTAACAGGCTCGGCGCAACAAATCTCTGCTGTCCCCATGTGAGACATACCCCGAATCCTCGACATAATTATATGTAACGGTGATGCGAAGCAAGACATTTAGTAGGGAGGAGAGAAAATGAAGGGAAATAATAAAAGAAGATAAAGCAACTTAGGATGGTTAGCAATAGCCCGGGAATACCTTCGTCCAGCACGCGTCCAGTTTGCGCCTAAAAGCAACGACCGAGGTTGCTGTCGCTGCATGGGGAGGCAACTCGTTTCACTTGTTCATGACGCGGTGGGAAAAGAAACATGCCCATATGCTCTTGTTTGCTCCCGTATTGTACAACTTATGCTCGTGTCCCCTGAATGCAAGGTTGCGACCACGAGTCAGTAGTGGTCTGTCGGTCGCACCGATTCCATAACGCACCTTGTAGCACTCTACCAGATCTTCACTTGGCATACGACGATCCAGGGAGAATAGATTAAGGGCTTTAAGTCTTTTACGATACGATTTCCGATGCTTTTTGTCCCTCACTAGGCCCAGTTCCCGTGCTTGAGCAGAAGTCCCCAAGTGATGCCTTACAGTCGCCTTTTATATAACAATTAGTCCGTCCTCTCTAGACACTAACTCTCTGCATAAGTTGAAAAGCACTCTGTTTGCCCTGACCGCTGTTGACGTACACTGCTCGGCGGGTTTTGAGCTCTCAAGCAAAAGCACACCTGGGTCCCTAACCACAGCGGCAGACTCAGTCATTGCTGGGACGGACAGCCCCACGTACCTGTCTTCGTTGCTTCCCCTGCCTGCCGGCAAGTGCTTGCCTTTGGCTGCATTCATCTGCAACTCCGACTTTTCGGCCCAAGCACTAATCCTGTCTAATTCGGTCTGCAGTCGACTTGAGGTTGTTTCACCTACCACTTTGATACCATCTGTGGTTAGGAACCCCGGGCAGTCCAGCGTAGTTACTAGATCATTTACGTATATTAGGAACAACAGGGGTACCAGCACGGAAACTTGCGGCACACCATGGCACGCCTGAGCTGGTGTAGACCAAGTGCAGACCTTGTGCCCTCGACCAGTTCGAAGAAAGCTCTGTTACTTGGGCAACCCTCGATCCATCTCATAGTCTGTAGAGCCACTCCAGGTGTCTTCTGTCTGTCCAGCAAGAAATGGTTATTTACAGAATCAAAGATACTTTAAAGGTCCAAATAGCATACCTCCACTAGTTCCTCTTGGTCTAATCTGTGGGTTTCCTCACCAAAAAGGAAAGCTGTCCATGAGACAGGACCCTTCTTTAACAAACCGGCGTTGCTAGTCAACAATCGGCTGATTATTCCGTCAATATTCTGTTAGTCGATCTCTAATCCGTCCCTATTTTTCTCTGAGTGCGATTGGTAGTGGGCCTACGGAACAATAGTTGGAAGCCACTTCTTGTTTGCCTCCTTTCTGAGGGGGAAAGCTTGCCCCAGTCTCCAGTCATCCGGCAGCTCCCGGTGTTTAGAGATAAGTTGAACAGATGTGCCAGCGGCTCAACCAGCACAATGGATGGGGCTTTCGGAATGGCGGGGTGGATATAACGGTTATTCCGCCTGTGAGCAACGCGCAGCCAATTCAAAACGAATCCCAAAACCAGAACAAGATTGATTCGTAGTTTCCACGGTACTGGATTATCAAGTTATACGCATATAAATATATACAAACCTCAACTGTACGGCCTGTAACAGCCGGTCGTGGAAAATCCCCCTTTTTCCCTCGCGATTCAGTGTTTTTTCCCAACATCACTCATTTCCATACACTATTGACTTGTCTTTACGAACTGGTTGTTTTTCTGGACCAATTGTTGTTTGTTCGCGCCCAGAGCGCTATTTTGGCACATCCTTGCTCAGGACCTGCGTGACGCACGTGCTGTCTGCTCACACGCTGCTATTCGGTTTCTCGTTGTTGAGTCTTTGTGATCGTATTATTGAGGTTTGTATATTGTTTATGTCATTGTTTATTTTAATAATCTAGTATCGTAGAATTATCACGGATAATCGCCTTCTGATTTCGGGATCCGTTGCGAATTTGGCTACGCATTGCTCAAACGTTCGTAACAATACTCAATAGATCTATTTGGAACGAGGAAAATTCACGCAAAATGCCAAGGAAAGGATCAAAGGCAGTCGAACCCGGACAGGAAGTAATACGGCAAGTCTCTGGGGAGGTTTTGGGTACTTATGATTCTTTAGTTAATGCTAGATCGCCTAGTCCTGTCAGTGCTAGCTCATGTGTTATTGAAAGCAATATTGATCGTAAGGACGTTGATTTATATAAGCTGAGAATAATAGAACTAGAGCAACAGTTACTTTCAGCTAGACTACAGGCGCATGAAGCAGAGAAGTGTACACAGAAACAGCGAGAGTATAGGACCAGTGACTTCGGCACTTCCGATAGGTTAGAGTGCAATAAGGTAGGGGACCCCACGCAGGTCGCCGACTACAAACCACCATCGATCGATCTGCCTAGAGTGGAGTTAACGGTTTTCGACGGGCGAGCTGAGCAATATTGCAAGTTTGTCAAACAGTTCGAGACGTTCGTTGAAAACAAGGTAAACGACCCTGGGCAAAGGCTTCTTTACCTTACTCACTACTGCCGAGGCCGAGCGCGAGAAGCTATCGACGGATGCACCATGCTCGATCCAGAACAAGGCTACACTAGGGCAAGAAAGATTCTGAGGGACTTGTTTGGCCAACCTTTCAAAGTAGCCCGTAACCTAATAGAGGGCGTGATGGCAGAGGCAAAGAAAACCAAGGGCGACGTCTACACCATGGCCGACCTGGTGATCAAGATGCAGAACTGCTCAATAGCCCTCGACCATTTAGGTTACAGAGCTGACCTAGACGCCATGCACACTTTGGAAGGCATAGTCCGTCACCTCTCTCCCGAACTACAGGGTCGGTGGGCGGAAGAAGCTGAACGGATAAGCCGAGGCGACAGAGAAGCCAACTTCGAAGACCTGACTGAATACTTAGACAGGCAAACGAAGATAGCTGACAGCAGATTCGGCCGACTCATCCGGGACAGCAACCGAGCAAACAAGCCCGGTACTAGCCAAGTCCAAACCCCTGTACGGGAACATCCAAAGTACCAGCCTTGGACCAACACACACGTCATTTCACGAGATGCTACGGCGAAACCAAATTGCAGATCCTGTGGTACTAGCCATGGCCTACCAGAATGCCCCAAGTTCGGCAATGCCAAAATAGACGAACGGTGGGGAATGGCGAGGATGGCAGGAGCATGTTTCATCTGTCTCAACACCACGCACCGGGCAGCAGCCTGTAGAACAAGGAATCGATGTGGTTACGAGGGCTGCACGGGCAGACACCATCGGCTGCTGCATCAGGCGAGAATAACCATATCCGAGGCGATTGCCAAGCCCAGCGTGATTTGTTCAACTGCACAATCTGCCATTAAACCGGTACGTTTAGGCGTAGTGGCCGTGGGAGTAGTGACTCCGACTAAGATAGTCAAAGCGTTGGCTTTCGTTGATAGTGGATCCGACACCACTTTAGTGAAAGAGCGGTTTGCCGACAAACACCAACTGGCTAAAAGTGCGACGTCGTTAGCAGTGAGCACGGTGGGCGGAACACAGGTAATGACTGCCGGTAGATTAAGGCTGCAACTCATCTCTCTAGACACTAACGAGGAAATTGAACCAACGGAGGCATTCACGTTAGCGGATCTTCCCATGCGAGCACCAAGGTCGGTGAACGCAATCTTGACTCGATGGCCCCACCTGCAGGATGTAACCGTCGTAGACTGGGAAGATGATGAGGTGGATCTCCTCATCGGATGCGACGTGCCAGAGGCGCATTGGGTGCTTGACCAAAGAGTGGGCGACCGCCAGGCACCTTATGCCGTACGCACGGCTCTGGGATGGATGTTATACGGTCCAGTAGGGGTACGCGGTCTCGTGAATTACTTATCCGCCGAAACGGACCGCATAGAGTATCATCTGCAACGGCTTTATGAAAAGGAGTTTCATGACATTGGAGACGAAAGACCGACGTTGTCTCAAGAGGATCACTTCGCTCTACAAACGGTGCGGCAAGGCTCTAGAGGCCTCAAAAGACAGTTCGAGGTTCCCCTCCCATGGCGCACACCGGTCGACCCGTGGACTGACAACAGAAATTATGTTCTCCAACGATTACTACGACTAAAAGAACGCTTCATTCGAGACCAGAATCTGTGGGAACGATACGCGGATTTGATGAAGCGAAACGAGGACCTCGGTTACGTTGAAAGGGTGCCTGTTAACACCGACAGCAAAAGGTATCTGGTATCTGCCTCACCATCCGGTTATCAACCCCAAAAAACCCAATAAACTGCGCGTGGTTTTCGACTGTGCGGCCAAGTTCCAGGGCAAGTCGTTAAACGATCGCCTACTACAGGGGCCTGACTGGACCACACCACTGATCGATGTTCTGTGCCGTTTCAGAGTGGGTAAAGTGGCTTTGTCTGCCGACATTAGGGAAATGTTCCATCAGGTGAAGATTCCGGTAGGAGAACGAGATGCTTTGCGTTTCCTGTGGTGGGAAGGGAGCGACCGGGACAACGCAGTGGTGAATTATAGAATGACCGTCCACCCCTTCGGAGCCATATCGTCACCATTTTGTGCCAACTACGCCCTCCGAGAATCAGCGAACAAACATGGCGATCTGGTACATCGGACGGTGGTAGAAAGCGTCAGCAGGAACTTCTACGTCGACGACTACCTTGGGTCATTCGATGATGTGGAATCAGCTCTAGAGCAGTTCAGGGGTCTGACGAGATTGCTGGAAGAGGGTGGCTTCCATCTAACTAAATGGATGTCGAACGCTTCGGAAGTGCTGAAGGTCATCCCGTATCACGAAAAGGTCGAAAGGGTAAGAGATTTGGATGGCTCCCCACTTCCTATCGAGCGCACTTTAGGGATACAATGGGACGCGGAAACGGACGATTTTGTTTTCGAACTGAACGTTCCCGAGCTGCCAATAACCCGTCGTGGCATACTATCTGCCGTCTCAAGTTTGTTCGACCCGCTCGGTTTCGTCTCACCATGGCTGCTACCCGGAAAGATCTTGCTGCAGCGGCTGTGCCGTAAGAAAGTTGATTGGGACCAGTCACTGGACCGAGGGGACCGGCTGGACTGGGAGGAATTTTTGAACACCTTGAAGAAATTAGGGGACATAAGAATACCACGATGTTTGACCCCTGGCCATACGACACGGACTGGAGAACTACATGCCTTTTCCGATGCATCCGAAGTCGGTTATGGAGCTGTGGTGTACGGACGATGGTGCGCAGGAGATGGACAATATACAACGAGGATCCTGTTCGCCAAAGCCCGCGTTGCTCCGCTGAAGTCGGTCTCAATCCCACGCCTCGAACTCAGCGCAGCCGTGTTGGCAGTCAGGGTGGTGCAAGCTGTGAAGAGATGTTTCGATCTCTACATTTGGTCGGTGAGCTTCTGGACGGATTCAACGATAGTACTTTACTACATTAACAACGTACGGAGCCGGTTTAGTACTTTCGTTGCTAACCGGCTCACGATTATCCACGATGAATCGGCCACGCACCAGTGGAGTCATGTCAGGTCTGGCGATAATCCGGCCGACCTGTGCTCTCGAGGTGCGAACAACTTCAGGCAACTGGACACGTGGACGAGAGGGCCGAACTTCCTGCAATTGCCCAAACAGGACTGGCCCGTGTTCGAATTAAAACCCCCTACGGAATTGGAACTGGAGATCAAAGGCGTAGTGATAGCAACCAACGTCGTCGAAGCGTCGCCCATTTTATCGCGACTGGTCAGGTTTTCTTCCTGGATGAAGACGCTTCGTTCGCTAGTTTGGTTAACCAGGTTCAAGATAAATTTACTAGTCATGAATGGGCTACGGCCCTCAGGTCGGATACCGGTCGGCCCGATAGGTCCCGATGAGCTACAAGCGGCAGAGTACGATATTTTCAGAATGATACAACGCGAGGCTTTCGCCCGAGAACTCAAGAGGGCGGAAGAAGTGGGGCTGACCAATGAAGACATGCCATCTCCAAGAGGCGAGCTGAAGCGTTTAAACCCCAAAATCATCAACGGACTGCTGCGGGTGGATGGTTGGCTGACCAACGCCCACCTGAACTTCGACACAAAGTATCCTATACTGCTGCCTGCGAGACAACCCGTAGTAGAGCTAATGATTCAACACGTCCACGCCGTAGAGGGACATGCCGGGGAAAGTCACGTGACGAGCGTTATCCGAAAGCGTCTTTGGTTGTTGAGAGGACGAGAGACTGTAAAACGCGTGATCCGACGGTGTGTGCAATGCAGGAGACGCAATGCCACAGCAGGCAAACAACTCATGGCCCCGCTACCAGAATGCAGGGTAACTACGGACTGGTGGCCGTTCAGTGACACCGGGTTGGACTATTTCGGGCCCTTGTGGATCAAGTGCGGGAAAAGATTAGAAAAGCGATACGGATGTATCATGACCTGCATGAAATCACGTGCAGTGCACCTAGAAGTCGCACATTCGATGACGACCGATTCGTTTCTACGGGCCTTGCAAAGATTTATCAACCGAAGAGGCGTACCGGCCGATATATACTCAGATAATGGATCGAACTTTGTGGGCGCTCAACGGGAATTGCAGCGTTGGCACAAGAACATAAACAGGGACGAACTGCAGAATCGAACCGTGGCCTACGGCATACGATGGCATTTCAACCCCCCACAGGCCAGTCACCGAGGCGGCATATGGGAACGCATGATCCGGTCCGCCAGACGGATATTGCTGTCAATCATGGAGCAGCAGCCGCCCGACGACGAGACCCTGAACACCGTCATGACTGAGGTGGAGCGAATCCTGAACAACCGCCCCCTGGTTCCAGTATTGAACGGCGACCCCACCCACCTGGCGCTCACCCCAAACGACTTATTGACGCTAAGGTCGAACGAGGGTTTCCAAGGGCCGGTAAACCTTCGTGGGAGCTACCTCCATGGGTGGAAGCAAGCGAACTATCTGGCCAAGGTCTTCTGGAGGCGATGGCTACGGGAGTACCTACCGGCTTTGCAGACTCGACAGAAGTGGATGGCCAAAACAAGACCATTCAAAGTTGGGGACGTGGTTATGATCGCCGACGAACGCGCACATTTCAGCGCTTGGTCTTTGGGAGTAGTTACGGAAACCATCAAAAGCACCGACGAAATGATAAGAACGGTGAAGGTGAAGACAGCTAACGGAGTGCTCATTCGTGACATACGCAGTATTAACCTACTCGAGAGCGAAGACGGAGGAGTTGATAACCCTGTGGCCTAGTAAACCTTTTTCACACCAGTAATCGAGGTGGATAAAGAAACACCATATATACCACACAATCTCCGTCAAACACGTTAAGGTGCTCGCGGTCCCTTCGTTGACATTACAGAAGGTTCTTTCCGATATGTGGTGATGAGTGCGATTCCATTATACATCCCGATACATACGCGCATGCACGACGCACTCTACATCCCGTAAACCCATCATACATGTGACAGTGTTCTTTGTTCGCCTTTTGTTGACGCTACCGAATGCCCCTTGCACATGTGGAAGTAGTGGAGCTCAGGTCACACATGCATGCTACATTTACTCGTTTTCTTGCCACGCGGTCTTTTGTTGACATTGCAGAAAGTCCTCCTTTGATGTGTAGTCATAACTGTGATTTCATTGTAACCCCGGCACACACACACACGCACGCACACACACACACACACTCAAGCGCGTACATCCAGGACCGGACGGCCCCTTACGAGGACAACGTCTATGTGACCATTCACGCCCGCCATCGGTCATTTGGTCTTGTGGAAGATGTAGACTAGCCTCACGTCTATGTAGCCAATGGGTTAGGTGCGACCAGTAGTAGAACGTCGACGACGAGCATTAGACGCGCGCACTGACAGCAGGGCCTAGGCAGGTAGGAAGAATCTGTACCTTTATACCGAACCTTTGACTTTGCTAAGGATCCAGGAGGATTTTGGTGGGCGGTGTAACAGCCGGTCGTGGAAAATCCCCCTTTTTCCCTCGCGATTCAGTGTTTTTTCCCAACATCACTCATTTCCATACACTATTGACTTGTCTTTACGAACTGGTTGTTTTTCTGGACCAATTGTTGTTTGTTCGCGCCCAGAGCGCTATTTTGGCACATCCTTGCTCAGGACCTGCGTGACGCACGTGCTGTCTGCTCACACGCTGCTATTCGGTTTCTCGTTGTTGAGTCTTTGTGATCGTATTATTGAGGTTTGTATATTGTTTATGTCATTGTTTATTTTAATAATCTAGTATCGTAGAATTATCACGGATAATCGCCTTCTGATTTCGGGATCCGTTGCGAATTTGGCTACGCATTGCTCAAACGTTCGTAACACGGCCACAACGTCTAACAACGAGGACCAGAGTTTAACAAATGCCAATGTCAGGTACCACCGTTACGGCAGTCCAAGTTCGAGTCAAAATTATGCCACTTCACGTGATCAAAATATAAACAACTGTTGAAGTGTAGTAACTGATGCATGTTGTATTTGTTCCGGGGTCAATAAACTAAAGAGGATAGTCTCGACATTGTAAGTATATGACAATGGCTAGGGAGGATTTCCACGCATGCACGTTACACCACCCACCAAATCCTCACATGAAACGGTCAACATCCAAGGAGTTAATAGGGGTACTGATTCGCTCTAACCTACCCAGGCCCTAAGTCAGTGCGTACGCAGGTCGCTATGGATTTCCTCTATCGTCGGCCAGTCGCAGACACGCTTGCAGGCTTCCTGAGGTTATGCGCCATCTCTCGACATCTCCGAGTTTCTTCCGGGAATGACACGACATTATCCGTATACAAGAAGGGGCTTCGATGTGATTGGGATGCGTAGACAGATTACAGAATGTGGGTGAAAAGGCTGCCTGATCAAGAGTGAAGTAAATGGCAAAATGATGAGTGAGGATTCGTGATGAAAAATAGAAGTGGTTACAGGTTACTGGAACATCAGGAGGTCAACTTGTGTTATTATCAAATAAGAAGTATGTTCGGCTCACAAATTACATACACACACAGGTTGAATAATAATACAAATAGGTCACGAAAGAAGAGATAATTTTACAAACGGTCAGAAAGTGCTTGTTCAAGAGTCTTCGCTACTTCACAAACAATGTCGTATCGTGTGATAAACTAAGGTTTGGGCAACTAACCCCATAGTAAATCGTGAACACTCTATGAAATTAAACACAAATATACTTCAAAGACGGTGTGAAGGGTTGGGTCCTGCGGGATAATGCATGAAGAGTGAATAAATGAATTCAGCTTCATCTGGAATCAGCAGACGTGGATTTAGCTTGGTTTGTAGCGTCGACCTCGCCCTTGCCACTGTCACCTTCGAGCAGACATATCTCACGGATATCTCGCAAAATGTCTTCTTTGTTCGTTCTCACCACCACTGTGCGCACGAAGCCATCGATTTATGTACGGCAGTCCTTGATCACTCCAACCGGCCAATAGTCTTTATGTAAGTGGCTCTTCACGAGGATGACCACATCGCCACGTCTGAACGACCTCTGTTTGGAGATCCACCTTTGTCGAAGCTGCAGTGTCGGTAAGCACTCCCTCGTCCACAGTTTCCAGAATGCCTGTGCCAGGTGGTTCACTTGCTTCCATTCAATGATATACTTTCCACGCAGGGTTTCCGGTGTTGTTGCTCCCACGTTTGATCGCAGTATTAACAGATTGTTGGGGGTGAGAGCCGGTTCGCCCTCCGGGCCTGTGACTATCGGCACCAGGGGTCTGTTGTTCAGTACGGGTGCCACTTCCGTTGGTAAAGTAGTCAGCGTCCCGTCATGGAGGTTTTGTTGTGAGGTCAGGGCCGAAAGTATTTTCTTAATCGATCGTATCAGCCTTTCCCAAACGCCACCGCGATGAATGGCATAAGGTGGGTTAAAGTGCCATTCTATCCCCTTTGCTACGGTCTAGTTTTGTGTTTTGGCGTAGTCCAGGCGGTTCCACCATTTCTGTGTCTCCTTATGAGCCCCAACGAAGTTCGAGCAATTGTCTGAATATACGTTCTTGGGGACGCCTCGACTCGCGATGAACCTTAGAAAGGCCATTAGAAATGAATCGGTGGTCATATTATGCACTACTTCAAGATGGACTTCTCTGGATTGTAAACATGTTATCAGGCAGCCATACCTCTTTTGAGTGCTCCTTTGGTGTCATACAAGTAATGGGCCAAAGCAGTCGACGCCAATTTCCACGAACGTGCACCATCCCGGTTGAACTCTTACGGCTGGAAGGGGGCCACCATTTGTTGGCCTGCTACCACACTCCGGCGACGACAAGTAATGCAGTTGCCTATGACTCGCTTGACCGTCGCTGGTCCCTTTGTCACCCAAAATCGTCGACATATATTGTTCAATAAGTGATTCAAACCTGCTTGTCCCTCTCCTCGATGCACATGGTTTATCAGACATCTCGTTATGTAGTGGTCACCAGGGACTATTATGGGGTGTTTTGTGTCGTACTCTAGATTTGAATTCGTCAGCCGCCCTCCAACTGTCAGTAGTCCTTTGGATCGCTTGGGGTTTCGTTTTCGGAAACTGCTCTACAATGGTCTGCTTCATTTGGTGTTATTATCTATCCAGGCTAGCTTGCTGGCCTCGAACGGGAAAGCGTCTAGTTGTAGTAGGGGTAGAACGTCGAGTTCGGATTGATTTAGCACGCCCGGTAGTATCGTCCCCACATTCAATGTGTTTTGTGGTCGTGCATCTTTCATAATCAATAAGAGTGCTTTGTATCTTGTCCACCAGACCACGGCCCGTAACATTTTTGTCCATTTGAGAAGTTGGCACAGTTTTTTTATTAGGCTTACGCTTCCCGTGACGTTTGTGGCCAGTATCAGTCTTTTAGTCTCGATATCGTCATCATCAGCCTTAGGTGTTAATAGCGTTGGCCACATCTCTTTAGCTGCAGTTAGGAAGTCCGGTCCCCTTGTCCACATCCGAAACCTCTCTAGTGTTTTCAGGCCCCTTGACCAGAGGTCCACCGGGTTACTGGCGGATTGTACATAGTGCCATTGATCGGTTTTAGTCGACTCGTGGATCATAGTGAGTCTGTGGGCCACTAAAGTGTTAAAACGAGTGGTAGTGTTGTTTATGTAGTGAAGTACCGTGGCTGAATCCATCCAAAAGCTTGTTTCCCAGTTTATCCGGTCGAAGCATCTTTCATTCAGCGTCGCGGCTTTTAAGGCCAGTACTGCTACCGTCAGTTCCAGCCTCGGAATGAACACCGTTTTCAGTGGAGCCACTCTCGCCTTTGCCAATAATATGTGAATGAGCCGCCCACCATTTTCGTCTACCCAGCAGCCGTAAGCAACTATCCCGCAGCCTATTTCTGATGCATCAGAAAATAAGTGAGGTTGGGCGTCGTTTGTTCACGTGATTCCTGTTTGGCATCTTTGTATTTTGATCTCACCAAGTTGCTCCAGGCTGTGCAGCCAGTCGCGCTATCGCTTGTCGTCGTCCTGGAGAGGTTCGTCCCAACCCGTCCCTCTCTGGCACAGCGACTGAAGCAGGCACTTCCCGGTAATAACCATGGCGAAACGAAACCTAGGGGATAATGAAGGCTTGAGACTGACGGCGGGATTCCTCTCCGCGCGACTGGTCGTTTGGGTAGGTCTGTAGCGGTTGCCATCTTCATTCGTACTTTTACCACGTTTGTTGTTTAACTGAACGCTGACTGCCAAGCGCGATGGCCATTTGACCGTTGCTCTTGCGCACGCTCTCACGCACACTCCCAAAATATACGCTAACCACCAACTCTCCAAATCGCCTTCTCGTTCTCACGGGGAGTGGAGAATACTGTTCTGGTTGACATATTCGTACAGTGCCGAGCATCAGAGTAACGTGCAGGTGGTCCACGCAGTACAAAGGACCGAAGCACGCGTTTTCTAAGGAAACCGCGAAGTAAGGTCTAGCCAACCTTACAGGTCCAGAGTGAAAATGAATTCGTCGCCTCTGGGTTTCCACTGAAGACCAAGCGTGCGCTCCGTTTGTGAAGAGTATCCCAAAAAGCTCTCTCTTACACTCCACTTTTTCGGACTTCGGGATAACGTTGAGCACCTCTTGGCTGTTTGAACTCCATTTAGTGAAGTTGAATCCTCCCGTCTTTAGAGTGGCGACCGGTTCGAGCATATATAGAATAGCAGTATTTGGGTCGTCAAAGGAACACGGAAAACCGTCCAAGTAGAAGTGGTCCATTGCTCTTCTTAGCATATTGCTGGTGCCGCCGAAACGCTTGAGGGTTTCCGGGAGGGCAAAATTAGCACGGAAGGGGGATGATACCTTCCCAAAGGGATGAACGGTCAGCCTGTACTCGTCAGATGTGCGATTTACGTCGTTTTCAGGCCACTAGAGAATACGAGGGGCGTCCCTATCTTTCACGGGCATCTTCACTTGCAGAAACAATTCACGTATATTCGCAGAGACGGCTACTTTTCCTAGCCGAAAACCACACAGAACCTCGACTAGTGGTGTTGTCTAGTCTGGGCCCTGTAGTATATGGTCGTTGAGTGACACACCCAGACATTCCGCGGCACAGTCGAAAACCACTCTGACCTTCCCCGGTTTCTTTGGGTTCACGACCGGGTGATGGGGTAGGTACCACCTCAAATTTGCGCTGATAACCGCTGTATCCACTCTTTCTATATAATCCAAGTCTATGTTATGTTGCATAGCTCGCGTGTATTTTATCCTTAATTGTGGTTCCCGAACTAGCCTGGTTTTGGGGAGGCATAACCTTTTCAGAGCCATTTCTCGGCCTTTTGGCATAGGTTTCATGTTGGGTCTCCACTAGACAGGAACCTCGAAACGACCTATTATATACTTGACTTTCTCGGCTACCATTTTCAAAGCCGCCCTATCTTCTCGCGATAGGGCATCTCTATCAATGGCCAGGTCGGCAAATTCGGTGTTATACAGTTGTTGGAATGCCTGTTCAATGTTCGCCGTTTCCACCGAAGTGCGGTTGATTTGGATCTGTTTGCCGCATCTTCCGTCTGTACTACCATTTAAAGTCCAGCCGAATATAGTGCTTACTGCATAAGGTGCCCTGCGGCTTCCTGTTCTTTGATCCAGGACCCAATGCGCTTCCGGAAAACATCACAACCGATCGGCAAATCAATTTCGTTATTCTGCCACTCCTCGATCGTAACCCCGTCGAGATGCGGCCACTAAGTCAGAATCGATTGCACTGACTGAGGTGCTCTCATCGACAGGTCCTTTATGGTATATGCTTCTAGGGTTTCTGCTCTATCGTTGTTAACCAAGAAAACGAGTTGTAGGTGCAGTTTGGGCTACTGGATGATCTGGTGCCACTAACTGTGCTCACTGCTAATGAAGATTGATCTACTCTGATCCCATATCTTTCTGCAAACTCCTTCCTTACTAGCATGGTATCCAATCCATTATCTACGAAGGCCAACGCTCTTATAACCCCAACTGGGGTTTCTACGTCCTTTGCTATTACTTCCATGCAAATGGGCTTGTTAGTGAAGCGAGACACTGAGCAGAGCACACTTGGCTTTGGGGCTTCTTTGGTATTCAAATTCTGGCTTTTGTGAAGTAGGTAATGGTGCTTCCCGTGGCATCCATCATGACTACAACTGTGTTTCGTTTGGCATATCGCTGCTCGATGTAAATCGTTGAGACAGACAAGGCACGAGCCTAGTCTCTTAGCCATTTCCCATCGTTCGTCGACGTCTACGCTGCTGAAGCGGGGTCATTCCACTGGGCTATGAGGCGCTCCACAAACTTCACACCGGCAAGTTTTCACCTTCACGGGATAATGCCTGTATATTTGCCCATGTTTGGCTTCTACTTGGTTCCCTGGTCCAGGTTTGCGTCGTCGCAATCCTATGTAACTTGCTCGTCTTGCGCACAAGTTCACCGAAACAACTATTTGATATTCGGGCATGACGGTCTATAAACTGCGTCAGATCTTCGAACGTGGTTTCTCGCTCAAACCTAATGATCCCTTCGGCTTCCTCTGCCCATCTACTCTGTAGTTCTGTGGGTGAACTGCGCACTATGGTCTCCAATGTGTGCATTGCGTTCAGGTTTGATCGGTAATCTAGGTGATTCTGTGCGATGCTGCAGTTCTGCATTTTTATCACCAGGCTGGCTTGAAAGCCGGACTCGCCTTTGGAAAGTCTTGCCTCTGATAATACACCCTCGATCGAATTCCGGGCGACCTTGAATGGTTGCCCAAATAGGTTTTTCAGAATTTCAAGTGCCCGAGTGTAACCTTCTTCGGGATCCAGCATCGAGCACCCGTCGACTGCTTCTCTGGCCCTTCCACGACAGTAAAGTAGTAAATACAAGAATCTCTGTCCTGGATCGGATACTCTTATTTCCACAAAGTCCTCGTACTGTTTAACGAACTTACAGTACTGTTCTGCCCTCTCGTCGAATGGGGACAATTCCACTCTTGGTAAGTCAATAGCGTGGTTTACACTGGTACACGTCGACTTCAACCCTTGCACAGAACTGCTAGGCTGACTGGCTGTATGCTCTGTGGTCTCCAAAGTCACCTCTCGCTCCCGTCTCTGGAGTTGACCTTTCCTGGCAGATTCCGATTCTTCCGTAGCCTGCCTAAGCTGGGTTTCTAATTCGGCTGTTCTCAATCAATAGATACCATCACCTTTATATTCTATACCACTAGCTGAGGTACATGAAATTGCACTGACAGGACTGGATGACCTAGCAATATCTAATGAATCAGTAACACTTAAAAATACCCCAGAGACTTGCCGGGTTACTTCCTGTCTAGCTTTGGTTTGTCTGTGTCCTCCTCTTGGCATTTCTGACTGATTTCCTTCTGGTGATTCCGAGTTGAGTATAGTAACGGTTATTCCGACTGTGAGCAACGCGCAGCCAATTCAAAACGAATCCCAAAACCAGAAAAAGATTGATTCGTAGTTTCCACGGTACTGGATTATCAAGTTATACGCATATAAATAATAATAATAATAATAATAATAATAATAATAATAATAATAATGGTATATTTTTTGATCGTGGTCAAGACACATGCACAAGGCATGATCAGAGAACACAGCAATTCACATTTATGTAGGGTAATCACAATTTAGAAGAATATGGTTCACACAATTGCAGTAATAGAACGATTAGCTTGGGCGGTGTTTAAGTGAGCTAAAGAGAGGACGGTTAGCGCGGCTGTTGCGAATCGGTTTCGAATTCGGGACGGGGACGGTGCGGTTAGCGGGATGGACGTGGGAATGAAGGAAAAGCGATACTGAAGAAGGGTAAAAGTGAAGTGTTTGCAAGAACCCATAAAGCAACTGGTGTCGGACAGCACTACATGAACAGGGAGTTGATGCAAGAATAAAACACAACTTGCCTTATGGATGCCGATAACTGTCTGCGACGGGTCCGGTAGTCCATAATGGATCACGGCGATCTATGGAATTTGGTGTGCAGTCGATGAAGATAGGGAGAGAGCGGTGGACTGAAAGAGATTCAAAGATGAGTCGGAAAGTGTAGAAGGAGTCGCGGTTTGGCACCAACTGGATATTTGAGGAATCAATACTGAGGAATTGGTTGTTACCAAAAGAAGATTAAAAATAGAGTTAACGTGGTGTTCTCAAAATGCAGCTGGAGATGCCTACAAGAAATAGAGAAGATTGACCCTCCATTGGATAACTCATTGTGGGATTTGCCTGTGATACAAATGCAAATGAGTCGAATGGGATAATCGGATTGGTCTTTCTGTATAGGTAATTCCGATATTATATAGAAAGCCACATGGAGGCAGAAGCTCTCACCAGGAATGCAGTGTGCTTTTAAGGAGCGTGAATGGTGGATGGACACAACTGGGAGTTTCAACAAGCCTTCGAGGGAACACTTGGTGACACGCTGCTGATGCAACCAAGCAAGTATGCACAGGTGGCGAAGAGAAAGGAGGACTGCGGTGACTGGGAAAGGCCAGACCCGATGGAACAGAGGAAGTTGAGTGTAGAAGTGAGATTTTCTGCATACGTGATATACAAACCTCAACCGTACGGCCACAACGTCTAACAACGAGGACCAGAGTTTAACAAATGCCAATGTCAGGTACCACCGTTACGGCAGTCCAAGTTCGAGTCAAAATTATGCCACTTCACGTGATCAAAATATAAACAACTGTTGAAGTGTAGTAACTGATGCATGTTGTATTTGTTCCGGGGTCAATAAACTAAAGAGGATAGTCTCGACATTGTAAGTATATGATAATGGCTAGGGAGGATTTCCAAGCATGTACGTTACAGTGGGCACTATCCAGCCCGGCAGCCTCATTGCTATTCAGCCTGCCCAGCGCCGGGCCAGTTTCCCTATTACCATTAATATTACTACATCCACGGCGATCGTCTGCTGGGTTACGGTGGTTTCGTTTGGTCTCTCGGTGTCCTGTCTATGTACACTTTAGAGGCAGCTCTTCGGAGTCTGCAATTTCCCGTTAGTGCTGTTTGGCAGCACTCCGATTTCCTTGACTGATCATCTAACGGTGACTCTTGATGTTGACTTGCACTGAACGTAACTACTGCAAGTCATAGGGCATGCCTTTACTTTTCGAGCTAGGGCTGCTTCACGTCTTGCCTGACTTCGTCGCTGCACCTTAAATACAAGCTCACGGGCTGTCACATATTGCAGAAAACTCCCGTGTCCATCTGTCTACCGATACCGATGCCACGCTTTGCACTTCGCCGATTGCGCCTTGACGGATCGGCTCGCCCACCACGGTGGTTTGCACAGTGTTTTGACTCGTCCCAGTGGGGTGAACTCCTTGGTAAACTTGGGGAGATGGTTCCTTATGTTGGTCCACCCCTCTTCCACTGCCCGATAGTGACCCCCCCACCCCCAGTCAACCCCACCTGCTGCTTCCCTGATTGCGATGACGTCCAAGCCCCTGAAGTTTCCTAGCATCCTATGTGGTACCCCGGGAAGAGCCCCTCGGATCAGAAGCCTAATAACCACATGGTCGCTTCTCCCAAGCGGTGATGAGCTCTAGTCCACTTACTTCCCCTGGGCGTCCAGTGAACACCAGGCCAAGTGTATTCGGAGTTTGCTCTTCCCTCAACCTGGTCGGTTAGTTGACGGGCTAAAAGACTGGCATGCAGTCCACCAGCTAGAATTATTTTTATCACAGTGTGGATCAGCCGAACAAGACAGATTCTCCCAATTTGTTTCGGGGGAGTCGAAATCTCTATTATCAAAATCTGGGATGCTATCAGATAGTGATGGCTAGATACTCGAACGGTAAAAGGTCCTCTTCTGGACTCGCATTTGAGCTGCGATATATGCATACCACGTCCATAAGGGATCCCGGAGATAATAGGCAGCATAGTGAAGCCCGTATATTCGGGGGTATGCAGGGCTTCTCCAAATTGCTATTCAAAGTTTTCGTTGACTAACGGTTGTCTTCCTCCTCCTACCCTGCCATCGTCTCTGTCCGCCCAGTAGGCGCAGTATCCCTTGGTGGTGGCAGCTCCGTGGCTGCACTTTGGTGTAACCGTGTCTCCGTTGCTGCAATACGGTTGGCTCCGATTGTTTCAACCTGGAGTTCTTTTCTCTTGTTTAGTACGCTGCAAGCGTTGGTGTACACTGTGCTAATTTCCCCCGCGGGGGTAGTGTTTCGCCCACCCGTCGGACATTACTAAACCCTCTCCCCAGCTGGCTCCCGGACTCATCACCCGATAACCCTCCTCATTTTTGTCACCGGCTTGGGGTGTTCGGGTGGGGGGGGGGGGGAAGCTGGACTGCTGCAGAGTCTGCCGTCACTACTGCGGTGGTCCTGTCCCACAATGGATGTGCCAGTCACTGGGGATATTGTCTGGGGCAGATGATGGGCTACCACCAGTGGTCTCGCGTTCATCAAGAGGTTAGACGTGGTTCCTCTTTAGGTGAGATTCCCACCCGAAGCGTTCCTGGTGCACTGCTCCATTCGTGCGTCCAACAACTTGGTCAGCTGAAGCCAAGAACCTGTCTCGGAACATCTGGCATCCAAACTCCACTATAACAGGTCTGGGGCCCTAGGTTTCTCCTGGGTTGGCTGACCAGCCGTCCAGCGTTCTGTTACTTTTTGCTGGTTCTCACTCTCTTATACGCAACAGTAGGCATGTAATTATTCGGAGATAATATCTCGACCATTCTTAAGACCACTCCGGTGAATTTACACGACTTAACAGTAGCAGTCTAGCCTCACTAGATTGACTAGGTATTTGAAGTGCCGCTGTGGCGCACTTGACCGCGTGTGGAGACAGCCACAGACCATCAAGGTCATCTGGAGGTGAAGATCTGGTCTTCCTGTCTTTTCGGGTTTTTCCATCAGTTGTGCTCGGTTTTGTGCCATTTCTATCAGGAATTTTCATCCACCACAAAGCGTTGTACTTTCAGGGCTTCTAGATTCGCCACCTCTACTGTGAATTCGTAGTTTATTATCGGTAGGTATCATTATATGCCTTTTCCAAGAACCTTCGGTTCAAACCTAACTGAATTTATCTTGTCTATAAAGCATATACTGATTCTCTGCTGGATCACGTCATTTAGGTATCTACTGTAGCGTACTACTCTGTCTATGTGGTACACTAAATTATTGTCAACAATATCTAAGACGACACTAGCAAACTAAGATGGGCAGAGGAGCGTGCGGTGATAAAAAGGCCAAAAGGGGATGTACATTAAGAATTAAAATCAAACAAAAGGTGTGACTCAAACTCACAGTTGTTCAGTGTTCTTGTGATCAGGAAATGAGCGCCGAAGAGCTAATATCCGCCAATGTCTCCAGTTCAGTTCGGTCTGACAGCCATCCGTTGAACAGAACAGGATGGTATTGAGCGAAGTGCCAAGAGACGCCGTTGAAGCTTCTAAAATGTTTTGTTTCACAAGTTAGTTCAGACTGATACAATTCCAAGACACTCCAAACCAGAAGATGAGACCGTGCCAGAATGAAGATTTACTTACAGCCTTTTTTGTATTGCGCGGTGATGACGACCAAAAGGTGTGTGTTTTACATTAAAACGTCGGTACAACAAAGGAGTCTCGCACCAAGGGACTTTGAAAATCATGGAAAAACTCGGAAATGTACAGGTACCTACACTACCCGTACCTCGCTGTGAGTTGTTATCTCCTCGGTCTTATAGGTTATTCAGTGCTTGGTCTGGCGTTTATATGGTGAAGCTTATCCCAGATACTCAGACGAACCCACTAGTTTTTTTTCTGACACCCAACATCCCACGAGACGTCTGTTAAAGCTATCATTGATATTTCGGCCAACTTTGAAATCCGAGCCCCCCTCCCAGTCCCTAGTCACTCTCCTTACACATAGTTGCACATCAAACACATCAACCTTGATCTATCCGATCAATTATATATATTGACGGAGTGCCTTGGTGATCCGTCTACATAATTTTCTTTCTGAAGTGCAGCAGCCCAATAAAACCTCTTCATGGGTCAGGTATAGCCTCCACGCCCTCTACAAACACCGCTGCCCCTGTGTTAGACCCATAAGAATGTCTAAGTCTGTATTTAAAGGTTACTGTCCGCATGGTTCAAAAGGAACCATTCGGGCCTCCAGAGTGAAAAGAAACACAAACGCCAACATGACAGCAGCCCTCAGTACATGTTCTGTATCACCGGTCGTTATACACGACAATCACTGCTAAACCGATAGATCAAGCTGACCCCGAAATCTTATCTAAAGCCGGTCGTTATATGGGTGCGATGGCCTCGGAGACTCACAGAGGGACAAAGAACGCTAACAATGCTATAGTGTTAAATGTCCCAGACAGACTACCAACACAGTCTGTTGAAGCCACAATACTGAACGCATGAAACGTGGCTCATCACATGTGCCATTGTACTAGGCTGCGGAAACGGTCACCACGATGCCCCTGCCCTCTGCTCTTTCAGTTTTCCAACCAATTAACAGTCGCTGAGTTCGTCAGTACCTGTCAAAGGATTGCTGCAGCTACGTCATTTAAAACACCGAAAGGCACGCGGATAAATCTCTACAAAAGGAGACGTTCAGCGTGCAGGAAGACAAACCAGCGTCTTCCACTGGCCCTGATCCAACAGGACCCGTTGATGCGTCACAGCATATTCCTGTGAATAGGACTTCAGTCAGAACACCCACTACCCCCACGGCCCCTTCGGCATCAGTAGACCTTCATCATTCTAGCTTCCAGGATCCCACGCAAGTTTAGTGCAATTTATCCAGGGTTGCAGTACAGTCCTTTTGGACAAGCTGGAAGGGCCATCACAAAAAGATCCTATAAAACCCAGGTTAACTGTGGCGTAAACCGAGGACAGTAAGTCTGTAGTAAAAAATGCATCAGCATTACCATCGGTGCACCTTGATGAACGCGAGACCACTGGTGGTAGCCCATCATCTGCCCCAGACAATAGCCCCAGTGACTGGCACATCCATTGTGGGACAGGACCACCGCAGTAGTGACGGCAGACTCTGCAGCAGTCCAGCTTCCCCCCCCCCCCCACCCGAACACCCCAAGCCGGTGACAAAAATGAGGAGGGTTATCGGGTGATGAGTCCGGGAGCCAGCTGGGGAGAGGGTTTAGTAATGTCCGACGGGTGGGCGAAACACTACCCCCGCGGGGGAAATTAGCACAGTGTACACCAACGCTTGCAGCGTACTAAACAAGAGAAAAGAACTCCAGGTTGAAACAATCGGAGCCAACCGTATTGCAGCAACGGAGACACGGTTACACCAAAGTGCAGCCACGGAGCTGCCACCACCAAGGGATACTGCGCCTACTGGGCGGACAGAGACGATGGCAGGGTAGGAGGAGGAAGACAACCGTTAGTCAACGAAAACTTTGAATAGCAATTTGGAGAAGCCGTGCATACCCCCGAATATACGGGCTTCACTATGCTGCCTATTATCTCCGGGATCCCTTATGGACGTGGTATGCATATATCGCAGCTCAAATGCGAGTCCAGAAGAGGACCTTTTACCGTTCGAGTATCTAGCCATCACTATCTGATAGCATCCCAGATTTTGATAATAGAGATTTCGACTCCCCCGAAACAAATTGGGAGAATCTGTCTTGTTCGGCTGATCCACACTGTGATAAAAATAATTCTAGCTGGTGGACTGCATGCCAGTCTTTTAGCCCGTCAACTAACCGACCAGGTTGAGGGAAGAGCAAACTCCGAATACACTTGGCCTGGTGTTCACTGGACGCCCAGGGGAAGTAAGTGGACTAGAGCTCATCACCGCTTGGGAGAAGCGACCATGTGGTTATTAGGCTTCTGATCCGAGGGGCTCTTCCCGGGGTACCACATAGGATGCTAGGAAACTTCAGGGGCTTGGACGTCATCGCAATCAGGGAAGCAGCAGGTGGGGTTGACTGGGGGTGGGGGGGTCACTATCGGGCAGTGGAAGAGGGGTGGACCAACATAAGGAACCATCTCCCCAAGTTTACCAAGGAGTTCACCCCACTGGGACGAGTCAAAACACTGTGCAAACCACCGTGGTGGGCGAGCCGATCCGTCAAGGCGCAATCGGCGAAGTGCAAAGCGTGGCATCGGTATCGGTAGACAGATGGACACGGGAGTTTTCTGCAATATGTGACAGCCCGTGAGCTTGTATTTAAGGTGCAGCGACGAAGTCAGGCAAGACGTGAAGCAGCCCTAGCTCGAAAAGTAAAGGCATGCCCTATGACTTGCAGTAGTTACGTTCAGTGCAAGGCTAGGGTTTTGAACTGCCGCGCAGATTCCGGAGTGGAAAAGGAAAAGCGGAGATCCATTTTAGAAATCTCTGTAAGAGTGGATTTGTTCTGACGATCTTCTATATGAATTACGTTCTTCCACTTCACTCACGCACGTGGTGTAAGAATAATGGACAGCAGCTTCAAGCCGTCGAAGCAGTGCACTGCAGCAGCCAATATGGCCAGGAGAGAACTCTTTCGAGTTGGATCCACTATGTCGTGTGGAGAGCTGGAGATTTTCGTTCCTATGTACCAACCCATAGTTAGGCCGTACATGGAGTACTGCGTGCAAGCCTGGGCACCGTACTAGTGCATGAAAAAGAAAATCACGCAGTGTTGGGAGCTACGGAAACGCGCCGACAAAACAACTATCTGGATACACGATTGGTTCTAATCAAACCAAGTCCTGTGCAAACTGAACTGAACTGAACTGAACTACCAGGAAGATATAGACTGTCTGGAGAAAGTGCAAGGGCTAGCCACTAGACTGGTAACTGGGCAAGGGGGTTCAGCTACACAGCGTTCGCGGGGACCTGATAGAAACTTTCAAGGTAATGAAGGGTCTGTCAGGTATAAATCGAGAAGACCTCTCTCCGTTTCCGGAGAGAGGCACAAGGGAACGTAGCCTTAGATTACAAAGAAAGCACTCGAGGCTCCAAATTAGGGCGAATTACTTCTCAAATGGAGTGGTAACCTATTGGAATAAGCTCTCGAAGGAGCTCACAAGTACCACAACAGTGAAGGTTTTTGACAAAACAGTAGACCAGTGTTGTGTGGCAGTATACCCCGAATTATGTTAGGCAGTTTTTAGGGTAAGACACAATTTACTCATTGTTTCCACCTTTCTCTAACAGGACTGATACTGCACAAAATTTCTTTTTTCAGGAGAAGATCACACAGTGTTGTGAGCTACGGAAATGCGCCGACATCACAACTGTCTGAACACACTATTGGCTGTAGCCACACCAAGTCCTGTGCAAACTGAACTGAACTGAAAGTAGTTTCCCACTTACCAGTCTGCACAAATTCGTCTACATGTGAACTAGCGGAGAGTATGTGAAAATCATCTGTTACCCCAGTCACACCGCCCTTCGTCGCACGATTGGGTCGGGGTCGTCACAAATACGATGAAGACTCGTGCCCACACCGGTAATGCAGGCAAAGGCCCGTGCTTCTGCATGGCTGAACCTCGGTGCCGTTCGTCTGTGGAAGACGTTCGTGTGCGGCTTGTGGTCGTTGAAGAGGTTCAAATAGCTGCCTCCCACTGCGCGGCGAGAATGTTTAACGGCATTATATCCCTTGTAGCGCCCAGCC
Source organism: Fasciola hepatica (assembly GCA_948099385.1). NCBI lineage: Eukaryota > Metazoa > Platyhelminthes > Trematoda > Plagiorchiida > Fasciolidae > Fasciola > Fasciola hepatica. The sequence continues at coordinate 8,257,699 of CANUEZ040000083.1, forward strand.
CGTTCGTAACATCGGTTTTCGGTCGGTTTGTTTAGTAGCCATTTTACACGGATCAACAATGAGTTGATGCGAAGGAAGCCGACGACCGGAGTAATGTGCCATGCTCTGTTGGTGTTTCATTTAAATATATTGGTTTAATTCGTCAAAATACCCTGAAAACCTCGGTATAGATCGCTCTATTTCATTCCCTCAAAATGGGTGAAATAAGGGCAAATATCGAAAAATCATAAGTTAGATAGAAATGAACATCGTAATACGTAATTTGGATTAGTGAAATAAATTGGGGAAGCATATCACGTATTTCAAATGATTGGCACAAACCGCCCAGAAACCACGCAGAAACCGCTCCGAAACCGACCGGTTTTACTATTACGCCGATCGGTTTTCGAGCGGTTTCTGCGTGGTTTCTGACCGGTTTCCGAGCGGTTTGTGCTAGTCGTTCGAAGTACGTGATGTGCTTCGTTAATTTCTTTCACTTATCCCAAATTACGTACTAATGCTCATTTGTATCTCCTAATTTATGATTTTCTGATCAATTGTACTTATTTTACCCATTTTGAGGGAATAAAATAGAGCGATCGATACCAAGGTTTTCAGGACATTTCGACGAATTAAACCAATGTCTAAATGAAAAACCAACTGAGCATGGCACATTACTCCGATCGTCGACTTCCTTCGTATCAACTCATTGTTGATCTGTGTACAATGGCTACTAAACAAACCGACCGACAACTGGTCGGCGTAATAGTAAAAACCAATCGAAAACCGGCCGAAAACCGATCGGTTTCGGAGTGGTTTTGCACCGGTTTTGCTACAAAAGATGCGACCAGCAGTTGGCCGCCGGAAGCACCATACGTCGTTTTCGTGGGACTGAAGCGTCGAGAGGAAAATTCTTATGGTTGCCAAATCCCAGGAACAGACTGTTGCAGAACCACTCCGATGTCAAAGTAAGATGCATCCAGCTCTGTGCTAAACGTGGTAGACGGAGTTGGGTGTATTCGGGGCGTCGTCTGTGTTAATGTCGCTTTAATCTCCGAGAACGCTACTTGTAAGCGACAACTTAAGTGGATTGCCGCAAAGTAGGTCGACCAGTGGATGAGAACGTACGGCAGCACGGGGTATGAAACGACGGTGGAAGTTAACTAACCTGAAAAATGCCTTAAGCTCTTTGATTAAGGGCTGCACGGCGTAATGCACAGTAGCACGCACTTTATTCTCGTAAGGTTCAATATCCTCTCGAGTGATATTTGGGTCGGGGAACACGAGTTCCGTTTTTGCCAAGTCCACATTTATCAGGGTTGACTATTACTCGGTGTTCGGACCAACGTCGAATTAGTGGCGTCATATGTCGGAAATGTCGATCCATGCTGGACTATGCGGTTAGCAAGTCATCGATGCAGACGTGAACAAGTTCAAAGTCTCGTGCGATGCTATCGATAAACCTTTGGAATGTCTGAGCAGCATTTCGCAAACCAGAAGTCATACGTAGGAACTCATACAAACCTAGAGTTGTCGTGACATCAGTTTTCTCGATATCTTCAGCGGCGACTGGGATCTGGTGATAAGCTCGTACCCGATCGGTCTTAGAAAATACGGTCGTGCCGTGATGTGATGTCGTGTACGTGGGGTACCGGATAGCCATCATAACGGGTAATCGAGTTTAGTGCGCGATAGTCGCCACATGGTCGCCAGTCAATGCCACCTTTTTTAGAACCATGTGTAGTGTTGAAGCCCATGGACCATGAGAAGGACGAACAATACCTTTAGAAAGTAAAGTGTCAAGCTCATGTTTGGCGAAAGCCAGTTTGTCCGGTGCCGGTCGGCGAAGTTGTGCCGTGACCGGTGACAGCGTGGTGTACCATATCATCGGTCACTGCATCTATCTCTTCAAATGGTTTAGTTTAAATGGGGGAATTGATAAGTAGAGACTGAAAATCGTGAGGAATGTCGGGAAACAAACCTGTGATTCGGTGTGCATCTATTCGGGCTGCGAGACTCGTAAATTTAATGTTCAATTAAGGATAGATGAGGTGCAGCCTACGCGAATCAACAAGTAATTCATAGTGCGGCAGAAGATCGATTCCCAGTATGCCTGTGGAAAAGTCCGCAAGGATGAACGTCCACAGATATCGTCAACATGGTCCCAGGTTCACCTCAAGCTGTCTCGTACCGTACGTAGTGATGGAAGAACCATTCGCCGCGGACAGCCGAAGCAAGGAAGCTCGTGGATTGGCTTTACCGACCAGCAAGACAGAAACCTGGGCCCCAGTATCACCTAGGAACCTAGCGTTAGTGCACGAATCATGCACAAAACAAACGGCCAACCTGAGGCTGATTGCCGGCGTGTACGGCCGCTTTTACTCTCCGGCAGTGGCGTCTCCCACCGGGTGTGGACACGACTGTCTGCACCTACGGGCGGCTGGTCCTAAAACGCAGTGGAGCCAAAAAACGGCTGGTAGAATTTTCAGGTTTGGTAGAGGCAGGTTAGGCTGATTCACGGCGGACGTGGGCAATGGAGGGCATCCGTCCGTGCCGTTGCTTGCGTGGGCTGCTGCCGGGGGTGGATGGGTACGTTCACTCTGTCTTTAAAAGACAGTCGCCGCTGGATGAATTGAGTGCTGAGGCTTCTTCGGCGATTCGTCCAGGTCAGCACCCCGATGATTACAGCAAAACTCACAGATTCACCGGACTGTTGAATTATCCAGGCGGGAACGGGCCCACCAATGTATAAGGCGTTCGTGTGCGGCTTAAGCACGTGTCTTCTATTCGGTCTCATCGAAGTACCAACGAAATCCCCTCTGTCTAGTGAACAGAGAAGACTCGAGTCGATGGGCAGATGCGGAAGTGTATTCCATATATCGTGGTATCGAAACAGTACCGATACAAGAAATACACGAAATATAACGAACGCTGCGCCGAAGCAGAAAACAAACCGAGTGTGCGTACAGTCGGCGATAAGCCGAAGGCGAAAGTGATTCAAAAACGAGGTCGACGGAAACCTCGGATAGATCAGTTCAGTTAAATGTACGCAACCGAACAAAACGGTGGATTCGCATCCAAGCGTCAGAGGAAATAAATCCAATGGTGTCCAGAAAATGATCATTTTCTCAACACGATCATGGTCACTACACGTCGTTCACTTAAACGTCTTTCCGTAGACGCTTTCCGATTGCTATATGAATCGCACGTCCTCAGTTGGATTATGGTGATCCTGCTGTCTGCCCCTTCACCGGAGACAGTGCAATGCCTTCTACAATACAGTACTGTACTGATCTGCAGTTCAGTACAGTACTGAATGTCCAAGAACGTTCCGTTCAATTTGCACAGTAATTTGTGTGGGTAGAGCCAGTCGTGTCTAGATAGTTTAAAAACTCTGAAAACAATTGTTTTCAGTGCATATTTCCATATCTCCCAACGCATGAAAAGCAGAACCTTTGTGCAGTGTCAGAAGATATACAAGATCCGGTTATATTTAGGCTCAAGCCTCGTATGCGCGACTTACTTCAAGACTACAAGGCGCTAATTATAGCACACAGCGGGGAAGAGAACACAGAACATTTAATCTCGTTTCTGGGCAGTAAATCTACCTAAAGTGCTTACGGGTGTGCTGTCTCCCAACATTCATACTATATTAAACTCCTTTAATGTGTTGGTATTGACGACTTCCTCTGGGAGCTTGTTCCAAAAGGGTGCAACTGTCTGAGTGATTTGGCCTGAGCTGGAGCATTGAGAGCGCTCTACTTTGTAAGGTTGTGCCCCCTGTACCTCTCTCTGGGATAAGAGGAAAAAGCGGGCCTCAGTTTATTCTTTCATTATTACATGCTTGCCCACGAGTGCTGTGAAAATGTTATACCTCCCCTCAGTACACGGGCTTGCCTTTGGCCTAGCCACCACAACGATACCGCACCTTCGCGTGGTGTGAAGGTTTGCGTGTTTCCATGACCCGAAGAACCACGCACGATGAGTTCCTTAAACCTGATATGCAGTCATGGCTGACAGATGGGTGGGTAGAAGCCAGAAGAAGTCCAGTCTCAACCATTTGACGGGAAACCTCGGGTTCCAGGCACTACGCCCCTCTAGCGACGCTGAGGACACAGCTTCGTACCCGATCCCCATGATTCTCCAAGAACAGTTCCTGTACATACGCCGCTCGTGGGTAGGTGCCTTTTAGGACATCCATGAAGCCGGCTCATCCTCTCATAAGAGCCAGCCGTATAAAAATTAAAGAATAGGACACTCCTGCAAATGAACACGTAATAAAGCAGTTCGTCAGTCAAAAAACTTCCACTGGAAGGACATAGGAGTAGAGTACTTAGGGTTTCTCTCGACGCTGAGAGACGTCTTCGCACTTCATTGCGCAGCTATAACCACAAAAGCTGGGAAGTCCCTTACCTCAAGCATGCTGCACTGTTCACGTTCCGCTTTTTTTGATTGTTTCTGGTGAACACGAACTTCTGCTATGAAAAGCGGCATATGACTTCCTACATCTTCACAACGTTGGACTCAGATTAACTGTATTGTGATCGGTCACCACTGGCGTCGATCAATTGAATATCGTCGTTCATTTTGGTCTAAGCCTGTAGATTCAAATCACGTCTTCGTACATGCTTACTTACGTTTACATCTGGTCCATGGTCGCACCAACGTAAAAGCCACCCGTCCCGCCCAGTTGCTTCTAGACGAAAACCGACGATCAACGTTCCAGGCGGAGCTGTCTACATAGTTATCAATGCAACCTAATGTCCAGGAAACAGCTGAAGGAGGTCTTGTACGCCGCTTCTAATGCCACACAAGACTCCGGTTCAAGTAGGCCCCACAACCGATGGATATCTTCGACATCAGTTACTCTATTGGACGCTCGCAGATTCGTCTCTCCGAATGGCGCATTGAATGAAGTACACAAAATCCTGAGATGCCAACTGTTTAGAAGCCTGAGAAACAGCCGTGAGCAGTGGTGGATTGCGAAATGTAGGGAAATAGAGAAGGCCGCGTCTATTGGCAATACTCGCAACCTTCAGTGTTTGATTAGAGGTAGCGGTCAACAGAAGCTCGATGTAAATGAGTTAATCAAGAAATCCGATGGCTCACTGACTCACTGTCAGGAACGTCGTCTGGATCGTTGAGCAGAGCACTTTAAGGAACACCTCAGTTGACCCACTTCGGCAGTGGACCTTCCCAATATAGGTACCAGAGAATCGATGCCGGTAGATCTCACTCCTCCATCAGAAATAGAGATTATGTGGGAGGTAGGTTACTTGAAAAGGTACAAAGCTGCTGGATCGGATAAGTTTTCTGCATCTTTTTCTCAAGGATGGGGGCAAATTTTTGGTTTCGGGGTTAACAAAACTCCTCCGGGTAATCTGGGATGATGAGTAGATTCACGGGAAATGGTGTGAATTGGCGATTATGTCGGTTTACAAGAAAGGTGACAGATCCTCTTATGAAAACCACGGGGGAATTAGCTTGGTAACTGCTCACCGATCCTTTCATTGAAGAGTGTGCCACAGAAATTCATTTCTCTTTTCCAACACTTGTGCAAAAACAGCCGAAGCCGAGATAGTGCTTGCGGCGATTCTTCATCCGAGTTCACCAGAGTCAGTGGTGCTCGTCACCGTAGCCTTCTCTCACCTTTCCTCTTCAATCTCGTAGTTGAAATGGTTCTTGAGGTAACCGTTCGTGTGAGAATAGCGGCATTGTTCGATGCTCAAACAATAAGCTGTCAACTTGGGATACGCGGACGATATTGTTCTTCTGAATGAAGATCGAGGTAAGTTACAGGCTTTTCTAGATACCCTAAACAACAGTGTTCGGATGTTTGGGATGCGTTTTGTACTTTCACAATGTAAAATACTGCTGCAGGACTAGGCTGGCTCTAGACCATACTTGGTCTTGACAGGGGAGACTCTGTCTAAAGTAGATAAGTTCTGTGATCTGAGCAGTTACATTTCGCCAATTTGTCAGATATCGTATGAAGTGTCATTGCGTATAGAAAAGGTGTGATTGGCTTTTGCCAATCTCAGCCACCTGTGGCGCCGGCATGACATCCGCTTATTTGTCAAGCATGAAGTATACACTGCAGTGGTTAGATCGGTTCTTTTATACGGCTCATAAACATGACCGTTAAAGGTAGGAGATAGGCGAAGACTGTCGGTGTTCAAACACATGTCTCCGTAGCATTGCTCGAATATAGGGGGAAAACGGTATCAGCAATGTTGGGGTTAGGAGTCATCATCATCATCATCGTACAGCGTTAAACAGTAGGACAAGCCCCACTGATCACTGCCTTTCTCACCATGTTGCACGCTGAATTAGAAAGCATGAATGTACATGATGGACAGGGAGTGGACCTACACGGGTGGGAAAAGGAAACAACACCCTAATAGCCAATACACGGAATACACAACGTAACTGTACAAACGCACATTGACCAGTCATTCTGATTTGACAGGAAGTGACAACACGATCTCCACTGTTCACGGTTTGCTGCCATATCCTTCAGTGTCTCCAGCCAACTGATTGAGGGATTTTTTGGACCCCAACCATGAAGACGTGAGACACCTACTTTTCCTTATCTCGCTGTACATTTTCTCATACCGCAGTGCCACGTCATCTGTTGACCTCCACGTGGTTTCTCGCACTCCCTAGGAGGAACGGAAATTAGGGCACGGTATGGAAGACATGTGTTCGCCATACGTAACACGTGTCCTAACCAACGAAGCCTACTAAGCTGAATACGATGTGATAGAGAACTCCCTGAATTAGTACTCAATGCTCGCCTTCCGACCTCAGCATTGTTCACTCGTCCATTCCACCCAATCTTAGCGATATTACGCAAACATCGGTGGTCAAAGACCTCAAGACGACGGATATCTTCTGCACACAGACCCCAAGTCCTGCAACTATACAACAAAACTGAATGCACTGTGGCGCCATACACACGACCTTTTAGGTTGGGGCCACAAGTACTTCAGTCCGGCGTACTCCGCTCGAGCCTTGGATATCCGCATGCTCACCTCTACTACTGTGCTCCCATTCGTCGTCACGCTGCTGCCGAGGTAGGTGAAGCGGTCGACAATTGCCAGCACCTCTCCATCGAGTATCAAGCTCTAAATCGTTGACGTCCAGTCTTGTAACATTGCTTTACACTTTGAGGGCGCAAAGCGCATGCCGAATGGAGCTACAGCTTTTGCGAGCCTATCCAATGTACGCTGAGCATGTTCCGTGGATTCGAACAAACAGACAACATCGTCCGTGTAATCAAGGTCACATAGATTTTCACTGTTCCCTAGTTTGACGCCTATATGCTGAAGATTTTGCATCACACTCCATTATTTCGTCCATGAAAAAGTTGAACAGGAGTGGAGACATGGGACATCCATGTCGAAAACTGCTCGTCGTTTCGAACTCTAACGCGGCCAGAAGTACGAGAATACAGTGATCTCAGTAGGTTCACGAACTTCTGGGGCATACCTTTTCGCTGAAGAGCACTGAAAAGCGCTGTTCAATCGACTGAATTGAAGGCACCTCTCAAGTCTAAGAAAACCATCATTGTCGGTTGGCGGTGTGTGTGTGACGCGTTTCAAGTAGTTGGCGAAGAGTAAAAATCTGGTCGATGCATCCTCGACCTGGGCGGAATCCAGCCTGCTGTTCGTGGGTGTTTTTCTCGCGAGCGGGTATAAGGCGGTGGGGCAAAATCGAGGCTCATGCCTTGGTGACTATCGGAATTAGGCTAATCCCACGATAGTTACTACAGTCATTGCGTATTCTCTTTTTGAAGATGGGAACAATCAATGACTCGCTCCATAATAACGAGGTGTGCTGCTCGTTCTAAGTGTCACAGAGCAAGGTGGTAAGTGATTTTATCAAAGCATTTCCACCCAGTTTGAAAAGAACTTGGGAGAAGTTCGTCGGGACCAGCCGCTTTCCCACGTTTTAGTAATCGAATACGAGTCCACTTCCCTATCCGATAGGGCTCAAGTGATATCACCTGAGGAGTCGCAGTGGTTGACACAAGAGTAACTACACTAGTGCGCGGCCAACTAAACTGTTCTTTGAAGTACTCGGCCCAACGGTCGGAACTTTGCTGTTTGCCGTGGATGAGCTCTCCATTTCTATCGCAAATCGTTTCACTGACCTGGGTGTGTCGTCCACTGGTGTCACGAATAAGTTTGAACGGTCTTTGTTACCTGAAGCAGCTGCTATTTCCATTTCTTTGGCTACCTTGACCCACAAATTTTTGCGATCATTCTTAAGGCTTTCCGTAACTTGCTTTTGTAGATGTCTTCATATCTTATTCATCTCCTTACAGTTCGAGAAGTGACGCTTTTGCTCCATTATACTGAACGACTTAGGAAATCTAGTATCTTTGATGGACGTCGTATCTAGGACCACAGGCAAAACCTGCTGCCACGTTCATCGCCTGTCTAATATGGGTCCAATGCTCATCTTCATAACTGCTCGCCGTAGATCCTAGCTCATGTGCTAACCTCTGCTCCTAACGGGTGCGTACTTCTGGATCACACATAAGTTGTACGGCTAACCGGGTTTGCGGTTTGCGACGATGACCATGGAGCTGGAGAGGTAATCGCATTAAAACTAATGCATGGTCCGACTCTGCGTACGTGGACCAGTAAGATCTACAGTTCTGAACAGAACTGGGCCACCGGTAGGTTACGGCGATATGATCAATCTGACTCAAAGTACCTGTAGAGTTAGGGCGCCATGTCGCTGTGCGACGCGAGCTGTGTCGGAAATTAGAGATAGACAGGAATAACCGATTGTCTAAACAAAACTGGAGAAGCTTATCTTCGTTATCTGTATGCTGAGCGTGTAGGGCACAACGCCCACCTAAACAAGCTTCTGCCGTACTAAGTTTGCACTGAAGTCACCGGCTAGCACTACAATGTCAGAACCTTTGCTCCTGCGAACGAGGGTGGCGAGTTCATCGTAGAACTCATCTTTCTGCGTGTCAGAGCTGCAGTCTGTTGGAGCGTGTGCCGAGATTACGAACAAATTGCGTTTAACACAATTATCCTTTTGAACACCGACTGACCCCTGTATTCTCACAGCACATAAATGACTGTTAACAGGGATCCAGTTTAAGAGGGCAGTCTCAGTCTTGTCAGTCAAGACTATCCCTACACTATACTGAGCCACAGGTCTAGCTGCTTTGTCTCATGAGGTGCGCAGAAAATACCTCGATGAGATACCAGGAGCAGTTAGTTGAATCACACTGCTCAAATCCTGGATACGCGTTTCACTTACGCATCAGACATCAATCTTCAGAGAATCTATTGTGAGCGTTATGCACGCCTGCTGACCGGCCTGCATGAGTGTACGCACGTTGAAGGAGCCGAGGTTCAGAGGCTGACGAGGTTTGAGAAAATGTGAGTGATAAATGTTGGACGGGTACTGTTAGGGCGTCCAGTCGCAAAGCGGGAGAACGATAATAGTTCTCAACCAAAGCCTCTGGTTCTAACGAGAACCTATCCGGAAGACAGTGGGATGGTTGAGTGGAAGCCAATCTGATGGAGAGCGCCAGGCGCTTGCGATCGTCCTCATATTCTGGTGAAAACACCTCCGCCACGAGAAGGCACAGGGCAGCTTTAGGAAGTCATGACTTAAAACTCGTTGTAGCAAAGGTTTTTGTTTATTACGTGCTTACTCATGGTTCTGCGAAAGCCAAACGCGCCTTCTGTATGCGTGATGACACTTCGTCCGATATCTGTCCACCTGGCGAAAGGTAACTGCTTCTGTTCTTTCTGCCCTTTACTGAAAGGTAGCAACCGAAACCACAGCACAGAAGTGCGAGGTTAGTGGTTGTATAAACTGGAACTGGCTTACTCATGGGTGCAGTGAAAGGGATATGCCATATAGCCATAAGGGCCTGCTGCACGATTAGGGATAACCGGCAACCAGAACCTGAGACTTGTAGAGCCACGTAAAGTTTCAGTCGGTCAGGAGTGGTGACGAGCCTTCTTACTTTACTTTTACTTTTACACGACTATCTCCTGCGAGAGGATAAGTCGGCTCCATGGATATCGCGAAGGTTTCGTGAATAATCATAGAGAGTCGCGGGAGTAGGGTACGAAGCGGTGTCCCCAGCACCGTTCGGCCTTTTTGTTCGAGGTTGCACCTCTAGCCCTTGCACACCCAAGTGCAGACTGCAAGGCAGCAGGTTGTTCCCAGAGGAGCCGGTGACCTGCTGTACGGTTCGTTCGCCTCCTCTGAAATGCCGGATCAGGCAGTTGAATAGGTCTCCTTTGTGGCCGTTGGATCAGTAGATCTCGTCCGCCCATTCAGAAGGATCTGTCTTCACATGCCGAACACCGTCTCGCCGAAGATTTTTAGACCTCGGTAACCCTCGACCTGATTTAGCCCGCCTGTCGAGCGGTTTGCCGGGGTGTGGCCGCTGATGCATGCTTCAGCTTCGCGGAGCCACAGGTGAGAGTTGGGTGAATGATGGAGACCAAAGAGATGAAGGATGCCCCAAGGGACACGACAGTCAACCAACTCAGAAGTGCTACTCCTCTCAGACACCCCATACACCCCGAGCCTTCTAACAGTGCATCACTGTCTGTCATCAAAGTAACTGGTGATGACGGGGATTCCAACCTCTGGCTTGGTTGTAGATGCGCTGTATATGTTCTCTGACTAATGTAGCTGCGAACGACTAGACCATTTGGAGAAGTCTCGCCTGTTCAAAAACCACGTAGGTCAAGTAAAACTTTCTCTAACAGACGTTGGCGTATGGCTTGGGAACGAAGTTCAGTCATGAAAGCGTCTCAGATAACTTCCTCTCTGTTCTTCTCGGCGGTTACGGATTTGAAGTTGTCATTTTAGGCCAATGAATTCAGCTCCTGTAAAGACGGATCTAAGCTTTCATCAGTCTGTTGCCGACATGTCACCAGTAGCTGATCAGAAAAAATCTCATTGTTCGGTTTGTTGTAAAGATTTCTGAGTATTTCGATGACTGATTCGTAACTGTGGCATTCTTTGATGCGGTTATACACATTTGGGGTTATGTAATTATCAACCGTTCGAAAATTATCGAGCCCAAGATAACTGAATGTGTCGAACCAGTGGGTCCACTGTTTGTCTGCGATCGGACAGGTAGGATCACCGTCGAAACGTTCTGGTCGCACCGTCCGGTCCATTGTTTGTTGGATGAATTGTCATGTTATCAAACAGAACTGTATGAGGAATAAGCAGAATGTGAGCCGTTCAGTATGCCTCATTCAGCAGAAAAAAACGGCACAGGAGAGCTGAGAACAGAATAAACAATGGCGGTTAGAGCAATGCAAACGTGTTTTTTACTAATGCACACAGATGAGTGACCAATCTCTGGAGCGACTCCCCTGCTGATGTGATGGAAGGGGCCAATGACCTTTCCTTCAAGTTGAAAATGGAAACATTTCTAAGGAAGCGTAGGTGAGGCACCGACATTTGGCTAAGCTAATGGAGTTCACCGTGATGAGGCTCATACATGAATATCCCATTGCCGTTTAAAAGAGTCAATGGTCTCCCAGGTGCTAGTGGGATACGGTATCGGTTCCGGACGGGCGCTCATTGAAAGTGGACGGTCTAGGAACGGGCACCGTCTGCACGCCGACCTGACAAGACGAGGTACGTAGAACGGGCATTTAGTCCTACAAATACCGGTTTATGTCCCGTCATGGCGGGACCGAAGTTATTGCCCCGCCCCGGATTGGGTGAGCGAATGGTGTAACAACCTGGAACTCCTTTCCGGACCGTAGACTTCCAAGCTGCGGTTATCATTCTGTTTGTTCTCTTTTTGTGTTGGACTCATGCATGTCTTCCGGCTGGTTACCACGCCTAACCCATTACGGCTTTATTGTTCTCTGCTTGAAGATGCCGTTTATACATGATGATGTAATGGACCTTTGGACATACGACGTGATCTATCCTCCCGCACGCAAGCTTGCAATACAAAGATGGTTGTTCCTTCATATGTCTGTATTATAGACAACTAGTGACTTTGAAGTTACCGAATTGTGTGTGCGTCCATCCATTGTTCATCTGCGTTCGATTATTTTCGCAGATCAGAAGGTATAACTTCAGTTAGCCAGACTTAATGTTTAGATAGCTTTTGATGTTTTTTCAAGATGCTGTGTAAAGAACCAAATTATTTTCTGAATTGTTGAATTTTACGCCTTGCATCTGCTACTGCATGTTCAACTATAAACTTAGTATCAGCCGTTCATCCGATAAAACCATGCTCTTATTTTCTGTTTCAGCGGTAAGGGAGATGGCCCGCGGACAACAGAAGATCCAATCTCAACAGAAAAATGCAAAAAAACAGGCTGAACTGAAAAAGAACAATGTAGATCAGAAGAAGGCTGCAAGCAAGGCCTTGATCCACACGTGCACTGTTTGTAAAACTCAAATGCCGGACTTAAAGACATACAGGCAGCATTTTGAAAATAAACACCCTAAAAATCCTATGCCACAGGAGCTTGTGGAAATCTCGGTCTAAATACAGATGTCCTTTTATCCCCTTTTGACGCCCGTGTGTGAGAGTTGATTGTTGCTGCATGTTCTGTAAGCGACATAAATAATATAATCGGTCATTCCTCTAGAGCATACTGTTCTGAATTGTTCCGGTTTGTTTTCTCGTTTGGGCCGTTTTTTATGTAAATCTTAATCGTCCCAACAATAAAACTAATTTGTCTATGTTTACCACCATCGCTTTTCTCTAGTTATATGTTCTCTTACTACTTCCATAATAGTCGTGTCATAGTGTGGTTCATATCTGTAAGTATAAGAGAGTTCTATACATTGATTAAAATCAAATTATTAGTCCAGCAGTGACCAATCTTAATCTTGAAACCGCAGTTACCGGGTCGCGTACGGCCAGACGACTTAGTTCTAGGCTCACGATCGACGACTTCCCTGTTTCCCGGGTACGTTCGTAAATCATTTCGTTTTATCAAAATCATTCTCGCGCCTCATTCGCTCATCTCAGCCAGAACACTACATCATCGTCGTAGAGTGAAACGGAATGAACGCTTTACTGAATGTTGCATTACTCACTTACTGAAAAAGTAAAACGAATTCTCATCGTGTCATGATATGACGACTTTATCACCGACTGACGTTAGTTTTTTCCAAGCCGGCACTCTTCACCACCGAGAAGTCTCGTCGTCATGTCAGTCCCTTGTGGGCTATCTGAGCCTCATGCCTATATTTCAATGATAACCATCACTCTTTAACTGACACAAGAAAAATAAATGGCTTGGCCACCATGTTTGTGGTAGTTCATTTAGATACATTGTTATTTTATTTAAAGTAATAGTGGTCCATATTTTTGCTGTTTCGGCCCCATCAATAAAGGTACTTGGCTTTTTGCTTCTAAATTCTGCATGAGAATAACACGGCTTCTTGAATGCGTTGCAATCAAGGACATGATCGGCAGAGGGAAACTTAGTTATTGCGCCAGGTACGTACTCCGAAGACCGACGAAGGTCCATACACTCTACGCCCACATGGAATTTAGTGGTCAACGTGTCAGCAACAGGCTTTTCTTTATGAATTCCGTTGCGGGCCGACGAGAGACGTGGCCAAACCATTAAATGCAGCGCTGTTGTGAAAACAAGGACAACAATCCAATGTTCGAGCAGCGTTGTCGAATAGCGGAACCTGGGACGCGGTTACACCATCTTACGTTAGCTGCGTCGGAGGCATTACTGGTTGTAGCTGCAGTATTTCGTTATCCTCCATCATCAGTGGCTAGTTTTCACAAGCCTACTTCATTGTCGGGGCGAATGGTGGCCCGATACACGCAGTTTCAGACAAACTTTCTTCATCGACTTCATTCCAATGATGTTGTTCTCCTCTGACCCCTCTCGTACTCTTTTCTCCTTCAGTATTTTATTTTGAAATTGCTGTTAGGAGATAGCACCCAAAGCCACCGCACCCAGTGCATGGTTAATGGTTGTCTGAACAGAACAGAACAGAATAGTTTTGATCAGAGGCTTATTTTACTGCGGAACCACAGTTGTTTGTGATGTTAAAGCGATGCTCTCTTTACGCAGTCAATATGATATTTGATCTCTTCTTTGGCCTGGCCGTTGAGCTATTTGGTAGGTACCGTTAACGTAGATGAGGCATGCCGTGTCTGAGGAAGTCGTAAATATATTGGTTCTTGAGGTGTTTATCTCCAAACCTATTGTTTTTACCGTGCACTCGATACGGTTGAGAATCGGCAGACTGTCAGAGTCATCCCCCAGAACGACAATCATCATCATCATCGTACAGCGTTAAACAGTAGGACAAGCCCCACTGATCACTGCCTTTCTCACCATGTTGCACGCTGAATTAGAAAGCATGAATGTACATGATGGACAGGGAGTGGACCTACACGGGTGGGAAAAGGAAACAACACCCTAATAGCCAATACACGGAATACACAACGTAACTGTACAAACGCACATTGACCAGTCATTCTGATTTGACAGGAAGTGACAACACGATCTCCACTGTTCACGGTTTGCTGCCATATCCTTCAGTGTCTCCAGCCAACTGATTGAGGGATTTTTTGGACCCCAACCATGAAGACGTGAGACACCTACTTTTCCTTATCTCGCTGTACATTTTCTCATACCGCAGTGCCACGTCATCTGTTGACCTCCACGTGGTTTCTCGCACTCCCTAGGAGGAACGGAAATTAGGGCACGGTATGGAAGACATGTGTTCGCCATACGTAACACGTGTCCTAACCAACGAAGCCTACTAAGCTGAATACGATGTGATAGAGAACTCCCTGAATTAGTACTCAATGCTCGCTTTCCGACCTCAGCATTGTTCACTCGTCCATTCCACCCAATCTTAGCGATATTACGCAAACATCGGTGGTCAAAGACCTCAAGACGACGGATATCTTCTGCACACAGACCCCAAGTCCTGCAACTATACAACAAAACTGAATGCACTGTGGCGCCATACACACGACCTTTTAGGTTGGGGCCACAAGTACTTCAGTCCGGCGTACTCCGCTCGAGCCTTGGATATCCGCATGCTCACCTCTACTACTGTGCTCCCATTCGTCGTCACGCTGCTGCCGAGGTAGGTGAAGCGGTCGACAATTGCCAGCACCTCTCCATCGAGTATCAAGCTCTAAATCGTTGACGTCCAGTCTTGTAACATTGCTTTACACTTTGAGGGCGCAAAGCGCATGCCGAATGGAGCTACAGCTTTTGCGAGCCTATCCAATGTACGCTGAGCATGTTCCGTGGATTCGAACAAACAGACAACATCGTCCGTGTAATCAAGGTCACATAGATTTTCACTGTTCCCTAGTTTGACGCCTATATGCTGAAGATTTTGCATCACACTCCATTATTTCGTCCATGAAAAAGTTGAACAGGAGTGGAGACATGGGACATCCATGTCGAAAACTGCTCGTCGTTTCGAACTCTAACGCGGCCAGAAGTACGAGAATACAGTGATCTCAGTAGGTTCACGAACTTCTGGGGCATACCTTTTCGCTGAAGAGCACTGAAAAGCGCTGTTCAATCGACTGAATTGAAGGCACCTCTCAAGTCTAAGAAAACCATCATTGTCGGTTGGCGGTGTGTGTGTGACGCGTTTCAAGTAGTTGGCGAAGAGTAAAAATCTGGTCGATGCATCCTCGACCTGGGCGGAATCCAGCCTGCTGTTCGTGGGTGTTTTTCTCGCGAGCGGGTATAAGGCGGTGGGGCAAAATCGAGGCTCATGCCTTGGTGACTATCGGAATTAGGCTAATCCCACGATAGTTACTACAGTCATTGCGTATTCTCTTTTTGAAGATGGGAACAATCAATGACTCGCTCCATAATAACGAGGTGTGCTGCTCGTTCTAAGTGTCACAGAGCAAGGTGGTAAGTGATTTTATCAAAGCATTTCCACCCAGTTTGAAAAGAACTTGGGAGAAGTTCGTCGGGACCAGCCGCTTTCCCACGTTTTAGTAATCGAATACGAGTCCACTTCCCTATCCGATAGGGCTCAAGTGATATCACCTGAGGAGTCGCAGTGGTTGACACAAGAGTAACTACACTAGTGCGCGGCCAACTAAACTGTTCTTTGAAGTACTCGGCCCAACGGTCGGAACTTTGCTGTTTGCCGTGGATGAGCTCTCCATTTCTATCGCAAATCGTTTCACTGACCTGGGTGTGTCGTCCACTGGTGTCACGAATAAGTTTGAACGGTCTTTGTTACCTGAAGCAGCTGCTATTTCCATTTCTTTGGCTACCTTGACCCACAAATTTTTGCGATCATTCTTAAGGCTTTCCGTAACTTGCTTTTGTAGATGTCTTCATATCTTATTCATCTCCTTACAGTTCGAGAAGTGACGCTTTTGCTCCATTATACTGAACGACTTAGGAAATCTAGTATCTTTGATGGACGTCGTATCTAGGACCACAGGCAAAACCTGCTGCCACGTTCATCGCCTGTCTAATATGGGTCCAATGCTCATCTTCATAACTGCTCGCCGTAGATCCTAGCTCATGTGCTAACCTCTGCTCCTAACGGGTGCGTACTTCTGGATCACACATAAGTTGTACGGCTAACCGGGTTTGCGGTTTGCGACGATGACCATGGAGCTGGAGAGGTAATCGCATTAAAACTAATGCATGGTCCGACTCTGCGTACGTGGACCAGTAAGATCTACAGTTCTGAACAGAACTGGGCCACCGGTAGGTTACGGCGATATGATCAATCTGACTCAAAGTACCTGTAGAGTTAGGGCGCCATGTCGCTGTGCGACGCGAGCTGTGTCGGAAATTAGAGATAGACAGGAATAACCGATTGTCTAAACAAAACTGGAGAAGCTTATCTTCGTTATCTGTATGCTGAGCGTGTAGGGCACAACGCCCACCTAAACAAGCTTCTGCCGTACTAAGTTTGCACTGAAGTCACCGGCTAGCACTACAATGTCAGAACCTTTGCTCCTGCGAACGAGGGTGGCGAGTTCATCGTAGAACTCATCTTTCTGCGTGTCAGAGCTGCAGTCTGTTGGAGCGTGTGCCGAGATTACGAACAAATTGCGTTTAACACAATTATCCTTTTGAACACCGACTGACCCCTGTATTCTCACAGCACATAAATGACTGTTAACAGGGATCCAGTTTAAGAGGGCAGTCTCAGTCTTGTCAGTCAAGACTATCCCTACACTATACTGAGCCACAGGTCTAGCTGCTTTGTCTCATGAGGTGCGCAGAAAATACCTCGATGAGATACCAGGAGCAGTTAGTTGAATCACACTGCTCAAATCCTGGATACGCGTTTCACTTACGCATCAGACATCAATCTTCAGAGAATCTATTGTGAGCGTTATGCACGCCTGCTGACCGGCCTGCATGAGTGTACGCACGTTGAAGGAGCCGAGGTTCAGAGGCTGACGAGGTTTGAGAAAATGTGAGTGATAAATGTTGGACGGGTACTGTTAGGGCGTCCAGTCGCAAAGCGGGAGAACGATAATAGTTCTCAACCAAAGCCTCTGGTTCTAACGAGAACCTATCCGGAAGACAGTGGGATGGTTGAGTGGAAGCCAATCTGATGGAGAGCGCCAGGCGCTTGCGATCGTCCTCATATTCTGGTGAAAACACCTCCGCCACGAGAAGGCACAGGGCAGCTTTAGGAAGTCATGACTTAAAACTCGTTGTAGCAAAGGTTTTTGTTTATTACGTGCTTACTCATGGTTCTGCGAAAGCCAAACGCGCCTTCTGTATGCGTGATGACACTTCGTCCGATATCTGTCCACCTGGCGAAAGGTAACTGCTTCTGTTCTTTCTGCCCTTTACTGAAAGGTAGCAACCGAAACCACAGCACAGAAGTGCGAGGTTAGTGGTTGTATAAACTGGAACTGGCTTACTCATGGGTGCAGTGAAAGGGATATGCCATATAGCCATAAGGGCCTGCTGCACGATTAGGGATAACCGGAAACCAGAACCTGAGACTTGTAGAGCCACGTAAAGTTTCAGTCGGTCAGGAGTGGTGACGAGCCTTCTAACAGTGCATCACTGTCTGTCATCAAAGTAACTGGTGATGACGGGGATTCCAACCTCTGGCTTGGTTGTAGATGCGCTGTATATGTTCTCTGACTAATGTAGCTGCGAACGACTAGACCATTTGGAGAAGTCTCGCCTGTTCAAAAACCACGTAGGTCAAGTAAAACTTTCTCTAACAGACGTTGGCGTATGGCTTGGGAACGAAGTTCAGTCATGAAAGCGTCTCAGATAACTTCCTCTCTGTTCTTCTCGGCGGTTACGGATTTGAAGTTGTCATTTTAGGCCAATGAATTCAGCTCCTGTAAAGACGGATCTAAGCTTTCATCAGTCTGTTGCCGACATGTCACCAGTAGCTGATCAGAAAAAATCTCATTGTTCGGTTTGTTGTAAAGATTTCTGAGTATTTCGATGACTGATTCGTAACTGTGGCATTCTTTGATGCGGTTATACACATTTGGGGTTATGTAATTATCAACCGTTCGAAAATTATCGAGCCCAAGATAACTGAATGTGTCGAACCAGTGGGTCCACTGTTTGTCTGCGATCGGACAGGTAGGATCACCGTCGAAACGTTCTGGTCGCACCGTCCGGTCCATTGTTTGTTGGATGAATTGTCATGTTATCAAACAGAACTGTATGAGGAATAAGCAGAATGTGAGCCGTTCAGTATGCCTCATTCAGCAGAAAAAAACGGCACAGGAGAGCTGAGAACAGAATAAACAATGGCGGTTAGAGCAATGCAAACGTGTTTTTTACTAATGCACACAGATGAGTGACCAATCTCTGGAGCGACTCCCCTGCTGATGTGATGGAAGGGGCCAATGACCTTTCCTTCAAGTTGAAAATGGAAACATTTCTAAGGAAGCGTAGGTGAGGCACCGACATTTGGCTAAGCTAATGGAGTTCACCGTGATGAGGCTCATACATGAATATCCCATTGCCGTTTAAAAGAGTCAATGGTCTCCCAGGTGCTAGTGGGATACGGTATCGGTTCCGGACGGGCGCTCATTGAAAGTGGACGGTCTAGGAACGGGCACCGTCTGCACGCCGACCTGACAAGACGAGGTACGTAGAACGGGCATTTAGTCCTACAAATACCGGTTTATGTCCCGTCATGGCGGGACCGAAGTTATTGCCCCGCCCCGGATTGGGTGAGCGAATGGTGTAACAACCTGGAACTCCTTTCCGGACCGTAGACTTCCAAGCTGCGGTTATCATTCTGTTTGTTCTCTTTTTGTGTTGGACTCATGCATGTCTTCCGGCTGGTTACCACGCCTAACCTAATCTAGGTCACACAGCTTCTCACTATTTCTTGGTTCGATGCCCACATCCTGGAGATCTCCCAAGGCAATGTCAGCGAACAATTTGGGATCCGCGATTCAAGACATCCGGTTAAGTTGATTTCCTCGATAGCTGGTGCTAGAAGTAGGGAGGCGTGGGGTGTCTGAATGGAGCGGAACCTCTGAGGTATTGGACTGTTATGTCCCTTGTGGTATTCTTCGTCTCGTTGGTCTCCATTATCTACGCAGCTGCCAGCTGTGACTCCACGAAGCTAAAACATGCATCAGCGGCCGCACTTCTGCAAACCGCTTGACATGCGGGCTATATAAGCTTCAGGGTAAGCAAGGTCTAAAAACTCGGTGTGACGATGTTCGGCATGCGAAGACAGATACTACTGAATGGGTGGACCGGATCTACTGACCCGGCGGCTCCGGAACAGAACTGTCCAACCTACCCGACGCGCTTTCTGGAAGAGGCGATTGAGCCGCACAACAGACGACCGGCTCATCCAAAATAACCCTGCTTCCTTGCAGGCTGCAGTTGGTTGTGCAAAGGCTAGAAATGCATCCTCGAACAAAGAGGCCAAATAAAGTACCGCCAACCTTTTTCCTTCTCCGAACTGGGTGACCGAGTAGTACAACAGTCTTGAGCGGTGCTGGGGATGCAGCTTCGAATTATATTCCCGAGAACCTCCATGAATAATTTTCGGGAAATTAATAAAGCTAACTCATCCTCTAGCAGATGGTCACGTAAACGAAAAAGAGAAAGAAGTAGCCGATGAGGGTATGACGCATTATCCGGTATATAGCGTAGTGGAACAGGATCAGCGACGCAGCGCAGCCTCGACAGACGCCGCATCCCAGCGGAAACTCCATAGGCCGTTCGCCATATGAGCGGACGTGTGCTGGCATTGTCGAATAGTATGACTTCAACAGCCTTAGCTACTTTTCGGGCATTTTGTCAGCTTGTAGCATGCTCCAAATTGACTCGACGAAATCGAAGTGGGCTCGAAAGTTAGTGAAGCGGACTGGTTCGTTGTTGAAATTTGTAGCAGTGTTCTAGTATTCGTCTCAGCGTGTTGCTTTGGTCAGCTCACACTTTCTCCGGGAAAAACACTTCGGTTGAGATGTGTTTGCTCGTTCTGTGCACCAACAAAGTGCTTAGGAGGAATAACTAAAAAGTTTAGCCGATGTGTCGACGAGGCTAATGCCCCCGTAGTTCGATTAGATGGTTCTGCCGCCTTTGTTTGATGTAAGGGTCAGAGTGACGGTTGCCCAATATTTAGGCAAGGCCTCGCGCTCTCAAATCAAAGGGAGTATCACAGTCAGAGGATCTAGCAAAAAATGACAGTCTAGTCTTGAGAGTCTCTTAAATGGAATGTCATCCTTATCGGTGGACTTCTTGTTTTTCATCTTCGTGGTAACGGAAGCTATTTTCGTTCGGCTAGGTGGATCGTTGTCGATTTCCTATTTTCCAGGTTGTCTGGCGACGTTGCGTAGCTTGGCTTAAGGAACAAGCGGTTGAGTAACTGGCTAAAGTGTTTGATTCATCTTAAAAGACTTCTCCGGTATGAGATGGCCGCTTTTGTCGTGTATCAAGGATGTTGGGGGTTGGATCCTACCTGAAACAGAGCATATGAGTCAAAAGAGCTTCTTAAAATCTTGCTTGTTCTATTGATCTATTTGCGGATGTAAGACCGAACCATCGCCGTTGAGGTAGTTTTTTTTCTACGACCCACCAATCGTTTCTACGCAGTAATTATGACAATCTATAGAACAGCAGTTTTACTGTCTGGTTTTATGCACTCCACCGCTGTAAGTCAAGGTTGGCGATGACCATGTGGATAGTTTTGCTTTGAAAGCAGGTGGACGGTTTTGTCCTGGAAGCAAGTACGCAGGGTGACTTTATCTTGGTTGAAGTATCGGCGAGACTGAGACAACGAACGTGCGCCTAATTATCAGGGGTGAATTGAAGAGGTGAAAACTTTTCCGTTTTAGTGGTAACGACGATTTAATGAGTTTGAGTTCATCGTTGCTGGCTAGTAAGATTCTGGTTATGTAAAAACTTTTCTGTCATTGTTCACTCATATGCCGCTTTCTCCCTTGACGTCTTAGGGTATCAGTATGCAATACGCACACCGTGTCAGCTTTAAAGTAATTGGGGGTGATCGTTTCTGAATGCCTCGAAATTGATCAGACCATTGGATAATAACCTGTCTGAGGTAGGCACATGTTGACATGTTCCCGTTTTGCGAAGACAGTTTCGTCGGTTCAATGAAATGTTTGGTTTTTTGACCTTTTATTTTTTTCTCATTGTTCCGTGAAAATTCACCCACCCCAGCTTTTGAATCATGAACCCAAGTTCAGTTCGCGAGACAAAGTCGGTAGACAGCAACGCATCACGTCTGAAGTAATCATAATCATAAGATTCCGCCCTAATTTATCCTCACCATTTCCAAATTGTCATCACTTTCCCTTTTAATGTAAGAACAGTAAAATAAAACAGCACAATTCCACTGTAATGTGCTCTACTCCTTCCTTAACTACTTTTTTCGCAAAATTCCATACCGCACTATGATTGGTAGTTTTTTGGATTCTCAGTCTTTTTCACTGTCGAATAAATTTAACCGTTGATCGGTAATTGGTACCGCACTACTTAGGTGTGCCGATTTCAATGTAAACAAAAGATCCTTTTTTGAAAAAGCACTGCTGGGACGTTATGATTGACTCTCTTTCTTCTGGTTGTCAAAATAAATTCGTTTTAATTCACAAAACAAAGGCACATTGTGACCCTGATCATGCTGTGAATCTGTGGGTCCTGGCAGCCATTAAAACCAAAGGGCACATTAACCAGTTTTACATTGTTTTTATGTCAACCCCTAGCCGCATTCCTTCATTTGCGTTTGTCCAACTGCTAGTTGCGTGTACGAACTGTTATATAGTACGGCCTGAACGCTGTCTCATTGCTTGTTACTATCACTGCCCCCAGAGAGGTGTAAATTGAGTACAACGACAAATGTAGTCATGCGATCGGATAGGCTCGTGGTTTTACTGAGCCAGCAGCGAGCCTGCGCCAGCAATGGATCAATTACTGGGGCGCATCAATGTAGAATTTGATTGGGTAGCTTGGTTGCGCGAACTTAGTAGCATGCTAGGCATGTTTTGTCTAAAATGGCTGTGCTGTGTTTCCGTGAACGCTCCCAGTGCATGGTGAATCACAGTTCTAATCTGATTCTTTTACTCTCTGGTTCCATTGCCTTCTGGGAACATCGCCCCAACGATGTTGCATATACAGCCTCGGGTTGATCTTATTATTGTATGCCGTTTGTCTCTTCATATGGTAAACGGTGGGTCTTCCGATTGTCCATTGGTTCAATTTCATAAACTGATAATGGTGGCTGAATTTTTTTACATAGATATTTGGGTTTTCTGAAATTCTGTGGTAAATGTGTTCCTCTGAAAACTAATTCCACTCCCTAGAAAAGATGCGAACTTTAACTGATCGTGTTACAATCGTCTTTGAGAGCGGGAAGCGACACAAAATGTTCTGATAAACAGACCAATCCAGCAGTTGCCGACGTGAAGCCTGTTTTTGTCATTGCAATCAAAATACTCATGAACTACATGCCTTTTGCCGGTTGTTTTTTTGGCAACGGCCTAACGTCTGTCTAAGCAATGGTGTTCACAAATGGTCACATGCCATACACACCCTATAGTTCGTTGGTCGATAACCATAACGTATCGACTGTTCAGTTGACAGGTGCTGCAGTATAGCACTAACAACGTGTAGTTTATCGCCTCTGTTGTGATGTGGTAAAATTTTAATTCTAGTTTCTTCGTGTGATCGTTCAGTCTGCGGTGTTTCACTAGCTTCATGAACCTCGATTAAATTTTCGGTGGATCTAGCACAGGCTGAACAGTTGACCGACTGTTACAGAATAAAGCTCTACTGCTTGACGTTGCAAAGTTTGTGGTGGTGAGGGGTTTTTCTTTTTGCCATTGAACTGGGTAGTGTGGTAACGGAAAAGAAAAGTAGAAAGTACACTTAACGGTCAGTGGGTGCTTTATATCAATCAAATTAGCAAACTTGTGTATTCACACAAACCCTGTCTGTATGAATGTGAAAAGTAGTGTTTCACAATATCAACTTTCTTGAACACAAATAAGAATATGTATCACTCATTCCTTAGCAAACTGTCAATGAGAAGAAAGTAGTCTTTCTTCATATATTTGCAATGATGGAAACTCGTGCAGGATTACTCTAACCACGACTTAAGATTAACTTAAGTGGCAAAACAGTGCACGGTAGCACGGGCCAGCGGAAATTTCGAGCACAAAGTAATTAATGTAGTGGAACGAAAGGAGTTCACAGTTTACTCACAATGATTGCATCCATCACAGCTTCAAAGAGGCTCGGGTTTTCTATGATTCTCGTGTTCTTTATGTTGCAGTGTTTCAGATCGACTGACTCATACGATTGGATTATTGACGTGTGCATTGGAGTTGTTCTCTTCTAGAATCGACTCGAAAACATTACAATTCAAACGACTGGAAATGAGCAATTCAAAAATGGATCTAAATGCCCACGGTGCATGAAATCGCCATCCAGATCAAGAATTTGCCAGTCTTTTACCAATTTGATTAAGAACGATGCCTTTAGTAGTTCTCAGCTTATTTCTTCGATGATAAACAACTTCAGCTAAATCCAAGCCCACTAGGTTCGATCTCGGTGCTCTGTTTTTGAACGGCTGAACTGGATTCTACAGTTGTCGAATAGGCGGAGTTACGGCATCGCATCAGGAAGTTATTAACACTTCTGTTGAGTTCATCGAACGTATTCACGTGTACGGGTGCAATTGCGCTTTTCCAAGTCCGAAAAATGGTTTCAGCTGCTCCATTATATCGTTGACACTGAGTTTTTGTTAGCACCCAGTGATTTCATCCACTCAACCGCTTTCTCGTCTGTGAAATTGCTTCCACTGTCAGTAACAATTTCACCTAGGACTTCTTCCCGACTGAATGTTCTACGGAGGGCTGGGATAATAAAATCAACATTGGGAGGACTCCGAATCAATAATGACTAGAGCACAGCACCCGTGCAAGAATGAACCACAGTGGTCAGCGCGAATATGTAGCCGGCGCTCTGAAGATAGACCAATGATTGCGTGTGAAGTTCATATGAACAATCAACACAGATTTTAGTATTACGACATAAATCAGTGTTCAAAACCACCGCCAGAAAATAAGACGATTAGAATATTTCATCTTTGCAATATCTAGGTGTCCGTGATATAATTCTTTTAAAATCGCAGCTCGAGATGACGGATGTACGATAATCCTGCTTTTGCAGCATAAAATACCGTCACAGGTCTTCACGGCGTGGTGCTCCGGAAATCTGTGCTTAAAATCTGCTCGCTGTCGTCAGTGAACACAGGATGTGATGACATGATAGTACCTCTTGGTTCCATGAACTCGATCTGCCTGACTAACCAGTAACAGGTGCATGAGTACGCGGTCGGAGATGGAGGTTTCCTCTGAAATGATGTGCGGCAAGTAGTCCGCATGTGGGATTGATTGTGCTTTACAATACTGAGTGCCGTCGGAATACGTTGATGAGGCGACCCTCCGTTACTGAACCTTGAGTGCTGATTTTTGGGCTAAGAATCGATGGCGGTCGTAGATTAACTTCAGTGTTTCATGGTCAGTCGTAGTGCGGTAGAGTGTGCATACTACTTGTTTAATGCGTAAATAGTTGATTGCTCAAAACAGTCATGGGCAGTTGTGGATTAGTAATGAATGCGACTGCCTCAGAGGGACCGGACGCGGTAATGTAAAGGAAAACGTGCAAACCTCGCGATTACATCGTTCGACTGGATAACGACGGTCTTCGAGTGGACTGGAAAGACGGTGTGCAAAGAAGCATTCTTGTTTTGTCTGATTAATTTTGAAGATATCCGAACGAGCAGTTTCCAATAAACAGCTCACTTACCAGGCACGTCTTCTGGCGCAAATGAACGAACTACAGCAGTGGTTAACAGAAAATTTAAGCCTCGTGAGCTCTGTTCGTGCACTAAAGACCATTGGAACGTCTGTTGGGAGCCAAAGTCGAATTCAGGCGTTGCGGCAATCACAGAACCCAGAATAAATCTAGAATAACCGTGAAGAGAACCCAGTAAAACATGCAGCTGTACCAGTGTTTTGGGGGAGGGGCAATTGGAGAAAGGAGCAAAAGGACTCGGGTCAGGACGAAAACGGCGTTCATCAACAAATAACAAACGAGAGAACTCAGAAGTGAAAGGGACGCACTTATCAGCACTGATGGTGACATCGTGCTTAGGAAGTTTGTCATCTTGTTACACACGTACATTTTTAGTTCCGAAACAAGAGAATCTCTCATACAGTGCTCCGCCCCAAGGCGAACATCGTCGAGACCGACCAAATTTGTTCACTCCTCGGAGATGTCGTTGAGAGGGACGTTTAGAAAATAACAAAACATCGTTAGAACAGGAAGCCAAGTTATCCACATCCAACAAACTTACGAAAGGTGTTGGTGAGGTTATTGGTGCTCATTGCGTTGGATATACAACGCGAAACAATTTTAGTAGCAGTTAGTTTTATCAGAAAGGTATCCATTGTTGATTGCTTCTTGCTTCGTTGTCTCCGGCACACAGCCAGCTTTTCTCTATATTTTCTGCCTCCGACATAAAGTTCGCATATGATTGTAGTGCAAATTTTCGCAGTAGCTATGGGGCTTCAGTTGCACTGCTCATCAGGATCTGTTCGCAGTCAGCCATCTCTTCGTCATCGACACTTTCTGAGACTCAAGTCTGTATCTTCCATACGCGGTTTCTTTCCGTTTGATAGGGAACTCATAAATGGCTGAAAAATAATATGCGTATGACTGCGTAAGGTTCTAATGTCAATCCATCCGGAAGAAAATTCGTCAGTGCATCGTCATTGGTTGGACTGTCTGTGCGGTCCACACATATCAGACGTGAGGCTGATTCTTCAGAAATCTTGGAGTTTTTGAATCATTTGAGTATGATCGAATGGGTGACGTCCCGTCGGGCTTGTTTTATTCAGGGTAATGCGTCCAGAGGATTATTCTGAAAAGAGAATCAAAGCTACTACACTACTTGTCTGCTGAAATAAGGCGTTTTCACTGACGCCATTATCCGTTATGTTGGCTGCGTGTGTAGCGGCTGATGTTATGCCGTTGTTTGGCGGCAAAAATGCCAGCTTTAAAATATTTGGTTGTGAGTAACAATTCTCTAAAAAGAGAAGAACTGACTACTACACTAGGAGCATTTGGTTCTTGATTTTTGAGTTCACTTTTAAAAAATGTCTGTGGTTAACCACGCCCGTCCGTTATTGTTAAAAGCAACTCCCAACATTGCCAGGCCTACGCGTTTGAATCATCATGGACTCGTGTTTGCCAATTACTAGTGGCTTGAATTAACGCTACGTGCGAGTAAAATGGTCACCTTTTTTGCATTCTCGAATGCCGCTGCCTGGATCACCTTTTACAACCAAGCAACGTGTAGAAGTGGCCTCAAACTAAAGACCGGTCTCATCACAGTTAAAAATATCCTCCGACTCATAATCTTCGCAAAAAATGGGAACGCGTTCCATCCACTTTGTATCTGTTCAATCGAAACTTCTAAGGCCTCACCGTTCTATAAGCTTGAGCTAATCTTATAGTGTCGTTGGAATTTGTGCAACCAGCCATTGCTGGCGCGAAGTTCACTATACTCCATATTACGAGCCACCACTGTTTTCTCTTGTAGCAACGCTGCCGTTATCGGCAGATGATTTCGACGAGCAATGAGAAACCATTCGTACACAGCGCTATTGACTTCATTGCAGCAACCGAGACATGAATACGAGATTTTTCGCTGATTTGAAGTTTCTTGGTCCTAATTTCTCATAATCAAGTGGACTTGCGTTCTTCCTACACCGAACTGCGATGCAGTCCTCTTTACAAAAACTCCATTCTTGTGCAAATTAATAATCTTTGCTTTATCAGCAAGGATCAAGAATGTCTTTCTGGTTGACCGTCCCATCACGATTTATGAGCGCTTCGCGCTCTATTGCCATGATGTGGAAGTTACAGGGTTTATATTAAGTGAACTGCGATGGCTATGAGACCATACGCTAAGAGTACGTTTGCAATAGCCACCGCTGCAGGTGTCGATGACTGTCGTTAATAACTGAGCGCACACAGCAGCACAGAATACACGAAATTCCCGGATATCCAATGACTTTGTCAAATGATTCCGATGACCTTCCGTGAACTACATGAAGGGCCTTGGACACACATACCCAGGTGCAACATTTGCCACTTGCCACAGTAGAACGGCCTGCGAACTTTCTTTGACGCAGGATTAAGTGGCGGTTTATGTCGGTGTGCATGTATGGGACCCGATAATTGTGGATGCTCGCTCTTGAAGGGTTCCAATTGTAAAATAAGCCGGAACCGGATTTTGTGTTCGCTCTAAGGAGGGAACACTGTATCTGGGAAAATGGGTGGTGAGGTGCTACATCGATGAGCGAAAAATTGTACTGATGCAAACCACACTGTTATATGTGGTTAGTTTGCTGGACTGTTAATCAAATGAGATCCATAAAAAGGCATCCTTCAGGTAAAGCTTTGAACCATAGAACTGATGGAGGATATGTTCAAGCTTCAAAATGGATCAACTACACTGTTTAGGCAATATATTCAATGTATTAGGATGATAGCCGTAAATCCTGCGAGCTTTTTCTTCGCCTCTCAACTGTGTCATAATCGGTGTGGTCCAGGATTAAGAACTCATCGGCGTAAATACTACTTTAAGAACTAGATTAATAACGCATTTTTCACAGACTCATTGAGTCCAAGATGTTTGGTGCGACGTTTCTTAAAAATTGGAGAGTCAGAGACACAAGGGCCATCTTGACGCCAAAAAATTTGGAAAAATCGAGAATCGGACAAAATCTAATGAAATACATACGATTCAAAGAAAGCCAATGATGAAACTACCCAGGTTACTTAAAAGGAGGGAATTTCTGTGCTCATTGGGTTATTCATTAGTGAGGAATACAGGATCCAAGCACGTGTACATGTGACCGACTGCGAGTATCACCTTTATTGCAGATGCCAGTGAGATAAAGCCTTATTGGAGATAAATGAGTTTACTCTACCTGTGGCCATATTGAATGAATGGCGAAAGAAATTTTTGGCGATAAACAAACAAGTAATATGATGAGAGGTCTGAATTGACATTAACCAGAGTGA
Source organism: Fasciola hepatica (assembly GCA_948099385.1). NCBI lineage: Eukaryota > Metazoa > Platyhelminthes > Trematoda > Plagiorchiida > Fasciolidae > Fasciola > Fasciola hepatica. Next base: position 8,286,264 of record CANUEZ040000083.1, read on the forward strand.
GGCACTGAAAATCTGAAGGCGAATCGGAGTAGCCGGATGGATGTTTCGCTAAACGTGCCTACTTCTGCACACACTGTATATGAACTACCCTACCACATTTGTGACAAATGACACTGCGAAATAGTCAGGTCAATCGGGAAGATTTCTCTTCCCAAGATTCGCATTCATCCCACCGTTTCGCTGGTTGGGTTTGCCTGGAATGAGGATTATTGCCAAGTTGATTGTTTCGAGGTAAGTATTTGACTGACACCGTGCGTGGAAATGAAGTTGGCCTCGGTTTACCGGCGTTAAACTAAACATTATTCCTTGCTGACAGCGACACGCGCGTCTTTTCATTATTCACAGAAAAATTTCGCATTATGGGAGATGTGTCCATAAAGTTAGAGTGGTCTCTGCCACAGACATGAGCAGTTACTAAAAACAGTCAATCTGTCCCTTAATTGTATTTGGAGCCTATTACCGAAGTTATAGATCGAAGCCAATGTGCGCAATCGCAACCCAGGTTCCCTCATTGGTTGGTTAACATCCAGTATCAACGGGTAAAGTTTCACCGTTTAAGTGGCTTCAAAATTCTGTGGTTCAAAGCGCACCGAACGTTTTAAGGGTTCGCACGATAGAAATCGTAGAGAAACTGGGAAAAGTCTAATTCTTCACCGGGAAGCAAGTGCCCCGTACAAGTACCGTCAAGAAATGTGCAGCCCTCTCAGAGCCCAGGGTTTTAAGAACCAAATACCATATGTCGGAATACTCGATATAGTCTTTGATTTCCCATGCATCACTATGAACGTCCAAGATCTCCGTGATACTGAAATGACCACGACACCAATTGTAGTGTTTCACAATTATATTAGGTATTCGCAATAGAAATTCGTACCGGAAATAGGATTAACTGATACAGCAGAACAATGCACGATGGTGTACAGCTTTAGTAGCCTGAGTCGGTCGCTTAGAATTCGTGAATGGTTAATGTATGAGTCCCAAATCCAGTTTCAGATCCAGTCAAAGTCGCTTTATTCGTATTTTTACCCATCGACGGATCACAGAAAAACTTGAAACTTGCCTATTTTTATAGGTTTTGTTCATCTGACTCCAAATCAGTAAACCACACAGTTCACTGGTACTGCCTCCAGTTGAATAGCGTGCCCTGATAAGTTTATCTTTCTATGTTTATGTGCAAACAACATAAGTAGCGTTCGGCATTATCATACTGTTTCATCCAAATTTGCGACGAATGGGCGTTCGCTGGAATTGCCCGTCACCCTTCTTTTTTATTTCTGCAATCAAACTGATTATAGGAATCACATTCTTGTGTGTAGCTAATGACCTCGAGATTTGTCTAGAATGAAAGCTGCGACCTAGTACGTACGGTAAAAACACTACTAAGTAGTAATCTTTTCTGGTGTAGTAGTGCTCAGGACGCGCTTGTCATCTTCAGTGTGAAAAATACTACTTTCAGATGGATTTGGTCCAGAATGCGAATCTAATCATAGCTAAGGAGGCGTTAGTTCACTCAATTGGATTATATGATGTAGTCGGCTTTATCACATAGTGGTAAGACATAAGATAAAATGTATTAAGGCATACAGAAAATGCCTTCCGATTTTGCTGTGATTGAAGTCATTAGGAAATCCGTGTGCCCACAGGGCAGGGCAGTAGTCGTATTTATTTTGCTTTCATGCTCAGAAAATGAACCGATGTGGACGGGGGACACGCACAGTCTTCCAGTGACTGATCATCGACGCTTCCGAAGCGTAGCAAAATTTAGCTAGGATATGGGATTAGCAATATCACAGGTACACGGTGTTGGCTGCCCTAGGTTATTCGTTAGATCCAAAACTAACCCTGAAAAGTTTACATTGATTGTGGTGTGTTGTGAATGTCCTAGCATGGATAGATGATTTTCACTGCGACACTTATTAGAAGTGGAGTAAGTTTGTTAATAATTTAGGAGACGCATTACTAATAGACATCGTGATGTGGGATATTTTATGCTTTCCCAGTTGAGTTCACAGGATCCAACTATATTTGTTAGATGCATGCAATGATAGACTATTTTACCTAACCGATCACTTCGATTACCCTTCCTATCATTATCTCACAGTTAATTTTTCCAGTTCTTCCAATTTGTTCAGCAGCCATAACCGTTGCCCCTACTTTTTGTTCATTGGCTTTTCGAACTTAAAATGATCTTATCAGGAAGCCTTTTGTAGGCACAAATCAATCCAAGTATACTTGGAATCAACTTGGTATTTAGAGGTTGCCAATACAAATGAATTGCTATCTAATTAGCGCTTTTCGACTATCTCTTGAACACGTGATATCCACGAGGTATTATTTGCCGTTCAGTGGAAAATGATGTGTTTGTCACTAGCCACTTGTCAGACTCGGTAGGGTCGTCGGCGAAATGGAACTATTTTTTTTGCCATCTTCATCATCAAAGCGAATGACTGATCCATTGTGGATGTCAAGAAGGCGTGGCCAAAGTACTAAACTGAACTCGGACCACGAGAGGGGATATGATGCACCATCTTCAACATGTCTACAACTGGTGCCCCTGTTTTGGTGCAAGAGTCTTGAGCTTTACACCAGTCGGGATGAGTTTGGATTTTGTGTGTTTTTAACCACAGAAGCGTTAGGGTCTGCCTAATGGTGGAGAAGCATGACAGATTTACCCTGACGCCTCTCTTTTTCCGTATGAAAATCAGGCTCAGCCGGTTACACGTTGCTGCACAGCTGTGGAAATACCGCTGAGTTGTTTTATACTTCCCCGGAATCACCAGGCGGGATTCGTTCGCGGCGTGCAGCTATGTAAACCGGCAAGTTTTCACTTTCTTGACTCCAGCTGGTTATCGGTGAATTAGGATACCACGGTCCTCATTAGGTTCCATCTATCCAGCTTAACAGACTTTCGTGCATAAAAACGGTAAAAACTATTGCACACAGTTTGCCAAGTTTCATCTGACACAATGCCTAGAATCTAGTTTATCACCTCGTGGAGTGACCAATATCGATTATTGCGCTCTGCATTTCGTAGACGTTCTTGAAGTTATGTAATGGAAAATCCGCTTGCACTTTTCACATCGAAAAGTCGGACGCCACGAGCCGGAGTCGAACCAGCGACCCTCCGCATTCCAGGCAGATGCTCTACCAGCTGAGCTGTTGCGGCCCGCACGGTCGGGGGAAAATAACGCAAGTGAATAATCGGTAATGCGCGAACCACTATTCCAAAGATACACAGTATCTGTCCTGGTTTTATTCACTGGGCTAGCCTCGTCGGTCACTTCCCAATGGGACAAATAGCACACGGATGAACGTGATCCATCGGACATTGAAATATATTCATAGAATGTATTGTTGGCACGAGGAGCCTGAATGGTATGTTTGGTTAATTGCTAATGCCTCCGCGTATGGTATGTAATGGAAAATCCAGGCTCCTCGTTCCAAAAATACATTCTGGGAATATCCTTGTAGTTCTTGGAACTTATTGGGTTACTCATGAGTAACATAATGCACATGGGGCATCTGTTATGGCAAATTCATGCACAACAAATTAGTCGTTCATTTTACGGCAGAACGCTAATTTCAGTTAACAGTAATTTTATTGACTTTATGCAGCCTTTTGAAAGTATTTTAAAAGAGGAACAGGTTTTATCGGTAGGATTGTCACGTGTTGGTACAGCAGTAGCCTATCAGGAGTTATATAAAATTCACTTGCAAGTATCCTTAAGCTAATTATCCGATATTCATATCCATGTTAATCATTGATAGATAAAACTTCAAAAGGTAGCTTCTCCCGCCCGTAACAATACTCGAACCGCCGATAATCTCGTGCTGACCATTTAGCCTTTCATGCCGTTATATCCTTAAAAAGCCCCAGTTTAGGGGCATTCCGGTTCTGATTTATCATCTTTAAGTTACTGAACATCAAGGTTGCCTTTTATTCTGAATTTGGTATTGACCCTAGTAAGTTGCTTTTATTCATTATAATTTTTATGGTCCGCCTGGTTGGAGAGTTCGATTTAAACTGGCAAATCAATCGGTGAGATTAGTGGAAGAGTAATTTATCCAAGTAGATGGGCTTCCACTCAGCCTGCCTCGCTGCCTTGTGGACAGGTTCCTGTTAAAACTAAAGGCTTTGGTTGAGGGCCTAATCATTCTTCTGATTAGCGGCTGGACTTCCTAGCACTGTAGGTCCAATATCTTTCATGAACTGCACGAACACAGAGAATTCCGTACTGCATCGGTAGTCGCACAGGCTAATCAGGAACATGCTGCCCGTTGGATCGAGCGGGGTGGGTAGCAGTGATAAGTGGGCTACTGCTCAAAGTTCCCTCACTTTTATTCAACCTTTGTCTTCTGTCCCATGTTATCTCTTTTTTCCCTCTCTACTTACCCACAATGCTCCCACTGATAACACATCGGACACTCCAAATAGTGTCGTAAATAATACTCAGTCTCATAACTCACGTTTTCTCAAGCCCCGTCAGCCTCTAAATCTCGGCTCCCCCTACGTGCGTACACTCATGCTGGCCGATCAGCAGGCGTGCCTGGCGCTCGCAATAGACCCTCTGGTCATTGATATCTTCTGCGTCTGTGAAACGTGTATTCAGGATTCGAGCAGTCTGATTCGATTAACTGCTGCTAGTATCTCATCGAGGTATTTCCTGTGCAATTTAGGAGACAAAGCAGCTAGACCTGTGGCTCAGTGTAGTGTAGGGACAGTCTTGACTGACAAGACTAAAGCTGCCCTTTTAGACTGGATGCAGGTTACTGATCGCCTATGTGCTGCGGGACTAAAGGAGTCAGTTGGCGTTCAAAAGGATCACTGTGTTAAGCGCAGTTCGTTTGTGATCTCGACATACACTCCAACAGACTGCAACTGTGACACGCGCAGAAGAATGAGTTCAGCAATGAACTCACCACTCTCATGCGCAGGTGCGAATGTTCTGACAGAGTACAGTTCAGCGTATAAATAACGGGAATAAGCTTCTCCAGTTTTGGGCAGATAGTCGGTTATTCATGTCTAGCACGAATTTCCGCAGAGATGGCGTCGCCCAGCAACACGGCGTTCTAACACTACAGATACTCTGAGTCAGATTGATCATATCACAGTAAGCTACCGGTGGCGCAGTTCTGCCCAGAACTGTAGATCCTACCGGTCTACGGATGCGATTTTCGCTCCAGCACTACGGCCATCGATGCAAACCACAAACCAGATTAGTTGTGAAACGTTTGTCTGGTCCAGAATTTTACACCAATCATGAACAGAAACTGTCACGTGAACTAGGAACTGCGACAAACAGTAATCTAGGAGAGCACCGGGCCTATATCAAAGGGGTGATGCCCCTGCAGCATGTTTCGATTGCGGTCCTAGATCCGAAGTTCATCAGAGACGCTGGATTTCTCAAGAGTCGCTGTGTTTAATGGAACAAAAACATCAGCTCTCGAACTGCAAGGAAATGTATATGACAAGAAGATTTCTGCAAAAACAAGTCCCAAATAGCTCTAAGAAGGATGGCGAAAATTGATGGGTCAAGGTAGCTGAAGAAATGGAAATTGCAGCTGCTTCAGGTAACAAAGACTGTTCAAACTTATTCGTGCCACCGGTGGACGGCGAAACAAGGTCAGTGAAACAACACGCGATGGAAATAGAGAGCCCATTATTGGTATGGAACAAAGGCTCGACGGTTGGGCCGAATACTTCAAGGAGCAGTTTAGCTGGCAGCGCGCTAGTGTAGTTAATACGACGTCATCAGCTGCTACTCCTTGGGGAGTATCATTTGAGCCCTCATCGATAGTGGAAAAGGAGTTGGGCATTCGATTACTAAAGCGTGGAAAAGCGGCCAATCCTGAATGGCCTCCCTCAATTCTTTTCCAACTTGGCGAAAATGCCTTGGTAAAACCACCTGCCACCCTGCTCCGTGACACTTAGAACGGGGAGCGTATCCCGTTGTTATGGGGCGAATCACTGATTGATCCCATCTTCAAGAAGAGAATACGCAATGACTGTAGTAACTGTCGTGGGATTAGCCTAATTCCGATAGTCACCAAGGCATGAGCCTCGATTTTGCCCCACCGCCTTATACCCGCTCGCGAGAAAAACATCCACGAACAGCAGGCTGGATTCCGTCCAGGTCGAGGATGCATCGACCAGATTTTTACTCTTCGCCAACTACTTGAAACGCGTCACACACACCGCCGACCGACAATGATGGTTTTCTTAGACTTGAGAGGTGCCTTCAATTCAGTTGATCGAACAACGCTTTTCAGTGCTCTTCACCGACAATGTATGTCACAGAAGCTCGTGAATTTGCCGACATCATTACACTGTCATACTTCTGGCCGTATAGGGGTTTACGATGAACTATCCGGTCCATTGGAAACGACGAGCGGTGTTCGACAAGGATGTCCTATTTCGCCATTCCTGTCTAACTCTGTCATCGACAAGGTCATGGAGAATGCCTTGCAAAATCCTCAAGATATAGGCGTCGAACTAGGTAATAATGAAAAGCTATGTGACCTAGATTACACTGACGACCTTGTTTGCTTGTTGTAATGCAAACGGTATGCGTAGCGTGCACTAGATAGACTCACAAATGCCGTAGCTCCATTTGGCGTGCAATTTACACTTTCAGATTGTAAAGTGATATTGGGAGGCTGAAAGTCGATGATTCCGAGCTTGATGCTCGATGGGGAGGTGCTAACAATTGTCGACTGGTTCACTTACCTCAGTAGCAGCGTGACGGCGAATGGGATCACGGTGGTAGAGGTGAGCACGCGTATACTCAAGGTTCGTGCGGCGTACGCTGGACTGAAGCACTTGCGGCCCCGACCTGATATTTCGCTTAAGTTGAAAGATTGTGTGTACTGTGCTGCAGTGCGCCCAGTTTGGTTGTGTAGCTGCAAGACATTGAGTCTGCGTGCGGAAGACATTCGTCGTCTTGAGGTTTTCTATCATAGATGTTTGCGTAGTATCGCTAAGATTGGATGAAATGACCGACCAAGTAATACTGAGGTCAGAAAGCGAGTATTGAGTACCAGTTCATTGAATATTCTATTACAGCATATCTCGATTGGTAGACTTCGTTGACTGGGGTACGTGTTGCGCATGGTAAACACTGTACCGTGCCCTTTTTTCCGTTCCTTCTCGGGAATAGAAGAAGCCACGTGGAGGCCAACAGATGACGTGGCAACAGGGAATGAGAAAATGTACAGCGAAATTAGGAAAGGTAGGTGCCCCACGTCTTCGTTGTTGGGATCCAAAAGATCCGTCAACCAGTTGGCTGAAGGCACTGAAGGATATGGCAGCGAACCGTGAACAGTGCGATTGTGTTGTCACTTCCTGTCCAATCAGAATGATTGATTAATGTGCGTTTGTACAGTTAGACTGTGTTCCTTGTGCTGGCTACTAGAGCGTCGTTTCCTTTTCTCACTCCTTTAGGTGCATCCCCTCTCCATCTTGTATATTCTGTATTTTGCTATTCCCACGTGCAACACGGTAAGAAAGGCAGTGATCAGGGGGGCTTGCCTTGATGCTTAATGCTGGACGATGATGATGATGATGATGAAAGGTAACTATCTTGATCTTCTTATTTGGAGTTCAATAAAAAGTGACATGACTTTCAAAGTAATATCCCCAGATATTCGTTTTTTTAATCTAATGAATCTCTTTCCAGGACTGTTGCTGGAATAGTGGTTACGCATCATTAGGCATTCACTTGCTTTATTCACGTCCGATTTTCCATATCGCAACAGATCAGCGGGTACAGCATTTACTCGGCAAGTTTAAGGTCGATGCTCGATCCCGACTCGCGGTGTGCACTTTGATATGCGTAATATACAAGTGAATTTTCTATCACCTGTATCCCAGTCAAATTTGCCGACTGCTGTTTCCCCCATCTGATCAACTAGCCTCGCATCAAGGGTGTTCTACCCTGATGAATTTTCCCGGAATCTTTTCTGGGCTAGTTCATTCCATACATTGTAGAATGGATTAAACCACTTGTCCGTGTGATTATATCGCTGTTTACGTGTCTCATGTATTTTTCTGCCGATTGATAAGATTATGAATTTTGAGTATCTTATTCTTCCTGGAAAGTATGTATTGCCGTACGGCGTTTGAGAAGTCTTGGTTTCTACGTATGGTGTAAGAGTTCGAGGCCAAACAACAATTTGTGTGGTTTTCATCCACACCGAGACGAACTCGCAAACTGGGTTCCTTAAGCTAAAAGTGCTCCATGGAAAGATCGAGTTATGCGCTTTTATTCATGATTTACATGTGTTTCTTAAGGCTTGTGGATCCAGCCGTCAGTTTATGTGTATTAAGAATATTCTGTGTTCTCTATTTTCCTTTGCCATCAGTTAGAGAAATGCAAACGACGACACTCGAGAAACATCTTCCGAGGTAGAGAATTGGAATAATCTTCCACTCTTTAAACTCCTGTTTTCATATTTGTTTCCACTTTTAAACGGGTATTTTTCAACTTCAATATCTTTTTAACAAATTGTTATTATTTTCGCTGACTTGGGCATTTGAAGGCAATTAAATCTTTTTCTTTCAATGCTTCTACTTGGCAAACATAACTGCTGATTGAAGATGTGCTCACAATTATTATCTGCGATATTCTGCAAATTCGTTTCACAAGATTTCCTCTTGATACGCAACAGTTTATCACACAGCATCCGATTTCTGCTCACCATTAAATTGCATGAGAAGCACTATGGGGTTGTTTTTGTTGTCAGTGAGAAATTACCTGTAATGTAATTCCAACAGCCGCCATTTTCAATACTCGGTCAGGTAATATTAGACCAGGGATACTAACACTATTCTGTTCTTTCAGTAGATTTGGTTTTACCTCAAATCAGCATAGAATAGCACTCATACATTACTACATTATAGCAATGGTTACTTCGAATAAATATGCACTATTCCACTCGTTGATGAACATCTCGAAGGAAGCCTACAGCGATTGGCACACTCAGTTTCACACGAAAATCGCTTTGTGCAGATATTCTGCTGTGAACCATATGCGCCAGTTGTGAAATCGGTTCTTTTATTTCATAGTGAGACTTTTGGAATTTCAAATCCAGTACCACACTCGCGATTATTAAAATTATTATTCGAATAGCATGAATTCGAGTGCCTGATATTCTGGATTTTATCGTAAGAACCCGGAATCTTATCGCTGCCTTTCTCTGCATTTTCTTTTGTCACCTTTGCTTTAAATCAAATATCTTCAGTACAGACAGGGAAGACATCATGCCCAATTAACATCTTTCCCCGATGAAGAGTCTAGGTTAACAATCAATCGGTACTTTGTCCGCAAACCGTCGGGTAAATGTGATAGGTAGACGTGAACCGGCGCGTTATTGATGTTAAACTGGCTGGTACTGATTTACCTGGATTACGTTTACAGTCCCCTGGCTTCCCTGTTCTCTCTTTTGATCCCTTCCACACTGAGCAGCAGCTGGATATTGATTACTAACGATACTGAAAACCGCAAGGGGTGGATAACGATTAAATTTTTCTCTCAAGTCATGTATGTATACGATGTACATGATCATGAACTGAATGAAAAAGCACAGGTAGCACTGGTTCGAAATTGTCGAACTGAGCCACTTTCGTTTACCTCTTATTGTTGTTACGTGATGTGAATAAATACGCCTGCTTTTGTACAGTACTACGGTTGGTTTACGTTGTGGTTTATATATGTGTATGCGTGTAAATTCCCCCTAGCAAGAAACACTAGCCGGAATCGCAGAGGTTTTTTCTACCTGAGAGTCATTACATTCAGAGGGAGATCATAAAAGGAAAGTAGTCACATAAGCAGTGTCATCTTCAACGCGGAGTTTGCTAAGAATATGCGTCTTTCAACCATCATAAAAAGACCATCGAGATTCAATACGAAAACGGCTTACTAGAATCAGAATTACTGTCCATGTCATCAGTGTCTGGGTCACACTGACAGGTGAACAAAATCAACGTCTTAGTATGAGACGGAAACCCTCCCAGAGTTATTGCTGATTTATCCAGACAAGACTTGGTCAACATGATTAGAACTCACCAACCCAATGGCCTTGTGATTCTAGATTATTTCATGACGTTCGCGCGTGAGTGCATTGGAAGGGGCATAGCCTATAGCCTCAAAGGCCCACTGCACTAACAGAGGTAACCGGAAACCAGCCCCTGAGATTCGGAGTGGAGAAACACGTAATGTCCCAGTAGGTCAGGCGTGCCAACAAGCCAGAAAAGTGATATCATATCCCAGAAAAAAGTGCATAAACAGTTTTTTCAAAAAAGAATTTCTAAAATATATGTGTTTTCCCCGAAGATGTTTCCCTCTCGCTCGTTCACTGATGCCTGTTCTTCCTCAGTTTGATTCAAAGTTACTTGTCGGATTGCTTCCGCTCCGCGAGTATGACGGCCTGAGTTTGATCTCCTGAGATTCATTAGTTGGACGAACTAAGGCAGATCGACTGAACTGACAGCACTGGAAGATATGGAAAACAATTAAAAAACGAAGTAAACGCTGTGGTAAATGACGCAACTCAATTCCAACGCAATGTCATACGAATTAATTAAACCAAAATAAAAACTCAATTTAACAGTGCTATTGGAAACATTGAAATGAAGTAGCAAAAAATCAGATTTTTATTTATGACGGGTGTGATATCTATATAACAGTAGACGCAGGGTCAATAGACTGTTAGTCAAAGTACGGCACTGTAATTGATAAGCGTTAATCTGATCTGAAAGCGGCGTTTGATTCAGTCGACCGCACAGTTCTCTGACGCTGCCTCCCATTGAAGGGTGTGCCAGAGAAGTTTATTTCTCTTTTCCAATGCTCGTATGCAAACAGCCGAAGCTGAGCTCGTGCTTACGGCGATCTTTCACCCGAATTCACCACGGAAAGTGGTGTTCGTCAGGGTTGTCCTCTTTCGCCCTTTTTGTTCAATTTTATAGTTGAATTGATTTTTGAGATAGCCCTATCCTCGTGAGAGAATAGCGGCGTCGAAATTTCATCAGGTAGTAAACCGTCTGACTTGAAATATGAGGACGATATCGTTCTTCTGAGTGAACATCCAGGTAAGTTACATGCTCTCTTGGATAGTCTAAACAACAGTGTAGTAATGTTTGGGATGCTTTTTCCACATTCAAAGTGTAAGATGCTGTTGCAGGACTGGGTTAAATCAACACAAAATCTTGTGTTGGCTGAGCATCAGCGGAAACTCCGGATGAAATGGATAAATTTTGTTACCTGGGTTGTTGCATTTCACCAGGTGGACAGATGTTACATGAACTGTCACCGCGTATACCGAAGGCGCGTTTGGCTTTTGCCAACCTTCGTCATCTGTGGCGCCGGTGTGACATCCGATTGTCTGTTAAGGGTCGAGTGTGCAATGCGGCGGTTAGACTGGTTCTTCTATAAGGTTCGGAAAAATGGTCATTGAGAGTTGAAGATAGGTGAAGACTGTCGGTATTTGAACACCGATGTTCTCTGAGGTCGGTATTGATTGCAAGATAGGTCGAGGTGGTTAGTCCATGACATGGCAAAAAGGTATGAAAACCTTGACCAGTAAACTTGGCTAGGTAGGACGTGTTAGACTTCCAGGTTGGGGTCCACACGACCGACCTACCAAATGGTTCGAGACATTGAGTGATATGGCTAGGTATCGCGGCCAGTGGCATAGTTGCATTCGGACTCTTTACTTGTTCTCTTGGTTTCCGCTTATTACTTTGATTTTATTTGGACCCTTCACTTTATGCTTCTGTTCTTTTTGCCGTTTACTGGACGATGTTGGAAGGTGGCAACCGGAACCAGAGCACAAAAGTGCGAGGTTGATGGTTGAATGAACCAACCACTAAACTAAGCGTTAATAAATACACAGAAAAAAAGTTGAATCAGATGGTAGAATTTCATTCTTTCACATGGCGCATCGATTTTTCGACACACTCCGAACCGATCTCGGCTCTGACACATTAGAATCGGATGTCTCCAAGTCATTGAGTAACGTGCAGATCAAACCGTGTGCGTAGAACAGTTTGCAGTGAGATAGCGCGAATGGCGGGAAGGTGAGCATAAAACGAAAGGTGTGGAGTTGATTGGTTGGTAGGGTCGCAGTTCAAGGTCCACGAAACCGAGTATCTGTGCTTGGAATTTTGTGTGTAATCCTTTGTCAGGTTCCAGGTCGCCTCGTAGTGGGTTCATGTCCAAAGAACAAACCCGTGGACACATGAGTTTACGTGCGTTACCAATCAAGGAGTAGAAATCGATGGTTGTGCGTATGCATGTGACGGCGAGTGAGGTCAACCCATCATGGGAGCAGTGTCACATGTGTTTGTTTGTGTTTGTTTGAACGGGTGCGTGGATGATGCGTGCGTGCATGATACACAGGTGAGGAAGCTGGATCGGGAGAAATGGTTATCGCCACATTGTTCATAACAGACAACTGCGGTACGTATAAAAGGTACAATAGGTGTACAACAACTCGCGTATTCGAATGCAGTGTTGTGTCAAAATTTCAAAGCAATCAGAGAGGAACCTTCGGATATTTAGGGTTTGGAACGAACGAATATACGTATATATATATATATATATATATATATATATATATATATATATATATATATATATATAGCTGAAGAAATCTATTCACTGAACTAATTCTCACAGCTTCGAATTCGTTTGTAATTTCTTATCACTAAACCACAGGCGGTATAACTCTTCCAGTAGCCTGGAATCATATGAGGAAAAGGATGAAGAATTGCCGGATTGAAGAGGATAAGCACTGATTAAGAGATAACCCCATGCCATCCATACTTTCCTTTCACAACAGTTGTCAACGAAAGTGAAATAGACAGATGTGTACCTAGGTGTACCTAGGTTTGATTAGGTTAATTTCAAAATCCTTCTCATAAATTTACCATCCTCTCAAAATCGGTCGGTGTCTTCCATGTTTCGAAATAAATATCGACTGACACATTTCGCGCTTATGTCCAGTATGCTCACTTTGCATCTTCTTTCTGCACCGCTAAAGTATGCTCTATAACCGAACTATCGGGAATATTTCTTTTTCTATAATCTACCGAAGTCCACTGTGGATGTTTTTTGATATGATTCAGTAAGTAACTAGTAATTTTGTGGAGAGCAAGTGTGGTTATTTATTAACCTGACCTATAGTTTAATTGCGAATCGCTCCCATATTTGTGCTGAGCTGGTACGCTGACCACATGTTCAGCGTATTCATGGGCATTGCTAGGCACATTCATTTTGCAGTCAACCCAAGGTTATTAGTAATTTTTAGTTTTTTATTTTGCGAACCTCAATATTCGCCTAAATTCTACTAGGCCCCCTCTACACAGAATATTTTTACCTGCCCAACTAGATACGGTACGATTACTTGACACTGATTCGCGAACAGTATGAACATGGGATTGGTCTTTTGACATGGGCGGTTCCATTCTAATTTGACGGCAACCCGATCGCCAGAAAAATGGGGAAGGGGGGGGGGGTGGGAATTCCTTTCCCGCCACGAGTGTTCAGATATCCAGCATACTCACTAATTTGCTTGTAATCCGTTTCAGCCAGTGTTACATTTGCACCGAGAACAAATACTTTTCATATTTGTGTGGCAGGAGTCAGCAGACAATTTATGCTCTTCACCTTGTCAGCAGACACAAGTTTTGACCGGTATCGGTAAAAGCGCAGGATCTGATAAACTTAGTTCAACTATTTCATTTCGAATTGATAAACTGTCAGCCATGCCTCGTATCCTGAGCGCTACAGATCGACAACACCTTAAACTGTTTGCCAGCTGATACTCAAATGAACATTCATATCCCTCTTGTTAAATGCGAGTGAAATTAGTAAAATTGTGCTAGGCTGTTAGCAATTTTCATTTTTTGTGGGTAAATTCTTGGCCACTACGAATTCACTACTCATACCGTTTGTAGGGACATTTTACTATGAAATTCCCGGGTAATCATTTGTTATCAAGTGCTTTATCACGCAGTAACAAGGCTTAACTCACCACTGAAATCCACGAAAGCAATGCACAGCTGTTTTATCCCTGTTTGGAATCCGCTGACCTGCCACTGGGACTGGAACCCGGGGGTGAATGATTGAGCTGAACACCTAACCACCAGGCTAGCCGGTTCGGCTCCAAGTAGTTTGTTTTTTAAGGTTCCAGTCCCAGTGGGAGCTCAGTGGATGTGCATTGCTGAGAATTTCTAATGTGGATGAAACGCCTATGCAGTGCTTCTATGGTTTCCAGGGGTGAGTTGGACTTTGCTACTGCACGATGAATCATTGGATAATCAAATAAAATCCTCTATTTTTCACAATATTCATCTGTTATATTTAGAAATATGTGACGAAAGTTTTCTTGGGCGTCCTGTCGTTGTTGTTGTTGATTGGCCACTTTACCATTAACTACTAAGCGTTGGAATCTGTCAGGAAAAAAGCTCTCGAGTCGAAAGCATTCGCTCCCAGTTTTGTAAAAACAACGCCCTGTTTACGTTTAAATCTAGTCATTTTTTGTTCTGAATGGTCATTAAGTTTAGACTGAGTTCAAGTTTATGAAGATTTTCCCACTTGTACCGCGAGTTTGAAACCAGCATTTACGGTCTCCATATGGCTTAGTTAGAGTGCTATATATATGCTATATATATGCTATATATATGCTATATATATATATATATATATATATATATATATATATATATATATATATATATATATATATATTCACTAGAATCTAATTTGAATCGTCTGGAGTGTGAATGGATACTCTTCATTGAAGAGCCCACAAATGAATCACAACTGTGATTTTTCATAGTTATTCGTGTCTGGGTCACTGGTAACCCAACGAACAACGAGGCTGCATGTGCAAGCGCTCATATTGATAGTAAGTAGTATGTTAACGTGTGGACAAAATTTCCCCGGAAGCACACGACCGGTTTCGCAGTTGTTGCTGCTCATCAGGTATGCGTACCCGGTACTCCTCTGCGGGACGAAGCATGGGCTGCGTAACCCACTTAGGGCGGGTGAATGATTGCTCAGCTTATATGCCCTTCGGATGGGGCCAGACTTTCTGGGTGCCCAGTGCACCTCCCCGCCACCGATGCCGGTGAGCATACCGTTGTACGCCTCATACGCCATCCATGGTTGGTTTGGAATCAGGGTTCAGCCATCTCCCCTAGATTGACTATTTGTCAGCCAAACCGGTGGAAAGGGTCGGACATTCGCTTTTGTCCTCTCACATTAATGCGTTTGACCAAGGAATCTAGCCCCGTGTACGAGGCTCCGAGTTTGTGAGTTTGTGAAATACGTTCTGGCTACAATAAACGTGGTAGAAATTTATTACCGCGATCATCTGCAATGCACCGTTCATGTACTTGTGCTTAGTTGATCAGTTCCTTAAGAACACACTGAGAACCAAACGATTTCACCACTTCTCATCCTACCCATAGTCACATAGATAAACAGAATTTATAGTAGATGCGAATGAGCTTATCCATCAGTTTTGTTGATCTCCATGCGTTCCGTGAGACCATATTGGTATTTTTCAAAAACTGGAACTTGCGAATTTTATGGTGGTTGTGCACGTAGTGGGGTTTTTATATTCCTAAGTGAGATTTCCACTTTGGAAGATTTATCGTAATGATCTTGCCCAAAGGCTCGACCAGAACGGCATCCAGGTAGAACAAGGAATTAGTTTCACATTCTGGCCTGTTTATGGTTTTCGATGTAACGGTGAAATTTCGCGTTACAAAAATCATGTTCATTCTAAACTTTGAGCATTTGAGAGGCATATCAACTATTACAGTGCAAATCATGCCAGAACGCTGAATGAAGTAACTGTTTATACATGATCTATGGGTTCCAAATTTCCGTTGGCCATCCGATTAACCAGAGGGATATTTAATTCCTATAAACTATTAGTAACGAACGAAGTATCCCAATGGGAGTTATGAACTTTCCTTGTTAGAGTCGCTTCGATCAGTACCACTTTCCCCATTCGTTACATCTGAAAGGCGATTCGTTCTGCGAACATTTTCTCCACTACGAGACAACTTCAACCATTGTACAGTTCACATTAGGCAGTCAATTCTCAGTTACTGAAGCTTACGTATGCTCTTTTATTAGAAGCACAAGTTTGTAAAAATGTTTTTAGTACTGTAGTACAGTCTTCAGCATTAACAGAAAGTTGCAAATGCCCCGTTACGGGTGAACAGAATATCTAAAGCATAGTTTTATACCAAAATATCTGTATACAACAATTCAGGTAGCAAGCATACCAAGATTCAATATTTATGAACAACTTACACAACTGCTCTTTGTTGAGTTCGATGGATCTGTTCACATCAGCTGAGGAAGTGGGAATCGAGTAAAATAGAATACAAACCTGAGCATATAGAGGTAAACTAACAATCGGCTGCCCCTTTAATTCGCTTCGAGGCAATCATGAACTGGCAGATTTGTGTTTGTAAGCTAGTCAACTTCAACATTTTTCTCCTCCAGTCTTTGACCACTTCGTGCGCATGACAGGATCAGCCATGAACAGTTTGTCATCCACATGCAGTAACATGGTAGTCGTTAGAACAAACCTATAATTTGACGTTCACTGATGTAAGCGCGGCTTGATCACAAAGTGATGAACCGCATAAATTACCTTGTTTGAGTTTCAAGACCTACCTTTGTTCGTATCGCATTGTAAACAATTCGATTCGCGGTACTGATAATCTAGCTAAATTAAATTGACCGTGGTGGTTTACGTTCGACCCGAAGGGGCTTAAAATTTTTGTGTATTTCATCTAGCTACTCGTTAGTAAAAATTAATATGGATTCGCATTTTTCTCAGCCTAAAGGGTTGGTCGTCACACCGAAGATGACATTGTCTCTCCAGATGGCTTGATGAAAGCTTCTGGATAACCGAACCTTAATGCATATTGTTACCGTGAGATTATGCAAAAGCTTGTTGGTCGATTGTTAAACAAACTTCATCGGGTTGCAAATTATAGAAGTTTAATTCTCCTCCAGAAGTAGCAAAATCAGTGTCGTAACGGATTTACTCCTGAAAATTTGAATGATAGCTGTTGCTTTATTATTCGAGTTTAGCACTGAAACAGACAAGGTACGATGTTTAAGCATTCGCTTCATCAATGTACAGCTTATTTGAATCATCACCAATATGGTGATCTACGCACTTTGTGTGTGTGGTGCTTTCATAAATTCAGAAAATTATTATCGAGAGCTCGGGCATCTACTTCGGGTGCATCAGATTTTCATGAGTACATGAATCTCTCCATCAGAAGAATGGAAACTGTGCCAAGATTATAATCGTTTGAAATACCCGATTTTTTAAAAGTGTATTTCTTTTCTGACGCAAAGAGGTTTACTGTCTCAGTTGTTCTTTAGTTTATCTTGGTCTACTTCTAAAACGCTACTGGAACTTGCTTTCATCAATTTTAACGTTTCCATGCACTCAGGCGGTTGCGATCACAGCCATGATTGATGAGATCACTGAAGAATTTTAAAATCACTTGATTCGTCCCCGCCCCTTCATCCAGTCACTACGTTTTCCCCTAGGGGGCAACTTGTTGGGCGTTCAGGTTTATCAGAGAAGATGCAAAATTCTTTTGTTCTACGGTTTATTATAATATAGTTCAAAGCTTTTTGGTAGTATTTCTTCCTTACGAAGTCTGACATTCAGGTTGTCTATCTTTGCCCTAACGACTTTTGGTTCACCTAGTTCACTCAATTTACTTTTTCCCCCTTTATTTCTAATTCTTGATTCATAAATTCACAAGTAATGGTCGTTGCCACTGACAAGTATTCGCCATATTCTGACGATGTGCGGTACCTACAGGGTGAACTGACCTGTAAGCTATACCACTGCTAACAATGTACCCTCAACATCAACATTGGCTCTCATTTCCGTACGTCCTCAGTGCGTTAGCAAAGCACTGGTGATTTTCAGATTCCCACAAATCGGTCAATAGTTCGATTGACTTAAGTTCACAAAGCGCATTGAAAATACAAGACACTCATAGTGCGCTGGTGAATGGTTGACTTGCTTAAAATAAAGAGTGCAGCTGATATCAAAGACAAAGTGAAATGTTGTGGTCTAATGGTTTCAGGAGAGAGATGGTTAGCTAAACAGAGACAGATGAGAAGTCTGGCATTTTTGCATCTCCGTCATTTTGACGGGCTAATTTGCATCACAATGCCATTTTGCTTACATAAATCTGGTTGGAGCTTGTGGTAAATTACGGCCAGGAAAAAAAACTGGTTACGATCGATTTGTTACTACAGCCCAATTGGTCTTTGAGTTCATCCTTAGTATGTTCTACTTCCGTCATTATACACTATCGTGAGAAATTGAAATTGTTATTCACTGTTTACCCAAAGTAGTCTTAGTGCACAACAAACGATGATCTATGATTTTCCTGTGGTTCAAGTCAAGTAAACCGCCATACCACGTAACGGTATAGTCCTAACTAACTACTTTGAAAAGAAATTTTAGTGTCCCTGACAAACCATTTGACCGACGTTGATCGAACGGGTTATCACAGTGAACTGTAAACCCGGCGCTCTTCATTTTGAATCCTTCCACCACTGGCCTATTCCCTAGTCGGCAGTCTCTCATTGTCTTAGGCCCTCTTCAACATTTATTGTACTCTGTAAACTAGATAAACGAAGTGAAGTGAATATAATAAGAAGAATATAGAGAATACTACCATAGGGAAGAATTGTGAGGCTAACGCAGACAATACACATTGGCTTTATTTGGTGTAAAAGTTTATCGTTGCAAAAAATTATCTTCTAAATAGATAAACCTTTGAAGTTTTGTCACGTTAGTTCCGTATGACTGTCTGGAGTCTTCTAGTGACAAGTAATTTTTGTTAAAAACCAAATCTCCAATTGCACCTAATTTTATTTGTGCTAAGATAGGTGTTTCAGCGTAACATTAAACCCTTCTTCAACTGGGAACTATCTGCAGTTTCATTCGGTCCATTAATCATACTCCAACAGTTGTCATCGATTGGCTGAGTTACCGAAAAATCTCTACTCAAGAATCTGCGGTTGAGAATACTTTCAACAACAAATTGATAGTGATTTGTTGGTAATATTATCTGTGAGTGCAATTTTGATTCGGTGCGATATTTCCCTAAAGCTACTAGTCGTTTTATCCTTGACGGAATACCAAACTCAATTGACAACATGCTGAAATTCGCATGCGAGTTCCGATCAAAATGATAATACCTTACCGAATAACGGTGGTTCCGTTTATGTTGATTCTGATTTTGGTGTGAGATGTTTGGCCGTTGGAGAAAAACAGATATTTGTAGAACAACAAAAATGTCAGTGATCTCCTCATTGTGCAAGTCCACGGTTCCATACATTTACTATAGTCGGTGTTGTCTTTCTAACTCTTCCACAATAATAAGGAATGTCTGAACGCACCTGATGAAAAAAATATTTCGATGGAAAATTATTGAAAACCATTCGACGCTTGCTTTACATCTTTTTCCCACAATCATTTTCAAAAAGGGTCCATATTTTGTGGGACGCCGAGGTCTTATCCAACCTCATTCATCTGTGTACATATCGTCTGATGAGAAAAAATGAAGAAGCGGTCACTGATCACTTTGTTTTCATACACAAACGTCTATGAAAAAGGTATGTGGTCACTTGCAGTTTTCTAATGGAAATTTGACCATGGGAACTTTTCACGATTCAAAGTCATCCGAGCCTCCCTGCGTGCCCAAAAGGCTCAACAGGTTTGCAAACTTAGCACGAAGCTTACAGTGGCGAAGTGCAAATTGGAGTTTATTGGCCACATGCCGTTTTCAAAAAGTTCGACCATGGGAATTTTTCACGACAAATGTTTATATCGGTATGAAGAAGTTGCTCAATTTTTTTCACTTAAAAAGGAGGTGTTTAAATTTACCATAAAATGAATGTGGTAACACTAGCACTTCAAATGTAGGATTTCCAAGGTCCAGTGGCCGTTTATTTTTCTGACAATTTAGGCTGATTTTTAGAAGAATGTCTTGGAGAAATACTTAGTTTTGAGCAAACAGTTGAAACTCCTCAGTTTCATCTAACCAAAACTGTCGTTCGCTTCTCTCTCTCTCTCTCTCTCTCTCTCTCCAGTTTTTCATTTTCTATGAAGTTCGAACAAAAGATTCCAGCGCCGAGACCTAATTAAAGGCAATTAGCGATCCGAGGTCTGTTGACCTGATTGTTTACCTAAAGACCTGTTATTGGCAACCTCTGAATTTGAATTCAACCGGAATTAGTCATTTGCATGAATAAGAATGCCGGCAATCGTTTTCCACGAGTTTATACGGGATCCTTTGTTTTTCACAAGCGTTTAATCTCCCGTGCAATTTGTTTGGACAAATTGCGCACATGGTCCTCACAGTACAGAGGCCAATTCCGTCGTAGAAATGCGTATGTTGGTTCATTCGCCACAAGGTTAGCGAAGACGGTAATATAGATAAGAAATTCGAAACTCGTTTATGTCACTAATTTCATCGGTATCATTTTGTCACCTGAATTCCTCTAAACACACACAAACACTTCCACGCCCACTAACTAGATGGTTGTTTCTGTTGTTTCTATCAAAATTTTAATTACTTCATAGCATGTTTGTGCTGCTTGTTAATTTGATTTGAATTAGTGACACAATCATAGCGTGAACTTACCTCGTCATTTTTTCGGTGCATCAAAACAATCTGCTAACTGCGCATGTCGAAATCTTTGTGTGTGTGTGTGTGTGTGTGTCTGCATATACATATTCTGGTTCGTTTATCGTCCCTCCCCAGTCCTGACGCAAATGTGAGGGTAACTGAATGCGGAAACTATAGAAATCCGACGATTGTTGACCTAATGAACAGGGTCAGTCATAACTGCCGTGACCATGCGCGAATCTGATTGGCATCCACCCCACCATTTCGCATTCCAAACCCCACGCCGTCCTACTTTCAGTACTCACCCAACTATCGACTTAGAGCCAATTCTGCTTTTGCTAATGTGGTAGACTCATGGCTTTGTGCATGCAATTACTGCATGAGGTTGTTTGAAGAAGAGCAGGGACCACTGTCAGCTCATAAAGGAAAACCAATTGTGGCCACAGGTGTGTCTCATTTACCGGTCATATATATCTGTGTACAGGAATGAGCTTACTCGCACCGTCTATCCAAGATCTGTCTGACAAGCCAACTGTTCTACTTTGCTTAATTGCCAAAGGACTTTCCTATCCATTTTCAATACCAGTGACACTGTGAATTAGATGTGAGTGTATTAATTTATTTGTTTTTTGTTTGTCTGTATTTTTCTCTGAAATAACCGTCTCGAGGTATCATTAAGATTTGTTCGTAGTGCAGCATGGGATGAACTAGATTTGTTTCTCTCAGTTCTCTAGCACTCAAAAGAGCTAAGTGGATTGATGAGAACACCTTATATTGTCAGGATATAATCACTGAACTTCAGCACGCGATGATCATAGTAGGTGTTTGCAGTGGTGAATATTTCTGTTATCCATATTCACGTGACTGGAATAACTGGTTCAGTAGTCACCTTCATTCCAGTCAACAGCCAATTCATTTCACCATAGTGATTCGTAAATTTGCGACTAGCAGTGACTAGGAATGAAAATCTCTGAACTTGCTGAAATAAATGTTGCTATCAATAAGATCATGAAAATTGTATAATTGGTGCCTTTTCCTTAAATATAACTTCAGGATGTTTCGAGAACGACTAAAAACTGTGTTTAGAAAATTAAAATGGTCATAACCACTGTCTATCCGTTTTTAATATTTGTTGTCCATTTGCATGCTAATATATATATATATATATATATATATATATATATATATATATATATATTCGTGAGAAGAGAGATATACGGGGAAAAAAGAAACGATCGGTTAGCTCTGTTGGACAGATTTGCATGTAATTGACACTGGTATGGTCCGACTGTTGAATGTTCTGTGTTTGTAATCAGAAGCGCTTACTTTCAGTAAAAAAATGTGAGACAGCGATTATCGGGTAAATATGTGACAATTGTTTGACGATGCAAACTGCATTTTTTAGAGAAAAATTACGGAACTCTGAGTTTTCTGCTTCGAGGATTAACTGCAATAATTTGATGGCAAGTGCTGATTCTGACTGTCGGTGAGAGAGGGGGATTTAGGGATGAAAACAGATCAGGAAAAGAGTCATCTGTTTTCCCTGGTACGACAGTTAGCACAAAAAGCAACTGGGCTCTCATTTCCACACAGGTATTTTGCTTATCATCTTATTCATGTCGAATCACAGTGTTTGTTTGTCGAACAGAAAGCTATTTTCAATGTTTGCATCTTATTCGGAGTGACGGTGAATTTTTGTCCTACTTGATGCTTCTTTGTTGGTTGCCGTTTTCAAGCGTAAAACAAGATTTAATTAGTCCGGATATAAAGGCGGTCAAACACGTCGAGTAGGTTGCTTTCTGTAGCCCTGATCGGGTCAACTAAATACAAACAAAAAACAATGTGGAATGTTCTGTTGTTGACTGAGTAAGACAGCCTATGCATTTTGTGTCGGAAGGAAGGGTCGTAATACGTGGGCAAATTTCTGACTCCATTGGTTCATGGGGAAAAATAGGTTAATATTGACGTTACTGAAAATGACAGGCGAGAGGTCAAGTAGCAAATTCTGTGGGTCAGCAATGATGCTTATTCGATCTTCTTTGGAAATCCCTGATCAGGAGCGCATTGAGATGCGAACCATCTTCTGTGGCGTCAGTCGACTTCCATCAGAATTGAAGGAGGGATTCATGGTGGTAAAAATTACCTTAGAAAAAAATCATTCTTTTCTCAATGCAGGAAAATGGCGTTCAATAGAAAATGATTGGAACTAGAGGCAGAATGTTTGAATGCTCTCTTGAATAACATTTGAGAAAAAACAGTATAACAGGTAGGCTCGGGAATCCTTTGCTTTGTGTTTGACAGCATATGAGCACTGGTAGCTTTAGTTGATCAGTTGACTCCTCTCTATTTACATCTCAGCAATTGCATTTAAACATTTTCTACTAGATTTCTTCCTCACAGACTTGCAGGTGCTCTATGGGTACCTTATGTTGTTTGGTGAAAACCAGCGGTTGAATTATCTTGACGGAGAAATGTTTATCAAAAATGGGTTTCATTTTCTCCATTGAGTTTATGGTATTCAACGAACATGGGTGGTTTCTCGTTTGTATTGAGCGGCACGTGCAGTTGAGGCTAGCCGGTGTAGCCGTTGTCTAACTGTTAACCAATTGACGCAATCTGATCGTTTCCGTTCGGGTGCCTGGCTTTTCCCGAAGTACACACGTACAGCACACATGCACACACAAACCCTTGAATTCTTACTCCAACATCTGGCAGCGAAGTTTCTGTGTTTTTATGAAGAGTATTTTGATGATCTCGTGCAGAACAAATGCACCCCAAGGGAGCGGCTTGATGTAGAACCCTACCGATTCACATGATTCTATTGTGCTTAGAAGCAGGTATTGACCGATATCGTCTTCTTTTGAAATCCGTATTTCGTCCAAGTTTGTGTTCGGTCTATGTCTTACTGCAGATGACTGGTCAAATAATTTATACTGCAATAACTAGCAGTTAGATGAAGGCGCATCGGGGAAAATTATATTAGATAGGGGAACAGGGTATCTAAAGGGAGAGTGGTTTATTGGCTCCACGTTTTGAGATATAAGAAATACATTAGTTATTGAAATTATGCATATAACAGATGTTAGTGAAAACGAAGTCATTACACTGAACAAGAAATACTGAGAATGCATGCATGCCATCAGTTGCCTCACCTAGTTATTACACATAGCAATTATATACCAGGAAAAATGGGTCCCTTTAACTCCATTCAGGAATTCTTATATTCTCCACAAGGCCGATAGTACTGGTCATTTTCACATTTTCCTTCTTGGTCAGATATTCCTACTTTCCACTATTCGCCCTCTGGGTTCATGTATCGTTCTTTGACGAACATAACCTGTTTGGATTGATTGTATCATTCAAAGAATTGCTTAAACCTGTGCGCCTGATATGAGAACCGCTGATCCAATTATTAAAGTCAGCTGATGCACGCCAGCTATTCACTTTAACACAGAAAAACATTAGACGTTGACAACGACACGTGGCCACGAAGTTCAAAATATATACACTGTTGCCGGAGTTATCGCATAAAGTGAACTCGGAAAGGTATGTATAGTGCTACATTATTCTATTGTTGGTTTTAACTTGCGGTAGGTGAAGCACTTTTGATGGTGAAGATATTCAGTTCATTCTGAGTTAGAGTTGTGGATTGTTGATAGTTATGTGAATCGTTTCCCGCATATTTGCATTTCGAACCAAAAGGATTCGTACAGTTATGAAAGAGTCTTTGTTAACGATTCCAGTGGAACGGTTGCATACTTCTGCATGACCCAAGAAGGTTTTACATGCTGAGTTGTGCTATATGCTGAGAAGCATTGTGTGAAATACAGGTATATACACACAGTCCGGTTGGAATGTACAGTGCGGATTTAATTAGATCAAGGCTCGGGGCTAAGCGGAGAGTAATGTGGATCTAATCGTTGTCACCGATTATTGCAGATTACCATCAAATATGTTTCAGTGTGGATCACTCGTTCGAAGACTGAACGACAGACTGAGGAACAAGAGGTCAAAAGCATCAATGTTTTGCTGCACATGGATTACGCAACAAACACACAAACGAGGTAATACCCACTCATTGTGCACAATCCGAGACCGAGTTCTAAGTGGTAAATGACGAGAGATTAGGTTTTGACTGGAAGTGTTTGATCGCCGACTAGGTGGAAAACAACTGCAAGTCTGATAGGACTGGTTGTTTTTGAGACAGGTGTGGAATCAGGTATGCACCTAGTGAGCGTTCGTACGAACGAAACTAATAAACCGAATCAGAGAGTTTTTCAAATTTTCAGAGGTTAAAATTTGAGCTTATTCTGATTTAAAGACGTTTGATAGACCGGATTGCTTGCAGGTGATACGGTGTTTTCAGTGAGTGGCTTTCCTATGTTGTATCAATTGTGCTGACTAGTCACGATGAGATAAGTTGACATTCGGACTGATAAGCGCCGGTTACCACCGACAACTGCGCAGTATAGAAATCACAGCATCGATAGTTTAGCACGCGTGCAATACCGCTGTAGTGATGCGAATGGAAGTGCATAGTCTCGTTGAAGCGTTTACGTAGTAGTGATGAACTGTTCAGCCGCTCAACTTTATGCAAATGCACAAGCGAATATAAGCCGAACAAAAACATAGCGTTGCTGCTGAAAATATTCCAGCCGTCCGACAGACAATTTGCCGATGATTCAAATCCAACTGTCCTCCTCTCCTTTATAATATTGCTGAGCATTCCCGTCTGATGTTGCATCAACACTTAATTAGTCAGTAAATTCGCTTCGCTTGACGCCGTGACCTCAACGGCGATAAAGAGCCAGTAGTTCAGCCACATAAGCTACGAAGGTTTTGTACCAGCCAAAATTTACCCTTAGTGTTACGTAAAATGAACCAATATTTTCATTCTATTTCTTGAAACTGAACAGATGATTTCGAAATGGTTTGATCACAAATTAGAGTCGCCGACTTTGTTCTTCAATCTCTGTTCTCTTAAGTTGTGCGAATCCCTTCACTATTTAAATTTGAGTACAAGGGCAGGTAAAGTTTAGCGAAAAGAGCAACTAGTTCGGGTGAAGAATTGTTATCAAACAATTCATCATTAGTAATATGAAATCCTATGAAGAAAAGCTTGATAAGGCACACCTCAACACACCCACGCTTACGCCCACATGTAAACTGAGACAGTCAAATTTCACTGTGACACTTCACTCCATCAACAGCCTTTTACCTCGTATAACCTTTGGCGGCCTGATAATGAATTATCTGAAAACAATTGTTTGCCAAAATCGGTTTTTTTCCTCATAGGGCACTTTTCGAGCTTGCAAACTTATTTCCCGATTCTCCGCGTTTGATTATTTGGTTTTTTAACGTGTGCAAATTTGTTATCAATAAATGTCAGCTTGTTTGGGTGTCTTTCGGAAGGTTCAGTAATCATATGTTCCGGGTTTCATTTTGGTAAAAAATATCCCTCACTTCTTGTACCGTATGCATGAGTTTCCAGAATAAAACAATAGCAGCCTGAGTGAAATACATTATACAGCAAAATGACAAAGTATTTGGTTGGATTAGTCTCTTTCTATTCACTGGGTGATGACAAAGCAACGGTTAACGGAAGTGAAGGGTAGTCTCTCAAGGAAATAGAACACAACATAATAAAACCAAAAGTTCAGTAGTTGGAATCTAAGCGACCGACGACAGATGACCGAGTAACACATAAACAGACTGCCAGTGAAGATAAATGAAGTGACTGTGGTAACGGTCTAGTAAAATCACAAAAATAATGGTTAGGATATTTGGTAGTTCGTTTCGCACGAGACGAGGTTTTCTCGTTATCAATTAAAAATCTGCTAGAAGAGCTGTACACGGTAATTGGTTTTCCGTGTTCGCAAAGTGTTTTCCATCTTACATGCCAAAGGCAACGATTTAATTCGTAATTAGAAAACGCCTTCTCACTGCGTTGTAGTGTCTTTATTAAGTCGGGGTTATTGATTGATGTCAATGTGATGTTTGACTGGGATTTCTGTCGCTCACTGTCGTTTATTTTCTTCGCATTCAAATCCAGACACCTAAAAAGATGTCATGAGTAGATCAAATATGAGGGCGCAATTTACTATTGGAGTGCACATCATACATATCAGTTTTTGGGTGCAGACCTAAATTTCAACCATGAAAAGTATTTTCGAGGTAGCTTTTGACAAGATTTTTTGAGAACGGTGTCACTACTTCATCTGCATTACCATTCTGTTCCGCAGAACTGATGCGAAAAGCGTGTAAAAAGTAAAACAACATTTGCCATGCTGGTAATAGTTTGACACTTGCAACAAATTACTTACTCACCAGAAAATTTCTATTTTCTTGTTGAAACACTAACCACAACTACGTTTTTAAGCTCTGGGCATACTGAGAGCTTCTATGCAAATGCTCAAAAACAGTGAGCAAAAGTGTACGTTATTGACTAACTAGGCGAAAGACTCACTTCATTCATTGTTTCATTCATTTGTTTGACTTTTGTCTTTCCTTTGTTTTTATCTCATTACAGATCTCATTTTTTCAAACCAGTTTATCGTAGTTTTGAATCTAAATGTACATGATAAAGAACTTACGTTCGGTAGTTCGTTTCCAGTCCTTCCGATCTAAGATTCTACGCTTCTGTGTAGCCGAAGAAATGAGTTTAGGTAAAACTGACGCTTCAAATTCGTTGAAATCTTGGAGACAATTTGTAAGGCGTTTTTGTCAAAAAGTGAGTCAATCATGTAGCGTTTCAATGAAGCTGAACTTGTACGTGGCCAGTTTGGTCCATTTTAAATTGAGTCCCGGTTGGAACTCGAACCACTTGTGTACGAGTGGAAGTCCAAGAGTCAAACTATGTCCCCGCAACATTATGGGTGGTTTACATAGGTGCATGATTTTCGGCGTAACTCAGAGCATCTTTGTAGATGCTGTTTTCAATATTGAATTGTCTAATCATGTTTTCCCTGTTAACTGGATCGTTCCGGTTCTCACGCTCAACAGTTTTGACAACATTCTCGGGCGTGAAAAAATTATTTAGGCAAATAATCCAAAGACTAAATCGGTCACTTCGTACGCACTTCAAGGCACAATTCAGTTTAATATTACAACTTTGATTAATTCATTAGTTGATTATTTCCAATTATAAACTAACATTTTTTGGGACTAAAATAAACCAGGTTTATCCCCATGAACATCCTCGTCACTGCAAGTCTTATGTTTGACAATCATCCTAAATCTTTGATCGTCAGTGTGGTGCTATTTTCATCACAATGTGGTGTTGCTTACACTCTCCCCACTCTCAGATAACTGGAATGTGTCAAAAGATGATGGAATAAATTTTCTGTGTACCATCGGAGGATTACATCATTCCGCAAATTTTCTGCCTCGTCCCGGGATCGGTACGTAGCACAGAGCATTCAGGGCATCAGATAGTCAATCTAACTTCATCCTTTTGTTCACTAATGAACCAGTAAGGCTATCTCACAGTCGTGTACAAGAGTGTTTCTCAAAGGAAAAGAAAAACGTATTATAAATGGAATCATTTTGTCACACATCATGAGGTCGAACGACAAAATGGATAGAAATGCATTTGTTCGGAAAAAATACAAAAATGCCGTTTGAAACGAAAATAAACGGTGATTGATCACGTTCATTGTTATTATCATTAGGATTCAGTTGTTGCTGTTGTTGATGATGACGATGACGATAATGATAATGCTGAATGTGACACGAACATAACGACGGTGTAACTTGAGCTTCTGTATATCGTTTTTCAGCTTGTATTCGGATTTAAAAAATGTCCGCCATTATGGCTCTCAGTGAACCAACCACAGCAGCATTGTCTGTTTATCGGTTACCTTGATGCGGAAAGTCGAATGTTAGATTGGAAACATATTTCTGATTTCTTGGCCGGTAATCGAGTTCACAAGTCGTGTTTCTCAATTGTTCGACAAATGGTATCATTAGTCTTATTTCGCGGAACATTCGTAAATAAAGATTAGGCGTCCGTAGTCGATAGATTCTGGTTCTTCATGCTTCCATCATTCATCAGTCCACACATCGCTAA
This sequence comes from Fasciola hepatica, assembly GCA_948099385.1. Lineage (NCBI taxonomy): Eukaryota > Metazoa > Platyhelminthes > Trematoda > Plagiorchiida > Fasciolidae > Fasciola > Fasciola hepatica. Next base: position 8,315,033 of record CANUEZ040000083.1, read on the forward strand.
GCTGCCACTACCGCTGTGGTGACTGAATGCACTTCTGACCGGTTTGTGCAACTCGGCCAACCATTTGGTCAATTGAAGCCGCGGCAAATTGTCCACGGAAAGTATGGGTCACAATGGAACATTTGCCTTGCGTAATTTGGCAAAACATAAAACGGTAGTGTATGGATTCCCGTCGGGTTTAAGCATGTTGAGCACTGATTCTCGATCTGGTTTTGTTTATATCACACTTTGCACTTGGTCAAGCAAACGAGCTGAGCTGAACTGCGTTCGCCACAATCATACATGGTCCCATTAACGGAATGGTCTCCGTACCGACGCGGTGCTGACGGACGACGTAAAATAGCTTCTTCAAATGACATCTGAATTTTGCCATTATTAAACGAAGAATGAAGTGAGTTCGGCGTAATGTGCACTTATATTTCACTCATTAAGAAAAATGTTCACGCGAAATGCTCGAATGTCTTCCCATAGACATCCATGCACTAGTGGACCCTTTTGATAAGGTTTGCATGAGTATTCTCGGCATTGTGCATTGACATGTGTCCTGAAGCTATTTGAATGTCTTCCTTAAGCTTCTCCAGTGTTCGCGGCTGTGGCGTGTAGGCCATAATCTTCAGTCGACTCCACTAGGAGAATTCTAACGGCGCAAGATCAAGAGATCTTGCTGATCACGTGATAGGCCTGCTACTTTTAATCCAATGATGAGGAAACTGTTCATCTAACCACAACCAAACACTTAAGTATATGTTGAGCGTTTACAGTTCCAGAGAAAATGCACAGTACAATAAGGGTCTAATTAAGCATGACGAGACAAAACCAGTTTAGTTTTGTCATTTCAAAGTTAGGACTATGAATGATCGTGGCCTAACTCGTTTTCCTGGCCAAGTGAAAATTGAGACCATCATACGAGAGACCCGACAGAGCCTTAAATCACCCCGGTTTCCCAGATCCAGCTGGGCCTTCGTCAGTTTGAACATGACTACGTAACCCTGACTGAGCCGCGGGTTTCATTACCGAGTCTGCATGTGTGCGACACGTAAGCAAAATCAGCGTATGTACCTTTTCGTGATGAGAGTGAGTGACCTATGATTTTCGTACTTCATCGTTCACTAACGGTGACCTTTATCTTGGTACACCCCGCAAAGTCCTTAGTTGGAGATATCTTTTCTAGTTTTAATTTGTCATCCGGTTTCGGGCCCAGTTGGATCTTATTTGCGTCATGTAGAATTCATCATCTTTTCTTTGTGGTGTAAACTGCCTATCACGACTGCGCCAGAAGCTTCTCGTTGAATCAGGAGAATAATGTCTATGCCGCCTCCATCTTGTTCGAGTGCTGAGACGTGATCATTGGGGAATGGGCTATGCTGTTTTGTGCTTTTTTGTTCTGCCGGAGGTTTGCTAGCTTTACACTGAACCAGTTCAGGGCGTCTTGTTCTGTCGGTTACACCGGTGATAATTGTTTAAACAGAGCCTCTTCTATGGCTTGTGATTCAATGCACTTGTGCATTGATGGTGGGAAGAAATAATTCAGGCCACAGAATAATGCATCGATTTGTAATGGACTGAGCTGATGGGATTACATGCATACCTACCAGGGATTTTGTAAAATTGTGATGTCTCAGTTTTATGGATCAGTGACTTGTTCAGGCGTTTTGCTTCGTAAGCGTGGGTTGACGAACTCTCTGGGAGTAAAGTTAAGTAAGTGGTATAACAAGACTAATTGCTCACAGGCGTTTGATGGTATGGATATTATCAGTTCGACACTTTATGAAGGTCTGGGGTGAAAATTAGTCAACATATACAAATGCATTGCCACAATACACACATGATCTTACGTTTGGCACTCGCACTATATTCAGATAGATGACCATTTATCTCTTTGACCTTGAAAAATGCATTTTACAGTGATGTTGCAATGATAAAGGAGTGCAACTAAGGTTGGAAATTTTTATTAATGCAAATTGGACTAACTGACGGGCATCAACTGCTTCTGATCATTTTAAAGAAAGCTAGCCTGTATATTTAAAAATATTTTTTTTTCTATGCTGCACGATGATCGATGGAGGCCGAGAGGTATAAACTCTATGATCTCGGAGTTTGGAGATTCGATTCACATCGACGCCGGTCACTTTTGTGGTGGACAGCCAGTCCTCCTGCCTGACCTATTAGGACCTTATTTGGTTCTCTGCCGTTTCAATTCTTAGGGTCAAGTTTTCGGTTGTCTTTAACGATACAGTGAGACTTTTAGGGTATGGGCTGTGCCACTACCATGGTACCCGTGAGAAGATATGCAATAATGGCTGACTACTTCAGACGGAGTCATAATTTGTTAACCTACTGTTTTACGTTTGATTGCGCACCCGGACGCAGTCGGTGTTTCTTCCGGCTTATTTCAGCACAGCGTATTGTGTAATATATACTTCCTTTGAATTGGGATCAAGTGATCAGCAGCAGTCATACAGTAAGAATGTTGCCTGATGATAGGACTTCCGTCAGCTTGTCATTTGTAAATATCACTGAAAACCAAATAGGAGTGTGATTAGTATACATTGAAGACGAATAATGAAGACGAACTATAGAAAACCGGTTCGTAACACTGCTGTTCAATAATTGGAGAGTACTTCAAATTTGACCACAGAGTAGCCGATTAGAAATACACTTGGATATCAGTATATATGAATGCTAGTGACGTTTATCATAACTCGCATCTGCGGATACTCAAAATTCTCATTTTATTGAACAAATGATTAGGAATTAGTATAAAGTGGGCTTTGTAGAATGGATTATAGATAATGACCATTATGTTGCCTCTCAGAACAGCAGATTTACTCACCTGATGCAAAGAGCCACAACACCCACTTCAGGAAGATTATCTCCTTTAATTTTTCAATTCGGAGACAGCTATGTATCCTGTTTAGGAAAACGAAACTCGCGATTTTTTTCTCGATGAAAGAAAATCGGATCTCAGAATAGGCGTAATATATTGCCTTTCTGCCTGTTTTGTATCTTTACCAGTATGTTCCAAATATTTATCAGCGGGAATATATATTATAAAGGCGTACAGTGCCTTTTTTACATAAGCTCATTGTTCAATATATATAGTTGCTTTTTGAACTTAACTATTACGACATTTAGTTGTTATATGAAACAATTCATCATGCAATATCAACGCTCAACTCACCATTGAATACCATGGAAACGCCGTACAGCTGTTTAATTTGTGCTAGAAATCATCTGCATTGCACATCCACCGAGTCCCTCCCCTATTCTGGGACTCGTGTAATGGGGTGAACGAACGAGAGTGGAACACCTTAACCAGTAAGCTATCCGGGTTTGCTCTCACATTGTATCAAATCGGTCTCACCGTGAAAGTTTTGTTCACTGATTAGGCTGGATTATATTGTTGCTATAAGTTTTTCACTTGAAAATATTGTCTATTGTTAGAGAATTTCCTTGTATTGTAGAAGAGTAGTGTCTCGATGGAAGTTTTTCCACAAACTTGGATACATTCGAAAAACGAGTTTTACGATGTCTGAAAGTCGTAACGTCTACTTGATGAACTTAACCAACATGTGGAGGTTGGACTAATTTAGTCTATCAGCTTTTGGATCTTGTGTGAAATAAATTTCTGATTCCGTTTGAAAAGTACAGTAGTTGTTAGCTGTTCCTACCAATCTATATGACGTTATTCACCAAATTAATTTTAAACGGTGCGAGATTACATAAAACCCAAACAAGGCAGTGTGAAATTTAATTTGGTATTCAAGCGGAGACCATTGGACATTGAGAAACGAACTGCAAGAGTGAATCACGTCAAAGCACAACCAAATTAGGATCAGAAAGGAGCCATAGGAGACAAAGCAAGATGAAGTCATAGGTCACCACTACGGCAACGCAGGTGGTGCAACGAATGTCTCTTGGGTGTAAAGTTCGGGCTCCATCCACTGAGTTATAGCTATCTCCATCTACTTAAGCAGCTGCCGATTTCTGGGCTTCGCGATAACCGGGAATACGCTAGCCGGGTCAGCTTGGTGACCTGAATCCAACAAATGACGTGCCACTGCATTAGATGATAAACTTCAGCCACAAAAACCCAGGTTTCTCATGGTGAGTTCACACATTCTGGAAGGGAGTCGGTGTTCTGTCTTTCCGACGTACCACATACCACGGGTACGTTGAAATTGGTAGATAACTTTGGAGGTGACATGAACTTCCGGTGTGTCATTTAGTGCGGCTGAGATAACGACGAGTTTCGTACATTATCTTCAAGAAATTATATGCTTTAACGAAGCAGTGATAAAACCAGACAATTGTAATGGGCCCGCGGTTGAGTTACATTACAGGCAGACCTGACGGTGTGGACTGAAAACACAACAAAAACAGGCGCATTGTTGGCTGTTTGTGTACTTTCAAAAGCGCCGTAGGCACGTTTCAACAATGAAACCATAGGTATATGCACAAAGGATTTTTATATACAACATAATTTCTGTAAAAAAGTTCTGATTTGTTCGTTTCAAATGAAATCTTTAAAAGGATTGGATTTCATAGATACAGGTTTTGTCTAACCACAAAGATGCGTCCGTGGGACTAATACAATTCAACGTTACGCTTATTAATTAAATCTTTTCGTAAATTTCAGAAACGATATTTGACGAAGACAAAAAGTGAGCACCCATCGGTTTAGAAATTTAAAGCCCCTGAAAGTTAATTGTTTGTATATTGTCCAAGTAGATCAAAGAAGTTTGATATTTTAGTAAACATACACTAATCTTGCTTGCCAGTAGCTGCATGTTGTAGATAGAACATGTGCTTATTCCGCTGGGGAATAGGATAGCTTTTATTCGTTATCAGGCCGCGAATTTTGCAGAAATCATTAAATATATTTGGTTGGTCATTACTTCATTGCCAGCTTTACGTTTGAAATGCGACATTTTATTCGGCCACCCTCATGAAAAATGACCAAAAACCGAGTAGATTCAAACTCAACATGGCTTGCAAGCAACATGAGCCGAAAATGTTTGAAACAAATCAGTGAGCGGACAAATATGCATAGCTGGAAAACATTTGCTCATATGCGTTTGTGCTTGTTATCCCAATTACGGGCATATTGCTTACGGTAACAAAATGACATGTGTTAATTGGATTTAGCACACATACTGCTTTTTAATACCGTTAACCGTCGACTTATAAAGCAATCACATGTGATGTGCATACAAATTCTTACTTCTTTTGTGGTAGAAGTCTGCCATCAACGTAAACACCACCATGTTTAAAGAAAGCAAATAACAAAAAAAGCTGTTTGTTGTAGATGTCCGATCCGATAGAAAAGCAAGGAATTTAACTATTTCAAAGAATTCTTTATGTAAGCGCGGGGTTACTATCGTAGATTTCCTAGGCATGGTTGAGGATGACACCAAAGAGCTATAAAGATGCGTTCTCATAACTATATAACCGATGCATCCGAGTACCTTTCGGGAAGCAATGATATCTGATAATCAGACAAGAAATATCTATAGGTGGGCTCTATCAGTTGTGAGTTTATCAATACCAATGCCGTAAATTTGGGTTGTCTTATTTGACCGCGTAACTCCACCATAATTTACAAAGTATTTCAATATTATTTTGATAGGATCATGAGCAAATAATCAAGGTTATTCTTAACAAGTTCTTTCTAAATAATCGGTCCTAGACAATTCGGTTGCTACACGAATCCTAGTTAAGCTAATTATATAAAATTCGTTGACTATTATTCGCGCTATGCAAATAGTCTAAGCTTTACTCAGTCATACTTACTTGAAATGGTTGCGTAAAAACATGGATTTCTTGAAAACCTACTAGGACCCACAGCCATACTATCAATCAATCAAACGTTGGTGTGCGCTAATTTGGTTTTAATGAAAAACTGTCACGTGAGGCTACACTGAAAGGGTTTATTTCTTGCACTCTTGTTTTTGGACTAATGATGATCAATTGTTGGGTCGGTTTGGTGGAAATGTAACAATGGTTGGCCATGAAGATCTTGATAAATAGGTTGAATTGTTAGAATGCTTCGGATTTTTACAAGACAAATTAAGTCTAAGGCAAAAACAAATCAGTCCAAAACAGAGTTGCTAGATGTGAACTTATTAGTTATTGTGACAGGTGTACATATTTTGGTGATCACGAACTGTTTCGCGTTTCATGTTAAACTTACACGAAGAGCAGTGATGAGGCTCCATAAGTCGGCAAGATGCTCAGCGGCATGCTAGTAAAGCAAGATACTGTACACTGTAAGCAGTAAAGCTTTATACGCTGCTGAAACATGTGAGAACATATTCTGCCCGTAATTTTTTCACAAAACACATTCTTTTTCAAAATGAGATGAATGGTAAATAAGCCTGAATGGTGAATAATGTAATTTGATCCAGAAGAATCCTGTTCCATGTCCATGTATGTACGATGTGATGAAACAATTGAATCAAGCCCATGTGAATTCAAGCAACTGAAGAACTAGCAGGCATCTTGCGCTTAATTAAATTTCCAACAAAATGGTTAGTAAACAAATTATCCTGTTATCTAGATTTAAACACCTAGGTTTTGAAGTCAGTGCCTTTAATTAGAAGAAAAAACTGAGCTGTGCCGCGGAGACTTTGTTTGCATCCAAAAGATGCTTGATCTACCAACAATTTACTGCATCATTTAGCATCAGATCGGCTTCAGTATTAAATGACTTTGGTCCGTGGATTCTATGAGGCACATTTTTGAATTCACGCCTAAAGTCGTGTTAGCCTGAGTCCTCTGATCATGAAGATATAAATAAAATAATGATTAACTATAATAAATCATGTCTGAAAAATACCTATAGCATCATATAGAAGCCTAACTCGGCGAAACAGCTGTAATTCAGCAATTCATTCTCAAGCCATTTACAGATTACATAGTAGACATTAGACAAAAGATCATAGGCATGGAATAAACACCGATCATGGGCAGGGGTTTGCCAGTCAAATCATCCTAATCATCTGATTGGTTTATCTAGCTGACGCCCTCTAGGTAACTGGACGGTAGATTCATGCGGCCTTGGTCAATCTTCGGCCATGGGAGTTGGAGGGCCCGGACCAAACGCTTTTGGGCGCACAAGTCAGGGGTCAACTCCCTTCTTCCGATTGAAACGTTTATCGATTAGTTTCGAACTGGTGGACAAGCGTTTGTGGCATTTATCTACCGTTTAAGTAATGCAAGCTTTGTACACGGCGTTTACTAGTTGACGCGTTTTTGTTAGTTTATCAATAAACCGAAGTTTAGTCCGAAGGATGGGTAACATGGGAAGAATTACGCGCGAAATGTTTTCTTCTAAGTAGTTGGTTCATTTAAATGGTGTTGCTTAATTAATACGAGCCTACATCAAATATGGCTTAAGTATTACACATTTGGAATTTTGTTGTTCACGTTACCACATCATTTGATGACACTCTTTGTCATACAGTCGATTACTTCAGTATCCTAGTCTTTTCCATAAGTTTTGCAGCGGTAAAAATTGCCAAAGCCATGTAATTCAAATAATGTTTTTGAAAATCTAATTCCTATATTTTCATTTTTCACTTTGCCACATGCAGCATGTAGTATCACACATCAACAGTGGTAATAAGAAACCAAGCAGATAGGCATAACCATTTTGAATAACCCATGGGAAATTCAATCGCTCAATATCAAACCAAACGTGCATATTTTACTCACCAGCGGGTAAAAAAATTCATTGTCTTGTTATTTTGGTTGATAAAACTCATAATTGATCAATGAAACCGCATCCTCGATAGTAGGATAAACCCGTCAGCAAACTGCTGTCTTTGAAATGGCCATTGAAGATGCTGACTTTGGTCAACCGGACGCACATCTGTTTAGCTGTGTAGTTTCTTGCAAACCAGTTTATGTGCATGGATGTACATAAAAAGACACACACAAACATACCGATGCCTACAAGCACGGCAGCAAATAAATATCGGTCAAACTGTCAGATGAAGGGTGATCTAATGACTGGCAGTCAAAATACTATGGAGGAAAAACATAACTAATGAAACCACAACAATTATCACAATTAGTGGCATGGTTTCACTGTATGAAATTTCTAATTTGACAATTTGTCTGTGTGTGTGTGAAAAAGAAACCCACGTTTCTAGGAAAGTAATTGTTCTAAGTAAAAGTCACCCCAAGGCCACTTGCTAACGCTCATAACAATTTTGACCGAGTTTTAGGTGTGGATATACTACGGACTGGAAAACAGCGTGAGGCGGTACTCAACATCACGCATTTATATCCTTGAATGATTAAAACCGGTTCACGCAAAGTACTCAAAATTACGACTGTTGAATTTGTAGACGAAGCCCTCGTTGTCAGTTCGAGTTAATACTAAGCACCCTATTTACCGTCCGTGAAATTGCTTGTTATTCGCGAGAACAAGATTAGAATTAACGAATTTAACTTTATCAATCGCGTGCATTCGTGATAGTTGATGTAGGCAAGTCTAAATCTCCGTACCACCGATGTGAATCCAGTTGATGATTTCTTTTGCCAGAGTAATAAAGCATTAAATTCAGAAGATAACAAGCTTGAATCAGAACACACGCGGAAGCATATCTTTTATTCCTCCATCTGCTTCCTCTCATTGAGTAAGCGTTTTTTAACACCAGTTTATTTTCTAACCGCGTGATAAAATGTTCCCAAATTAATGACGTTTCTGGTTTTTCCTGGAGTAATGAACGGGTATTCTGAGTCACATTAGGACAATTATCTTCTGTTTAAGCGTATGTGAATTTCTGTTTTATAATTATTTCCTACTAGTGATCAACGTTTCTAAATGAATATTGCACTTCAACGTCCAGAAAAATGTGATAGCTTTTCAACCTTTTTCACCGGTCAAAATATGTTGAACAAAGCAAAAAATCGTCGAATTTTATCGAGAAATGTATTTTTTTAACCTTATAGAGTAGGTTTGTACTTTGCAGTTAAAGTTTTATAGCTGAGGGTTCTGTAACGTTTTGTTGTATTTTTGAGAGTATTGCAACTGTGTTGAAAAAAATCCAAAGTAGTGGCTTAAGTATTCAATCAGTAGGATTGCGGATACAATTGAACATCGAGATTTCCAATAATGAGTCATCGAAAAGTAGGTTTGCAATTGAGCGAATATGTACACATTCAGTCCACGTCATCCGGTTATCCAATGGCTGAAAACATTAAGTAATATGACTAGGCGTCACAGTCAGTAGCGTCGCTGCGTTCGGACTCTCTCTTTGTCTTCATGGTTTTCACTTAATACTTTGATTCTTGGAGCTTTCTCACTCTACGCTCCTATTCTTTTTGCCGTTTACCGGGGGATTCTGGAAGGTAGCAACCAAAACCAAAGCACAGGAGCGCGAGATCAATGGTTGTATAAGCTGAAAATGAAACTGCGCACACTCAGTAATTTAGTTTCGAAATTTGAAAAGTAAGAAATGAAAGATCATTAAACACATTTTAGTACAAGGATTGATTGATTGATTCACTAACACAGATGGTAGTTCCCGACTTGGCGTGAATTTACTATTATTATTATTGATTATTCTGTGTTATAATGTGAAGAGGAAATGAGACATCAAAGCGCGTTAGCGTCATCCTTTGATAGGTCAACTGACTGATTTGAGTAGTGCGATCTTCCTGGGTGTCCATAAACTGGACATTCGGTTTGTTGAACTGTAACTCACAATCAATGAGTGTCACTTACCTCTTAGGGTTTTCAACCGACTGATCACACCGATAATACCTGCAAAAAATTGACGCAGTTTCGATTTCAGAAACAACCATGATAGTGTATATTACCAAGAGATTTCTAAGCGGGATAAATAAAGAAACGGTAAATGGATAAGAGTTGTATCCTCTGGCTCCCAGGGGATTTGTTATCTGGTAAGCAGTACGGTAAAACAATTCAACATTACTTATTTAGAACTGTTTTGCGAAACAAAAGGAAAGGTTCTGTTTTACGCCTAAAAACTTCGTTTGATTTTATTCGGATAGTTCTGGTTAGCTTACGTGGCAGCTTTTTTTCCGTTTACGTTTGCACGGTGTTTAGAACCATACGTTATCTATTCAGATTCACTAGTTCCTTGTGGTGCAGTCAGACAAGCACATAACCTTAGTGACCTGAAATTAGAGGACTAGTCTGAAGCTTCGCCTAATACTTAACTCCGTCATGGTCAATAATTCTTACGATAACTGATCATGCCGAGTGTTACCTTGGTAAACTTATCTTTTATCCACGGAAAATCAGTGTCAGGAAGTATGAAGGAGAAGTTAACGTCTCACTAGCCTTCGTTTCAGCTGCGGACGCCCAGTTGAATGTTGGGCAACAAACAGCGAACAGTAACACGCCACAGATGTTGTTGTCTTCCCGTGATGTGACCAAGGCAAATGTTATTTTTAGTCCGCCTGTGGCTAGTAAAGATGCTCAGCAGCCATGGTAGGCGAAAAATACTTGAAACATTTTAACTCCAAACTTATTGGATTTCCCAGTGGTTAATATTTGCGTTGGTACGCAGAAATGCGTAGTGGTATCAGTAGTATATGAACAAAGCAAACTCAAAACGCGTTGATTTCGATTGTGTTTAGCGTGTTTGTTTGTTCATTCCTAAGCGCACATATTGCTGTGTACGCAGTATTTTAGAATAGCAAGTATGGTAGTTTTCAGGAAATAGAAGTGGGCTAATAAGTCCTATACATCAGCGTGGAAGTGATTAATCAGCCTACTTATAAACGATGGTATGAAGCAATGTGTTGAAGAAGGCTGCAAACAGGGGTGGGTTATTTTCAACCAAATATACCGGTTTAAAAGATCAAAGTTTGCTTTATATATTCTTCTCAGCTTTCAAGATGTAGCCGGCCGTGTTGTAGTACAAATGAACTGTGGAAAATAAACCTTTACTCAACTTCTGGATATAGAGATATCCTTTTGAGGAGGCATTATTGGTGCCCTTCTCTGTGCAGCGGGTTAACGCACAAGCGCATTTATCCGAAGGTTTTTTAAGGTGCATAAGTCGATTACCATCAAAAAGTCTACATTTAACTGAACAGAAAAAACATATGGACTCAGGTTACGTCCTCCATAATTTCATCTCATAGAAAGCCATTTTGACGTACGAAAATGATGGTCTGCCAGACAGTACACAAACTCCAACTCACGACAGTTCTAGTCTTTATTTTTACCGGCGTGTAATGGGCCTTGGTGCTGTCCGCTCAATGGACTAAAACCGTTACTCACACAGTTTTTTAAAGGCTTTGGTACATCTTTAAGCAAATGGGATAGGTGTGCTTTGATTCATCTACAACACAGAACTATCGGGCAGCTTTCACAGACTGCATTACTACTGACTAGCTGTGGCTTGAATACAATGCGACTGGAGTAGTGAAATTTCATCGAAACCGTCTCTTTTTAATTCACCATAGAGAAGTAAATTATCATTTTACTTAGTTAAATATATATGGCGTTGCAGTGTGTATTACTGAACACTTTCTAAAAATTGTGGTCGTTATTTTGGTTTTACACAATAGTACGCAGACGAACCTATCTCAGACATATTTATGATGGTTTGTTTATATAAGGTTCATTGACTAATTTTTATGAAGAATGTTTTTCTATCATTGATATTCATTAACTTCAAAGTACTTCAGTGAATCTGTATAGAACGATGAATGATAACAACGTGAAATTGATTTTCAAGGACGATTTGATAAACGTGGGAACTGCAAAAAAGTTTTTGTGTAACATTCTTGCTCTGTAAACAACCTTTCGTTAAGAGTTCCACTATGATACTGGGAGTTGAAAAAAAACATTTTGGTTGATAGTTATTCAATCAACTTTGATGCGTTAAAATCTTTGAACATTTAAGTGTTCATCAAGTTCACGAATGATTTTTTATAATTTCATCTGAAGCGAGTGAAAACACGATACACAATATTTCAGTGAAACACTTCCAATTTGTTACTATCAGGTTTGTGAAGAAAGTTCGTCCCGCATATCACGAATTTATGACGCGGATAACTGTACTCCTGTTACGCACATTTCCTGACGGATAAGTGACTCTCGTGAAAAACCGCTTTCAGCGTTTCGAAATGTTGGGTTAAAAAATCATCCAGTCTACATTTTTTGATGTAAATAATGAACTGTATCTGTCAATCATGATGTATTTTTCTAAACCTTTACACGTGTTCAAGAATCTCAACAGTCTTGTTTGTCGAGCGAGCAGTGCAATAAGGATATTGCCTAATCTACTACATACGCACGCATACGTTCTGTGAACAGAAACAGTGTTCAGGCGGCTGTCAAGTGGATTACACTCGCATGATATTTGGCAAAATGTAGTCACAGAAGGAATTAAGTTGAGCGGGTTTTACGGGTTTTGGAACTGTGCGTAGTTGCCGGTATTTGGCGAAAGCCACTGTAGAAAAAGGTCATACGCTTACGGGCATGACGGGTTAACTGTAAGCAATCGATAGCACTTTGGTCGATTTTTGTCGCGATGGTTAAACAAAAGTGAGAACGCGTAAGCCGGGTACACCGTGTGACCGTTTTCAACCGTGTGGTGTGCAGTGACCGAGGTCGACGTACATGTTTATTGTCGTTGGGTCAGCGTGGATCAGGCTGACTCATCGAGTCAAGTATGTACTTTTGAATATGTTCGGCCGGTCAAGGCTGCAGTGATCAATCAGTGCCACCTGTGTGTGGTTCCTTACATACGCAGAAGACATAAATGCAATGATACATTGATTCTACCGCATAATGAGTGTTACACCCACATCCGCACCCACATCCACACACACCCACCCGCCCACCCACCCACCCACCCACACACACACACACACACACACACACACACACACACAATCATTTTCATTTTTACGATCAGTGTTCTAGATAACACACTTTTAGACCAATATCACAAGTGAAATGTAAGTTTCTAGGGTAAGTCCGGTTTCTCTGAAACTCAATGAATATGGGGCGATTCAAAAATGTTTTTGTGTCGTGTCACATTAGCTTATGCAGTCTGGATTACATAGTCGCATTGAAATATCTGGAAGGTGACATTTTACATTTTTCTATTGCACTTTAGTTGTCTGGGCTTTGAATCTGATCAAACGGTAAAGCTAAGAATTTAACCGCATGGCATTTAGCACATTCGCATTGGATGTTTAAACTGATACCAAATGACTGACACATACCACGAAAGTTGTGTACAGTTGATATTATGAGGATAAAAGTCTTTCAAGCAAAATTTTACCAGCGGCCTCAATGTGCAGTATCAGTACCTAACTGATCATGAAAAACCATGAAGCCGCTGTACAGCTCTTTCATCTTCTATCCTCATCAGCATTACGCCTACTCAGCAGAAACTCGAATCAGGGATCGGCGATTGCGAACAAAACACCTTACCACCAAACATCCTAGCTGGTTTACAGGTTTGTTTCACAGCAACGCACCCTTCCACCACTGTCCTTGAGCGGTAACAACCCACCACCTGCACATCGATCGACTTTCATGATAGATTCCTTCTCGGTATGGTGCCTAAGTGAAATGAAGACTTTACGTTACAAATCATCTGATGCCGAGTATTCCTAACAAGCATGACTAAGCTCTAAAGTGATTTCGATGGTTATTTGAACGTTCATAGTGCGTTTGGAATCGTTTTATGGACGATATATATCTTCCGTTTACTCTAACGGAATATTTTCCAGTTTTTGATTTTAGTAAAGAACAAAAACGTGCTCGACATGTGTTTCATGCCTGCAACTACGCCTGTAATTAGAGATTTTCCTTCGTGAGTCACGCGCTGTTACCGTTCAAAACCAGTGGCAGATAAGCGTCAAACCATGTAGTACTGTCTAGAATCAAGTTACCACGAACCAGCTGGAATGACCCAACGTTTGCCGTGCAGTAAGTACCAACAGCATTGCAGTCCACTCTTGAACCACGGGTTGGATTCAGTTCATGTGCATTGTCAAATGATTCTGAAAACGCCACACCGGGTAGCTTCCTAGTGACTCCGTGAACTTGAAATGGACAGAAGAGTTCTGCACCGATTTATTCATTTTTGTAACAGAAAACATATTTCTCCAACATTTGGGATCCAACTATTATGTGAAACCTTTACGAAATTTTTATCGGTTCTTTACGTTTAATGGAATAATGGAAGGCCTGAATTGCTTAAGACCATTTGCAGTGCAAGACCTAATTATGAATGATGTATTCATAGTGTACTATATTTTCACTTATCTAATCCAATGTCAATTTAAATCTCACAATGAGTTTTAAATGTTAGTTACTGACCAGAATTAACGTTGTTGATAGAAAATATAGGCTAACTAATTTGTCCGTTGCATAAAACTTACGTTCACTTACAGTTATCTCTCATCTGTACCAGGAGCTAGGCTCCGAAGATCCCCACGAAGCAGTAGCGTTATATATATATATATATATATATATATATATATATATATATATATATATATATATATATATATTTCAAGGCTTAATAAACCCCTGCCTTTTTTCTATAAACCTTTCCCGCTGCTTTACTAACCACTTATGCACTCTCATAAACACTTCATAGTCCTCTGAATGCTCTACACTTCTAAACCTACGTGATTTTAAAAACGTATAAAATTCTTTATGGATACTCATCATTAAATTATACTGCAACTCGAACGATGACCATAAATTATGTAGCTGTGCAGTACCCATGGTGATGAAGGTGGTGATGATCAGGGTGAATGTACTGAAAAGCCAAGAAGAGCCTTTGAATTCTGCTTCTGAAGGCACAACTTCATCGGGCGTTTCAGCAGGTGGCGCAGTACCCTCGCCCTCGGTCGTAATTTCTATTCCCGATAAAAGCATAGGTGTAAATGATCTTGTTGTCCAAGTAGTGAACATAATTACGGGGAGTTGCTTGCGTTGGTTCCTCTTCCTATACAGATACAGTAAAATCCCGCGACATAGCGAAAATTCCTTGATAAGCAATTAGATACATTTAAAAAAACAACACCAGTTTAGTCAACCGCGATACAGATGTGCTGTTCGAATAATATGCATTCACATCTCCGTACAACAGTTATGCATTAAGTGGCAAATTCTCCAAAGGTTTAACCCAATGCAGAGTGATTCGAGGTACAAGTAGTTTGCACCCTGCGCATTCGTCCAACTGCTTTATTCCTGTCTCTAGTTTGTTACCTATATCCTGAGTTTGAAAGCTCTGTTTTCGTTTCCAGTCTTTTTGAGCTCTAAATACAATTGGAAATTCAATGAAGCCCCGAAATGTACCAAAAAACATGACATACCTCCTTTCCAACCTGCTGACAGTTGATTGCGACTTGGTCAATGAGTCGTTCCAATTACCCATAAGAAACAGGATGCTTGTTAAATGGTTTCTGTGCAGGCGAATAACGTTAAAATTGGTCCTAAATAAAAGTGGCTGATTTTACTATTTCAGCTACACAACTAGTGACTATAAAGTGTAGCTAATTACGCTTTTCCATCAGCTGGGGTCTAGTGTTAAAATGAAAGTTTATTACAGTTTGTTTCATTATTGTTAAACTTGATGAAACAGAATTTGGTTTTAAGCTTGCAAATGATATGGATGTTATGACTTGGTGACTTTTGAAACTGAAATCATTCGTCTATTTAGACATTTATGCCGTGAATAATTTGTGATTTCAATGGTGTTTAGAATTTCATAGTGTATTCCCTTTTGTGGCAGCTTCATTTGATAGGATGCGTTCTGGGTTGTGGGCGTACACGTGATTGGTTGGTTTATGACCTTGAACTAAATTGGGTATTGGCTAATTCAGGGAAATTTTCTTACAAGGACGAGCAGAAAAACCGGAGTGAAAACGATCTTCAAATTCATGCCAATCTGTCCACGATAAAAGAACGTGAATAACTTGCTTGTTCCACAACTATCATACTTGGATATAGACAGTCGAATTGAGTTGGATTTATATTTTTAAAAAATATCACGTGGGAAAATTAAATTGTGGAGGTGAGTAAATCTCCATAGCACTGTGTTTACCATGCACAATGTATATCCTGCTGGTAGAAAATATCTACTTTAATCGTATCAATTTTGCTCTTTTTCTTCATAAAAAAAGTGCGGGAATGGATTGTATCAACCTCACTGTCAGCCGGAAAACATAACGAGCAATAGTTAGAATACATTTGGCTGATGTATGTTGTGTAGTTTCGTTATCCTTACTTGTTCTCTGATATTCATTCCAGCTCACTTGTCCTCGGTATCCAGAATATCGCAAATGATATCAATCATGTTTGGTAACAGTGTTTTGCTAACGTGAGATAGTCGTAAAAAGATCCCGCTGCAATTTTACAACGTATGCATGAAATGATTTTGACACGCAACAGCAAAAACTGTTATTAGCATAAGTTCACTGTTCCTCTGAAATGTTTACGTTGCAAATTCTGCTTCAAAAGTTCTATTATCATCATTTTGAAGTCAATTTATGTTTACACAAGTACACTTTCTTATTTCATGGTAAACTAGGGGAATAATGAGAACGAGGTAAGTAGTTATACACATACCTGGGCTACCCACTCCGTCCCGAACCACGTGATAGCTGAGTCAAACTATGTGGTTATCCATGTCGCTAGTTTCAAGCTAAACCAAAAGCATGCTACTCGCTCCCAAAAAGCATCCGCGGATAACATTTTTCATCTATTGATTTTTGACTTAAAAATAATCACATGATCTATATATTTGACTACTACTAATGGGCTTTAAGAGTATCACTTGCGTGCCACATGCTAACCATAAGAAAGCGTAACAAATGATTACTTCGGGAAGTTACGCCAGAAAATTACTTTTTAACTAGCTTTATTATCACAAAATGACTCAACTCCGACAGTCTTCAAACGAGAAAGACTCAATACCTACGGGGTATGTTAAAGCTCTGTTTACTTCCCGATGTTTCCGAATAACTAAAGGAACAAATTTAATGGTCAGAGGCGAAACAATGGTCATTATCATAATTATGAAAAAAACACGGTGAGGTGGATCAATTCATTCCACAGAAGAAGTGTGTTGTTTTATGGAATATCATTTGGAGGAGTCCATTAGTTATCATTTTCAGTTCGTGGGAGTATATCACTGATTTTGAGATAGGTATTTTGCCTAGTTACTTTTATTATAAAAACCTGATTTACAGTAAAATCAAGTACTTGGAAATTCAGGATTTACTGTGGGTTGGTGGTGTAGCTAGAGCTGTGTTCTGTTAAAGGCGCTGCATTTATTTACAGAAATATGTGCATAGATCTGGGGAACTTTCCGGCAAGCGGTAGGGTGCTGATTAAATTCTAGCTCGAGATGTTGACTTTCGAAAGCAAATATGCAATTAAACCTACCGTTATTTATATCATTCAGGCACTCGTGCTACCATTACATTCTAGATATAGAATGGTCGACTGCTGATTTTGATGAGATTTGTAACTGTTTAAATGAGAAGAAGCTAATTTTTCCGCTAGGAGCATTCGTCATTTTATTTTAATTAAATCTTCTTAAAAAGATGACGGCGAATGGGAGCTGCGAAACGTTCGGGGTCATTTTTGATTTTAGTGTCACATAAATGTTTTTAGCGGGACATAGTTTAATTTCTTTGACCTAAGCATTATTTATCAAAGTTATCTGGTTCAGTCTTGGGGAATATTATTTAGATTGTTTCGTTTAGCGCGATACATGTCTTTTTACTGAACTGACAATGAATTTATACGTCCCATATAGGGACAAATAACCTAGAGATTGAAGTGGTTCGAGATGAAATAAATCTGGAGTTTTACAAGGTGTATTTCTTTACGGAACGTAATGCAAAGTAAAAAAAAATTGAGAAGTTATGGTCGTTCTCCAATTTAGATTATCAAGGTCTAATAGATTACGATCAATATTAAACCTGGTGATGCAACTTAGGTTGAATTTTTTTCGTTTTAAAATCTGACTTTTGTAGTGTTGCGGTATGAAAAGTTTAGAGCGGCGACGCGTTGTTGCATACACGTTTTATTCTTCTCTCTGCAGCTAAATTAGGAATCCTTTTTTCTTAGTACCAGACTTTGCAAATTGGTAACAAAAGAAATGCGGAACGTTTGATGCAAGCTAAAATTACCAAATAGTTATTTTTAGTGACCAATAATTGCTTAGTCCCGCAAACCAAAATCAGATATCTACAGACACCCTCTAATTTGGTGATTACATTTTGACAATAAGCATCGAATACCAGTGGGAAAGGATAAGATGTTAAGAAATATTTTTCTCATATCTGTGGGAATCATCAGTATGAGAGACAATGGCGTTAAACGATGAAAGATGCATTCGGGATTCGTTGTACGTGTAAATCTTTAGATTTATAGCGCAGGGCCAAAGTGCACAAACAAGATGTATGCCGATTGGGTCAGACAACTTGTGTTCCAATCTGAACACACCATATATGTTGACATTCCTTCGAGTACAATGAATGATCACAAGTTTTCACGGAGTTCTTCATTATCAATCGTTTGTATGCAAATATTGGTAGAAAAACATGGCCCGAACTATGTTTTTATGTTATTGAATTTTTATTATCGCCGATTTATAAACAGATCAGTGTGACATGACAGTAAATCTTGTTTTGTAGAGCACATTTTCTCAAAAATAAACAGTTTTTCGTAAGAGATGTTACGAATAACTGAGTTGCGTGATCATTTGTCCGAAAGTTCTCCGTGATTACTGTTCCGCTCTTTTCCTTAATATTTGACCGATTATTCTAGTTATTTCTTTTACATTTCCGAATCAACTATAACCGAGTTTTGCTGGGCAACGGATTTTTGAATCGCCAAAATGCACTGCACACACGTGTACGATCTAAAGGTTACGGATGTGTATTCACCAAACGTTGTTTTAAATAGCGAAACTCTAGTAATGCAAATAATTGGGGAGAAGCAACTGTCCATTTCTTTGTACGATACGCTAGCAAAATCGATTACAGCATTGTGGTATTTTCTGAAAATATGTTTGCTAGGGTTTTCTGCGTTCCATACCTGAACTGTTTGCAAATGTTCGCCTGGAAACTGCACTTCCTCGAACTAGGTAGTTCCTTTGTTTTGTGGCCACATTTCAGTTTTGAAGCGACAAAGTTCTAAACACTAAGATTCGATAAATTCATGTTTTACTTCCACGATAATTTGTTATTTGTTATCAAATGCTAACGGGAATGTGTTGCGCTCAGTATTTTTTTTTACAAATGAGTTTATCTCATCGCGAAAACCACTTCCAAAAAAATCTAAGTTCATGGTGTAGCACGGTCAGTGATCATTTATCTCACAATATATTATTTTATTTGGTGGACGGAATCATTCATATAAATGAAAGTGAAGTGTGTAGTTCTGTCGCACTGGGGAAAAAATTCAAACAATCATCAAACAATTCATCGCCGTTTGTGCCCTTATTTAGCTCGGCATACAAGTCTCTAAATAGGCTGATTTTGAGAGAATGTTAACTTTTCACGATTAGTTGTAAAAAAGCGGAGTATTTGACACAAAACGATTTCCGTGACTGGGCGGGGGGAAGAAAGAACATGATTTGAAATAAAGCTGACAGTGGGCACGCTCGCACACACACACACATCACACACAGACACACACATGCACTAAGTGATGTTCCACACAAATCGGGAGGAAATTCCAGTCGATTCAGTTGCATATGGAAAATGATTCCTGTCGATAGCAAAAAACGTAACACTTGGCTAAACACAAGCAGCAAATCACCGATGTTATTTGAATACAACACGTTTTCCAAATAATTGATCGTGGTTTTTCCGAACCTGGTGATAAGTTGCGCCGTGAAACTACAGTTCTGTTAGCCCGATTATTTACTGTGGCGCGAATCGCACAGACTGTCAATAAATATATAAATTATGCATAATTAAGGTAGCAGAAGTACGATAAAAAGTGTTCGAATTTTAGGCGGGTCAGTTAGATAGATCTGGCCTTATACATATTCTTATTTAAAGGGTGATAAATGTCTGGAAGCTTAAAAGGTACCGGAAGTCTGCTTCGAGATGCCAGCTAACAATGACATCCTTAAGATCGTCTCTGGAAGCGTCGCTTCAACTTGGGATGTACCTTACGGGTCCAAGTGACCTCTTGGTCTTTCCTTCATTGAGGGAGAATGAATGAAGAGAAACTAAAATATTTGGCTATGAGATGCTGTAAACACATTGAATACGAATTCGGCTGAGAGAAATGACAATTCTGCAGCTTTACACAGTGCTCCTTGGGCATGCACGACTAACACAAAGAATCAGCTAAAAAGACGCGTATAGTTTTGGAAAGAAGTATGTAAGTGGCCGCAAGAACAACAAATTAAGTTTTTGGAGATCCTCTTTGTTAGCTTTACGGTAGATTTGGAAAAAATTGCATTGTATGCACATTTGAAACCACACCTCAAGGGTTGTCAGTGGGTGAAAAGCCTAGAAAAAAGAAATCAGTCGGAAACGTTCAAACCTGCTCTTACGTAATCCACTCTTAGTAAACGGCCGAGGAGTTCGAATGCACAACACTTGAAGATTTTTCGTAAAATGTATTTAAACTTGAAAACGAATATTTCAGAATTAGGTTAGATAATGTCCCGAGTGGACAATATTATGTCTTCTGGCATTGGTTGAATATCCGTGACTGAATTCAGCAAAGTAAATGTCACTCTTAGAAGCCAGAGAAACTTACTTCGGTCGTATTTTGTTGCCCATATGTATGGAAACAACAGTACGTATAATAATGTTCACCTAATAAACAGGACTAAAGAAGAAACCATGATAATCAATGAAGAGATCATTACCATGTCATCCAGAAGTTTCAGGAGTGCAAATATATCGTAAAGGTATAGATGTCACTTCCAAGGAGGATCCCCTCGGTTCTGAAAGTGTCCTCGATAAGTTTGCAGAGTAACCATTAGGTTGGATATTTTCTCTGAGTGTAGTCAGTACATAGCTGCTATACCTTGCCAAAATTCTATTGGTTCTTCTTCATGGGAAAACAGATGCTTGCTGAAGTTTTGACTGGATCACAGTTATAATCCACTGATGAGTGGTCTATCATTTCTGTGACCAAATCACAGACCGTAAGGCAATAAGAACGTTCTTAATTCGTTTTAAATTCTTTAATTTGACAGTACTTTAGCATCTTGTTGGGTATTTTTCCTGAATTACTTTTATTGTTTGTAGAAACCCTTCCAACCGATACAAAAACCACATTGTCACATTGCCAAGTGCAAAATGTGTTCCGATAGATTGTTTTATTTGCTTGACTTTTTAGTTTCTTTGATTTTTCTGGGACGTTCTGTTTTTGTATCCATATTTATGATTTAGTTTAGACGTGCGGGATCAGTGGGACCCCACTTGGAGCATGCAGTCGTTGAACACATTTAGTTTTATCAAAGTTGATAGATTTTAAGACACATTTTGGATATGGTTCACTGCAAACCACGTGGTATCACCATAGGTTGTGCGGATAGATTCACTCAATCTACATCACCGTAGTTGATGACAATGGATACAATATTTTTTGCCCATGTTTTCTGCGGAAAATACTGTATTGTTTGAGTCACTTGGATGCCGTATAAAAAGATTTTAGTGACCTCATAGATGAGTTTATTCATGAGTCACAATCGTTCTCTATAATAAAACGCAACTATGGATCCTCACTTTCCTATTTGTTTCTGAATTTGCTTCGATCGTCTGCATCCTGTGCGGTAAGTAGTAGTGCCTTCTTGACAGCTCTGATTCGCTTGTAATAATTAAATAATTTTCGGACGCCATCTATGGCCGATCCGCTCCATTTGATGCCAGTTAACATCGAGTTAGGCAACGAGGTAGACAGACACTGTTCAGTGCATAAACCCATGCGAAGAAACAGGTTACGGGCCTCATCAGATTCAACGGAAGGTGTAACTTACAGGAATCACTCACCCTATGACGGAATCTATCACCAAATTACAACTGAGAGCTGCAATCTTTCACAGTACGAAAATATACTGATCCATTCGAATGATCACGTGAAACAGACGCCCAAAAGTCGAGGTATTGAGGTCGGTGAGTAAACTAACCAAAATGCATCAGGCCATTTCGATTCGCACTTCCAATCCCAGCAGGTTCTTCTACACCAATTTCCATATTATTGTGTTTTAGAAGAATTGAAGGTTGCATACGCTTTGTACCGCCGCCGTGTTTGCTATCGCTATTCCTCTCACATGAGGCCACTGAATGCAATTAATGGTGCTTGATTGTCCCCCTCGATTTGCGGTTTCCATCAAAACTAACAATTCATCTGGTATATTCTGGTGATTGTCATTACCGTGCTGGTTGATTGGCATCGCTTTTGCTAATCAAACCAAATCCCTGGTGCTCTTTATCATACCACTCAAAGATTGCCCACTGGGTATCTCCCCATCAAATAACTAATATATGTATATATATATATATATATATATATATATATATATATATATATATATATATATATATAAAGTGATAGTTCGTTACCTAAAATGCTCCCCGTTACTGGGACGAGAGCTGTGGAGTCCATTGGTTTGAAATACAGCTTTCACGGATAAAATGTGCAGATTCCCATTTTTCTCAGCGTTGGCGTTATGCGTGTAGTCCGCTGCAAATGTATTTTTTGTCCCCGGGATAGAAGCCTTTGCCTGAATGGGAAGCAACTGCGACGTGCATGACTAGAGCATGCCCTTTAAAAATACATTCTTCATTTACTGTTGCAATCTACAAGAAGGAAACAGCTTTGTTAAAAATCTTTCAACGTTTTCACTCAAGGGTGGCTAGTGCGTTTGTCACCAGTCGTGAAATATCAGAATTTGTGACCAAATGATCGATGTGGTTCAAAAGCTGGAGGGTAATTGTTTTTCTCAAATGTGCTTACCTTAGTGATCTCCGAAAACGAGTTGATGCTAAGGCTGTTCAGTGTCAAACGTTGGAGGAAACGTACACATCAGTGTCGTTGAATAATGGAGTGCGGATGTGTGTTCAGTTTCTCAATTTTTCTAACTGAAAAAACCTTTGTCATTATTTGGTAGCTATTTTCTCAGTGCGCAATGGGACTCTATACGCCCTCAAGGTACTCGTTTACGGACGTCGTGTAAGTGTGAGGAGTTTTCAATTATCGCCTGAAAAGACATCACTTTCCGTGTGTTATTCAAAAAAAACGAAGAGTTTCTTGTTACTTCTGAACCCATTGTATCCATCTACGTATAACCGGTATTCGAATTTGCTTTCCGATGCTTGCCAGTTGCGCGTGTTCTGTTTTACAAAATCAGCTTAAATTTAAGATAGATTTTTATCGATAATTCGCACCCATGACGGACATTTTTCCTTTCTCGTGCAATGTTTAACATAGCTCAACAAAAGTTACTGAGGTAGTAAGTTCCCCGAAGCAATTCGAATACAAACTCTGTTTAGTGATTTTTATTACAGGTAATTATTATTGACATTGACACAAATTATCTCCTTCTGTGGAATGTGCAAATCCACCGAAACAAATTGCTTTCTTCCCTGTTGCTGATTGGATTGGTAAACGGTAGAAAAACGGCACGGTCAGCTGGAATCAGCAGCGATATATGCAACGTGAACATTCTTATATTGTTCGTATTTTCGGTGACGTGCCCAGAAATTCTTCTTCATCCACTTTTTTTTCTTGTGCCAGTTTGTTCTTAAGAAGTTTGACGGTTAATTGAATCATGACCGACGATATTTCGATTAAGCGATTCAAGAAATATGGAAGCGTTTGTGATCTACTCTTCGTCCTTCTGTATTGGATCAATATCTTCCTATGCGAAGACCATCTCTCTTTAAGGGGGTAAATATTCAACCGTCAAATCCTAGAGACTTTTAGTTTTGTGAAGAAACGGTGAATAAATCAGAATAAATTGACGCTCAACTCTTAAAAGGGAAGCGCATATCAGTCACTATCGGTCCACCTTTTAGATGAGGCGTTTTACCGTCATTGAATTTCGATAGCTTTTTAGAACCCAGTTAGTCGAGTAAGAGTTCCGGATATGCTTAACCGTACTCCTTGGGCAGTGAAAACGGTATTTAATAGAATTTTTTCAAATATTCATATAATATGAAGCTGCTGAAAACTTCGATCTACTAATTACTGAAACAATGGTTTATCTTGGAATATCAACGCTCAGTCAACTAATGGAAAACCACGGAAGCATTGTAGAGCTGCTTCGCTCCGGTTAATTAGTTCGGGTTGGGTTTCTACGCGTCTCTTTTATATAAAAATAATATTTATAGTAATAATTATAGGATTAATACTATTTTTAATAACAGAATTTTTTGTACCACAATGCACAATATTCCTGGAAGGGTATCGCGGCCAATACAAGGCTGGAAAATGGAAAAGTAACCGTCGATATCGAGATCTGAACCCGAGACGTTAAAATCCAAAGCCCACAATGATAATCGCTTGAATATCAGAACTAGATGATATATCGCCCAACCATCAATGGATCTGGACGTCACTAACTTCCCACCTTAACTATACTCGGCTCCCATTTTGGATATCTTCTAGCTAGGGCCCTATTAGCGACGTGGGGATTATTTGGCAACGTACTGTTGATGCTGATGCACAAAGGAGTAAGAATTTTGGATTGATGTATGTAATGGAAACAAAACTATCCCGGCGTAAATTCGAACACAGAAGTCACTACCATTGGATTGCACGATGTATTCCGGAGCACTTCGCTGCATACCCACTAATCCATATTCCTGTCAGGGTAAACATATATAAATGGTAAATCAAAGGTTCTATGAAACCATGGAATATGTTTATCTATTCACGATAAGATGATAAAAGATAAAATGAGGTGCGTGATAGATGACTACTCCACATAAAGCATGTAATACAACTGTTATTACTGGATGCTGGGAAACTACGAATGACAGTGTAAATTCGTCGCATAGCTTTGAAAAGGCAAAAACATCGTACTTTCGATACCCAAACGTACGTTCCGCTCCCTTGTTATCTCAACTTATCCTTAATTCTTTTTTTTTCGTTGATGCGACAAGTTAAGAACCAGATTCACCGCGTCTGCATACAAGGTTAGCAGTCGGAAGAACTGGGCTAATTCTTATACTGCGTAGTAAAAAAATAATCGTCCTCTGTCAAGTCAACATAACAGACAACTAGTTTATCAATTACATCTCATAGAAATACTACGCAGATCCGATTTTCAAACTGCCAAATTGCAAGCATCACTGGATTTGAATTAGACAGAATCGATTCACCTCGCTTTCCTGCTGAAGCGTAGTAACATTTGATTAGCAATTCCCACACATTTATTACCGTATCCAAAAATAGGTAATTTGCCTATTTTTCGGAATATAAATAGTCAACATCGTCGACGATACCTAAAACTTGTACGGCTTAACTGAGTGGGTTCAAAAACGTTGAGCTGAATGCTAAAAGTCCTGTGTTTATCAAACGAGGAATAAAAATAACAAGTGAAGTTTTCCAAAGGGCTAGCTTCAATGTTGCATTACGCGCATTTTGAGCGGTTCACTGCTCTATATATTCCCGACGAATGCACCAAGGAAATGACTTCACATTAAATGGAATTTTCTATTCCATGCTCACTCATGAGTGCGGTGGAAGCGACGTACCCTTGAGTCACAAAGACCAACTGTGCTGGCTCCTGCGAGAGGATGAGCTAGCTTCATGCATGTCCCGAATGAAAGAGAACTTGTCGTGAAGAGCCTTAGGAACTTGGTAGGAAGTGGTGTCCTCAGCGTCACTGGGCTTTTTGTTCGAGGTAGCAGCTCCAGTCCGTGCACAGCCAAGTGCTACCTGTCGGGCAATAGGAAGTTTTTGTGTTGGGAGCCGGTGATCGAAGGAGCGGCTCGTTCGATGGTGGTCTGCCACTCTGGGATGTCCAACGTGTCCTAGTGATCTTCGTGCATGGTTGCTGGCGGCTCCCTAGGAGCTCGCTCGCCATTCGATAGAGGTTCATGCAACCCTGTTGATTATACGGATTTCCTTGGTAGCCGTTGGATCCCGGCAGGTCTCATCCGCGTATGCACGAGTATCCGACTTCGCATGCTGAGCGCCGTCTCACCGAGGTTTTTAGGCCTCGGTTACCCTCAACCTAGTTTGACGCGTCTGTCGAGCGGTTTGCCTTGGTGTGGCCGCTGCTGCATGCCTCAGCTTCGTGGAGCCACAGGTGAGAGTTGGACAAGTGATGAAGACCAAAGAGATAGAAGATACCCAGAGAGGCACGACGGTCTACCACCTCAGAGGTGCTACTCCTCTCAAATACCCCATATACTGCGCTGTCTCAGAAAATCAATGACCATGACCCTCAGACCTGCAAAATTGAACTCAATAAGGTCCTAAAAGGTCACATACAGTCACAAGCTAGACAACAGCGGATTGCTGTCTTCTACTAAAGTGATCGATGGTATTGCTCTTCAAGCCACTTTTCCGAGATGATAAACGCCTATGATGAACCATGTCCATCGTAGCAATAGTCAACAGCAAATATACCGCACGTTAACTGAATAGGACAGGCTAGAACATTCTACTCGTCAGCCTACTCGTCCACGTAGATGCACTCATATTTCTCAAATGTACACGTGGAACATGATACCCATTGGTTCCGCGTACACTGGAGGTTCTTTACACACAATTTCCGATTTTTTAGTCCCTAGAAGATCTAGAGTTCCGTGATCCGAGCTTAGTTCTAGTAGCCCGGCACTAAAAACCGTGCCCCATGTGAGAATCCCTTACACCAGTGTACAGTTTGAAGATATCAGAATCATCGACTAAACGTTCTACTCATTGACGGTAAATATCAATGTACGGATCACTTTCAGAATAGAATATCGCAGATAAATGTGGAGACAGATTTGGATATACAGTTATACGAGTACGATTCAAAAGCATTTATCTATGCTTTGAAGACATTTTCGTTTAACTTTGGAAAACAATTGATGAATTACGTATTGGATCAATAAAGAGACCGCACATGCGATAACCAGGATTTTTTTAAATTTTGAAAAAGTCCCGTGTATCTTTATGAGCGAAAACGGGACCCCTTGTTCGTTTAAAGCAGAAAATCCCTAAATTTTCCATTCTTTAAAATTCCATCATATTTTTCATCACAAGCCAAATTTTGTCATGTGAAATAGGGAACTCGTTAGCTTCAATTTATAAAATCTACTACGATGGGACTGCTCCATTCTGTTCTGTGTGAAGAGTGTCTTTCAATGATACAGTTAGTGTATGACGTGACCTTACTGGTGAGTTATGCCACAATTGCACCACATTGCACTGCACAATCATCTCTTTTGCAAGATTATTCCCCCGGTGTTACACAATTGCTATTGATTGTGTTGGTGTCATTTTAATCTTTGCGCCTGCTTACAAAAGCTTATTCGTTTGGGGTTATAGCCGCTTTACTTGCACGTCTTCCTCTTAATATATCGATGGATGTATTCATCCTATTAAGTGCTTTTTGACTTGTCCGTGGAATTTTTAATTTCTTTTGTTTGGTTCCTATCCAAATCATCCGACATAAATTTATTTAAAACAAAAATTCATTATGCATAGCCGAGCTGTGAATTTGAAAATGTGCAAGAGTCGATTAAAACCTCCTGGTAATCTCATTTCTATGTCACGTGGGAGAATAAATTACTCGTTTGTTTATTTATAATAAGTTATGGGTTGGTCTTTGATCTGTGTGCAATGATTGATTGAAGGTTGTGTCGAACTGCCCATTCCTCATTTAATTTGGGCAACTGCGTAATCATTCTCATGTTATTTATTGTATGTGCACGTGATATTTCATGTAGCTCGAAAGTCAAGTTTAACAGCTTCTTCATCTACCCGAGTATTCCACAATACTAACACCTGGTTTAGTTTTTTATGGCTGGCAAGGTGTTGTCGCATAAAAAGCAGCACAGCTCTAATGGGGTGGCATAAAGTTAAGTGATTTTCGAAATGCGTAACGATTATTTTACATCACGAGAAGCACTTACTGACTTACTTGATAATCCATCTATGATAACTGAAAATAAATGTACAGAATTTCCCAGATCTCCTTCGATAATCAACCAAAGGTCGTAATTTACTGACATCGTCCTCGTAGAGGTGTTTCAGAGAGTCTTGGTGCAGTATCTTATTGAAAATTATTGAATTGTCCGATTTCATACTAGTCAGTTAGGATAATCTAACCTGCACATAAAACCAAAGTTCAAGTTGTCTAAGTTTTTAGGTTCAAGTTACCGATGCTGCCCTTACTGAGAATTCAATAGGCTATTTCTTTATTTGAAACGTATACTCGAGTTCCTGTTAGGTATTACAATTTTCTTTTGTCTAATATTCTTAGACAGACACAACAAAAGGAAATGCATTAGTCATGATCTGCAAATTCTCTGAATTGAACGTTTTCCATGTTTTCTATCTTTAAAATAAGGACGTAATATCCAAGGGCCACTAAACGGACACACCCTCAAGATCGGTCACTCGGCTGAGAATGGTTTTCACAATTCTGGGAGGCTCGATGAAGTGTCGAAAGCAAATTGTGATACTTTAGTGGACGGGTTCACTGCTTTTCCCGCCTACGTTGATACTTCCATGCGTGATAGCGACGGTGAGACAAGTCCGCATGTGGCGGGCACTCTGGAAGAAAATATCAAATTAGGCCTTTTTGGAAGATGTCGAAGACAATGCGGTGCCTGCTTAAAACAGCTAAGACTACCCAGGTGGATCAAGAAACCTCTTTTCTTGTTGTACACTTGGCTCGGTGGTGCTATGACCTACGCTATACTCATAACGGTTGTATATACATCAATCATGTCACTTCGACCACCGTTGGCCTTGCCTCCAAAATGCCGACGTATGGCCGTTCCTGGTTATGCTTCAACAACCGTTACTTCGGAAGTAATCGGTTCAACTGTCCCGACTGCAAGAACATCCCCGGAATCGGCTTCTTTCAATCGCCTACCGTCTGGTTTCACTTTGGCACTGGAGTGCCAGCAAGGAGAAGCACTGAGTGTATTGATTTTCTATGCCTTCGGTTTTATTGTCGGTGAGGCTATGGAGTTGATGCATTTACCTGGATTATTTGGTAAGCAAACTCACCTTTTACTTGGTACCAGAAAAGCCAGTATTCCGGTGAATGGTTATTGACTACGTAAACAACTTTCACAAATTTAGATATAGACTGGTTCGGAAATTAGGGAAACGCAGTTACGCTCTAGTATAAAACAAAACGTGCCCTGATTTGATGTCATGGATGATGGGATTGTTTCGAATTATTTGTTTACAGTGCTGGATGTTTGAATCTAGCGCTAACTGAAAAGAACCGTTCACTAGATATTTTCGTTGAAAAGTAGACGAATACATATCTTGAGTTTTATTTCGTCCTACAGAATTTACGCGATGGCGAAAAGAGGGTAGTTGATCTTAGATGTATTTGTGAGTATTATACGGCAAAGACAATTCTTATGATGTTAGCTGTGTTAAATATATTTTTCATAAAATCTTCTCTCTACCAAAATATCTTCCGATGATAACTTCCTCATATATTTATCGTTCACCTAGATCAGTTCATAGTACTGTGTTTAACCTGGACTCTCGTAATGAGTTATATATATATATATATATATATATATATATATATATATATATAATCACTGACTATTAGAGGTTCACGAGTTTCATACATGTTTACAGCGCGAACAATACATCTAGTAACAACGAGGGCCCGTTGAACTATAAATGAGAACCTTTAAATTTGAACTAGACACCTGGAGTGAAGATTCCCATAAGGCGTCACTAAACCGGGTAAATTAACAAACCCGGCTGCAGTGGCATACTGCTCAACAACAAATCTGATCCTTGTGTTTGCTTGAGTACTGACCAGTCAACCATCGACACCTTTCCTTCACTGCCGGGACTGCTTTGTTTTGTCCAGACACTTCCTTCCGCTTTATTTTAAAAACGATTGTTCTGTTCAGAACGACTATTTGTTGTCACAAGTTTGAATAGGTAAGCCTGAGACATCGGGATACACAATGTATCCTGGATCATCTCGCTGCAACTGTACAAGTGTGTGCTGCACTCGGTGTGATCGTTTCTAAGGTTCGTAGAGTAAGCACTAAAACGCGAGGCGGAAATGTAAAGTTAGTGAGAAGTTATATTTAGATTACCATAAATATTAATACAGTATAAAAAGCTGCAGTTATAACCACATGGAAATAAATTATTCACTTAGTTGATGGAACAACTGTTAACCAGCAGTAATATAAATTATGATTTACTTGCCCAGTGTTAATGCCCGTTTCAGTGTCTCATCAACATTCTTTCAACGGGTTATTTTTCGACTCGAGCTTTCCTATTATAAAAGACGATTGCCCTCAAAAAATGGTTCATTTGATCATTCCTTGTCTCCCATTGTTAACGGGTGCTAGATATCAATTTATGATTCATAGATTATATGTTGACGGAAATTTGAACACAAAAGATATTTATAAAGTTCGTCACTTTTTCGCAATATTTAAACCAGATAGTAAACTGGAATGCTGAAAGCAATGTAATTTTATTCCGACGTCTTCATATATATATATATATATATATATATATATATATATATATATATATATATATATATATATATATATATATATATATATATATATATATATATATATATATATATATGTAAGAACATACAACGGGTAAGATATCACACTATAATCCGTGATTTTGTACGTGGCAAAATACCAGAAAGTATACTCGGCGATCGAATAAATTCCGTTGCCTAATGGTACTTACGTCGTTCTCTCCCTTGGTTAGCTGTTATCGAGTATGATAATAAAGACAACGTCATACTCCACGACACATATTCTATTAGGTTTTAAACGGCGTGTCTTGTTCTTTTCGAGTTGGTAATCTGTCTATATTCCAATTTTTGCTTCCTTTGTATGAAAAGAAAGTTCGGAGGAAGTGATTCAATATCTCTCCTAAGTGCCCTAGATTACATGAAAATAAAACGGAGTTGCTATGACGACGCGGCAAAATTGGCTTATGACCGAACATACCTTTTGCGTGTCAAAGTTTTACTTTGACCCGAACTCAAACGCTCCCGGCAAAACCACTCTCCTAACCCTTCCAAATCACATATGATTCTTGGTTTTGAATGTGAGTGAGTAAGTGGAAGACCATATCGAAATAACGAAGAGAGAGAGAGAGAGAGAGAGTTGCAAAATGGCCTGACCGCATAGATTCCAAGTTGGGAACAAAAAAGTCCCCATTCACGGGAGCTAAACACAAACAACGTGGATTATTCACCAGTTGACTTAGTTTCGTCTAGTTGTTTTCGGCCGAGCTCGTGACTGGAATCGGAATAGTGAAATTGGCGTGTAGAGC
Source organism: Fasciola hepatica (assembly GCA_948099385.1). NCBI lineage: Eukaryota > Metazoa > Platyhelminthes > Trematoda > Plagiorchiida > Fasciolidae > Fasciola > Fasciola hepatica. The sequence continues at coordinate 8,346,507 of CANUEZ040000083.1, forward strand.
TGACGTCCAACGTTTCTGCGCCGAATAAGATTTGAAGAGCTTACTTATTGGTCTGCTGTTTTATTTCGAACAGAACAATCAGGAAATAACGTTTTCCGTTTGTGTTCCCTATTGGAACAGAAAGTAATGCACCTTGAATTCACGTTTTACCATAATTCGTTCTTGGACGATAATATCAAGTGGTTTGTGTCACACTTTATTCAGTTTATGCTTCTACATGGCTTGTTCCAATGCTTCATGATGAATCTGCAGCGCTACTTGTTCGTTCAGTTCCGTTTTTCTTTTCGCCAACAAATAGTAACTTGTGAAACTTTGAACAGTCTGTTGTCTAACACTAAAATCATTGATCTCAATCTTAAGACGTTTCACGGAAATTCAACTTCATCTTAGTCCATGAATTAATTCTCATATGACGGCCACACTCATCTGTCAATTTGTTTCTAGCCAAATATTCTGTGCTTGGATAATTATTCCACTCGCCAGTTTGCTCAATATCGTGTTTAACTTGAGTATAATCTGTCATACAAAAACATTCAACGCTTTATATCAGAGTATTGTTTCAGGTGGGAAGACTCAGATAATTTTTCCTTGCATGCTTCGTAGAAAATCCGTTGTACAGTCTGTTTGGGTTCTGTTTAGGACTATTACGTTTTCCCAGTTTTCTCTTTGTGAAGCCCATCCAAACCTATTTGGTTTGAACGGTGACAGATTTTGAATTTTTTAGATGAGTTCACTTTTTTGTTCTGAATATATCCATTGCATGAGGAGGCGCAGTGATGTCGGCAAAGGAATATTTGCTCCAGTTTTTCACATTCAAAATTGCAACGTCCTGAGCCGGAATCGGATCGATGACCTTTTGTTTACCGAGCAGTTACTCTATCAGCTGAGCTATTACCTATCGGACAGTTTGGCATGGGTAACACAAGTGAAGATAAAAGGATGCGCAACTGGTACTCAAATGAGGCAGTGCAACTGTTTTGTTTTTCATCACAGGACCAGCCTCGCCAGTCTGTTCCCTATATAATGATCAACAAATACCTGGATGAGATGCAAAGGACATTTTGATATATATTAGTGGTGCGAGAGGCTAGTATGATGTAGAAAATGGGTTTTGTTTCAATGTACTAATGCTTCAGCATTTACCTAGAAATATCAGGGACCTGTTTGTATTACTTGTCTCTACCCGGGTATTGTTACAGGGGATAAAAAAGAGATATTATAACTGATGTTGCAGTGGTTGTTACTTTGTATCCTTTATGCTTTTTTAATATTTATAATCCTAAAACGAACACAGCTTGATACCTCCTTTGTGGATATCAGTACTTCCTGGTTAATCTTGGTTGACAACATTGATCTCTATTGTGGTTTGTACTTCGGCGAACTTGGTTCTCTGTCGACCAGAATCGTGTCAAGTTGCAAGAAAAGGGCACTACCACATGCTAAATCCTAGTTTTACCGTGTCCAGCCTGTCGGTCTTTTTTCGGGTTGTTTATTAGCTAGTTACTTTGAGTGAGATTAGTTTCTTCTCAACGCACGAAAGACAAACTCTGCTCTTTCGTGAGTTCATTCAGTGTTTGTTGCGTGTATTAGATTCGGCCTTTCACACTCTTAAATTCCATTCTGACGCACAAGAGCAGAGGAGGAGACAAAGCCGAAGGCTTTTTAATTTCTATGCACTACCAAGAACAACGGGAAATCGTGGTCATAGGACGTGAAGCTCGTAGGCTCTTAGTATCTCAGTCGATCTCTCAGTGTGAGGAACAGAGAGATTCTTTTGTTGAAAGCAAAAAATGGAAACCTATTTAGTCGAAAATAAAATGATTGTTTTTAAATTAACCTGACCTAGTTCGTGTAGCTCCGGATTATTTATTTTAATGACCTCGGTCCTCAGTGTTTAAAAAGCGACTATTTTATCCATCATGCAAGCTAGTTCAATGAAAGAATTCAACCCAAGGAAGAACGGTTCAATATTCACCACAGTATTTGCGATTATCATCAAATTTGTTTTGGAATTTACACGTGAGGAACCATTATCGTTTGCATTTGTCATAGTTAGTGCCCGGAAATTAGATAAATCACATGAATCAACAAGTAAGACGTGAATAAAATCCGATACAAATTAAAGGGATACAGTTGCACTCGAATTCAGATTTGTTTTGTTCTCGGGGATTCCAATACCAAAACGACAAATGGTTATCGGTGCTAATATGGGCCAACAATATCATGAGTTGGATGGGATCATGAGGCAAGTACTTATATGAGCGCCCTCTACTTGCGAATAAGTTAAATCCATGTTTTGTGGTGGAGTCGTGTGTAGATGTACAGTGGCTGTACTCTGAACAGGTATTTCTTCAAAGCAGCAATAGGTGGCTTTTATACCTAAGCTCATGTCTGGTGGGGTAGATGGCATTTATTCCAAATTTCACACAAATTGAGACAGCCAGACAGATGGGTCGTACACATACACGCTAGGGAAATTTGGAATTCCTGGTAAATACAAAAATAGTTAGACTGTTTGTCCAATATATCCCCCGTAGTACTGTATTTCTAGTTGTTGTTTGCCGCAGCCGATGTTTATTTATCTATGAAGAAACTGAACGCGTTGCGTTGAGTGTGGAAGTATTTAAACAATAGAGAGAAATAGTTTCTACAAGATTTAGAATAGTGAGCTAAATTTTTATAATAGAAGCATGGTAATGGGAAAGTCTATCTCTCAGTATTGGTGTTAACATTTTTATTGATATTGCGTGCATTGAAATTCGTCGGGAAAACAAGTAATTTGTGGCCGTTTGAATGTGCCAGCGTTCAAAGAAATTCGTCTGTCTTTTACCTCTGTGAAGCAACGTCTACAACCTTTCTTTGAAAAAGGTCAGTGTGCAATTACACATGTTTACACTATCCTGAGAATATGCAATCTGGTGTTCAGCAGTCGGATGCAACTGACAGGTAACCATTCACATGTGATTGCAGCATACTTGAGAAATAAGAGCATGTCATGTCATGACAAATGCATCATATGTTGGATAACTTGATTAATATGTTGCTTTTAGGTTTCGAATACGAAAAATGATATTCGTATTGCACCATACCCTTAGATTCCATGTGTATGGTTTATGATGGATTTCACATGAACCCGTGTATGAATGTGCCATGCAACCTGAAAATACATACCACGTTTCATGAATTGTTTATGCTTTGCCTGAACAAAAATAGTCCTCTTTGTGTATGTTCTTCCCTACAGTTGTGCTTTTATCGCGAGCTCTTACTTCAACCCGAGCCCCACTGAAGGTAGAAATTTTAACCGACAAGATAGCTGACTTCACAATTTTTGATTTTTTTTGACTTCCACGTCCCAAACAGAACACCTGCGTTTACCGTGAGAGTCACTTGAAATTTCGAACTGCAAGTTTGTATAACTTTCAGTGTTCCATGCAAATATGCACAAAATACACTGGATATGCAGCGAAAGCACTCGATTTAAATCAAGTCGTCTGAAGCATTTCGTGAGTTACTTTCAGGGGGTCACTTGCATGTGGGAAGGTATAAGAACATTCCTCCCGAACTATGCTTTCGTTTAATCAGTATAGCGCTAAATGGGTTACGGAGTGACGCTACCCACGAGCTATAGGTTGACATTAAATCACGATCTCTGTTCATTCGTTTATGATGTAAATCGTATTAAGATGAAGTAATAAACCGATGTAGAACTATTGACCACTCGGGGAACCTTGTGGAACAATCCCTAAAGGAGTTTTGAAACGTTGTTGGGAAAAGAATACTCATCACAAGGATTTTACTTATTTGTTCGCTGTTTCCGCTAACAGCGCGCGAAGGAGTCAGGTCTTCTGAATTTTACACAATGATGATCAAATAATGCGAAAATTGGTGAAGTCTTCGCATAAATGAAAGAAACCGTTTTTGTACTTCCGGTTCCAGAAGGGCTGACCGCAGCAAAATAATAATACACTTTGTTGTATTGACTTAGGAGTAAGATACTATACACCACACATGTATCTTTTTAGATAAATCCCTCGAACGCCGCGGAAAAACAGTTGCTGACTACCTTGCAATTATCTTGAGTAGTACAATAGCAGAATATGAATTCACCATTCCTTTTCAAATATCGTGCTCAATAGGTGACCCAGGGATTCAGTGGTCATACAAGAGGATAAAAAATCTCACCAAAGGTAGCACATAATCAGTGTTAGTTTTTGTGAAGATTGTAACATAGGATCGTAAGTGAATTTATTATCAGCGAATATTGTTTGAAAGAAATACGCCAACGTGATACTTGAATTGCGACATTTTCGTTGGCCAGGTTTCAGTGAAACGATACAATAACATGCAAATAGATTTATGCACATTTCTGCGAGAAGCGTATTCATCAGAATGAATTCCATTTCAATTGAGTCACCATGAATACGATAAGCTGGCTTGCGAAATTTGCCGCATCCACGTCGAGTGACATTACATGATAAGGGTGTTCACAGGTGTTCACTACTTACTTTTTCATGTGATTGTTGTGGTTTTCTTAAGGCTGAAACAACGAACATGGACAATATGATGCAGCTCACAGAACACGTTTCGTACGGAATTAGCGTATCGTGTCTTTGAGCAAAAAGAAACCTGCGCATCAACACTATTTTGTTTGTGAGTTTCTCCGTGTTTGCACACCACTTAGGCATTGTAATATGGAATTTAAGGTGAAAAAATGATTGTCACGGAGAAATAGAACGTTTTGCATTGGGTTACCTAGTTACTAATATCATGCATAAAACACTTGGGCTAAGTGAATTCAACAACACCAAGCTTCTGAATAAATCAACTAATACTTGTAGCAAAAAAAATCCAATGCAAAAACCAAGAGACACACAGATTCCAGCAAATACTCGGTGTACTCAGGGATGGAAGTGAAACACATTCTATCCCATTTTAGACTCACGGCCAGTGATCTTCCTTACTTTCACTGGAAGATATTTTTTGATCAAACGTTTTTGGAAGGTGGAAAAAACGATATGTTTGAAGTCCGAATAAGGGAGATATTTGTTCCAGGCCGTTGATGAGGTATAAAACCTTACAGTATGACATCACATCTAAATCAAAAAACGTAAACACTAAACTGTTGGCTGAAAGTGACTCCCTTTTGATACCTGTTTTGGCTCAACGTTAACCTCAGATGTGCCGATAATTATAAAATACGTCGCCTTCGGTCACGAGGTCAATTTGGGTTGGGGAAGGATTGCTATATTTTGTGACCACCGTGTGGAGTATTCGTTCACTGTTGCACAGTTCGAATGCATCAGTGAGATCTGATCGTCATTACCTCGGTCATGTGCTTTGAGACACTCCATACCTGGCTAGGCAAATAAATAGCAACTTCGTAGGTAGGCCTGAATAACCTTCAAACAGCTAGCGAATGCCCCGCGAAGATAAAAGCTAATCTATGAAAGCTCTTCAAAGGAGCTTTGGTAATTCATTTATCGCAGAAGCAAAAAGGGTTATTGATGTATTTCTTGATGAAATCTCTATCTTTTTCAGAGGAAATAGGTAAATAAGGAGGCGAGTATGGAGTTGTTTGATGTTGGCAATTGATTTTAAGGTCTTCTATAGTAAACCCCGTCATTTCGTTCGAAATGAACGAAAACGATATTTTCTATGATTATGGGAAAGTATATTGTTTGGAAAAAACGGTCAAAAATTTTCCGGATGCTCATTCTTGCATAGGGTGTTGATCACCGGACAGAAAGTCACTGCAAATTCTCTATCACACTGAATTATTCCTGTCAGATGATCCAGTGAAACATATTTGCCTTAAAAATGGTTGACAGAAAAATCCGTAGATGGAAACATATTCGATGACGTCATTATTCTTTCCACTAACGCGAGTGTAAGAGAAAAATGCATCCACTACTTTATTTCCGTAATATTATGTGATAATTATTACATATCTTATTACCAGTTTTCATGTGTAACCAGTACAGCCGTATGTCAGTTCATATACACATGCGCACGAACATATTTAAATTTATGCATTTAGATATAGGTATTGTTGAAATTGATGCATACAGGTTTCCGATAAGCACATTTCGTACTCGAACACGACAGTAATAATGTAGAACAATATAATTTCATATGTGCCATAAATAGCAAGTAGCAGCGAGATTTCAGAACAATAACCTAAATGGTCTGTTTGTATGCGACGATTTGCTGCACTCGAAATGCACACGAAGCCTTATTTTTGCGCTACACGTGAGCCGCCATTATGACAGAATATGAGCCTCTGAAGGAAAATGGAACAAGATATTTCTACGTTAGATTTACCCAAACATTATCCAGAACATAGTGGTTATACACGGTATTGAACATTAGGTCTGCCTGTATCCTTCAGGATTTTCACAGTCTGATCAAGATAGTGTGATGGGATAATTTCTTGTCGTTTGCACCATCATATGTTGCACTTTTGACTTCAACGGCCGGTGTATAAGTAACCCTTTGACTGCTTTCTTTAGAACAGAGAGTTGTACGATTACTTCTAAATCTACGCTATAAGGGAATAACTGTACGAACTGGACCTTGAAGTTACGCATAAATTTACGAGTTTTACAGTGAATAATCAACGAACAAATCGTTCCGAACGACTTTGTTTATAAACCTCTCGTGAAACAAAACATGAAGCGTTATCCTGAAAACCTGTTACCGAGCCAGGTACATTCCTTCCGTTGAATTCGATAACTATCTTGGTCGTGGCGGTGAAGATTTTCCCAACATTCAAGGTGACTCTAAATGACGTCCACCAACAAAGCTAAACGTGTTTTATTTCCATTGGCGGTTGATATGATACATATCGACTTCCAAGAAGATAATGTTTCGGGGGGTAGTCTTACACTTAATAATATTTTTATGAGTCTGCGACAGCTCATTATATACCAAACACTCATACGAGGAACTAACCCATCGCCAGAATGGTGGATCTCGTGATTTAAATCCCCGGATGAAACCAACACTTGTCCTGCTTTGTTGGGCGTGTAGTGCAGTCTTCGTATCACGTGATACTAGTCGCAGCGGAAATTGCCACAAGCTTATGTGCAACAGCGTGTGAGAGAGCTTGAGGATACTCCCAAGCTGGATTATAAGCAGGCACTGTTTTTTGATTGCAATGCACGTGAAATTGTCCCATCCATTCGATTTGCCAAGTCTACTACCTCTGAGATATGTACTTAGGGTAGTTTTTACGTGATTTATCCGATAATCAATACTCCGACTTGTGGTAAAACACTGAATGACATACAGCAAAAATATATAAAAGTATTAGCCCATAAAATTCTACTTTGATCCTGCCGAAAAATGTAGTTCCAGCGGATCTTTTCTTCACTATCGTGATAACAATGTGAGTGATTAACAAAGTGCATCCAAATGATCTTGAAGCCATCGTTCATGATAATGCGAACCGGAATTTCCTTTTTTAGAGTATGTTTGGCAGTCATCGATAAATAGCATATTATGCTCCATATATCGTGCAATATCGAAATAATGAAATACTTTATCCTAACCTTATGATAAGGCACAAACATCACAAATATATTGGCCGAAAAAAGGCTTCCACCAAAATATTCGGATGGTAAACTAGTCTCAAGATAACGTGCGTTGATTTTTGTAGTCCTGTTGATCAGCTTAGTTATGTTTCCACACTTTGCCAATAGTAGGCCCACTTGGCTAAGAGCCCTTCATCCTGGCAATCAAAGTCACACTTATTCAACTACCAAAAGCGCAGCAAAAAACCAATACAGATGAGAGAATCGTTTGAATAAACTAGTATCACTACACGAAAGCCTGATATAACTTGATAAAGTCGCGGAACTCGAAATGTATACTGACCAATTGTTCGTATGCTTCACAATTGACACTACCTGTACTATGAATAGTGAGCACCGAAGATTTTATGCTCCCAATCGTTTGAAAAACTTACGCACTTAAGTTCATTTGATTTTTGGCAATACCTCAGCGCTCAATTAGAATCGCATGATTGCTGTTACCATGAGTGAACTGCCTGAGTTGAAGCAGAAGGAATTTATTGAAAACTCTAATATAAATAGTTTGTAAAGTCATTAAAACAGAATTCACCACATGTGAATTTCGCCACGGAGGCATGAACATCGACCCTACCAGGAGTAATTCTATTTGCCAATAGGTCGATTATATTTATGCTTAGCAGAAAGAAGCCACAGCAATACAAACACCCTTAGAAGTAATTGTATAACTTAATGGTTTATTAGCAATTTCACGGCCAATGATACGCTCACGAGGAAAAAAGCTGTTGTTTTTTGAAATTTATAACCAAGAAATCCAGGTCATATTAGCGTGGTGCATTATACATTGAGCTTGTCTTCACGATGCTGGGAAAATACATAGTTCTGAAAGGAAACTTTCACCGCGCTAGTAAATCAGGAAGTGATGGAGTCACGATGACGAATTTGTTTTGCGTGTTTCTGTGAATATGTTTGATCAGAACCTCCCCGCAAACTAACTGGTGTCTTTTCATAACATTCATGATAAAAATAGTGTTGCAGTAAGATGTGATTGGAAAAGAACCAATACAATGGACTTGGATAATGATCTTTTGCTGATTTTGTTTAAAAAATGAGCAATCACAGTGCACTAAATATGTACAGAGAGTTAAACAGATAGATGGATCGATGGATAGTGTAATTGGAAGGTATTCGAGGAAGACCGTTTAGCTTTCGGGCGATGTGGTAAGTTATTCTTCCATGGGAATGCTAGTCCAATTGGTGTGGACACATTCGTTTGTTACTTTTTGTACAGTAGCAACATCTTGGAAATCGATAAAGGTTCAGTTACGAAATTCGCCCTCGAAAAGCCCTGCTCAGTTTAAAATCGCCCATTTTCATTTTTATTGCCACAAACTAGTGCACGTTCCCCAAACGGAGTTAACAAGTTTCTATCATGATGCGACATTCAACGTCGACTTCAAGTCGATTCCGACCACCCTAATTTATTTCAAAATTCGACGGTACCTGTATACGAGTGTGGGAGATTAAATATTACTCAATCTATTTTATCATGGAGTGTGAATGCCGTCTATCGTGGTGATCGCTCACTGCGCAAAATGCTGTACTAATATTCAGAGTCAGTGTCAGAAGGCCTGTGTATCACGTGGTGTTTAAGTTCAATAAACCGTCGAGAGCTGACTCGGATAGTCTTGTAGTTAACATGTTCGACTCTCAGTCGTCCCTCCTGAGTTCGAGTCCTCGTGGGGGCTCGTTACATGTGCACTTCGAATGATTCCTAACAAGGACGAGTCGGCTGGTCAGTGCTTCCATGATTTTTGCTAGTGCGTTCAGCGTTTACACTGCGTAGTACTTATAAATGTGTAAATATTACATGTATACACGTGATCACGTATTATTCATCATGCAGCAACAAGCCTCAACTCCTCACTGAAAACCATGGAAGCACCGTACAGTTGTTTCATTCTTGTCAGGAACCATCATCAACGCACATCCGACGAGCGCACACGGCGAGGCGGACCCAGGATAAACGATTGTGAGTCGAGCACCTAACTATAGGGCCATCCATGCTGGTTCTCCACGATACATTTAACTTCATCACAACATGGTATTGCACCCTGGCTTTTCGAAGGGGACAACCCACTGACCACACAGCGATCGACTCCCATGATGGACTACTTTGTATGATGAACTATTTGTAAATTAAAAACTACCTCCTGTTACTGATATATATATATATATATATATATATATATATATATATATATATATGATGGCGTTTACAGCTGATTGAGAGACTCTTTTACGAGTAACAGCGGGACGTATTTTGTACATTTCTCCAGGCTAGTGAATTTTCTTTGGGGAATCAATTTCTGAACGTACGAAGGCATTATAAATTGCTGCTTTTATGTCTCCCATGCCCGTTATTATTGATTCGTAAAATTCCTCCCAGCGTTTGAACAGTAAGTGCTAAATCCTGAAATCAGCGCAGCGTTATGGTAGCACTGGAGCTTTGGACTATCATACCTTAGTCCATCTGTTGCTTTGTTTGATGACAGTACGACTTTCACGTTTTTTTATATTAGATTTTCTGAGCCCTTTCTGTCGATGATGAAACCGTGTGCTTCCAAAAAGTGCGACAGCGACGAGATTTTGTTTCAAGTCAGTCTAGTTTTGACTGCCCATTTCTCTCACGGTTTACCGAAACGATCGTTGCCGCGTTCCTGAGTTTTTATGCCCCAACTAATAACCTGGTGGCAAGGTCATGACAGAAAGATAACAGAGTAATCGCGGCTAACCTGTTTAGATTTTATCCAATGTTGCTAGTTTCTAAGTGTACGATCGAAAGTTTATCATCACATTGGTATAAAAATGTACACCACTGAGGTTCGATTTCAAAAGCAAGCGTTACGAAGATTCGTTCTTCCTCAAACGATTTACTAGACAATTACCTAAACAATTCTTTGAACAATGGGCATATTTTCACTGATATTCTAGTAAATTAAAACAACGGTGATCAAACTTCTTCTCATTGAGTCACGCGTTTTTGCATCTGGGACGGGGTCTTATCTAACAAACAAAACGGCAACTTACAGTTGCGTTCTAGCATGCACACAAAAGTGGGACGTGTTTATTGTATTCCGGTCAAAATGCATTCTGATGGACCATTTGGGACTGTGAGGAACACTTCACAGATGCCGTTTACGTTATCGCATGACAGTGAGTTAAAAAAAGTTTCGATGAAACACCTGCGTCGACCATATTTGTGGCAGGATAAAGGCGCCTGTCGTGCACCACGTTTTATTAGTTCCCACAGTGTCTATATGTGCGGACGTATTTGTATAATGAGGGGTACAATTTATGATGATCGTCGTAGCTCAATTGCGGCTTTAAACAGACGGTTTTGCACACGATCTCTGCTTGTTAACTCATTTTGAATCTGTTCTCTATCACAAAACAAGAAAACCACGGCACAGCAATGAAAACTAATTACTGACGACTTCACAGCAGACTTCAAAGTGCAAAAGAGAAAAAAGGAAAACATTGACACATGCGTGCATTTAGGTCACGTCTATGCCGGGCTGATTTTGTTGCTAATGTGTCAGTTTAGATAGTTGGTTGGCTTAACCCAACCTCATGAACATGTGGTGCGTGGCTGAATCGGTTCAATAGCCCTGGTACATATTTGGCCTTAATCCCTAGTCTTAGTTTCGATTAGGTTTATACGATATTTTGACTTAATGGATCACCCATGGTTTCAAGAACTGATGCCGGTAATTTGCGATAACAGGAATGCTTGTCCTATTCGCAAATTTACTATATATCTTTCAGAACAATCGTAGCGCGGGATGACCAGAATTCCTAGGATGAAACACTAGCACGGGTGGGCTAGAAATGTTAGTGTATACCTCATTTCCGTGATGACGGGTCAGGGTATCAGAGATACGTTTCACATGTGGGGGCGCTCGTCAGCAATTATAGTACCAATTGTCAACGTCTAACAAACGTGATGTCCTTGTGTATTGCATTATGACCGTGACAATGGGTGTCGGTTACTCCATCAATCACAACGATCATATCTGACCTTGTACAGATGAGTAGTAGGAGACTAGAGTAGTATATTGTGCTTCATCATATAGTTTCAAAGTTCAACTCACCACTGAAAATCACAGAAGCACTGTACAGCTGTTTTGTTCTTCTTAGGAATCATCAATGCAAATACAACGAGCCCCCAAGGGAATCGAACCCAGGATGAACGACTGCGAGTCAAAGACCTTAATCACAAAGCTGTCCTGGCTGGTTCTGAATGGTTTATTGCACATCTACACAACATGATATCGCACCCTTTCACTGGCACTGAACCGCAGTGATTCGTTTCCCACACAACGATCGACTTCTGGGGTAGGTGACTACTCTGTGGGTGCTTAAGTACAACGAAGACATCCCGTCATAAAAAACTAGCAGAGCTTGGCTATTATGTGCACATTGGACTGCTATAACTGATTTTTTAAGCAAGGGCTGACGTTGAGATTCGGGAGGGGGGGTCCTGATATTAGAATGCACTCTATTTCGTTCAAAAGTGGATGCCGTTAGGGCTATTGGATATTCACGTTCAAAAAGAACGTTGGAAGAGGCCGTAGGGTTACGATTATTGTTTGTTGACCTCCAGAAGTAGAGAGGATAACAGAGGGCGGATGGGAATGCGTCATTTTGATTTTTTCATTCTAGAATCCGGAATGAAATAGAATGCACCACAAACCAGTCACGTCACTGGCGTGTGTGTGTGTGTGTGTGTGTGTGTGTGTGTGTGTGTGTGCGAATCATATTCGCCCGTGTTTCTGTTCAGTCACACGAACCTTGTATTTGATTAACACAAATGCCTTTATAGACAGGTTGTCAGCAATGCTCTGCGGAATGCATAGAGATCAAATCCGCGCAACACACACCTCGCATTTTGTTTGATTACTTTATAATTTCGTTTCCAATCCCAAATAAAAACACTTGAATACACATTCAGCTGGCATATAATTGAAAAGTAAGCCTAATTAGAACACTCTGCATGTCTTGTGTTCGAGTGTTTCATATATCTTTATACCCGTGGGTTTACGTGTAATGTTTACTCACCGTTCGGTTTTACTGCCGAAGAATGTAGACAACGTAACTCGATTTTTCTCTACAATGAGTTTTAATTTGTTCTGCAGAACGACCATTATTTTATCGAACTCTTTTAGTGATTCCTAAAAGTATTTCAGTACAAAAATGAGCGATATCACATATTACCCAGACAATTTTCTCAGGATCTACCCTTGACAAATGGACCAACACAATGATATTTCTATCCATAACATAATGAAATGGAGGCTTTATTTCAAACACATGTACAACTGTTATTATTTATTCTCTAGCCGATACAGCTGCGGTTATCTACGGACGAAATAATTTCCAGTTATTTATTGGTCATATTTTTTCGTTTCATTGCCATCAGGAATGCTTTTGGGTGGATTAACTTTGCGTAATCTGGGGACATTATTCATCAGTGAACAAATTTATCATCAGAGCACTGTGCCAAATGGGAGCTATCCGATCGATGCAAACAACACCTTGATATCGCAAGATTTGGCCAGTTTTGACGTGTCCGATTCGCGCACTCAAGTCGCTGCTTTATTGTTGGTCAATCCTAGTCTATCTGGCGTCTTACGTCAACTGGCCCTAGCCACAATTCTCAGCCGAGCTGGTCTCGGTTTGGATCCGGCCACACTGAAACAAGTTTGTGGCAGTGTATTTCGTTTGGCCATTATTCCTTGTTTGACGGAGGCAGCTGCTCTAATGCTGATCACACGCTTTTTAATTGGTTGGCCATGGACATGGGGCGCCATTTTGGGGTGAGCGATACGTAGATGCTTTCAGTATCAAACAGTTATACAGTTTTACTTTTATTAAACGTGCATTCCACACTTTTTCTACTAAATACGACATTTCTTTGGAGTATTCCATCTGAGTAATCACTATTTTTTTCTCTTTTGGGATCTATCATCTCTGGAATTCGGCGTGACCTCATAAATCACGACGTTTATCTAAGAGAGTTTTGCCTTCAAAAACGGCATCTGCATGAAATCAAACCTCATGCCCCGAATAGAGACCACCAAGTCGAATAAATGCCGTAACATGCAGGTATCCCAAATGGGTTTCACAATCCGTGAATTCTCCGTCCTGTGGACCATACTTGGTTCCGTTGTTTCTCTCTCTCATCGAGAGTTCTCTCCATTGTTTGCGTATTGTGTATGGATAACTTCAGCCAAACAGTCAGACTGTTCAAAGCTGTTTATTATAACATCCTTGCTAGAATTCAAAGAGCGTAGTTGGCTGTGTCTACACTGCTACCTTAACATTCAGCGCATTTTTGTTGCTGATTCGTTAGCTGCGGGCGCTTTCTTCAGGAGTTGGAAAAGGATTTGCTTTTCATCATGTAAGCGCACGCCGGTGAGTTCTTTCGTACCTTCAGTTTGGAACTCACAGTACGAAATGAGATTCAGTGGTGGATTCAAGGTTTTGTCTGACTAGCTTCAGCTGGGCAAGATTGAACATCGTGGTCTTTCTGTTTGAGACGCCGCATATAAACATTCCGAATTCGGCTTTTTTACCCCCATATTGATTTTGAAAATAGTTCAGGTTGTAAACAGTGTGTTTTTAGATGTGCCGATCGATACCTATTGGTCTACCCCAGTGATCAGTAGAAAGTAAACCAAGATGCCGTAAACTGGCAAAATCTTTGCACGTACGATAATGTTTAACTTACATATATACTCACTGTAGCAGGAGCAACGAAAGCTACTGTTGCAGAAGGTTTTCATTTGATCACATGAAAGTTCTGACTGTTTAGCCAAAGAACAACTACGTGACCATTTTGCCCGATGTTTTCTTCAGCAAGAAGTAAAACAATCGAAACAGCTAAAACTAGGAGAGCAGTCAGTACTGAATTATCATAACAATGAACAGTTTCGGACTGCTAGTTTGCGAATGGCCCCATGCAGTTAATTAACCGTAAATACTGTCAAATCGAATGCCTTTTTTTTGTGGATTCGCGTACTGTTTTGTTTACAACCTCGAATGGAACACGCGGGCTCAAGAGTCTTATTCAGCGTCACCCTTTCAGAATAGTGTTTAAACAGCCAGGGACTGTCTAAGAATCGCCTCTGCTGCTGAAAATGCAATCCTCCTAAATGAAGGAATGACACACTGAATAATACGTGAATTAGAATTAAGATTCAGACTTGTGCACAGTTCCACGCCATTTGATGACAATTTTGAGAGGCGTTTCAGCTGCAAGACATCTACGTCTCTGTGTGCACCGTGCGTACATCAATCCACAACACGCAAAGGCATACATCACTGACCAAGGGAACATTGGATTTTGCTCATCAATGCGTCCACCTCCATATAATTTGAATCATTTTCACTCCAGATAAATAATTTGGTTTGCTGATAAGCTTGGTGGCTACAAGGTATTCCGATCGGCCAAGAGAGTACAAAATTCCTCGTCGTGTCAGGTATGATTTTGAAAAACAAGGATTTGGGTGATACTTCAACTGGAGGTACACTAATATGGAAGGCAAAATGTGAAAACGTTTAGAGAACACTAACTGCCTAGTAACCTGTTGATGACACACTGTTGCTATCCTGTTTTCTGGGAAGCTTATCAAATTAGAACCATATAGCTCTGAGTACACATGCTTAGTTCATTTTCTACGTATCGCGAATCACTCAATTTAACAGTGGTATTAGCATCCCGAAAACTAGGATGCATTTTGTCGTTTCAAACTGGATCGATATCAATACAAGATCGTGTATTCGATTCAGATAAAACTACGGGGTGTCAATGTGAATTTAAGTTAATTTGACAATTGCGTAATCGATAAAACAATGCTGTGGGACATCTGTTCACAAGAGCAAGACGAGGTCAGCTAACAAATTTGCCTAATCATGCCGAAAGAGAAGAAAAAACGGGGCTACTACTATGGTAACGTATGCTTTGGCTGAATCGGATACAGTAATAAGAGAGCATCACAAAAGTAAAACATCCAGCCATGTATCGTAGATAGGCGCTTTATTTTACCATTTTTGTTTATACGAGAAATCATTGATCATTGATGAGTTGACGAATGTTCTACTTTATCTTCGGCCTCGCTGCTGAACATGGTTAACGTGCTTCTTAAATAGGTCGGACAGGTCATGACTACTTGTTGGTTCAGTTTGGTGCAGTGTATTTTGCAACTGAACTTCATGAGTTTTAAGCTAACAAATATGCTGTATATAGTCAGATTGTCAAATAGTGACCGCCGTGTTTTACGTTGTGACTAACATACAGCCGCTCTGGATGAACACAGGCTCAGTATTGATGATAAGGTGGAGCTCTTCAGCTGTAGCTGCACAGAATTCCCGATTACTTGTTGAACTTATGGCCAATACTCCTTTGGCCAAGTCTTCGTTTAAAAAAATGAACTAAACTGTACGATTCACCGTGCTCACATTTTTTCTTGGTATCCAATGTTGCTCTCATCAAGACAGCATACATTTGTAAATCAGAATATTGATATACTTTCGAATAACTGGTTACCAGGAAGGACTTGGGGAGTGGAATGGGTTGTTGAATGGGTAACTTTTCCGTAGCTGGTTATGGGTTGCGTCATGTTTGAACGAGCTAGCGAAATACAGCAATAAACTAGGATTGAAAATGACTGAGGTTTCACATTATTCACAACGTTTATTCTCTAGAGAGAAACAGAGATAAATAGAAACAGGAGTTTCTATCAAGAAACCCTTTTTTACACTCTTCTTAACTGATAGAAGACTACTTTACGGGAGAAACACAAAGTACCAAAGTTTTGAGAGAAGTTCCCGTATATTTCTTGAGCAATGCGGTTGGTCACAGGTGTAGTTATTCTCCGCCGATATTAGTGACTTAGTTGTAACTTGCTGGGTTCCTTGCTCCGAATATGTCTATGGCGTTGTTTTGGCTGAGTTTGTCGCCCGGCAGTTAGATTTTGATGTACAATCTTGTCTTCTGTTAGAAATAGTTGAATGTGAAGGGTGCATTTGCCCCACCTTCATATCACATTTTCGTATGAGGTACCTTCTATCATTTACTCTATTCCTCTTCCATATGCGAACCATTTGACGTGTCTTGGCGTTACTTTTCACTTCATTCTGCAGTGGAATTTGCATATTGCATTTTGTACTGGAGAACAGTGTTGATTACCCTTACTAATTCGTAAACAACGACAATTTAGTACTCCAAAGTTCGTTTTCTCTTCCTTCGCATACCAGCTTATACTTCCGATAATTATGTATTGTTATTCCATTATTTTCCATGATCCACTTGAAAACGACTACGTCACCGCCCATGGAAATTAGCACACCGTCATTCTTATTTCTCGTATGCGGTAAGCATAAACCAGCATTCATCGTATTTTCAGAAAAAGATCATTGCTGTCTGTTCTCACACACTATATTGCGACCTCTCTCTTAGCTAATCCCACCCGTTGGCCGATTCCGTATTTCCACCACTCCCATCTACATCGTCGCTGTACATAATTTCTGTATTTCTGTTCTTTGTTCGTGTTCTATCAAACAAGCAGAACATTTGTCTGAGCTACTTACTAGGTCGTCAATTTTTCCTCACTCACTCTCTTCAACGCCTGAAAAGCGCGGTATAATTTGCGCAGTCCAGTGTAATATTGATAATAGTTTGTGTGGCTGGAAGTAATTAAACCTAAAGGTCATCATATATATATATAATATATTATATATATATATATGTATACATATGGAGCTGCTAACCATTCACATTTAAAAACCAAACAACGACCAGATCAGATGTGGGTTGACCGGATATATTTCTCGTTATAAAACAACAACGGTCATAGGTGAAACGTAATAAACATGTTTTCAGTAAGGTTACACAATTCCGACTCACACCGACGAAGCGTGTATCATGCGAGATCGGTCAAACTTCCTTGCTCCACCCCATAGATCCAAAAGTGTATGACCGTCACGTCCAATTACTGCCAGTCACGCAAACTAGTCCAAATTTCATACCCCTAACTTGTGCGCACAGTTTTCATTTAGTTTAACAGTGTTTCTCGTTTGTGTCATGTGTGAGAATAAGAAGGAAGCGCTTTGGCTGATGCTGCATGCGTTCAAATCGTTTTCTGCTCACAATCAAAAAGTCACAAAAACAATAAATATATCACGAATTTATCATTGGAGTTGTTACCATGACGATTTTATCTTCCAAAAGCAAACTTGTTTTTTATTGGGGTGGTTCAATCAGTTGGATGTTCGAGACTGTCTTTCAAAATTACACACTGAAACAGTGCTCTTTTAGCGATATTCACTAACCACATTTTTCCTATTTACATTTTGTAGTCCCACGTTCACGGTAGGTGAATTCTTACCTGATATTATTTTGGATTTCTTAGCCGAATTTATTACTGCCCATTGCTTTCTCTCAGCTTTGCATGCGCTGCTGTCTCTCCGGCTGTGATTGTGCCCAACATGATGCGCCTTGAAGTTGCCGGTTGGGGTGTTGCTGAGGGTATCCCAACTCTTGTCGTAGCTGCATCCAGTTTGGATGATGTTCTGGCCATAACCGGATTCGGGGTGGCATTGGCTGTTGCTCTATCGACTGGTGAAAATCTAGCGGCCACATTGTTCTGGGGTCCGGCAGAAGCTTTTTGCGGTGCAGCTTTTGGTGCCGCAGTCGGTTCTCTGCTGTGTCTATTCCCTCCACCAAAATTGGTACGTGCTATCGAAAGTCATTTGACCAACATTTATGATTGAAATATATGGATATCAATATATTTGTCCAATTTGACCTATTTACTTTAGCTCCCGTGAGTGTTTGACTTCTTCCTTACGAGCTTCTATGTTTACCGTTTCCAGACCTAAGTTATTCCGTGATCATACGAGTGAAGTATGAGTGAATTCGCCGACTGTCCGATATCTCGAGCTTTATTCCAGGAAACAAAGAAGCATAGTTGACTGATAGACCCCAGGTAATTACCGGAGATACATTTTCAGAATAACTGCCCACTGATAAAAGGCACCTAACCGCAAATTTTATTTGCAACTCATTCATCCCGTTCCTTCGTAATTCAGTGGGTCTTGCATGTATTTAAACCCGATTAAATCGGTTTAACGTAGAAATTTTATTGTACCTTTAATCTTTCATCAACCTGGAAACATTTTGAACGTATGAACTAGCACGCAATATGTGAATGACAGTATGCAAGGTAGTGCTGATACACGCCATCTCAAAATATACAAACAATCACATTTGCTTGGCAGAAATTACAGGGAGCGAGATTAGTTCGGCAAGATTACTTTACAAATACGCATAAATGTGAATGGTGAAGAATTTACTAGCATATTTCGCGTCCACATGTCCACGGCGCGAACTTGCTGGCAACGGCCTAAATCGGCTCAGCCCTCGCGATAAGACCAGCCTTACGCGAATAGCGCTTGTGAAAACCCAATGATGCGTGATCACTATTCCAAGCATACGCGGTAACTTCTGCATCTAATCGCTAAGCTAGCCTCCTCCGTGTCTCCCAATAGGACGAGCAGCTCATGGCTGAAAATGATCCGAAAAACAATTTCCCCTACCCAAATAATCTGTCGATATCTCTGCCTCAAAGAAAGAGGCCACAGCAATACAAACACCTTTAGAAGTAATTGTATAACTTAATGGTTTATTAGCAATTTCACGGCCAATGATACGCTCACGAGGAAAAAAGCTGTTGTTTTTTGAAATTTATAACCAAGAAATCCAGGTCATATTAGCGTGGTGCATTATACATTGAGCTTGTCTTCACGATGCTGGGAAAATACATAGTTCTGAAAGGAAACTTTCACCGCGCTAGTAAATCAGGAAGTGATGGAGTCACGATGACGAATTTGTTTTGCGTGTTTCTGTGAATATGTTTGATCAGAACCTCCCCGCAAACTAACTGGTGTCTTTTCATAACATTCATGATAAAAATAGTGTTGCAGTAAGATGTGATTGGAAAAGAACCAATACAATGGACTTGGATAATGATCTTTTGCTGATTTTGTTTAAAAAATGAGCAATCACAGTGCACTAAATATGTACAGAGAGTTAAATAGATAGATAGATAGATAGATAGATGGGCAGATAGAGAGGGGGAAAGAGGGAGAGAGAAGTAGTAGTTCTGTGTAGATTCTTCTACAAAATTACGCAGAAGGGTGAAGCAAAGTGAGCTACTTGATGTTTTGGCCGATCAAATGCCGGTATCGTGTGCTCAGTAAGAGTGGTCAGTTGTTGTAGTGTCGAGGAGATTCAAATTTCATCCTGATTTATTGTGACTGTCGGTTTACTGTCCGTGCTGTGTAATGGGACTGTGAGGCTCATGAAAATGGTGTCCGTTATACGCGATTGGTGAAGGAACAACTCATCTTGGTGACGTTAAATTATTGAAGCTTATAATGCCGGTTATATGTAATAGAATAAATTATGGTCATTACCATTAGAATACTATTAGCAACGACCCTAATAACAATAAATAATTCATTGGGTTTAAACAACATTTCTTTTCTGTGTTGTGTAATTGGAAGGTATTCGAGGAAGACCGTTTAGCTTTCGGGCGATGTGGTAAGTTATTCTTCCATGGGAATGCTAGTCCAATGGTGTGGACACATTCGTTTGTTACTTTTTTGTACAGTAGCAACATCTTTGAAATCGGTAAAGGTTCAGTCACAAAATTTGGCTTCAGAAAGCCTTGATATAAATGTGATGGCGGATTTATTAAGTTCTAGTGACAGATTAATGCGCTTTCTTCAAACTGGAATGCAAACTTGTGTGTGAGGTTTTACTGGTTTCTATCGTTGGCATATGAATTCCAAAAACCACAAGTTCATCAGAATGTTTGCAAAACCCGTAGAAGTATCTTAGTAAATAACCTGCTGGCTTATCTCTAGCCTACTTTTAAATGACGGCCGTTGTTGTGGTCTATTAATTTCGTCGTGGGTTCATCATCATCGTCCTCGTGGTGATTTGGGGCGCGCAAATTTCCGGGGCTACTGCTCAATCAGTCTAATGAGTTTACCACTTTCATTCCGTGTAGTCTGCTAAGTAAATGGGCTCACTGGGGATTGCATCCTCGCACCCGAGTACGATTTCCACGAGAACTAGACCAGTGCAACGAATTCGAGTGTACTTCACTTTCCTGGAACGCACTCCTCCTCCCCCCCCACTAATGATAGATAACATTTTAGGGCATTGCACATTAGTTGACCCAGGATGTAGGAGTGATATGAAAATTGCGTTAGTTGACCTATTTTGTTTTGAGGACGACCAGTCCCCTTTTTATCATCTATTTTTTGGTTCTCTACGAAGCGTAGTTTCTCAATAATGAGTTCAATCATTATTACAGTTGAACCCTTTATTGATCTTTATGCAATCGTCAAACAAAAACAATACGTTTGGAGTTTACAAATGGTCCAATAAGCTTAACAAATAATGAACGAGAAAAATGTATATACTTTATCATTGAAAAAGCCAAATGACGCTTGCAACCGTGAAATCCACCACCTTTTTCCCATGATCAAATTTGAGTTTTGAATTATGAAACCGTTTTCTAAAGAAACAGTGAATCCATTGCGTTATTTAGAATAGTTGAAAATGCTGCTGTAATTTTACAGCAGTGTTGTTGGTTTCCTCTGTGGTCACGACATGAACCATCGACAGCAATTAACTTTGACAAAAACACATTATTATCCTCATTCGATTTAAGGTGGTCTCGGATGGTGCTGTGTAAAGAAAAATACTATTGGCTACGAAATTACAATGTTATTCTGTGTAACACCTAAATCACCGACTCAGGTAATATTCATGAGTTCACTTATCTCGTATAAGTCCGTATCTTAGTAATAAAGAAACGGAATGTTGTTTGTGTAACCGTTTTTTTAATTAGGTGGTTTAAGGGCGATGTGAACGCACATTCTGTTGAACGAAATTTGCCTGCTGTTTGGTCTTTCCGGACGCATGTCCAGCCTCAATATATATCCTTTTTTGTATAATAATACGTATCCCTTCAATTTGACTGTCTTTATATAATCTGTCAATACTTCATCCCTCTTTGATGAACATCCAGGAGCATTCTCACCTGATTCGTGGTATCATACTCATTTGCCTGGCAGTTACAGGGCTCGTTGGATCAGTAGGTTTGCATTTACCTGGAGCAGGTGCGTTAGCTTGCCTGACCTTGTCATTTGTCGTGGCTATGGGCTGGCGAGCGGGTCTACCTTGGCGTTTGACTCAGCCAAGTGAACCGAATGTAGAAACTCCTTCTCATGAGTTTTCCACAAATACTGCCACAGGTGTCACTTCAAAATGGGGACGACGTTCTCCGTCGCCAGATTCACATTCTTTGACTGCAGACGAGACGGCGCCTGATTTGACTGGAGCCAATAAACCCGGCAAACCAATGGGATTTTTCCGTCACCTGGATGTTTCTTCCAAATCGGAACCGATCCGTCATACAGCTGAGCTGCCCGGACTTTCAGCGCAACCATCGAATAAACGGGGTCGTGGACACGAGGATTCTACGAGTTCAAACATAATGGAAAACTTGATTGAATATCATCCGTATTACTGTTCCATATTAAGACAGCAATACACCTCCCAACAATCCCATCAAAGCGCTAGTCTTCGAGGTTCCGCTAAGTCTTCTATAAGGCAACTAACGGGAGGTGACTTACCCGCCATTGCCGTCGCCGTTGCCGCAACTGGTGGTTCCGGCACTGAAAGAAGAGATTCCGGACGTAATCTAATTGGTCAAGGAGCCTTTGCACGCAGGCGCTCTTGCGTTTCCAGACGTTTTAGTCTGCCAGAGCCAACAGCACACTACGAAATGGAGTCATTTTCGACCAGTGATTCCGCCAACTGCGGTGTAAGTCCACCATCCACTCGTTCTTCAGGTAGACATGGAGCTCAGCGTGGTCGACGTCGATTATGTAAGTAATCTTTCTCCTGACCGGCAAAATTATTCGAGGCATAAATTTTAGTGGAGCATTTCTAAAATAAATTTAATTCGTAAGGGAAAACATATCATGTGTAATGTTGGTGGGTGTTGGAGGGATTGCATGGTAACTATGATATCCTCCAATTTGGATGTGTTTTTGGAAACTATAGTTATACGAATTAGCAATCAGTGGGCATTCCTTTCATGGGGTGATATATTTGATAAAAAAATTAGTCTACTTCACAGCGGCACTGGTTTAACTAAGCCTTGCCGTCAAATGATGTACTATAATAATCAAATATCTTCTTCACATGATTGGGGATCACTGCCAACTTGGTTTTTTTTTGAGACATCATTGTACTCTGGGGAATCATTGGACTGACTAACATTACATAGTTAAACTACATATGAGTTCGTCAAATCTGAGAGTCATTTGAACGAGGGCCATAACCAATTGATTTTGCAAACTGTGCAACTAACATTGAAAATACCATGACTTTTTCAATACAATAACGCCTGACAGGAAGAAGAGTTATATCGATCCTTGAACACAATCAGTTCTATAATTCATCATACTGTACTGCGTACACGTTTATTTACAGCGATCCGATTCACATTCAACCAATCATAAAGGCCACTAATGTGTGAGCAAACTAAGGTCCCTGTTTCCTAATCTGGTATCTGTACAGACTTTTGGTTGAGATGGTCACCCAGTTTTACAGGTGGTATAAGCCAATATTGTAAGGGAACCCTTGTAATTGTGACCGTTGATAAGACGGATACTAACTGCTGCCGTTTTTTAAAATATTTATCAGAGTGCCTGTTTGCCAACCACAATAGTAGGGAATTTGATTGAACACATTTAGATTCCGCTAACGATAAAGTAGCTTTTTTCATGCAAAAGCCCTCGTCTTCTCTTATTTGATATCTCTCCGTGACCGATCAGTCATTTAATCTTTGGCCACAAGTGTGTCCCTTATTTCCACATCAAGTGCGAGCTTCCAATTGGCATCCCTTCTTCTTGATTTATATGTTTCACTTGCGTGTTTGCAGCTGACTTAGAACGTACTTGGAATCCATTGCCAGTTAGGTTTTCCTGCTGACGTATTCAGTGGCGCCGATGTTCGCGAGGACATGCAAGGGTTGCTGTGCCCGTTTTGGTATAACACCTGTTTTTCCTCAATGATCGTGATAAGCGATCTCATGGAAGCCAGTTTAAACGAATTCAAAAGGAATAAACGTAAAACGGCGGATTTAAATCAATTGGTTTGCAAAGCTACACGACGGATCTGATAGCACTTGTTTGAGAAATGTCGCCCTTTGCATAGAGTTTGTATGCGTTCTGTCTCAGATATTGAAGGATAAAGAAATACACAACAATTATATTCCAGCGACGAACTTGTTTATGCATTCATCTATGCCTCCCAGTACAAAATAAATGCGCATTTTACCCTGACATTGCGCAGTCAATTAAAACCACCATACTCATTGAGTTAAGTAAATATGAGCGGCTTTATTGAAGTATTTCGTGATGCGAACTGTATTGTGATTAACATAGGTGTAAGCAATCGAAAGACGTTCATTTGAATTAGCATTGTTCTCGAAGTGAAAACTGTATTCAAAGAATACACATCAGAATGGTTCAAGTGATATGCATGAAAATTTAGTAATCTCTTATCACCAAAACCAAGAGTTTTTGTGCTAACAGTTTTCATCACCCAGATTCGGTATACATCCATATTCCACGCGCTTTATCATATAATAGTCGGAAACGAGTCTGTTTTCATTTTTCAGTGTCGCCGACGTCCCGCGAACAATATTCAGCTGTATGCAGCCAACCTGTGGACAAACTAGAAGAACTTGCTGAATGCGAAGATGAGCTTGGTACAGTCACACAATTAATGAAACCTTGTAGGCCGGGTGAGCAGAATTCGAACGTGGATGCTGATCGGGATCAAGAAGAATACTCAGCTCCTGAACCAGATATTCTATTACCAGCCACTCCAGAAGAACGTGGATTAGCCTGTTTGAACTCGATGAGACAAACGCTGGCCGCAGTTTGGTGGTTTGTACAGCCCATCCTTTTTTCTCTAATTGGTGCAGAGGTGAACTTATATACTCTGGGTGGTGCTTCGACAGGTAAACCCTATTCCTCTGATGAACTTCAGTGTGACGTCTCCTCTCGCGTAAACCACGAACAGTACTGAGAATTTGCCTATCAGAATTGAGATAATATTGACCCGAACAGTAATCTCTGTTCGTTCTCTGGACAGCTCAGTGTGTTCTATGCCTTTGAGCTTAGATGTGTATGATCAGCAAAATAGCATTGATTGCGCATCGACAAAAATAACAAGAAGAAATAACTTTTCATTTAGAGAATGTTTACTCAGTGATTGTATTCTTTTCATGGAAGGCTTCCGTTCTCTTTTGGTCCTCAGTTTTTCCGGTTTAAGTAACAATTTACCATGCACCGAGTGCGTCGGTTCCGAAAGCGTTCACTCAGCAACTACTTCAAAAATGCAAACAACTTATGAAGAAAGGGCTATCAAAGAGAGAATTTTAATGTTAGACAAATGTAGACGAAGACAACATGTGAACAAAACGAGTCGCTGGTCGCAATCTGCTGCCACAATTCCCCAGAATTCCTATCATTGAGTACATGGATCTCTTTCACCCAACCTAGGAATCCGATTGTTGCCTACCTGATGGACCCCACAGAAGAAGTTTCTGTGCTCGTTTGTCTTGTTGTGTATTAATCAAACGATCTATGCCCGATCTCCAATTTATCTGTGAAATAAGACTACCTATATAAGAAAACAGGCTTAACTGATTTGTTTTCTTTGATGACGGAGTGCAATTGGAAATTGAACCTATCCTTTAACTCTTAAAAGGCAAGGAACAGTCTATCATGCTGTATTCAACAGCCAAAAGCTTACCTGATTCGTCACCTATAAGCGATTGTTCGTTCATATACCCATTGTTGAACACTTGCTCAGTGGAAAAGCATTCAGTATAACCATCCAGAAATATGGGTACGGTGGCCTGTAGGATCACGTTATTGTTACTACTAGTAGTCCTACCTAAACCTAAAGGGAATGACAATACATATATATTTGAATAATATTCCAGTTGCTTCGAGGAGGAAGAGACCCTTGCATTCTTTGTGAATCGTCGGATGATTGCTCGAAGATGACGATCCAGAGTTGTATGATGCCTTTTGGGAATTGGGTAAAGTTAGAGTGCAAACAACCACACCGGTATGGGTCACCAGTTGTGTTTTAAAGCGTGTATTTTTCTACTTCCTATAGTCCGAATTTTGAATTGGGAATCCAACCTGCAAATGTTCTCAATCTATCTTACTCCACATCTTGTTATACTAGGTCTTTTCCTTGTTAAACAGAAATGTTGTGAGATTTTGAAACATCACAAAATTTTGAGATCGTGTTTGCCTTTTTAATCAGTCGAAGCCAGATCTACTCCTAACCTTGACATGATCGGTACTACTTCTGAAGTGTGACTGCACTCCCCAATAGGTTCCATTAACATCATCTGGTTTTCGGTTACATGCAACAACTTGAAAGACCTTTGGACAGCCTGTAAGAATGGATATTTTTTACACTTAAGGTTTATAGTTAAAATTATCCTCAAATCTTAGCAAAAATACATTCAACGTATATGAAATGGGTGTGTACTTGCTAGCTCATAAGCGGATTGGCATTCCTTTTGGCCTACCATAGTTCAATTTCGTATGCCTGTTAAACACAAGCCTATTCTTCCAAAACATTCCTTCTACTTTGCCCATTTGTTTTAGTGCGGTTTTAGTTCCAATATGTTTGCTTGTCAAGTTCACTCGTCTAAAGGAACTGTTGTCCTAGTGACTAGCATACTAATTGGTTAAATACATTAATGTGCTATGTGAATCAAAGCCAGCCAGTTAGATGCCAGGTTATTGTTACTTTGATCTGGAAGTCCCAACTACGGCCTGACGAGTGCGTGTTTAGTGACGAGCCATCAGCAACAGGTCTCATCTGATGTCTCCTAAATATGCAATGGTGTGACGTATCTCCATTACCATCAGCAAACTATCGAACTAGATTTGATTTGCACACAGTGTACCACATCACCAGCACTGAGTTCTGCTGTATTTCCCAGGTGTTTCCCAAGTGTTTGTACCTACACATTTTTACAGTCTTCGGTGCTATGTTTCTTTTTGATAATTAAGTGGGCCAGTAACTAGTGGATAGTGATTGTTGCGACCAACGAGCTCATAAATTTATTTAAAACGAACGATGCCAGTTTCATGATAGATTCACCAAAGGTTTCGTATACTGGAACAGCATTCTCCGCTCAGCGATATTCAAAACTAAAGACGTGTGCAATACAACTTCACATTTTTGCTCGCTTTGACATGACTGTGCCAATTTACAAGAGCGGCTAATGATATGTGTTGAACGTTCTCAAATCGAGATCGTTTTCCACAAGAGTCCCGTGAACCAAAGCATGGTTTCTCACTTTTTGCTTTATTATCCAACAAAAAAGACATCTAAGAGGCAAAAAATCTTCGAGTTTCGGTCTAGACAACTATTTACTTCTGTGCTGCTGTGTTTTACAGATATGCACCCAGTGAAATTCGTGTATCTCTCTGATATACATAAATATCAACTAAATCTACACATCCCACAAAGTCAAAATCACGGTCCATGACAAATGTCCTGCCAGTTTCTACTTGGAAATCGAGTGAATTGTCATATTTTAGTGCATTTACAATATAATCAAAGTAGTGAATAAGTCTTTTTAGAAGACAGTCACTGACCGACCGCGTAGAGATTATTCCACTCAGAGTTCTTGTTTTCTGTTCTGATTCAGGTAGGTTGTCATCGTTTTGTACTCTTTTTTAGGTTTTTCAGCTGTTATTATTATTATTATTATTATTATTATTATTATTATTGTTCTGACTACAACAGAAGCAATAGCACTTTATCCACCTTTTCTGTCCATATTATGACTCCAAATACTTACGGAGTGATACGCTTATTTTCCACAACGTAGGTCGTGGAGTCGCTTGCTTGATCATAGCAGTTCTGATTAGAATGGGAGCCACCATCCTTGCTGTTCTGCCATCCAATCTGAACATGCGGGAACGTGTGTTTGTCGCATTCGCATGGCTTCCAAAGGCCACCGTACAAGCCGCAATAGGACCGGTTGCTTTGGACACGGCCAGACAACTGCACAGCTCGGCAGAAATAATCGGTTACGGAGAAGTGGTAAGCGGGGTGAAAAGCAGTTCAAATGCGCATCGTGAAAGCAGTCTTGCAACTTAATATCTACAAAAATTATTGAGCATTTTCTATTTTTATCACATTGTCGTTGCTAAGCATTTGTGCGCGTGGTGATGAACGAACAAAAATGCCCATGAATTTCATATAAATAGTCGTGAACATGGATTATTGTGATAAGCCACAAGTGTTTAGAAAGAAACGAAATTATCACAGAAATACCAGCTTTAGAACAACGCATGGTTTCGCTTCACATTTTAGGTAGACTCCAATGAACATTGTTCCTTCACTGACAAATTGTTTTTTTAACTCGCTGAATGATTGAAAAATGTGGCTATGAGACCTTCGGAATGAGATTATCAAATTTTATTGTTGAAGAATGCTTACAAAGAAAGTGACACTGCTCATTCAATTGCCTTTGACGGCGTATTCCCACTTAAAGAGTCCCCATGACAAATAATTACAATTTTGCTCTCCCACACCTGCTTTTCGTTGTCAAGGTGCTTACTCTGGCAGCAATCGCAATCATTTTGACAGCACCCATCGGTGCGATTCTCATGCCCGTCACAGCGCCCTATCTACTGCATCAGGATTTGAGAGCTTCCGAGGTCATGGTAGCTCGTACACGCCAAAACACATCAACAAAGCAGCCGAATTCCAGCGTGAATAAAAGCTCAGAAAGACCGGATTACCATTCATCAGCGAACAATGTGCCGACAAACGGCAGCACAGTCGATATGCCGAAGACAAATCTGGTCACCGGTCCACAGGACGGCACATAATATTAACAGCAGTTTTAGTAACAACAACAACAACAGCGAGAACAACAAAGGTGAATCAGACGGAGGTTGCTCATAAACCCATTCCTCTCGGTTATCGGAAGGATGCAAAAAGTCTGTTTGTAGCAAACTACTCTCGAAACACGGTTGAGCCTAGTTCAATTTCTCATTTCATTCACATAAGAAACAATATTAATTTTGATCCCCTCGACACAAAAGCAGGCACTTATCAAAGTCAGATAGATGGACGGAATTTCTGGTGTGATGATGGAAAAGCCTTTTGCATCTTTTGAATCTGTTGCATGCACAAATTGTCGTTCCAGTCATTTCGGCCATGTGGGAGTTTCGCGTTACGATTCGGCTTGTTTATTCGTTTACTTGTACTTCACGTTGTTCTGAATTACTTGAAGGCCTTATTTCATAGAATCTTATAAGCAGATGAAAGACGCAGGGGGCATCGTGTCGGCCAGTTGTCTGAGATTCAGACGTTTCTTGTCAGCCGCCCCGAGAATCGTCACATAAGCAAAAACGAATTTGTACCTCATAACTCTTCTCTTCTTACTCATACCTCAACTGCTTACACACACACACACACACACACGCAAAAGGGGGAAAAATTGATTGGTTTCATTTGTTTGTTCTTATCATTCTCTCGCATACACACACACACACAAACGCACACACACACACACACACACACACACACACACTCGCACACGCAGAGTGACTGGTCTAGCCTGAATCTACGGCAAATTATCTCAAACATTTATCGTGTTCATCATTCGACCGCTGAGATGACAAATAACTGAATTACGCTCCACTCCCTCCCGATACTGGAAATACAGTTTACGCCCCAACCATAGTAGGGCGGTTTCACACGTGCGTGAAGCAGCCACCATTGCTGTTGCCGAATACTTTTGGTAATAGTAATTTCTTTCTAATCGGAAGAGTTTCCATGTATTTTTTGGGGCCATCTGAACAGAATCGGCTCCTTTAAACCGTTATCTTAGTGTTCCACCAATTTGTCTATTCCTCTGTTTGTTCACAGAGATTTTTGTAGTTCATCGAAGCATTCGCTCACTTCCTGCTGAATGTACACACGCTAATTCCCTATACAGGATAGATTTCCACTCATGCAAACCATTTTCCCTTTCCGGTCAAATCATTTTATTGTGTCCATCCAGACTACCCAATTCCTACCCGATTCACTAACTCCTGCTCGCTCAATCATTCACACTTTCACACACATACGCACACACAAAATGTTAAGAATACAGTGTAATGTAAGTGCACTATTCTACGGGGAAAATTATTTTTGTACATTTCTCCAAATCTGTCACAATTCTATTCACGTGATCTACTCATTTATCCACCTTTTAGTTTACATATACGTCTTTCTTTCGATCGGATCTTAATCCAGTTTTCCAATCAACCTGTCTCGCTGTCTGACTGCAAATCAGCGATTGTCGGAAATTTGTCGCTCACTGCTTCGTCTACCACCAGTACACACATTCGGACGGAAAACATTGCAAACAGGGCAGCAAACGTACTGGAAAACTTTAGCCTCTGTTAGTGCGCCGTAACATACCCGTTTGTACTCGAATGGGATCATTCTGCTACGAATTCCGCCTGCTCTGCCACTGCTTCTGAAGGTGTTTTTAGCTGTTTGGTGCTCAATAAGCTAGTTGATTCAACATACGCTCCGTTTACATAGACTGACATTATGATTGGTAGTGTTTGTTAATCGTTGTGTGATCTGTTTTACAATACGTTTGTTTGACTTTTGGAACAAAAGAAAAAAGCCATGTACCACATGATATCGAATATCTTCAGATGCTAAACAACTGGAAGAAAACACTGTTGACCAGTGCAAAAATCTGCACTTTTGCCCAGAAAAACTGTAAATCTTTAGTTAAATGAGATGAATTACTACCAGCCTTTATTTGTGCTCTCTGTTCCGTACACAGTCCTCTCCATTGTTCGTACTGTTTGTTCACGGTGTCCTCGTCACGTTTTTCTTGCTTTCCTAGTAATTACAACCAAATCACTTTTGACCTGACTCTGAGACTCATTTACAACACGGTTTGCTGAATGAATGGTTTCAGCTTATGTTTGTCTTCTTCATGCACTCAGAACGGCGTAACTACCTCGAATATGGGAATCACGCGTCCAACGGGATAAATCTAAATCATCGGCCTGGGCTGAGAATAAGGAGCATATTTTGTGTCATATCAAGTAGTGGAATAATTCGATCAATCGGAATTCATTATTTCTTTATCTTCGAATGATGCAAACAGATCCGCAAAGTGTGCTGAGTTATCGAAATCAAATGATTGTTTCACCTTGGTAGGGTGAAACAGAAATTGGAGGGAACGTCAAAAAATGCTTTTTTCCAGATATAATGAGATAATGTACACACCAACGGAATAGGTTTCACGGTGTCTAGAAAAATAGTATCGGTCATTTTAGGTGAAAAAAATTAGGCTAAACAACAAAATGTATCTACTCGTTGTAATAACTTGACTCAATGCTTACCCATGAAATGGAAGAATTGAAAACTTTTAGGAGTCATCACAGTTTCGCACCCTTAGGCTGTTATATATTTAAGTATATATTTTCCACACCCGCTCGATTTCAGACCGTGTCGAACAAAACGTGGTACAATCGGGGAGGAAGGGGTGGCTGGTTCGAGTCCATGGTTTGCTTGTGGGCGCAATACTGCCACGATGTCCAGACCAAAGAAGGTCGTTTTCACGGGGGTCCACAACCGGAGCCTTTAGCTATCCAAAGCCTAACCCTTGAGGCAGCGGGAAGAAACGTGGGGTCCGTAACCCACTGAGGCCCTTCGGATGAGGCCAAACACCCTGCGTGTACAGTGCTCCTTTCCGCCACAGATGTCGGTGAGCATACCGTTGTACGCCTCATACGCCATCCACGGTCGGTTTGGAATCAGGGTGTAGCCATCTCCCCTAGACTGACTATTAGTCAGTCAACCCTGTGGAGAGCGCCGGGCATTCGTTTTTTTCCTCTCACTTTAATGGGAACACCTCCGCCACGAGAAGGCAGTGAGTAGAACTTTCTCAGCGCAGGTTGGGTTAGAGGCACGGTCACTTGGGAGCACTTAAAGGGGTGCTGATGAAGAGTAGCCATCTAGGAGCCTGAGAGACCCACTCCGATCATACTAAGGCCTTTGGAGGCATGTTATGGACGCAGTGTATAACTATATATATATATATATATATATATATATATATATATATATATATATATATATATATAACCGTGTGAAAATGTCTGCCTTGAAGAAAGCCAACGCAGCTACATTGAGGTGTGCAGAAAGCGCCAAATGGTCTCAGATGTGAGTGACTTTCATCTAGCTCTCGCACAGCAAGGTGTAGAAGAAGAACCAGTGGCACATTAGTGGACATCACTGAAATCCTCTTGGGACGAACTGGAAGTTATGCGATGATGACAGACGGATCGAATCTACGAGGCGACTCTGCAGTTATCCGCGAACGCTAGAGACGTTTCCCTAAATGGTTACCTAGATTCCCCGGGAATCCGACCCGAGGCTGCACGTTCAGCTAAAAGTGACACTAGTAACCACTGGTGCGAAGTCACGGATACCAAGGTGACTGCGCTTACTTGCGGTGTCTTCAAAAAGCTCGTCCATCAAACCCATGCCGCATTCGGTAGGCGATAATTGGCAGAGCACATTTAAGGCGACGCTGTCGGGTTACTTATTCTGGAGCAAGGTGAAAAAGTGCAACAAATTGCCGGAGACTTTGATTGTTCACTGAACCGTCCTGCGGTAAGCTACGATAAGCGAATCCCAGCAATACAAAGCGAAAGCTACGATATTAGTAGAAATCTACCAAGCCGATAGGACATGGCAAATGAAACCTGTATGCTGAAGAACGGAATAGCTCATGGAGAAGATAGCATGGCACGGGATATATATAAATCCTGTCATCTGACACTGCTCACACCTCTTCACCCTCAATCATGCTGAATCTAGAGAAATGAACAACTTCCGAAAGACACTCTCACAGTCTTAAACTTTCTTCCAAGGGAGTTGAAAGGGATTGTATCAGGGGCAGATAACAGAGATATCCATCTGATCGAGGCAGTCGCAAAGCTATTTTCTCTGCTCCTTCTGAACCGCTTATCGGCGGTGCGGAAAAAGTGCACTTGATCTAATGAAGGAGGCTTTTGTCGTGGTAGTTGGTGCGTGGGTGTTCACTTTTTACAGAGTATTGGAACATGGGTACGGGTTTCCACTACCAGATGCAGCTTATTTGAGTGGTTTACAGCTGTCTTTGACTCAGTCGGCCGAGAATCGCTGTGAACCACACTTCTGGCGAATAAAATGCCACAGATTTCTGTCATCTTCATAAGGTAGTAATAATCATGTGAGCGTGCAAGAGTAATCAGCTTCAAAGAAGAATCCGATGATTCCTCTCAATTATGGTGAGTTAGGCGTGGCAACCCTTTATCGCCAGAGCTGTTTAACTACATAAGTGACTGGATAATGCGTCAAACGCTCACGCTTTACTTTGGTATATAGCTGGCCCCCGATGCCTTTCTCGCCGATGGGGAATTCGTGGAAGACATCATCATCCTTAGGGACAAATCGGCCACCTTACAACCATTTGTCAGTAGAGTAGAAACCACCTGAAAGTCCACAGGGCTAGGTCAATACGTCGAAGGGTGAGATCTTTATCACGCAAACTGCTTAGTTCATACAGCCGATATGCTTAAACGGCGAAACATGGAGCATATTCTAGCGTTTGAATGTCGGCTCCACGATTCTGTCAAACGGCTAAGCTAAAGTAAAGGTAAAATTGCGCATTGGCAACGCTAGAAGATCCTCTCTTCAGTTTCACGATGCATTATTGATGTTCGGTGAAATGAGTCTCTGCACCCAAGTCCGCATTATCCGGGCCATTGTTCGACTAGCACGCATCTACGACCGAGAAGCGTAGCCACTATGTGTAAAGGACGCCAAAAGTGGAAGTATTTGGCTATTGGTGTCTGCAGCGGATTCTTATAATGGCGTGGCACCATCACGATGAATGGAAGGACGTAAGATCTCGTCGAGACAAGCTCGACATTGAGTCGAGAAACAAAGGAATACTGCCTACTGCGTATTTTTGCAGATTCAAACGATGAACCTCCACCAATGGCTTTGATAAGAGATGATGTAATATAAATATCGTTTTTTGTTGGGTCTTCGAGCGCGCCTCACACTAAAGAATTCCGGGTCCTTATTTTGCCTCATGCTTTGTAAATAAACATCTTGGAGCATTTGCTCTTTGTGATATGCAACGGAAATTTTCGCTTGTTGTATTCCAGGAATGTAAAGTTCAAAGAGTGACCGAATGCTTTAAGGATATTCCGAAACGAATTCGAGTCAATAAAATAATAGGGCAGTGATAGGAATATTGCTAATTTGGCTGGTCAAAATTAGTTCCTTCCCATAGGTTAAAACAATTTGGGTAATTTAGCGCGTTCCACTGACCAAAAACGGACCTTGGAAGTTCGTACAAGCTATTTTCTTTTGAGTAGATAATTGACACTATTTGCTTACTCACAAAAATGTGCACGGATTGTTTTGCACCTGATCTAGTAGGCTATATACGGTTCCGCTGCACCGCCACACTTATTTGCGCCTGGGATAAATATGGTATTAGTGTGAGTTTTGTTCGCGAATATTGCGGTATCATCCGCATAAAACAAATTCGAACTTTATAATACTGAATGAACTTCCTTAAAATCTCGACAGACAATAACTTCCATGGTCGAATAATTAGGAGCAATTATTACCACTGAACTAGTCACATAGTTTATTTGTCATCTGAATGTTTCTCTACAATGATATATCCTAATTAAAACTGTATAGTGTTATTTGTGTTTGGTATGTGAATAGGCTCTTTGCAGATGCTTTTTTAAGATCAGTCCACGAATCCAATCGAGTGAAACCATTTCCAGCTTGAGTTTCCTACTAGTGGACTAATAATATGGTGCACGGTATTCTGTTAGACCCGCTTCGTGATAGCCTTTGAACCAAACTACTTGGGGCGATCGAAAAAGACATACTGGTGTGTCAACCTACAAGTATACCGAATATGTATATGAATTTGAAGCGCACAACGGAGATATCAATGACCAAGTAGATGTATAAGGTCGGTTGCTCTTATGTATTTATATTAGTGTTTCCCAAATAACTGAATAACAAGCCGATATTTAGTGAGACTAATATCACAACAAGGGATTTTACGGACCCGGAGTCTCATCCAATTAACATCACTTATATTTTCCGCCTAGTGTTCAGCCCACCTTACTTTGTGCATTTTTACAGGAATGCAAACAGACAAATCGTTTCTAAGACAAAGTATTTTGTCCCAATAAAACAGCGTAGCATATATCAGAACTTTCAATCGATAAATGTAAAAGGTCATTTGGAGCCAAATAAACTTGTTCTCAAGCCCGACAAATATATTTGGTCCTGATGCAAGCAGTTTATTGACGTCAAAGTCCTAAAGTGAACTCAGGAATGTTTCTAAATGGCGATTTTCGGGTATGGAAAAAAGTTGAAGAAAAATCTAGCTTGTCTAGACAAATTGTTTTATGCTTATTTTATGTTTGGTGCACTGATTCATTCTGTTGTATGTTATTTCCAATCAGACTAAAACTTAGAGTACGGAGAATAATTGGTAAATCGCACCAGTATATGTCTCGCTTCTATTCAATTTCGACAGTGTTTCGCAATAGGGGTTATGCAGAACAGAGTGAAATTTTCCCTTGGGTGATCGACACCATTCCTAAACGTTCTCATCGTTTTAGTCCTATTTTGTTTTGTTCATGTCTAAAAATGTGCGTTTCTCGTTCCGTTTTCTACTGACCGAAATGCACCGAATAGTCTTCAGCCAGAACGGAAGCAACATGTGACACCTAGAACGGTATTGATGTCTAGGGTCATTTCTGACAAATATTGAACCCATCCATCAACACTGAACGGGTGGGGCTTAGGGTGAACTGTTTAGAAGAAACCATCGTTTATGGCTTCGATCTAGGTTTGATTACTTCCGTTTCGTTTATGAAGAATTAAATTGGAATAGAAGAGTTGGATGAACTAGTTATTCGAGTGAAGAATTTCACTGGATTTTCATTTCATTTGCTTGGTGTTCGGAACAATCTATTCCGATGTGTTCTGCTTCAGTACTCTTGGTCTGACACAGAATGGATTGTACGGGCAAGACGAACGAGTATGCGACACAGGTTGGAATAAAACTCACAAAGCAGTGGTGTTGAAACGTACTTAAAAACGCAATGTGTGGTGTCAGGTGCGGGTTTTTATTAACTTCAGCAATAATCGAGCTCTTGTGTGAACACTATCTGGGATGGAGACAAATTAAAGGAAAACTCGAAGGACCAAATATTGTAGTGACCATATAGCGCAGAAAATGATCAACACGGATGAAATAAGTGAAGATATAAAGGTATGATCGGCTACGACGAACACCACGTTTGCGCAGACAGCCTGTTACCTGTTATTCCATAACTAATTTTGTTAGTGAAATTCTGCTTCTGCGACGTCTAAAAGAAATACGTAATGGGGCATCACTGAGGCCGTGAATATTTAAAATTCGGTCAGATAATCACAAATAAAAAATAAAATATTGCAAACTGAGAAGTGCACATGACATGTACACCTAAAAATCTTTGGGTTAGTAGAAAAACACCTGTTATTCTCTTGTTCAATTAAATTTCCAAGTAATATCAAACTTAAAACAATCAGTCACCAGGCCCACGTTCGAGAGTTTTTGATTTAATTGAAGTCACTTGGCCGAGTATAACAGAAAGTGAAATAATTCTTTCTTGCTTCCAACCCTGGCTGATATTCGATTTCGAAAGTTCGTGACTGAGTGCAGTACATAAGATAATGTTCATCTAAAAAAACTCACCAAGTTCGGGATAGAGAGTGTTCTGTGGCTTCTACCATGGTCTTTTCTTGGTTGTTTCACCAAATAGTTTTGCGTACGGTAGTGTGACATTGATCGTTCGACCAACGCTATAAACCGTTACTAACTTTCACCAACCCTAATTGTCTCCGCGCTTGAAATAATTCGGTTTCTTACTGGTCCACATATAGTATCAGTATCGGTATCCGAGTGGGTATTTAGATTGATCGACTATATTGTTATTTGCATGTAATGGTTTCGCGAAGTCCTTTCACACTGAGAAAGAACAGTTTGGTAACTGAATGGGTTTACCCCTTAATGAGT
Organism: Fasciola hepatica; assembly: GCA_948099385.1. Taxonomy (NCBI): domain Eukaryota; kingdom Metazoa; phylum Platyhelminthes; class Trematoda; order Plagiorchiida; family Fasciolidae; genus Fasciola; species Fasciola hepatica. Next base: position 8,383,417 of record CANUEZ040000083.1, read on the forward strand.
TTCTCTTATTGTTAGCAAGAAAATGGATGATATGAAAGATGGATTGAATTTGATTCAACTGAAAGGATGTGGTATGTTGGGAATTGTAGTTCAGGTTTTCCAATTTTTTAATGTTCACCGAAAGAGATTTGGAAGCAGCATTTGGTATGTGCATTCTACGGGCAAACGTTTTGAACAGAAAGAAGACATAATCACTTTCCCTTTTTTCCATCGGTGGTCTTGGTAATGTTGATCTAAAATATGCACATCAGCAAATTGCTCGCTTCCCACTAATGTGCCGGAACAATGCGTGGTAGACGGAAACCACTGCCTTTGTAAATCAGGCAAATCAAACTTAGCGAACCGCATTCATAATTTCAGATTTCTGACACTATCCATAGCTATGGTGTTGCTGCCGAGACAACTCCCCGTGGAGTCTGGTGATAGACAAATTTACCATAGTTCATGTCAACCACACTGTTAGATATCGAATTTTATGAATGATGAAACTTGAACCGGTCACGTATTGTTCGCATCCTACTGTTGTCGGTGTAGCTGATGTGACTCCGTTCACCACACCACCTTCCCCTCCCGTCCCGTCCCAATAACTCTACTGAGAAAACCTCTCCGGCCTCGAATCATCTCATTTCATTAAAAAGAAACATACAAGAGTCACTGTCACCAGTCGCCGCGCCGCAATCCAATCGGTTCATACTGGTATCGGTTGACGTCTCTCCGATTTGATGGTTTGTTGATACGGCCTACCACTGCCTGACGAGAATCCGTCCCCATCTTACCGACCCATTGTCCTGTCGTTCATGATTCGCTTCGCTAGAACATTTACCTGGATTTTGGACACGAGCTTACCGACTGGCTGCTAACTAGAATTCACAGAATAGTGACGATGAGTCAGCCCGTGCTCTCGTCCTATCTATTTTGATCCTTTGCAGTTCTATCCACTACATTTTGTTATTTTTAATTCCTCCAATAAAAAACTCTGGACAATGTCAGCACACCTAAGCTTACAACTATCAAGTTCTATGGAATCGTTCAGTTCAGCGTCAACATAGTTGTTTTATTTAAGAAATCAGCAGCTATCACTAAAACTTCGACAATGAGCAATAGACTCCGCACGCCTATTGGTATCCTACCTCGAGAGCGTAAAAGATTTAGGTTTATGCTAGATCCATCAGCTCTATCAGCATAACTTTGTCACATTAATCCTGCTATGCCCAAACATGCTCATTCCGTTTTCAATGATTTCATGTGGAAATCATTGTATACCAATGACCTTCACCTGATCTGAATATCGTCAAGGAAATGTAAGCAGTTGATGTAAGCAGTATGTAGCAAAAATTCCAACCGCACCCACGATGAACCAATTATAATTTTATGGATGTTATTTTACTAGTGATTTGTTCTTCTTCGAGAGTTATCCATAAATTATGATTGTCTTACTGGGTTGATGTGAAGAGTTTGGTGTTGATCATATTTTACAAGTATTTACCAGCAGAGCATTTAACCAAAAACGTAGCATATTTGTCTAATGTATTATCAAAGTGTTTTTCGTGTATATTATTTTTTTCTTTCTATTTCATTCTGGATTTTAAACACCAAGTTTGGAATTTATAAGCAAGTCCCTCTGTGGCTGGATCTTTCGGCAATGCATGGTGTGCTTCTTTGTCAATTTAGTCAATGGTTTAATGTGTTGCTTTCCGTTTTCAATTCTTCTATCAATTATATCATTTCATTTTCATTCACTTAGGCTTTTTTCAAACCGGCTTTATAGGGAGATACGTGAAATATGTTGCCTGTAATAATAGATTGTATTCAGCAATCCATTTTATCATCGGCTGCCGGCATTTTTCAAATTACTTGAATTTAGTGAATCGACGAAATTAATCGTTCGCGCGATTCAAACTCATGCACGAACGCCTGTCATTTCGTCTCGTCTGTGACCGACCAGAATAACTTAGAGCGAGTCCCATGAGTCTGGAAATTTCTCCGGGCGTAGAACCAGACTGTAATAGACTGCAGTGGAATAAATTAACAATGACTTCCTACAAGATACATCAAGTTTATAGGACCGGTGGGCAGTGCGACGTCAATTGACTGTGGTCATCCTAGAGGTGACAGGAGAGCGGACGTTTCAACAAATGACCAATCGTTACCCTTGCTTTATCATTCTTATGTGCACGTACGGCGAGCGGTTACCTAAAATATACGACTGTGGCCTGATAATGATTTAATTGAAAAAAGAAGGGAATTAAACTGGCATTCAAGTTGATTGTCTTATTTCCTAAAAACGAACTGAGAAATGAACAACATATGTGCTAAGGTGGAATAAGGTCATTTCCTTGTTGCTATGGTGATCAAACCAGTACCAAATTAGTTCATTTTGAGATTCTCACTTCCACATAGTTGAGAAGATAAACGACAATTTTTCCCATAAATGTATCATGCTGTATTCGCAGTTACAATGATAATCATTCACTACTGCAATATGACATCTGAGGTAAGTATCAGTGCAAGCTCCGCGTAAGAGACTTTCATGCCGTGAGTGTTACCAGGAAATGAGCTTGTTTCACAAAGTATTGTTATCCAACGAGTTTGACAGCTGGTCAGCATATAAAATGCAATGGAAAGTCAATAGCACTTATGTATCACCGAGAAAGTATGGTGACTGTCAATTAACAAGGTGATTATTTACTTCGTAACATTGATTATGGTCCTATCTTGTCCTATCGGCTGGTTACGCTTAAACTTTTCTCAGCTACTCTGTGGTCTGCTCATTTCGTGATTCTTAGTTCTCGACTGGAATAAGCTTGCGAGCATTTCCAGAACTGAGAGTAATTAGCATTATTATGAACTACGGAAATGTGTCCAGAATGTGAATATTATTATCAGACGAACTAACCAACCGTTTGAATATGAAATAGCACAGGACACCCTGGGAGATAGGCAGGCTGGCAAAAAGTCGACGTGGTGCACTTGAGAACGAATCAGGCTAGCTACCATCCACTGGTCGAAAAATAAAAAACCTTTTCTTCTGAAGACATCAGTTCTTTTAATCCCCCATCAGGAAAAGGTTAGGTGGAAAAAATACACAGCGACAGAGGCCGCTTATTTTGGTTGCAAATGATTAAACTTAAGCCTAAATGAACCGAAGAATATTTCAAGGTTCTCGTCTGTGAGAATTATGCTTTTTCAAACCGGTGTGATTCACACTCGCTGGTCGTAAATTTCCCGATCAATGGAAGAAGAATAGCTTTCAAGCATATTTGGTAGGCATGAGTACAAAGAACATGACAGCATTCACTGCTTGCTTTAGCCCTGTAAATCTAATCTCATTCTTATCTGCGATTACAAATGGAATTCACTGGACTGGCAGCAGTGGTTGAACTAGTACGGTTGATATACGGACCGCTTCGTTTCATCATCACGTATGGCTTTCAGAATAAAGGTAAGGTCTACTATGAGTGATCATCACCAGGGTTCGCATTCTTCCGCGGCTTCTGATTGCTGACCTTAGCGTTCAGGTCGACGTGACATCATCTGTGCACATTGACGATATCACCTCGACTGGTTACTAAAAATGTTGCGACCTGAACGCTAAGCTCAGCGATCAGAAGCCATTGAACAACATTGACCTGAGCTACAATCAACACAAATTTTTAAAACTATTGCTCTCATTCTAATATCTCTCCCACTCACTCACTCTCTTTCGCGCGCTCTCGCTATCATGGCAATGCGGGTGGTCACAGATTATTGTTGAGCTATGAATACCACACTGTTCTGTGCGGATTGATGTCATCCCTGTTAGCAAGTAGCCCATCCACAACAGCACCACATTCTTTCCTCTTATTTCTCTTGATGAGTTGATCACTTTTTACTTTTGCATTATTCTACGTACTCGGAGTATTGTTCTCATCACATTTCATTTAGTTTTTAGTAAATTAAATATCAGTTGAAACATCTGGAACACATTCTCTTGCAAATCAATGGCTCATATGTTTTCTACAGATGTTCTGTCGAAGACAAACTGAGCGAAAACAAAACTGTTCACTTCAGTAGTCAAACCAATGAAGGCGTTGCGAATTTTCCTATCAAACCCTTCCCCCACCCCCTGAAAATCGAAGAATTCTTCATTATTATCGTTATCCATTATTTCGTTAACGTTTGTTACGATGAAGACACACAGAGGAGACAGTTACATCTGAAAGAAGATGTTATTCTCATACAGCTTTTGTCAGCGCAAGGAATTTTCACGAGGTCTGATGCAAGCTGTGTGAAATGAACAATACATTACGGAAAATTACACAAAATTACCGGACAGTTTGATTTCAGGGTAATATTTAGGTGAAAAGGTTATTATAGTTCCTATTTGAGGTTCAGACAAAACAAACACGGCAAACACTCGGTAAATATGAAGTATACACTTTGTTAGAATTTTGTACTGATGTAGCCAGACTCAATTTATAGTTCGCATCAAGTTGTGTACATTTATCGACCTATACACTGGGAATCATTTAAATAGATAGACGGGCCAATGGAAGTGATGTCTACCCCTCTGGAAGGTTATCCTACCCAGCACGCAACTTCCTGTTATTCCCCCAAAAAATATTTGTTTCTAAATTCCGCGTTAGACAGGGTCTCCCTAGAGCATGGACAACTTTACAACTAGAATATAGATTTTTTCCTCTTGCTCTGTTTATTTTTGGATAGTGCGAATGAAATTCGATCAGTTTGACATTTTTATTGGAAACTATTTCACTGAATAAGATATGCTTGAATTCCTCAGACTGAAATGTTTTGATGAAATTCAAATTACTGAGTGACAAATCCACATCTTCTGAGAAGAACAAACGATGCTTGCTGAAAACTAGTTGTCATGGAAATACCTTTGTTGACAACATAGTTATTGTAATAAGTCCTGATGTATCGGAACCTAGTTTGGTTCGGAATGTATTGAAAAATGTCTCCCGATGTTATACACATGTGGTTGGTATTTAATAATGGATTGTAAATCGGTTACCAGCGGCAACCGAAGAACCGACTAGGAACACACACACACACACACACAATTCCGACAGCACTGCATTTCGGAGCACAAAATAATCACATTTAGTGAATGACAGCTGCGAAGTAACTACTTGGAACTTTCATAAGCTTATTATTTCAGAAAAAGGATCTACTCTGTTCTTTTTCTTAAAGCGATTTTCAGCTCTGCACACTGAACCTTTTAACTTTTAGAGCCTGAGCTCCGTGTTACGGCGATGAACTATCACTCTCTTGGTTCGTTGAACCAGTACGTTCCAGCAAGCTACATCAGAGAGTTTGTTCATTCATCGTTCCCAGTAAACGGTACTACTTTCAACGGGGATGGCCGAATCCTGTTCGACTGGAGGCTGCTGAGAAGGAGTAGGCATGACCTGTGAAAGAAATACAACACAGTCCACAACAATCTATATTTGTGCACCAGGAGGGTGAGTAGATGCTCTTCTAAAGAGAGTTCACTGAGGAATCACTACGGCGATTCGCTAATAGTGATGACTAACCTTTTCTGACTGCGGGGCACGTGTTACGTGTGGCGAACACACGGCTACCGTACCGTGCCCTATTTTCCGTTTCTCTTAGGGTATAGAAGAAACCACGTGGAGGTCAACAGACGGCGTGGCAGCGAGGAATGAGAAAATGTACAGCGAACTTAGGAAAGTAGGTGTCTCATGTCTTCGTGGTTGGGGTCGGAAAGATCCATCAACCAGTGAGCTGGAGACACTGAAGTATGTGGCAGCGAACGGTGAACAGTGGTGATTGTGATCTGACTTTCTGTCTAGTCAGACTGATTGATCCATGTAAGTCTGTATGGTTAGACTGCGGACTCCAGGTGTTGGCTACTGGAAGTTTTTTTCTTTTCCCATCCTTGTAGGTCCACTCCCTGTCCATCTTGTATATTGATTCTTTCTATTTCTACGTATACTGTGATGAGAAAAGCTGTGGCCATTAAGGCTTCCCTTACTGTCAGTGAAGTGACATGAGACCAAATGCGTAATCCAATGTCCGTTGTCCGTGCACACCTAACCTGATTGTCTTTCCTCGTGTCTGATTGAACAGATCCATTCGACCGTGGTTTACCATCACACCGCTGTTTTGAATTTGTGTCCGTCCCACGGTTCAGCAGTTTGGTAAGCTAGGCAGAAAAGACTGAGTTCCTCCAATTTTGGTTTCTGACTCTTATCTGTCGTCTGTCCCGCAATAGCTCGCTCCGGCTCACTTTGCTGTTGTTTTTCGGAATTATTATCATCCTAGTGGAACTGATTAGTCAGTAACTATGTGAAGGATGACGCATATTGAGACTAGAACTTAATTAGTATATTGGCAATGCCATTCAAGAGTTGTGCCGAAACTGAAATCCCCAACTGGGTTTTACTTCAAACACCAACGTTTTGTGTGCATCTGCACAATGGCCTGTACACTGGGCACATTCAGCAATACCGACGTGTTTAGATCACAAGAAAAAAATGATGCTCAGTCATCAAGAAATATATCGACTGAATAACTCGCAAACTTTGTGTCACCAGGATTACAACTGTGTCCGTACTGAAATACGCGTCGCGCACTCACCTGTATTCCACCGCGATGACAGAGAAGTCGTTCACCATAGCCGTCGCTAGCTTTGCGAGAAAAGCTGTGCTTCCATTCAGAGTCAGTGTCGGATTAAAGCTTTATCATGTGGTCTACGGCCAGCCCGGATAGCCTGATGGTTAGGTGTTCTACTCATAACCATTTACCCGGTAGTTCAAGTCTCCTTTGGGGCCCGGTGAATGTCCTCAGCTGATGATTTCTGACAAAGATGAAACAGCTGTACCGTGCTTCCAAGGATTGCAATAGTGAACTGAAAGTTCACACTGCGTGACTGATTATATAACGCAAACAGGTAATGTTCTACTATTACCACGTATATAGATATAGTAGAAATACAAGATATTATTTTATATTTTAATTTTTTGTCTTACAGTATTGATTTATTCGCATCTTTTCTGGTTGACTGTTTTGTATGCACATAAGATACGGGTGTTCAACAGGCAGACCGTATAGCATTCAGGCCAAAGACATATATTTTAAGCAAGGTCTCTCAACATTTCTAATCAATGACAATCCAGATTCCTGCACGGCGGGGAGTTCAAACCAAATGCAGTACCGAAGACTGCACCTTCATAACTCTAGGCCAATTCGTGAGGTTGGCTATCCGCACCCAATTCACGGAGAGGCATCTTGTCATTACCCACTTGAACTTCTCAAAAGAGGGGAGCAAAGCATTGGAGAAACTGGTTATTGAATACAAAATATTATCAAGGATCCTAAGTGGGAATTGAACAGGTTTCGAAACACTTTTAGCTGCAGTTTTGAACAAAAGTCCCTTAAAGAAAAGTCTAACGCGAAGGTAGAGCCACGGATGCACAGGCTGGAAAAACAGCCTCGATTTCAATATTCTTGATATTATCTCTAGTCCAACAACGCTAGCAGTCCTATTCAAGTTCCAGAGGTACCAAAAGTTACCAACTAATTCTAGCCGATAACTGCCGACTGTGATAGCAGGCAGAGTCTCCCACCAGTCTTGCAAAAGTACTTCACACTTTGAAAGGGAAAACGTGAAAGCTGTATCTGGATATCACGAACTCCGCACGGTTCAGATGGCATTGAATTGTTACACATTCTTACTCAGCATCTGCAAATAATAAGCAGAACAATAACACTTACGTAATGGCAGACGTACGTGTTTGTCTTTGCACGTGGCCGTTCAGTCAGACACAATAGGTATTTTTCTAAGTCAGTAACTCCATTCTCCGAAGATTCATCTTCACCTCTTCATAACCCAGATAAGTCACTGTGCAAAACGTCTTCTGTGACAGAGTTGCAAGGAACGCGATATAGGTCCTTTTGCTGCATTCCAACGGAGAAGCTAACAGTGGGCGATATCTGACCGTAGGCACCGACAAACCTGAGGATGGGCAATGTATCTGTTCTGTTTCATCTCATTAGCTCTAGTGAAAAAAACGTTTCTGTCTTCGGATCAAATGGATTTATCAATATCAAGACGATACTTCAAATACGATTTATAGTGGTCAAAGCCGAATTCTGGCCCGCTAAATTATTGGTCCACCTGGTATTTGCAACCAGCTATCTTCAACCCAGTTGGCTGAATCAATTCAGACTACTTACAACATTTGATCGGTCCTTTCGCCCTCTTCGTTCTCTCCTAGCTTGTCCTAGATTCAAGACAGGCGAAGACTTACTGGCTGCTCCCCAACCACCTTTCTGTCTGCCAAATGAACAAGGATATCTATTGATAGTGTGGCAGCCAGTTCCTTCTCAATAGCTTCTTCATTGCCAAAACATATAATGCATGAAAAGCCGGTAAATCCACCATGATTTTCTCTGTTGCTCTGTGAATAAGTTTGAACCAAATCGTTTAGGGTGACCACATTTGGCATGTAGCTGTGTCAACAAATTACCGAATCAGATATACACACTGATTTTAGGCTTGAAACAAATAGGTTGAGTTATGTCAGAAAATTTGCCTCAGAGAGTGCGAAGTGTTACTGAAACCACCCATAGACTAATGGCTCAACAACTGGCTTGTTCCGAAACGCAATGGCCTTTACGATAAGGGCTGAAGCACAACATCCAGGCATGATTCTCATCGTATTCCGGATGGTTTCAAGTTCTATGTTATCCCATTCATCGATGATGGCAGACATCAACTCCTGTGTAGCTCAGAAGACTCTTCCATCCACATAAACTCTCCGCGCCATCAGACCCCAGACTAGTTCAACCATGTACAAGTATGGACGGTGGGTGGGCAAGTGCGTGGACCTGATACTCCGACACAATAGCCAGATTCTGAAGGGGAATGACCGTGGGTTTGGCTGCGTTGTCATGTTGGGATATCATCGTACTTCACTGATTTTCTAAAATCATCGTCATTAAAAATCCCTCCGATGTTCTGAGGTAGTGGTCAGCTGTTTGCTTCCCTTCTAGAAGTGCTAGCCGAAATTCTTCGTCTTCGGAGATTGCATTCCAGGCCATTAAAGAGCCACTAGCAAAAGCTCAACGACTGAGGTCCAGCTTGCTTCTCCTGAAATCGAGCCACTCTCGCATTATCCCATCCAGTTATTATTAATTGAACTTTTTCTCATCAGTAAATATATCATTTTTCCATCCAGTATTCCAAGGGATATGATTCACGGTTCGTTCCTCCCATCTTAAAAAAGACGATCTGTCATCCAAGATGCGGGTCTCAGATTTCTGTACCTCAGATTTAGTGTACTGTCTACGAGTTGCCATGTACGCCGAAAGCATGTATTCATTTGCAAGGACCTCTGTATCTTCCATGAACTCGATTCGAAGAACAGCGGAAGAGTCTCCTCTCAACCTTGTTAGAGGCTTTTCTTCAAATTTCATATTTTCTCTTATAGACACGATAGTCTGGATCCTTCAGAAAAATGGGGATAACTACTGTCGATCTGAAAATTTTCTTCACAATCTGGTTCACTTTCGACATTGCGTCTTTGCATACGAGTATTTTGTTCCTTTCTCAGATCACCGGGCCCTAATCCTCGCGTCTTTCCACTGTATTGATAAACGAGAGGTCTCTACTTCTTTTCAGAAAGTGTAGCGCGAGAAAATTTCTTCGACGAGTCACCTATAACAGGAACTCTGTGTGACAACACAGCTGAGTATAGAAAACGAGTAATTACTGACAAAGATCGTTGCTTTTTAAACCACTGTGATAGTTTTGCGATTCATCCAGAGGTGGGCTTATTAGCATTTGGCTCCCTTTGAGGCACATCTTTAAGATAAATCGTCTTAGATGTCTAAAACCTGAAGTTCATGTATATATTTGATATAGTAAAGGGTTGAAATACCGGCATGTTGAGTTTTAGCACTCTGAGGGTTTTGATTCAAAACTAGTTGCAGAAAAACGGAGAAAATAAGGGTGCGTTTCAAAGCGCTTTGTGCAATATGCTCCCCAAACACTCTGGTTAATATGAACCAGTTCTTCAGCGCGTTTCCATCGACGGAGTCGGAGGCCATACGAAAGTCCAGGAATACGATTATTATTGGTCACTGGAAGGTATTACGGTGCACTAGCAGCATTTCGAAGATGATTATTGTATTGGCGCGTCCACGACCACTGCAAAACTGAACGTTCTCTCCGCGATTCTTTTCATTACGCGTGTTTTATAAGCTGCTAAGTATGACTGAAGCCAGCAGCCTCGAAAGAGTCGGGATAAGCCCAGTACTCGTAAGGAAAGAGGAGTCTACGGTCGAGCCCTTGCTAAAAGGAGTGAGTGTGACTGCTATGGATTCCAACTATTTTACTACGAAAACATGAAGTACTCTAACAGCAATAAATCAGCCACCTTAATCACAGGGTTGGGAGAGCCTTCAAAAGCATGTCTCTTGCGACGTCCCATGGCTTGGAATTCTTTTCGGATCACGGCCTCAACAGTTCACTCTGTCAAAGTAAATTATAGGGTGTGTGTTGGAAAAGTTATTGGAAAGACTGTCAGTGAAAGCCAGCTAAAGAGCACCTTAATGTGCTCTGTTCAGTGTTCGAGAAACCACTACTGATTGGTCACCGGTGTACCGTTAACTTCGTAGATAGTGTTATTGACATCTCGTGACTTCCTGACGATAAAGCATTTCATATGAAGTATATTGGGGAATTTTCCATGGTGGTAGCACACTTCATCTCCGGAAGACACTGCAAAAACTGAATTTTTCCATCGATATATATGTATATATGGTAACTAATCCGCTATTTTCACCGACCCACGATTTTTATCATACTTAGTTCGTGTTTTTTTCTTGATGATTTCCATTTACTTACGGCTGATGATGTACAATTTTAACGGACACGAAACCGACGCAGATTAGTAGTTTCGAAGAGGTAGGCTATTGGAGTAGGGGAAATTGGTATAGTTTCATTCCTAGCCTTTGTCGTCCTATTCCATTCCACACAGTTAGGCACATCTTCGACATAAAATCGGAGAAGAAATTTCCAAAATGTTCACCTTTCGTGATATCGCCCCTCATTGAAATCTGAGAAATTTTCCAAATCTCTAGAATGAAACGAAGCAAATCTGCGAAAGGCTGACGACTGAAAAATTCTCTGTAGTAGTTTCTGGTCTGATTCCGTGAAACTCGTCAAAACCAAATGCAATATAGGGAAACAACCATTCGGGAATCTGAAGGTTTCCTTCCAAAACAGTGGTCATTCATGCCATTCTCTTGTGATCTGGTCAGAATTGTTAGACTAAGTTCAACAACACCAATATTTGACCTGGAGTTGCCCTTTTACACGGTGCACAACATCTTGTTATTTCATCCCCTAACCAATCTTCGTCTTCTTTGCATATTTTGTTTTGAGGTCATAAACAACGGGAACTTCAGTCGATTAAGCTACTGCGCGTCCACTGGAAATCCCGGCCACTTTCTAGCTCGTTCTTCGTGGATCAAGTCCTAGATCTTACCAAATCACCACCATCCGCTGATGGTCTCCATTGTTTGTGATACATATTCAGACTAGTCATATTCATCGTGCGAATTATGATGTATACAGGACATTAGGAGGGTTTCGCTAGTATGCGTGAGTCCGTTGACATTAACATGTGTCACATCCAAAACATTCTCATTCAACACTCCGGCCCTAAAATTCTGTCGAATATAATTTGGAGTTTCAACTAAGGGTTTCTGCAGACCGTGAAGCTTCTGATTTTGATCTAGCTGGTGTAGGCGTTGGTCTCAGTAAAAAGGATGAAGTGACACTGCTAGACTTGATCCAAATCGACATTTAGTCATTCTCAGTGATAATAGGGGAATCGGGCCAACTGAAAGAACGCCTTCCTGGTAAACGGACGACGCATGGTGATCTTCGTGTACTTCGGCACTGGAGCAGTCGAAGAAAATTTCATCAATAACTGCAATGCCTCCCGTGTGAAGCGAACCTTGCTGATCAGGTTATTTTGACATGAACAAAGGAGCACTTAGGAGCAGATATTGGGCTAACACAAAATATACCACCCGCTGTCGTGTTTATCGTTCATTTTCACAGCGCATCTTCGTGTTGTCTGGTAGGGAAACCACATTGCGACACTGCAATTTGACAGAGGTGGAACCAGGCTTACGAACAAGCAATGATAAGGAATACGGTCTGTCTGACTGAAATGCATACGTGTTCGTTCGTTTATCTATCAGATTGCATATTTGAAATCCTCTCTAAATGTACCAATCGGCAGATCTCAGTGGAGGTACAAAGTTTTTTCAAACTGGATTCACATTGTAAAATTTGCTTTCAGGAATTTATCTGTGCGTTATTTACTTGTTTATTTACCGTACAACAGAATCGAATAATGCTTTTGAAATTTTGATATTCATGGAACGAAATATATTTTCTTAGACTATAAAACATGGTTTCACCCACGTCATGTACGGGAAAGAGGATTATGGTCCACTCAATGTAAATTACTGATAAATATGTAAATGGGCCAGGATGGAGTAAAACAGTTCACGTGATATTGATTTTGGTCGACTGAAACTTAATTCAACCGGCCATCGGTCAGTCGTGGATGAGTACTGACCTGTTCGGGGGTATTAGTGATAGTCCCGCTCGTTTGTCTACTGGATCTTCTCTCTAGGATGGTGAGCAAAGCCATCTGTTTCAGCCTGTTATGCTGGTAGGATTGTTGCGGTTGAATGGGAAAATCTTAAAGCTTGCATGGCAGCAAGAAAATCTATCGACGAATTCAGTGGTTGATCAGCAGTTTATTTTCTTCTTCCTTTGTATCTGTCACCTAGTAGTGCTCTCCAAAAAGCACGGATTTCTGTTCGAGGATAGTCTTTTCTGACCTATAGCATAAGAATAGTTGAGGGACCAACACAAACAAGTTTGACTTATCAGCATTGCATATTTTAACCAACAGTATTCTACATAATAGATGCTTTGTTTCATTTGTCCTCAAAGAACCGCTTCAGAATGCAATTCGTTCATTTGCGCGGATGCTATGTAAGCTTTATTCATACGTCTGGAGGAAGCAATCCCTAGTAAACCTATAGCGCAATAGTGGTAGGGCGAACCTGGAGATCAAAACATCCTATTTGAAGAACCGCTAATGTTCGAATCCAGCAGTGCAAATACAAGGCAACGTGACTAATAAATACACTCACGCCCTAAAACAGATGTGTTTAAAATAACATTTCTAGCAAACATCGGAAGTACGTGCATTCTTGATTTAGTAAGCAGGTTTATCACCATGCCTGATGGTAGAACACTTCGGGAAAAAACACTTCCACTCATATATATATACATATATATATATATATATATATATATATATATATAAATAGATCGGGAACAGTGCCTAAACGTGTGGACGAAATAAACCCCTGAGCCCACGACCGTTTTCGTGGTAGGTGGCATCAAACATTAATAGTGTGACGCTTTTGGCCCAGGAGTGGGTGAAGTGTGAATTCACGAACTACAAAAATGGGTGAGACTTTAAATCGTGAATATTGTCCATCTGTGCCTCAAAGCTGTCAAAATATAGGAATGGAGAGATTCTATAAAAATGTAATCAACTGGTTACAAGCAAGCAGAATTATACACAACAACTGGACTATCAATGCTAGAGAAAGAGGACAAATAATAATAATTGAAAAACAGGGTATAATCAAACACATGTTTCAGATTATTTCATTCTCACACCATTGCAATCGCATCCACAAACAAAACCAATTTAGGGGAACAAAACAACAGACGTATTCACATAGTCAACCGCTGTGTCAGTCAATTGATCAAGCGACTAGCCGGCCAATAAATCGACAAACAAGTACAGCAAAAAGCTATGTGCCACATTGCGAGGCTCAGATCCGCATTACATTCGAGGTTGAAGTTGCCGATCATTGGTCACAGAATTTCAAGCAGTTGGACTAACTTACCTCGGGATCACAATTTTGACCATAATAGTCGCGTGTTGATTGCTTTGGTCATCAGTAATGTCCTATATCTGACTTAATTAGACTCATTCGATGAAGCGTTGGTGGATCAATCGTGTAACGTGAAACTGGCAGGTGAACGACTATAGTGCTTGATACGGCTTCTCTTCCTCCATGAGAAAACCAACGTGGTTGGTGATGATTGGTTCTCCTAGATAGATAACTTGTCGTTCGACTCAAATACGTGGAGCCCCATGTGCACTTGAACTGATAAAATATGACTGAAGGGGTCAACGAAGTGAAAGTATTTTTGTTCTTGAATTTTATGATGGTAAATTTGGAGAACATGTATCTCATGTTGTAGCGTACAAAATTGTTCAACATTTGTCGGACAAAACTCGCCGATTCTCTTAACTAAAACGTCTACCCTGTAAGGACGTTTGAGGAGTAGGATTTAATATTCCACATTTGGTGTCGATACCGGTTGTGGTCGGTGTTTAATACTGCAGTCGATAAACAGGCCCGAGTAGCACATTTCCGACAGAATTCAGCGGATCGTTCCTAAATCAGTGTCTGGGTTAGACGAGGATAACTAGCAACATTTCAAGTTTCCTTACTGACCGATTGTAACAAAGCTTTTCGGCTTCCAATTTATTCATAAAAATGTAGGCTAGAAATGGATCTACGGAAAATAGCACTATACTATCAAATTTTGTCGGTCATATTTGCACATGAGCAGGAATTGTGTCTACCCTGTTAAAATTTCTTGCAGGTTTTCCGTCGCAATTTGTATTCATAAACTTTTCACTCAATAAATACACCAACGAGATTCATCGTGTCCACGAAAGATGTATCGGTGAACAGGGATTTGACGACCACGGTGGTATATTTATTCATTGCCTCTAAAACTCCTCGGTGTGTTAGTAATTTATTTCTCTGTGCAATCCTGTACCAGGTCCCACCGAATGAGTCAGAATCAGTCAGATGTAGGACATTAGTGATCACCGTAGTTGGTCTGAGCAATTAACTTCTGTGGCCAAAGGTCACCAACATCACCGCCGAACGTGATGCCGATCTGAGTCTCTCAATGTGACACGTACATTTGCACTGTACCTGTTTATCAAATGATTGGCCGGTTAATCAATCGATCGATCGATCGATCGACTAGATGACTGACAGACCGGTTTGACCGAATGACTACGCTTAATGCTTTGTTCCTCTAATTTGTTTGCGTATGAATGTGATTGTATTGGCCTGAAAATGAGACGAAAGCAAACGTTCGCCAGCCCCCCTACATGAATTTATAAATGTGAGCTAGTGTTTATCGGTTCCGTTATAGCCTGTTCATCAGTTTACCACAAAAATAACTCGGTTGTCGATAATGGACAGAAAGGCATACAGCATACAATACCTTTATACCAGACCATCGATGAGCATTCGCAGTTGGATTGTGGCTTGCAGTTTGACGAAAATTTCCCATTTGGTTATTCGTTAGCCGCGCCTTACGTTTCACTATTCAATAAGTAACAAATTGATAGTTTGGCGATAACACTTTTGAAGACAAAGCTGAAGAATGAATGATTGGTTTGAGTGGTCCCTAATCTTGGTCTTGCAGATCATAGAGATGACGCTTGTGCGTTTGGTTGGCTACTGGATGGGTTGATGGTCGTTGGTACAATGGTTGGAGTTGAGGTGCAGTGCGGTTATTCACTCATAGTGTAGCGAAAAGGATTAGACTCGCTCGCGACTCTTCCCAACTAATCGATTGTAACCATCGCCGGCCGAATGATGATAAATAACCGGATTGAATTGGTCGTGGTTTTGTCGTGCGATCAGGTAATGACAAGTTGGTATTGACTTCTTAAATCTGCCTGTGTGAAGAAACACGTTCTGCGCAACCAAACATTTGTTGTGAACATTTCTATTCGATTTTCGCGTGCACGTTTGCACTGTTGTTCTTTGTCACAGAAGGTCACCGATCTGTTCTGACCGTATTTTTGACTGGATTAAATAAGTCGGGCACTGTGTTCTGCAACTATTTTCGATTCCATTTCGGTCAGACATTTTCGGCAGCTCTCCTCACACAAGCTAACGTGTCACATCTCGGCTGCATTGTAATTATTCACACATACATGTACGGTGGAAAGCACATCCTTATGTGCTTGCAAGAAAAGAAAAAGATGAACCACAATCATTGAAAATCAGATGACAAAGTATTAGGTGAATGGAAAAATAAATATGCCATTTAAATAATCATTTTCACAGACAGCGGTTTCGGGTTTGATCTTTGGTTTCGTTTCTGGTTTTACCTACGACAATTTTTTTATAAATCGACCAAACAGTACATTCGCCAAACGACGGAAATTAACTAAGCACGTCTTTTCACTTATGTCGATAAAGTCGCTTTCCCCGGATCTATCCCGTAGCATTCCAAATTTCAATGTGCCTACTGAGGAGAATCGTTCATGCATCAAAAGCTTTTGAAGAGCGATTTCGTCTTTTGTCAAACTAGGTGAAAAACTCGGAGCGTATATTCCACTTCGAGATCAGATTTCATGGAATACACAACCAGTTTTCTTACCTGTGTGAACCATGTGAAGAATTTCGGTATTTTTTACACGAGAACTTGAATTGACTTTTGGTGTTTGAAAAATGCGTCTATTATCCCTTGTGATTTCCAAACTTGAATATTTCAATCCTATGAATTCTTTCGTTCCAGTGTACGTTTCGAATTATTCTGCTTTGTTATTCCATTATTTTCCATGATCCACTTAAAAACGACTACGTCACCGCCCATGGAAATTAGCACACCGTCATTCTTGTTTCTCGTATAACCTTATGAGATATCATATCACACTTATGCGGTAAGCATAAACCAGCATTCATCGTATTTTCAGAAAACGATCATTGCTGTCTGTTCTCACACACTTTATTGCGACCTCTCTCTTAGCTAATCCCACCCGTTGGCCGATTCCGTATTTCCACCACTCCCATCTACATCGTCGCTGTACATAATTTCTGTATTTCTGTTCTTTGTTCGTGTTCTATCAAACAAGCAGAACATTTGTCTGAGCTACTTACTAGGTCATCAATTTTTCCTCACTCACTCTCTTCAACGCCTGAAAAGCGCGGTATAATTTGCGCAGTCCAGTGTAATATTGATAATAGTTTGTGTGACTGGAAGTAATTAAACCTAAAGGTCATCATATATATATATAATATTATATATATATATATATATATATATATATATATATATACATATGGAGCTGCTAACCATTCACATTTAAAAACCAAACAACGACCAGATCAGATGTGGGTTGACCGGATATATTTCTCGTTATAAAACAACAACGGTCATAGGTGAAACGTAATAAACATGTTGTCAGTAAGGTTACACAATTCCGACTCACACCGACGAAGCGTGCATCATGCGAGATCGGTCAAACTTCCTTGCTCCACCCCATAGATCCAAAAGTGTATGACCTTCACGTCCAATTACTGCCAGTCACGCAAACTAGTCCAAATTTCATACGCCTACATAGAGCTTGCGATTTCATGCGCACTAACAATATTTCCAATTTACTTCAGTGTTTTACGTTTGTATCCTCTGATGATATAAATATAATTATTAGCCAATGATCAAATTTCTCAGCGATGTTTAAGATGCATGAATGATTCTCCTCAGTAGGCACATCGAAATTTGGAATGCTAAGGGACAGATCCGAGGAAAGCGACTTTATCGACATAAGTGAAAAGACGTGCTTAGTTAATTTCCGTCGTTTGGCGAATGTACTGTTTGGTCGATTTATAAAAAAAATTGTCGTAGGTAAAACCAGAAACGAAACCAAAGATCAAACCCGAAACCGCTGTCTGTGAAAATGATTATTTAAATGGCATATTTATTTTTCCATTCACCTAATACTTTGTCATCTGATTTTCAATGATTGTGGTTCATCTTTTTCTTTTCTTGCAAGCACATAAGGATGTGCTTTCCACCGTACATGTATGTGTGAATAATTACAATGCAGCCGAGATGTGATACGTTAGCTTGTGTGAGGAGAGCTGCCGAAAATGTCTGACCGAAATGGAATCGAAAATAGTTGCAGAACACAGTGCCCGACTTATTTAATCCAGTCAAAAATACGGTCAGAACAGATCGGTGACCTTCTGTGACAAAGAACAACAGTGCAAACGTGCACGCGAAAATCGAATAGAAATGTTCGCAACAAATGTTTGGTTGCGCAGAACGTGTTTCTTCACACAGGCAGATTTAAGAAGTCAATACCAACTTGTCATTACCTGATCGCACGACAAAACCACGACCAATTCAATCCGGTTATTTATCATCATTCGGCCGGCGATGGTTACAATCGATTAGTTGGGAAGAGTCGCGAGCGAGTCTAATCCTTTTCGCTACACTATGAGTGAATAACCGCACTGCACCTCAACTCCAACCATTGTACCAACGACCATCAACCCATCCAGTAGCCAACCAAACGCACAAGCGTCATCTCTATGATCTGCAAGACCAAGATTAGGGACCACTCAAACCAATCATTCATTCTTCAGCTTTGTCTTCAAAAGTGTTATCGCCAAACTATCAATTTGTTACTTATTGAATAGTGAAACGTAAGGCGCGGCTAACGAATAACCAAATGGGAAATTTTCGTCAAACTGCAAGCCACAATCCAACTGCGAATGCTCATCGATGGTCTGGTATAAAGGTATTGTATGCTGTATGCCTTTCTGTCCATTATCGACAACCGAGTTATTTTTGTGGTAAACTGATGAACAGGCTATAACGGAACCGATAAACACTAGCTCACATTTATAAATTCATGTAGGGGGGCTGGCGAACGTTTGCTTTCGTCTCATTTTCAGGCCAATACAATCACATTCATACGCAAACAAATTAGAGGAACAAAGCATTAAGCGTAGTCATTCGGTCAAACCGGTCTGTCAGTCATCTAGTCGATCGATCGATCGATCGATTGATTAACCGGCCAATCATTTGATAAACAGGTACAGTGCAAATGTACGTGTCACATTGAGAGACTCAGATCGGCATCACGTTCGGCGGTGATGTTGGTGACCTTTGGCCACAGAAGTTAATTGCTCAGACCAACTACGGTGATCACTAATGTCCTACATCTGACTGATTCTGACTCATTCGGTGGGACCTGGTACAGGATTGCACAGAGAAATAAATTACTAACACACCGAGGAGTTTTAGAGGCAATGAATAAATATACCACCGTGGTCGTCAAATCCCTGTTCACCGATACATCTTTCGTGGACACGATGAATCTCGTTGGTGTATTTATTGAGTGAAAAGTTTATGAATACAAATTGCGACGGAAAACCTGCAAGAAATTTTAACAGGGTAGACACAATTCCTGCTCATGTGCAAATATGACCGACAAAATTTGATAGTATAGTGCTATTTTCCGTAGATCCATTTCTAGCCTACATTTTTATGAATAAATTGGAAGCCGAAAAGCTTTGTTACAATCGGTCAGTAAGGAAACTTGAAATGTTGCTAGTTATCCTCGTCTAACCCAGACACTGATTTAGGAACGATCCGCTGAATTCTGTCGGAAATGTGCTACTCGGGCCTGTTTATCGACTGCAGTATTAAACACCGACCACAACCGGTATCGACACCAAATGTGGAATATTAAATCCTACTCCTCAAACGTCCTTACAGGGTAGACGTTTTAGTTAAGAGAATCGGCGAGTTTTGTCCGACAAATGTTGAACAATTTTGTACGCTACAACATGAGATACATGTTCTCCAAATTTACCATCATAAAATTCAAGAACAAAAATACTTTCACTTCGTTGACCCCTTCAGTCATATTTTATCAGTTCAAGTGCACATGGGGCTCCACGTATTTGAGTCGAACGACAAGTTATCTATCTAGGAGAACCAATCATCACCAACCACGTTGGTTTTCTCATGGAGGAAGAGAAGCCGTATCAAGCACTATAGTCGTTCACCTGCCAGTTTCACGTTACACGATTGATCCACCAACGCTTCATCGAATGAGTCTAATTAAGTCAGATATAGGACATTACTGATGACCAAAGCAATCAACACGCGACTATTATGGTCAAAATTGTGATCCCGAGGTAAGTTAGTCCAACTGCTTGAAATTCTGTGACCAATGATCGGCAACTTCAACCTCGAATGTAATGCGGATCTGAGCCTCGCAATGTGGCACATAGCTTTTTGCTGTACTTGTTTGTCGATTTATTGGCCGGCTAGTCGCTTGATCAATTGACTGACACAGCGGTTGACTATGTGAATACGTCTGTTGTTTTGTTCCCCTAAATTGGTTTTGTTTGTGGATGCGATTGCAATGGTGTGAGAATGAAATAATCTGAAACATGTGTTTGATTATACCCTGTTTTTCAATTATTATTATTTGTCCTCTTTCTCTAGCATTGATAGTCCAGTTGTTGTGTATAATTCTGCTTGCTTGTAACCAGTTGATTACATTTTTATAGAATCTCTCCATTCCTATATTTTGACAGCTTTGAGGCACAGATGGACAATATTCACGATTTAAAGTCTCACCCATTTTTGTAGTTCGTGAATTCACACTTCACCCACTCCTGGGCCAAAAGCGTCACACTATTAATGTTTGATGCCACCTACCACGAAAACGGTCGTGGGCTCAGGGGTGTATTTCGTCCACACGTTTAGGCACTGTTCCCGATCTATTTATATATATATATATATATATATATATATATATATATATATATATATATGTATATATATATGAGTGGAAGTGTTTTTTCCCGAAGTGTTCTACCATCAGGCATGGTGATAAACCTGCTTACTAAATCAAGAATGCACGTACTTCCGATGTTTGCTAGAAATGTTATTTTAAACACATCTGTTTTAGGGCGTGAGTGTATTTATTAGTCACGTTGCCTTGTATTTGCACTGCTGGATTCGAACATTAGCGGTTCTTCAAATAGGATGTTTTGATCTCCAGGTTCGCCCTACCACTATTGCGCTATAGGTTTACTAGGGATTGCTTCCTCCAGACGTATGAATAAAGCTTACATAGCATCCGCGCAAATGAACGAATTGCATTCTGAAGCGGTTCTTTGAGGACAAATGAAACAAAGCATCTATTATGTAGAATACTGTTGGTTAAAATATGCAATGCTGATAAGTCAAACTTGTTTGTGTTGGTCCCTCAACTATTCTTATGCTATAGGTCAGAAAAGACTATCCTCGAACAGAAATCCGTGCTTTTTGGAGAGCACTACTAGGTGACAGATACAAAGGAAGAAGAAAATAAACTGCTGATCAACCACTGAATTCGTCGATAGATTTTCTTGCTGCCATGCAAGCTTTAAGATTTTCCCATTCAACCGCAACAATCCTACCAGCATAACAGGCTGAAACAGATGGCTTTGCTCACCATCCTAGAGAGAAGATCCAGTAGACAAACGAGCGGGACTATCACTAATACCCCCGAACAGGTCAGTACTCATCCACGACTGACCGATGGCCGGTTGAATTAAGTTTCAGTCGACCAAAATCAATATCACGTGAACTGTTTTACTCCATCC
Organism: Fasciola hepatica; assembly: GCA_948099385.1. Taxonomy (NCBI): domain Eukaryota; kingdom Metazoa; phylum Platyhelminthes; class Trematoda; order Plagiorchiida; family Fasciolidae; genus Fasciola; species Fasciola hepatica. The sequence continues at coordinate 8,404,993 of CANUEZ040000083.1, forward strand.
TGGCCCATTTACATATTTATCAGTAATTTACATTGAGTGGACCATAATCCTCTTTCCCGTACATGACGTGGGTGAAACCATGTTTTATAGTCTAAGAAAATATATTTCGTTCCATGAATATCAAAATTTCAAAAGCATTATTCGATTCTGTTGTACGGTAAATAAACAAGTAAATAACGCACAGATAAATTCCTGAAAGCAAATTTTACAATGTGAATCCAGTTTGAAAAAACTTTGTACCTCCACTGAGATCTGCCGATTGGTACATTTAGAGAGGATTTCAAATATGCAATCTGATAGATAAACGAACGAACACGTATGCATTTCAGTCAGACAGACCGTATTCCTTATCATTGCTTGTTCGTAAGCCTGGTTCCACCTCTGTCAAATTGCAGTGTCGCAATGTGGTTTCCCTACCAGACAACACGAAGATGCGCTGTGAAAATGAACGATAAACACGAAATCGGTGGGATATCCTGTGCTAATACTTTGGGTGCTTATGTGCAAAAGGTTCCATATTGATGATCTCTCAGGGGAAATGATTTGTTTGTAGGCGTGTTTTCTTCTTTGAATTGTTTTTTCGTGTGCTGTTGCCTGGAAAGTCGATAATATTATGTTTCACACTCAAAAATCAAAAACTGCATTTTGCTTCATCATTTTTGGGTCTCGCTGGAATTCTCCCTTGTGCCTTGAAAGAAAGAACTTTCTGCTGAAAGTGAGAGAAGGAATTTACTTGAAAAAATAGCCTTGTGTCATATTTGAAACTGCGGTTCACATTGATCTTATCATGGGTCAGGGTTTTACAAGCAACAGTGAGATGAGCTACTAATGATTTGTGGGAATAAATTTCAGCATCATGGGTAGACGAACATACTCAAATGTGAATTCGGTATAGAACTGCTACGCGAACAACTTTTTGAATAAAGACAATATATTTTCTCGGCTCTATAACCGTGTTCATGACTGTTCTGCACAGAAAATCGATAGTACTACCCTCCATGCGGAAAGTGCTGAACAGTCATTTATCAGAGTACAATCAAAGATTCACCATTAAATAATAAAGCCTACTCATACCTGCTAATATCATCAAAAAGCTTGCGTAGGTAGACGTAAATATGTTTTGCTTTGTTTGATTATTTTTTTTAAAGTCCTTATTCTGGATGGGATCACATGAAAGAAACATTGGTACTAATGCACATGAGCTATGTTCTGCCTGAAGGATATTCGATAATTTACATGCCCCACCAAACAAATTAGTGTTGTTGAATAAGCAGCGCCAAATCGTCAGGTGATTGTCACCATGAGTTGTTGCGTGGAACAGTTTAAATGGAACCAACAAAATTCATAGAACAAATTAAAACAATCTAATAATTCGTATTTTGCCCTTCGAACTACACGTGCTTGTAGTTCAATTTTAAATCCCATTTTTACTGCTGTATTTTACCCTATGGCGTTAACATAAGGTAAAGACACTAATGGACGTGTTGAACCAAAAACTCTGGAGTTTTACATCATTAACGTCCGAAGTCACTTGCGTCTGGTTAGTTATGCCCTTGATGTGACTGTTCCTCTGGCAGGTGGAAAATAAAAGTCCGTGAGATATGGTTATCTGGGTTTGATTCGATTTGAAGAAAATCAGTGATTAGCTTCAAAAAAGTGATATCAAAAAGGGGAATATGTTTTCAATTATTTCATTTCCATTGATTTTTACGTAAGTGGATCCACGAATACCGTATATTCAGTTGTTCAACCCGTCAGACTGTTTGTCAGGCAACTAGTTAGGCAAGAAAATATGTAGTGAACAGAGCTGGAATTTGAGCTGCGGGTAACATTCATTGCCACTGTAATATATATATTTCCCAAGTAGAAAAAATTGGGTGATATGAAGAAATAAAACATCCGTTCTGTTTCCTTCCTGCGAGCTATGATACACTGGTGGTTAATGGTTCACGCGGTTAGCACTGCAATGAAAACTATTCAGTTATGTCAGGTTTGGATGGGACAAACATGTTCTGAATGAATGTATGCCAAAAAACTTAGTACTTCCCAACAAATTGTCGGTGTTTATTATGACAGTAAAATATCCACATAGTCAGTGGAGCTATCACTCGGACAGTTCGAATATTTCAGACCGTTTTTTGCATCTGGTTTACCGAGATCGATAATTTTGGTATACTTTATAAGAACTAAGTCGCAATGACCAGGCGTAAAGAAAGCCCACTTAGATGATATCTATCGGTGTTAGCATGAGAAGGTATTATTAGTTAGCGACGAAACGAGAGGTGGATTTTGTGGGATATTTGATAGGGGTAGCACCTCTGATTTTGTAGTCTGTAGTGCCCTTGGGGTATCTTCCACTTCTTTGGTCTTCATCGTGCACCCAGCTCATACCTGGTACTACATGAATCTGAAGCACGCACCACAGGACACACCCCGGCAAACCACTATACAGATGGGGTAAATCAGATTGGGGTCAACCGAGTTTCAACAACCTCGGTGAGACGATGTTCTGCATGCGAACGCAGTTGCCAGTGAATGAGTAAACGAGGTGTACTATATAATCCAAGTTCTGTGAATGAAATCTGTCAGACTAACAGGGCTGCATGGACCCTTGGGTTGGATTCAACTTAATTGAATGGTTAACGAGTTCCCAGGGAGTCACTGGCAACAATGCACCAATACGTTGCTGTGTTGCAGCCTGCACTTAGTTTTGCAACGGCCAGGGGTGCGCCCACCTAAAACAAATCTGAATGACACTCGGGACGATTCCCGTGCCAAATGCCCATGAAACTTCATTGTCATATCACCGTGAAGCGGGATTATTCTCTCCAAGGTGCCAGTCCCAATAAAGTAATGAAAGAAGCAACTGAGAACACAGAAATTTGGGTTGCGGTGTATTGCCCGTTATCAGCTGCATCTGAAATATATGGAAACCTCACTCGAGGTTCACAGCTAAATTTATGAACATATTCGTGAGGAAAAATACTGACCAGCTCTAAATGTGAGGTGAAATGAAAAAAATACGGTTTAAAAAATACAGTGGAACCCAGTGGGCAGCTTGAATAAAGGTTTCCCGGGTATTTGATTCAATTTGCATAATTTTGGCGGCTACCAATATAGACGTTGGCTTGAGGAAAATTCTATAAATTTCGTAAAAATCAATCAGATGTCAAGGTAAACGTTTGGAGCTGCACTCAAAGTTCAAGGTTGGCTGTCTCAATGTTTATCTCCTACAAAGTTAATGCATCGGTATACTTGGAAATGTTAAAAGAAACCACTGATTGGCATCTGGTGTTGACCACCCTGTACATCACGAGGATTTAGCAACATGGATGCCGTCACATTGCTTCACGGCTGCGACCTGTTGGTCAGATGGGACATTGCTGCTTCAATCGGACAAAAGGAATCAAGATTCACCACGGCTGGTCTTCTTCCTCTGGGAGTATGTAAAGAGGATAGGGCTTTACCCCAAAAAGAAACAGAGTCGATCCTTTTCAGGGCTACCAAATTAATGGTGGTTTTTGTGTCCCCTGAGTAGAAGGTACTGTAACAGCTGGTATTTACAGATTTCCTTTTTATTGCAAATGGATAAGGAAAAGTCTGATTTATTCTATTTAGCTCTGCTGCGGAAAATAATTATTGGTCTATGAAGGGCCCTTAGAGTCTACGTGGAAATACCAGCGTAGACCGGAGCTCCCATTCACTGTTGGCAATAGTGTCAGGGCAAGCTGTATTCTACTAAGTGATCTTCTAAATCCGTATTAATCTTGATCAAAATCGTTCATCCGGTCGCTGGTTAATCGGAGTTTGAACAAAAACCCAGAAGAGGCAGCACAGGCAGAACGCAAATCTGAATCGCTCCTTTGTGAGGTTTCAGCTTTTCAGTACTGATCTACCTACTAACTTGTTTAACAGTAGCCAGTTTGACAGGTCAATCCCCGCGGGAAGTTTCCATGTTTTTTGAACGGACTGTACAACGAGATAGATATCAGAAAACTATTTGGAAAAGGAGGAGATAGCTTTGTGCCTAAGCACCGTAAGCTGGGCCGTCCTCGTTCACTATTTTTATTCTTAGTAATCCCTCTCAGTGATGACTGGAAGGAAACGGATAAACGGACAAATCGGTTATTACTTTTGAGAAAAATGTACAACAGCACCATGGTATAACCAACGGAAGAACATACGGCACCTGACTCAGTGAGTAAAAAGTGAGAAAATACAAATCCTTTTCCCCAGTGAATTATTATACGATGTAATGTCCGCATGTCTCATGCGGGCAACGTGACATCCTCATCAGTGCAAAGATACAGTGGGTGTGGGAACAGCCGTTACATCTAATTTCCATGCTAATAACGCAATTCCTAGGGGAGGGGTGAAGGGACAGATAAGATCTACGTACTATATTCGTAATATATTGCTGATAGCCCAAGAAGCAGGATCCAAAGTGTAACATTGTTCCACTCGTTTTTGCTTAGCCTCAAAATGTGTCCCTTTGACAATTATTCGCTCTCATCCGTAGCTAGTAAACTCAGTTGCTATTGTATTTACCGAAGAGGTCAAACGTGAACCGGTGATACACTCGTCAAAGATTCTAAGAATGTATTGGATTTACAATCTATTTGTTCTCTGAATCATACCGGTAGTTTGACGGCTTGCGTAACTTATTACTTCGTGAAATAAACTGTTTATTTGCATTTTCATAAAAATTGTTCATATATCAATTACACGGTCCGTGCATCTATGAAAAGCGAGACCCTATCCAACGGAATCAAAATTTAGACAACTAGCTTAATGTGAATATTCGAACGAAACAATCATGAGTTCAGTGTTCAAAATAAATTCTTGGCCAACACACTAACCAATTCCACGGAGGGCCAAATGTTTTGGTCTAACTCTGAAAGAAATGAGATCGTTTAGTTTCACTCTTTCAGGACTTGGTCACAAATCGCACCTTCGCGTCAGTATTTGAGACCGGCTATTTTGTTGGCTATCCTTCATCTCATTATGGATGCAAAGGCTGGCTTTGACCTACTTAAAAAAACTCGGGAAATGGAGCGAATTCTTGCAGGAAAAAATGACAAATGGAATGCTTTTGAAGTCCGAAGAAGAACTGCCTAAATTGATGCTCTTCAGAAAAACAGTTCATAAGCCTAAACTAACGTAACTCATTACTATTCACCGGAGCTGGTCATCTGCACGTCGATCAATTATTCATACAGGCCAGTGCACAGTCCCAATTCAATCACTTTGGGTTGATTCCGGATACAGTTGCACTCCACGAGTTTTGTCAAAATGGGCTTCATATTCAGCACGATGATGGTGTGGACAACAATTGAGAGAGTAGACCTAATCAAGAGTGGTCAAATACACAAAGCAATGTGTGACTAATATCAGAAAAGACAGATAACAGTCAAGTAATTTTGCAAGCAAGCATGCAGACTTGAAAAAATAAACGCTGATTAGTGAGATGATTCCGATTACGTTTTAACTAACACGCGCATAACCCAATGAGGGTTAAAAAGTAATAAATCCCCCGTAACTCCCGAACCGCCTAAAAAAGGAAAAAGTAGTTGATGGCTTCAAGATTTTTAGGAACAGATAGTTATAGTGCTGGCAAAGTGCTGTGCTTTGGAAGATTCATTCATTCGGCCTTTGAGACGAACCTGACTGTATAAATTTGAGATCTTTCAACGGTTATCAGCTAATAAAAGGTAATTAGTTTTCCGTACTAAAGATGAACTTCATAGTAACATTTAAATGTTAGTCCTAATTAATCGTTTTTAAAATTTATCCATTCGGTGCGGTGTGTAATTGACAAGTGGGCTTTATGCGGACAATGATTTACCGTAATCTTTAAATTAATTTACCGGTTGATAATGAGAAGAAGCTAAATTTACGGCTCCAAAATTCGGCACAGTGATAACTTTGAAATGCACTGGTAAAAACCAGAATACATTTATTCCGTCCACTCCATTTCTAATATTCAGTTTGCAGCATAAATGAGCAGGAAAAACGACTCATTATGTTCAGTGGGAAACCAAATATTTCCCGTTGGATTCTCCAGTTATAGCTGAAATGGTAGAAAAGAATAACGTTTCTGTCAAAAAAGATGGAATAATTCTTATCTTTTAACCATGAGAGGAGAATAGATGTGGATTCTACAGCATATATAGGTTCCCTATTTACAGTTCGTCTTGAGTAGTGGGAAGCTCAGTTGTTCGAAGTAATGATTTATAGTGAACAACTTGTAACGTTCAGTCGATCAGTAAAAGCAAGGAAGCCATTTCTTTCTTGTCTGAAGTGATCAGCAATCCATATCTATTTGGTTCTGGCTGGAAAACAAAGCACCATATGCAGTCATTTTTGGATTTATTCAAGGAAGGGTATTTCATTCTACCGAACATAGTTTACTCTAGCAAACATGGCTTACCTGCTAGCCCCCATGAAGTGCTGGAGTCAACATGATAAACGTGATCCAGTTGTAAACCGAAGAAGGTGAATTTCACCGTCGGAAGATTTATCACTGGGAAATAAAAGCTGATTTTACTGAAAGTATTTCTGTTTCTTCTCTTCTCTTGTCTTCCATCTTTCTGCTTAACAGGAAGAATCAAACACGAAACCAACGAAAACAGAGAACACCATGCTGCATAGCAGTTCAACGATCAACTAATGGGGAATGGTGGCCTCACCGGAAGATAATATTTCGTTCATTTCGAATGAATGACCTGGATTTCAGGGTCGCATGAGAGCGCCATGTTTAATACCTACTTCGTGTTCGTCACGTTGAAAAATGATGGCAATAACACTGGAAAATTCAATGATAACATTTTCACAAAATTCTGCCAACAGTCATGATCTGAATAAGATGAAGAATCTTCCTCTCGTGTACAAAAAAGAAACTGTAGCATGTTACCCTACTAACTAAGACAGCTTTACGAATATTCAACCGTGTATGTTGAAGATCGATTGTTTCAAAAAACCTGATGCCTAGGGAATTTCGACAACAGCTGTACATGAGCGGATGTTACGTCGACGCCACAGACATCTCAGGTTGGGAAAAGCATAACGAGCCTTCTATGTGGGCACAAGTTGATTGTTTCCCATCACCTATTTGTGATTCCCCTAAATTTCCGCCTTCTTTTCTCCACGGATATCAAATCATGCAATGAATGACGAAAATTCGAGTGATAGCGGTTTTCCGAACTGCTACGTTGCGTTCATGCAACACTAAATGCTCTTTTTCAGATTTCAACGTGTACCATTATTCCGATGAGTATGCATGATTCTCGATCATTTTTCGGCGGCACAATTGAAGTTACTGATGATATTGATTCGGTAGGCATTTCATGGGGCACTGTACAATACATCCTGAAGGATACTTGAAGGGAGAAATCATTCAGAAGCATTGTAAACAGATACCACAAAAGCCGGCTATGATTGATCAACAGACGATACACAAATTATTGCCCTCGAAATTAAATTTTATGCAAATAGGTTCTGCGGTAAAATTGACTTGCGGTTATGTAGCCTTGAGCTTGTTGCTATTTCGGCGTATGTAGTTCCCGTTTGAAGTGACTGGGTGAAGTCCTGTCAATTCAAGTATTCCAAATATTCCAAGTATATGTTTGTAAATCCGCCGAGTAGAAGAATTTGAAAAGCCTTTGACGAGATCGTAGTGAGGTGGACTTTAGGTGTAAACTAGTATTTTTTGAACCAGTTTGTCACAAACCTTGAAATGTTGGAATACAAAATACTGAGGAAGGTTCATGATAGATACGCTGGTGCATCTGGAAATATTCTTGAGTGAAGTGGAGACAAGTTTTTAGTGCCTAACATGCAGTACAGTGGAGAATACATGTGACACATAAAGCCAATGCTGCGTGACATAAATGTACACCAAAAAATTGATTTAGCAGGGTGTTATGAAGATAAAGTACAAAAAGTTAGCTTCCTAAATTTGCCAACCGCCAATAATGAGACTCCTCTTCTTTTGAACCATTTCGGGTAATTATCATGGAACGCAGAGATTATATGGGGCGTTGATGTGTGTACCCACTCTTTGTTTTAAACTTATTGACCCAGGTGTTGTGGGCCATCAAACCTTCTAATTGACTGGTGTTGAATCTAAGCCCCACTTGACAGGATCCATCTCCCATTCCGTTGATCCAAGCCATCGGTCCTCTTTGAAGTTGCTCATAGTTCCCTTGCCTCAAGCCTTGACCTCAATACGGGATAGGCTCTGCTTTCGCATCCCATGACTCACTGTGGTGGCGGTGGTCTGATAGAAAGAATAGGCTGCTTGTTGTCCTCGAATAAACCCTCAGTCAGACCACATCAGAATTCGTGTTAGGATTACGTGACATCACTCGGACAATGTGTTTTCCATTCGTAACATAGAGTCTGTCCAATAATGACGTGTTTGGCGAGAAAGAGAGAGAAAGAAAGAAAGAAAGAGTGGTATCAGCAGTATAGAATGGAATTCGTCTGTATGTCAGGATTCCGACTGAATTAAGATGATCCCAAATATTTTGGATAGACTACTCAGGTGAAGTAGATTTTACAATGTTTTTGTACCTATCACCGTTTAGAAGTGAGAAAAGTAAGTTTGCCCATGTGGTAAGATCAACAGCCAGGTTGTGGTTTGGAGGCCACTCGGCCGTGCCCCAAGACATGTTGCTACAAAAATAGGAAAAACGGAGTCAGTGGGGTAAGACGCACCAATTACTATGTTGTAGAGGTGTTTATTGGTCAAAGAGTCATTGAAGGTGGGTATGGTGAATGAGAATGTCGAATAGACGAATTTTGATAAAATAGAACTTTGTAGAAAACCAATCTGTGGAGTGATAAAGAGAGACGCCCTGACATAGCAGCGTGTGAATTGTGGGCTGTTATCGAAGTAATCGGTTAATTAGGCGATGATCGAAGTTTGGACATCACGTGAATTAAGAAAGTGGAGTAACTTCCTCTTTGAAAACAACTGAAATATTCAGTTCAGTCTTAAATGTCTGCAGCCTAGCAGGACGGAGCTAACACGAAATCGACGGAAATAGAGAACACCATGTTGCATAGCAGTTTAACGATCAACTGGCGGCGAATGGTTGCCTCACCGGGAGAAAATACTCCGTTCATTTCGAATGAATGACCTTGATTTCAAGGCCGCGCGAGAGTAACCCATGAAATACTTAATTTATGTTCGTTACTTTGAAGATCTATTTATTGAAAATCGGAATATTCTGCTACTTTGTCGAACAGGAGGGAGATGTTATTATGAGGGCCTGTCAAGCACTTGTTCCTGTCATAAAAGTATTTTCTATATTTCTTTTGAGTGATAGCATGTTTTATTCCGTTATAAGTTACAAGGTGGTGTCATGACAAGATTTGTTTTTCAAAAGCGAACACTTTCGACTTGGATGATATAATAAAAATAACAGTCAGAGAAAGATGAGTATTCATTCTGGGGAAAGATTTGACAACAAATTCGCATGCTTTTTTCAAAACAAGGATGGAGAAAAGTTAGTTGCGCTGGCATTCAGTCAATCATAAGTCAGCAGTACACGAATAACAAAGGTGACTCAATGTTGCAATCACGAGATTATATGAAAAGCTTCGCGAATTGTTTCGACCATCGATTTACTTTGAGCAGAATGTGGTGAGAACTACGAGATCCCCGAATACTTCCACCGTAAGAAGAATTTTTCGAATAAACTCATTTGATGACTTCGAGGTTGGAAAACTTATAGAATAAGTTCGAGGGCGGCTAGCGAAATACCAACGTTATCCCCTCTATCGGACGAATGGAGAAGAAGCAATTCGGTTTACAGATGCAAGGTATATTCTATATATCGTGGCACCGAGGCAGTATCGATACAAGAGCTACACCAAACGGAAATGAACGCCACGGCTGGGCAAAAAGTGAACCGTGTACAATCGGCGAAGGACCGAGAGTGAAAGTGATTCAAAACGAGGTCGACGGGAACCTCGGTAAAGTAAGTCCAGTAAAACGTACTCAACCAAACACAGTGAGGTCGCTGTCAAACGTCAGAAAAGATCGTAGAAAAAATAGATCCAAAATGATGTACAGAAAATGGTCATTTTCTCAGAACGATGGAGGTCACTACAAACTCACTAAGCCGAATGAATTGGGCTGCAGAATATTTCTATCAACCTTGATGACGAGGCGTTATTTAGTATTTATTGAGCAACGTAAATTCACGGCCTTTCAGAAAATGAAAGTTCCCTTTCTATCAGAGAAAATTTATCCCAGGAAAACCATCTCATTGTAGAGTGATGCACCGGATCATGTTTCACTCAAGACTGTACATCTTATCAATTTTGAATCTCTGTCTATTTTTTATATAATATTACAGTGGCAAGACCACTGGAAAGTTCTGGGAGGTTATTTTAACACGTTTCCGCTAAGAGTCGTAATTCTAACAAGATTAGGAAATCATCAGCTGCTTATAAGGAAGAACTTATCGCAAGTTCCGATGTAACCTGGAAAATTTCACCACTGCATAACCTCTTACGTTGAAATGGGTCACCTCGAAAAAATAATGTCTAGAGAACTATGAAAGTACCACTTTTACTGAACCTCGTTCTTGCTTACATGGACTGTTCGTGTAATCTGTATGGTATCAACCATATCACGTACAATTTCGGACACCTTCGTTTGGCTTGAACAGTTACACTCCATGAAATAAAATTAACCACATTGCTTAGCAAGTAAACGTTTGAAGCGTTTGCCGATCAGAAGTACCTTTTAAAGCCCACTAACACTGACATAACAGGAAGGTAAATACGTCATCAAGCTGCCGAACACATTCCACTGTCGCTTCAGAGGACAATGAACAGCTAACTCACCACAATTGCATCATCAGCCGAGCAACAATCAATCAGAGAGTCCACTGCTCTACTTCTCCGTGGGACGAAGCATTGCTTCATCGCAAGTTGGGCTTTCGAAGTGATCTATGCAACCACAAATACCGAACTATTATGATAAATGGCGGCTTTATCGATCCGTTTATGCCATTCTAAATTATACAGACAAAACGAGGCTGTGTTCAACTTATCATTGCCATGGTGAGTGTGCTATTTGTGCCGTGCATATCCGATGGACGCATACGTATGTAAGCGTCAAGTAACTCTACCCGTTTTCAGATATTCCACTCATCCATTTTACTATCAAAATAACCCCTTTCATCAGCCGTATGCCGTTTGTACAGAAGCATCGAAATGATCCGGGGTGTTTCATAGAATCGGTGTTTCTGAATTTTGTTCTCTAAATTTCTTTTCCGTTTTTTAAAATTGAGCTTCCGTGCTTCAGATGTTTCCGGTTACAGGAAGCACCGTGAAAGTATCAGGTAAGTTAGAGAGAAAGAAAACTTTCGAATACTTTATGGCTACATTAGTTAGTTTTCCCTTTGAAATAGAATTGGATAAATCAATATAACCCTCCCCTACTGAGTGCTCTGTGTTGGGTTTAAACGGTTGTGTGCCTGAAAAACAGGTACGCATACAAAGGCATACCGCATGAACAATCCACCAAAATTCCTGTCATACAAGATCATGGGCTTGCACGGTGTTGATATTTTGTCATGATTCAGCATGGAGCGTGTAGACTAATTGATCCCTCTACATATCTACTGATCTTGCTTGGTGCCAGTCGAATGAACGCACAGCTTGCTTGTGAAACAGAATGTAAAGCAGCTCACCCCTACTTTCTGCCTACCCTGACTGGTTGCTTACTCATCGGCTACGACCGGGTGTCGTCTTTCTGCTTACGAATAAACCGATTATAAATATGAAGAACACAGCCAACTTTGAACAAAACAAATGCCTTGATGTGTGCAATATTCAATTTACCCGCGTATTTTATCTTACCAACAGAGTTGATCCAATTTCAATGATAACAGATCAAAGTAGAAACATGCTACTTCAAACTGAATGGATTAGTTAGCAACTATTTCATAATCAAGATAGCTTCCCCGAATGTAATTGCCAGTATACTCAATAAATCACAACTACACGTTAGAGACTTGGCCATCATCATCATCATCATCATCATCATCATCATCATCATCATCATCATCATCATCATCATCATCATCATCATCGCATCGAGGCTGTTTAAAGGACCACATTGCTTCTACCGGTTGGTTGCCAAAACAACCTCCATAGAATAACCTGTTGATTAAAATGAAATACGCGAAGCCAGTATTGTTATTAGCCTAGATATTTACAATGGAAGCTGGAAACAGGATAGCACACGATATCTGATATAAAATGCCGCTGGTATGCATGATTAAAAACTCAGTTTTTGCAAGAAAATTTCCCATCCTAAACCAAAGCAAAACCCCATTTGAAACCGTGTAACAGCGTTTATTTGAACAGGGTTATAGCCCAGTCACATTTTCCGGCTGACAATTAGAGTGGGAAGATTTTGCCGTATAGAGCAAGACCGTTCCGTGTGGCTCCACCGATTCTAAAATTCTGGACTAAAAGTCAGCTTTCATGGAAGGACAGATTTCTTTGTACATCCCGATCGACACTATTTATCGGCGGACTGGTTCTGCCCTGTTGATAGGTCATTAAAGATACCATATTTAAGTCAAATCCCCTTCTCCGCCTCTGCACTGGAACAGATAAGCTAGCCCTACTTGAGCTTTTTACGTCTAACCATTTTTGGCTGATGCGTTACCATGCTCCTCTTTCCAAAAACTGAGTGGTCAAGTCTAGTCAATTATATGCTTTAAACACTCGAATAAAAAATGAAGCTGAGTGAAATATAATGTCAATTCAGGGTTGAGTTTAGCTCTCCAGTGATAGACCAACGAGGCTGTTGAGGAAACTAGCGAGATACAGTACCGTCGAGGAATTACACGTCTCGGTATGAAAATACGAGTGTTTCTAGTGGGATCTTGTGTGAACAATGTAGAGATACTTGTACTGACACTGGGGTAAAGTGGGCGCTATTTGCCAGACCATAACCTACGGCAGCTCACTGTACATGAATGGTAGCTTTGGCCCTAACTGAAAGGTACACCACTATTTCTAGGCAAGTGCTTACAGGGCCAGGCAGGTAGTTTACTATACCTAAGAAGCTATTCAGGGAATACTGAAGAAGCTTACACCTAGCGAGATAGAACGCGGAAACAAAAGGGATTTTGGATGAGATGAAGTAGGGATTTCTGTCATGAAAAGTAAATTGCATTCCGTTTTACCTTCAGGAATATTGCGGAGACAGGTTCACATCGATAGTGGTTATGGTTTAACATAGCACAGAGATATTTCACCAGTGAACTGTTCTCGGTGTGCTCATCTCTAATGAAAGGAGAAAGTGCGGGTCCCAAAAGATTTGAATAATTAACCCCTTTGTACAGACAAAACAAAATATCAGAAGAGCCTAATGGATTCATTCGTCGGTCATCTTTGGAGAACCATTTAGCAAACTCATTTACGCTGTCTCGTAGAACAGCTCGCGTAGCTCGATTAAGACAGGACATGCTAAGAATAGCGTCATTCACACATTTCATAGCCACTGAGTCTTCCTGAATAGGCATAGAAAGAATATACACAGAAAACAATAAATGAGATAGAATAGCACCTAGTATGATACCTTGTGTGGATAGAAGCTTGGGAAAGGTTCTAATCCGAAATAGTGTAATCTGTTGTCGGCCAGAAAATTAATTGACCAACACGTGTACATCATATAGTTGAGCTCTGCTATCCATCAAGATCTGTAGTATTTTGGATCTGTCTATGCAGTTGGAAATATCACTGTAATTACAGTGCTGTAACCGCATTACACTTCTGACCCAGCGATAACAAGCCGGAATTGTTTCGGGGAACGAGGTTGTTGGAGTTGGAAGATGAACGACGGTGGTCATATTAGTCGGGGTCAGACACTTTGCGCTGAGGATACGTTCTATGTAGTGATTATCCTCTAAACACCTTGAGGGCAACGGAGGTGCACTTCGCATGGTGTAACATCCTTCTTGGGTACGGGTGTATTAGAGGTCAACATCGACCAGTCAGGAATTTTCTTATGGGTGAGGGAGTGATTAAATAGGTTAGACGTGGCATGGGACATAGCAGTCGCACATTCCTTCAACACGGTCATTGATAGCCCGCCAAGATCACATATGTCTTAGATCGAGGTTGGTAGAATTATTCGTATACGTCACGGAAATTAAAGAAATGACTGACCGATTCCAAAACACTGTTAGGACTAAAGCTAAAGGCATACTCTGCGTCTTTGTCAATGAAGAGGTTCTTATTGGGTCCTTCAATTTCCACAGCTGATGGGAGTTGCTTCGAGCTTTTGCCCCTTAAGGGTGTGACAGTCTACCGGGTATGGCGACTTCTTTTGATTATTCTCAGTATTTGAATATAACTAACATTCAGCTTCTGTAGCTCAGTTTGAAATGACCTAAATAGAATTCTGACCCTCTAATCATGTATGCACGTATCGCGAGGTTGTCCGGAGTACACCAACAGTTACAACTCTTCGCTACTCTGTTCGAACTTTCTTTTAGTTTTCCTCCTTTAAATGGCTAGGACAGTTTGATGACATCGTGATTTAAACTGCTCATCGGTGAGTGACAAGTGGTATGGAACACGTGCAGATTATCTAAAAATACAGAGATCCAAATGAGGTTCGAATCTGGTTAAGGAGGGAATATTATTCTCCAGCCGTAGGGTTGTAAGGAATCAAACACCTGACCTAATGGTGTTTTCTTGGATGACAGAAAATGGTGAAACTAGGTAATTTGGAAGGAACACGGAGAAATTATCAGAAAACTCATCAGCCCCTTGGTAAGACTTGTAAGAGATCTATAAACGTTAGTGTTAACAGAGGGCCAGTAATGGCTCAAAAGTTTACTTAAAAACGTTAATGTGGATCATGGAATCAGGAAACAGATTTTTGGATATTTTACACCACCGGTCGCTTAGGTAACGGCGCTAAGACCGCGATTTTTGCGGGGGACTGGACGATCTAGGCGAAAAGTTATGAAGCCTTCCGAGCTGACGATTTCATCCTCACTGTTGTTACGTAGTCAACTTAACTGGATAAAAAACAGACCCAAATGTTTGCATTTGCGGCTACGGCTATTATCGGTCAGATCAAACAAACTTTAAATCAGTGAGCGTATGTTGCAACCCATAATCATGGATCTGCACATTATACTGGTAGTCCGTCTGCGCAAAGAAACTTTACCACAGGAAAGGTGATTCTTCATTTGATATTGGTTGTCCCCAAAATTCTTTTTACTTAGTTCCACAAAGATCCATCCACTGGAGTTGACGCCATACCACCCGTGGATGTGCCAGATTCCATGAGACTTCTCAATTGACTCAAAAGTGGGCTTTATTTTTGAGGTACAAAATCTAGTGTGACTTTAGTTCCTTAACGGTAACTACGGTAAAAATGAAAAAAATGTTGCGAAAAGTGAAACCAATGTGGTTATGTGCCATAGGAGTCCGAAGTTGGAACTGGCGGCATAGTCGAATATGAAGGCCTTGCCCGGAGTCCTTATTCTTGAAGAGATTTTAGGGTTTTATGAAGAAATCCATGGCAGAACGAAAGACCAACACATTCGCTTACCACTCACAAAAAGGAAATGTGTCTAACTGTTGCATTATTGTATTAATTTGTTGTCAACGTTCAGTTGAAGGGTCTGTTTGTAGTCGTTTTCTATAAAACCCTTAAAGCCACAAGCAAGTAGGGACTTCAAATAACAGCGGTAAAATTGAATACGAAGTACTATTCAGGAACTGATTTCTGAGGAGACAAATTTATTTTAGACCAGCATTAAAGAAGTGTGCTTTGAAACTTATTGAGAGTGGTCCCAACTGTGCTTTTTTGAATAATGTGCTATGTCATACTTGACGATAACTGCGAAGTGGCCTCATATGTCCGAAATGCTGAGAGCTATTGGTGAGCGTAAATTTATAAAGAATGGAGAATTGGAACTGACCAGGCAGTAGATCCTCGATTTGGTGTGTGATGAATGGATTCGTCCTTCACACAGTTCTAATATGCAGGGCCTGATAGCACCTGTTGACTATTGCTGGTTGTAGGATCGACCAATACATGAACACTCGATTCCGGAATTGAGACATTTCACCGAACGTATATAAAGTTTGAATGATGGAAATGGGAGAAAGTGGTTGGCTTTATTACCATTTTATCCGGCTAAGTATTATTGCCAAAAACGTTTAAATATATGGAAAGAACAAGGAAAATGATAATGAAAGTGATTTCTCATCGCATACTCAAATTTGGAATCTGATGTTAATTCATGTTTGTCTACTCATGAGTAGTTGAACTAACGAAGAGTATCCCCGGAATGGTTCTCATCAGCCTGAGCGATAAATGCAACAGACAAAAAGGATGGCTAAGGCTAAAAGTATTAGTTTTGAAAACGGTTTTGAATAAAAGTCAACGGGATTTTTGGTTGTGGTGTACTATTTTTACCACTTTGAGTGCTCATATGTTAGATTAGTGTGGGTCACTTATTAACAAGACCAACCTTGTCGCGGGGATATTTTTGATGAAAGCCCAAATAACGCAGAATCAATCTGATGTTGAAAAGTAGTTTCCAGAATGTCAGACTAAGAATACTGTCTTGCTGAAGAGTTTTGCTCCAGCTCACCCTTTACATAAATTTGTATTGCTCATATTCCGAGGTGCAGCATTTTTTATTGCTTAGTAAGGATTGAAGTTTGAATGCGGTCGGAAATTATTTAAAATAAACGTATTTGATGAGCTTGCTCCACAATAAAAGTGAAACGAAAAGTGGACAACCGGTTAAATAATGATTTAGGTACCAAGCTAGTGAGCTCCTTGCCAAACAGTCAATAGAAAATAATCAGTAGAGGAACAATGTGGATTATGAGTCAGCAAATAGTTTGAAACAATAAGGTACACTTTTACATGTGCAATAATGCCAGTTAGTTTTCCAACTGCTGTTCACAATCTCTTATGTTTCGAGTCCATATACGTGAATGTTTTCATTATGCTGTGTTCGTCAGTACTAAGAGAAAGAGCCTTAGAACATCTGTATAGAGTTATTACGAGGTGGAAGTCGAGCATACGTCGGAGCTTTTGTGATGGGGCGAAACGCAGTATCCACGTGACAGTTTGATTTTCGGCCGCAGCCACACTTTACTTCGAGTGCGGAAGATAACGATAAAATATCCCTTACCCTATGTTCGTGTCATTCCATATCCCTTTGGCGAAATCAGAGTGAATTTTCGTATGGTTAAAGCACTATAAAATACAAATCCTTTTTTGTTAAAAAGCACACTGGTAATGAGAGGGGAGTGCACCGTTGCAGTTACCCCGTTGGATCAGCTGGAAGTTATGACCTTGCACATTTAGCTACCAGTTCTCAAATAATTTGGAGAACATTATCTGGAATATGGAAATCTGGACAAAGCAAGGTACATCCTCAGGAAATTGATTCGTTTTCTTTCCGCATATTTCCGTATTCTTTGCCATTCAGGCTGGAGACCTAGAAGGACTTACCTTCCCCACTGTTCACTAGCAGTATTGTAGTTTAACTTCAATGTATGCACTTAAGAAGTTATTCGTTCTCGTTCTTCGTTGACCTCTTTTTCTCGGTGAAGTTCCTTTTGTTAATACCTTCTTAGTTAATGATACATAGTTCAATAGGATCCGAATATCTCCTGATACTTTACCACATGGTTTCAGTTCCTCGTTGAATTCCTAATTATCTCACAACCTATAACCTTTCCAAATTCCAACAACGAAGCACTTCTAATGGGTCACTCGTAACAAAAATGAAACTGAATTATTAGCCTTGAGAATCATATACGATGCGTTTTACCCGCCTACTAGGGAACCAAGATATGGATCGTTATATAAAGACTATAAATACATCACAGTTGTCTTCAGACGCTTTTGTCGCCACGCCACTGTTCAACCCATCTAAGTATGTTTCGAAAATTTGAAAGAACGTTATTGAGGCTGTCAAACCTACCCGACGGGCCAAGCTTTCATGAGCAAAGTTTTCCACTTATTTAAGCTACAAATGGATTCTTTTCAACGTTCAGAATTTTAAGTGCGGAATTCAAGAGATGCGCATTCATAGTCAGGCACCCACGAGACAGCTGGTCGCATTTCTCAGTTTACGTGCCACCCACGCACTAGTTGTAACGGAAATATCGTCTTGCTAATCGCATCATTTCATCTACCGCCCACATGGCTGGGGTCAGCAGTCTGAGTCAGACAAAGTGAAGCACTCGCGCTTACGAACAGATGCACTCCAAAAACCGACCACGCAAACATATCCATTCACAAAAAACCCGTAAAAAAAACAATTACAAAAAGGGATCTGTTGACTGATGATTCAGATAATAAGCTTGTTCTTCAGTTGGATTTACCGGAAAGGTTTTGACAGATTAGGAGATAAACCTAGGCGCTAGTAGCTTTATTATTAATAATACTATTAAAAACTATAGTACTGCTGCTACTATGGCAGTAGTAGTAGTAGTAGTAGTAGTAGTAGTAGTAGTAGTAGTAGTAGTAGTAGTAGTAGTAGTAGTGGTAGTAGTAGTAGTAGTGGAAGTAGTAGTAGTAGTAGTAGTAGTAGTAGTAGTGGAAGTAGTAGTGGAAGTAGTAGTGGAAGTAGTAGTAGTAGTAGTAGTAGCAGTAGTAGTAGCCGCAGTAGTATTAGTATTAGTGGTACTAGTAATAACGCTTATGTTCGTTGTGACACAGAAAATCAAAATGCGAATGAGCGATCGGTTAGATAATTAGGAAACATTTTGTCGAATTTTTAACCCAGAATGGTTTTCTCGAACTTATTTAGTAGGTTTCATAAAATGTTTAAATCTGGTCCCCAAATTCAGATGCGATTAAAAGGAACTACCTCTTCTAATCATAATACGGTATACATTCTCGACCATAGTCAAATTCTAGATATAGACCAGGGAATTGCAAAAACTGAGCCTCCAACACATTTTCTATTCCGAAAGCATGTAATAAACGAAAATAGTTGTGAGCACCGCCACTGGCTACGTGACGTCTTTTAGAACAAGAAATTGTGCATTGCCCTGCAGTAAATTAGTCGACCCAGAAGAAATTCTCTTTCGACAGGCTGCAAACATTTATAATTTTAGCCTGGTGAGCTCTGTGTTGTTGAAGGTCTCGTTAGCTACCAATTTTACATGACTTTTTGAATAAGGTGACCTGAAGGTCACTGAAACGAGTTTCTTTGTGAATTTCTCATCATAAGTTACTCTGATTGGTGAAGTAATTTGAAATATTTCACATGGGCAATATGACTGCTCTTTCCGGAAGAATGAAGGCGGTTCTAGATAGGCGGAAAGCTTACTTCGCTTACATTTCTTTCCATATACGTTACCTGGATATTTAGTCCATGGATGCATTCACTGATCTCTAGACAGTTGTTTCTATTAGGATGTAGATAACATCAATATCCAGACCGTATTTTTTGTTACCACGACTGACAAGAGCAATGATCAGCAGCGGTCAGATGGCCATCATGGTGGACTTCCCACAGTTATATCTCGGGTAATAATCTAGCCACCGACGTAAAATTCCCTCGAATTTCAGTGTCTCATTAGCTGCCACTTCCTTCCTGAAAAAGTGAGCCAAAATGTTTATAAAAATACGCGATTCCATGCAACATCTCTCAGAGTAACACTTGCCTGATAGGGTCACCAATTGTTGTGACCCCTTATTCACTGAAACGAAACAGGTTTCTGGTGACAAATGTATGTTTTTTAAGAGCGAGGGAAAATGAATATAGACGTACCGCTCTTGAATGAGTTTGTTGATTGATGGTTGCCGGTGGCTCCCTGGGAACTCTTTAACCATTCAATTAAGTTGAATTCAACCCAAGGGTCCATGCAGCCCTGTTAGTCTGACAGATTTCATTCACAGAACTTGGATTATATAGTACACCTCGTTTACTCATTCACTGGCAACTGCGTTCGCATGCCGAACATCGTCTCACCGAGGTTGTTGAAACTCGGTTGACCCCAATCTGATTTACCCCATCTGTATAGTGGTTTGCCGGGGTGTGTCCTGTGGTGCGTGCTTCCGATTCGTGTAGTACCAGGTATGAGCTGGGTGCACGATGAAGACCAAAGAAGCGGAAGATATCCCAAGGGCACTACAGACTACAAACTCAGAGGTGCTGCCTCCATCAGACACATCGTACACCTACTCTGCCCTTCGTAAGCATACCTGTAAAAAAGTGTTCGTAATCGATAGTTTGTCTATTGTTGGACTCGTGATTCAGACGGGTTTATCGTGGTGACCAGGATCATTCAGTTTCAACCGACCACGAATCGGCACAAAAATACTGCTTTGGTGGTAGACAGTATTCCATTGTCGTCCGGATCGTTAGCACACCTGACCAATTGCCACGTCATGTGGTTCTCCACTTCACATGTCATGGTTTGGTTGCCGGTTCTCCTTAGTTGTGCAGAGGGTTTTCATGGTTACTGACTATATACCACTTCCACTGCGCTCATGTGCAAGCACGTAATGAAAAAAAAATATATCAAGTGTATTTGCACATGTATTTCCAGCCTTGATTTGATAGACAAATTTAATGAAGACAAATTCACTAAAAGGAGATTTTTTTGGGGGGGAATTAATTTTGACAGCATCTCCGTGCCTGCGTGAACCATTTCGATGATGTTGGAATAATAATCGCCCTTGTGAGTATATGAGCTGACTCATTGTCGGTGGACAACCAAGTCACGTTAGCAGTCAGCACTGGTGTGGTACCAAGTCCAAGTCTTGTAACAACGGAAATTCGAGTGACAGGACAGCAGACTGGTGGTGTCCATCGGTGGAATTAGTGGTGAATCTTGTCAGCGGTGCTCAAGCCTCACGGTTCGGTTGAATAAACTAGTCGGACCAATACGTTGAATGCAAGGACCTGGAATACGAACCATCTTCTCATATGCTCATCGTATTTTGCACTAGGGAACAAGATTATTCGAGGGCACGGAAGCCTGATCACGGGAGCTAGTGGAACAGTCTAAAACACCACTGACCTGCCAGAAAAGACAAATTTCAGGAGGAAGGTGCTTACGTGAGAGCGAAAAACGACATGTGAGTGTATTACTAGATACATGAACTATTCACATGTCAGATGCTCTACTTGAGTGTGTGTAAAGGAGGTGCTGTGTTGGAAAGATAATGGCGAATGAAAAACTTGTACACTTCACTAAATTTGGGTCATCATGTGAAAAACCTGCGGGATAAAGTAGTTTTATGCTTGTGCGTCACTAAAGTGAGAAGTTCACTGCACAACTGAACAAAACCAGGTAGTTTACACTGATGTGTGTACTTAAGAACTCTAAGGTTGAGAAAAAAGTTACTTGTCAATGCAAAGCTGCTTATCTCAAGGAGACGGGATATTTTGGTGCACTGAAAGCCTATAGATTTGAACTAGCCTAGAGACGAAGAAAACGACGTAATTGATTGAAAAAAACTACAGTGTGTTTTGAAATGTCGTGCGGGTTGTCGAGAAAGGACAAAATCTGTCACGGATATAATGAGTGTGGATTTAATCAATATCTGAGCTCTGAGCTTCATTTTTCACCTTCACAATGCAATAGCTCAATAAATGTGCGAACGTGTGACGTGCTGGCAGCTGATGTCCACAAAAAAATAACTTTATTTCAGACATTCTGAACTTATTTCGTTTTTATTTGGGCGAGCTATGACGTAGTAGGTCGGTTCACGGTTTGCTAATAAAGTAGACAGAGGAGAGTCTATCGGCAACAAGCAGTATCAGGAAAATTTACAGCACATTATACGTTTGCTAAAAACACCTTATTAGAATATGGTTGATATCAACTGCGCACTCACTTGTGTTGGCGAAAGTACGAAATGAATTATGCGGTAACTAGTCGAACGGGTGGCTGTGAGTGTGTGGGTGGGTTAGACAATGTGTGAGCTTGTTTGTATCCGGTGTACAACCGATTTGTTTCATATCTGAAGCAGTAACACTAAGGATTTGAGTAATGTTGCACTAGAAACACACAAAAATTAGGATCGAATGACGGTTTCGGTATTGCACCAGTTAGCCCTTTATTATTGGACTTTCGAGAAGTGAAAATAAATCTACATCCAAAAGCATTTACAGCTGTTTGCTCTACAGAAGGACCGATTTCGAAAAGCACAACAATGAAGAGTGATCCCTATTCGAAAGGGCGGAAGTGCCATGTCAGATATCAGTGGAGTTCGCCCGATTATTTGTCTTGATAGTTGCACCAACTGAATAACAATATATTCAATAGATTATTCAGAAACACGGTAGCCGCGTAAGTCTATCATTAGTCTGATTTCAATGAGGCTACATCATATCCATCGACTAACGATCTTGTTCCCTGCGAATCTCTACAAACTGACAACGAACCGGAAAATGCCTGCTGAAATTGAAGTTTGATTTCGGTTTGTTGAGGCTACAAATTAACTTAACAAGCTAAATTCAAAAGTGTAGGTTATACTGCATCTTAGAAAATAATGAAGATTCTTTTGAATAAGTTTTTGCGGTCACTGAGTCCATTCTTAGTAAATTCATTTAAGAAATCCGGTTATCACTGGTTTCCTTCAGATTATGTAAGTCGTGTTCACGTTATTCCGAATTCAGTGTTACAGTTTTGGATGATACTGTTTTCAATAGTTAAATAAGTTATTAACTAAAATGTTGGCCGATTGAGCATCAAAACTGTGGTGGTTTCCCTTTCTTGATACTGTATGCGATATGCCCCTTTTACAGTTGAACACGAAATCATTTAGGAAGAAAATATTTCCAACAAAAATAGGACAGACCTCAGACAAGATCTGGGAAAAGTAGAACGGGTTTTAGAATTAGCCCACCGAACATGTTTTCCATTGTTCATCCCGCCAAGCTAGACAACACTCTCAGCATTGTCGGAAATTCAACATGAACACATTTGGATAACATAATTTGACGAACAAGCTCGTTTTCAGTGATTCATAGTCATGCCATTAGATCACAACGTATCAAGATAAGTTAGTGGATGGAACCAATTAGACAAATAAGAAGTGAGTATTGCTAAAGCAATGGCAATTAGATTGTTCAATGCAATTCATTGCGCATCGAGAAACCGACGGTGGTGCATTTAGTAACGGCCTGGTGATGTTCATCACTCCCAAGTGGACTGATAGGCATTTCTCGGTATTTGTTTGCTTCTGCCTCCCAATTTTCTAACTTTAGACATTTAATTCCTTCCTAATCTCACTTCACGTTTTAAATTGTTCATTATCCGCTCTCCTTCCTGTCACACAGGCACTAAACATGTTTTCTTAGCTTGGCCCAAAGCATGTCTCTTGTTCTTTTTACATGGTTTAACAATGCGTTCATGATTTTCAAAAGTGAACTAAGCCTTGACGATTCATGGTTAATAACTTCATAGACAAATTAGACTTTCTACCGCCCAGGGTTTTCCAATGTGCCCTAAATAAACCAAAAGACTCAAGCGGTCTTACCCGGTATCATGAATATAACATGATATCACAAAAAGTCGTATGGTGAATGATGTCAAAGTGCTTTTAAAAAATTATCTATTTTCTTCACTTCTTTTCTTTCTAGTTATCTACAAAAAGCACACATCGGTAGAGAAAATAACCATGGGATGAATCCACACTCCGTTCCAAGTAGGTAAATCTGGAAAACAGCTAGTCAGTACTGGGGACCATAGACTTGACAATTGTATCCTACTCGGTGACTCACCTTTACACCACTGATCAAGTGATAATCAATAAGCACAACGGACAATTTGCAAAGTAATTCACTACGTGTTTTTCACCGTCATTTATCCGTTTCATACACATTCGTATCGACGCGAAAGAGTTAGATATGACATCTTGTATCGTTTTCCTGTTTTATCTAACTGTTCACGCCACAGCCAACGGCGCACCATTGTTGACCACAGGCGATTAAGTCGGTACCAGTGTTGTATGAAAAACCAACTCCGTCTGCACGCTTGTATCAGTGACTCATTCATGGCACGAAAATTGGCTGTTGCTGAGTTATCTACCGTTAGGTAAGTTTAAAGTCTTGCAAGTTCGAATCACGTACCAACTGATATGTTCATAGGATTTTGTAATCCATTTCGCAACGCACAAAGTGGGGAATAATGTAATAATATTACGAAATAACTCTTCATAAACTAACAAATCTTAACAAGTCTTTGAAAACCGTGGAATTTCTTCACAGCTTTTGCACTCTTGTTAAGTATCATCAATGGTAGTATACATCCGAAGAGCCCCCACGAGCACTTGAACCCAGGGTAAACAACTAACCATCAGGCTATCTGGACTGTTCCCGAAGGTTGGTTTACCTTCATCAATACATGAAGCATGACGAGTTGTTTTTTAGTCAAATCCAATCTTTTACTACCGAAGTTGTAATAATATGGTTACTCAGTACTTGAGGTGAACCAGTAGTATCATCGATTTGAAACAGTTCAAGCTGATCCAAAATCGGAAAGACGCTTTGTTTTGTAGATTATAAGTTCAGTATACCATTAGGAGTCAGCTCGGATAGCACTGTGGGAAAGCTGTTCGATTCACGATATCGTTCACCCCAGGTTCGAGCCCCTTTTGGGACTAGTCGGGCATGCACCACCGACCGTTCCAAACAATAATGAAACGGCTTCCGTCGTTACAATGGTGTGAACATACACAAAGCATAATGAACCTTATTTTATGATCTAAAACCATGCAGCTTCACAGTACAGTCAACAGCTGAGAGCCAATCCAAATTCACCGAATGGTTAACGAGTCGAACCCACACTGTTGCCGTCGGTGCGTCAGGGGCAACTGAGCACGGATCACGTATGCTCTGCTGATTTTGAACAACAATGACCCACCTGTACGTTTGCATCCATAGATTTACCGTGATGAGTTCGGCTTTCTTTTACTGAAGCACTTTTTATTGCTCAGCAATTCTAATTCCCTGCTATCTAATCCGCTATGCGTCAAACATACGTAAGAAATGTTTCTGTGTTTCGCAGTCACACTGGCGTACGTAAGGAAACACATCTCTGGACTCAGAACACAAGCTCCAGTAATTTCATTTTGAGGCAATTACGACCATATTTCTATGGGAAGAAAAATCATAATCAGAAGTGTTACAAATATCTAATTCGAAATTCGGAAAAGACAAAAATAAGGACTATTCGAACGAGTCCAATCTCGTCAAATAATCCTTGCACAAATGACTGAATTGCATAACAGAAAAATAATTTACGTCATCCCAATGCACATGTGCGATATAATCAAATTTCGGTCTGGGTAGTTTGACTGCTCGGGCCAGAATTGGTTGCACTCATAGCCCTGACCTCGGGAGTTAGTTGAGCATTGTTTTGGCAATTGCTAGCGTCTGAAGTCTGTCGCTGTGTCTAAAAACGGAAATCCGAGTAGGCTGTGCTTTCCACACGTTAGACAAGAAGCTCATGTTATGGAAATCATGTTAGCCCACATCACAAGTGATCTACGTGCGATACGCGCTGCTTACAAACAAACCGCTTTTCGAGGATCTATTAAATAAATAAAAAGGTAGCATGTCTTCTACATCCGCTTTTGAAGGACAAGAACAGAACATATTGACAAGTCGAACACCGACAAAGAGGGATACGCATTATTTGGAGAAGAATATAGTGTGTCCAAAACACATCCTAGGGAGAAAAGGCCGTGAATTGCTCGTCACTGACATCGTTCCTCTGGATAGCAGTGAGATGAAATAGAAGTCTCTTCCCAATGTGTATTCATTTGCAGAATCTGTGCACGTCTTCTAGTCTTCAATATGAATTATCGTATAAACTGTCAATCCTGTTTCATGGATGCCTTTAGGACCTTTTGGGATGTCTCTTTAAGTCTAATCCCCCAGGTGTATTGAACTTGAAGTCGGTCTCATTGGTCCGTAAGGTGATTCATCAGAGGTCTTTAGAGGAAACCGTGTTTGGTTTTACTGCAAAGTGCACACATTTGTTCTTCAAGAAGCTAACCTTTGTAGGCTTTCGTCAACAACTTATAGATTTGTCTTCAAAAGACACAGTGAATTTAATGCACAGTATATTGGCTATTTTTGGGTAACAGTGAATGGGGATTCCGTAATCATTCTAGAATATTCAATACAATCACCGAAGAAAAGATACTCAGATGGAGTCATCTGCATACCGCAGCCCACTAAGCATTTTTCTGTTTACCAAAACATGTACATACTTTGTTGAACCCAGTCTTTCACTCTCAATTAGTGCACACTATTCTTTATCATTTTCCCTTGTTGTATTCTGTGATTTGTAGCGACTCTTCTCATTGCACAATAACGTCAAGGGTAGTGGTTAATTCGTGCTCAACAAACAGCCTTCCCTTTCTAGGAGACCAGCATCATCATATTAGTCTCGGGAAGCACAATCAGAGCTAGTTCAAGCACCACGCTCAGGGCTTGAAACAACAGAACCGGGAGTGACAAGAGAGCGGTTCGATAGCGTGGATCGATAAAATGACAGACAAATCTTTTTGAGTGGTGTTTAGTGTCAACACAAAAAAATTGCTAGGCTTCTTCGACCGCCCCCGTCGGATCAGTAGATTTCATGCAATGACGGCACACAGGGACCAAAGCTTCATATAATTAGTGTGTTTCACACTAATAAAACGAGATTGTTCACGAGCAGAGAAGATTTCTTCCTCGTACTAGAGGGACAGTAAAACCAATAAAATTTACGTACTTCACTTGATGCCAAGTACAGTTTATCTCGTACCAACTCATATAGAAACCGTTATATCATTCTGTAAACTTCACGACCAATAGGCTATTTTCAACGAATTTTGATGTTTACTAGAGGCAACGTTATTTGAAACGTGAGGTGACATGTATTCCCGCATTTATTTACTCCACGGGTCATAGGACTTATGGGACTATACACACCTGCATTTTCCAGTGGGATCGATATTTCAGTTTATATGAATACAATAACAACTCCGTCTGCATGGATAATATTGATATTGAGAAAGTAACAAAATGTGAGTCTGAGTCGCACGGAGAAAAAACTATTCTGATTCAGTGAAAGGCCCAGGAAAAAATTATCGATAACGTCGTGCTTGGGTTATTGGAATTAACCCAAAAACCTTAACCTCGTTTTGCTATTGTACCCCTCCAGTGGGCGGTGACAAACATGCAAACACGATCTAAGCACCCGGTCTTGGAATAACAAATCACAATGGCAGATGCGTGGGCGACCCTCGAAAATTTGTGAATTATATGCAACGCAGCGATTCCATCCACGCTTTCGGTGGAATGACGCACCCGCTGCACGTGCATTATAAGCGAGCGGAACAAGTGTGCTTGCTCATGGAAAGAAACGCCAGAATTTGGCATCGAAATACTTTGTCATGCCGTGTTCGTAAATTTGGCTAACGTGAGCCTACCTCGAGAACCAAATTGACGTGACAAGGACCGTACAAATGCGATCCAATTCGTGCAGGATGGAAATCATCCGCAACCGGAAAACATTGTCCACATCGCCATCATTGTCACCAACGTCAACATCAGTCCTTTTATACGGAACTTCGGCTGATCTCAGCTATATTGCACAGCCTAAGAGATGTATGATTTATTGTGACCTCTCCATTGTGGTTTGTGTAAGGACTTTCTTCAATGTTTGAAATTATTTTCGATTTGTTTTCCAGAAGCAAAACAGGAAATCGCAATTAGCATGCAAGAAAAAGGAGATAAAGTTTGGTGTTCATTTATTTTGGAAGCCTTATCTACACTGACCGTCCATGATAAACACGTCATGACAACCATTGTCCCGGGTCAAAAAGTCGAAAATCTCTCAAATAACAGAATTACCATTCTTCATTCTCCATTTCCATTTCCGTTACAGCCCATACAACGTTCCTACACACTTGGATGCAAAATTTACCTTTTAGCAGTTTCGTATGATTTGTGTGATCGAAAACGTCGCATGATTTATTTAGTGGATTGGTTAAGTACTGGTTCGAGGGAAAACAAAGTAGTGACCAGCTAATAAAACAAGAAACTAATTTTGAGTATTTCGTGATCTTTAGCCTCGCTAATGTTCCTCCCTGATTATTCCCACTGAGAGCATTTCGTGAACACAGACCGGTGAACAGAATTGTTTCCAGCGATTCATACTCGTGCCATTACGTCACAGTATATTACGACAAACTGAAGAATTGGGCCAATTAAATAAATAAATAGGTGAAAGTAATGGAGATTATGGGTGACAAAAACTAGTCAAGCCTGGGTTATAATTGTTTTTTCTCATTTGTTTTACCCCTGATTTTTATCACTTTCATCTACTTGTACAATCAGTTCAGTTTTTGTGCAAGAGTACGAAAGATCAGATTGCTGCAATGGGGAAAGTCAGTAATCCGGAAGTCCAAGTGATATGTTTCCTGTGATTGCCAGACATTATCCACAGATAATATTTTACGAGTGCTTGCCATATGACTTGGTTTCACACCACGAAAATCCGTAGTACCGTACCGGTAACTGTTTTGAATACATGTCACCACAAGAAGTCAGTTTTGTCGCTTATCAGACAAAGAGCATTGGAATTACTTCCGAGGTGCTCCATCGAATAGAACACTAATAAATATCGTTCGAACACCAGTCTTAATTCCGCATGATTCGGTATATGCCCACAAACGTCCACCCCGTCTAGGCTCACTATCCCTAAAATGTCCAAACTTTGTTGACGAATTGCGAAATTCGGTAGAAATGAACAACATCGACCGTCAGTAAACAATCGTAGTCCTCAGTGGAGTACAATTAGCATAATTTTGCATCTTCGTAATCGCAGCAAAAATAACTATACCGTAGTAGTATCCTGATGTATTAACAAAATAATAATAATGCTTAGGAAGGCGGAGCATTGCCAGACAGAAATATTCCTGGGTAAACATAACCGTTGGAGTAGTAGAAGCACAATCACTGAGCCCGACAGAACTCCTACGATGATTCGGCCTGACTTTATTCTTAGTCGACATTCTTCAGGGCGATAAATATTTCCCTAGAATAAACAAAAAATAACCCAGTGGTAAAATGAAGGTAATAGAGTTTTCCAGTCCTAAAGCATTCATCAATTCGAGCTGAAATTAATTTCAGCACTTAAATCAGGAATAGACCATAAAAATACATTGAAATCTCCCCCAACTGCTGAATTTGTCTTGACGATTCTGTTCACTTTTCTTCTAGCTTTTAATTTCCAAAATCTTTCACCTGCTCTGTCTTGCAGTACATCCCTTGGTAACATCCAGTCATCTGCAAAGACGTTATTTCTAACAATTCAGAAAACACTGGCGCCTGAACCATGAGAACATCATAATTCTCTTATAAACCTACTGAATTATCATTACCTTTGTTACAAAGTAAGACGACGTGTATCAGAAACGACAAGATGTTCAACAAAAATGTATTCACACCCAGATGAATGGTTTCATGTAATATTGTAAGGTTACCGTACCCAGTATCCCCCATCCCAGTTTGGAAAGTGGAAATGAAATATGAATAAATTGATCTTTGCAATTCACGAGGAAATCAGTCTTCAACCTTTCTGTATTTGAGACCTTACCATGCAAGTCATTGAGAGCATAGAAAGTAAAACTGAGAGGTGTGGAAAAGACTTTCGAGTTTCCTGAAGTAAAATTCAGGCTGCGGAAAATAGCTCACGAATCATGGTTAGGCAAGAAAATAATGCCGTAATATTGTACATGCACCAAGGTATGGTGCCTCTGGAATATGAAAAACACGCGCGAATATGGTAATCGTGGCTGGCCTCCAGCCGCAAACAAAAGACATCAACGGAAAATAGGTTCGCTTTTCAAGCAGACAGCCAAATCTGTGGGGGAAATCAGAATATGAGGTGCTCAGACATAGTATGAAATGTTTTACATGGTTAATATTGGCCAAGTCTCGATTGGAAGTCTATTGGATGCGACGAGGCAGAATTATGTTCCATCAATGAACGCCGACCAACTTTTGGTGCATGACACCTGCGTAAATGTTATCAAGGAATATCACGTTGGAGACCGCGTGTACGGGAACTAGTGTGTAAGACTGTTGTGAGGGCTTTGCGAATTGGAAGGAATCTAGAGTGACTTCGAACGGCAAAACAGTCAGAGGAGCGGAACGACATCGAAGATCTTCTTTACATTCTGCGAGACAGATTGCTATTGCTGGTCTTTGCTGTCGATGGTGAACCAAAAAATGTGAAGTGGTGAACTGACACTGTTATCCTTGCGTAAATTCTGATCACAAGGCTCTCGTATTCTACACTCTAAATGTTCCTGTGGTTTTGAAAACATGACCTGCAAATGTATCATCGAAACGTTTTGTTAGTTCATCTTTCCCTTTTCAAATAGTTGACCATATATGTAGCCATGTCCTTTGTTAGGACACCACCGAGGCAATAATTTATTGCAGCAGTTACTTCAGTCTTTATTTGATGAGCGTAAAAGGTTACAAATTCAATAACCAAAGAGTGATTTACATACTTTTTCCAGCTATAGAATAACAAACGACATTGCTTCTGTTCTAGGAGTGAAATTCTTATGACAAAATGTTCGCCGATAACTGACCGAAAATGAAACACAACATTCATTGAGAAGTTGTTCGAGTTCGTAACCGTTTGATAACCCAGGACTCGAGTCGGCAGCGCCCACAAATCAATTGATGCTGAAGATATGCATGGTTTGTGAGATCATCTGAAACCAGGGCCGTGAGTAGCTTTTGAAGCAGCCTATAGGGCGTTTTGGTTCAGTGCCAAATTTAATCGAGATCTTAACCATCGAAATGTATTAGCAACCCAGCAGAACGTTTTCGATGGAGAGTAGATTGTCTCTGACATCAAGAAACATTTGTGCGTAACGTTCGGCTTCAGCTTTGGTGAGAAAAATGATGGAATGTAAACAAAGAGATTTTTGCCGTGATCTAGCCCCAAAGGTATGGGCTACAGTGAACAGAAATCGTCGAGGGATTCACACTAGTGGTGACTACTACGTCCGTTGAATTCAAGCGCGAAGGAAATCGAAACTAATCCCCTCACATCCGTACTTTGCATCAGGGAAAATTGCGGTATACACAGAGACAACGGAGAATCACTGGTGTTTCATTACAGAGATCATAGTGCTCGAATGGTTGAATGAATTTCACGCAAACACTGGTCAGCCGAAATAGTGCACTCGCGCAGAAACAGATTTCAACATCAACCTGAAGGCAGTTGGTAAACGTCAGACGCCTGACATATAATAAGCGAAGCACGAGAGCCAGATTTGGTTTAAAGGGCAATTCTGATTGTATGTGAGTGTCGAATGAACACGATCAGTAACTTTTTCAAGTGACAGTAGTGCATGTTCCAACAACGTTTTCTCTCAGTCTGTTAATCAATACGAAATTCAAAGGTAGATAGGTGAAATAAATGTTTTGGTTTAAAAAAAGTCTCATTTACTACACTACCTTTTGATAAGTGTCACCGTCGTAGGACAAAGCCGGCATTAACCTCAAATCAAGCCGAAAAAATCATACATCTGTTTCGAGAATAGGCCGCTGCACACTCCTAGAAACACACTGTTTTTCGTGACCACTTTAAAAAATTTGATCGATTTCTGTGACCCATTAAGTCGTCATCCTCATCCATATAAGAAACGGTTGTTTGTCTTCCATCTCCCTTGGTGAAACTTTGTGGTTTTTGCTATTTTGATTCATTATTTGGGCCTATCAACGCCGTTGTACAATCGGAATTAGTATTAGGCAGTAAAAGTTGGGCTGAGTATTGTTTACTGAAATACGCCATTTTTTCACACCGTCGAATTAATCCACCGGCTCTTCGCTGCCACATCCGTCCAGTGTAGGGTTTAGGATGAGCAGACTGCTTCTGTCTAGGTTCGTTCTCCAGAGTAAATAGTTGGTTAGAGCTGTATGTTAGTTGTAAACAAATATTTAGAGATGGATTCTTTTCTGACAGACAACTACATGAATGTTCCTTTTTTGGCAGGAGGCCGAGTGTTCACAAGGGCTAACACACTGCCCTACCTCCGCTCTGTGAAAATGGCTATAACTCAGGAAATTTACCATTCGCATACTTTAGCAAAAATTGCCTCTAGAACATTGTTAGCTGATGTTTCTAGTAATCATCGACGTGTTCATCAAACTTCATTACTTCCCACTGGAGCACTTGATATTCGTAGTTCGTCGACTATTACTAATTGAATAGTTTGTGTCAGTTTGATGAATACAATGCCTCCTCGTTTCTAGGGAGAAGGAAGTGAATTTGTCCTATTTCAGAAGGAGTGCCCACGTGTAAAACCAAATTGTCTTCCCATTGTTCAAAATGTCATCAACACTTGAGGATAGCCTCACCGGCCAGTCAACACCTCAAAGATCATACCAATACCCTAGGTTTTCGATTGCTGTTTACCATACTGACTAAAGTCACCGTCCCTAAAAAATGCAAATGCTGTGTTTATTAACTGAGCCTAAACACTTCTAAACGCAATATAGACCAGTAGTATTTAGCTGATAAAATCAAGTACGTTATTTCTTCCGCCACGATTGGTAGTATTTTCCATGATATACCCGCACACGAATGCTGTGGAGTGGGTATATCTTATAGGCACAATAGTCCAATGCCCTATCGGGGTTGAGGCCACCAGACCCCAAGACTTGGAGTGGATAGCTAATATAAGGTCCAATTGGGTAAGTAGTTGTAACCTGCCGGACGATAGTGGACTAGCCGTCTACCACTTAAGTGATCGGTAGTGGCGGGGATTCCGACTCCCGACCTCCGAGGTGGTATTCAAACGCTCTGAACCCTATGGCCAATATCGGGCCCAAATTCCTTGGTTCGGCTACGAGATTTCATTACCGGAATTGGAATTTTGAACAGAGGAGACTCAAAAAGAGCACAAGCGGTAGTCGTCATATTAAGAAATGAAAGGGGAAATGAATGAATGTTAGCGCAGAAGTACGCATACCAATTACAAGTTGTAGCCAACAGAGGTTGCTATCAAACATTTTGGTACACCGTCCACGAGTTTGTATAAAAATGGAGTGTTTTGTACCCTGGGGATTACAAACCACTTTGTCTCCGGTACTTTCTTGTACAATGTTATTTATAGACATAATGGGTTATATTGAAAGTAACATTCATTTTCGTTGTTCAGTAGAAGTATATGCAGCAGTTTGATAGGAAAAATATACCAAAATAAATATCGCTTATGAGTTTGCATTACGACACGCTATCAACACAGAGCAACTCATCGGCGCCAAAATCAAGAATACAACCGTACCATCATTTATGAAAGCGTAATACTGGACAATATTTATCTTTTTTCACCCGTACGGATTGTCATCCACTATGTCCTCAATCTCAGTCGATAACACATGGTGTGCCACTTAGCACGCAGTAAGCTCTTTTAAAAAAACATTGGACAGAAGAAAATGTATTGAAATGTTTGATCTTTATAGTTATGATATTCAATTTTACCATACATCTTTGATGAACAATCATTTTGCGCTTTTTTCATTCACCCTAAAATGCCTGTCATTAGCTATGGATTTATTCACACCAGCGGATTCATTTATTCATCAAATGAGACGATAATGGCAACTGAATTTCCTGTCGCGTCACTGTAGTTAGTTTGAAGAATGAATCAAAAATTTCCCATCTGATGCCGCCCAGAATGTCAACGCGTTTCCTTTCTTGGACTTTTGAGACTTCGGCCAGAAAGTAAACACTGACTTTTTTTCCAACTGCGGCAAGCATGAGGTTATGCGATGAACTATACGGCCTATGGAATAACCTGAACAAGGCGGTTGTTGTGATTTCGTTTACAGTCTTTTTTTGCATTGTCAAGCAAAAAATCAACTTATCCACGGAAAAAACACATCCAAATATGAAGTATAATAACTTACACGTTCTGTACAATGGTTGTGTTGTTGTTTCCTTTACGGTATTCCATGTTCATTATCTATGACGAACAAACCCCAAAAGGCGGAACAGTGGTGCGTACAGCTCGGACTGATGGGTTCTGCAGGCTCCTTGATCAATCATCGCGGTGTTTCAACCACAAAACGGCTATCGCCGAACTCGGAGCTGCGGGCAATTGTAATCAAATTTTGCCACACAAATTCCATTTATCTAACTATTTCAATTCTGAGACAGATGACGCACTTTCGTTCCAATTTACTGTGACACCGCAGCAGTCAAACCATGTGCAACAAAGCCAAGAGGCAAAAAGCCCATGGTTTGCAAAGAAAAAATAATGTTGCCGTTCATGACAAATTTGTTCATCCATAACGTATTACT
The DNA here is from genome assembly GCA_948099385.1 of Fasciola hepatica. Classification (NCBI taxonomy): domain Eukaryota; kingdom Metazoa; phylum Platyhelminthes; class Trematoda; order Plagiorchiida; family Fasciolidae; genus Fasciola; species Fasciola hepatica. The sequence continues at coordinate 8,439,370 of CANUEZ040000083.1, forward strand.
TTACTTGTTATTTGCTCTAGATTAAACCGATTTATTATTGTTTCTTTTACCAATTCAGAACAAATAAATGAATAATAAACCCACATGTATTACACATTCCGTGATTTTTCAAAACTGTCTACATAAATCAGTTATTGCCTTTGTTGGATTAGGTTGTATGTATTCATCTTTGAACAGGGGCCACGTTTTCGTGTTAGGAATAGATTAAACCTGTGTGGATAAAGCCTTCCGAATTTTACTTCCAGGTAGACATTTGAGAAACAATCCTTAAGAGCAAGCAAGCCAACGCTGAAATCATTCAATGATAAAGGAATAATTGGTTTCGAATCCAATACAGCAGAAAAATCAACGCATAGTTTTTGGTTGTTTGGCCTGTCATTGAGGGTCTATGCTACGTCATCACTGAGATAATGAGGTAAAGCTTCAGTGGGCGTCCCTTGTGTGACCGAAATAGCTTGTGAAATATTCAAGCTCGTACAACGATGTACTTTGTTGAAGGTACTTTCCGATGTTTCACGATAGCACTTAACAATATGCACCAAACGCCTCAAACTGATTAGCCAAAGAAAACGAACTTTTACAGCGGATAGTGTGTGGAAAATATGCCTTTTTTCTAGAGGCAAAACAAGAAAGAATCTTGATAATTGGACTTTGTATAGAAGCACCATAATAGAAAAGGTGCGCTCATTTGAGTGGAACGCAGACCCTTCCGGTTTGAAACATGCAGAATTCATAATCCGGAAAATGAGGTGAACTCCAAGAAGATCGTTTCTGAATAAACTTCACGCGACAATACGAACCGATATTTCTTCCTGTATACGTATTTCTTCATTTATCACGCGTCAAATTACATATAATCTTATCGGTACCAGTTTGTAAGTTTCTATTTGCGACAAAGTACTGTGCAACTGTTTCTCCGCGGGACCTTTTAAAATAATTGGTGATAGTGTGTAGATATTTGTGATCTGTGTCAATCATATGGAATATCCAGGTGTGACGCCACAAATCCGCTGGTCGAATGCGTACTATATCTAGCGTCCAAGGCCACTGAGGCCGACTAACTTTTATAATTTGGATCAGTTATATTACATGCTCCCATTCAAGATAAAACGTGATATTCCAAAATGATTACGCGAACACCGCTGCTAAGTGAACCCAACAACCAAGTGAACTTTAACCACAGTGACATTGTTGTAAATGAGAACCTAATTAAACTGTTTCACCACAGTAATCCATTTGACCGTTTCCTGTTAGACTCTAGTAGGTAATGGTTACTCACGAAGAAACTTTAATTGTTTCGTATTCGCATTGGCAAGTATTGTAATAAGATAAACTGCAAACAATTGTAGTTTAGTTCGATGCGTTGACTCTGTCGCCTTCCATTAGGAAAACCATTGGTTTCGTTAGAAATGTATATATCCCAGTTACGGGATAACTGACTTTACTGCTTGGGTAAAGAGAATCACTTACCGTAACCGGTGATGGCAGAGATGAAAACCTCTGACCTCCAAGATGACAAGCAAATGCTCTGAATCACTTGGCCACCACTGGAATAGAATAAGTTATTCTACGACGACAAGAAGCCGAAAATGATTGGTTTTGAATGACCACGGGTACATGTTTCAGTGCCTATTCTGAGATTCGAATGTAGCTCTCAAATGAGTAAACCTTTGTAAATGGAAGAATGCTTTGAACAAATTCAGTATGTGATCTGATCTCATGACTCGGGTTTACCAATCGTCTTAGGTGAAGGTAGGTTTTTAGCCTAGACCGGAGAAATGTTAGTGAAAGATACGACGTTCTGAGTATCAGTCAAAATCAAAAGCTTGAAAATTCTTTCTAGTCACTGAAAAACACTTCATTCTAGTCGAGTTCTTTAAGGTTCACTTTGCGCTTTCTAATTTTGAGATTGATGATGCTTTGTCAAACGTTCAAAACTAGCACTGCCTGAACCAATTCCTTTGAACGTTTAACTTCGTGATCGTGGCATCAGCTTGCACAATGATATTAAATTTTGTTCGAACACAGACGTCACCTCAGTGCTGTTGCCGGTTGTGTGCATGTAGTGATATAGTGAACTTAAAGTTTAGTGCTTTTATTCGAAATGTCGGAACTCGTAAAGGCTAACGATCAAAACTAAATGAGGTCTTTGTAACACGGCTGTATTGAATAAATAGAGCGAATTTGAATCAGGGGATTTCTAAGTGGGTGTTGTCAGTAAAGGTTATAATAGAATGGTACTAATCATGGCCCATCTGATTGTTCACAGTATGTTGTTGATAAACACGGACGTTGGAACTGTGTGGGGTCTAGGCCTGAACGAGCGCATCGCATGAGGTTTTTTCACCAGTTAACGTCACCAGAACCGAAAATCAAAGGTCATTTAGTATCAGCTGCTATGAACTTGGTCAGTCGGGTTATTTCGGTCACTTCTGACATACTTTGGTAGCATTGTTTTCGTTGGTCTCCGAGCGGGAAAAATCTTCGAATTCACCCTTTCAGTTGGAGCATTTTACGGGTAGTGGTACGCTATATCTAGGCTTCACTTCGTTAGATAGATCCACTTCAAGTATGTTTATTAACACAAGTGATGCAAGGTGGGCGACAGCCGACGGCAGATTCACGAGGGAGATCCGCGTTTTATTTAATTTCACCCCCTGCACTTTAGCTCGGTGATCATTACGGTATAGAACAATCTGTGCCCAATTCAATTTGCTGTGACATTTTTAGGTTGATTCTGGTGAAAAAGAGTCCATAACCAGGGTCCCATGCACTTAAAAGGCACATGACAGCCTGGGATTATAGATCTTACGAGCAGTCAGTGATGATGATATAAATTAAAAGATGCAATAATTGCAAAACCAAACCATTTTTATCTGTCCCATAGTACTTTATTTCTTCTGTAAACATTCGCTTTTGAATCCTGGTAACATTCACTCGAAACGTTGTTTTTCCCACAATAGACTTGAATGATTGTTCACTTACTTGTGACTGCTTAAACGATGACAATGCTTACTTAATCTTCAATGTGCTGCGTCGTTTATCATTTTTAGATTCCAGTTAGGCCAGAAAGAGTTATCAACGGAGACAGTCACTTTGTAGCAAACTGTCTTCGCATAGAAGAAACAACTGTTCATTCATCCTAGGCGTTTCAAAATTTTGCAGCATTGGTAGTCGTTTCTATGGCTTGTATTCACGTCAGAACTGAAGATAGACCGATCTTCTGGCTGTGTGCGCATTCTGGCTGCTTATTTGAGCAAGCCCCTACAGTCCTTAAAATCGCGCGTGTGCGTATCATCCTCATCAAGTTGACTCAACTGCTTTTCGGATCAGCCGCTCCCAAGTGGGGATACCTTGCTGTCTACTGTTGGTCCCCCCGGGGACCACCTGTTAGTCAGCAGGGTTACATTTCTTCTATGGTGGGAAGCTTCTGAAATAGCCTTTGCTTTTCCTTTCGCAGTCGTTCGCTTTGCCAAGATCTACTCGACAGATAGCCACATTCTACTTTTTCCATAGCAGTACTGGCAACCACACTACATTCTACCACTTAATAACGTGTGTGAACGTAAATTGGGAGTGGCCATGTGCGTACACACGAGACAGGCGAGATTTGATGGTTTTACAAAAGGATGCAGATTATCAAATTACGCCCTTTTTCAGCCACAGCAGGATTCTAACGCACTCCGATCGGCCACCAAAGCCTGGTTAGCGCATTCACTTTAATAGCTGGTCCACAAAGCCACACCCACAGCCTAAAACGTACAGCGACTACACCGAACCTCTTACTACTAAATTAAGTTGACACTCGTCACAAAGTGGTACTTTGTGGTGTGGTTTTGAATGCTGCTACGGAAAAAATAGAAAATGGTTATGGATCATGCCGACCGTGACACCTAAACGTTATATATATATATATATATATATATATATATATATATATATATATATATATATATATATATATATATATAATTCTGGAGTTTATGGACTACATTTAGTGACTGTTTTGCCGATACTTGACTTGCGAGCCTCAGATATGTTTTGGGGAATTTTGTCATGCCATGTTGGTTCCGGGTTTGATTTTCCACATCAGCAGGGGCTCACTTTTTCGCCAAACGCAAATCGTCATCCCTAAAAACGAAATGACCCATTGAGAAATACACGAAAGCAGCAAATGTTTTGCACCTGAATTTTCCGCCAGTTATTCAGAATTCTAAGATATTCAGCCTTAAATCCTTCTAATTATTACAGCACAATATAACCTGCTATTAAATAGTTATTTTAAGATACAGTTGTCCGTCATAATACTAGTACTTATATCTCTGTAGGACCAATTCTATGAGAACTAATCGAGCTAGGTTGAACAATGTTGAATAACAAAAGGTAAGTGCAATGCCTTATAATATTCCCAAAAGCAAACTGCCGACTTCAGACTGTATATACTGGGGAACATATTGATGGTGGACTACTTACCAGTGAGTCGTTTTCAGTGTCAAGAAAGTCTGAAAAAAAACGAGGCAGTAACATTTAACTCTGAACAATCTCAGCGGTGAATCAGTTGCTTCATTCTGCGTTCCATTCAATATAATTCCAAACGAGATCAAATACATTGTCGAAATTGTAACCGGCTATTTGGAATTTATAGATCTCTATGTGGTCAAAATGAACATAACAAAAGGCCCGATTCGTAGACGGAAATCTAAGTGACGAACATTACGTCACTCAATGGACTGCGGATATTACTACTTATTACTCGGCTGAATGAATAATTTGTGTGCTCTGGTATAAAATATTTCATCTTTGACGACACGATATGTAATATTGGATCTGTCCCCTGATATTCCGTGTTCATTTTATTTCGTCACTTTTTGAAAATGAATTCACACAAGGTGTTTTCTCTAACGGTAAATCATCGATAAAATAGGCACACTTTATAATCCTATCGCGTGGAGGACAGCCTCATCGCCTAATTCATTAGTGTCAACAAATGCCGAAAACGTGTTTAAAAGAAGAGAATGACAGATATTATAGATAAATATAGCTTACAAAAAGTGATTATTGGCTAAACTTCATCCCGGTTTTGTGAAAAAGGAATTGTTGGATTACATTAGATTTACTGGTGCGCCATCTGCTTGTTTACTGCGGAAAAGGGCTGAAGGAACTTCTCTTTTTTGCCACACGAATTCGGATGTACCCCACACTGCAAAGGGCTTTCTGGTTTTTCTTTGTTGTCCCTCCGAGGTCAGTCACTCAGTTGCGGACTCCGCATTCATCTATTAGCTTGCAGACAAACTAGATCGCTAGGTTAGTTCGCAATCCAAGTCATCTAATGTTACTGCCTTACAACCAGAATTAATAGGCATCACAAATCTGGCATGCTCTGATGAACTGTTCCGCTTTTGATGACTGAACCAACCGGTAATTAAACTGACTAGGTGGATTACCGACATGCCATATTTGCAATACTCGAGAATACTGTAGTGAGTGTGATCATGTGATCATGTGATTGCAGCTGGATACTGGTCCAAACATTCCTTGCTGCATTGGTATTCATGAATCACCTTGTATCGCATCACGTTATTCGGTGGTGCCATCGTATGATTGACCTTATCAAGGTGACTTAGGAATGAACTTGACACAAGCAGGCGAAAAAGAGGTCATCTGATGGAATTGATAAGTGATTTGTTTTCTTTGCGTACAATTCACCTCTGGATTCACATACACAAACTAAAAGCCATTCACTTCACGGTTGGGGTAATATGGTAAATAGCATGGTACAATATTAGTAGTATCGGACAGGGTTAAGCTGAAACACTCCACGCATATAGCTTCTTCAATTTACGGAAACTTAGCATCGATGAAAACGAGGACATCAGCAATTAAACGAAGCACGCTCATTGGTTTTCGATTGATCCGTGATTAGAACAGTAATAAGGGGAAGGTAAATCACTGTTCATAGATGAAACTTTCGTTCACTTAAGCACGATCACCAAAAGTGAATATGCGAGATCTTTGTGGAGGCTTTAACTGAACTGCTGTCACTATGATGGGACAACACTGGCTTGTCTTCTCTGAACAAATCTTTCAGTGAGTTCTATCCAATAACCTCGGAGAAATGGTGGGGCTTAGTGGTGGTCCAATACTGGTGCCTATAAAGACTGTGAGAAAGAAGTAAGTTCAACGGTTGATCTCCGTACTATAGGTCCACTGTATTACGTACACAAAGCAGAGTATCCAACACAACAGATCAAATATGAACAACTGTTATCCAGAAACTGGTTAAAGGTGGTTGCTGCTTCTGTCTGTTAGTAGGACTTTAGAAAAACGATGATCGTGAACGGAGTATGGACAGAAACTTTGATCATAGTCTCAAAAAGATGATGTCTGTGTATGAGTACAAGAATATTTCACGGTGTTTTCTATTGTTTGCCGATTGGGTGGATGAATTTCCTTGTGCGCGCCGAGGTTGACTAGTTTACGGGAGCCTATACGGAAATAGTCATTCTTCAATTTACCATTCGCACTAATTCACACAAGGAAACGTAGTCTGATGATAGTCGCAGTTCAAGTTTCACAGAGTTTTCTAACTGTCACGGACATTTTCAAATCTTTGAAAAACCACGGTTGACAGTCGTTCATTAAAAAAATAATCAATGAATATAAAAAGGCTTGTACGAGGTTACATTCACAATTCGACTGCTACTGTTGAATCGCTCAAACGAAAGGCATCCGCACGAGGATCATCAAAATCATTTTTATTACATCAGGTTTTGAGTAACCTCCTTGAACAGGTAGATTTCCAAATCACGCTTGCTCTGTGATTCAGGTTACGAGTCACATAATTATCACTTACAGCAGCAACGTTCCTCCCTAAAAAGGAAGATTTCAGAGTTGAATGCGTCGCCGGAAATACGCACAGCTAAGAACCATTCTCCTCCAAGAAGGAAGTTACTCCACTTCCTTAATTTACGTGATGTTCAAACTGAGATCATCGCCTAATTGCCCGATTACTTCCATAACAGCTCACAATTCACACGCTGCTATGTCAGGGCGTCTCTCTTTATCACTCCACAGATTGGTTTTCTACAAAGTGCCATTTTATCAAAATTCGTCTATTCGACATTCTCATTCACCATACCCACCTTCAATGACTCTTTGACCAATAAACACCTCTACAACATAGTAATTGGTGCGTCTTACCCCACTGACTCCGTTTTTCCTATTTTTGTAGCAACATGTCTTGGGGCACGGCCGAGTGGCCTCCAAACCACAACCTGGCTGTTGATCTTACCACATGGGCAAACTTACTTTTCTCACTTCTAAACGGTGATAGGTACAAAAACATTGTAAAATCTACTTCACCTGAGTAGTCTATCCAAAATATTTGGGATCATCTTAATTCAGTCGGAATCCTGACATACAGACGAATTCCATTCTATACTGCTGATACCACTCTTTCTTTCTTTCTTTCTCTCTCTTTCTCGCCAAACACGTCATTATTGGACAGACTCTATGTTACGAATGGAAAACACATTGTCCGAGTGATGTCACGTAATCCTAACACGAATTCTGATGTGGTCTGACTGAGGGTTTATTCGAGGACAACAAGCAGCCTATTCTTTCTATCAGACCACCGCCACCACAGTGAGTCATGGGATGCGAAAGCAGAGCCTATCCCGTATTGAGGTCAAGGCTTGAGGCAAGGGAACTATGAGCAACTTCAAAGAGGACCGATGGCTTGGATCAACGGAATGGGAGATGGATCCTGTCAAGTGGGGCTTAGATTCAACACCAGTCAATTAGAAGGTTTGATGGCCCACAACACCTGGGTCAATAAGTTTAAAACAAAGAGTGGGTACACACATCAACGCCCCATATAATCTCTGCGTTCCATGATAATTACCCGAAATGGTTCAAAAGAAGAGGAGTCTCATTATTGGAACCAGTGGGCGGTGACTGAACAGTTTGGCCACATTTTGCGGTTGGCAAATTTAGGAAGCTAACTTTTTGTACTTTATCTTCATAACACCCTGCTGAATCAGTTTTTTGGTGTACATTTATGTCACGCAGCATTGGCTTAAATGTCACATGTATTCTCCACTGTACTGCATGTTAAGCACTAAAAACTTATCTCCACTTCACTCAAGAATGTTTCCAGATGCACCAGCGTATCTAACATGAACCTTCCTCAGTATTTTGTATTCCAACATTTCAAGGTCTGTGACAAACAGTTCCAAAAAATATTAGTTGTCACCTAACATCCACCTCACTACAATCTCGTCAAATGCTTTTCAAATTCTTCTACTCGGCGGATTTACAAACATGTACTTGGAATATTTGGAATACTTGAATTGACAGGACTTCACCCAATCACTTCAAACGGGAACTACATACGCCAAAATAGCAACAAGCTCAAGGCTACATAACCGCAAGTCAATTTTACCACAGAACCTATTTGTATAAAATTTAATTTCGAGGGCAATAATTTGTGTATCGTCTGTTGACCAATCATAGCCGGCTTTTGTGGTTTCTGTTCACAATGATTCTGAATGACTACTCACTTCAAATATCCTTCAGGATGTAATGTACAGTGCCCCATGAAATGCCTACCGAATCAATATCATCAGTAACTTCAATTGTGCCGCCGAAAAATGATCGAGAATCATGCATACTCATCTGAATATTGGTACACGTTGGTATCTGGAAAAGAGCATTTAGTGTTGCATGAACGCAACGTAGCAGTTCGGAAAACCGCTATCATTCGAATTTTCGTCATTCACTGCATGATTTGATATCCGTGGAGAAAAGAGGGCGGAAATTTAGGGGAATCACAAATAGGTGATGGGAAACAATCAACTTGTGCCCACATAGAAGGCTCGTTTTGCTTTTCCCAACCTGAGATGTCTGTGGCGTCGACGTAACATCCGCTCATGTACAGCTGTTGTCGAAATTCCCTAGACATCAGGGTTTTTGGAACAATCGATCTTCAACATACACGGTTGAATATTCGTAAAACTGTCTTAGTTAGTAGGGTAACATGCTACAGTTTCTTTTTTGTACACGAGAGGAAGATTCCTCATCTTATTCAAATCATGACTGTTGGCAGAATTTTGTGAAAATGTTATTATTGAATTCTCCAGTGTTATTGCCATCATTTTTCAACGTGACGAACATGAAGTAAGTATTAGACATGGCGCTCCCATGCGACCCTGAAATCCAGGTCATTCATTCGAAATGAACGAAATATTATCTTCCGGTGAGGCCACCATTCCCCATTAGTTGATCGTTGAACTGCTATGCAGCATGGTATTCTCTGTTTTCGTTGGTTTCGTGTTTGATTCTTCCTGTTAAGCAGAAAGATGGAAGACAAGAGAAGAGAAGAAACAGAAATATTTTCAGTAAAATCAGCTTTTATTTCCCAGTGATAAATCTTCCAACGGTGAAATTCACCTTCTTCGGTTTACAACTGGATCATATTTACCATTCAACTAATTTTGGACTTCTGAACTTCGGACAAATTTATCAAAGAGACCATGATCACACAATTTCGAAAGTCAGTGCATCATAGCAGAACTAAAGGGATTGACATCATCCTTTACAAATTTTTCTATTTCAGCCTTGTGCTGTGATTTACCGTAGAAATTTCACGAAATAGGAATCAATTATGAGAAAACATTTTTGTTCAACAAAGTTTGGTAACACATGTATCAACAGTCGAGTGCAGGCTGCAGAAATCAAGCCGTTTCTTCTGCTTGGTTAAGAAACACGGCCACTTCGAAAGGAGGTATGAGGATATTATCGGTATTGGAACTCCCAAGTCTTCGTGACATTACTCGAGTCTGGCAGGTATGCCGTATTAGAAATACTCAGGTTCGGCGGAGAATCTCAGGTTCACGGACCAATTCGTTAGATGAAACACTAAATGTTACCAGACTAAGGTGGTTGGGGTATAGTGACGAGGAATGCTGGGATAAGAGAACGGCGTGAATATTAGGGTGAACGGATGAACCAACCGGGGGTCGCAGATCAAAGAACAGAAGGTGAATATGTCAGAGGCTTCTTGAAGCAGACAAAGGGAGGCGTACGGGCTATTAGATTCGAACCAGCGGGATCTCCGGCAACCAGTAACATAGCCCAGGTGAGAGGCTGACGATCGAGCCGTCAACTGAGACAATCGGACCAACCGAATAGAAATTATGCCCGAGAGAATAAAGTTATCGGCCACGGGCAACTGGCCAGAAAGCAGCCGAAGCACTCAAGCGATCGCAACAGCAATGTTGGTGCACTACGGTCTGGAAAAGGGCTTATAAAAACAATTTTATGTGTTTCATGGTGTTGACTTGTTTGGCCTTTGGAATTCGGGTATCCTACCTCGTTTTGTCATCTTTGTTACCGTATGTGCTGTACTTGTCCCTGGGTAGGATTGCTCTGCGAGCAGTACTCATTTAGATAAGTAATGGTTGCAAAGAGAGTAACCGTGGTGAGTGAATGACATGGAAAAAGATATGAAAAGCCTAACCAGTGGACTTGGCCATATAGGACATGTTAGGCTTCCTGCGTGGGGTCTAAGGTATCCCCCCCCACTCATTGATCATATACATTGGAGGACATGGCTCGGTGTCGCGAGATTCGGCGCTCTTCTATTCACAAACTTCCTTCGCCCACTTCTGATTAAGGGTGCAGCTGCCGGATAGTAGTCAAAACTACCGCGCCCAGTACATGGCTAATAGCTGTTTGAACTAAACTGAACTGAACGGAACAGGTATCAGTTCGGCCAAATGCTAGAGCCTGACGTTTTTCAATAATCAAATGATAATCTACCCCGGCGAAAACGGTAATCTACTTTTCGAAGGTTATTTTGCTTTTATGACGTTTGGCAAATGTTTCGATAGACAGAGGAGAACGTGTGAACTTATTCGGTACACGTTCACTAACAGTAGCATTTTACGAGAAATTTCTGAAGAGATATGCGTAGAGCAAGCATATGCATATTTTTGCAGGTAGTTTCTAGGGGAAAACTTAGTTCATCAAAGAAGGGTGCATACAAGGGAAAGTTATTATCATTTCACTAATCTAATAATCGACATTAGGGGTGGAAAAACTTCTGTAAGAAAGCTGTATAAGGTATATCTTTTTTGGTTACCAAGTGTTTGAAACGAGACATTTTCGGTATTTTGTATAGCTCATCTAGTACACTACGAACAAAATACTTTCCCACCTAGAGCTATCTTAATAATTCCCACACTGAAGATGAACAGAAAAGCAACAGTTGCGGCCGTTTCTGAAATAAAATCCGCACAGTTAGTAGAGGGCATTCGAAAAAAGTCAATCTGTACATCTGTCGCAGCGGGACTGGGGTTGAAATATACACTTTGCCGGAATGCAACATGAGCTGCGTCAACCAACGAAAATCACTCGCAATCGAAAATATTTTACAGTAGATATTTCTGAACTTCCTGTATTTGTTGTACGACAACGAGAGATATATCCGAAAGTGCTTGTGTTTAACATGCTGTTAGGCAAAACGAGGAAGGTTAGCTAAGGAACTCAATCTTTTTGTGTCTATCTTATGTCATCCACCAGAGTTCCAACTCACTTGTCACCCACCTTCGGGAAACAGTAAATAATTATTATCTATGGAATATTTGTTAATCAACCGCTTGTTAGGTAGCAACAAGTAGCGTGGTCTAAACGAAGACCGTGCTCACAGCCATGCATTTATCTTCAGGGAATCAGGTACTAATATGGTCATATTTATGAATCTAGTAGTGTGGGGAAAATCATTCATTAAATTCCATTTGAGTTGTCCAACTTTATTATTAGTAGGGCTGATATTCCAAGTAGCAGTGATGCAAAAAATGTACCACCGGCCGTATCAACAGTAGCGGTAGTAGTAGTGTTGATAGTTATGGTCGTGGTACTAGTATTATCGTCCATGAGACTGTCCAGACGACAGTTCGTACTTTCAGAATGATACCCTGTGAATGAGCAGCTACGAATGGAATTATATTGAATTGCTCATTTGGATCGCTGATAAGCAGTCAACAATAATCCTATATTCATTCAGTCAGGGGATATAACAAAACGGTTCACATTGAGTTTCTTCAGTTCACCGTGTTCTGTCCGTAGGACGTCATCACGTTATTTGTTGCACCGTAAATCAATTGTTTTTGGTCAAAGATACAACTCGTTCAAGCAGTATATTTAAGCTCTGCCGCACCCCTCCCCTCACAAATAGATAAGTTCACTGACAGTCAAGGACTTCAGCTCTCCCTCTTCCATCCCTGAATATCATTATTGTGATACTCCCGCCGTTGGTCTCCTTCGTTCCTTCAACCTGTTAGTGGCTGCAAAATCATCCAGCAGGTGATCCATCGTGTGACATTTGTTTCGGGTCTTCATACCACAGTTGTATATCACCTCCAAAGCGCATACCGATATTCTCCATAAGAACCTTTATATAGACCGGATGACAAGACAAAATACCACCTTCTCCATTTAGCCGGAGCCTTCTATGATCCAGGGCCACTATTTAGTCCTCTTCATCCGGAGGTCTATTGACAATAGTGCCGGTTCAACTCTACTTTACCTGCGGGAGGCTTGCATCGCGCGTCCCTTGGATTTTCGGGTCCTGGTGGTTGCGTTAAGGATTTCAAGGGGTCCATCTCATGAGTTAATCACAGGCCCAATTTAAGTTCAACAGGCGATCTTGCTAGCCTGCAAAGCTTCGTGCTTGAAGGCCTAAAAACACTGTCATAGTAAAATCTGCATCTTTTTTATCCAACCCTTCTGTGACAGCGAAACTACTATTTCTCGTAATACTATCTGTTTTCGGGTGATACGGGATTGTGTGTATCCTACGAATTCCAAAGGTTTCTGAACAGATTGGGAACTTATCAGATTCGTAGAACGGGCACTGAGCCGCAATGGTCAATATTCTATCCCTACGGTGCTGACGGTATTTGCGCGTTGATCAGGGAGACAGACAGTTTCAGTCATACACATGAGGTACTCATTGGTCTCTCCATGACCTTGGGAAATGTCCCATCAGATCAATAAAAACAAAATTCATCTATCTCGGAAAATGAAATTAATTGTTACGGATAGTGTGTGACCCGAGTGTTGAATTCCAAAACTGGCATAGCTCGCAGGTCGTGATCCGCTTTATCGAGTCATTTGTCATATTTGGAAAAAACGCCTTTCGTATATGCACGTTATCGGTTCGACTGAAGCCATTACGTGCTAATGCGTGACTCTTATTTTTGTATTCATTTTTCTATACCAGACGTTTGCAAGCGATATGCTCTCTTTCCAGTCAGAATGCGCCGTGAAACTCGGGCAAAATAATCAAAATATATACCACAATGGGCGCCAAAGATGTACGAGAGTCGAAAGAGAGAAGAAAATATCTACCAAATTTGGGAAGTAATTCCATTTTACTCAAATCCTTGTTGGTCGGTACCCCCACAAGTTAGGGCACACATGAGTTTTTCTATACGTTAGTTCTGGAAAAAGGTGTTGAAACTCAGATCTGATAGATGAGCTTGGAGGAAAAATAGATAAGTCAGAGCGTACTGGATGAGCTGGATCCTTTATCATACTGTGCTACGGCTACGGAAGACTCAGCAAGTTAGTTGACAACTTCGATCAGAAGCACATCAAAAGCGAGGGATAAAACGCGGCTAATAATCACCAGTACGCGGTAAAATGGTTTGAAGTCTTGTTTCAAAAGACCGGGTGAAAATAACTGAAGAACAGTATATTGAGACCGGAAGAACCACATTTAAGAAAATTTGGTGGCAGTTGTCGGCAATGTAAGAATCTGCGTGATTTTCCTTGTTTGGAAGGATGTGCGTCGCAGTTTACCGACATAGTACTAAATAAGAGATGTCCATCGTAAAATGGAGTCTAGACTAACATCCAGTTACTTGACGGAACTAACTCAAAGTGGGAATTTGGAATTCAATATCGCAGAATCAATAGCGAAAGTGGGCTAGGCAGACTAAGAAAACTTTCAAAGCGTTTAGATGGATTCAATTTTAGACCCCACTGGAAAGAAAGACATTCTGTTCGGGATAGATTTCCATCGAATTTCCTGAAATCTGGGTAATGATAAGTAGCTTGACAAAGGATAACGTGATCAATATATTTAAATATTCTGGGGAGAAAAGCAACCGGAAGATCTCTTTAATAGAGGTCAAACATAGAAAAAGGGATAGCACTGCACTACGGAGTACACCGGAATTGTTAACGAGTTGTTCAGAGATGTTTTGCCCAATCTTAGTTTCCTGAACTCGATTATGGAAATAAATCGACAGCCAGGATATAATTCGGGCCGGACGATCGAAAGCTTCAAACCTCTGGAGAAGACAAGATCGGAGTAGTGCATCAAAGGCTGAAGAATAGCCAGAGAATACGCAACGGACAGATCGGCCAGAGTTTTTTTTAAAGATTTAGTGACAGAATGGATTGAGCAGGCTACAGCATCAAAAATGGATCTACTGGGTTTATAAGCAAGCTGGGAAGAGTCAGGTGATACATTGAGACTCGTTTGAAGGTGGGAAGAACAGCCTCTTCAGTGAATTCAAGGATGGCAGATATGACGGAAATGGGCTGAAACGTTTTACATCCGTCGGAGGTGTTGGAGCCTTTAAGTACTGGAATGACGGTAAGTTGACTCCACAAATCTGGGGTCGAACATCTGGATAGATGCACGTTTATCAAGTTAATGATCAGTGTGGTATGTTGGACAACATCATACTTGAGAATCACAGGAGGAAGACCATCATGATCAACATCTAGAGACGTTTTTGATTTGAGATGAATTTTAAAAGTACCTACTGCAGATAGAGCTTCAGGATCTACAAAACATAACCGGGAATTAGCAGGAGTGCTGTCATTGGAAGGATGTATAAAAGTAGCGATGAGGTGGTTAGTATCGACCTTATTGTTTGTGTTCTTAGTCTTCTGGCCGTACAAAAGCCCCATGAGGTGCCAAAGAAGCTTACCATCCTTGGTCTCTAGAAGCTCTTCTGCGAAAGAAGCATACAAATGATTTATCTCTGTCTTGATCAACAGAGAAAGTCTCCTAATTTCTGAGCTTCGTCGAGAATTGTACTCGATTTTTTTTCCTGAGTGCTTTAATTGGTGGCTAGACAATCCTGCCTCCAGAGATGAACAGAGCATCAAAGGGAAAACCCAAGTTGAAGATGGCTCATAGGGTTTCATTAAACAGTTCTGCAGCCTAGAAAATTAACAGTGTAGAGGAAAACCATGAAAAAGCAACTCCCATGGTTGTTGTTTTAGGAAGGGACAAGTTTTGAGTAGGAAAGTTATGAAGGAAAAACCTCGGCTGGTTTGATGAATCGAGTAATATCCGTATAGATTTTTGATCTCTGAAAAAGCAAGCTATGGTCACTTGTGGAGAGCGGGTTTCAACTTAGGATAAAATTAGCGAGGGTGATTAGTAATGACTTTGTCCAGTACAAAAGTTCCCTCTTGTGGGAGAGGTACTGATAAAACTAAATCCGAAGGATAAAAGTGGATAAGTGTTGACATGACTGAAATCACCTACGATCATGTGCAAATGTTCGTTCAGGAGGCTAGCTTGCAGTAGCATAACAGTGCCATAAAATGAGGATATATTGGATTGTACACAAAAAGGCTTTCTACACACATTTGTAACAATAGTGCCTCTGGAATAGGCAAGTCTAGAGAAACACTGTGAAGAAAGACTTTAGGTACCGTTTTCAGAGTATTTAGAAAATGCAGCAGACTTGCCACCTCGAGCTGAGTTGACGTAGGTCACCACTCCACCTCCACGTTTTGTTTTTCAGCATCCGATCTTGACAATAACAGTGGCATCGGTCTATGCGAATCAGATAATCGTCATCGTTCTCGTGTAGCCAGGATTCTTGCACGCACATTGTACATGTATGAACAAGAATCCGTGTACATAAAAGCTCGTTAAATCCGATAATTTTGAGCAGAGAACGAACGTTAGCACTGATCACAGACGCCACAGTCAGTTTGGACAGAGTAATGGAGCTAAGTGCGATCTGCCAATCAGCTTGTTTCAGCTTGTTAGTCCAATTTTGCTTTATAGTAGCCATGTGCAAAAAAAACTCATCGATCAAGCACAATGCCTTGTTTTTACTATCCAAAAACTCCAATAGAGAGTACAAGCTGTTTGTACCCGTGATAACTGAGTGGAGTAATGATAAATCCATTTTTTTCAGCAGCACGACAAAAGACGTAGGGCAGCCAATCGAAGGGCACTCGACCACAATGTGTTATATATACTATTGGGTACAACAATCACGAAACCCTTTGTCCCCGGCAATCTGTGGAGATTTATTAAGTTTTTCACTGGACACAGACCGGCACGTCTTCGAGGTTACATAGGCTGGAGAGCTCCAGCCAATCAGAATCGCCTGGAGCGGGTATAAGAAAAGCTCACTGTGACCGATGGACTCCTGATTTACCACTTATCGCCCTTTGTGGAAAGTACTCACACAGATTAATTCTGTAGTAGAATCACCGTACTGTTCCGCAACCTTTGCCTTCTTGCTATTTTGCTTAGCATAGTTTTGGACTGGAGTGATTTCAGTACTTTCCATCAATGTGGGTATTGTAAGCACCACTCAATTGCTTCGTGAGAATACGCGCGGCTTTAAGGCGGAGTATCTGCTATGTTCTTCTCCATATGGGCTTTTCATCCTTACTTACCTCATTTACCTTATTTGACTGGCTATCTCATCGTTGTCTGTCTACGAGTCACTGCAGGTTCCTCTTCCGTTACATTATTTTGACTCCAGTAATAAACTTTATATCTGGGTCTGTTTCCTTACCGAGGGGCCGAACATAAGCCATGTGATTGGGCCCATCGGGAACATGATCTATTGTCAAATAAAACTATTATAGACGAAGTATCCGTCGGACCATTGTATCTCACTACCAGGGTTTGTGATCGGTCTCATCATGTAACGGTAGACAAAGCACGCGGCCGCCACTTATCCAAGGCCCACACGATACCCAAACATTACTTTCCAGTCTAGAAGTACTTTATTATAGATACTATGAGCATCCACATTGCTACTCCACTTGTCTGTGTTTGCACTGCTTCAACACTTAAATCGTTTGCATCTGTTCTAGGCGTGAACCGCTCACCAACGAATAGTAGCTGTAATGTGAGATCTTCACCAGACATTTGTGGTAAATTTCACGGAAAACCCGATGGGCCTCGAAGCTTACTCGACTTTTTTACTTCTTCTTGAGAAGGGCTTTCATAGTTGTTCCAAAATAGATTTGAAATTCTCACAAATCGACCAGGAACCACCATGGAGACCTGTTAGAGGGTGGTATCCGAAATACCTCCAAATTTCGATTTTTTTCAGGGATAGGTCACAGCTCCCCCGTTACCGACCTCGTGACTCAGGATTGTCACCATCGATCTTCTTATCTGGGACTTGGGTCCGTTTATCTGTAATTCTGATTTTTCACAAGCTTTAGAAGGCTGTCAGACGGAAAACATGATCCCTAACTTCTTGACTGAGAATCACACTATTGTTTCCATAGACCACAGCTCGTTTATCTCTCTAGCAGTGGCAGCAATAGAAGTCAAAAGGCAAATTGTGCGCCTGACTTTCCGTATGTATTGCTTGTCCCCGGCAGTGAATAGAGTTTTATTGTGATCTTCCGTCTTTACCGGAACTAGCTATCACTTGTAACGCAGACTGATCACCAAGATCACGAAAGCTGCTTGCATTTGATTAAGTATTTCCGGTAGAGTTGATTCCAAAGCCAGCACAAGCTCGTGTGCAGTGACACTCTCCACTCGTTCAAACTACGCGCAAAACATTATTTCCCTATTGGGCTTAACCACCAGCAGAGGCAAATTTAACGTGTTTGGAAATTCTCTGATAACATTCTCTTCTAGCATTGCCCCATTTGGTGCCCTGCTTCATCCTCCAGATTGACGAGCATACGACGGGATCCATATGACCCAAAAGCTCTGGTCCTTGTAAGTTATTCCTATTCTACGCAGGAGTAAAATCCGTGTGGTTCTCCGTCCGTCATAAATACCTCAGTGAATTCCTGAGTGGTTGTTTGGAAAGCTGGATTCACATTGTCAGATATCTCACTTCCACTGGATCCGCAGGCCTTCTTGTAATAGCCGCTGAGCTCAACTTCGTGTTCAACCGATATTCCTTTAGATGGATAACAACGTGTATTGAACACAAGTGATCAGAGCCCAGTACTGTTTGGTTGGTATTGCTAGTAATTCTGAATTCGTCCACCATGGCTTAACCTTTGATCAAATCATACTTTGAGACTTTCCGGCAACATTTGGTGCGGGGCCTCCGATCGTCCTACATTTCATGACATGGGATCGCATTCAGTCGTTTGATGTAGTCTGACCAAAGAAACCGGAGAACCTCCATCTACCAGGCCAAATTCATCGCAGCCATCTCTCATTTTCCTACGAAAGGCATCACAGCCAAGTGCCTTGGTTTTGGCTTTATTAGAAAAATATGGAAACCGGAATTTCTGATTTTGTTTATTTCATCGTGTTATATGTGTTTCGGGCACTGATGCCTACAGTTTTACTATTCAAGAACAGAATATACCGGAGTTTATTAGGCATTCTTGTAGTCACCGGTCTTCCCCATCGAGTATCCACCAGTCATTCTTTATATATTTTCTTCCCGAGCCCACTTTCCATTCTCGAAAATGTTTGGCTCATCATAATCTCCACAGCAGTATCAAGACTATCTAGCACAACGACGGCCTTCAACCACTGAAATACACTCATTTTATGACCGACTCGGTCGACATGAATCTTGCCCCCAGGGGTTCAAGAAGATTAGTTGCCTACCGTTTATCCCGTGCCCCTGTGCTCAAGGTTGTTAACGCTAGGCCTAGGAGCTCACAGAGCTCAACGATATGTACCATCGGAGTCGCATAGGCTCCAGGCTGAGCTGCTCAGAATCACCGCGTTGACTCCTGACGGTCGATCGAAGTGTCCAATCTCGCAGTCCATTCATCTTTGGTGGCGGTCCACTCTGTCTTTTCTGCGCACCTTCGCGCCCCATCCAGCACCGCCTGCGCTTTGCCTCTGAGAAGTGTTTGAGGGGCCACAAATTTACCCCGCCTGCTCTTCCAAGTCATTCAAATCCTTCGGGAGATTCCTCACTTCCCCTTCCTTCAAGGGCAGCGATGATAAGTTATTCATCCTGGTGATAGAAACAAGTATTATAAAGCTCAAGACACGATGGAGGATAAATCGTTTTTAAATTGTGTGAATTGTAAAGGATGTTGACCATGGCCGTATTCGAACCCAGGCATGAAAGCCATCCACTCTTTAGTAAAAAGTGCGCTCTAACAGCTGGGCTACGGCGTCACCCTCGAGTTCACCTATTCGGTATCAAGCTTTGCGACAAAGCCAAAATGAATAGGCTGCTACCGAACTGCTCAGTTGCATTGTATTATTATTATTATTATTATTATTATTATTATTAGTTTTCGCTATAGTAATAATGTTATAGACTGGAAACCACTAATCTGAACGTCGATAACGTCAGCCAAACAAAACAGAACTGCTTATTTCGTCTTCGATATTCAGTCCATAAGTAGGCAGTCGTAATTCAATCAGAGATACGGCCTGTGGTTTGGACGCTATTTTTCATCTTGATTCGTTTAGTCCGTGAGACGTAATCTATTCCTTTATCGCTTCATGTTTGACCACAATTGGTTCTTAAGCAATCAAGTACCAACTTATTCGGCAAGTAGTATGCATACTCCGCCAGAGTAGTCGCAGTGGTAGTAGTAGCGCAGTGCATAGTGCGCATTTTTTGTTCGTGCCCTCTGGAAAGTGCTGGTTTGAATTTGTGTCCGTTCAGCAGTGCTACAGAGAATCGCACTTAGAAAGCACTCAGACGTTTATCTGACCGATTTGTTTGCCTAAAATATGTGCGCTACAAAATTGGATTACGTAAAATGAACATTTTACATTGCTCAGTTAACTAAGTTAACCCTATGAAGAACGAGATTGCAATTATCCACTGATCGTGATCGTGTGACTGTATCTAGTTGAAACAGGGGATATCACATTAAGTTCATAATAGGCTTAAACTGGTGGACAACCATTTCTAAATTTAATTTTAAATTGTAGAACCATTCCAGTCCTGTGGCGTCATTGCG
Organism: Fasciola hepatica; assembly: GCA_948099385.1. Lineage (NCBI taxonomy): Eukaryota > Metazoa > Platyhelminthes > Trematoda > Plagiorchiida > Fasciolidae > Fasciola > Fasciola hepatica. The sequence goes on from CANUEZ040000083.1 coordinate 8,459,572, forward strand.
CGCAATAATGGCGCTCGAGCTTCTCAAAAGAACAATTCCCACACAATTATCTTACAAATGTTCACCAATGTTGAGATAGTGGCTCACCAAACCACAAATACTCACGCTTGGTTTCAAGAGAGTAAGTACTCTCGATAGATTCACTGGAAGAACAACAGCTGGGGGAACAAGTTCAGTTTTACTGCATCATCTACTGGTAAAGTATGGCAAATTATACAACTCAGGGAACAACATAAGGAGATAGGAATATCAGTTGTTTATGTTAGGAAGAAAACCTGTTTCAAACAGTGTCGACTGAGGAGGTGAGTGGTGTGTGAATTTTCGTACGCTGATTGATAATTATCTGCCGCGTGTGACTCCCGATCAGCCTGTTGGATGAGAGCAGTTCGAAAATGCGGCCACCGTGGGCCAAGGGTTCTCATGAAATATGCTTGCGCACATAATCCGTTTGCCAGCATTGAGCCTCTTAGTGGCTGATATTTTGAAGACGAAACTAGCTACTAGGGTTGTCCTTTTATACTGAATAAAGTCTTCTATACGGACGCTATGTTGACGATATCTTTTGTGTCACTGACATCTCACATAGTCCTTCAACATTATTGGCCCGATTCATTCAGGCTCATAAAAACAGCAGTTTTACTCTAGAATTAGAGTTAGGGTTAGAGAAAGGGTGTTCTTTTCTCGATATTGCGTTCTCATGGGGCTACAATGGATCTCTGAAACATAGCTTTCACAAAAAGAAGACGTGGAAAGCACAATGTGTCAGCTATCATTAGTTTATCCCTAATATTAAGCTTACGCATCAATAATCGAGTAGGACATCTTTGTGTATTAGATACCGTGGATAAGTTCATCTGGGATAATAAACGAACGCCTCATATACTCAGTGCTACACTTATTTCTCAGTGGAATGGCACTTCTTCTAATCTGCCAAACCAGTTCTCTCAAAACAGACAAAAGGCAAGCTAATGATAGAGATGAACTCCTGTGTCAACCAGTTAATATGTTCATGTGATGCAAGATACTTCAGTCGTACCACCAGGCGCCCGGCCAATCGGATGGGAACGCACCACCCAACGTGGCTCAGTCGGGGCATGACAAGGGCTATCCACCTGGTGGATGTACGAGGGTCGTTACATGGGTTCCATTCAATCACCAGGGTCCTGTTCGGGGAAGTCAAAGGTAGACTATCATCTACGGCAGAGGCGATAAAAATACGAATAAACAATTTCCTGGTACGTGCCCAAAAACAGTTTGTAGGGATTCTTATCCTTTCGTGGCCGCATGTTCGAATTGCTCCCACTCATGGTGTTGACCGGGTCCTATACTCCACTGACATTTAGCACCAATTATGCGGTTAGTAAATGAAAATTCACTCACTCAATCCCCACTCCAGTCTAACTCTCTTTAAAAATGTTGTTTCCTTAAAGTAAACGGCTGATATTCTTATCTTCCTTTATTGTTCCCTGAGTTATACAATGTTCTATAATTGACCAGTAGATGATGCAGTGAAAATGAACTTGTTTGCCAAACGGATGTTCTGCTTGCGCTTTTCCCTGAAATATTTCACTTTTTAGTAAGTGAAAAGGAAAATTCCATGAAAAACTTCGTATTATTTTTCTGATACAAAAGAAAATACTACGCGTTTTGGCTAACTGTAAAAAGCCCAGAGAATCAGTTATCAATCATTCTTTTGTGAAGATAGTTCTGAATTTTGTAATGCCTTATAACTGGTAAATCCGTGGTCCTACATTTCTTTTGAAACCGCTTCAAACGCTTAGAAAGCTGCGTATAGCCTTCTTTTCAGAGGTAAACTTTACTAGTTCACAGGGCTGTGATATCAAATAGTTTCAATAATTATACAGGTTATAAAGTGTGACCCCCGTTTGACTGTGTACTTGGATATTGTTTCGAAAAGGTGGTCACAGTGAAGCGGGCCTTTATGAAAACTGCCCCGTTAATATGCATGACGTATACCGTCGATCCTTTGATCCTTGAAAGGTTGTATTTAGGTGTTTATGGTTTTCAAGAATTGTCGGCTAGAACAGGCAGAAGTAATTCTGAAAATTTATCCTATGATTTGAACAAATCTACAATTCATTTCTGCAGTTTCAGGAAATTAGCAAAGGCATTTTCACCCTCTAAAAAGCAATTTTGCGTAGGCACTGACGTCATAATTTCTTGTCACATAGTGAATAATATTGCAGACGTGAAGTCTAGCAGAAATATCTCTCTTCTGGTTGTGGCAGTAGGGCTAGAAATAGTTTGGTACAATACTCCAAAGGGAGCAACCGAGAAAGCAAGGTTTATATCTGGTAAGATTGTGGAAGTATTCCGAGTATTTTTAATGACCGGGCTGTGCGCCGCCACACTGTTGTTCAACTACGTAAGTGTTGGTGTCTGTTGATACGTTTAGTGAGCCTCGGCCCATGGGGTTTCTCTTCACTTTGTGTTTTTGCAGATTGAACAAGTAGAACCCATCGGCGGAAAACCATTGGTCCTTGCACTTTATGGTGTACATATCCTATTTGTTTGTTGGAATCAAATAAGTAGTCTTAGACGACGAATGATCCATGCTTAGTGAGTGATACAATATTCAATCAATTATGTTTTATTTCAGAAAAAAAAATTAGAGTCCGTATTCTACCCTCATATTCACACTTGAGTTTGACTAAAATCTCCTATTATTTCACTTGTTGAGCTTTTTTAAAATTATCCGAAATATTTTGAAGTATTCTCGATGTTTTACGGTAGGACAGAATCGGAAAAATTGTGTAATATTTCAACATTTGCTTCTGGGTATTGTTATTATAAAACGATTGGCCAATATTTTTTGTGTAAAGCATTTCCAAGTTCCTTTTTAATGGATATCAGAGTGAACCATTCCAGTGTCGTAGGTATGGCCACTTTTTCTTGTTGGAATCAATAAATATTCAAAGTGAAAGCAGGTCATTCACATGCGAAACAGTAAATGGCTAGAGGTTATACCATTACGGGAGTTTTCAGGAAATTAAAAAAAAATGGCCACTTATCTCCCCTATTGATTTGCCTGAATAAATTTAGTCAAACGTACTCGTATAATATTCCCACGCTCAGGTTTATAATAACTGCTGGAATTAAAAATTAACCTTTCTGACAGAAACCATGTAGAAAGAAATGTTGTTTCCGTACGTAGTCAAAGCACTTTACTATTCGCTTGCTACTTCTAATTCCAAAGTTCGGCAAAACGAGCAACTATTTAGAAGAAAAGAAGCTGAAACTCTACGTGACAGAACCTCTTTTCAGGACGACACTGGTTTTTCCTAAAATACTCTCAACGACTAAGACTATTTTCACTTTTTAATCTGGTTTCAAAATAGACTATGCGGTATGGCATGTGTCATTGGGCACATAGTTCCAATCCTTTATTTTCAGTTGGACATTCCAGTGAGGTTTATATAAACATTTTTATTCAGGCGAATGTTTACCTGAAACTGTGAATTCAAGGGGACGTCTACTGGCCTAATCTACATGACTAAATTGAAATGTAATGATTCCAGGTTTAGAAGAAAGTAATAAATAAGAAGAAAAGTATTGTAACTGGAGGAACTGAAACAAATGCTTCAGCCGTCGAGAATTTCGAGGCACATAAACCTATCTCAACTGCAATGAATGGCCTTCAATCTAATTTGAATCAGAAGTATGCATGGACAAAGAGTCCAAATTGAGGATCTGTAGCATTCACAATACCCGTACTGTTTGGATGTATTGAATTCACTCCCCACTGGAACCACGCAAACCGAAATAGCTAGAAGACCAAGGTTGTGCAATAGCACGGTAATTGTACTTAAAGACAAGTTTGTGTAAATAAGTCAAGTCGAAGAAAATAGTTCACAGATTAGATATTGACCTGTCACAGCGAGCTTTCTGCTGTAACTGTCCTCAAGGATCCTGATTAGACGATTCTGCTCATCGTACACAGCTACGAAGCTGTATCTGACCGTATCACGTGTGATGCCTGCTGGATCACCACAGAATCCTATAGGGGTTCGTCGAAAGCCATTTTTCCGTTATTAAACACCAGCCTTCGACACATACGCTCTTGCAGAGAGCTAGCCTTGATTACCTGACAAAGCAACTTTCGACGAGTCACCTTGTACTTCCTAAATTGGACCCTTCGTCCATGCACACTCCTAATGACTCATATTAGATTGCAGAGAGAAAGCCCGGTATGTGTGCACACGTATATAGATGATTGGGCAGGTTTGAGTGGGTACGCATACTTGATGAGCGAAAGCATCTGCGAAATTGATTTAGTGCTTCCAAGGAAATTTTGTCCTGCCATGCTTATACTTTGTTACATATAACTTAAATCAATTGTGTTCAGCATCAAAAAACATGATACAATGAAGTGAGCCGCTTGCGTAATGAATTACGTATCATTTACCATCTCTGGTTCATGTATGTAGTCCTACAAAAAGTTACAAGTACTACTTTCAATCTATGCACCAAAAAGTGCAGAATAATGTCACTCAAAACGACAATTAAAATCTAGTCAATTAACGCCTACCTTCAAAATCTTTGTATGAGAGTAAGATGATACCGGGAAGCGGTAGGGTTGGTCGATTATGTAATCATTCCGTCTCCGCCAGCACTCGACTTTGGGAACAAGGAGACAACGTGGACTTTCTTCTGTTCCTTGGTACTATGAACCGATTGTTTCATTCTACTTGGCCAAGCATACAGCATTTATCTAATCTATTGATATACCAATGGACTTGATCGGTGCACACACGAGGTAAAGGGGCTTTTTATATCTAGCCGTTTGCACGGAGTTCGGTCAAACGTAAGCTCACACGTTGTGATGGAGACGGCTGGATTGTAGACGGAATCCAGAAACACCGTTCGTGTGCAAAATTAGGTTGCATAACGGTAAAGTGATACTTGATTCAAAACGGGAATATAAAACTATCAAACAAACACGTTAGCCTTTCAAAGACAAGTAATAGCCGTCTGCCTCCATTTTGCACATTGAGGTAATGACTTCCACCTTAACACCATCACTGCCTGGGTGATTTTGATATTTTTACCTATCTTCACGGTGTAATACGTTTGAATACGGTCATTTGTTTGGGATCTCACTGTTTGTCTTTCTCGGAACCAGTAGCATACCAAAATATCGGGTACGGATGGAATCTTCCACGAACCGATGCTAAACATTCTGTTTTTCCGTGCCGGTCTGCCTGTCATCGATAAGTAATTTTGTTGACTGTAATCAACTCCGTATTGATAGTTGTTGGCTGTTTATGTATCAATAGACAAAAAAAAAGCTTTTTCCGCATTGCTTATTTTGGCCGTGGGCTTCTTCTAAAGCTTGTTGTGCGTCTTCGCATCGTGAACTGAACAAGGTGAGCAGTGTCAAATTAAAGCCCCTGTCAAGCTCCTACTACAGTCTACATCAAGCAGGAGGTACAGTGTCCACTACCCACTTCTAGCTAGGTTGATGTTGCTTTGTGGTCATTGGAAGTATTTTGAGAAGTTTTGCAATCGTGCTTTAAAAATACTGTTCCACATCACAACAAAGGGTGAAATTAATTCAGGCCTTCTCGAAATTTATGAACCTTTCATTTGACCCGGTTGAAAATTTCATAATTATTCTTGACACTTAAAAGTGCCCATCTCCAGAAGATAAAAAAATGATGTATTCAACGTGCGGTTTATTATGAGCAGTTGTCACACGTGTACACGAATTCGTGTAGAAGGTTTGCAGAATGCTGGTTAAGGAATAGTATTAACTCAGTAGTTTTCTATATAACTTATTAGCGCACTGATACACCTGAAATGTACGCAACCTCTAATGTCATCCATGGATGCACTAGGTCCTTCTTATTCAATTCCAGAAGACAACAAGAACACATGATCCGTCCGATGAAGGAATCCGGTTTATTTGTGTCAATCAGGAAATCGAACTTTGCTCATTTATAAATAGTACAGTAAGTATAATACTGTAGTTTCGCAAACTAAATGGAAAATTTCCTGCAGCCCATTCCGTTTTGGGGGAGAAAATCTATTACTTGAATAAAGCCAGTCTTCTTATCTTTGCTTCTCAAAGGTAATCATTGGTAAGCTAATTGATTCACAATCGTAGATCTGCCGTGAATTACGCATTGCAGACACAGGCTTGCTGAAGTGAATGTCTCTCGTGTTCTATGTTCCTTTTCAGTCACTACGACGTACACACTGGTACGATGAGTCACTGCTGAGCTCAACTAGTTTCGGAATTCATCTACTGATTGCCCTCCTAATCAGTGACGTAATCCATTGTGAGAAAGAGGAATGGTGCGGGATATCCAGGTTCCTTGAGTGCAAGGCATGTAATAGCATCGGGTCACTGGTTTGACCTGACCCAATCTTTCAGATCGATGTTGAACAATCCATTATTACACTGGAAGTCGTTCAGCGAGCCAATGTTTATCACGGTGGATTAGCCAGCGCTTTGAGTACAAAGAATTTGTGTGAACTTCGGTACAATTTGCGGCTAATCAGTCTATCTCTCCCTTCCTTACTCGACACAGTATAGGATTTCTTTCACTGGGTCACATTTTGCCTAATGTACCACAACAAAACTAGCTTATATTGCATCCACGTTGTGTAAAATTGAACAAAAGCTTACGTCTCACAATCTATTTCCTATGACTTTTATGATTATAGTATTAGTGATGTCTATCAACTGTTGACTTAGAACCGCCATTATAAGACACGGTGATCAGTGACCTGAGTGAGGGGTCAAAAAGTGAATTTGTTTCAGTCTACGGTAACAACAGCTGTCACGAAATCGACTCTGTCGATTTCGAGTTCACATATTGTTCAACTATATAAATGAATGTCATCACAGACGACAAAATAGTTACCCGATGTGAGCCGGAAGAAAAGTCCCTGTTAAAATCAATCGTTCGATATTTCATTACAGAAAGGATGTGAGATGAGCATGTGCATCACGATTATTGGGGGTATCCGTTACATTCGCTATATATAGCTAACGATTGCATCTTCTGACCTGCTTAGCCGTTCAACTCTTCTGAAAATTCTGAAAGCAGTACGACAAATATTTAGTTTAGCCTCAAACAAGGATCAAATTATGATAGAAACCAACTCACGAGTAGTCTGATATCAACATTCCTTACACTTTCGCTATGTATAATTCTTTCCGAGTATGTATAGTAGGAGATTAGATTTTACGTAATGTGATTGATCGAGCGGCGTGAACGTTCAAACTGCTGATGATTTCTAAGCAGGATGAAACAGCTGTACACCGCCTCCATGGATTTCTGTGGTTTGACTGTTCTTGTTGCACGGTGGATCATACTATGATAATTCTCTTGGAACGATATTTTGCATACTCCCACATTTCGAATGTCACCATTCTTAGTCGTTTGTTGAATTTTGCTTTGAATCCCTCCGTTTTCTGCCTCATTTCAACATATTATGATGCAAGGCAGATGAGTCTAACAGACAAAAGGATGACGTTCACTGTGTGTCTCATTTTTCATGCTGCTTAACTGCTCTATTCGCGATGACAGCATCGAAAGAACTTGTAATCGCCCCAACCCGGAACTGTGCAAATTGAAATAGTGAGAAGGCCAAAGCTATAAAGCAGACCCGATTTATGTGAATAAGTTACAATCACGGAAGCGGTCAGTGGAACACAAATCAACCAGTCACAGAAAACATTTGGTGCACCTATTCAATGCGATTCTAATGGGCTGGGCACCCCAGCGCATGTGACGGCAAAACTATACCGACACGCGTTTCATGCAGTGTCTGCTGAATCGCCACAGTAACCTGAGTGCATTTCTCTCGTAAATGCATTTGTGTATCTGAGCCCAGCAAAGGGTGCTTAATTGTGATGCAAAAAATGGCTTGCGCATGAGAGGACGAGCGAAAACTTTTAGCTGGAATAAGCCTAGTGTAAGACGATACGGTTGTGGTCCATCTCACTAAGTCTACTGAGAACTCAGATCTGCTTCAAAATTATTTCCGTTTACTATCACAAAAACAAAAAATATATAGGTTGCTCACACATTCGCCCGCCTGTTGAACACACTGTGTTGGTCCCACTGGTGTGGGCGACCACGCCTTGAGGCTAAAACAACACCGACACGACTCATCTCTCTTATTTGTCGACCTACTCCCACGATCGGCTGTCTTGACACTCGAGATTCCGTTGTCTCAAGCCTTGGGCTTGGTACTGCACCAGTGCAGCCCAACGATGTGACTTGGCTGTACGCCAACGATGGGTTGACACATTCCGTCACAGACACAACAAACGTTTCGCTTGGATTTGTTCAACGACATTACCATCACTAAAACTACATGTTGGAAATCTTTCATTGACGCTGGTCGACCGACCCCTTTGTTAACACTCATTAGGGCCTACTTTTTTACAATCTGCGTTTTACGACCATCAAAGTTATACTAAGGGTGTTTATACTTCTTATACTAAACAATTCTAAAGTGAAACCATTTCCAAAAATATGGCCCTTTATTATTGTATGCAGATGAGTGAGTAGGTTAGCCTGTTAGGTGTCGGTGCTGCACTGTGTGAAATATACCCTTGCGATGAGTAGAGCCATAGAAGACTATGGGATATGCTTTTGCTTTCATTATATTTCTACCCACGCTAATTGGACCCATTGTGCCAACTAGCCTGGGACGTTGCAAAGGCCCATCCTCAATCAGTCAGATAGATGTACTATCCATGCTGATAACTGAATATTTCGTCACTTCAGCTCCAAACCTACTTATTCAACTTTTCAATGATAAGGTATTAGTATTTGTATTGGTAGTAGTGCTATCGTACCCGTCCGCGAGTCCTGCAACCTAAAACTGTTAACGGCACGACGAGCAGCTCGCAGAAAGGCCTCATTCGATGAACTGTGCAATGATAACGCGCGCATTTCATTTGACATCAACCTTCATCACAGCTTACCATATGGCGTGATTTATCGACGATTTGCACACCACGTTCTCTCTCTCTGCCTTTGTGTGCTAAACAGAATGCCCGAGTAACCAAAATCAGACTGATTTAAACTAGTAAGGTCGTAGTTGAGTGCTAACACGGTGCGTTTCGTGCGATCAGGTCTGGTTTACTGTTACTGAACAGTGAGGAGCTTGCGGTCCGTTTCAGAATTATAGCTTTACCAGGGTCAGTGACCTGGATATATATATTTTATAATCGGCCTGAGGCTGCAACCGCATATCTGGTAACACAGGCCGGAGTTTATCACAACGATGAAGACGGCTCTCGTTCGGTGTGTGCACAAACTTACACAAGTGGGTATAAAACGAGCGATGATAGTACTGGTTTCACTTTTAACCACTTCTGTCTATGAATAGATGCCATCCTGCGCACCGACCACATTGCACAACCACAAATCGCTGTTCATACGTAGACACGTATTCACGGACAGTAAAACCACACAATGTTGCTACACATATGGATTCTCAATCAGCAGAATTCCGACGAGCTAATAGACGAAAAGTTTTGTGATGCTTGCGCAAGTGTTCAGACGCCTTAGTATATATGATACGAAATTAGTTAATTACAGTGTCTGATCCATATGGCAATGGGTTGAGGGAGCTGTTTACAACACTGATATGTAGACAAGACAAACCGAAAACAAGAGGCTTCTGTAGATGTAAAACAAAAAAATGATAAAATACAAGCATAGCAATTGTATTATTATCATTATTATTGAAAAATATTACGGAGACCGCTACCCATCCAGTGGACGCGCTGAGAACAAAATTGACCTGAAACCGGGCAAGAGGAACCATGATACAACTGCTTGCGCGAGAAAGATACAACACATGGTTAGCTATTGAAATGTCATATACGTAAACATAGACATAATCTTTTGAAGGAACGATCACAAGGTTGACTGCAACAAGTATATCAGAACCCACGTAAATGCATGCGCAACAACAGGCCACTCAGATTTGTGCGATTATTTGTGGGTCTGAGCATCCAAGTGAAACGTAGCGCAATTGTTGACGGTGATTGTGAAAAAAATGATTGTAACACAAAATACGGTCAAAATAAGAAACGGATATGTATACGAGTTTCGAATGATTTGATGATGGAAGGCAGAAGAAGATTCTCCGAAGGAAGAGAACGGAGAGAGAGAGAGGCAAGTAAATGACAACATTGGTGCTTTGGTGTAAAAACTTCGCATCAGTGTAGACGACAAAATAGACCTGAAAAGGAATGGAATGCATTGTGGGATTTTTCTGATCGAAGTGGTTAATTACCACACGGATCTCGAAGTGCTGTGTTCATGCATATCGCGAACAATGGAATTTACGGGGCAATTGTGTCAGACACTGTACGGGGAGGCGAAATGGGACCAGAACGATTACAAAATACACGCGGACATTCAAGCTCACTTGAACAACAAAAGTCGGCCATCAGAACGACAACAGGAAGTGACAACAATGAACGGGGACGAAACATTCACATTTGAACAGAAAGGTGGGAGATATACACATAAACTTCCATCTATTTGTCAGTTATTATTGGGTCTCAAAGACTGTGGCAACCAGTGTTAAAGTCGTATCCCTGCTACATGTCGACGATACACGGGTGAATTCTGGCACAAAAATGCACCAACATGATCGTAGATACTATCCGCTAGTTCATACAATATAGTGCGCACGGTGTGCTTCTTTGGGGTGCTGAACAGAACACCATCATCACGAAAGCGGAACACGAGTTCTGTAAACTAACGTACAAGAAAGTATTCATTGTAAACAGAATAAACCATACCACGGACGCGTCAATAGTCTGTTGCAGGACATAAGCGGCGACCACGCATGCCTTCACCGGACCGGCGTAAACGAGACACGGTGGAAAAAGAATGGTGGACACAAGAAATGCATCGTGAAGTCAATCGGACAATTTCGTTATTATTGTGAGTGCTGTTCACAAGGCTTGCAAATATTTATCACATTTTTTTTGGCTCTGTCTGGATGTCTGCTTGTCTTGCATGTCTGATTGTGGGTTGCGTACCAATGAATGAGACAGACAGTTGATCCGAGGGTGAAAAGAATGCCAACGGGCGAATTTAGCGCAGATGTCAAGCTGCATAAGTTACGACGGTAAAAGAACAGAATACGACCAATCTGTATCTTCATTGCTCATTGACGTACACCAAAATGAATTAGACAGGAACCAGTGAAATTCACTATCTCAATCAAAATCGTTTGAACCAAAGAACAAGACAGTGAAAAGAACTAGTCAGATAAACCGGAACTAATTCACCTGACGAAACAGCTAACGGGCCGAAGTAAAGGTCATGAATGGGATGGGTTTTGAGATCGGAAGTTTTGGTGTGAATTGAACCACGAGAATGCTCAACTTCAGGGACAGCTGCAGATGAAGACGCACATCGCCCGGCTTCGCCGATCCTGATTCATCTGGACACCCAGCGGATCCGTTTCATGTTTTACTAACGAAAATCACGAAACTCAGGTGGCACTGGGTTGTACATGCATAGACCTAGCCGAGGAATGCAACGACACCTCACACTTGACCACTGAGTGGTATTGTGTGCGCTCACAATGTTCAGAAAGAACCACTCACTGCAGCCGTAGTCTTGGCAAGCCGTAAAACATTCGGGTGCTGTTTCGATTACACAAAGAAAATTGCCCGTTTCTGGAAACAAATAAGTAGATGAAAACAAAATCCGGTAAGCCCTATGTTCACTTGGAGCATGTGACGACTACCTAAAGATAATCGTATTACGATTTAAGACATGACAAAATTGAACAAATGACTTATCGGAGATTTTATAAATCTTAGGAGCCCTCTGTCTGACCTGCAGGAATAACGAACTGAGTTGAACCTGATCATGGATCAGCTATGGAAACTCTTCTCAATACATCACATTTTGTCAAATTACTATACGAAATAGTGACGTGACATGCCTTCAGCTTCCCGTTACATCTAACATGCTGACATTAGCCGATCAATATAACTTGTCAAGCCGAAACCTTCGGAGTACCACAAGTATGTTATGTATATTTTCAACTATTTGGTGAATTTCTTCGCATTTATGGAACACCCGCATTGGCCACAGCTAAGGTAAGATCACAAAATATCACCATCTGAGGTTGGTTGCATGCACTAGATAACTGCGTGCAGCTCAGTCATAAAGGGTAAGAGAAAGGTTTCAATGGAAACCAGTTTATGAAATTACAGATAAGTTTCATTTAACTAATCAACAGTCATATATCAGATGCGGTCAAGGAGGACCAGCTTTTCTTACGAACAACAAAAAAGCAACCATTACATTATTACTAATACTGTTATTATTCTGATGAAGCACATTTTCATCGGGCAAACCTCTATGCAACATTTTTTCGCAAGAAAATTTTTATTATTCCGCCCACTAAATTGTAAGCTTGTAAGTTCTCCACGGTTCTGACAGTGTATCCCTTAGGTGACTAGAATCGCCATGGTATTTTATATAATATTGTAGTCACTATTGCTCCTTGTTAGGTTGGATTATGGAAGTGGAGATGCGTGACTTCTATCTTCCATTTTCATTTACCCAGAAATAATAAGGCATAATCAGATACGTACCTTCATGATAGTTATGCCCTTCTTCTGGACACGGTTTAGTGAACTTCAGATTTTCAATCATTAAACTTCCGGGACCGTGAACTACAATTTCAAAGTAAAAGGCGTAATATAGTATAGGAAGAGGTAAAATTTCACACTAAAGCATATCACAGATTAGAAGCACGCAATTCTCTCCCTAACGGGAGAAATACCTGTGGTCATTCATTCCTAAATGATGCATCCCATAAAAACGTTTTCGGTAAACTTGAACAGATTCTAAAGGATAACTGTTCCTGATAGAATACAATATAGCTATCATGCAATCAAAAGAAAATTAGTTCATACTAGGCTTTAAACCATGGTACGAACGGCGAAATCGTTCGCTTAAATCAACTCACGGTAAGATTCCGATGGATCCCAGAACGACAGAAGTAGAAGAACCGACAGAATTGGTAGAACAGACGGGAGTCTTAACATTTCACGCAACTTTCTCCGTACTTGTAACCAACACGAAGGTCGTTTTCAGTGGATCACCGACTTGTTGGATGCACTTGTAGACAGGTGAATGCGTCTGTGTAAAGTGTTCTCAGTTTCACGTGAGGCAAGAAGAATGGAAATGCAGGCTTCAGTTGAGTAGTAGACTGAAGGTAGTCTCTTCCGAGCAGAAATCTGAGCTCTCTGTGTAGTACAATTTTGATCGGATTATCGTGGTTAGGCTTGAGCATAGATCATGGGTGCGTGTTTATATACATATTTTTATTTACTTATTCATAAGTGAATTTGGACGCGTTTATCCTGGATAGAAATTTCGTCATTAGCCGAAGCACAAATTTGGCTGATCTGTAGCATGAACGGACATGCGCCGGGGACATGTATTTGTTAGAATATGCATTGTGTGAATGTGTGCCTGCACATGAATTTGTTTGTACGTGTGTGTGTGTGTGTGTGTGTTGAGCCATGTGCATGATACGGATGTCTAGGGGGTCGCAGCCACTCGCATTGGGTTTTTACGCATCTTTCGACCTCCAAAAATTATTGGCGGCTTCCAGGTCACACCCACGCTTGTCCTAATGATTGGTCCTGAGACATTCAATCACCTCATCAATTCACGTGTCCAGTTTGGAGGAAAAGAGTTCCACTGGGCCACGGTCACACGTACATGAATAGTGATTACCGCAAAGGTAGTTGGCACGTGCTGGCGGACGAGGACAATTGAATTTGCACGCTTATTGTGATTCAACCCGCTGACAATATTCTCGTCCACATAAATGTGTCCTGTTGAGATCAGCAGACACAAAAGGAAAGAGTATATTTTATAAACGGCATATTGCCCTTCATCCGTTTACGGTGGGCTAACGTGAAAAATTACGATTTGTTCTTTGTTTTGTGAATTTATGAACTTATTAACTAATATATCCATGCATTTAGCGAGTAAATTCAAGTATTCATGCGAGTAAATTTCTTGCTAAAACTTGAACTCCCTGTAGTCACCATACTCGATTATTCATTTTGTCCATTTTAAAAGCAGACATATTAGCGCTCCGAATTCCATCTGATTTGCCCTACAATGGGCGATCACATTCAAATTACCTGGCATTCGAAGATTAGCACCCATCACTAGGAAACGGAATATGATACACGATTGGCATTGTTTCCAAAACCGAAAACTTCACAACAGTTACGATTGCAAATGGCAATCTGCATTGTCTCTATCACACGCGCGCACGATAACTGCACATTACCTTACAACACCCGAAAATCTGGGTTATCAGATTCCCCTGTATTTACAAGACCAGAAGCCCTACGATACAATGTGAGAATATCTGAGCAACAGAAACGCTTTCAGGCATGGAGTAACTTTTTACATGACCACTAAGTGGTAACTTAGCGGTAGCCCGCCAAATGACAACAGTGAGATTCAAATATCTTAGAGACGGAATGGATACGAATACTTCTTGTTTGATATTTTGCAGGAGCACAGAGCTGTGACTCTTGGTAAATTTTATCGTCATTTGGGCGTTGGCCATGGACAATACACGGAATCAAGAGCCGCAGTCAAAATTCATGAGAATCGAAATGTATTCGATCCTCAGTGGACTGAAGAAAAGCTGAGAGGTTGCAAATAGGGAAAGCATCCTATTCCGTTGTAGTAGCTCGTTGGGGTTATTGTTAAACACACCTGAACGAGTTAAGACGTCAACAACGTTTTCAACAATAATGCCAATTTCGTCCGTTTGCGGCATAAATGGAAAGTGTTCTTCAATTCTAAACTAAAATAAATATACATATACACGGATACATCTCGAATTCACGGCTTATTTCATAATTTAATTCTACATTTACCGTTCTGTTTCACCAAGAACCAAACGCCATACTGTACTGACCAGACAGATGATATAAATATATATATATGTATATATATATATATATATATATATACTATATCTGATATATATGCAGATGATGTACGACTGAATGTGACATCTTATACACACGATTTGTCCCAGTCGATTCATTTTGTTGATCGCACTTCATGTAGAAGTTCGGGGATTCCAAATAGGTTCAGCCATGGACAGGTTTCTACCCTTGATGCGAAAGCCGATCAACTAGCCATAGCACTGTTGAGATATCGATTCTTCCAAACCGGTTTATCGCAACGCTATCTCAATCAGGTTCCCACAAGCACAACTGGTCGGTACATTAAGTTGTAACTAAGTTGCCGGTGGCCCGATTGCAGTGTTTACTCATCCCTCTACGGATAACCCACTGTCTTATTATTCTTCGGTTCCTTCAGGAATAGAGTCATTTGCTTCAGTTGTCTTTAGATTAGTTCGACCCTCAAAGAATAACCTACTCTGGGTTCTGATGGCTTATCTTTTACTCTTAAGAACTTTGGGACCAGTCCATTACCCAGGATAATAACTTCATTCATCAACAAACCTCTGATACCGGTTCTATTCATGGCTGCTTGAAACCCGTAACAATGGTACTTATTCCCAAACATTCTACTCCAAACTCTCCATCCAAATGTATTCGTCCCGTCGCCAGCGTTTCATCGGCGCTCAAGTTGACTTGACTTGACCGAATGCTTTCCAATTTGGCTGTTCCCAGGGATCACTATCGGTAAGCATATAAATCCAACCAGTGCACTCTGAACACAGTTGCTTTCGTCCGATTTTCATCTCGAATAGCTTGAATAGTTACGTGAAACCAGTTCATCACATCTTCCTCGATTGTCCCCCCGTCTTGACCCGGATCCCCATTCTCCACTTCTTCTTCTTCTTCAAGAGAAAGAGTGTTTCGATTGTGCCCCTTCTTACTTTCAAGTTTTAAAAGTTATTTTTTCAATAGAACTCAAAGTGTAAACTGTAATACAAGTTTATCAAGTTCTGCTTCCTCCGGGGTCGTTCGTTCCTCGTTATCTTTTCACCGCATATGCTGGCGATTTATCCACTGCTCCAACTGCGTAACCTTTTTGAGTACGCCGATGACGTGGCGCTCTGTCGGTCGATCTCCAGTCAACCAGACTTTACCTCCTTCTATGAGATTTTATGCAACATGCAGAATTTTCCGTTCTATACTGGTATATATCTCAACACTTCCGAATGTTGTGTATAATAAAAATTCATATTCATTTTCAAATTTTTAAATTCCAAAGCCGCTACCGGAAACCTTTGAAAGTACTTTCTCCCTTTCTCATTCATCTTAACCCAATGAGCAATCAGTTTTCAGGTTTGTCCGTTTCTATCACTGACTCGGTTATATGCTTACAGATACTCACAGTGGTCTTCCCGTATCCTGACGAGTGTAAAAACCTAGGCAGTTTTTCTTCAGTTTTTAAGACTGAGCCATCATGAGGCCGGAAAAGTTTTTTTCTTCTTCAACCTATCAATTTATCCTCTCATTCTTCCTCTGCCACTCTCTAGTAGAATTTTATCAAACTACGTAGAGATCTGGTTACTATCAGTCTCGTTTATTTGATTCCCCTAGATATTCATCTTCAAAGTATGCGTGAATTTCTAAAGGAAGATTCTTGTGGACCCTTCCTACTCAAAGTGCCGTGAGCTATCTTCATGCCGTTCGCATCCCTCTGAATGTTCTGCATTTAAACTTATCTCCCATCATATAAATAGGTATAGCAACTCTAGAATGCTTAACTCAACACACGGATAGGTTGACAGGGTTAAATCCACAAAGGAACTTCGCAGGAACTTAGGCTGTGGAACTAGTTTGTTTTGCCCGGAAAGTGAATTTGTTAACTTACAAAAGTCCTCGGTTCAATGTATTTCAACATGATAAATGAATGCTAATGTGATATTGTTTGCTATTGATCAAGTGTAATCGAGAAATCGCAGTGCTATATATCTAAGAATGAAACAAATTGCAGAACTCTTCAGGAACCTTGACGTTATTATTCACCAAGAGGTTCCTTTCCATCTCTAGATGATGCATAATAAACAGTGCGGAAAAAGATATTATAATGCACAAAGAGTTATCAAGCTCACCTTACTTTCGTCTGCTTTCTGCGAATACCTTCGAGCCAGACTACCGAAGCTTACTAAATCTGGCATGCTGATGTGTTAACATTTTACCGTATCACATGTGTACACCGAATTTAGGAGTGAAACAAAAAAGTCAATTCTTGTCGGGACATATGCCTGACAGCGTTCAAAATACAACTGAACCCACCCCTAGAATGACGGCTCAACAAGTAGCTTGTTACGAAACAGTGACCCTCATTTGATACTGATGAAGCGGTACACCTAGGTATGATTCTCATTGTATTCCAGATGGTTTCAAGTTCTATGTTATGCCATTCATCGATGATGGTAGACATCAACACGTGCAAAGATCCGAAGACTATTCCATTCGCATAAACTCTTCGTGCTACCAGACTCCAGACATTTTCAGTCGTATTGAAGTATGGATTGTCGGCAGGCAAGAGCCTGGACTTGATGCTCCGATTCACTAGTCAGATTCTGGTGGCGTTGGCCATGTGTGTGGCTGCGTTTTCGTGATTGGATGTCGTTGTACTCCGCTGATTTTCCGAAATCATTGTGAGTAAAAATCCCTTTAATGTTCTGATATAGGAGTCAGCCATGGTGATAGATCACCGGTCGCCACTTATGTTTAGAATGTATAGGTTGAGTAAACTTCGTACGACATGAACACCGTTCAATAGCACAGCTAAGTATCGGAAATGAGTGATTATCAACCAAAATCTTAGCTTTTTCAAACCACCCTGAAGTCTTTTCGATTTGTTCAGGGGTGGGTTCAATAGCCTTCGGTTCCTTTTCAAGCACAATTTCCGGATACATCATTCTATCTGTTTCAGGCCTGAATTTGGTTTGCATATTTGATGCAATGAAGGGTTGGAATATCAGCATACGCTATTTAGTCACCGTGGTTGGTTTGTTCACAAGAAGTAGCAAAAAACAAAAGAAAAATGGGGCTGATTTATTAGCTTCTCGTGCACGATACTTAATTAGTTTCATACAAAACAATTTTTTCCGAATAATAATGAGAACCCAAGTGAGAGGTATTCAATCAGAATCAAGGCGGGGTGAACAAACAGTTCTTCCTGTTAACAAGTCGATACATTGTAACGACGTTTACAAATCACAGCCGTATTGCATTTGCTTTTCTGTAGACTATGCGAAACCGAGTGCTACAACTTACTGGATGTTGTTCACGCTGAAATTCCTCGACTTTTCAGGAAGACGTTAGGCTTACATCGTTTCAAATTAACAAACCTTACCTTAAGTGTCTTCGAAAAGGGGCGTTCAACCTACATGCAAAACGAAAGTGAGTTGTTTGGTGCAGGTGGAAATAACTAGTCGTCCCGTTCAAAGATCGTTTCCTAATTCTGAGATCCTAATACAGGGTAAGACAACAGACGATTCACGGAGGCACTCCACGTCAACATCCTGGTACGCCTTCATACTTCAATATATCCTGGTTGATTAGATGGTTTGAAAAGCCATCTGTATTTGAATAGTAGACCTATTTAGCTATCGAATGTCATTTTACAACCTAAGTATTGGTCAACTATTATATTATAAGTCTGATTATGAAGCCTGTGGCACAGCTTACTAATGAAGCACACGGTGGATTACAGTCCCTCCCTTGTAGTTATGCACTGAACAAACCGGTAACAGCCTAATAGATTGCCCAATGTGAACAATAAGCTGAAAGGCGAATCTGATTGTGGAATTGTGAAGTATCGATCTAATTTGTTTGAAGATGATTTAGGCAAAAGAATATAGTAACCCGGCCATCGTACTCCAACAGTCATTTAGGAATCTGCTATATTATTCCAATATTGAACAACGAAAGATTTTTAGTAGCTTTCTCTCTCGAGCAGTAATTTCACTTGAACCGTCAATGAAACAGATGTTGAACTCACACAGAGACAATAAATTTAAAGGCAGAACTTGAAGATACGAAACCGCTGGTGAATTTTCAAGGAAACTATCACTGATGAGACTTACTCAGTATGGCCTAGTGGTGACCCGAGTCAGGACCTCTAATTGCATCTGTGTGAATTTGGGTGGCGGTCAGTGACCTTTGACCTACTCTCGGCGATCACGACACGCACCTGATTGTCTTTGACCTC
Source organism: Fasciola hepatica (assembly GCA_948099385.1). Classification (NCBI taxonomy): domain Eukaryota; kingdom Metazoa; phylum Platyhelminthes; class Trematoda; order Plagiorchiida; family Fasciolidae; genus Fasciola; species Fasciola hepatica. Next base: position 8,478,789 of record CANUEZ040000083.1, read on the forward strand.
ACGTTCTCGGAATCTTGAAAGTAAAGCGTGGTTTCTATGGGATTTTGCCTGTATCTCGTCTGAAGTTAATAGTTTGTTCTGAAATTTGCCCTTTACTTGCACGTTTTACTCTCAACACTGAACACCCCAGTGCGGGTGTGCGAAGTGGTTGGTGTCACCTTTACATCCATCATTTTTAAAGCCTCTGAAACCAGTCGGACGACAATTATCTGTAATCACGGGATTATTATGGGTCTCAGGCTTTCTGAAGGTGCATCTGTGATTCGATAATTCGACCCTTGATGAGACCGAAGTAATAAAACCACTGAGTTACAGCAACCTATGAAATAGCGTAGAGCAAAAGAACGCTTCGAGTTAGCATCCGAAGATTCACCGAATTTTACTGAATGGAACGAACGTAATAGTCCATCCATTACGTCTTCCAAGCCGTCAAGTTCCAAACGTCCCTAGAACGGAGAGGATTCGTAGCTTCACAACGCTATACATTATTCGTCATATCATCCCTACTGGGGCTGAATTGTTTGCTATCAAAATTCAACCTCAACAACCTCACCAGACTCACTTCGTTTTATTTCGTTGGCTTTAATTTATCATGAAATTTATGATTTTTTTATATGGAGAGTTGTTTATGCTCTCAACCACTCGCAGCAGATATGCACCACATCCGGTTAAGAAGACCTGAAATGGACAACAGAACAAAGGAAAGCCAAACGAAAACCGAGGCATAAGAAATTAGCGTTTCCTTTCGCCCACTCAGTCACTCACTTTGCCAAATTTTCCTATTTTGAGCCGCCATGGCACAATGAAAGTCGTGCAACTCGCCTACACATTAACTAATCATAAGAATAAATCTATGTTCATAATATCTTGGAATAAGTCCAGCTGTTGAATACTAGCCTGGGAATTTAGCTTAATATGGTATCTTATCATTAAGCAGTTCGTTATTTGACTGCTGTTCTTTTAAGTACTCAGCATGGTCGTTTTTTCGGATAGCTACACATTGTACGATTATCGATAGGTTTAGAACTACCCAGTTAAGTTTTATGAAGATCACAAAGCCTAAAACTGAATATTGTTCGATTAACTGAGTGCAAATGGACCACCGCATTCATATATGTCCACCAGCTATGAAACTCGCCATTTACGCGTTTTCTTGAACATATGCCTCAAACTCTGAAAAAGAATACAGGCGAGTAATGAAGGTTGCGAAGGTTACAATGCAAAGATGGTCAGTTGAATACATCCGAATAATGGGTGCTCAGTTGAAAATTACTATCAAGTCGGTAACACTTGCGTTGGGCCGGAAATACTCGCTTCACTTGCTCCACACGATTCACCTGATAATTTCAATTAGTGTACCTGTGAGAATGAAGTCAGGTTAGGAATGGGTCGAAACTTGTAAGATCAAAATATTTTTTAAAAAATGGTCCGATATATAGTAAAAATATTATCTGTACAATCAGCAAAAACGTTTTCTTTGATTGCAAGCTGAAGATTGCATTAGTTTATGAGCATACAATGGCGCTTGCAATCACGCTGTCGGAAAGAAGTCAAAGAAGAAACTCATATTTGTTTTTGGGTGTGACCTAGCTCACCGGTCACGTTTAGAAATGCAAATGGCCTCGCCACAACCACTTTGGAGACATAGGCACCAATCGTCCATGATCGAGTGCCACGAAAGAAGAGCCTCTCTGATGTTGCATCACGCACATTCTCTTGACCTGGAATTGCGTGGTTGGCCGTCATTACATGAACCTTTGTCTGTCTTATGTCGCAAGCTTTGTCGAACACCTCTCGTGAAGTAGAACTTACCGGAGAAACTTTTAATTGCGAATCCCATTAACAAATGGGCCCTTTCCATATCACGCCAGAAGGTGTCATCACGGACAAAAACATGTCTCGGCTGATCTCGTCATGGCTGATGAGTTATTGAGTAAAACGAGCTGATTAATCCCAATACAGATTGTGAATATTCAAAAAACAACCGGTTTTTAATATTTCTGAAGTTTTGAACTGGTTTTGTCTTCATGAGGTACTCTGCTTTCGTTTATGATAGTAAACAAGTAGACACATTATCTGAATACTCCTTCCGCCAACCTCTTTCCAGGCCCCTGTTGTTGTGCTGAGTGTGAGTCGGTTTAAATTAGTAACCTCCAGTGTCGTTCTTTTATTCACAAGATGCCCCCATAATCTCACACATTTGGGACATTTTTGGAAAGCAGAGAACCCATTTCGCCGCTTGGTAAAGGTTAACGGGAGCTCCCGCCAGAACTAGGGATAAATCCGCATTCTTTTAGACAGTCCATTCACCACGTAGTTGTGTTACAAGTCTGTTTTCCGTTTGGAAACAAAAATGAACTACCACAAAATTCCCTTCATCCAAATAGAATTCTAGACCGCTACTGAGTGGTAATCAGGAACCTATGTACATAGAAGTTTTGGTTCGTAAGAAATCTGATACGTTATACCAGATTTTCCAATCCGGCTGATTAAGTTCGCCGTTGTTCTAGCAGACAGAATCTGATGTTTCGACGTGATTTAGCCATCAGTATCTTATATCAGAATACTGAAATGTGGTTTATTACATAGCTGCCAGTTCATACCTACGTGGAAATCCCCGACAGATGAACTGGTTCCACGGCGAGAATTTCAATGAAAATTAGCAGTAATAGTAATCATAAAAGTCATACAAATAGAAGCTTCTCGCAAAACAATATCACAATCCTCATCAAAGGTGATTGGAATTTCATGTCACGAATGAACAGAAACATCAGGTCGGACTAAGTCAAAACTGTTTTGAGAGCATCTAGTTTATTACTAAATGATCAGGTTTTCCCTAAGGCATCAGCATGAACCCGACTCCGAAGTTCTGGGACCTCTGACAATGGAACAAAGAGTATATTTTTGTAGCGTTTTTGTGATCTTGGTCACTGTATCCAACTAAACAATTTGGAATACTCTACTTAGTTGAATTCAAAGGTGAAGATTCCTACAGGATGAAAAAAGCCGGATTAGTTTGGCAGAACCTACCGGAATCCGGATTCTGGACAGCTTCTCCCAAGGGTATCGGACACAGTCATTCGGTTGCATAAAATGAGGATGACTGTAGTTCAGTCTCTTTACCATTCCAAAGCTGTACTTGGAAACGAGTTTTTACCTTGGAAAGCTGATAAAGCGAATAAATTTAACTTCGGTACATCTTTATATATATATATATATATAGGCTCATACACTTAAACAACTGGACAGCTTCGCTGTCAATCCGTGACCATAAATGCACCGTATCCGTCGGTATGATGAAGAATTAAAGGGATAAGTTTTGCAAGTCAAGATAAATGTTGAAACTTAATGTATAGATAAGCAACTACTAATGGAATAAGTGTGATAGTTAGACAGGTGCAAAATGGGACGTGGAAATCTTGTTATTTTGATATTTACTGGACACTGGAACACATCAGAATTGCTGCTTAAACCAGAAATATAATGTGGCCTTTTTGATGCATCGTAGGCAGCCGATCAATTATGATTTCTTCATTCTCTAGAATTCATCATGGTACACGCAAGCAACCAACGGTACACTATAGACACTGCAAATGTATGATCCCTTGAAACAGCGGAACTTCAAATGGGTTCGAAACCGTTGACAATTGAGCGCTTAGCAGCTGAAACTCAGAGATTTGTTATTACGATTGAAACGTTAAAACACAAAGCACCATAGCTTTGAAATTCATTCAAATAACCAGGTTCACCAAATCCAGTACTACTATCGAAAGCAGTACCGCATTCCGGAATACAGCCAAGACAAGTGCAAAAAGGTATTATTCGTTGTTTTCCAGAAGTGTACCAGGCAGCATGTTTTATAATGTACTACATGGGAACCACACTTGTCCATACTATTTACAGATAATCTTTTGCCTGTAAATCATTGTACTATCTTTTGTTATGACTTGTAGAAAATGTTCCCATGATCAATCTCCGCATTTCGGAAAACCGGTCAAGGCACATCCATCAATTTGGGATAGCTTGAGTGTCAGTATGTTATCCGAATCCAACGTTTACGTCTCATTGCAATTAGAAGAACAAAAACTAACCGTATCCCTGTTTCCCTTGATCAACTTACCCCTATGAAAGTTCTGAATAGGCTTGCCGTCTGTTTCGGTTGACTTCTGTCTTATTGTTCGTGATCTTATTTCATCGGCCTTTGGGTGAATATAGTTAACATCTGGTAGCCAACTAGAGTCAACTGAACTACGGTTTTGATAATGTGTTAGTAACTTCTTTGAGATAAACTGAGGCATCTGGGGAGGGATATCGACAAACTTCCCAACGGAAAACAGTTTTCTAAACCAAAGGTTCTAGTTACCCTTGGCGTAAAACATTGCAAACCCGATATCCTTTGGTAAAAACAGCCGCTCTCTAAAGATAAAGCTCAATTTATGAATAATAATCTAAATAACACGGATGTTGATGAATTACTCGTATTCGGAACTTCGTAGATGTTCAGCAATCGGTATTCTGATTTTTAACTAAAGGTCTCAGAAAATATTATTTTTTAGCATACCCTGGCTAGTTTTCTATAGTACCACTAGTATAACGACCCACGTCATACTGACAGGCAATATGAAAAACAAACACGCCCAAAAATATATTTAACCACGAAAGTTGGCTAGATTTAGACATCGCACTAAAAAAAATTACTTTTCCACTTAAAGTCGGGTCTCAGGGATTATTCGGCTGTACTGGACATTTATAGTTGCTATAAGATTGGCGCACATCGTTTCGTCCGTGAAATGCATTCGATTATATTTTAGCCCAAACCCCAGATTCTACCCTGGATTACCAGGACTGAGCCGTAAGTTGAGAAAAGCACTAATGGTGTATTTTCTCGGAACATTTGCATGTGAATAGATGAAAGTTTACGACGCAGTATTGTTTGTCACCAAATTAGGAGTTAACATGTTTTTTGTCATCATCCGAAGGGATTTATCTGGGAATCCTTATGGGCGTAATGGACAAGCATACATGAAGAAGAAGCAACCAAGACGTAAGAACACGTTTATTTTGTGTTGATCTGAATAACGTTACTGAATAACGTGTGTTTACAATTCATTCTTACTGCACTTAAACATCACACGTAGCCGGATTCATATCGTTCCTAAGCAACTTGGTTGCTGCCCGTGTTAAATACTTTACTTTGCTTAGTGCAGTAGAACGGCAAATCACTTCTAAATATGTTGATAGTAGTTTTTGTTTTGGTCGTTCAGACAAGGCGGTTTAGTTTTTTTAATATTCATCATATAATCAGAGTTTTATGGTTCATTACTGGGAGGCCAATAATACTCGTGATCGACCGTGGCCAAAAAGTCATCATGTTGGGATTCATTCCATTCTCTCGCGGATTCGAACCTTGTTTCAGCCGTAGGTCACACTCCAGTTGGTAGCTTGTAACCGTCTGCCAACCCTTACCAGAAATACTACAACGGTAATACATAATGACAGGAAGTAAATAAAAATAAACATAAAACAAAAAGAATTTATCAAATTACTTCGTCAAAGCAATCATAAATGGCCTAAATTCAACTTCGTACATCGGTTTCGAAACGAACTTGTCAGACCTTGGATTTGAGAAGTGAATAGGTCTGATTCCCTTGAATAACGGGACAATTTACGGTAAAGGTTATAACATTTTCTTTTATTAAAAAGTGATTTCCGTCTGTATCAAAATGCCGTGTTAATTCAATCAGTCCTATTTATTTGTACTGAACCTCCCCATTGTTCTTTATCTATTTTTTTTCTGGTGTCTAGGGCGATAAGTAGGGAAACACGTATGCTGAAGAAGAAACGGAAACGCTGTATCCGTGGATGTGTTTGCGATTTGAAAAAGATGTCATGTGATTCTCGAAATAGGACTATCCTATTTTCTGAAAATGAAATATTCTCAAAAAGCCTTTCGTGAGCTCCAGTCATTCGGATTACCATCAGCTTGCTTCAGATGCTCGTCTTAACTTTTTCAATTGCCTGCGAATGAATTATAACATTACTTTGTATCGAATAGTAGCCAGGGAATACTACATCTGAGATTTCGTTACGATGTGCCGAACGTAGGTTTTCCATCTTGTTCCATATGCAAGAATAGTCTAGTACTTTGATAAACAATCAGGTACTATATAACATAGGGTAACAACACGAATCAAGAAGGTATACGCATTTATGCTTGAATCGTTTGATGACGAGTCAGTGGTAACGGACATGTACCAAATGTAAATGTGTACAGGAAGTAGTAATTATGCCCCACCAATGAAGCTCTTCCTGGAATGAAATCTGTAAACGGCAGCTTCAAGCAGATCTCGTGATTACCGTTATCCTCAGATTTCTCACCGGTGTCGTAACTCGATTGCCAATTGGAACCAAAAAACCGAGGTTTGTTGGATATGGGGACCTACTGGAATCGGCAAGACAACTGCAGTTAAGAATCAAGCGAAAGAAGAAACTATTTACTGGAAAAAAAACACCATCTGGTGGGACTTCTACCGACAAGAAGACACCGTCATAGTTGATGATTACGATGGAGAATGGAGCAAAGCGTACCTCCTTAGACTATGCGACCGCTTTCCATTCCTGGTACAATGCAAAGGAGGAACGAAGCAATTCAACTCAAAGAACTTGATTTTGCAAACACTTTACACGACAAAATTTCTTCCTGTCAAAAGTAAAGTTTTTTCGCTCTGCATTGATCTTGAGGCCGTACAGCGTAATTTTACTAGGCAGAGATGATGATAAAATACCGAGGGTGTACAAGTTTGAATGAGTCCCTACTATTGACTAAGCTAAATCAAGTTTCCTGGTTGAAAGCATCAAATGTGGATGCCCTTATTTCGGGAGAATTATCGTACGTAGTTCTCATCATCTCTTTGTTGATAAACATCACTGCCATGGAGTATAAAGACACTACAGACGTAGCCAGAACAAAAGCACGTTAATCAGCGAGTACGTTGAGACCGAGAACTCCGTCAAAGAAGAAGCTATGTCATTAGGTTCGTAGAACGTACTGGCCGAGGGAGTTTGAAAGGTGTTATGAAAGGTGGTTTGTAAATTCGGCGTTGGATATTCTTTTGTTATTCGTATTAGATCCGCAGCATCACTATAGATGAATCAGTTGAGCCTTTTCCATTCCCACTTGATGGTGGCCTTTCAAATCCGAGTGACGCAAGAGGGTCTAGATTTATTCCAATCAAATAAACTAATGTATCATCAGAATAGCACTGGATTTCAGCCTCAATGAGATTCGCGTTCACCGAAGGACACTATCAGGTGAGCTCCTAGACTACTACGGTTCTGAACACGTATCGGGTTGTGAAGCCCTTGCCGCAGGTGTTGAAGTCCTATTCTGATTTGAATACTGCAAGCATTTTGCAATTGGTGTCTGTCGGGAGGAAGACTTTTGTCAACCGGGGGTTAGAACTACGGCGTTTCTGCGTTCAAATTCCTGGAATGAAACAGGCACAGGGGACATTTTCCACTTTCTGAGGACTCAATGCGGAAAAAGTCCAACATGCAAGAAGTCTTACTTTTTTGGGGATTAGTTAAACCTTATTTGTATGACATCACTAGAAAGACCTAGAAGCCACCGTACTCAATATTCGTTGAGTATAAGTCCATTATGGTATTCCGATAGAGACTAATAATGACAAAATTCCCTTCCAGGCACAAGTTTGAACGGGGGAGCAAAAAAAAAACAAAAAAATTGACATGAACAAGGCAATTAAACCTTATTCATTGGAATCCTTTCGATCCTGATGTGTTCTTCTTGGGAAAACCGGAGAACGAAACGGAAAGATGTCAGCACGTGTTTTTGATTGGAAACCGAGTTATTTACAAGCTCACAGTTAAATGTTATTCCATGTGATATTTAGGTTGCTTTTATTTCGCACGGCAAATGGATATCAGAACTAGCTTTCAAAAGTTCCATCACATTCAAAATATCGGGTTATGTAGGGAGACGGAATAGGTAGTCAGGTTCAACACAAAGCAAACAAAATATTTCCAGAGACCAGAAACCCTATTGCGCTCCACAAGTCCACCGAAAGTTCATAGAAAAAAATGGGCATTTTAGATAAAGGCTTGCTTTCTGAAGTGAAAGATTCAAATCCCGAATCACAGCATCGTATGTACCCGGTAAGACCGCAGAACATTAGAGTAGTCTCAATGCGGTCATTTCTGCCATGCGAAAGCGTGCCGGATAAAAGTGTACTTTCTGGTTTGATTTGTGGAAATGGCGAGCAAAACCGTCTCAATACCCTATTTGCCCAACGAAGAACGGAGATTCTGAAGTAGAGATTACCAAGGTTACGAAACATGTGATCGTGTTTATCAACCTTTACATGTAGGTCATAATAACAAAATGCTCTAATGGGGTCGTTGAAACGACTGGAAGATAAGTTTCTCGAGTTAGACACACTGCCCCACGCCCCTTCGTGAACGCGCCTCCCGTCCAACCCCGTCACACGGTCCAGTTTTTGTTGTGGTTCAGAATTTCTATTGCAACTGAATAGTGGTAAATGGCATTGTTTGGACCAAATTCGGAGCTCACTTCCGTAAAATATCCCGCAGTCACGTGCGTTGCTAAGTCCCGAGGAAAATTGCCGTTGTCAGTCTGACGAGTTGGGACAAAAAACGCAAATGTACTCAGAGTCAACATTAATTACAAATAATTGACGATAAATTTATCCAAAATGACCAAAAATGAAGCAGTCACGTCTGCAACATTTGTTTTCTAATTCTAGTAAACGTAATCTGTATAATCACACCAAATGAGGGACGCAATCGGGGAGTGTCTTTCCCTGATAGCAACGTGACAACCCTGTGTGGGTGAGAATATGCAGATGGCCTAAATGGAAGCGACTTTGGTATAGTTCTTCTTGAACTCGAACAAAAATAGGTCTTACTTCTGTTTTTACAAACCGTGACATACTAGCTGCCTAACAATAGGAAGCACACAACAAATTTTCTGAATTTCTCCATTTCCATAGAATCGCAAAGCGAGATTGTCTCAACGAATTAGCAAGCAAAGAAATGAACATATATTGTGAAAACAAGACACATTCCATTTTGATATCAAATTGACGAAAATGGGTGACAATGAACAATGGTAAAGGTTGGAATACATGCAATCAGAAACCCTTGACCGGACTACTTCGTTGCCATGGATTTTTAACCTTTTAAAGAGCCAAGGAACCCGCCTTTAGACACCCCAATGCAAAAGAGGATCTGAATAGGTATTCTGGGGTATTATGACTGATTCCTAAATTGATTTTCCTCATATATGCGACTGTCCGTATGGAGTCAAAAAATAACGTGGTAGATTAGAGATATTCACAACAGGAGATAGTGACATGACTGAGTGCAACAAAATTTAATTCATCCACAAGCTGCTGAACTGCTCATCTTTTACTTTATCCGTCGGGGCTTGTACATTTATACCAATATTTCACCTGTGTTACTCCGTCCGACTAAATTCATTGAGAACTCAGATCTGCTTCAGAATCATTTCCGTTTACTATCACAAAAAAGTATATATAGGTTGCTCTCACATTCGCTCGCCTGTTGAACACACTGTGTTGGTCCCACTGGTGTGGGCGACCACGCCTTGGGGCTAAAACAACACCGACAAGACTCATCTCTTATTTGTCGACCTACTCCCACGATTGGCTGTCTTGACACTCAAGATTCCGTTGTCTCAAGCCTTGGGCTTGGTACTGCACCAGTGCTGACTGCTGATGCTAACTGACTGTCCGCCAAAGATGGATTACCGCATTTTTTCACACTGACTAGGCTAGACGTAAGTTGTAGGGCAAGCAGACTAAAATTAAATTGGCAACCTAGACAACTGTCCTCCACGGGGTGAGGAAATATCGGGTTTGTCAACGAGTCAAGGGACAAGTGAATATTGAACAAATTCCCGAATTAAATTCAAGTAAAAACGGTCATTGTTTTTCTGTTGCGTACTAGAGACCCTAACACATCCAACATCATCCAGCTTTTCCACATTTTGTGGAATAAATAAAAATAGTTCTGCCTTAGAAAATGAGACGGCGTCTTGCTAATCGTTTATCAGCTACCAGATACAAATGGCTAATGGCAGAATGCTCTAAAACTGAACGCTTCCGTGACATTTGTTCTCATACAATCAACACAAAATTACATAGATTCAGTCAAAGATGATAATACCAAAACTGCTCACTCAGTAAACATCAGCAAATTTTCCATTTCAAATATGATATAAGCACACATAGAGGTGACAGATAGGTCACGAGCACCCTTTTTATCCACCGACAGTTTGTTTCCGATCCCGTCTAGTTGCCTCAGTTGCTGAATGAATTTATTCCACCTCAGTTTATCAAACAACAACACTTGTTCTCATGGTTAAGAGTCTTGCAGCACCGGTTACTTACAATTACACAACATTTTATTCACCTTTTCTCCGTTTGAGAAATATAACCTTATTTTTGTGTTGCATGAAAAATTAGGAATTGCATGGGCACCGATACTTGACTTGCAGTTGTACGACAAGGCACCGTGTGAACTGAGAGTTCGTGAATTACACGACTAAGAAATGGATAGGCTACAATGTCCCGGTCATATGTACCAACACCAAGAAGTACATAAAACCATAAAGGTTATGTCCAAAGCACTGTATAAACACCATGCTTCCGGTGAGAACCAATAAAGCCAAACTGAAAAAGAAGTTCACACGGAGCAGTACTGGTCAGTTTTCGGTACTAAACGGATAACAATTGCAAAAACTTTGTACCAAAGATGACAAAAGTCTAGACAAGGCTGTTTACTTGAATCCGCTGTTGGTCAATTTTTATTCGACAGCTAATTAGCCGGCAAAACAAAACCACGGGCAAGCCTTCCAGCATCCTCAAAAACAAACTGAGTCAAACCGTATTTCACTCCCCGTAGAACCGCTTCAAATATCAATTATAAAACTGCCAACTGAATTGGACTCATTAGCGTGCAAACATTTTTTCACTGCCCATATTTGTTCACTGTTCATTCACGTCAACAAAGCCGACGAAAATGCTTTCCCCTTATCCGCACATCATTTTTCTTAGTGTTTGCATATCGCATCCTGTCGTGCACCACAAATCAGTGGTTAGAAGTTAAGTTAATTGAAATATACCATTTAGAATACTGTATTCTGTTGTTCTTCTCCCTATCGGATGTAGTTCTCTATTTTTGTTGATGTTCGTCCTTCTAAAATTCACACGTACTGAACTCTGCTAGGAAGTAGTAATTGATCAATGCAGAGAATAACCTGATTACAAGTAATTCTATTTCACTACTTATGTATTGCCGGAACAAAACTAGAATTGAAATGTATTTATACGTCAACTTTAGTCAGTAAATCTCAATAAAAGTATGAGACCTTTCTGTGAAAATCATAACCTTCATTCACCCTAATGAGATAGTTGGCAGGAATACCGTATGATCAGATCACGTAACAGTACTTTATCCGACGGGCAGACATTCGACGTGACATTCTTTAGTCGATATTCACACCAAAGTATTTGATTGGTTCTGTTACTCTCGCACTTCCAACTCAGTACGCGTTAGTCCTTTAGTTACGTTCATTGACCTGTTCAGATATAAACCTACTTGGAGAAGAGCGCAGTTATTTTCAAATGAAACTTGATATCTCGGAGGCTTGTGGTGAAATCTTCTTTATAAATACAAGTCCAGCGATCAGAAGCCTCTAGAAACTTGCCTTTCCCTATAATAGTACTTAACGAGTATTCCGTCACTTGTTTATCGGGCTCCGATGTACTTCTGATCGCTACGGCAACGAAAAAGTCGACTAGGGATTATTTTTGCCAATAAATCTGGAACTGTTCTCGAAACGCGAATACATGACCATTTCCAAAACTGCTTAAAACCGGCCCAATAGACAGACTTTAGCAGATTTGAGGAGGAACAAAATTTATTTCGCCATGAGTAGCATGGTATTCTATCTGGACGACAGGACACAATTTCCCCGGAAGCACAGGACTGGTTTTTAGTTTATAGCAGCTCATCAGGCATGTGTACCCTGTACTCTTCTGCCCAGACAGCCGCATAGTTGAACACCACGTAATGGCAAAACCGGTCGTGTACCGCGCTACTCATAGCAAAAATTCAAATGTGGGACAATTCGTTCTGTTTCGGAAGATCAACCACGTTAATCAAAGACACGACTTTGGAAGAACCACTTTGGGATTCCAAGTATGGACTCTACTTCTCTACACTCTCCTTATGATTCAAATGAGATTGTAGCAATGAATTAAAAGATAACCGTCACCAGAAGCAGGGATTTATGACATCATGGCAGCCAATGAGATCAATCTAGCAACAAAGATGAATAAAAGAAGAAGCCAAATTACTGAAGCAACTCGATCCAGATGACCCGGAATGTGAGAACGGTATTCGGTGGACTGCAGTCTGAAAACCGGAGGTTATGAACGGTCGCGCCTAATGTGTGGCTTGTAATCGTCTGATTTTATCGGCACATCTCTTTCAGTTAGTTGTTGCCCCATTTCAATGGTATCACTAGGATACATGCCTTTTCATAAATTGATCAATGAGTTAAATTTTCCCGGTTCAAATCTTCTTAAAGTTAGTTGTTCTTCATCTATACTGCCAAAAATAAGAATTAGTTTGCACCAGGGGCTACAGTGCATTATAGACAACCCAGCAAACCCACCACCTTACAACTGGAAGTTGATTTCTCGCCGTTGAATTAGTAGACATGGGAAACTAGCCATCTCGCATCATATACCACCTTTTACTGCGTTCAAAACTGAATAGTCTAGCAACTGTCGTACACTCATGTCTGGGTGCTTAAACTACGCTGACCTCGCCAATTGTGAGGAAGTAACTTATCTTTTTACGTAAACCTTCTTCGTTGTCCTTCACTTGTTCAATTGTTACATTCGATAACACAGGGGTACTTTTGTGTTTTTTGTTCGAGTAGGGTTGCTCTATATCGGTTACTTTTGTAAGATGACCTATATGGGAAAAATCTCCGACAGTCAGTTTCCTAATTGGATCAAGCCAAATTTAATTGATCACGACGTAGCTAACCATTCACCAGAATCTATTTCTCTATGTACGCTTTTATGAAAATGAGAGACAAAATTCTTAATAATGCATCAATCCTGTATCTGCTCTGAGTGAACGTAGGTCCAATGAAGCAGTAATTCGATAATTCTGGGACGTCATGAAAGATAATACTGATTCCCACCACAATAGGTCTCACTGAAAGGGCAGACATATCCGGCTCACTAAACAATGTTTAACATGGGTGAATCCAATGCGCTCGAAAGCAGCAAGTCCAGATACTCAAAGTCAAGAACAGAAGTCGTTTTCGAAGGAATATCAGTCTGCATTGTTCGCTGATTTTCCGATGCTGTTCCGGTGCACTTCGAAGCACTGAATTTTGCCCTCTGTGATGACAAGTGTCCACGAGATAACGATAGGTTGGCACGCAACTCATGACACGAAAATTGGATTATTACTCGATAGAAGAGCCACGAATAAGTGATGCCTAATAGTACCGCCAGGTAGGTACTGACTACTTTTTTTGGAATCAGGAGACACCACAGAGGGCTTTTACAGTGCACTTTCCAAACTAGACGAATTTTTGGTCAGCGATATCAGGTCAGTAAATTGTTTACGGAAACGGGGATTACCCCCCGGGAGACAACTGTTGTCAGGTTTTAAATCTTTCGTGTTAAGCGTGCACGACGCCCAGGGAGCCAAAATTCGTTCGGTATTGGCGACTACATTTGGCCAGCGGTGGTCAGACGTTCATCATTGTGAACTCTAGACCCCTCTAGCTTGTGTATGAATCCTCCTAAAGCCGATCAGATTCCCACTGACAGTTTTAACTGGCCAAGACTCCTATCTTGATACAATGTACCATTACCACATAATACAAACAAAGTAGATAACAATTTTGTATTGGAGATCAAGCATGACAACAAATGGTTTTATCATTTCTTTTAAGATTATAGACGAGAGACGAGTCGTACATAGCGCTCATAGCATTCCGGTTCCTGAGCGTACGCTCTGTATGCGCTTTCAATTCTGAAACCGAAATTCACTATTGAAGTGCTCAGTTCTTTGAACAAGCTAAAATAAAGCCCATTGTGCTGCATAATCTGAAAATGAAAGCTGTTTTGCAGGAAAAGATTTACCTTTTGACAAAAAAACTTCAAATTGTTGTACATCGGGTTTAAGGTTAACATAACTGGTTTCATGCTAAAAAAAAATAAGTGTTCTACATAGATTCTGAACTGGTCATTATTGTGTTTTCTCATTCACCAAGAAAAAAGTAAGGCGTAAATTTGGGATGTCTGACTACGACGGGAATCAATGGTCATGAACTGATGAAAATAAAGAGATTTTCCTTTGCTAGACAAATTATGAATGAATTTATTTTCGATGTGTTCTGCATGGATATGGCAGTCAACGAATACATATCCATCCCTCTAATCTTCCCATTACCTAAAAGGCAATAAATTAGCAAAATTTCCTACGTGTTAGCTTGAACCAGACTTTTCATCACAAGTATCTTTTTCCACTATAGTCTAATTTAGATAGAGGGCATAATATGCTTATTGTATTACCATGCAGTATTTCACCGAGGATACTCATTGACACTGAGAACAAGAAAACAGTGTGGGGGCTTTTCAGTAAAGTTTGATTTTGCTTTATGCAAATACATGGAGGTGTGTATACGTATTTACAATTGCTGTATTGGTAAATAAAAAGGACTGGTTTGTGGTGTGGTATGTACTGAGTGGATTGGAAATGAAAATACTCGTGTTGTAATGCTGAAAATGGAAAACAGGAAGAGTTTGGGGAAATGTACAGTTTGGTCCGTTATGCTCTGATCCAACCACGTTCACCTTCGTCACTGACTCTCACGATGAGTCTCTTCCTGTCCGTGGTCCAGGCTCGATTCTGGGCGAGGACATTTGGAGTAACTTGATACAAGGCTTCTGAAAAAAAGAGAGACTGAAAAGCCGATTCTCAAACGTTTCAGCTGTGGGTAAGTATCGGTCGCGAATCGCTTAGCAGAGAATATATTAGAGATGTCTTAGCACGTGTGAGCATGGTCGAGTAACGATATTCCATGAACACCTGTATTACTACCTGCTGCTCTTGTGCAACTTTATATTCCTACACAATACAATTTTGCGTGTGAGAAATCAAACAAGGTTCCATTTACGCTTCAAAAGAGTGAAGCTTCGGAAAATCAGTAAAAAGTGTTTCCCAATCATTACATGATCTTCCTAGAGAAATTTGAGGCCCAGATCTGCAAATGATCCGTAATTGTAATCGACAGAGACTGAAGAACTTATTTTAGAACGGTTTTACTTCCATCTGGTATTGGTTAGTACGTCTCTGATATGAAAAGCTCAATGATCAAGCAATATTATACGTTCATCTCATCACATACGACAGAGATCCTAAGGCAAAAACATCCGTTGTATGGTTCCGGTGTTTTAGTTTCGTTTACAAAGATGTACAATGAACCATTGCATCACAGCAGTTTCCATATTATTTCATTTATCATTCTACGGTAAACCCAATTTACATTGGTACATGTTTTGTTCATTCTCGCAAGTATGGAAGGTTATACAATATGTACGTTTTGCCTTAGACGATGAAAAGATATGATGCTTTTCCGCCACAGACTATTAGTCAGCCATTCTACAAAGGAATCTAACATTAAAGAAATTACCAGCCAATTAAGCCTTCTACAATTCTACAGGTTAGATTAATGCACCACAACAGTAAGTTGTGTAACTAAATTGATTTAGTATTGGACAACTGCACTTTAGCTGGACTTTCACGCAGTTTAGAATGGTTCATTTTGTTTAACCTCCAGTCAAGTTATCAGTCATTCAAGATTGTTTCAGAAGTATTGTGTACAAAACCCTTGATCTACAGGTTGCTCTGCCTTGATAGACTAGCGATCATTTCCTTCATAAGTAGCGTTAGAGAAATTCCGGTACTGTATCAGTAGGCTAAGGCAGAGATAGAAGAACTCGATGATAGAGTCTTATAAGTTTACAGTTTATTACGTCAGCCGCACTTCACAATCCACCTGTTAGAGAATAGGCACCCATCAGCGATTTCTTAGATTTTTCTCCCTTCGTCTCTGTCAAGCACACACACACACACACGCACCCACACAAGAAGTTTTTTGTTTGAGACAACTTTACCATGGCAATCAGGATTGCAGACCAGGCTACAATTACGGTTCAAAAACATCTTTTAGAAATGGCTTTATTTTATTTACCGACTTTACAATATTACATCGGAAATACAATATGGTTTTATTTCGCGGCCGAATCAGTTTTACCTCTGGTTATCAATAAAATAAATTACCATCTTTTAGGATCACTACATCTCACAATTCGTTCATGAAAATGCACTACATTCGATGAGACTTTATTTCAGAATGGATGGACACGGCTGTCGTTTGAAATGAAAATCTCTGATTATCCCCCGCGTTTACTGATGGACTAGTCACTGCGCATAAAATGCCATGAGTTTGTATAGATTTTCACATATTCAGCGCAGTATTCGTTCCGTCATCTGACTTTCATCTCTTCTAGTAGTCAGCGGTTGTGGAAAGTCTTTACCAGACGTATGAAAATCCCCTCATGAATCCAAAGGAATACTTTTTCTCAATTCATTGCCACTTCATATTTGAAAAGGCAAACTGTCACACCTGCTCTACTATGATTCTATGAGTTTCAATGAAAACATTCAGGTTCATGAATGGTAGTCTTTTTCTGATTCTCTTTATAGGCTACGGTAGCTATGAGGTGAAACCCTATCAATGTATCCACGTACAGAAATAAAATGGAAGTAGTTCAATAGTATAGAACTAGACGCAACTAGTATGGAAAATGTGGTAGTGGTGGATAACAACTCTGATCAAATACGCATTGAAAGCAGAATTTCACACTTCCTGTTTGGTTGTGCAGATAGATTGCCGTCAGCTGTAAAGCGTGATAATCGTGGGTTTCTAACCCCAGGACCACATATCAATTTCCTTGATTTTACCCGGCCTTCCACGCAGCTTGCTCAACTAAGGTTTATTGCGGTTCATCACTAACTCAACTCGACATTGCTAAATAGCACCGGTTCTTATGATTGGTACACTGAGACCTCAAGGCTGTTCAATGAATCACTTCTATTATTGCCTATGTTTGGTTACGTAAGCGCTCCAGCCTTCTTTTTTGCATGTTAAGAACCCATTATAGAGGAAATGTTCCGTATGAAAACCCTCTCACAGTATACTACCGAGTAATAAAAACAGTTCCGCAGTTGGCAAAAAGCAGTGAGTTTGGGGGAAACAGAAATAAGCATTTGTAGAATGATAATTTCCTCATGGTTTTAGTTTATTTTAATGGGAGTGCAATTTTTTCCGTGCTATCATTTTGTTGGATCCATGTATTTTGAATAAGTTCGAAAATAAACTCTTGTTTGTTTCGACATGTTAACTCAAGTACTCGGCTCGTAACTGACAAGCACCTATAACACAAGTTCAAATACGAAACAGATACAATTTAGATGGTATTCATCTATTCTTTGTTCACAAGCTGAAGTGCACCGCGGCCTCTAACTAACTGTGAAATGGCGAGATCAAAAGTTTGTTTTCCCATCGCTGTAGTGAACGAACTTGCCGTAATGACTCTAACTGCCATTTTACCACTGGAGGTGTGGCTATCTTCCGCTACACGTGAATGCAAATTGGCTTAGGTTCGCTGCACAAATCTATGCAACTGAAGGCCATCGGTATCGCGTGATATTTGTCTTCATCCTGTCTGACTAGTTTCCGGTACACGTGGTAACATGGAAACCTCCTATTTACTGTTACCCTCATCGAAAAATCCACTTAAACAGCCTGTCAGTATGATCAGGCCACACCCACTACGCGTAAACAACAAACACTGACACACAATCCACTGAGATATCGACTATTTATGTAGTGAACGAACAAAAGCCATACAACAGTCATTAGCCTCGCTTGGGTCTTCATGAACCAAACATTAACCCTAAAGTGAACCGGGATTATAAACAACGAGAGCGGTCAGTTATTCTCTCAAGAAGTTGGTAACCGTTCCCGATGCTTCAGTCACAAAAATGGGGTCAATTTTTTGGAATGAAACAACAACACGATCACAGATCACGTGTTCTTCAATAAAACCACGGTAGTAGAGTTTTTACACAAACATCAGTAGTGAAAATTGTAGGTTCAAAACTATCCATCGATTCGTACCCACCCACAAAGAACCACACCTAAAGTGCATTATCACCAAAGGAAGCAATTCGGCTAAAGTTCAACGGTTTAAAAAAATACCTGTTGCAATACCGTTTTGAATGAAATTTGACGGTTGTCAAAGTCAATCGTTTCGCATCATCGATATTGTTGCCACGTGCGATTATTTCCTAAAATAAAACAATTTGTTAAGTCCGCTACTCAGTCGTTTGACAGGATAAGTGGGCGTTGTGTTCGAATTATGGGTGTGGCTCTCATTTGAGTTGAAATACACATGTCCTTAAGACCGTCAGCAAATGGAACCAGTGCTGTTCATTTTTGTTCACAAGCCATCATTCCGCTTGAGGAAAGACGCAGTGTTCACATAAATATGTGATCCACCGAACATGTTCGGTTTAACACCATAGCGACTTTTTGCAAATGATTTCCTCTGGCTCACTAAGCCCATGTCAGCGGTTCCTAATTATGACGATACACCACATTTTCCATAACTAATGCCAAAGTACGAATTGCAAGCGATGATGCACAGCTAAAGGCCAAAAAAGAGAGACGGAGAGAAACCAAAGTTCACGTCTATGATACGCATATACCTCTGAACCGTGAATGGCTGTAGATGGCGTAATTAGTCCAACAACTGGATCCGTACTATTTTTTGCTGGTTTGGGACATGGTGTTCTGAGAAAGTTAAAAAGCTTGCTCGAGCTACTTTCGAGCGCATAACCGACACTCCTATGTGACCAACAGATAGCACTTCTCCAATACGGGTTGCTGATATGTTTCGGCCACATTCACCAAGTGGTTAGGTCAAACCGATTGTGAACAAACAGTGATCAGCATTATGGTAACAGACCCAGTGTTCAACCAAGTCAGAGGCAGCTCACGAACATTTTTGGATAAATGCTTGGTCACATCGCTGACGCAAGCCGTTCCACAGAATGAGGCCGCAGTGTAAACTTGACTTGCACGTTATTACTGTTTGGAGTTTTACCACATGTAACATTTTATCAATAGCTCCTGAAATTCAGTGTTGTATAATATAAGGCACAAAATACTACTGACTTCACCCTATTTTCAGCGACTACTTTTGGACCTAACAACTTGGGAGAACCTTATTCGGTGTTCCGATATTTCAACCCAAATCATACCAAACATGCACACAGAGCTGAACCGTGATCCAGATAAATCGATTTATCGTGGTTTCCGCATCTCAGAGAACGTGAAAAATTAATAAATCCACGAAATGAAAAACATAATGGGTACAAGACACTGGAACAGAATGAGTGAAAATATAGTCCAGGCACATTCCAGATAGTCTCGAGTTCTACGCTGCCATATTCATTAGGGATGGTAGACGTCAACTTGAGCACATCACCGAAAAAGTGTATATCCTCGTGGACTTACCTGGCCGACAGACCCCAGCCATTTGCTTTCGGGTTCAAGTCTGAGTAGTGGACAAGCTAGCCAACAGTCACAGTGATCTGATGCAATGGACACATTCTGATGAGACTGGTTTCAGGTGTGATCGCATTATTATATTTAACTATCATGGCCCCTAGTCTATTTTCCGGAATCACCGGGAGTAAACATCCATTCGTTTTTTTGATGTCGGGCGTCTGCTTCCCTTAAGGGCTTCTAGCTGGGATTTTCCGTCTTGGAAACCTGCATCCCAGACCACCAAAGATTCACCACCGAAGGTCACCGCGCCTGAGTTCCAGCCTGTATTTCCTAAGGTAGTTCACGTGGTATATTACCCATCAAGGCAGTCTAAATTAAATTTTTTCTCATCGAGAAATATCAAATAACTTCATGTTGCATTCCAAGTGCTGTGATTTCTGACTCCTTCCTGTCGATTTTGAAAACGGTGATTATTCATTCAACGCACTGGTCTCATCTTTGTGTACAGCATATGTGGCGCAGACAGTAGAAGTGGTCATGCATGCCGTACGCCCAAATTCAGTTGAAAGTACCTACTCTGCTTCGACGGACTCGTTTGTTGTTCAGAAGTACCATGAAAGTTTTCTTATGCTCAGCTCAGATAAGTCCCTCGGAATGTCGTGTTTTCTTCCAGCAGCAAGATGACAGTGATCCTTCAGAAACTTTCACACTACTGCTGAGGATCTGAGAAAACGTTTTGGATTGAGGTGAATTCTTATCCCCGAGGTTATGCGTGTGAGTATTTCTCCTTGTTTCTAGCTTAGGCAGACTTTGACCTCAAGGGAGGTCGCTTCTTCTCCGAATGTGGAGCTTGAGTAAACTACATTAAGGAACCGCACTTGGGATGAACACTGTTCAAAGTATACCCCTGAATCTTAGGAATTATTTTCTAAAGGACGGAGGTCTTTGCGTTATTTAACTGGTTCAATGTTATGCCAATATTCTAGAGTCTGCGTTGTTAGTATTTATATCTTTTTGTCTTTTTTGTTTACTTCCTTTCATCATATAATAATGATACACTATTTCAGGACAGGGGGTTTGGTGGCCAACTGCGGAGTGAGCGGTGACGACGGCTGCGGCGTGAAGATTCGAACCCCGGAAAGCGGGGGGCTTAAAGCTCTCTACGATGACCGTTTTTCAGCGGCCGGTCATTTCACAACGCATTTCAAACCTATTGAATAATACTATTAGGGATCGTTCAACTTCATCTGTTTCACACTTGAAACTGTGTGCTTACTTTGTATGCGAGTGGACTTTTCGTCACAAATGGCTCGTTTTGTAAGTAATCAGAGAAAAACAGGGTGGATTTAAAGCACTTTGTGCATTATATTCACTAGGAAGTCATCTATGAACGGTAAATGCATTGATTCTGATTTGTTCTCGACACGGAATAATCTTAGATTTTCGTTGACCTTGCCACAAGTTGCAGACATTGAAGTTCGTCGTTCAGCGTTTTTCTCCAAATATTTTGCTCGGTTCTCAAACTCAACAAATAATAAGTTTCTTTCCACTTCGAGTGGCAAGCAACATTCATACAGAATATCCCGACCATTACTCGTCTCTTTTTTGCACACTGACTGTTCCGCTATCGTCCCAACTACTCAGGCCAACATCCAGATGGTTTAGTTCCATTCTAACACGCATTGAATAATTAGTTATCTGTTCTGTTATTTTTAGCTCCCTTTATTTCTCATACGGCGAAGTAGAACACTTCCAGATGGCGATCGCGGTCAAAGAAAGGCTGTCCAACGAGTGGGTGACCGGGGAAGCCAGAAATTGAACCTCGAGTCGTACAGATTTGAAGTTCATGATGATTACCGCGTGAACACCGTTAAGTGTGTAAACTTGTTTGATTTAGGTATGGTATCGCTGGTAGAAACGGCCATGCACATTGTATTATCAGTGTAGTATTTCTAAAGTACACGTTATCTAACGGTGACCACGGATGATAACTGAAAGAGTCCGTCACATAGAAATCGGCGAACAGTAGTTGACGTGGTTACCTCATCGCTTCTCTCTGTTTTGACGATCGAGTTCTCCATAAAATTTGAACTGAATGTTGAGTGTGCACGCAAAAACGAACTGTTCCATTTCGTCCACCGGATGACTCGCTCTAAGGTTGTTTTTATAAACTTAGTGACAGAGATAGTGAATGAATCCATGATTTGCCCATAAGAGAACAAAGAGATAATAATCAATGAGAGCAAGTATGTTCCCTCTAGATTTAGGTTTTGTAAGCTTACCGAAAATCTAAATGCCTCGCAAAAGGAGTTTTGGGGTTGTGACTCGTACTGGAGCCAGTGCAACCATCAATCAACCGATACTGCTAGTCAGAGTGAACCACTCTTGTCCGAAATAGGTCCTTAGTGCACAAATTCCTTGGGAGTTTTCCACTGTCACTGTGATATGGGATTCGTCGTTCCGTCTGATTGCATCCATTTGAACGGAATCGTATTTATGAACACTTTCAGCCTCAGCAATCGTAAGCTGTTGAAAGATGGATTTTTTATTTGGATGGTTTTGTCCTTCTTACTGCCGGATTTGTACATGTTACCCAATTTAGTTTTCATCTTTTATATTTACGTCAATTTATCGAAAATTAAAAGATTACACTTGTATTGGACCTGGATAGAGTGACCTGTTTATTGATCAGTAGTTGATCCGTAGTTCAATCGGGCGCCCCAAATACACCCCCTTCGCTGAATATGGTCTGATGTTCGGGGTGCTGGTTACATACATTACCTAGAATTGTATTGAGCTTCTCCACCAGTTGTGATGACGATGGATCCAATTCTCACAGTTAACAAATAATCTAACATACTTACACAATAGCCTTTCCTATTTTTAGGGTAGAACTATATAGATCTCTGATTGTTTCGACCTATCTCACCTCACCACCGTTTTGCCCGAATTTTCGTTTGATATTGGTCATCCAGAATGTGAATTATTAGCATGAATGGAAATCCCTAAATGCGAGCTTATTTAACGTGTTATTTCTGGTATTAAAATCAATATACTTCTTGTATCAAAAGGTTATCAAGATGGTCCTCCGTTAACTGGTTTCCAGCAACCCACAGCAATCCATAAGAAATTTCCCCAAAAAGAGAATAAATTATTATTTTCCTGTTACATTATGTCAGCTGCTGTTGTTTGGCATTCGGAAGCACTTTCAAAATATGAATATAAGGCAATACTTTTACTATCGATGACCATAAACAATAAAGTTCTTTCATTCGCGGTCAAAATGTTGTTCGCTGTACTTGTGGTAGTGGACAAAACTGTTCTACCACCTTTTCCGTCATCTTATTTATCTCCTTGGGGTTTGAACTGTGGTGAAAAATAATGGGTGCACCCCCGATAAATGAGGAATATCACGAGCAAAAAAAGACCTGCTCTTTTTGTCTTCCATATATCCGTGAATTGATCGGCACATCGAACTAACGAATGAAAAATGCTTCGGAAGTGAAATTCACCTCAACCTTTTCAAATCTTTCATCATCAAATAGACCCAAACGGATTCAGAAATACTAAATTCAAAATGACGTGCATGATCAGTGTCACGGGTACTTGGATTTGTCTGCTTTGCTACTCTATCGTATCTGTTATTCAAATTATGTGCAAAGATTCACATACTTTTACTGGTAAACCTTTTTTCAGAGAATTAATTGATTACAACTGGTTCACATCCGAATACTACGAATGGTACGCTTTATATGTTCCGTGTTCACACCGAAACCGTTTGGATCCGGTTCGGTGCTTATCAGTTTAGGCGGTATGATCAAAAAGAACCCTCATAGCTTCTGGACAAAAGCACCGGAAATTTTGGTGCTTAGAAACACTATCAAATTTGCACACGTGACAACCATTACCGCAAAGGTCCGTGAGAATATTATTCATCGCCAGTAATCATTCGGTTTTCATAGCCACTCTTTAGGTCGTACCCAACATACTTAATTCATCGAAGCCACACGTACATAACTACATTCAATGGCAGACATTGGATTGCCATAGCATAAATTGGGCGAAAAGGGGTATAGTTAGAAGTAAAATGTGGGCTGCAGGTGAAAGCATAATATACTATCGTGTAAACATTTAATTGTGCCGTGTACGGCCTGAAATTTGTCATTTCCGTACCGGTTCTCTTGGCTTAAAATAGTTTATTTAAAATGACTCTGAACCGATTAAATTCGTTTTCCGATAAGGTCGCGCACGAATATCGGATTATCTTTAAAAGTGAACACAGAAAACAATTCTTTTTCAATTTTTTCAAACCAGATAATCAGTATATTCTTCTCTGAATTCAATAAGAGTCACCGTTTTCCTAATGCAACAATTTGATTGTCAGTGTTCTCTTACGAGATATACTCAGAGTTTCGCGCATTGGCTTGCTGATTCGTTTAAAACTACCTTGTCCAAGAGGTACCACAGAATTCATGGGGAATAAAATTAGGCGACAAACACGCCTTTTTCCAGTGATTCTCATTTGTGTTAGTACAAAGAATTCTATCCGATCTTTTACAACTGAAGTTGCCCAGACGGTTGATAAGATAAAACGGGATGAGAACAATTGAAAAATGTGAGCCTCACTCAAGATTTATATCTGTATCTTGATTGTATGTATTGGGAGAGGAGAATTGGAATTCCCCTCCTCTTTTGCACACAGTTTTTTAGGCAAAACAGAATGAGCCATAACGATGAATGCGTACGACTCTCATGGTGACCAGGATAGAATACATCATCGTCTGGATTATCGATTTAACACTACAAATGAGGTGCAATGTCCCATTCAAACTGTACTGCTGGCTACATTTGAAAAAATTGTGTCAGTGTAATGCATATCTCTTGTTATTTCTTCTTTGTATACTGTCCACAGTCTTCTACCCAAGTAAACGATTGAATAGGCCTTCAGATTGAGAGATTTAAAACTCTGGAAGTAAACATACTGAATAGCGCGCAAAGCATTCCTGTGCACCAGTAGCGAAACTGACTCAACACTTTGACGAACAGATACTGTCCTCATCACCCCCTCAGAATAGTACACATCGTCGATGACATTCACATGACCGGTAGTGGCTGGGTAACTTTTTCGCGTTTAATCTTCCAATGATCTCTTTCAACGAAAACAGACTGGAAGTGAGCACGTCCCGCAGACTAAATCACCACAAGGTTTTCATTCTTGATAAAAGTCATGTTGATAAACTGAAGTTGGAAGAATTTAATTGGTCATTTATTGAGACACAACTCTTCTAGAGGTGTTCCAATGACGATCAACCGTGTGTGAAACCTACTCATTACTTCTTATCTTCTGCCCTTGAATGAAGCCTCATTTTTTAGCGAAAAACAACATAATTACTGGTTAAATTTACCGTTCTGCTCATAAAATGTCAACACCGTATGGATCTATCTAGTCCTAGCTAGACAGAATTCTACACTTCATTGGTCAAGCAAGTAATGAATACGACATGACTCGCTTCAACATTGCGTGACTGAACACACAAGCCTCAATGGAATTTCCAACCCCCGGTTTAAGCGATAAAATCTCTAGCGAAATCAAAAATATACAAACACGAATCGATGGATAATGACAGCTATGCTTCCATAATTCTAGACTCTTCTTCCTGTGGGAGTACGATCAACCAGAACCATATAAAATCTGCTTTCCTAGCAACTGAATTCATGTTGACGGGGGTGGGGTTGGGGGTAGGAAATCAGTAGATCATGGATTGTGCAAAGATAACAGTCTTTTCATTGCAAAGCGCCACTCAAAAACCTAACTCATAAATTTCGTATTATTCTATTATAAGTCGGGGATTTCCCATCACTTAAGTCCGCTTTCCGTTCGTTCTGCAAAATACTCCCATAGCCCCTCACCAGGGATAAGCTGCTCTTATCATCTCGAATGTGAGAAGTTGATATTCGACAAATGCACTGTGTTCACGCTTTTGTCAGATTGTTTCTATGTCCAGCTGGCAGTTTTATTACGAATAACTCGAAACCCCTTGCTTGAAATTTCCTCCCCAGTGATTCCCGTCAGGGGTGAGATTAGGCATCTCAACCAGTATTCCGAAGATCGAATCATTCTCTAGTACGTTCTTGCACGATACTAGCAACGTTGTTCTCCAGTTAATGCGCAAAGAGCATGTCTCCAAAAATATGGTGTTCCCCGACTACTGATAACAGAAATTAATGATCTACGACTCCGTAAAAACTCACCGAGGTGCACCGAATTCTATTTATAATTCCAGTTTTGTACTGCACTGAGGATTTTATAGTACATGATTATTGTACAAGCCCATCTCGGACTTTAAACAGTTGCAGTGTTCACATCTCAACAGATTTGGAAATAATCTAACCGGATGGTGAAGATAAACCGAAGGTGCTATGGAATGCCGTCAGTCGAATGAGTGGAAAAAGAACATCTGTAATGAAATATATATATCAAGTTGTTTCATGAGCTCGCACTCGGTGAATTGTTTTATCCAATGAAGCACAGACCCTATGCATCATTTTTCCTCTTTAACAAATACATGTGCTAGTTTTTCCGTCTGATCATCGTGACAAATCGTAAAATATTCATTGGTAAACTTGCAAAAACTTCTTTCCCAATGACCTCATATGTTTATGGACGCAGCTGAACCCATTTTTGGCTCACTACACATAAGCAGAGTCGTTGTACCGAATCACTGTCTGCATCTCTTCGAACAGGTCTTCGATTTGGTAAAATCTGAATTCTCCCTACTTTGAATTACGATAGACGGCAGACAATTCTGACACAATAAACATCACTTCACGAGTCAGTATTTTAGGTTTATCAAGAGGTGCTTCGGAACTTTTTTTCTTTATTCATATACACTTATTCAAACTGTCAGGGACAGATATTGTGTAAGACTAGCGTGAAATACGCATATCGGTGTCAACAATACGACTGTACAATCATTTTGCTATTTCAAAATAGTCTCGTATTTGCGGTCGATGGAATGTACCATTACTTTACATTCTGGCAAGAATTCCTTATCAAAACAAATCAACTGATTCTCCGAATCAACCGGACAAATAACACTGAAATAATAAACACTATTTCATACGATTATTAGGGTGTGAAGAAAATAAGTAATAGAATTACGGAGTGCACCTGAAATCCAAACTAGCCTTCTTCAAGGCACACTAGTTTAAATTACTTTCTAAGCAAATAAAACAAGGTTACACCCATAAACCGTATTGCATCCATCTTGCTCCCAAAAACGTGAAAAAAATGCAAAATTGGTAAAGCTGGTAGGAAAACTGTTTACTTGGAAACAGTAAGACAATAAACATCGTGTATTTACGGTGAACCTTCATAAAATATTTCATCCAGTTTTAAAATATAGACAAATACATTCTAGGTGACAGAACCTCAGTCGTGATCTACGTCGATTTCGTTGCTATTTGTTCACGTGAATAGTTTCAGGAATAAGAATTCACAATAAGGACTTCAGTCAACCGGTGATCATCAATCAAAGCGGCAAAATCGAATGCTCTGAAGGGCGGGTTTATTAAAACCTTGTGTTCGTTTCATTGTTGGAGATCTTCAGGTAGTTTTTCGATTGTGCCATTTAGTTATACCAAGTTCATTCAATTCCGTGTTCCGCAAAAGATCTTCAAAACTACGTAAATCCACGTATTATAGCTAATACCGGGGATTCCATTCGAATAGATGCCTCTTGAAAACGGGTTAAACTGAAGTTTACTGTCCGATTTCGTAATAAAGTTTAAATGTTAGCGAATAATCAATAGGTAAATCTAATGCAGCTGATATTAAAAAATGACCGTTACTGGCCCACACACACAGATTTGCTTTGGAGTCCATAAAATGCACACCCTTTTGGATCTCACGGACTCATTGATCATGACTGGCGCCAGTAAGCTGCTAATGTTCCACAGGGAAATGCAATTAATGACTGTGAGCGTTCAGACCCTGGTGTCTCATGACATGAATGTTAGCCGTGCTCTATTTCCAACATAATGTGGCACGATACACTGTGATTGTGTCCTTGCTTCGTTGGACGACCAAAGATAAGATGATTACACCCAGTTGGCGTACCGAAACACGCATGAGAGCAAAGTATTGGTGCCAGGTAACGAGTCCACAAAAGTGCATTGATAACCGGAAATCAATCAACAAATCCCTCCCCCCACTCCGTCTTGAACACACACCTTTATAAAATATAGCCAATTGTGGATACGGTGATTCCACGCCTGATACCCAGTGTCAAACTGACGACACGGTAGTTCATTGACTTAGAATGTAGCAAAATTCCAGAAAACATGGTCGTCGATTCCGTATCTCCTATAGCACAAACCATCTAGCTATAAAGCCGTTAGGACGATCTCGACCATGATGTGAGAAACAATATAACTGATTATTTAAAATTGTTTATTCGAAGAAGCAGTTTGAAACATAGGGTCTTCTGGGTCCATTTTATCAGAGCAGAATGAATACCTGAATTGTGAGGCGAAAGTATTTCTTTCAATCTTTTGGATGATCTCCTTAAACTGCTAACCGGTTTCACATGCAGCCTCATTTTAAAAACCTATGGTCAAATTAGAATACAATTCTGAAATCAGAGAGCAAAACAGAATGGCTCAGGACAAAAATTGGTGGATATATCAGAATTATCCATTTCATTCTTCAGTGTAGCACATTGGTAAAACACTACACTTCAACTGGCAAATAAAAGAACCGAAGAAAGTGGTATTTTTTTTTTGCCAGATCAGCGATCACGTGCTGCTCTTATGGTTTCTTTTAGATTCAGCCCTGGAGAATAACATGCTCGCAGACTAACAGTTACCACGACATCTCCCGACATAATGTATGCACGGATCAGTCAGATCTACTGAATCGTTTTCTAATTTGTTCGATGCTGTCTGTTCCCACTGTGTTGCTCCTTGGTCATTTGAGCACGAATCAGCATGTTTACCGTTAGCAATCATAAAAATTAGAAGAAACGCTTGAATCTTACAGTTTATGACTTCAGTCAGCTCTGATCAAAGAAAGAAATGAAATTTCCAACCAACCGTGAAGCATTCAGTTTCTTTACCTGACTTCTTTGACATAATCACCTCATGTGATTGGGTGAATCGTGCTCAATTTTGTGGTTCAACCGCATATGACCTATCAAATGTGAAACTTAGCCTGTGGCACAGTGCGGACTAAATGGGCTCCGCATTCTGGCCGATCAATGTGGATCTACGGCTTTTACTCAAGAAGATATTCACGTTTCACAAACTGTGTGTGCAACAGCCACATCTAAAGGTATCGACGCTTGTTCCCTCGTTCCAGTAAGACCATTCTCGGTGCTCCAGAAACTGCAGCAATGGGCAACACTAATGACCCCCTTTGTATTGTCCAGCGTACCAGATCATTGAAACTAACTGACAGTAAACAAAAAACGGATGGCTCAAAAACACACATTCGTATAATCATTTTACAAGTTGGCCTTCCTCGGGCGAAAAGTTACATGTAGAAGTCAAACAGCCGTGCAGCTTGAGTATAGAATGAACCAATGAAAAGGGGAGAGATAGCAGAGGACTAGGAATGCCCGTTGAAATCCTTTGAAATCACATGAACAAAAATGACTGATTGGAACATAAATCAGGAAAGCTTACAGGTACGGTCGAAACTCATGCATACGGTCGTTCGACAATCACATTTTGTTCCCGTACATGAGAACAATAAAGCAGAAGGGAAAGGTTTTATACCTCCTATAACCAGTAATTTGCGAAAAGGTTCTGGGATAATAATTCATGGGGTCTACTTGTATGTGGCGACAAATTATACTCAAATTATTTGCCTAACCCTAGTCTTCCCACCACCAGTATTTCACGAACAAGAATAAAAGCCCCTTTGAGAAGAAGAAAGACTTATTTAAACTGAGGTATCCCAGATAACAATAGAAACACGAAGTTTACGCATGTTACTAATCAGCTGGTTTGTCTCTGTTCTTCAGGACATTTCCCAATCTTTTCGGCATGTAGTCCACCAGTTTGATTATGGAAACATTTTTTATATTGTGCTTTGTGACGTGTTTCACTATTGTCTCTAGTGTCAAGTGGTGAGGTAGCCCAATGATTTCTCTCTTCAGAACCCAGAACATATTTTCAGGAACTTTCAGATCTGGGCTGTTGTGCGACAACAGTATGAACTGAACTTCAGAGGTGCACATAAATTTGCATGTCTAAAAGTGAATACACTAAAGATGAATCATCTTGCAGTTGTGTCTACAAACCTTTCGTGAAACATGACGATGCGGGTTATCCTGGAAAAGTCTAATTATGCCGGGTGATCTTCTTTCGGTGAATTCCGGGAAAATTTCCATCACAACGAGGACAAATTTATTCTTGTTCGGGTTTTCCCTGACTGAGTTCCACCGATAAACTTGTCCATGTTTTATTGCGGACTAAAAATCAACAATCTTGGAGGGTGTGATACCCACGCTTTCGATGAGATACTTTGTCACGAGAATTTTACTCTACAAACAAATTTTATCCGAGCCTTTCAGGGCTCATTGCACACCACGCACCCATCAGGGAAACAGACTGGTCACCAAAATGATTGGCGTCGTGACTTAAATTCCCCAGCAAAATCAGTAAGTAGCAGCTTATTTTGGGTGTTCACTGCCTCACTTGGGTTGATACTTGCCGCATGTCAAGTCTGTTTGTCCGCAGCGGGGGGTGCGCATGGCTGGGAAGATCCTCTCCAAGATTCGGTAATAAGGATTTCCAGCACCACTTTTTAGCGTAATGCGTATAAAGTTATCTTCTTCCTTCGACATGCTGGATTTTCTACTTGCACAAAGTACTCTCGCGGATGGTTTCTGGAAATAATGAGATAAACGGTCTTCTTATATCCCATCAAACACTGAGTGAGTTCTTCCATAAAATATCCAAGTGCTTGCCATCTTACATCAGTCCACTCCACCGGGGTACCGGGAAACTCAAATTTTTCCAGCTCATCGCTTCTTGATCCAAAAAGCCTTACAAACAATTAACGAAGCGCACTCAGATGGTCTGGAAGTAATGGCTCACATTGACGTAAACTGGAATTTCGTCTTTTCAGTACTTTCGACAGCCATCACTAAGGCGCGTTGCTAAACAACATAAAACGTGAAATCTCTTAATTATGGAAAAATATCTCATGACATTCGCATGTAGGCACAATTACCAAAACCGTATTGGAGGAAAAATTAAAATCTACCAGTTTCCCCAGGCACCAATCCTTTCTAAATATAACTCAGAATATTATTTTTTTGTTCTGTTTATCGATTTTTTTAATATTTCCACTCACCAATATCTCGTGCTTTTGATTCCCCAGGTGATTTTACAATGGCAAACAAAGTCGCGCTCTTCCAGCTACCCGTAGAGCAGTATACGGAGAACCTAAAAGAGAGGAAACGTTTATAAAATTGATGTCATTCCCCGATGCTGTGACATATATTAACTAAATCTAGATGTGCCGAACACAAGCCGAGAAAATTTTGGAACGTATCAAAATAAGTAGTACCTGTTCAAGAAAAAATATAGAGTCGGGAGAAAAACCTCGGAGCTTCAATTTTCCCTAGGTTCACCGAATGTTTTATATGAACGAGGAACCCGATCTTGGACAACGGCTTATTCGGTTGCACTAGTCGCACCTGATAGTCCAGCATCGCAAGTCTGAACCAAACCGGTGATCTTTCGCTTGTTAGGGAGGTGCTCCATCAGCTGAGCTATCGCGATACGGTCAGCCATCATTTACATTATCTAAGATCCTCGAGCCAATAGTATATCCAGTGGAAATATTTTACTGTTTACTGCATGGTTTTTAGCCGTGTGCCGTTTCTCTTTTTGGATATGACCGACGAGACTAACCCTGTGATTAGAACTAAAACAGTTGCGGTGTATCACTGGAACCGTGGTTTACTCGTCATTGGGTATTCACCCGAGTTATTGGTATTCGATTGGCTTTACCCCGATAGCTCATCTGGTGGAATATCTGCCCGGCAAGAGAAAGATCACCGGTCCAACTCCCATTAGCAACTTCGGATTTTCGAACGAGAAGAATGCAAGCAAATTTGGTTCATCCTACTTTCTGAAGTGTTTCTTCACCGTGGTAACACTCAAAGTTAGTAAGTTGCTGTGAGTAAAATGTAGCTGTATTCTATTGGATTTTGTACAGTACAGTAAGAATTCAACATGCATGCGAGCTGAGGGAGGAAATATCTCAATAACACGGCGCTGTCGGGGGAAAAGTTGTGAGCACTTTTCATTTGCCGTGAGTAAACTTTCTCAATGTAGTTTCACAATCAAATGAATCTCAGGAACCAGTTACAGGTGAAAGGAAGGGTGAGTGAGTGTTCATTCAGATCAATCAGATTATGGTCACAATAAAGTTCAAGCACAAAGCATTTTGCACATGAAAAAGGTAGCTCTTACTGGGAGAATGATCTCACACCAAAAGTCGTCCACTGTACATTCCAATTTTCGGTTTGCATTGATAAGCTTGGCTCCTCGAAAGATGAGTACCTATGCAGAAGCTGTTCACAGTGCGCTCCATTTATCTGGCGATATGAACACTTGCCTCGGATTTATTCAACTATCGATAATGAGTTTCTCCTGTTTTCCGCCTGGGAATAATTATGAACATCTGTGCATAACTGTAATCAGTAAAGGACCTAGCATCGGGTCTGGCCAACTGGGTATCCGTAGCAGGTCAGAAATGAATATATGACCAGATTGTTTTTAACTGAGGAACAAACCCTAGTATTTGATTATGGTTGCAATGTGCGCGCGCATCCCGGTGACCCCACAATCACGTGTTCACCAAATAATCATCACAAAGAGGTTTTTGCACATATTTTCTCTTTTTCAAACAGCTTAGAGCACAACACGCATCTTGAAGTGTGCAATATGCATATAAGAACAAAAGTTTACCAAGCCTGTTTATCACCACAGTTCCAGTAAACAAGTAACCAGTCACAGGTTCTGTTTTCCTTGTAGGTAGGATCAGAGCAACAGTTGGTTGTCGCCTGATCATAAATGTATCGTTCAATTTATTTACTAATCCATTGTATCTACAACCTAAGTGGGAATGCAGTTTGCCCACAGTCGGACAGTATCCGAATAAGAAAGACAACTTTACACACACTTCTACGTTTAACAAAAGGATTTATTGATAAAACTGTATGAATCACGCTTCAAGTTGATATATTTCAGCAGTGCCCAAGAACCACAAAAATATCCATGATTCATGGTGATACAATCAAGGTTTAGTGGAGATGAACGAATAAGGAGAGGAAAAACATTTGATCAAATTAATCGTTTTTTATTCTTCTTTTCTGTAAGTGCCTGGACAGAAGCGATCCAGGTGTCAGACGCAGGTGATTCCGATGTGCATTTTGTTTTTGTCAGCGTATTTACCACTAATGCATTCGATCAGTTCCATTCTAGTGTAATCATCATTGCACCGAAATAATCCGCTTATCACTAAAAAAATAAATGAGGCCACATCAAGGGCATCAGTGACGTATTTTGTTGCCTGGTGACGACGAACAGACGTGCATCAATGTATCCGTCTTTTAACGTTCCCAAGTTCTGGTTGTGCTGCTTTGGTTCAAGCTGACAAAACAACTTAAAGAAATTGTCAGTGCCTCGGCACCGGAATTTATCATGGAATTCCCGGGGGTAACTATTCTGATTAGCATCAAGGAACAATGTGAGCAAAATGGCAGTGTCAACTGCAGCAAAAATTAGGTGAGAAAAATAAGTTTATATATATATATATATATATATATATATATATATATATATTATATACCGCATAGGGTTAAAATAAATCAGACGGAACTTTTCCATCCCGATTACTTGGAAGTGGCCACAGTGTGGGTACGGAGAACTGTGCGAAGCCAATCCGGAATGAGACTGAATTACTTCCCACCGCATTAAACACGAAACTCGCTCTTCCGTTGTTCTGTTTCATGAGTGTACATGCCTCGCACCTGCAGAAAAATGTAAGCCTATAGACAAAAAAATTATGACAATATTCTCCACGTTATTACACCTTTTCCAAAAGCCTTATTCCTCAGTTCACAGAAGGCCTTAAATTTGGGGCTTAAAGC
Organism: Fasciola hepatica; assembly: GCA_948099385.1. Lineage (NCBI taxonomy): Eukaryota > Metazoa > Platyhelminthes > Trematoda > Plagiorchiida > Fasciolidae > Fasciola > Fasciola hepatica. Next base: position 8,512,698 of record CANUEZ040000083.1, read on the forward strand.
ATAAAAATGCCTCTGCAGAAAAACTGGCAGGTAAACCAGAAAAAGATGGAAAAATGAGATTATGATTTCACCGGTGTAGTAGAGTAGAACTTTCGTGTTGTATATGTCTTTGCCATTGGTCCCAGTTACCACACCGTTCGTCGATGGTATGTTAAACAAATATTGAAACGTGCACAACTATGTTTCTGAAACCACTCATCACCGTGGAAAGTGGAGAAAAATTTACGAATGGCTACTGGTGAGCCAGACTGACGTACACCTCGGTGGATCTGGATAAAACTCTAAATTAAACTTTGAAAAATAACTTAGTTATGCTATGTAAACTGGTGATTGATAACAGTGTTCTATAGTTTCCTGATATAAGGCGAAAGAGAAAAGATAAACGGAATCAACCGAGTTGTGTAGACTTCGGAGTTAGGAATATCTGCATCCTAGACAATCTAAACGGAAACTTACCATTCTGGACAGATATTTTGAGAAAACTATCAGACTGCGGATTTGACAGTCTGACGATACACTGCCCTCAACCGTGACACGTTACGGCGAAAAATGTTCATCAACATCTCCATGATAGTTCATAAAGCTTAGAAGGTTACAAAAAGTCGTTAGGAAAAGTCGACAGGTGCCATCCAAAGTTTTCACCACAAAGACGTCTTTCCATCTTTCAAGTATGAAGTCCACTTTCATTACTCACTATTTATTTTTATCGGCACAAGTGCAGTTCTAGTGCGCGAAGAGTCTGACAGAGTAAAACGCCAGTTGGAAAGGGGCCCCCAAAATCCTTCAGTTTCCTTTCGCACAGATGTGGTCAGAAAAATTTCTGTTATTTACCGGGGCTCAATGCACACTTTGGAAATACGACTTAGCCAACAGGCCTGCTCAAGTTGCTGGCAATGACACCCAGACATCTACGCATGAACTGCACAGACGACTTCGCTACACAGCTGAATCCGCTGGGACTAAAATTTTGAAGCCTATGTTTTAAAAGCAGAACGACTTGCTAGAAGCGCTCTAATTGGTATTGTCTTACGAGACAAACTGCCCAACTCTGATTCCATATGTAGAAGTGTCCCTTAGTTTTCAAATTCTGCAATCACAGTTATCTTATTTACTTTCTTTTCAGTTTAGTAATTTCACATTAATGTCTCCAAAGATCTCGAATCTGTCTTATTATTCGACTTTTACTCAATAGAAAAAGAGACTATACGTTACACACAGTCAGCTAAGCTACCCACGTATTCCGATGCGTGATAAACTGCTTTGTCAATTCCTAAAGTAAGACAGGCAAAGAAACGTGGAGATTCTATTCCATCCCTACCGACACATTCATCAAACCGAGTTTTGTCTAAAATATGAGTTTTGCTTTCGTCAATTCTCGAGGCCTTTGTCTTGTTTTCTACTGACAACGACAACGGTTTTGAAGGTGAAAAGACATGATTCTACTTCCAATCTCGTGAAATTGTTGAATATGGGCAAATGCCTAATATACTTTATGAAACAACGAATCGGGTTTCACTACATGACGATTTTCACAAAACGATTTGACGAAGTTGACTGTGAAATGCTGTGGAATATGGCTTAGTTTATCTTCCCTGTTACGCAACAACACAAATGCAACTCGTAAAAATGCGGAATACTTCAACCATCTTCAAAGCAGTTGCCACTCAAATAAGGAAATAATACACACCTTTTCCTTGATTTTGGAAGTTCGAGTGTTTAGTCTACAAATGATGGTTTTTTGGGACAGGTAAAAATATAAATGTTTATTATAATGCATTGATTCGGGTACTGGTAAAACAGTTTTGAAACACCGAAATAAACAGGCAGCACCGTCGTTGACTTTGGGAGTCACAAAAAGCGGACACCTATAAAGAAGTCCATACGGATGAGCTGTGAGAGATCTCTATTCTGAAGATATGTTCATTAATCCTCATGTTGCCCGGTATGAAAATATTCACACATGGTAAGTATGTCCGTCAGTCTAACCGGGCTAGTCGTTAACACTTTGCATCGAGCTGGTTGGGAAGTTGGGCTGAGGGTGCAGACTTTGCCAAGTATGCGTTTACCAATTACCATTAGCTCCAACTTTCAAAAGCTGCTTGGTAAATTAGCCGAATTGAATGACTTTGTCTATCAACGGGAGTGTGGCCAACTGGGTGTCATTTCCCTACAGGAAACCTGGTTCCACACTGATACCCCATGATGGAACTTTCGTTCTAGATGATTTGACTCCTTCTGCATTGACCGCGCCGCACCGCGCCGTAAACTTCAAGGAGGGGTCGGTAATTTCATGAATGAACGACAGAATAATCGGACGAAATGTAGTTTTACGTACTCCACATCTCAAAGAAGTGCGTCTGTTCTGCAGCGTAAACCTAAACACCTAAGTCATCACTCGCCCGTACTTCTTGCTTACATGCATACTTTCTCAAACTGTTCACAACCTGAGCCTTATAAATTCTCTGACATTATCTCCACAAATCTACGGAACTTTATTGACTCATCCTTATGTGTTGTCCGGGGCGATTTTAACAGGTTCAACGTGAGTTTCCTTACATCCCGTGGTCTGACGAATATTGTTTACTTCCATAACGGACTCGACGTCACGCCAGACTTTTGTTCTGTTGATACTCCGGACTTGTTTCATATTTCCTCTCGTCCTCCAACTGGCATTTCTGGTCATGCGATTTTCAAGATTTCGCCAGTGATTTACTCTAAGAGTAGACATGTGCTATTCACTGAAAGCCGTGACAGTAAAACATACAGTCTACAGAGTTACCCAGAAAACCGAGAGCATCTCAGAGATGTGATTGACAAATTTGACCTAAGCATATTTTCTCACTGCGAACCCTCTTTGTTTTGTGAAAATTTACCAGAGTATCTTACATTCTACTTCAGTGTTTGCTGCCCCAAGGAAACATTATACTTCCGACCTGACCGTTACTCTTCCCGTCATCTGTAACGATTGCGCTGGACGGAGGGGCGCACTTTTAAGGCCAAAGACCACGGTATAGTGAGATCACTATAGAAACCCATCAAAACTGATCTTCACAGACTGAACGCTTTGTACCTTCAATCGCTAACCTCCAGCAGCAGTTGTAGAGAGACGTGAAAGACGATCATGCTCCATACTGGTGCTAATTCTCGTAAACGGTCTCCTTCAGCAGACGTTGATGAACTCAATCGTCGCTTCATTGCTACCTTTTATGCACCAGTCATCTCAAATCACGATGCAAACTTCCACCAGGTACGCGGCTAGGACTGCTTGCAATCGATCTCGTTGAAGGACAGCGCCAACGCATTATCTCCCCCCCCCCATATTTTCGGGTCTATTTGACCTATGTTCCAATCGTAATGTTATCCCCTACTGCTAGAAAGAGCCTTCCATCACTACGGCATAAAAGGGGTAAATCTGAACTACGCCAAATAGCTAGCACTTCGGTGGTTCTTAAGATGTTTGGAAAGATTATGCTGAAGAGAATGTGTGCCCAGATCAATGTGTTGGATTCTAAGCAACTGGCATATCACCAGTCACGACCAATAATCGATTCCCTGGGTTCTCTCTCCCACTCTGTTTTATCATCTGGTGATCGCAAACGTTTACTAGGTAACATCTATTTCTTCGATTATACTGACGCTTTTGATTACTTCGATAGATCAAAACTACTCCTTGTACTTGCTGACTTGGGCGTCAATATCTCAACATTGATCTTCTGTCCATCTACTTTTCTAATCGACAACAATATACACGATATTGTGGCCTAATCTTCTGCATGCTTCCCTCTACACAATGCGTTCTCAAGAGTATAATTCTACCACGGATTTTATTTTCTGCTTATATATCATCAAACCCCTTTATGACGACTGTCTCCTTATGGAGTGTGCCGACAATGTGACTTTTGGAATGCCCAACTCTAACAGTTCCACACTCCCTCTTCTACAACAAAGGGTAAAGGAGCTCATCAACTGGTCTTCAGGTCGAAATCTAAGGATAAATCCCTCAGAGTGCTCTGAAAAATTTTTCTGTCCCAAGTAAAACCCATCAATACTCCTACCTGATGATATCAAACCCAGACGTAGTCATCAATGAAGAACCACTGAGAAAAGTAATGTCCGTAAGGTACCTCGGTGCACTCATCAGCCGTGACCTTACCTGGACAGATCACGTCGCAGCTGTCTTCTCCAAAGTTCGACCACTCCCTTTCTACTTGATACGACTGAGATCATGTTATACCCCTTTTCATCTAATAAGATGCTTTGTATTTCCTTGCGTCCTCCGGCACTGGTTCGATGCCTCCCTCTTCATATTATTCGGACCGCTAGCGGAAGGTTTAAAAGCTGTGGCCAGGTCCCTTAAACACTTGTCTCGACATTGTTGCATCACTTACGATGTGCTCATCCACTGTATCGCAACCCAGCACCAAAAGACTTGTCTGACTTCTCGTAAGACTGCACACACTCTCTTCATCCTGATCTTAGCAGCTGTATATCAACATTTGTCACTCGATACCAATATAGATCCTCTGCAGTTTCTTACCTTGCCCGTTTCCTCGCCAACCGAAATACCATCATCACCGACTTCCTTAACTCACTCCGTTAAACATGTATTTCTTCCTATTGGTTTTTTTCGATTGCTGACTTTTGCAGTGAAGTAGTTATGTTGCAGCTGAATATTCACCCTCGGGTGCATAATGCACGTACTCGACTTGACTTGATTTACTTCCCATCGTTAGCTTATTGGTAGAATGAAATCATTGATGACAACCATCGTCGACAGTTATTATGGTGATCAGATTGTTTTCAACCAACCTTTAACAAAAAACTTAATGTCTTACTTAAATTGGTTGTACAAAACATGTTTTTTCCAGGGGGAAGAGTGGCTTAGCAAAAGACTGCTGAATGAAGAGGTGACCGGCTGTGACGGGATTCGAACCCGGAGAATGTTTGAACATCACCGGCCAGTTTCGAAACGCTTCTCCGCAATCTGACGTACAACAGAAAATAGTTTTCTAGTTTTGGTTTGCAAGTCAAACTGGAACCAACGTATATCGTTCAGAAATATTCTCATAAACACCACAAACATGTTGTTCATAGAACAAGTGCAGCATTGGAAAGGAGCATGGCTACTGCACACAACATTTTGCATATTCTCATGACTGAACCGGACAGCGCAACGCAAGCAAACGAGTTTCCAGATTGTTTAATAAACATGAAACAACTGGGTTCTTTGATGAATGCGCGTCCCTTTAATCAGCCACACGCAACTTTCTTAAGAACCCAAGGCTCTCTAAAGTAACAAAATACCCATATAATGCTCTTTCTTGCATAATGTACAATATTTGTCGTCCATGACAGCTAAGTTACGTAGTGAATCATCGGTATGCAATAAAATTTCAATTTCCTTCTTTTTGCCAACCTTATTCCAGTAGTATCACCATAAATTGTGTCCGGTAATCGGTTGATACAGTTTAAATTCATAAAATTTTGTATTCGTGATGAATTTGGGCGTTTGATATCGAGGGGAGTAAGGCAACTTGCAGTTTTCAGATACAGTTACTAATGGGTGTGCGAGCGAAGATGATGGAGAGGATATTAAGGAGGGTCCCTACGAGTTTGTGAAAATCAAAAATACTGTTGTACCGAACCTAACCCATAAGTACTGAGCAGAACACATTTCAGCTAAATATCACTTCATTGTCAGACACACTGATTACTGAATATTGTTAAATTATGATCAGTCTGTGACTGTTAGCAATAGTCGACTTACCGGCAGTGGTATGATGGGTTGGAAGAAGTTTCTTCAGGAAACACTCAACCGATCCCTCTATTAATGACGCGCATCTGGTATGCGTATCCGGTACTAATTAGTACACTCATTCTCACCCGTGTACAATCAGTGGTTGTCTTATTCATGATGATATCTAATATGCGCCAAGGACTGTAAACGAGTGCTCCTCTATCTACTACTGACGGCCAAAATTTCAACTAGCGACCTCAGTATCGTTCTGGAGGCTACGACTAACAAAGGAAGAAATATCAACGGAATACTGTCGTGAATCTCTGGTGGATGAATAAACTGGGAACATCCCTTCACGCTCCTGATATATAAATCAGATGAAAACGAATTGTTTCTTTTCGGTAGCTATAAACGAAGTCCGATTGATTTGGACACTGAGAAGGCGCATATTCCAATCTCAAAATTACATCACGCTATTTAAGTCAGAGTATTTGTTGCTGTGAAAGGGACCTATAGGTATGGAAGTTATGATGTAATGACTTCTACGTTTAAATTGGAAAACATGAATACGGCTACTGTACATCACAGGCAAGACTACGGAAATTCCATAACCCTGTTGAATGGCAGCTACAAAATGTGCAGTGCACAGGTTTCGGTGCTCTTATGACCTCGTAGATATCAATTTAAATTTGTTCCGTGATTACGTTTTCTAATGTAGATAAGTGAATATTTTGTGCACAATGGCTGATTATATACTCTTGGGTAGCAGGAAATAAAGGTAATGATGCTGGAAATGATGAGACCGGCACGGAAGATTCTACTTTACAGGTGCTGTTAGTTCAGAATTTTTGCTCCACAGGTTTATCTTGCATTCATTACTGGTGTCATTCGATATTCGACGAAGAAACAACTCATCTTTGTTTCGTAGAACAACAATACATAAATCCTCATTCGAGCAGAATTAGCTAGTGACCACAAGTTCCAGTAGCCATGGTATTTTGTTTTAACGTGAAAAGGTTCATCAGTTGACAGTTGTAGATTTACACGAATGATCTAGCTTGCCAGGTTTCTGGGACGGTGAAAAGAGGCACGAACCCAGTGGGTTCTGACGTGAATCTTGAGGACAAAAAAGCACATCAATGAGCACGTGTGGAGTGCACATTTTATCGCTAATAGTATGCCTACTTACTGGCAGTGAAATGTCGGCTATTTACCTATGGTGGTACCTGAATTTCACCCGCGAACAAAGATTTTCCACGAGCTTAGAAGTTGATCTTCCTTCTGCTTGACTATCAGTTATCTGCCAGAAAAGAAGTATTTCACTTTCTCCGATAGAAAATCATTAGGTCTGATTTCTTTATCTGTGGTTGAGTTATAAATCAGACCTGTTCTTGAATAGCTGCAATCTAGTATCGCAAATGTCCATACTTGAAACGTATTCGTGAAATACCCATAAGATCCTGTACTACATTGAGAAATGTGACCTCTGAATCTGAGTTACCGTCATAGCCTACGGTGCTCTGTGGGTTCAGTTTGAACGCACATATTGTCCAACCTGGTCACAAAAGCAGTCTACACAGCAGGTATGCTAGTAGTCCCACAGAAGACATTTTATCGATGAGGATTTAGCTAAAAGTGATCTGCAATCTTTTTCCGGTTAGAGCTAGTTGTAGGCAATCCGCAATATTTTACAAATATATTTCATGATTTTCCGCCCAAGAATCGCATGTGCAGTTAAAAATCAAGAATGCAGCCAAACAGAACGGAGGTACCAGGTGACTGGTGCTACGGGTAGTGAACTTTTCGGAATTGCAACCACAGGCATGCGAAGCACCTAAACGAAATCTTTCAGTGTCACCCAGGTGAGCAATTGAATTTGTGAAATTAGGTTTTATTGGTTAGTGCATAGTCAACAACAAGGGGAAAGAAGACGTGAAGATTAGCATTTAGAAATTTGGTCACAGTTTTGCTAAATTTGGTTTTTTTTTTCTCGGTAATACACTTTTTTTATCAATTGGGAACCGGTAAACTACGACAGATAATATTTCACTTTTTGTTTTGTAAAATATGTATGTGTGAATAAAAAGCTGAGAGTAGATCCATACTGGGACGAGCTGATTTTGTTGGTACAAGAGGAGCGCCATGAAGTGCGTAAGCGCCTACTCACTTTTTATGTTTTGAGACCTGAAGGTTATTGCTGCACCAAAATTGTCAGTCCCGGACACTCCGTTGTTTCAGTCTCACAACAAATCGTCGATAAGGTAAGCAAACAGTCTGTTTTTATGACTGTGGACGTGATCCTCACATAACTTCTTCACGCACGTTGACGTCAGTTGGCAAACCACTAGCTCCCAACTCAGTGATCATTCTCATAATTTTTCCACCATGAAATGTAAAACTCATCCTAGAGAATAGACCCCCGTCTTGATTAGTCAGTCGTTTTTGTTCTCGTTAATTGTGTGCCTTCACCACTATATAAGGTAAAAGCAGTCGACATTGATCATCGGTTTGTGATATATCCAAGCCACTTTATTTATGATCTTTAGGCACATCCACAAATGCAAACTTTTTTGCTTCACATCTCCACATCTGTAGGTAATTAGCGGTCCGATGACAAAACGAAACCAATTCAGTCTGATACAGATATAATGATATGAGATAACCTACATAATGTAGCGCGTGGAAGCAAGAGAGAGGACTGACGACAACGGCTTCATGCCTACCGACCACTGACTAGAATACCTTACGTTCTGCCTTATTTAAGTGATTCTTTGTTTGATAGGAATTTCTCGAACTAAGTGGATTCAAAATACTATTTGCTATCAGAAGCTTGTGTGACTTGGATTTTTTTCCTGCTCTGAAGAAAGGACCAGATGATCTGATGGAAAGATCTATGGTGTCAAGCTACCATAGAAAGGATTTTTTGACTGAATACACACCAACAACCACTTAGAAATACCAAATGCAAGCGTTTTCACGAGTGCACTTTGTTGCACGTGTGCTCCGTGAGGCTGATCAGGAAGTCTCATTTTAATTTTGACTTTTATACGTGACATACAAAATAAGTGACTGGAATACATGGCCGACCATTTATAAATGGTTGCGTAATTAGCTCACACTGAACAATCTCGGCTTTCTTTCATCCGCATAGCTAGCTCCATTCCTAAATACTTCAGCACTTCCATAGAATGCCAGACTGTACTCAGTGAAGTGAGTTATTACAGAGTTTAAAAAAGTTTAAGAAGTGTTCGAAAGAGTAAGGTGGAAGTGAAGTCCCAACTACGGTAATGATTCAATGATGGCAGAAAATTCAGCTTGACAAGGAACAAAGATATTATTCGTCAGCTTCATTTTGCGGCAAGTAAAACGTGTATTGCTCCAGATTCAATTTTGTTAGTCATTTTTTTATTGAGAGGGAGCATTTTCAAAGGCGAGGGGGTTTACATAACCAGGCTAGTTCATATCCAATTGTAAAATAGGAACACCAATAGTGTTTCCGAATTCACAGGAATGGAAGTTTTCACTGCGGTGATGGAAATGGTTCACGTTTGCTTCACTCATTTCCCAAAACTCGGTTAGTTAAATAACTTGAAATATCTCCTCAACATCGTGAAAGGGTGCGTGCCGCCCCGAGTTTGCAAGATGGAATCATGATTTACTGATGCGTGGTAGTCAATTAACAGTTTATCAATGATGAATGTTATTTCGTTGCATGCTCCAGCCAGAATTTCGCTAATGAAACGGTCCACGGAACTGCTCCTCATAGCATTTCGTTGATAATGTAAACAAAGCAGTCATCACCGTTTCGAAGCATGAAATTTGAGCATAAGAAAAAAACTGTACTACATACATTTTATTTTTGAAAATGTCATGGGTTTACCGTTTTTGCTTGCTTTGTAATAATTTTCGTTGATCCAAACTGATACTTTTCAGGTACATCTATTATCAACTTCTACCCGGATTTCGTTCTGGAACAATACCAATGAAATGGAATGGATGAAGATACATTCTAAGCGCTCCTCACTTGTGCTGTTGAGCAAATGAAAGGAAAGGAGGATAGTTCTCATGTTTATTGACAATATGAAGTTGTTCTTGGTTCCACTGATTCTCCTAGATGAACAAAGTTGTCTTCGTTGCATTTATGAGAGCTCGGTATTAGGAACAGAAACAAAGCATGACCACAATAATTGCTCGTGATTATTTATATCCGAGATCAAGCACTGTTAAACGACTGCTGAAAAAAAATTTCAGTTCATTTCTATGCGTACAAGCCATAGTAGAGGTAGACCCAATTTGGGGATCAATCCGAGGCAACAAGTATGATGTATTCGTATGTGCAACGAATCCGCACGAAATATTAACAAACTGTTTGGCCACTCGATAAGGAAGGTGGCAAAGGATGTCACATTTGCTATCTCAACCCCAACTGAAGGGATGAAAGCTGTTGTTGTGAAAATGCTCACCAGAGCACATTTCAAACTCCCTTTCATCGATGTGATTGGGCGGCTTGACATTTGATATGCCTCGCTCGTGAATAACCGCATACAGGCAATACCAGACAATATAAAATTGATGTGTATTGTATAAAAAAGAGGTGAGTCTGAACTACCAGATCATAAAGGTACGCTGCTAATACTCCGTGGCATATCCTCAACGATTATACATACTGCATCCACTGGTTTGCTCAGTTATTAGCAGAATTGTTTTTTGAGTGACCAAACATCCCGAGTGATATAGTAGGAGAGTAAATTTAATTTGCTGAATATATGTGAAAGGGCAGCACATTTAAGGGCGGATTTCCGTTTTCCATGGAGAAGCACGTCGTTGTTCCTACTACTTTCGCCATCTTATAGGAGTTCATCGATTGCATAAATTTGTTGTAAAACTTACCACTAAGAGCAGAAGATCATCAGAGTAGTTTTCCTTTCTAGACGGAATGAAAACTGCTCGTTCACTTTTTATAGTCTTTAATTACGTTCGAGTAAGTGTATTAAGTACGATATCCTCGACTGGCTTCGATTATTCTGGTCCAACGCTAGCGTTACACTGCTTCCTTAACATCTTGAATCCCGGAAGGTATTTTTTTGAAACAATTTATCGCTAGCTTCCGTGATTGCAATCCCAGATAGATCATTGTTTATTTCAGGAGGTTCACACCAAAAAGCTGCTTTTTGACAAACCCTGCGCTAGCCGGCTATCAGAAAACTTCGAGCTAATTTTAAAGTTCAAATATCCATGTATTAGGCTTATGAGCGACAAAACCGACACCAAAAGCCTTCCTGGTCATGGTTACTCTATACCCACTACTATTTCGTCCAAAGACGGGGTCGTTTCTTTTCCGCACATAGCCATCAGTGGACCGCATGTAAGGGCAGTTGATCTGGATGATGAAATCGACACGTCATGCGATTATCGGTCGGTAGTGGTTGTTCGCCGCCGGTTCAATGACCTTAACCGAAAAGTCGTACAAACCAGTCGTTCGGACATGTCCGTACATGTGATTCAATGTGATTTCAATGAGTGGATACTTTGGGTCGATGGGCAGATACGTGCTTGTGTGCGGATGGGTAGTTGGGTGGGTGGGTAAGATGGCGCATAACCCGGAGGGTCGGGATAATGGGTGCAAAGGGGGGATAGACTGGGGGTAGGGAGAGAGGGGGATCCTCGAAGAGGTCGGATGATTTCGACAACTGACTGCATGTGAAGATCAGTAGTATTAATTGTCAGTTCATGTTCAGTATGTTCAAACTCACTTGATTTTTATCATTCTATACGAAAGTGAGAGCAGGGAAGCGAACGGAAGCTCCTTGCCTGAGTACTAGGTGGTCTACTAAATGTCCGTAACCATTCACGGAAAATACAAGTGCCGCTTACCTATTTAATTCGCTTGTGCTAGATAAACCACCAACTTTCACGGAGAATGAGGTGCATGAGTGAATGAGTACAGTATATTTATAGGTCGACGTGATTTTTGTCCATGAAAAATCCAACTGAAATTTTTCGGTTCAAAATGTATTCAAATGTTTTGCACCCCAAGACTAAACAGAAAGTGATTCTTGGAGGAGGTAAATAAAAGAGCCATGGCGAAGGAGCCATACAATGAAAATAATCGCGGAATATGATGGATGCTTGCCTTTTGAATGGAAAAAAGGATGTTTTGTTCGAAGTTATCAAAGAGTCACTACGAACAGAAGTGATGCAACTCGTTGTACGCGTTTTGACATGCATTCAATGATGATTAATCAATGTATTGTTCCTTGTTTTCTAGCGTACCGATCTCGGCTTCGGTACTCCGCTGATGAAAGTACTGACCAGTCCACGTTTGTAAGCAACTAGTGCGAAGCTAGAGAATTGATAAATATACATCCCAATTTGCTTTTCGTTGGGTCGCTGTACAGTCCCACGCAGAAGCCTGGGTAATGAAATATCTTAGAAAAAAAGTGTCACCATGTTCTTCCTCAGGATAAACGGACACATTTGGGTGAATAGAATTGAGAATTGATTGTATTATTGGCTCGAGAAGCCTAAATTTTACGTAATGGAAAATCCATTGGGAATCGAGAATGTTAACGAAAATGAATGAAACCTTCCCCAGTAGTAAAATCAAAATAACATCTACGTATCATCTGAAGCGTGGAAATTGATAAGTGTTATCACGCAGCTGGTTTTTCCATCATCCTTAAAACTGCTTCTGCCAAGATCGAGCCCAGAAGGCTTCCAAAGGCCGGACAATCAATATTTTGTAGGATTTCTCTTAAGCATCAAAACGAATGTTTTATGTGTATAGAAGAATAATTGAACAAAAAACAAGCAAAATATACTATTTCACGAAGAGGTACCTTTGGTAAAAGCGACTGAGGATCAGCCGAACAGATTTTGTTGAGACTCACTGAAGAATAGTTTAATGAATCTGAGATTTTTCTAACGGGTTCTGCAGACAAAATGGTGCTAGATATTCCCGAACAGGGATGAGGATGTTGACAGGCCAGCGCACAAGTTAGTGCTAAGCTAAGTTTTGCATGCATACCATCAATCTCGAAAGTACTCCAGACTTGTGAACTTTGCATAACCAAAAGCTGATGAGACAGAAACCACGTAAAGCGCACGAATAGCAGACTGTTTGGTGCTCGTTCTTTTATTGTATTGGGTCACAGTTTTGTCTTCAAATGGCATATACGGGAGGATTCAGTGGTTCACGCAGTCTCCCAAATGTCACATTTGGTTGCCATGTTCAGCTTATAATCAACATAGAACCCGTCCGTGATGCATCTGCAAAAATAATGAACCGTTTCCCACGTTTCTAGTTACACACGAGGGTTTCGTACAAATTTTTGATGGACATCAGTCGAGATAGTAGCAAGTGTCACTAGTGGTCACTTTTTCTGTTTTGTTGTTTCGGAAGAGTGATAAATTGTATTCCCTTATTGATCCGTATGCAGGAAAATTAGCTCACCATCTGAATCAATGGTTAAGCAACACAAATTTAACCAGCCACGGTCAACATTAGTCTCTTTGAAATTATCATGCAGTCAATTAAACGAGAGAAAACAATGTTTTCTCATTTGAACCCTCGATTATTCCAACGCGCTATATAATGTGGCGTTATTGTATAGTTTTGTTTGAAAAGGTTGGTTTTCGTGTAAATTTCATAGAAACCTACTACTCAATTTCTCCATTAGGGCGTTCTCGTTCGAGAATAAACCACGCTATCTTTTTGTTTGTTGGAAAGAACTCACTGATTGGTAAATCACAGAAATGTTATATAACACATTAGATATGGAAAAATTTGATTCTTCTGGAACAAAACATACTCTGAATCTGGACACGTGAGTTTGTGGCTGGAATTCCCCATCAGCAGTTTGTTTCCTTGCGAAGAGCCATCGATGGTTTTATGTGAACTCCTGTTCACTTTCAACTGAAAAACGACAATGAATAATGTACTCGACGAACTATCTAACCTCATTGAAACAAGGTGGGAATTCTTTTCCCCAGTAGGAACAATTACGTGAGCAAATACGTTGGCTCAAACCTTATTCATTTGCTGATAAATTGCATAAAGATGCTTTCCATTTTTTAAATTGTGAACAGATCCTGATCAAACGACAAGGTCGTTGTGTCTATCAATAGGAGGAATCAGAGTAACGTTTACGTTAGCATTTACGATTTAGAAATCGGCACAACAGAAAAGGTGTGCTGTTTGAGAAAAGCATCAGCAAATACAATACTGTAAATAAACTCCCTCGTGTGAGCATCTTTCTAATGGGCCGTCGAACCACCCAAAAAAAACACCGTGCTCCGCATATAGATAAAGAGTCGACAGTCTCAGCGATAGTGGTCGAGTGGGGTGAGCCTTTTCCTCTTATGGGGTACCGTGTTCGAATCCTACCATTCCTGGTCAAAAATGAATCCTGCCTGGCTCGGCACACTATCATGCATGACGTTTTGAAACCGCAAACGGTCCTCTTTCGCCTCAAATCTCAGATTCACAGTTGCCGTATTTCCTCGGTGGAGCAGCGGGTGTTTGATTCTAAAAGGTAATTTTTTCAATAAATTCACGCGAGAATTTGAAAATATCGCACAGTTCACAAACGGGATTTGAAGTTATGAACTTTTTCTGATGTCACGATTTTGAATTAAACGATATAAAGGAATACCCTCTTGTAACAAAATCATGTAGATAAATCTTGCGCCGACAGTTCACCCCGACTTGTGCTTCGGTACTTTTTGCCCTGGTTGACGCTTATCCTGGAAAGCATCCGCACTTTTGAAGTCACTGTAATCACGAGACCTTGAAGCAGTCAATGAAGTATTCTTTATGATCAGCATTAAAGTTAGGTACTGGAAGTAATAACGCAACAGTTCAGGAAAGAAGCTGCCCCCGATAAAATTTGTTGAGTGTAGAAGTGACAGGCTGTACTGAAGAACAAACCCTGGTGGTTATAGTCCCAAGTTCACGACGACAACTGCTTGAACACCGCCGGTCCCAAAGCCTAATTTATACCCAAACTCGATCAAGTACTCTGAAGTTCATTTAAGAATCTAGCCACTACCGTCGCTTTCTGGTTTATTGATGATCAAAATCGTTTGGTTTTCCAAACAGAACTATATGTGGTTCTATGGGTTGGCTGCCCACGATAACCACAATATCGAACTCCGCTGGTTATCGGAAATTGCGTACTTGAACTGTCAGTTGAAAAAGTTATTATTCACGGTTCTATCTCGTTCGTTTTCAGCCCAGTTAGCTGTTGCAATTTCACAGTTATATCTTCTATTGTATTTATTTAAATTTTGGAACAAAACCTCCTAATTTTTAGTCGAGCCGTTATTTGAACACGAAATTATTTGCCTGAAATGATCTTCAAATTTATTAGAAAGTCTGTGAGACAACCAGGTACGAAATTCTTACCTACTTCCCACATTTTAATTTGACCGATGAATCTGCTCCTCATTTTCAGCAGCCCTCTCACTTCCTTTCTCTAATGATCCCTTCTGTCAATTATTTTACAAAAACTCTGCTGTTTGACTTGGATACTGTAGAACAACAAAAGGCCAGTCTTAAAGTTCTTGTACCTTTCGCCAAACATTTGATCTCACGGTTTTGTTTCATTCAGTGAAAAGCTCAAAGGGATCGTACCTGAACACCAAACGCTACAATGCAACAAAGAAATCCAACACAGTGGTTTTTAGTAGATATGAATTTGTAGATTGCTTTTATAGTAATCATAAAAACATGTTTCTCGTACTTGTAATGAATCAGATGAACTAAAAACACACTCCAACTAGATGTGGATTTTGGAAGAGGTATCATTCATTCGGATCGAACAATCCGAATGTTAATCAGCACGACCTTTACTGTCACGTGTCTAGTTGAACTTCTGTTACTATCAGCTTCTTCACTCAGATGATAATTGTTTGGTGTTTTGTTACCGCTGAGCCTTGTTAGGAGACATTTAACGACAAAAAATTCCCAATATAATCTGGCCATCTAATGACCACTTATTAGTTGTATCGGTTTTACTGACTAGTGTTCCATTTCAATACGATCGAGTTATTAGGACAAATTATTATTTTATAAGTTAGTGTTTATTATTCTGTGAAATACTATTCGCGGGAAGGATGATAGTCAGTCAGGGTTTTCGGTACTGCTGGTAACATTTCTCACGGCCAGTTTACCATTGAATCATTATTTTCACGTGTTTCCAAAATTACTCGTCAAACCTCTTATAGTAATAATTAGTTATTCCTAATTCTCTCGTGAGTGTTAAGGTGATAAATCACGAGTTCTAAATATGGTGCAATCCTAGCTATTCGTCCGACTACAGAAACAAATAAAATTATCATCAAATAACTTCAAATTTTCGGTTTTCGGTGACAATTAATAAAAGCTGCAAGCTTTTTATTCCATCGGTTTCCTGGTATTTTAACAGATATTATCAAAATGGTGAACATCAGCACGAATATTCATAGCGTAGTTATCTCCGCTTCGAATAATGTTCAATAACATTAAGCAAAATATAGTCTGCAAGTGAACCTCCGGATTTTCGTTGTTGAACTGTCGACCAATCGCTTCACTTTTCCACAGTATTTTCTGAATGACTTGTTTTGTGAATGACCATAAAAAAGAATTTGGACTGAGTGTGAGTGCAAGGTATGCAAAGTCTTACTAGTTGGAACCAAGCGGAAAATATCAGCCACTCCTTGATTGGGCCAAGCATATCAGAATACGGCTTTTTATTTTCAAGGCTTCAGAAGCAACTGTTTGGGGGTGCTTAAAGCCGAAGGTTTTGTGCAAAGGAAATCAAAGTGCCCGGAATAGTCCAAAAGTCTGAAGTTCATCCTTCCTTTCTTCACAAAACTCAGTTTGTTTGCGGAATAAGATGAACACAAACAGCATGAAAGTGACATTTACGGAAGCTAACGGTTCCTGCTTGTACCCTCCTCAGCAAATAAGAGTATTATTTTGTAGCGAGTAGTAAGTGCTGATTACCAAGTTTGTCAGCCTGGTCGGTGGATCAAAACATGTGTCGTGCCTTGGGCTGTGTTGGTATTGTCCGCGTTGCATTGTAACACACGGCCCTCTAAAGTCACAGATTCATTCGTGTGTTATTTTACTGATTAGTATTCACAAAGTCGCTTTACATGCATTTAGGACAGTCATTCGTGAGCTGTTTGATCATGCTGATGCGAAGCGGTTGGCGAAAATACGTTTACATGTTTTATCATCCGAAAGCATACAGTAACCACAATTAAGGTATAATTTTTAAGTAGTTTTACTAGTAGTAGTAGTAGTAGTAGTAGTATTGCAAGCTTGGTGGCACTAAAACTGGAAAAAGAAGACCATGAGTTGACTTCACGTGGCAGGGTGTCAAACCCAAGAAATGAATCACCTGGTAACCATTGTGCAATTTTGAAAAGAAAACGCTGAATGGTCGTAGCCCCCGAGCACGAACACCGATTATTCCTTAAAACCACGTATGCTGAGCAGTGATGACACACTGAGTATTTAGGTTATCTTGCGAATAAACCATTTTGTTGTTGACTCTAGTCTCCGCGTGAATTGTTGTCTTTTAGTAATGCCCATGCTTCTGTGATCCAAATAACCCAGTTTCAGTAAACTAGTCGTCTGTCTTTCTTTGATTATCCGGATATTTGGAAACGTCACATGGTTATCCGGAAAATCAAAGGCCGCCGGTGGGACAAAGTATGTACACACTAATAACCATGCTTCCATATGCGACCTTTCGGATAGGTATGATTAGCGCGAAGGATGAAGATAGCCTCAAGAGGGAGTACGATGAAGGCCTTCTGTGAAACGGTTCCATTTTTCTCTGCACTACTGTATCGATTGAATTTATTCAACAGCTTTTCCAATGTTATGATCTGCGATTATTATTATTTCGTCATAAATTCGTTATTTGAGACAAACGGTTTGAGTATTTTATTGTTGTGTAGAAAATTCAGTTTCACATTTTGATTTCACAACTTTCCGGAAACCTTTATGAACAATGAACGAGGAAGACCGGGACTTGGTAAACCGAACGCGTCTTGTTCAGAATAGATAGCCCACTTTAGGTGGAGAAGGTAAACGTTAGCTGACTAAAAGTGTTATACAAAGGAAATTCCATGAACCACTACCTTTCGAATTGCATTTGCGTAAAACTATATTTGACAGCTTATTCTACTGGCGGTGTTTAGTTAACGGTTGTGTTTAGATTGTTACAAAAGGGAAAAGGAAAATATTATTCATGTCGAGCACACTAGGAAAAACGCTTCCGGCTAAGCACCGACTTTCGACAAAGTGTCATTGGAAAGTGTTTTATATATTGCTGTTCTGGGTTCGAGTCCTGAATCTACCCGTCAATCCCACTTAGACAGCTACCATTCACACTCGATCCATTTCTTCAAGTATTATTTTATTTCTGCAAATTAAATTAAAGGGATGGGTTTCTTGTCCCAATCAGCATGGCCTTTATGAGAAGGTAGCAATTTTGTATTCAGGTTGCGTGACCTCAATTTTAGTGAACGGGTCTGGTGAACTCGACGACCTGATGAATGTAAGAGCTTCGAGATAGATGACGCTGGTTTCCTTGAGAGAATCTGTCATGTGCAGTCCAACTGAGTCATTGAGATGCACGTATTCGGTCACTCGCTAAGCCAAATAACATTCTCTTCTGTCTACACATGTGCCACTACAAATGCTATTGAACTTGTAGACAAGCTGTCTCCCGCTAGGTGCAATATTACTGTCAGATAGATTACTGAACCCTAATCGTCTGGTGGTCTGCTCTAAGAGCAGTTGGGCTGTCATATGCGTTCGACTAAGAGCAAAGCTTAGGTCATGGCGTCAATGATTAAAAACGTGGTCACCTTTGAAAGGTACAAATAAAATAGTATGCTACCGCTGAGGCTTCATCACCCTGATTCACTATGATGCTCAATGCATATTTTCGTGCAACCAGTAGTCTCAAACGTTCCTCCTGAAAAATCTTCATTCTGTAGTTGATCAGAAGTGAATATTTCAAAGACCCCGTGGAAAAGTGGCTGCATTTCTATTTTTATTATCATTACATTTGCATGATCACCATTTTCGTTTTTCTCAACAAATTTTCTAATATAATCACCGTTTGAAATATTCTGGCAACTAATTCGACCACGGTGATTATAATTTGTTGAAAATATTGTTGATTTAGCTTTATAAATTTGCAGCCTCGAGTACGCAGAACACGGTATGATTCCCCCGAATAGAAATGATATTACGACCTCAAACCCTGTGAACTGATAGTCTCACGTGAACGAAGATGACCTCGTCGCTGATTTTAAGTAGTCGGACTCATTTTCAACAGACAAATTACTCTTACTGGAAGAAGAGTTGGCTACAAAGCTGAAAAAAACGGTATTTCACATCCCACTGCAACAGTCCGTGAAAAGGGAAAAGAAAAGTTGCCCTGCGCAAATCAGAAACGAGGCAAACAGAAGGGAAGGTGCACACCAGTCATTCAAATGCTAAGTCCATTACATACTTTAACAATACTGTTTCTTCCGCTACAGATATTTTTTGCAACAGCTGAGTCGCTTAACATCATCAAAGAATTGTCAGTATACGCTTGCACATATATATATATTTCTGAAAAAAGATATAACATGATGGCATGCAGTTTTAATTGTGTATCAACTGGCTATGCTCAAAAACAAACCCCTACTCAGTTTGCTTTCACCGCTGAGAGTAAGAAAAAGGGGCTATGCAGAGGAAAATGGAACCTAACCTGCAAATAACCATGAGAACTATTTCGTATGAACGCAGGGGATTGAGAAATCTTGTGATAATTTTGTTCCCCTCAACAACGTATTTCACCATGACTCTGTTTTGACAGTAGAACTGCCCTCCTCGAACAACTAAGTAACTTAGCAAACTTGTCCCTCCATTTGTGCACCACACCTCCCCATCCCAAGGTGGTATATATATATATATATATATGATCCTGACAAACTGAATACACTGTGGAACTAAACTAGCAATAAGTCCAAGCAATCACACGTACTTAAGAGGGGTGGGGATTTTGTATGATGATTTCCCGTGTAAAATAGTGACGTTGAAGAATTTATATGAAAAGTGTGACTTCTGTCCCCTACTCTGAACTGAATACGACAATGACATGTTGTGAAAGTTTGGAGTTTATTCTCATAAATAAAATTTGGTAATTTTCTGGAGTAGAATGCAGACACCTTTACACCACTCAATTGATGAAGATTGGTGAATTTTGATTATCACTTCCAACCGAACTATTCAGTGTCTGTTATTAGATTCATTGAGTTGAAACGCTAAGTCCTCCCTAATGATATTCCAGTTTCACACAATAAACGAACTCTTGATGTAAGTGGCGTTTTTTTTGATACGCAAATTAGATTGTTGTGAATAATCCGGTATATATCTCAAGGTTCTATTTCTGATTCGTCCGGTTTCATCATTTTCGATCATAATTCTTGCTTGTTTATTGCAGTCGTGCCAAATGTTTCCATGACCCCGTTACAATGCGTTTCATCAAACATAAATCAATATTCACAAATGGTTATACGGAATATGCCCACTGAGACGTGAAAATACACGTTTAAAGGCAAACAATTGTTTTCAATGATTCATTCATAAGCCATTACAGGTCCTATGTAGGCACGGTTGTTTAACACTTGTCGGGTTTTCAAGTGATTCGGGTGAAGGGCGAGAGACTTTTGATATTGTGTAACTCATACAGACGGAGAGGCACACTCGCACACATATTTCAGAGTCTACAAACGCCAACAGTCAAACTCGAATCATGTGAGTGCAGTGGCATAATCGCAAATACTACGCTTGCGTTCGTTCTGTTGTCTACACATGTGTAAGCTTGCATGCGAATTTTTGCGCCTCTCCTTCGGTATGTGTGACCAGAACCCCATGGCGTCTTATCCAAGTTATTCAAATATGTGTCCTCACAACGTTCGCACGTAGCCGTGAAGGAATCATCACGAGCAATTGTTCGTCTTCAACCAAGTGTCGTCATATTTATGATTACGTTTCCGAGGGTACAGTTGATTATTTTCACTTTACATGTCGACCGTTATCACCTTATCATAACATTTGTTTTATGAATAATTTTTATTACCTGGTTCTCACGGTACTGCGGTTAATTAGTTCGGCCGTGGATAGAACCCCCCACCCCCACCCCACCCACCCACCCACCCCCCCCCCGGATAGTCCCTAAAACACGGACCACAATTGCCTCTGGACATCTATAAGCTTATAGATGAAGGACGTCATAATTTTCGGTGTTCATTCGTACTCCTCCACCCCCCGAACTGAGGAACGGAACACTAATGAACAACTTTCTCAACTGCAGTTCGAGCGGGTGGGAATTTCCATTGTTCGACCATCTCAACCAAACGGTCTAGTGTTCCATCAGTCGTCAGTTAACGTATCTCTATCTGTACAGCCATGGTAGACAAACAAAGATGAAATCGTTGACGCCAAAAGTCTAAATCCGTAGCGCGGAAGAAACGTTTTGGGACAAAAAATCATACAAGGTAACAGAAAAATATCTTTCTTCTTTTGGAATTTCGAGCTCTAACAGAAAATTCACCATTACTCTACTTCTGACCAAACAGTGCTCGTTTCACTAATCGGTGCTAAAATTCCCTTTCAGTAAATTCTCTTAATTATAAACCTGAATGGATAAACGCTGTTTTCTGATACGTCGGCGAACTAGTGGTTGAATATGAGCGAACGCGTCGGTCCTTTATGATAATGTTTTCCCGAAAATCTGACTGGGCAAGGTGTTTGACTATGACAAGTTGTACCTCACCAATACACGCATGGAATAAAGGAATTTGCTTTCGTCATTCACGATGCTTGTACTCGATATTATTTCTCCGCCAAGGGTTCCGTGAGGATTTAAAGATAGAATTGTTTAGTCTGGCTGTAAATGTTGCCACCCAGGGATGTGTTGGTGATCAAGGATATCAGAGGTACACGTGACATCTTTTCAGGAACCTGGATGAGTTTATGAGCTGCATTCAGGTGTCCCCAGAAGACAGTACCTAGCATAGTATATTGATCAGAACAGCGTTATGCGCATATTTTGTATTTAGCTAGAGGAATTAACTTGGATAACTGACCTGATACATTCTTTCCGTTCCTGTTGTAGGCAGTCAAATTACAAGCTAGTTCCCTGTGATTGATACTGCTGTAATTTTTACGTGTAATCCTTGTGATACATATGTAAAAAACAGCAGCCTTTCAGTGTCGTCCTGTGGTCGGTCACATGTCATACTAGAGCTTGAGTGGCAACCATACATAGGTACGAATTCGGACCCGAGATCAATGACTTTTGGCATTAGAAGCATTTCAAAAAGAAATTTTCAACTCTCAAACTCACGCTGTTTGTAAAAGTACCGCATAAAGTTCACCGCATGCCGATTTTTGTTTGTAAATCACAGAACATTCGGCAGTTTGGGTGCTAGATTCTTAACGATATAGGTTTTATGGGTACAGACACATCATCGGTCCTAATCATTACCCTAGTTATCAACGTTATCATATTAGATTTTGACATAGGCTCGAGTCATTGACCTGGAACGTAGGAAGTGGATGTGATCGGTTCGTATACTTATCGGTTGTGAAAAACCTTTCAAAGTTGAAGTCGCTGAGTTTTGCACTTACGTACTACTCACAAAGACATGGTTTAGAGGTAGTATAGATTTTGGTGTAGCTAGCGATTCGCCTACATTTTCAACAACACGAAGCTGAATAACCACCATTCAAACACATAGAACTCCGATCATTTAGGTACAAAAAAACGATCTGAATGGTTCAGTAAATGTCCGTTCATTATGAGAGCAGTACTGGACTTTCCGTGCTTCCGTTTTGACAACCAAAGATGAAGTTGTTTTTCCGAACTACTAGGCACTCTAGTGTGTAGAAGTTTTTCCGTCTTTCTATTCTCAGCCGTATAAAACCACCAAAAACGTGCCCAGATCAGTGAATTATTAATATTAGTAAACACTTTGGCATGATCTGGTTTATAGCCTGATGTCCATTGTTGCTCGAAGCCATAGTTCCGCACCCTGCTTTTGTGAAATCAGAGGAAGTTGGAGCCAAAGCACTCCGTTCTCCCATGTAAATGCACAACTCACAGGAAAAAGTAAATTAGCTCACCCTTCAAAACGACACGTTGCAAGGTGCACTTCTTGCCAACTTTGTAGCATAGAAATTGGAAGCAGTTTGAACCAATTCAAACCTGTTTCCTCGGTAGATGGGACCGGAACTTCCGATTCCGTTGGTCGTATTATTAGGGATCTACTTGGTTTTATTGCGAGGCTCAGCCTGTCACCTGAACTTGCTGTGATACTCACTTCACGGTGCAGTGCATAGCCCTCGTCAAACTCGGGTTGTTCGTCATTTTCTGTTCATAGTGCGGTCTTCTGTGCATCATTTTGCACAAACCACGGGACCGGAATGGTCTACAAAACGCACCCTTATTAGGCAGGAATACTCCTATGGACATAAAAGGATTTAAAAATTGCTTTGTGCAAACGATCAAGGGATAACGGCAATAGCTGCGCATTTCGGTTTCCACTAAAATTGTATCAGTGGAATTTTCCAATGCATTAATGCATTAATAATCTATAGGTTCATCATTATTTTACAACTCATTCTATCCTCCTGGTCCATGTTTCGTCTATTTTGTGATAAACTTGCTGATGAACACATGACTTGTCCGATACACTACCTTGATTTAATCCGGAAGCATTTAATGATTTCCCGGTGTCGGTGATTAGGTGTATCAATTGGTTCCTTGTTTACAACTAGGGTTCACCATTTCAGGTTAACAGTGACACGAAGCACAATGGTATAGCTCCAAAATACCTCCGGTTCGCTGAAAAATATCTATCAGAAATACATCAAAATACTTAATCTTCGGTTTGAGAGAAATGTGTCTGCACTAAGTCGTATAACGATCAAAGAATACTTCAATCAAAAGTTTTCATTTCTACAGTTCTTACAAGTGAGGCTTTCAGGTAATGAACTTTGGTTTTGGGCTACATGGGGTCGGTGCTTCAAAGCCGCGTGTATCCTGCGTGTAGGTGCTTTACGGTGTTGATCGAAATTCGCTTGCTACCTCGCAAACCATACGCAGTATGTAAACAGAGTTTGAAATCACCGGGAAATCACCAAAAGTTCTGCCTTTTATGAACAAAACAGAGTACGGGGTAACCGTGTACTATGATTATCAAAAACTGTTTCGTGTAATTCTTATTCACGAGTCTGATATCAGAATGATGACTCAATCAGCTGTCAACGGTAATACCCATTTCAATGAGATTTTGCTTATTTCCTCACATACAAAACAACTGTACGAGATATGCAAGTCACAGTCGATCACGATTGTGCTTCCCTCTCTCTCCCCTCCACCCCAAATAAGATAAATTCTGAGAACCGATGAAAACACGTGATCAATAATGTCATTTAACTAACAGTTAAAAATTGTGAATCTGTGTGCACAACTTTCTTTGGGCATAAAATTACAAACTGATAAATGTCTGCCCGATTAGATAAACCTCCCCACGAGTTATTTCCTTTTGAATTAGGGCTGGACATGAAAAATAACTAAAATGTTTTGATTTAAAGTTAAATGAGCTGAGAAAATCCGAAGAATTTTCCAGTGAGAGTCAGCCTTTTCAGCATTCGGAGGAAGACACTTACATATCTGTAGAAATTTTGCTTTTCTATTTCTCAGCTTATTTGCGTTTTAAAACATTCTAGAATGTGCTTTAGTACAACTAGCACACAATGGTTTAGGCTCACACTGTAGGTAATATGATGACTTCACAGGTTGAATATCGTGTTCATGTGTTTCACAGTAAAACCCTATTCAGAATCCATATCAGAGTACGAACTTTATGGTCTTTTAGGGCCAACATTCATCTGAACTGACTTAAACTATATGCATTCCGTTTGAGTTCAGGGTGACTCTTTTTCCTAAGCAGCTTTCGTAATGTTATGGCAATCAATTTATCATGTTACCAATATTTGAGGCTCTAAACATTTGATCTACTATGATCTAAATGGGCATATAAATTCTACCCCGTCAATCTATTGCTAAATACTACCATATAATCTAAATGTGACACAGTTCAGTCTTGAGGGGATTTCGTGGAAGATGAGATCAAGCGTTCGGTCCTCGAGAGCGAAAACTATCCAACTAGGTCTCGATAGAAAAATTACTCAGTATTAGCCTGACAATTTGCTGAGAAGTTAGGAGTTAAAAAAGAATAAGCGAATAAAATATATGAACCAAATGGGCATAAACACAATAATTTTCACAGGTACATTATTCCGCCCTTCATTAAGAAGCCCTAACCAGCATCAACCAACTTGTTTCTTGCTAAGAGACATTGCATCCTGGGAGGAAGATAATCGTATAAGTAGCATTAATTTTAACGCGGGTAGTTGAAGAAATAAGCCCTCTGTTTGCTTCAACCATTGTGCGAAACAATTCTAACCAGAAGGATTATTGTTGACCAGATAACAATTCCTGAGCAAAACACACGTTCTTGAATTTCATCGAAATATGCTACAGAAACAGTTTACCAGCATCAGGATTACTGTCTACCTCATCAATGTTTAGGTTATATTGACAGGTGAACAAAGTCGCCTTCTTGGCATGACAGCAAAACCCTAACACTCCCAATAAACTAAAGCCTTTAACATTATTGCTGATATCGTATACCTGCACAAAAGTGCGCGTTCAATTTTGTTTGGGAAAGGAAATTCTGAAGTACATTTGATCAGAAAATATTCCTCGTTTAGAGGTAAAATTCAAATGAAAATGCTCCTCTTTCAGTTCTGATGTGTTGATTGCATGGTGAGAGGTTTTCTACGAATAAAGTGTTCTCACATATCAAAAATGTTTCCTTCCGAGAGGTTGCCGCACTCACGGGGAGTGCAATCTGGGGGAGATTGCTGTATGTCCCATTTTTCACTATGGCCAGGCTGAAATGTAGAAAAATGGTTTCAAAAATAATTTTTGCAACCTTAAAATAGTATGGTCGTATTACAACCAATTTTTCTATACTTATTCACCTTAGGAAATCTAGAGACCGCCTTTTTTACACATGACTCTTACATTTTGTAAGTAACTGGAAAACGAGTGGGCACATTATTGACCAACGTCTCACCTTGTGACATCAAAAGTATTTTTCAGCAATCCTGCGAAACCTCTTCCATTTTTCTATTCTATGATGTTTTCACGATTCGTGAATAGCTTCATTGTCCACGTGAACTTCTAATCATCACAGGCCTAGACACTGAACGCTATCCGTAAAACGTACTGCTCAATATGAAATAAATCATGTTGCAGACCAAAATTTCGTTCCTGTTGTGAATCACACAACACTTGGCAAAGCTTTTTGCACTTGCGTATAAAGTAGCCACAGAATTTCATAACTGGGAGAGTTTCTGTGAGCTAAAGATGAGTAAAATTAGTTCATTTATTGTTTGATTTTCATGACTTTCTGCGCACGTCTTATTTGGTCGTATTTATCAATGACTTGGGTGTAGTTAGGGTAGTTTTGAAATTCGATGAAAAGCGTGTGCGCCTAAAAGGAACCGCTTCAGCGAATTCTTTGTACTCGTCATCAGTTAAAGGAGCTGATTACAAGTAAATTTGTAAATCAAAACAACTTCATCCAAAAGTTAAGCATATTCTACTTGAAAATGAATCTGGAGACCTTTAGAAATTCTTCTCTTCGCAAAATTAGATTAAACCTCTGATGGGAACCAAGAAAACTGTACTCCCACTTGATGTCTCCACATCTTCAACAATCGGGGCACGTACAGAACCATTGGATTAGATCAATGTCGATTTAGGTGGAAATCATGAGTTTAGTATAAATGCTGAGCCACGGTCACACTGATTTTTTTGCACTAAGTACATACGAAAGTTGCATCGTTTGTTTACCCTCTTCCATCCCAACCCCGCTAACCACAGAATGAAAGTAAACGATGTATCCAACAATGATTTAACTATTCATGATATTTTGATTATATAAGTGCAATAGTTTATGCTAAAATACGAACAATTCAAAAACTCTTTTGCAAATAGCCTTCAATAAACTCGCAGAGACCGAATGCGGGAACGGAGACTGGTAAACGTCGTCTACAAACAAGTTTTAGATTTTGAAATTTATCAGGGCTGACGATAGACAGTGAATTTTACAGTCCATTTGGGGTAAAATCCACGTGATTAGTTGTAATCCAGCGGCATTATAACCGGAGACAAAATGACCTCGAGGTAAATAAAATAGTTCAGGGCAGAATGGGTTGGGTCGACGAGTTTGTCGATTGTTCTTTTTCTTCTTGGATATATTCTACAAATCTTTGTACCTCGAGGATAACTATTGTTATTTTGCGGTCATTTAAATAGAAAGCGTTTACTCACCAAAAAACTTTTTCCATGCCTTAATTCAAAGAGAATTACGTATGAAAATGTACACGGACCTGAAGCCGAAAATCATGACGTCAATCCGAACGTAGTCGCATACCATCTGACTTCCAAGCGTGCAGCTGTTCATGGAATACGGAAAAATGTTTGCTATGTGAATCCCAGTTTTTCGTACTAAAGTGTATGCAGCATTCCTTTGCTGATCCTTCTCTTGTAAGACACTGGCGTAAGGACTACTACGGCGTTATTCGAACTCATAATCAGCTTTGGGTACGCCCTTAATGTTGTGAATCGTTTCATGTGATCCATTATTACAACTATCTTTCCTGAGGGATTTATGTGATACAGTACGTATCGTAATGCGGGTCAAAGTGAGCCGCTTGGGTGTGTCAGCTGTACGGGACAGAATTTACTTATGATTTTGAACCACACCTGTTACATCGACACAAACAAGCAAGCGCGTACACATGCATACATAAGCACATACGGACGATTACATGTTGCGTCTAATTCTCGCCATAGGTTAACTTTTTGCCTCAATTTTTTGGAATGTAGTTCTGGGGATATGTTGTTCGTGGCGGGTCTTACTTAGTACGGACCGTCCCACATCATGGACGTTTACTATGTGTTCACCACTTTCGGTACGTCGTACTAACTGATCATATCTTGAAGTCAAATTTTTTTTGTCTCCACTACTTTCGAACGTGTTCATCAGACAACGGTTTGTTCATCGTAAATCATATCAGTTCTTTTTTCAATCAGCGGCTACAACGCGCTCATGGGACAACCTTCCGCTGATGGTAAGCTGGCAAACATACACCGTCGTGCCGGAAACAAGTACACTCAATTCGTGTAGACTTTGTCTCTATCTGATAATCGATCAGCCGTGCATATAGCTGAGAGGAGGTGGGCATAAAACCCTGATGGGAGATTCACTGCCATTATGAGAGAACAAATGATTGATTGCATAGAGGTAAAACCAAAGAGATATTTTTAGTTTTGTCTGAATGATTATTTTTTCCAAGGCGAGAACAAGTTTCCGTTCACTACCAAAAATTAAAATATTAATCTGGAGGGATTTTTATAGGGCAAACTGTTCATCGGACATTGTTATTCGTTAAATTTCGTTTTACAGACTAGAATTTGAGCAAAGTTTATTTGGACGATTAATAATTTTAGGGCACGGAAATCTCTCTTTCATTATTCACTCAGGAGCACATTATAATCTAGCATCCTGCTACCACCTTAGCCAGTGAATGATAAGCTTACATAGTTTGGTTCAGCCCACATCCATTTTGAACAGTCGTTAACCGTTAACTGAGTGCAATACATATGGCCTTTGTCCCTCAGTGAGAACCTTATTTGGAAATAAAAACAATCAAGTATATGACAAAATAGTGGAAAGGATCAATAATATTAGCTTTGATTAGGCCAAGAAAATACTCGAGAGCAGCAGTCACACTGGTCATAATAACACGGCATATTCAACCATCGATTGGGTGAATCTCTTAAACTCTGTCCTGGAAGGCCACGTTCACCGATTAGGCTTTCCATGCAAGCTTAATCTGGTGGATAGTAGAGTATCACCTTATGGTGTATTTCTCCTCCTGAAGTCAGTCATGCTGACCCAGTGTGCAAACCAGGTTCGAGTTATTTACTGACTTTATTGATCACGTTTTTCAAAATAACCCGTGGAGAAAGCCTTGGATAGGTAAAAGATGGAAAGGTTTCATTTACAACAGAATTTCCACTTTAGGAAATTCATTTTCGGTCAGGTAATTTAGTTTTGCCTCTTGCTTCTAAATTTTTGTATGGGGTACTTGTAGTTGTATATCTTCACTCTTTTTGATAAATTCGACCGGTTTTGTCTTTCTTTTCTTTTCAT
This sequence comes from Fasciola hepatica, assembly GCA_948099385.1. Lineage (NCBI taxonomy): Eukaryota > Metazoa > Platyhelminthes > Trematoda > Plagiorchiida > Fasciolidae > Fasciola > Fasciola hepatica. The sequence goes on from CANUEZ040000083.1 coordinate 8,541,793, forward strand.
TTACTGCTTGGATATGAGCACTGTTAGGGAAGTATTTCGAAGGTCACGTCTTTACATTGTACCACGCATGATTACTGGCACGTATAACACAGGCACTTGAAGTAAGGAAGAACATGATGTCCTATTAGGTCAAATGCGGTGACGAGCTGGGTAGTTGAGTAATGCTGTCCGTTACCCGGACCTTCGTCATAGCATATCAGAGCAAATACAGACCGTTTAAAACAAAGCTAACTGGGACAGAACCTGATCGTTCACGAATATGTTGGGCCACAACTTCAGTAATTACTTCTTTGTACAGTTGAAGAATCTTGTGTGGTCTTATTTACTATGATTTTAATTGAGTTTTAGATTTCGATATAATCTTAAGGATAGATTTACGTAGTTAGTATAGTTAGATCAGTTGACCACATCACTGTAACAAGAAAATATCCCCCTACTTATTTTTCATCCACAGAGTTTGGGAAATCTGCCCCAGATCATCAATCTAGATAAACTTGCGATGTTTAGTTCCAAATCTGCAAAGCCGGTATCCATCATTTCCATATCCTGCTGCAATAATTGGCTTCGGTGCACAGAGCCGCGGTCCTCTTTTAATCGTTCACCACTCGTGACTCCGGAGACATTTTCTCTGGTTATCTGTTTTTTTTTCAAATTCTGCACTGATATTGGTATGGAAGTGGGAAAGTCATCTGTTGTGAAGTAATTCTCATTCGGTAATAAAGTATATAGGGAATATTAGGACAACCCCGGTAAACTCTCTCTAAAAGTCACCGTCTATGAAAACATTCACGTTATTGCTTTAGCGTGCTTTGATTGAAACCATCGTTAATAAATCTACTTCAATCAAACAAGGAACAGTACGGCGTACGTTTCCCACGTGTTATTTTCACAGTTCCAGCATGTCACTTCATTCGAATGTCATGAAGTTTATGATGCACTGTCCTGTTTGGCTATCCAACGAGCTTATTTCCAGCTGGGAATATTCAATTCAATATTTGCCAAGTAGAGTAGTGATATTCTGTCAAACAACTTTGTGATACAGATGAACGTACTGACCTGAGCATATTTTATCACTTCGGAATTAATAAGTACATGACCAGTAAACTATTGAATATATACCACACAAGAAAAGACATTCTCACTCTTTTCGTTCTATGGTCTATCTGTAGTACATACGGTGAACAGTAAAACGTTGAGTTTTATTCTCTAGTCATAATAACTCGTTCATCAAGCTGTTCGATTTGAATTACTTTTCCTAAATACTACTTCGTGGTAGGAAGTAGACAATATCTCAATAATTATGAAGCTTTTGGGCATATTTCTTGTCCAGAATGGTTTTGTCTGTTAAACAGTGTTAATCCAGTCCCCGAGGTGATTTTCAAATAAGCCAATTTTTCCGCATCACATCCGTTAGTTTATTTTTACCAAGTTTCACGGCATCTCAATCGCCTTCTGCTGTGTTGTCCCACACAGTACTCAGCTTTCTTTCTAGGAATCGGAGACTTCGAGACAAGATCGGATGATTTTTCGGGGCCAAACAAAAGAACTATCCCTGGAAGTACTCCCCGAGTAATATTGGTCTGACAAATAAAGTATGAGACACTATCGAGTGAATATAATAGAGGTAATGCAATTTTAAATGTTCTCTTCTGAAATTAAAACGAATCTACTCCAGGGTTGCACCACGATTGTGAACGGTGTGTTCATTTATAAATAGTTAAAGAACGCTGCAAAATTAGAGTTTTCCCCACGCGAATAGGACTGATCTGAATGTTTCTCAGCAGCTCACAAAGACTGTGCTACTATGAGGTAATAAATTATGGTATAAACTGGTTCTTTCAGAACGAATTTTTATCACAATAGCTTCTGAAGGGAGGATTACAATGAGTTTCAGACTACACAGTTCAGTAAATCCAGTACTGTCTGCTTCTTTACCAGAAGATTAAAGGATACATTTTTTAATCTTTCGTGCACATATTTCGTCAGTCAGTTGGAGCTGTTATTTCCGCTTTTCTTCGATTGTCGTCGTCCATTATGATCTTCCCCTTGAGCCAAAATATGATTCTGTACAGGAAGGCGCAGACGATCCTCCAAAAGATAAACGAAAAAAAACACGACCGTATTTTGATAAAGAGAACGTGGTATGACACGAGAAATATTCTGAATTACAAAACCATTTCCTATTTTAGTTGCTGTAGAATGTCTGAAGGACTACGTCTTTAGAATCCTTTTGGTGAACTATGAACCTGAACAGGACCATTTTCCATATATTTCCTACAATGCCGTGTATTCATGCTCATGTATAGGTACTGGTCTGCGTATCTCAGTCCCACTGGATACCGATCAAGTAGATTCATTCTATATGCTTAACAAAATGTTGGTAAATTTTGTTTTACTTTAGTGTAGCTCTGTGCGAAGTTCCCACACCCTCTGTGATACTATGAACGCTGCTTGAAACTCCTGATTTGAGCAAATATACATTCATTTATATGTACAAATCACGACAAAAGAAGCTGTATTGGGGTTTCAGACAAGCTGCTACCCGAAGGAGGCTTTCGTCTAACAGTCGGATGGCGACATTGGGATGGGTTTTGAATTGAATATTTGTGCGGACGAAGAACTGTCTCATGCACCGGAAAAACGCAATCTTGCCCCAGTACAGCATCTTCGGTGTCAGATAGCTTCATCTTTATTTGGAAGAAGACACATTAAGTCTGCATTTTGATTTCCTACTTATATGTTATGATATCGGAAATTTGCTGTATTTTGCATTACTTACTTCATTACAGCGGACTATGCCAGGGATTTTAGCAAAAAGAAATGGCTGTGCTTTGAGCACACCGATCCAGTTCGCCAGTTTGTGTATCCTCACAGCTGTAAAAGAGCCACTGGAGTCGCGTGGGATATTCGGCTAATGGACACCGGATATTTTCCAGAAATCGATCACTTGATAGCCTGTGGCAGACGGTAATGTGCTGTTGTGCGCACGTCTCGGAACCTAGATTGTGACTAATTTGGCTAAAAGAACTGCTATCATGGCACAATCAATGTCTATTTTTTGTTCTCTGAACTTTGCATGAACACATTTCCACGGCCATTAGTCCGTGATAGTCACTATTGTCGTAGAGTGGACGAAAGAAATGTTTCAAAAGCCAGCGGCCAGTGAGTGCGTTGAGAAATTTACAACCAACAGTTATTACGTTTTTGGTGATAATGAGATTCACGTTTGACCCAGTTTCGATGTTGCTCAATCTAAACGGCAAAATTTTGACATTTTTTGATACGGCAATAACCAGAAAAAAAGCAATTATTTTTTTGAGACGAAAACTGTTTGCCGCTGAAAGCATATCCTTTAACGTGGAAATTCTTTTCTTATCAGGCTTTGAATTACCACTGTCTTAATCACCGATTTGACAGACCGGCTCATGCTTTGATCACCTCACTTCACGTATGAATAATCGGAGAGGGCTTCTCATAACCGAGTCGTTTCTTCTTTTGAATTACCGATGAAAACAACATGGTTACTCAATCTACCCGATTCATTACTTTTGTTATTGAGTAACTGTTCTCAAATGAAATGAATCTGTCCGCCTACTGAAAGTACATTATTTTTATGCGAATTCAATATACAGCTAGCGTTTTCATGTTCGGGTAATGCAAACCAATTTGAAGAAATATCCATAAAGTCAAGCCTTAAAAAACGAAGCTTGTATTAACTGGTTCTCAACGCACAAAATATAATGTATTTTACAGGTGCACACTTTCGAAGCATGGCTAAAGAACAGTCAGCAAGTTAGGTACCATACGGTAATGTTGTATTCACACTGTTCTGATATCTTCAGTGCCACGATAAACAACGTCTACTGTTCACTATCATGTTGGTTGCCGGTGGTCAATGATGGCTTTATTTTGTCTCGAAACATTGACCAGGTCAAGCTTAGAAATTAAAATCATATGGTTTCTGGGTTCATAGACTGGAGTCGTTCGGATAAAACGGAACATTATCGGGAGTGACGAAGACTCAACATTCATCAGTTCTCGTTAGCCTTCTCTTCGAATCGTGAATAGGAGAAATGGCATTTGTCCCATTTATATGATTTTATCAAAAATGTTTTCACCACCATTTTTCCACCCATCCATAGTCATCGGTTCAGAGAGTTCGAATATCGGCCCCTTTTTCCTTTCAGACAGAATTCATATGGTTTGATCTACGTAACTTGCCTCATGGGGCCACTGAGTTAGTGCACACACTTAGTGGCGATATTCTAGGTCATTCTATTGGGTTAAAACAGGATTAGTAATAGGCATAAGTGGAGAACAGCACTGTAATTGCCTATTGATCAGCTAGTGGGTTCTTACGAGTTCACAATGTATTCTTCTATCAATAAGAACTCGCACAAGATTGAAAAATAAAGGTGATTTTTGTAAAAACATTTCCTGCCTAACGAAACAGTTCGTCATGTACAACTAGAGTCGATTGTAATGCATTTGAAAATCTATTCCGTACATAGTGCAAGCTTCGTGAACTAATTAGAGTAGACGAAGCCGACGGATAACGATCTTAATTCATCCAAAATTTCCTCTCACTCAAGTTGGCTCTTTACTGTGCTATGGGTACTTAAATGTGTAACCTTGGTTTCCAGAGCAAAAGGCTCTGAGCAAAGTAAGCTGAAAATTGGCAAGGTATGGAAATATAGTTAAGCTGATTAACAGGACCACATAAATTACCGTAGGTTATATTTCGCTATGTTTACTATCCAAATATGTCGGTAGAAGCCTTTTATTCAGCCAATATATTTTTCTTATTTGTGCGTTTATCGTAAGGTTAAGAGAAATTCTTTCATTATTTGGAGATTTCACAATAAAGGTGGTTTAAAAATGCTTTTTATCAATCACGGCTAAACTTAGGAAATTCTAGTTCACATCAGTGCGAGGGATGGCTTCAAGGTTATTTGAACGCGTTTCTTTTACCGCCTAGAACGTCATCGCGATAAAGATGACAAGATCCACGAAAACTGAATTTTCTCGTCACCTTCATAAATGGAGTCAAAGTGGAATCGCTGAGGCTTGTAGTCTTAGATCTTTTTAACCGAATTTTGCTCCGTGTTTTAACGCCAATAAAAGTAGCAACTGTCGCATAAATCACAGAAAAACCATAACAAGTACATATTTCAGAGGTAGAAGAACAAGCTAATCGAATATTAGAACGGCTTTATGAGCATAAGGACTGAAAAACCGCCGAATGTCCCTGTCCTTAATCCAGCCCGAGATTATTTCCAGGTTTGCTAACTCTCTGTTAGATATAAGGTAGCCACAATTTTCAGCGGCGTTAATATGACTTGATATGAAGGCTGTTCTTCAAGCCCAACAGATGAGGGCACGAATTGGTTTAATCAGAGGATTCGGATTATTAGGCTCGTCATTTTGGCGACGGGTTTGTTTCTAACATGAGCGCCTGCTAAATGACAACCCGAAGGAGGCTTAGAAAAACGTCATTCGTTGTAGGAATTTCTCTCGAAAAATTGTCCCACTAAATGTCGATACATGATACCAACCAACATTTCTGATTCGGACCGGGAAAAAATACGTTTGACTTACGTTTTTGGACTTCAATTAGAGATGCCTCGACCGTTGGAGAAATCTTTATCGTTATAATTGAAATGGTCACTGAATTCAATAAATCGAAGTCACCTGAGTGGACAATAGTCTCTAGGGATACAGCGTCATGCTTCGGTTAACTGGAGGTTCGTAAATAAAGGCATGCAGAACGATTAGTCTGTTAATTGTTCTTTGTGAGACTCGCAGATGTATGCGCAACTTCATGGTCAAGTCCACACAATTGCCATCTGATAGCGCAGATCTAAAAGAATTCGTAGAAATTTCTCTTTTCACAGGATATTAGTCGAAAGGCTCATCACACACTGAACATTCGAATCAAAAGTGCTAAATGTGATGGAGCATAAGATAAACAACTGTTTCATCACCTACATGGTGGACTGTGTACCGCATAGACGGTAGAAGATCCTGAAGAATCATGGCAGACCAAATGTGTAATACCCTCTATGAACATGGTGTTCCGAATAATGTTTGAGTTAAGTAAAAAATTTCCACTTTCTCTCCGAGGCTCAGATTCCGTCATAGTTGAGGCTCGCGTGTAGTGGCAAACGTACGGCTTCGTCTGTATTTCGAGTGCAGCTATTCGCCGCATACAAGCAGACCATAAAAATTGTTCTTAAATCTTGCCAATACCTGCTAGTTGTGGTAGATATAAAACTACATAGTTTTGCGTTATTACTGTTGTGCTCGAGTTTAAGTGTGTTTATCTGAAACCCGTATGCATCAGTTTCGACAATATCTGTAGTATCAACCCACGGGAAATCATGCAACCAGTTCAGTTCATCTAAGATGGCCAATATCGCGTACCGGGTGGTGCGGTGGTTGTGGTTGCTATCTAGCAAAAACCTCAATCGAAAATAATCAAAGGTACAAGAATATGAAAAGAATAATGCGGGAACTACAAATATCGGTGTCAAGTCTACAAGGAAAGTCTGTGGATACAAGAGTGACACTGATTGCAAAACTTAAACATATCCTCCAATGTATCTAACCGGAGAGTGAGAAGGTCTCTTAGACCCCAACCACGAAGCCTTACGTGCCCTACGTGACCATGTCCACTGATTAGGTTGTTCATTCCATTCCTCATCTTGCTCATCTTACAACGGTTACTCGCCTCGACGAACAGTGCACGCCGAGAAATACTGTCGGAAGACATGCGCCACGCGTACCCCAACCACTAACCAGGAATTCTGCGTACACTTTGTGTTGCTATACACACTCGGCAGTTTGTGACAGCCATTGACACCTGTGATGGTGGCCGCTATCACAAAAATGTGCATCTAAATTTTGATTTTATAGCTGGAAAGCCTGCTGGTTTCACTCAACATAACCACTACAACTTTCACACCACGGAGGTAGAACTTGCAAGTTCCCATGAATCTTGATGTATCGTTCACCGATAAAGACAATATTGATCCTTGGTAATAAAGTAAGGACTATTAATTTTTACAACAATGAAGTTTCCCTTAAGAGATTTGCATCTTAATTCAGTGTAGAAAAGACGAAAGTCCGCACGATTGTAAAAAATTAGCCAGCATCAAAACTGGTTAGAGCCAAAGAACCTCAATTCCGCGAAAAATCTTGCATTCACTTCTCGGTTGCTTCAGTGATGTTAACAGTGCTGTGTTCGAATGACGTCTTATTGGTCGTTGAAATCATTTGCTGGTACCAGGGATGTTGCTACAAGGAAAATCGATGGAGCCAACTCCTGATAGTCGACATATTTGCTTTCGCGTGAGCAATGGCTGTTTGTACAAATCCCAATAACACCCTAATATTTGCTCAAGACCAATTATTGACAAATCTTTGGAAATTCCAACTGAAGAGTCATCAAATAGGCTGAAACGCGTGTCTGTGATATAGAAGGGTCATGATGTGAAGAAAATTTCTAAGTGCGATACGACGAGTATTTACTTCAGAACCGCTCCAACAGGCAGCTTGGTTGTAAATGGTCACCCATACTGCAGCAACCAAGTTTTGAGTACATACTTGCGCGTGAGTGCCGTCGAAGGCGTATATTATATAATTTCTAAGATCCACTGTGCCATTGTAACAAGGACGACAAAACGGAGTAGGATACCTGTATTGCAACGGCCAAACAAATAGTCATGGAACACATGCAATCGCTTATGAAGGCCCTTTTCCTGACTGCGCGGTACCAACATTGCTCTTGCGACTGCTTGAGTGCTTCGGCTGCTTTCTGGCCATTTGCCCGTGGCCGATAGCTTTATTCTCTTGGGCATGATTTCTATTCAGTTGGTCCGATTGTCTCAGTTGACGGCTTGGTTGGCAGCTCCGCACCTGGGCTATCCTCCTGGTTGCCGAAGATCCAGTTACTTCCCCTCTGGTAGTCCGGTCGCTTCTTTTGTCTGCTTCGGGAAGCCTCTGACCTATTCGCCGTCTCTTCTTTTGTCTGTGGCCCTCTTTTGGTTCATCGGTTCACCTTGATGTTCATGTCGTTCTCTTGCCGTAGCGTTCCCCTTTACACTATTAGGTGAAATCTGCGACCTGACCACACTGTAAGACTTGAAGTGAAGAACCAAGAGATCAGGTATGGTAACGATCCGGAGGACGGTAAATTACCGTGTACCACCAAAATGCAAGGAAAGGCTGACAATTGTGCTCGCGTTCAGAGTTACTGAAAAAATACTCAAATCACTAGGAACTGGCAAACACAGGAGTCGACGATGCTCCAAATGACTAAATGTAGCTCTGTTGGGAGTCGATTATCACACCAGCGGAAGAGCGTGGATGACCAGAGACATATTTCCAAAGTGGATTCAGAAAATCAAGAAACAAATGCTACTGGAACGGTGATTAGTTCTTCTCGTATTAGGAAACTGTACATTCAATCACTACTTAGATGGAAGCAATGCAGAAGTCGGTGTTTTCTCCACTAAACACAACGGCGTAACTCCAGCCATTAGATAAGGGCATAATCTAACAACGGAACGTGAACTGCATAAAAAACATGTGAAACAATCGGCTTATGAATGACAGTGCTAATAAGCTCTCTTGAAACGTCTGGAAGTATGGTGAGCACTGACAACGAGTCTTCGTATTTTTAATCAAGTTTTGTGCTATTTTCCCAAAAGTGAACACTTCCGAAGAACGAACAAATTTGGTCGGCCCAGACAACGTTTGCTCTATGGAAGGTTGAGGAGGGCGGGGTTGGGAGCACTTTACTGAATTCCATTTTATCTCACTAATTACAGTCTGAACAGCTTACAGTTTTATTGTTTTATTGACACTTCATTGAAATGGAAATGCACAATATGTTCTCAGCAAAGGAATGCAACCATCTTCCGATACCATGAGGCTATCCGGCAACCACTAGTTCAGTTTGTTTTCAATTGTCAAAACCCGCTCTCATTGACCTGTGAATGTTAGTTGTTACCCCAGGGAGCAATTCATTTTCAAGTGAAGATTGAAAAAAAGTTTCTAAGGTGTGTAGTATAAGCCTTCTGTGGAAAGCGTTCACACGCTATTCCAACCCTTTTCTCTTCATACAGTCTTCCAATTCGTTTAAGAATCACATGAAAGAAAGATTACCAAAGTTTTCACAGTAAGGAATAGAATTGTAAGTGCTGGTGACTAGAGAACACTCAGGCCGTTTCGTTTGGAATATGATAACCAAATGCGTCAAGAAACTTAAAATTTAGGATGAAGCAGCTGGATGTGAGCTCAAAAAGGGGTTTAGTGGACGATCATCTGGACCATTGAACCATACAGGAAGATATATCTCGTCGTTCATTCTTAATAATGAACTGTCAGTAGAAAATCAGTCGACCTAATATTGGCGATCATTCATGGAACTCCCATGTGCATTCAGCGTTCGCCTTTCTCAAATCTCTTTGAACTGGATTGGTCAGGTTTCTGTAGTTCATTGCAGATCATCAAGAGTTGCGTCCGGTAATTATTGATAATTTTGAAAAAGTGATATGGACCATATTTCTCGTAGATCAAATTCAGCGAACTTACAAGGCTGAACTTGGTCTCAAGCGAACTGTTTTGGGCGTAGGATGTGTTCGATATAACAACATGATTAAGAGACATTATCACAAAGAACTTACTCATCTCATGCTCCACGAATCTAGACAAAGATGTATTTTCACTTTTTGAAGGCCATTCTAATCGGTTTCTCTACCAAGCCGGTTAAGCTAGGTCGAAATTTTTGCATGTTTTGCGCCACCGATAAATTATAAACATTTACTTTGAAGAGAATCATATAAAAGTGACATCCGGTTGACTGCAGCGTGGAAAGATGTGAAGAAATAAAAGAAATGATGAAAACATTTAAAGATACGAAAAAAACAGACAATTTCACTAAATACCAAAACGGATATAGCATGTAATAAACTAGATACGGTGATTCTGAATTCTGAACCTGAGTGGAAGTGGGCAAAATATTGGCCGACCGTTGGTTAACTAGTGATGAGAGTAAAGCGGTCACCTTCATCGAGGAATAAAATTCCACAAGTTTGGATAATATTATCATAATCGTTCTCATTTTGGACTGAGGAATAAAGGACGAGACAGGAAAGTAAACCGGTGAGAAAGCAATGGCTGACAAACTAAAATAAAACCATCAGGAATCACAAATCCTCCATGTTCCAGCCTGATTGGTCCACGAAAACGGAGAGAAAAATAACTTCAAATCACCGAAAGGATAATTCTGGATAGACACTTAGTCTGTTAACGTGAGGTTCTCGAAAAAGTACACTGCTGAATACTTCCTAGATTACCACAACTGACAACATTTGCGGAGGATTGGTAGGAAGAGAATTAATAACGACTTTCGATCAAAGTACCCCGTATGGCACTCGTACACTCACTTAAACTGTTGTGTCATCTGAAAGTAACACTTGGTGTGTTTTCAAAGAATAAGAACAAATACAGATAATAAACTGCTGATGTCGAAGAATAAGTAGATTGTAAAATAAATATTTCCCAAAAACCCTGGAGTCAATTTTAAGAAAGCAGCAGTTCCTCGTGCCGAAAAAACACGTACGAGGCAATAAAAGTGTAACTTGCTACAGCATTTTCCTGGACTATTGTAAACTGAAGTACCTTGATTGAGAGAGCTATTGGCGCAGTAAGGCATGAACAGTCTCCAAATATGAACTCTATAGTCAGAGGTGAGACTATTTGATTAAAAGACTTGATGGTCCATACAGATTTTTGACAGTTGGATTTTGTAGGTGAATCAGGGTGGGGATTATTGAAATTGACTCGGATACCAGTACGATCAGTTAGGTCATATCAGAAGACTAGGAGAAAATCAAAGTTATGCTCAGTCAGGCAGTACTTGTAGAATCCTTCCTAAGGGTGGGGTGTGGTGCTACTAGGTTTCTAGTAAACAGGAACAGATCCAATGGTCAACAATCTCAGAAACTGCCCAAAGATGACGCAACTGTGTGAGCCCGGTCTTTGAATAAAATAATTTCCCGTATGAAGTGATCATCTGATCAAAGGCTTTCGAATTTTCAAGAAATTCGAAGTACGGAGCAATAATTTACAGAAAAGTGTTTTAGGGTTTGGTATGAAAAAGACGAAGATATGTCCCACTCTGCGTAGGACCGACAAATGAGTTATTCAGCATCGTTTCGAGCTAAGCCTGGAACACAACAACGGTTTCAATGAATTTAACCGTTCAACACAGTCAGGTTACGAAGCAGTGCTTAACGATGTAAATTCTATTTACTTGTATGACTGCTTTTGTGAGTCTCGTCAACTGGAAATTGAGGATTCTGTAGAGATGGGGGCAGTGGACTACGTTTTGGGGCCACTGTGGAATTGGCAATAATCATGCAACTGAGACGCGTGTTAAAGGGTTGAGACTGAAACATCGATAGAATCTAAAGCTTTCATAAAAGTGTACACATTTGGGTGGCTTGAACGAGCTTCCTAACAGTAAAGGTGGACTTTTGGTAGCTGGTCAGGGAGCAAATTTGGAATGAACTGTTGGATGCTTTAGTAGAATAGTGGAACGAGTATGCCTACGCCAGAACGTGTGTAGGCAGCGTAAACGATGGAGATTCGTTATTGCGTACGGGACTGTACGGTAGTTAGAAAACAAAATGCTTATAAAATCGCCAAGGCAACTATGAAACAGGCACTGAAAAACACTAACCACACTGACTGCAACTTCATCAACCTGGATTTCTGCACCTTCTTGATAGAAATCGGGAACAGGATCAACATCCAATTAACTTTTACAGTTACTCAAAATAGTAGCCCGCTCTTAACTTTCGTTTTTGATAAATTTACCATTTTCTCAAGGATTTGATAAACTCTACCTAGAACATTAGTTTCCATGAAAAATGGGAATATCGGTGGGAATTATAAGCTCTGAAAATGAAACTGCTGATTTGAAGTTTAAAACGCAAAAGATTTTGTATTTGGTTGATAAACGACTGTGAATACGGTTTCTGTAAAGGCACTTTCACCGAATTGATCGATTCCAGTTGATTTGAAGAAGAAATTCCTTACTGTTTCTGATCATACGAAGTACGTGAAAGTGACTCGACAAGCCTTCAGTTGGCGTTTGTCATGTCAACGAATCGTGTGAGTATTGGGATACCATGATTTGGACGAAATGAGTCACAGAACTCAAAAATAATAGCCTCAGTACGCTAACGGCGATTTGTAAATCACTCGCGTATTTAGTTCGATGGAATGGTTTACTGTTTTTTTACCAGTACTATTATAAATTTAGATAAGCTGAATGACTCAGTTGCAAAACACAGTATTCTGTTACGGTGTTTTGAAATTGTTTGACGGAAATTCATTTTCACATCTTCATAATTGTATCCAAACTATGGAGCTGAACGGTGGAATAGGTCTACTTTATGCAATTTAACATCACGACCCACTATTCACAGCCCACAAATGAATCAATAACAAACTGACCAGAGTGAATTCCCGTTTGCAACCCTACCGATTTCATCAGCCAATGCCCTATTCCCTTGGCTGTGAATGTACTATTACGAGATAGAAAAACCAAATAACCTTTTTATTCGGAAATTTTAGAACCGTAAAATCACTTTCATCACACGGTGGTTTGTAGGCATGACCTGAGATCTGATGTCTCTAGATCGATTTACAGGCAAATATATCTTTTAAATTTGCTGAAAACTAATGTTTCTGATTTGTACTCTGCATCTATTGTGTCTATTTTTTCTGCTCGAACTTCAACCGTTAACCGCTATTTCGGTGGTTTGTTTTCCAAAATCTATTTTTTCAGTGTGTGTTTACGGTTTTACGAAATATTTCATTTAAAAAGAGTCGTAGTACCGTTTTCTAGAATAACCAGTCGATCCCGTAATTGATAAGGCAATTAGTAGACAAAATAAACATGAACTCTGTTGGTAATAGTTAGTATCAAAGTAAAACTATTGAAGCGTAATTGATGGAGAAAACTGAGTAGCTGTAAATTGAATTTGTCGCGTGAAAGCTCACCGAACAGAGTCGCAGCGGTCTGCACGAAAGCGGACCTGTTGAAATCATCCGGATATTGATCAGGAATTCCGGAGAAACCCCTATCACCAATACAAACTGTGATGCTCTGGATCCCTCTGCGAGAAACGTGTTCAATATGGAACGGTTTTTCATCAAAAACAGGAAACCGAGCCCGAATAGGAGTGATCTGGACAACAACAAAAAGCTCTACGATTATCCTTATTTCTCTTTAGTTTGATTCTAAAATTAAATTATCCCAAATAGACATCAAAACAAAAGATTGCAAATATTTTTTTCACTGCTCGTATCACTTACGATGACAGAAGAATTCAAGTCAAGTCAAGTAAAGTAAGTGCTTTATGCCTCTCGAGAGGTGAATATATTGCTGTCAAATAATCACGTAAAATATTGTGAATGGAGAAATATGTAATAAAACCATGGCTGTTAACTCAGAAACAGTTTGATCATGCATGTTATGAAATCGCGCAAACTAGGGAATAACAGAATGTGTATAAGCTTTTGTAAAAGTAAATAAGCTAATATTTTTCCAAATGTTTTGTGGGAAACATGAGAATATTATGTTATCAAATACTGAGAAAGGTGCATACTGGGAGTGCCATTGGATCTGGAAATGTATTTGGGTGACCGGAAGAAAAGTTTGAAGTCCTTTCCAGTTAGTCCCGGATAGATTACAGAAGATCAATATATCCAACATGGCAAGATAGAATCATATACAAAGCGTCTGATTAAGCGAAGTAAAATGGGGGATATTTTAATATGTATCATATAATACTCCAGTTTCCTAAATCTTACAATACTGGCGGAAATTTGGTCAGACCATACCGGATTTTTTGTTAGAATCACCGTATGATAATTTACACACGTAGCTTGGCGAATGTCACTTCCGTTACTACGTTCAGCTGGAGTTTGTTCCACCATACTTGCATATCGGAAACCTATTAGAAGAGAGAAAAAACAAATCAGCTCATTTGGAAGGGTTACTGATCAGGCTGTGGTTCGAAATCCACTCCGCTATGCTCGAGACACCTTGGTGCCGAATAGGAAAAAGCAGCATCAATCGGGTAGGATGCACGAAATACTACGTTATCAGCATATTTATTGACCTGTTAGCCGCTCAAAATAAGTTTAGTAAATCCGTACAAGTGAAAGATACCTGATTATAAAAGGCCAGCTAGCTGATATTCCAACTCCTAAGTTGTGATGGAAGAAGCCCTACCTCGGTAGCAAGTAAATTTTCGGCGTTTTTTCGAAATAACCAGATAATAACGCAGTGGTGGAAGTTTGAGCACCACTGGCAGAGATAATGAGCAACAACTTCCCTCTTTCAGCATACGTGAAATCGTCTCTGTATTCCAAAAGATTCTGACAGCTTTGCCTTTCTCGTCTAGGGATAACAGAAAGTGATGGGACGACTACACAAGAGTATCCACTATGCAGTTCGAAAGGTGATAGGTAAACTGGTTGGAATCGAATGAGTTCAGTGGCGATGCCATTCTTTTCAATAGACGTTCCTCGAATACCTTTAGAGTGACGGATGCCCAAACCATAGACCGGAATTTGGACTTGCTTCTCCTTGGTTTGGGTTTAATCTAAGTCATTATCCAAAGGTATGAGAAGTTGTCTCGGTGCATGAATGATCTGGATAAAACTGTGACTAGGTAGACGCACACATTTTCAGTACAACCAAAAATACTCCAACCGGTTCACCAGATTTCTTTGAGTTCAGTTGGATCAACTCTTTGTGAACATCCCTGTAGTTCAAGGTAAATGCGGGTTTGTCCTGTGGAAACGAGTCTTCCGCGCTTTAGTCACAGAAAAGGTAAATGATCTTATCAAAGCTCTGGACTGAACCATTCTACAAAAACCTTTGACATGCTACCGGTAAATGGAGACCCGGACAGTTGCTTTACCGTATTCCACTTTTCTCTTTAGCTTTTTTGTCTAGTATTGATTAAGCAGACCCAAAGTGCCTCAACATAGTCGGGGGTGGCTCTCTCGGGCTCCAAAATGGCTACTCTTCCTGAACTCCTCCCGAAATTTTCCCAAAGAACTGCAATTTTCAAATATCTTCAGCTGATGAAGCCTTACTCACTTCTTTTTGACCTAGGTGTTCCACTAAATTGAGAGCACGAAAGCAAATTCCCGGCGCTCTCCACCGAGTTGGCTGACAGATAGTCGGTGTAGGCGAGGTGGATAAAGCCCTGATTCCAAACCAACCATGGGCTGCGTAAGAGGAGTAAAACACTATGCTCACAGGCTTCTATGGGGGGGGGGTGGTGTCTAGCCTCATTCAAAGGGCAAAAGAAATGAGCAATCAGTCACCGGCTCCCAGAGACTCCCAGAAGAGACGAATAAACCGTACAGCTGGCCACCCGCTGATCTGCTGCCTTGCAGGGCGGGCTTAGCTGCTCAAAGGCTAGAGGTACATCCTCGAATAAAAATGCCTACTCTAAACTGGGAGACCATGTAGTACAACAGTCCAGAAAGCAACAACCATCGAAGACACAACTCACAATGAATGACAGTCCTTCCAAGCTTGCATAAGATTACTCTTTCACGCCGTACACTAAAACTTACTCCCTTATCTCTACTCTCTTCCTTAATTTTCCCCTTTATCATACCCCGCGGGATCCTGGGTTGACCCTATATGCTGCGGTGCCACAGGTGCAAATCCTAGCTGTCTTCTCTCTCGTCCTCTTTCGACAAACTTCCGAGTCTTACGGAACCCGGTACCACCGACCGATGCTCCGCTCCGTCCTCACTGTCCATTTAAACTGGCGGCGCTCAAAGTGCCAACCTTGATGCGTATAGGAAAACAGACGGGTTTAGCTCGTACGCTTGAATCCATTGTCATTGATCTGTGTTGCATTCAGGAGAGTTGTATCCCAGATTCCAATTGAAATCCCCATCTAATGCATTTGTGAACTTTCATCTACACCTTTCTGAGGATGCTGATCTTCCTCGTGTTAGAATTTCTCTCTGTGAAATATCTGAGGCCGCGCAGCTAGACTGGATCCCAGTCGGCTATGCACAGTGAGACCCAAAGGTTTCTGCAAAGTGGGCAGTCATCTTTCGGACACAGGCAAACCGTTTCTTCCCTCGGTGTATGCACTCACTGACTGCAGCCCAAATGCAATCAGTGATAACTTTTACAAAGTGCTCCATGATCTATCACATAAAGTAAGCCAGGCTGATATCGTGATTCTGGCAGACCTGAATACTAGGGTTCAGAGGTCATCATCAAAAAAGATGCTGTTATGAGGTCTCTGGGGCTAGATTCCTCTCGCTCGAATAATGGGTAACCGTTTTTTACCCTCTACTCAGACCACTGAATGTTCCTCGAAAGTACGAACTTCAGTCGTTGGCATTCACCCTCCCTGAGTCAAATGAAGACCCAGATTGACCACATCGCTGTAAGCCAAAAATACCGAGTCACAAACAAGGCTGTCGCTCGTACTGGAGCACCTTTTGATTCCGGCCATGCATTAGTTTGTGTTAAGATGAACATGTGCTTCGGTGGGGCTCCAGTAGCATGCTGCAACAACAGTTAGACTGGGATAAGCATTCCAATCCATCTCGCCTCTCCGTCTTCCAAAACCCGCTAGCTGAATAGGTAGATGTAGCCCCACCTGATAAAATAAACCAACTTGGTCGCTTACCAAGAGTGCTTTGCATTCCGCTGACTTTGTAAGCTGTGGCTTGTCTCTTCGAGTCGTGCGACCCTGGATTTCTGCCGAATTTCTGCACCTTTTCGACACACATCAGTCGATTCTGGCTGGAAGCGAGTATAACGAAGCACAACTCGGATTGAGACGCTTACGAACCGCGAGTCTTCTTAGGAATCCCAAAATGTAGGGGGAACTCACCGGCTAATCTATGCCATTCGGATCTTCGGCAGGAAGCCACTGGGTGTGAGTGAAACAATTTGTGCAGCTGACGGTTCGACAATTCACAATTCATAACAGGGTATCGAAAATGGGAAGGAGCAAGTTTAGACAGAGTTAAGCTGGTCCTTAGTGTCGGCCACTCGTTAAACCCCTCCGGCACACGTCTAAGAATGCGTCTCGACAGATCCACCTACCGAGGTGGGGATCCGAAAGGAAATCCAGGACTCAAGATATCACAAGGTGCCGGGAACAGACGGCCTAGCCCTAGTTCTTTTCATAGATGGTGGAATGTGGCCCGTTGGAGACCTTCATGTTCTCTTCCGAGTACACCCCGTCCTTGTAGGGGATTCAATCGTTGTCCCCATCTTTAAGAAGGGCTCGTGCAGTGACTGCGCCAACCATAGGGGTGTAAGCCCTACCTTGCAGGTTGTACCAAGCACGTTAAGAGCATACTCGAGAGAAGCGAGCTGGGTTTTGGGCCGGTCGTGGATGTATCGATCAAAACCTCACCATCCGACAACTCCTAAAGCAAAGTCACCTTTTCCAAAAACCAACAAACATCGCGTTCCTGAACATTCGCTCGGTTTCGATTCTATCGATAGAATGGCACTGTGAAATTGTTTGTTAATAAATGGAGTGCCCGAAAAGTACGTATCAATCCTCAAAGAGTTGTATTGTCACACCTCAGGTCGGGTTAGGTTCTACGGCCAGCCTTCGCCCACTGTTGTGGCCTCTTCTGAAATAAACCAAGGTTGTCCTATATCCTCATTCCTCTCCAACTTAGCCACAGAAGACGTTCTACGGAAAGCCTAGTCCGGTCTTTCAGACGGTGAAGTTGAATTCTTCCCAGGAAACGGAGTATTTGACTTGGAATATTCCGATAATATCGCTCTGCTGGGTGATAATTCATAGACAGTACCACACTCTTTGGACCGACTGACGACTGAGGTATCCAGATGTGGTATACACATTGCACCTCCAGGTGCATAGTGTTTTTTTAAGATAATCAGAAGCCTTTGCCTTCCCTCGCCCTTTGTGATGATTAGCTTCATTTAGACGATAACTTTGCGTACCTTGGGAGCCTGCCAACAACTGGAGGTGATGCTGACGGGAGGGAGATCAGTTCATGAGTAGTGAGAACCAGAGCAGATTTGGTGAACCTACGGCACATGTAACGTCGCCGTGACATTCAGCTCTTTTAAGGGACGAGTGTATCACGCCGAGGCTTGCAGTGTTCTCGCCTACAGCTGCGAGACCTGGCCACTTCTCGTTGAGGGCACTCGGCATTTTTCCATTTTCAACAACCAATGTCACTGCAGCATTGCTCGCATCTGGTGGGAATATCGAGTGAGTAGTTACTAGGTGCGCTGTCGTGTGTCAGGCACTGATAGCCGCCGACATAACGAAGTGATTGCTCTACACCGCTTCTGTCAGCTTAGATGTTTCGAGTATAACTAAGTATCGTTTATCCTTCCGTGCTCTATTCGCGTGTGCCTGGAAAGGATGGGAGAAGAGACGCGGCGATCGGGTCGTGCGATAACCCGAAGTCAACTTTCCAATGGCGAACTTAGACCGAAGTGAGTAAAAACAGAACCTGGTATTTTCATACCACGTTATAATATAAAATTCCAACGTAGAACGACTAGCTGCGAAGTATTTTTTATCTGATTTCTCTGTTCATAAAGTATACATCTCATATACTACCTTCCCACTAATAAAACAAGTGCTGGACATTGAGACAGGAACTTTAGGAAAAGCATTTAAAAAATAGACTTTATTGTTTCATGTAATTTATGATTGATCAACTCGCCAAATTCAAGAAGCGCACTTATCGTTTATCCTCAGCGAGCATCTGATTGTGCTCTCGGCTTGATTGCAAGTCTTCAGAGAACTGTGCTAATGTTAGATTGACTATGACTACTTCGCGTTGTTTCAACTTCAAGTAGAAGCTGTCAAGACTCGGTCGTACTTCTCAACGAACTACTTATGTATTCACAATCGCTATTTCATCAAAATGAACGATATTCCTGTTGCGAATCTGCAGATGTTTAAGAAATTTGGATACTATAAAATACTCATCTTATTTATGTGCATCAAACTTAGATTTTGATAGTCTGATTGTCTCACACTACTAAGACACTTTCGGGACCTCATTTTTGAAACACGTTTGGTCACTGCGCATCAACAGTCGCACAATCATTAGTCCGGATCAGTTTCTTGGGTTTTTGGGTTTTATGTCCGAAGCCAAAAGATATCGCTTATCTAGTTATTCGTTCACCAGATGGCAACTCTTTGCTCAGCATTATTGTTGTGCAACAAAAACGTATAAGATTAATGCCCGCAAAAAGGTCATCACGTTGGATCACATCGAGTGAAACTGCTACTCAGTGCTCAAATTCCGATTTAATTTTGTATTTTCGGGTATAGAATTCATCACGGCAAAAACACGGCTTCTCAACCTGTTCCAACCAACGTGATTTAACTGTCAATTCGTTGCTCCGCATCTAGTAGTACTGGTTGTGTCTAGTAGGCATTGTCCAGCAAAATCCACCTATTCTGATTTCAGTTCTAATTTCCCAAAAGCAGCCAGAGGTGAAAGTTCAATATCAAGCAGAGTCGTCACAGTCTCAGTGAAAATACGTCCGATGTTCTATTTCAAGCTCTGAATGGAACAGGGAGCAGTCAAAGTTTAGCGTTTCTTTATTGTTCCAAAGATTTATCAGAGTATTTGTATTTCTATACCAGACGTTTTCAAGCGATATGCTCTCGTTCCAGTCAGAATGCGCCTTAAAACTCGGGCAAAATAAACAAAATATATATCACAATGGGCGCCAAAGATGTACGAGAGTCGAAAGAGAGAAGAAAATATCTACCAAATTTGAGAAGTAATTCCATTTTACTCAAATCCTTGTTGGTCGGTACCCCCACAAGTTAGGGCACAAGTGAGTTTTTCTATACGTTAGTTCTGGAAAAAGGTGTTGAAACTCAGATCTGATAGATGAGCTTGGAGGAAAAATAGATAAGTCAGAGTGTACTGGATGAGTTGGATCCTTTATCATACTGTGCTAGGGTTACGCAAGATTCGTTATGTTATTTGACAACTTCAGCCGAAAGAACATCAAAGGAAGGGGATGAAGCGCGGCTAGTAATTACCAATTTGCGACGAAAGGTCTCACTTCTTGCTTCAAAAGGCAGGGAAAAATTATGAATAAACAAGGTAATAAGACTAAAAGGACATATTTGAGAAAAATATAGGAGCCAATTGTTTCTTATTCGAAAAGATAGGCGCAGTTTACCGACATAGTACTAAATAAGAGATGTCCATCGTAAAATGGAGTCTAGACTAACATCCAGTTACTTGACGGAACTAACTCAAAGTGGGAATTTGGAATTCGATATCGCAGAATCAATAGCGAAAGTGAGCTAGGCAGACTAAGAACACTTTCAAGACATTTAGATGGATTCAATTTTAGACCCCACTGGAAACAGAAACATTCTGTTCGAGATCGATTTTCATCGAATTTCCTGAAATCTGGGTAATGATAAGTAGCTTGAAAAAGGACAACGTGATCAATATATTTAAATATTTTGGGGAGAAAAGCAACCGGCAGACCTCTTTAATAGAGGTCAAACATAGAAAAAGGGATAGCACTGCACTACGGAGTACACCGGAATTGTTGACGAGTTGTTCACAGATGTTTTGCCCAATCTTAGTTTCCTGAACTCGATTATGGAAATAAATCGACAGCCAGGATAGAATTCGTGCCGGACGATCGAAAGCTTCAAGCCTCTGGAGAAGACAAGATCGGAGTAGTGCATCAAAGGCTGAAGAATAGTCAGAGAATACGCAACGGACAGATCGGCCAGAGTTTTTTTAAAGATTTAGTGACAGAATGGATTGAGCAGGCTACAGCATCAAAGGTGGATCTACTGGGTTTATAAGCAAGCTGGGAAGAGTCAGGTGATACATTGAGACTCGTTTGAAGGTGGGGAGAACAGCCTCTTCAGTGAATTCAAGGATGGCAGATATGACGGAAATGGACGGAAACCATTTACTTTCATCGAAGGTGTTGGAGCCTTCAAGTACTGGAATGAGGGTAATTAGATGCCACGTAAGCTGACAATGTTTTTGATTTGTAACGAACTTTAAAGATACCTATTGTAGAGAAAGTTTGATGATCTGGAGAAACATAACCGGGAATGAGAAGGAGTGCTGTCATTGGAGGGATGTATAAAAGCGATGAGGTGGTTTACATGGACCTTATTGTTTGTGTGTTTAGTCTTCTGGCCACACAAAAGCCCTGTGAAGTGCTAAATAAGCTTATGATTCTTGGTCTTCAAAAACTTTTGCAAAGAAGACATCCAAATGATTTATCCTTGTCTTAGTTAGCAATGATAGTCTCCTGACTTATGAGCTTCATTGATACTTGTATGCGATTTCCTTTTGCCTTTTGATGGCTTTGCTTGTAGGCCAGATAATCTTGTCACCAGGTGTGAACTGTGTTTAAATGGGGCAACACAAGTTGAACATTGCAAATGGGGTTTCCCTGCTCTTCGCTCAATCTGATGAGGGAGGAACTCACATTTTCACCATCATCAAAGGGTTGGAACCTCCATCGTTTTACGATATTTCAGGCCACTATATGCCACTAAATAAATATTCATTCTCGCAAATCAGACGCGCTAGTTGAAGTATAATAAGCCCGTTTTTACTGAGAAGTATTATGCAGCTGTCCTTAAATGTTTTATAAACTTAGTATCATCTACCGCTACGAATCAGACAAAAGTTCTTGTTTCGGTTATTTTAAAGACCACAAAGATGATTTTGAATTGCGATATAAACGGCTAATTTTCTTTAGAAATGTATGTCTCTCATCGCCGTTAGCAAACCCATCGAGGTACGCTGAAAACCAAATCTAAATGCAGTGACCTTGCTTTACAAAAGAGTGACAACGAAAAGGGGATAACTTTTCAAAATCAACTACCACCTCGGCCAGCGGAACCCGAAAACGGCAAATATGAAAACCTATTTGGTAAGCAAAGTGCGAAGTCCCCGGTTAATATGGCAACGATGTGTTCGGTGAGTGCCAAGGCAAACAAACGTTTCGTGTCAACCTTTTTTGTGTTCAAAGCACTGTCTGGTGCATCGTGATAAGCAATGCTTCCCTCAATGCTAATGACTTCGGTCTGAGATTGCGTAACATCACTCTAAAGTATTGCGTGAGGTCAACTCTGTGACCTGATACAAGCAAATGTCTTGAAATTAAAGAAGACGGAGATTTGACATCATTCTCCGACGCCGCATCGGGTTGCGTGATTGACTGTGACAACCATTTGGGTATGTGTTCCAACACTCGTTGAACCAAACAGCGATCCTTTCTGACAATGTATTCGTCACCACAGCTGCAATTGGACCGACAGACAAAATTAGGGACATTTGGATCGGCAAGACTATCTCAGTAATTTCTGAAGCTTAACCATTTGTGTGGTCTGTAACAGACGTAACTGCCCAGCTGTGTATGCGTGCCTCATGGCTGACTAAACAGTTCTGTTTATTTGGTTAAATATGTGGTCACCTTTGAACGGTAAAACAAAATATTTCTTCTCGACTATAATTGGTTTTCCTCATGCCTTCCTCGACTTCCGGTGTTGCTAGGTGAATTTTTTTCGGGAAGACCGTTGGCGAGCCACATCCTAATCATTATACACTTCGTGCACAAAAACGCTCGGCACAAAGTGTTTGTTTGCTTTGGCATTAAACGAGCAGACCTCCCCCTCCCCACCGAAAGCTGTGTAATAACCTTTAATCTGGCCCATTCCTTTGTAATAATTTGTCTCGCTGTATGGCATTTAAACGGACACGTTTTACGCACACAGTAGGGCCAACGTAAACGAAATATTTGCATCTCGAGACTAGTGTGTCCTTTCCGTTCTCATGAATTGGATAGAGGGGACCCATTGCTTTAAATTTTTTGTGGGATAATTTTGAACGCAAACTTTTTCGAACGTAAGTTGTGTCTGTTGACACGATTATCTGACCGAAGCTAGCTTGTCATCTTCCACACAATGGCAAGTTCTTATTAGGCCACACCATACAAATAATGGTATACCTCACTAGTCTTCAGATTTGGTGCTGTCAGCGTCACAAACCCACACACCCAATTACAGATAGTTCCCTCAAGATTATATTTCATTCATTTACGATATCATCTTACTTCTTGTGTGTGAAAAGCATTTGAGTTCTGAGGAGACCAAAGTTGTTCTCATCTCCCGTTCATCAGTTACACACATCGTCGGTCCATTTCAGTCCGATTTCCTAAACAGCAAAACATTTAAGTTCAAATGCCCCAGTGTATACAGATCAAATTCAGCACTGCGATAGTGCCGAGAAAATGAAATTTTGAAGCATCCGCATCGAAAGTTTAAAACTGGCACTCCGAATTTGGTCGAAGTACGCCGCTATTTTCGGTTACTTGAATATAAACTTTATGAGTATTTTCATCAATCAACAAACGCAAGTGCATACAAGGAGAGGTCGGATTTTTTTCTTTCGCAGAAGTGTGAGTTACTTAGACGCTTTCACGATGTTACTAATCACAATAAGATACAATCCAGGGAAGATTTATCAACATGCAATTGTTTTCTTCTATTTGAATGGATAGATTATTATTTTTGATTATAATACCGTGCAAGAAACCGCGAAGAACAGCAATCTAAAATAGATCCGGTGTAAAAATACATGGCAAACAACTGGCCCATAGAGATCTCTTTCTCTGAAGATCTCTCCCAACTTTGACACACTCCTCGACTACCTCTCACTGATTGTCTATACAAACATACTGATTAATGACAAACGCATCAGTTTGACATTGCAGAAAGTGTGTAGAACTTTTGGATTTCTCACCGGAATCTTATCCACTTTTAGGTTTGATGAATTACGTTTACCCTTTTACACAAACACTGAATCGGTCCCAGTGCTGAAGTTTATCGATCTTAGTGCGGTTCAAAACCACGTATGAACACCACCTACACCTCAGCACCGTGTGTGCTCTGTTGGCTGAGCTTCGAGGCCAAATTAGGAACTTCGGACAACTCGTTCGCGGATTATGCCACTTATGCAGACAAATCGCAAGTCGCCGACCGCAGCGAATGTCGTATGACCGCCTCTGACGAAATTCCTCAGCTGAATAAAAGGGCAGTGATTAGTTTCAAATTTCCCTGCAGTAGACACCGAATTAACCCGAGGTTGTAACCAACGCGTACATTGCATTATCGTGATCTTTTGTTTTCCTCTGGTTTTCGGTAAGTTTATCAAAAACAAAACATCGTTACTGAATTTGCGACCCTAACGATGCTACAGATAGTCTCTCATGGTTTTCATGCAATCCAAACTGTAACGACGGTCCGTCTGAAACCATGAGGGCAGACAGAATACTTTGTAAGAGCATCACTAACACCACAAATATAGAAGAACGAGTTTTCTTGGTTCTAGCGAGTATTTCGCAGTCAGTATGTTTCGAACAAATACTAAACGTAAATAGTAACAGATTTGTACCAGGCACTATAAGTTAGAAATTGACAATAAAGCCAAACGAACATTGAATAATTGTAAGTCGATTATTACACGAGAAAACATGCCTAGCTTACAGAAGACGGAAGCTGGCCAAAGGTATTGTGGTATTCTAAACTGACCTGCGCCCAATACCCCAACCGAAGAAACCAGGGGGTGGTGGGCAAGGTTCGGTGCTGAGGAGTCGGTTGCTGAAAATCCAGAAGATCAGAGTTGTGGATGCGCCTTCTCCCGAAAGATGAACCGTCGGATCCACAAAACGAGGGACTACTTTTAAACCGGCGGTGGCTTATCGCTTTCGAGTAACATGAACGAAAACTGGTAAACAATGGTAAGAATGTAAAAGAATACCAGGAGGAAGATGATAAAGGGGGGGGGGATGAGCCCCGCGCCATAAACAAAAGTAAGATTACCATTGCAGAGAAAGAGTACTAGTGCCGAGAAGAACTCCACTTGATTTCCTGGGAGAGTCCACAACAATATTTCTTCGTTCCTTATGACGCATAGGTCTCGCATCAATCCGGTCTAAGGAAGAACTTCTTGAAAAGTTAACGTCACTTTCTCTCAGATGTATTTGTTACGTTTCCCGAATCGATGTACTGGCCATCAAGGAACTTTGCTAGAACTCCACGCTCCTGACCTATCATTTAGTATTTAAATACAATTACGAGAAGCGATCAGATTATCGTTCACATTGTTCAGTGTTTTGAAGCGGAGAAGTACCAGCAAGTCCTTTGGTGATATATATCAAGTAGATTTTCAAAACTGCAAGCCGTTTTTCAGTAATCATCGAATCAAACTCTTTCAGCTTGATCGGTTTCTGTATTCATGCGGTTGAATTCCATCGAGTAGTCGAAATTGAACCCAGCAGGGGTATAACTTTAAGTATTCATTGTGAGACGACTGGTTCCCAGATGAACCATCTGGGAGGAATGTTCACAGGAATCCCACCCATGTGATCCCAAAATTTCAGAATTATAACCCACAAAGTTCATAAGCAAACAGTTCGATTCTTCGATTGAAATCCCGTTACAAGGATGAACGTGAATCCAAAGAGAAAATGCACATAAAGCGTGGACTGTAGAACGTACGGGTTCCGATTACCTTTTCTATGAACCGTCTCAGGGAGTTTAGAATCAATGTAGAAAACAGCCCATTCAGCTGTCATTTCAAAGTTTTTTCCCCATGCTGTAAGAACTCGCCTATTTACTTGAGATAAAAGCAGAACAGCACTGAAAACTCAAGGCTAAGCAAAACAGTTACTGAATATCTGATTGCATTGTCTCAAATTACATTTGACAACAGCTTCCTTGCAGATTAATCCTGGTTCGTACTGCTATTTCATTTAAACATCTTGAGTGTGCATGGACCAGGAGTCCAGTTTGAGAATCATAAGGTGATTCGTCGAAAGTAGGTTTCCGTGGAAATTGTTTCTTGTCTTCCATATACAAAACTATTGATACCGAAAGAAAGCTAGCTTGTTTCAGTAAAGATGAAAAAAACGGAGTGATATTATTGTCGGAACTGTTTTCGGGGTGAGAACCAATAAAATTGGTTCAACTTTCTCTTGACTATGGTTTTGTAGGCAGATGAATGATTCTATTACTGAATTATGTCGACTAGTGCATGTGACAAAACAGGATGTACACAAAATTAGTACCCGAATCGTGAAATTCCTGGGAAATTATGGGCCAGCTGTCCACAGCGGTAAGCCTATCTGAACCATAGACCAGATCAGCGAAGCAAACCAGATTATGATACCAATAAACAGTTGCCCAGTACGTACGTTTACTCATTCAAACTTATTTTCCTCTCGGCAACCGCTCCTGTAATGCTTATTTGGCACTCACTAGGGCTCGGAAACATTTAACCTGGTTACTTTCAGGCGGACTGTCCGAGAAGTCGCCATTAGATAAACTGTTCAATTTCAACAAGACAAATTTTGTGATTCTCAGATGATGTGTTTATCGGCGTCCGTTCGTTCTCGAAGGTAAGCAGCAGTTGCGAAATGGATAACAGTGGTCAATCCATTGTGTAACCTTGACCATTGTAGTCAAATGTAAGGGATGTGTTGAATTCCTTGGATGGGGTTGAATAACATCACCTAATAAACGAATAAAGGGGTCAAGCAAATACGGATTATGTCGTGACCGACAGCACTCTGATGATACCATTTCTCCATTTATTTGTTGTCCAATTTAACCTCATTATTTCTTTTTAAAAATCACTTTTGGTCGTGCTTTGAAAGTATCATTATAGTACAAACTGCATTGCTGTTTACACTAAGGCTGAAACCAGTAACTTTTCGGTTTTGTTTATAAATTCCAGATTTCGTAAACCCATCAGGAAACCCCCTGATTCTCTTTCTCTCTCTTTTTATTTTGTCGCATTTCATGAGCTTCTCTGTCAGTCACAGAATGACAGTGTCAATTTTCATGCATCCATTCACGACTTCATTGTTAGGAACGAGAAGCCTAATGGTCAAATCTTGTTTATATTTGTGTCTACGCAATCTCAGCTGTCGAATCCATTTACTAGGCCTGAGTTATCTGGTAGATAAAGACAACGTAGTATGCCAATGTTGATTAGAGGAAGTATGCGTAAAGTTGCGCTGCGATTCCTGGCTGTTCTACGGCAACATTCGACCAGATTTGCATTTTTTCCCCAAAAACTGATCATCATCCAGCAGTTCTAATTCCCACACTTTCCTTCCAGTTTGCTGTTTTGAGTCTCCACGCATAATATGTAGAATTTTAGGAAGGGGAATGGTCTTAAAAACACGGAACTGCCATTGGTAATGCGGTCAGAGGTGGTTGTCACAACATTTTCGCATCTGGTACACTATTTATATCATACTGACACCACGTATGAGTGTGTGCATGCGATCAATTGCGTTGACCCATGTACTTTTACTGAATACAATCCTGTCTGGGTCATAATCCCAGCCAATTTTAGGTTAATCAGACTGACTCAGTTGTTTAGAAAACTGATTGCACTTGTCAATCCAGCGTTCTTCATTTCCACACTCAAAAATGAAACATTCTGGGAGTCCCAGTATATCGAATCCCGGGTTCAGCTAATTCCATCCGGATGGGAAGTCCGGGATACACGGTGCAAATAATTTTTTTTGAGCAAACCACCAATGAAACTAGTATCAAATTCAAACAGTGGGTGTGCGGTTGCGCAACATACAGCTGTGAGTTGGTAAAACAGGCGGGTCAAACATTACCGCAGGACACCGGTTTAGAAAGATGCTAAATTGTCTTCTTGCTTGAACTGGGAAACATTCATTCTCTCAAATGGGGTTTGATCATTCGTTTCTTGACTTATCAATAGCAATAATAGTTTTTCACCATTTGGCACAGGCAGCGCATTGACGGCTGATGAAACAGCAAACCTCAAATTGGAATTCGCTGAATCCGACCGGTCGGTGAGGGAAAAAAAACCAGTGGAAAGTCCGTAAACTCTGTCGTTTCGTCGGAGGCAAAGTGAACTAGTGCAGTCCTTTTTTACACATTCTAGGCTTATTGTACTCTTGAGCTGTGCAAAGCTAGCCGGTTACATTTTCAAAAACATCAGTTAGGTCTCCTTTGAATCATTCAGAGTATGGATGGACGAAGAGTCCAGTCTATAAATCAGGTGTTTCTTTGAAAGTTATTTCGTCGATTATTCGCGGCTTCCAGTCATAACAACAAGCGCAGAAAATAACCGTGAAACCAGGCGTGTGCTTCTGGAGAAATTTTGTCCCGGTATCCACATGCACGACTACTTATATCGAAAATCAGTTGGACTTTAAAGCACAGACGACTCACGCATGTCTGCAATGTGAAACATGAAGTTACAAGATGTGGAAGTATTACCGATGTGCACTCATCATTTGCGCACAAGGTGATAACGTTTCTGTTTGCTGCACAAATTTCTATGAAATGTATGCAATATTCAATATGCTCCGTGGATTACTTTGTGAGAGAAACCCTCTTTGTTTCTTACTCCTAAAAGACAGAAAATCGTCATCCCATAATTGTAGCATTAGCTTTGAAATGGATCAGGGTCATGCAAGAATAATTCGTGAAAAGAGAATCAACCTGTATTTTTTTCCCACATGTTGAATGTTAGTGAACAGTATTCAATGCTGACCTGAGTGTCAGGCACTCTTATCCATCATAGTCATGCCGGAAAACTTCGACCTCAAAGCTTAGCATGGAAAGACGTTTTAAGATATCCAAACTACGGTAAACCCAAAGCATTGGAAACAAGCTTCTAGAACGAAGCTTCTGATCAGTTTGTTTATTATTTAGATCATTTATTTTGTTTGATGGTTATTATTATCATCGAATCAACGCTGTAGAAACTCTTGTTTTTATCTCTTATCACACTGTTTTTTTCCGAAACTGATAGGGGTTGATATGATGACACAAATTTCACATTCTTCCCCGAAATAGTGTGTTCCATTTGGTTAAATCAGATATGAGGTCAAACTCTGTTTGCATTTTGTGAAGTACACAGCGTTTTGGAAAAATACATAACAAAATTGTGTGGGAAATAATTTTACTATTGTCCATTTTACTACTTTGTCTATGCGTATTGTCCGTTACACTCTGTTGATGGGTTATAGGGAAATGACATTAAAAACTCAATGACCTCAGTTCTTATCAGCTTGTTGTTCTCCTCCGTAAATAGGACGAGCCAGATTGCATTTGTCAGATTCTTCTGAGAAAACATGGTTATCCCGGTCCAGGAAGCAGAACCAGTTTGGTTTTGATAGCAACGCTGAAAAAATGAAAATATTTCCTCAAAATCATACGGCCAGTAATTTCACCAGGCGTTTTATTGAAACAAATGGTTTTGAATAAACCGTAATGGGCAATGAACATGCTACTACCAGATGGATCATTTGATGAGTCGTTTATGACTACGATTAAATGTGTTTCGATGGCTTTCTATCTCGAAACTGGGCCATTTGTTCTCATCAAACACAGTGTGGCTGGACATTTCAGAAGTTCCACAAATTGGTATCGTAGACAGTCCATCAGATCACGACTAAACATGTCTCCTACGCTTGTGCTGAAGTCGCTGTGCATATCCTTATTTCTTTATGTTAAATGTCAAGATGTAATCTCTAATAAATTAGTTTAAAAGCAGAAACTTTACCGGATAATGCAACGATCGCAATCGGATGAAATGAAGATTAAGCTAATCCGAACTCGGAAGATGTCCGTATGCAAAGATGGCTGAAAACTATCTCATGAACGAGACTGTAATCTCCAAGTAAAAACCATCCATTTGAATAGAATAATCGTTTCATTTTCGCTGTTGATGATGCGGATGAAGATGATGATGTATCTAGGGTTTCGCCATCCCTGATTTTCTCCACCACAAAAAATGACAAATTAATCAAACTGAACGAGATCCCCCAAAGGGCTAGCTGGAGGCATATTTGAAAGGGATAATTCCTTGAAAATGATCAAAATCTTGTGACAGAAACCAATGAGTGATCCCTTGCACAAAAACAGATTATTGGTTGGTTTAAACTTAGCGGAATCTTCAGACCCGTGCGTCAACACGGCGTCGCATACTGTTGAACAGTGGATGTATATTTCGGTTCCGTTTGTTGTGGCCATTTTTTTTCCTGTGATCAGTAAGAACTGGTGAAGAGAGGCTTTCCGCCAAGTCAAAATTGTCGTTTCATCTTCACATTACCAAAAACTAACTTTCAGTTTTTTTTCGTGGAGATATCATAAGCAATATCAGTAAGCAGTCTTCCAACTCAATGACACCGTCCTCTGCAGATAATGGAAGGTATAAACAATGTGAAATCTACGCTTTCGTTTGACTTCCACTAACCAGAAAAACCCAAATTTTGCCTACTCTTAGTAGGGATGTTCTAATTGTAACTGAGTGATTATAAGCCGGTAAACTCATTAACAAAATGGTGGTAAAATTCTTTATGCAACTCTCATCCTGCCGCGTATTATGCGGTTTCTTGTAGCGTAACTTCAGCACACATCTTCAGTTTGGAATAGACGACAGTGGTTAGATAAATGCATCCTATAGAAATACAGAGAGTGCTTCGTTCTGTTCTAATAAGATTGATTTTGGGAAACCGAACGTCAGGTACTGAATCTGTAATAGGCCAAAACATCAATCCAGATATCCCAAAACCGTTGAATGGGACAAGAGTAAGGTGAACGTATGTGTACCAGGTTGCCATTATGATAGAGAATAAAGTGATACAACCAGCATTTTTCTGGATAAATACGTTTTCATTAGACGCTGTGAACAACCAAGTACACGGGTGGCCCGTTTGTTTGATGCTTCCGGTATTTATTTCAACCTCAATTTCGTACATCGTGTATCACGTGTCCCAAAAATCCGCGTGGATACCACTTTTCCAACGCGGAGGTGAGAGGGGGTACAAAGTCAACTGATATTCTGTGTTCAAACGATGGAGTGGTCAGAGCAAACCAGTGAAATAATAAAATATTTAGCGGATCTCTGATGCAGTCATAGTGAAACATCAGTGCATGCTTCCTTCATGCTAGCACGCGGCTGTCAAGCTTGATTTACTCTGTCAGATTTACAACATCACCCGTTTATAAATTGTAAATACATTCTGCTATAGATTTTGTTATACACGGTTCACACGCGAAACTTGGATTCAAACCATGGCTCTGACGATTTTCTGAGACCCGATGAAACGATAGGGTGACCCGACTACTACTTTTGACCCGAAACAGTTATCAATATTATTATATTACTCAACTGGGGCATGTTATGTTAACCCACCGATAATACTATTTTCTAAATAAGCATCCGGAAGTTCTTCCGCTCCATTCCGGTTAAAGGCCAACTACAAAAATTCCGAGAGGGATTCTACTACAGTACACTGATGCTTTGCAAGACACTGTTTCGTTGCTTTTCAACCTGCAACGTTACCCCAGTCGTCTACGTATGGATTCCTCAGTAGTCTTGAGTATAATAACGGTGACGTGATAAAACAATTTCTTAGTCTACCTTGTGATAATTTCCCCAAATCTACATTTGAGTAGTACTTCCAGTAGCATTGCAATTCTCATAAGACGGAAGGTAGGTTGCAGATAGCTTTAGCTGAATTGATTACCTCACGGAGAGTTGCATTATTCTGTTGCCCAAGCATTTCAAAATCTGATTCAGATTTTCTGTAAATTTAAAAAGCTGGCATAAAAAAAGCAATAAAATATCGGAACGTATCCACGTTTCATACTGGATTACGGAAACGTTTCTTGTTACGGTTTAGAGTATAACTAAACAATGTTTCTCCTATTGGCTAGGAAAAACATCTACACATAACGAATGAAGCCTAAAATGATATCCAATGTATCAATTACCAACCCTCTTGACGGTGGCGCCGATCTGCGCATTTGACAGCTATTCTAAATCTTGCCCAGCCGGTTGCATTACATTATTTGCCGAATGATTGACCGTCCAACCAACCAACTGACGTACCAATTGTTTGGATAATTGTCTGCAGTTGATTTCTTCACTTATTGTTGTATATGTGATTGGCGTGTTTTGATGGAGAAACCATCGAGAATGTATAAACAACTTAAATATTACACCCCGGGTGTTATCTGCAGACCCTTTCCACAGCCTTAAATTACAATAATCCCGAAACCTTAACTGAACGCCAGAAAGAAAATACAGACGTTTCAGGTTAATTTTTCGTATTGGATAGGAAATTTAACAGGTGTTAAAAGTCACCACAGGATTATTTTCTCGATAAAGTGTTCAGAACTTATTCATGTCTTAGAACGTGACCCCTAGATTTTGCACTTGAAAAATGCGTCATTTCCCGATAAACTGGACACTAGGTAAGATTGTCGGGCCAGACACAAACTGAATTCAGAGTTCATATCAAAGAATCAAGGCTAACTTAACTTTTATTGAAGCCACGCATTGTGCTGCTCAGGCTGATTTCTGGGTAATTTTCTAATTTGCGTCTACACAAGGCGATTGTAACAGGACGAATATAATGCTCACGTTGTGAATTAGATTTGTGAACATATTCATTTCTTTGCATGTGTATTGCACTGGCCCGATAAAAAAAACTGAAAAGACAGATCTGCGTTTGTCACCTTAGGTTTTCTGAATTCGGAGTTTGGGAATAATTCTCCAGCCGAAATCACGTATGTTGGTAATATACACGACAGTGGGATCAGTGCAGGCACGTCTCGAAGGAGCAGATACTACTTTTTGTACATTTTATAAAATAAATTCACATATGTCCGTTTTAGGAACGAGAGGCCTGTATCTCTGATCACCAGGGCTCCTCCCCTTTTTGCAAACTGGGACACGAATTCAACTGTCCGCGCACACAGAAATGCGGGCTGTGATGGATTCTCCAATAATAACAAAAATTGTTAAACGTGTTAGCCGTTGAGAACAGGATGAAGTCCAAGAAGCGGTGCCGATGGCCTTTGACACATCTACTGGCCAAAACTCAACCCATCGCCTCTGCCTATGTGAAACCGTTATACTAATTGTCAAATGCATTTTTGTTTCCTTGCTTGCGTACGAGTGTTGTACCATTCTACTGCACTTCGCATCATTTGTAGTCTGGAAGAACCACTGTCTTATTAGGAATAACTGAAAACCTGCCCGTCAGAATTGGAGTGAAAAACCAAACAATACCCTCATAATTCGGGTGACAGTGAACAGTTGTTTACCACCAATTTGACCAGCAGTGACGGAGTTCGAAAATGGTTCCTCTGAAGAAGAATTTTGTGTCGTTAAGCTTTCGCCGCCAGACCATTCCTGGGGCTTTTTTGTCTGTTTTTGTCACAAGATACCCCTGTTTAGTTGTGCTGAACCCGAAAGCAATCGTTAAGTCACAACTTCTGTCAACTATATTCTTGTAGCCCACGTTGATGACAAGTAGGACCATGGCCAGACGATTTAAATTCGTTATCACTCGCTGAGTGACAACGAGGTTAGTGGTGGCATTCTCCTTTGCATTCCCTTGTATACAAATTCCCAGCAAGCTGTGTTTCATAAAATTCGGCTTGGTGAGATGTCCGGTTGCGCTACTGTGACCTTGTAGCTTGTAGCCGGTAGAATGCATGCCGTGATGAATTGTGTGGGTGGAGTCCATGCGTGGGTTCACATCCAACGGAGGAGAATATAATGGATTCATTCAACACCAATCAGTGTTATCGTAATCAAAACACTGTCCAACATCAAGCATAGATATTTCATATAGTTTGGATACATGATTATCAAATACGAAAAATAAGGTGAATTTCAAGCAGATAAAGGATAGAAAGCACTAGATAGAAGAGTGAAAGGAGATGAAAGAGGAAAAATATGAAATGTGATATGCGTTTGTGAAATCAAATGGACAGGCATCAAATTGACCTCAACCAATAGGGTGTACAGTTGTATAAACTAGAATATAGGTTGGCTTTTTTCAAGTAATCAGTCTTTTGATTGGATATGTAGTAGTGAGTGGAAACTGATGTAAACTATTTTTCCATTCAAATCACATGATCAGTAAGTTTATGGGCTTGGAGGCAAAACTGATGACTTCAATAAACGTGAGTCCGTTTGTGTAACACTTGCGGAAGTGGGACGTTCAGCCAAATTCACATCCGTATGCATATACGTCCCGTTCAACCGATGGTGCATCTGATAGGCCACTCGTAGAACCTCCTTAATGAAAGGTCTGCTTCTCGGATCTGTTCGAATGCATGCGTCAACTAGACCGCGAAGCTTCGGCGAAACGGTGTACATAAAACAAACAAAATGGTCATATTACGATCAGCGTAAAGGAAATTATGACGAGCGAAAATCTAGAGAAACCAGGGTCTATCTCAAATCAACGAGGCCTTCAGGGTATAACCAACAGCGTGTATTTCACCTGAAATAACGTCGATCGTTATCAACAATGACAATCCAACGAATATCGGCGTTGACGGTTGGATATCAAGGGTACTATTTTGTTTATAACGAACTCAACGTAACTTCAGTTTGAGCCTCAGGAAGGAGAGACTGCCTGGCAATTTATTCACGATTATTTTGAACTCTGTTGCCACATGAAGTAACGGGCGGTTTAATATGAACTAAGACATTTGATAACAAACGTCAGAGTTCGGATAATGGAAGCTACTTGAGTCAATTCATGAATTTCGCACATACCGCCACCTGTATTCCAATGAATATTTGTTTTTTTTTCCCCATCCATATAAAGAGGTTTGGAATAGCAACAACATCCCTGGTCCATTGTGTTTATCATTGCATGAACATTCTGGTCATAAACTTCATCCTTCAGTCCACTCAATACATGAGAACTATTCTGAGCTTGACAAAATTACCAGATTCCCCCAAATAATGACATCAACCAGACCCATCGTAGTCTAATGTGAAAAAGCTAATAGTTGCTAATGCTACACTAGATCACACTGTATTGAACTTGAACTGATTGATGGAATACATGATAACGACTACTAATGGGATGTGTGCATTTCTAGTCCTGTTGACAAGAATGTTGTGATCGCATTACCATGCAGTGTTCTATCGACTGCCCTGGGAATAACTGGAAATGGCTTCAGCGTGCACAACAATGTCACACTCATAACAAATCACAGTGTGGACACGATCTTCGTCCACATGGGGCAAGCACGTACGCACACGCACACGCACATCCAGCCTAAGGCTTGCCAAAGCTTTCCACTGATCGTGATTATTTGATTGTTACAATATCACAGAGAGCTCAGTCCACAAAAACAGAAAACAGTGGCATATAAAAAAATAAACGGTACACAAGTGAGATGACAATCAGATAAAATTATCATACAGTAGTTTTCATACGATGAGTAAATAAAAGTTCCAACTTTCATAACTCATCTACCTCGATGGAATGAATGGTGTCCGGCAGAGGAGCGTAGTCGCCCGCGTCGATTTTCTGACACAACTCGAACAAATTGATCTGTTCCCCATAGAAGGGAGACTGAAGTGCGGCCATCTCGTATAGCAAACAGCCCAGCGACCAAATGTCGGAAGCAAAATCGTAACCTTTTTCGTGAATTCGTTCCGGGGACATGTAATACGGCGTACCGACTACGAATAACACCATTTGAAAATTTTGTTATGAATATTATTATCACTATTATATTGAGCTAGGCATAATGAAAGCACCACAAATACAGAAATGGATAACAAGGAGAAAATGAATTAAAAATCGGTTTTCATTTGATTATTTCGTCTCATACATTTTGGTAATATTTTTGAGATTCTGTTCAGTATTTATGAGTCCCGAGAGTTTCCTAAGCACACTGCACAGTATTCAAACCACTGCTTTCGATTCCGAGCCACATCCATCAAATTTTCTCACCAACTAAAGTCGAGACGAATCAACTGAGGCATATGCTGACGTCAACTTACTCATACCCATACGTCAAGTCATGGTCTAACCGTCGCGTCCCTTCTTCGAACCATAACCAGAAAGAGGAAATATCACATGGATTGGTAGACGATGGATAAGCATGCGCAAAACGTGTGCAAGCCAACTGAGGCGGTAAAGAGTAATTATTACTTCCAGGGAGCGGCTACCCACCCCCAGTGTACGATAACGAACCTCGTCGGTGATCACACGCGGTTCCCATCAAACATGAGCAATACTTCGGAGACATCGATGATCGAAGACGGAAAGTTGTTGATCAACCTCAGTGCGGAGAAGCCAAGGTTTGCAACTGTACAGCAAAACACTGCGCAATGTAGCATCATAAACCCGCACCTTCATAAAAGACGAATATCGTAGGGACACAGGTTCACGAAAGTGGTTAGGGTCTTTGCTATTCATGAACCGATCTCCTCCTCAACAGCAACCACAACTGCAAAGTGGCTTCCGAGGTACTCAAAGCTATTGACGAACTGTTCGCCAAGAAGGATGAGAGCAGGCACAGGATTCTAACTGCCTTGTTCAAGTAATTTGTTATTAGATGGGGCAAAACACATACCATACCTGAACACCTAAAACATTAAGCGTTCCAATGCGTTTCATGCTACCTGTCTGTACTATCCATGAAAAGACTATCACCTGTGTATTCTAGGTCAAAAAACCTGTTCCCTGGGAGGAATTCAATTCCACCGTTCAGCAGTCTAGGTTAGGCATTCTGCAGAACATTCTTTATTGCAAAGTCAAAAATAAATGGGGTTATAGGGCAGCCATGACATATTCCACTGGTAACCACAAATGTTGATGAAGGCTGGCCGCAGTGCTTAACACGACCTAAATTATCACGTGACAACTCTTTGAGAATCAATAAATACTGTTCATGTGCCCCCATTTCTCGACAAAACAGCACCACAGTTCAATCTTATTAACAGAGTCGAAGGCCGTGCGAATGTCTAGGAACACGATTATCCTTGGACTTTGGAACCTATGGTGATACTGAAACGGCTGTCGGAGAGTGAAGATTTGATCGATTCACTCACGACCGGTGCTAAACCGAGCTTAGCCTTCGCGACTCTGCTCTTCACGCGTTTGGTGAGACCTTTTGAAGTAGCACAGGTTGACGGATATACGTTAGCTAATAATTACCGACATGAGAAAGGTATCTCCAAGCTACATCGTGTTGCCCATGCACCGGTGATATTGAGTGTTTGAGAGCTAATAATACAAAGGCTGTCTTCTCAAATCTTATCGCCAACCACGCGCAACCCTCAATTTCCTAGCCTTTTCACTTACTTTGTCTTATCGACCGATCGCAAGAACTCGATTTATTTCTTTTAGTACAGCGACGTATTTAATTATGTTGACGGAATAAAGTCAATCCATGCACTTGCTGATTCTGATGTCCGCATATTTGATAATTCTTCTGTCCAGTTATTTTTCCAAGCTTACCTCTTCAAAAAGCGTCCTCTAGAGTGATATGGAATCGCAGTCCATGTTTTCTACCTACGAATCCAGCATGCCCTCGTGCACTGATTGCATCTTTGGGACATATAAAAATGGTGTGATTTTTTGAATTCCCAACTCCAGTAGTTCCAAATTTTCCCTTTTGTAGCAAAGAATATTTGAGCCGGTCAACCGGTCCTCCATCTGAGGATTAGCCTATCAAAATGCTTCTATATTTCATTTTATCCTCGCAAAAGGAATGGCCACTCTAACTTATCAATGTCCAAATAGGACGTGGGAATTAACGAAGAGTGAATAGAAAGGGCGTTCTCCGTCGAGTACATCGGTGTGCCTATCAGCCTTGATCTTACCTAGACAGATTATGTCGCGACAATCTTCATGGAAATCCGACGACTCATCACTTACTTGATACACCTAAAGCATTCTCTATGCCGTTTCGTTTGGTTAAGCGCTTTGTATTTGCATGCTCAATTTCATACTTGCTTTGTGCTTCCGCTGTCACATATCGTCCGGATTGTGTTGCAAAAGAATGCAAAGTTATCACAAACTCCCTTAGATGTTCGTCTCGAAATAAAGGGATCATTCATGATTTGCCCACTCACTCAATCGCAAGCCAACGTAAGAAGACGCATGTTATCAGCAGGAGATCGGGTTTTACATAGTATGATTCATCATGAAGTACCAACGCCCAACTTGCGACTGAATACCATGGAGTCAAGGTTTTACTGTTTCATTCTTATTAAGAATGCTCAGCAATGCACATCCACTGAGCCCCAAATGAGACTCGAACCCGGGGTGAACGATTGGGAATCAAACGCCTAAACACCAGGCTACCCGTGCTGGCGCTCGAAAGCTTGTTGAACATATACAGTAAGTGATATAGTCAGCCCCCACCCCCCCCCCCCCCCTCCCGCGTCATTGGTTCCGACCACTAACAGCCCGTTTCTCACACAGTAATCGGCTCCTGTGCGGGATAACTTCTGTGTCGGGGGCTTAAGTACAGCAAAGTCATTCCGTTGCAAACAACTTGCAGAGCTTGTCTGCTGAGTGTGTGTGAGTAGTAGATTGGATTTTGCATATATGATGCGCTGAGCATTGACGCTACATCATAAATCATATTAGAGCAAGACATGTGTGACATTCTCTCGAAAGAGTTCGGCTGACAATAAATACTCCCTTTCCCCTCGACCTCAGAAAATGCAGATTAACATACGCTACTTGATCACATTACAAACATTTGTTTGCACGCATTAAATCGTACACATGTTCTGTAGTTCCTCATCTTGCTCCATACCTTACCAACCCACATACTATCACCACCGACTATCTTAACTTGACGCGTTGAGCACATTTTTTCGTATCACATGCGTTACGTAACGATTGAACATTCTCCCTCGGATGCATGAAACACGTACATTGGTGTCTGAGTCATCAGCATTGCACCATTAGGAAGAGTCAATCGAGCACCGATGATACTATCTAGACTAGTGGTGTTATGTGTAACGCCGAATTTTTTCTACACTACGGTTACTAATATCTCCTTATATACTACCACGAAAACACTGCAGTTAGAAACACTCAGATCGACGTGCTCGGTCATCGAAGATATTGTGTGGGTATGGCCTGACGCCGCTCGATAGACGGTTTGGTCTTTTTGCAGACAATGCGTCAGCACCGGCTTCTGCCGAGCTCACGAAATCACGAACGACAGGACAGCCGATCGATGGCGTGAATCGATAGATGAGGGGCGAATCCTGCCAGTGGCATTTAAGCCTCAAAGCCCATACAGGTCGGACAAATGCGCTGTGTGGAACTCGTGGGTACGTGGACCGACATACCTATATATTCTTTTTTTTACAAATAAAGCGAGATAGTTCGCAGGCAGAACTGAGTTCTCACTAGAGCTAGTGGGACGATTTGAAACAGATACCACATGCCACATTTGTGAATAAATAGGAATGAGATTTGTGGAAATAATGAGTTTTAAATTGGACGCAATTACGCTTGAGAAATCTATCCACAAATTATCCTAATTCTTCCGACAAAAAAACTTGGAACAATTCAGATAACTCTTCAGCAGTTGATTATGTATTCTAGGGCATTTTAGAATAGTTAAGCCTACTTAGGACTAGTGCAAATAGGACATGATACGACAAAAAATGCTATCTTTCAGTAAACAACGATGCCACCGATATCAAAACTTTCGACTGAAAAATTGCACTTGCACAGAAAACCGTTATGAAAAAAAAGATAACAAATTATTTTAGTTTCAGTACCATTGCGTGTGGTCAACCTTGATGGGCTACAAACGTTATACACCGAATGGATATAAGCACGACATAATAAACAACCAACGAAACTGACTGAATGGAATTTTGCTTGCCGATATATGATAATGTTGTCGGCATAAGCTGCTCCAAAGCATCCTAGACAGCTGAGCTTTAGAGATTTTCAACCACTCTGTTTGCAGGAGAAAACAACGATATGAACAGAACTGATTTTCACCATCGAGTTTACGTCCACATTTTCCATTCTGCAGGCTGTGTTCTTCAAACTCACCTGCTTTCTGCAACGACACTCAAAATACTAAATGCCCACAACCGACATCCGAATTTACAACGTCACCTTTCAATTTTTCGTCATATCCTAAACGTGGGACGCGAGATGTCAGGAGAGTGAGACAAGCCCCTACCGAGACAGATGTGAAAAGCTAATACTGCGTGAGTAACGACCAGGACGATTTTGTAGCAGTGACGATCCTCAACCATCCTTCGATGGAATGGCCGTTTCAGTGCAAGGTAAGATATTACATATGTGTCAGTGTCATCAGACGGTATCATTAAGTATCATTAGGGAAATCATGGCCGTACAGAGCGAACAAGAAAAGTAGAAATACCTGTGAAAAATAACGTCAACGGTCATATAATGACGCTAAGATACGGCTTCGAAGCGACGGTGATAAACATGAATCCTTGACCATTTCTAATGGATTTAGATAGTCTGGGAACGCGTACACGCGTGTATCACGTGGAATAGATATTAACATAATTATTCGTTCACTTTATTTCCAAAGCTCGAAAGTTCGCATCTCATACAAGTCACAGAACCATTGTTTTCACAATGGTGGGCATGAGCAGCAATCCACAGAGCATAGTAATTTATTTACTAATCCACTGCAACTACAATACCGTTCGGAGTAGGGGACCACGACTGGGATTGAGAATAACTCGGACCTGGAACTCGCGCCTATCAAAATAATAGTAATGTTTAAATATTATCAAATATTAGGACTGTGGACAGCTAGATGTCCACAGAAGATTCAGCTGATCATTAAAAAGTGCCACGGAAAGCAAAATTATCTACGTTCAATTATGCATACCAGTTTAGGATGGGGTGCACACGTTTTACATGGTCGGACGAACACTTACCGAGTGAATGAGCAGCCGTAGTATTCGGGCTAAAGTAACGCCCCAGGCCCAAATCACCTAGTTTGACTTGTCCCTGAGCGTTGATAAACACATTGGCCGGTTTAATGTCTGCGTAAAAGAACACGGGGGCATAACTGCACTTGGATGAACAAATAGAGAATGCACTTGCCGACGCGCTATTCAGCACCAGAGGACTCCGACCGAATAAATTTTTCACAGTATAGGGCTACTACTGATTTTCAGGTTCAAACGTGACGGATTGGTGTTCCTCAAAGTACACTTAACTAGTAATATTAGGGTGAATCGAACTCTACTGAGTATCTAATCATGTTGAGGCATTAAAAAGACGTCACGCGTGCTGGTGCGAGAACAAAGCCTTCAAAATGTGTTATTAGCGCGAAAATGATCAGAACTGAATGATGACGTTGCCATGATGTTCTGGTCGCTGAGCCTGACGTTTAGATCGCAAATGTTTCATCATCAGTCGAGATGATATTGGCAGTTCATGTGTGCTGTTAGTAGTGGTCTTCCGTATTTGTAGGTTTGTCAGTAGTTCTGACCCTGAGCCTCTTAGACGACCTTGTTTCCTGCTTGACCTCCACTAACTTGACCTTTGACCTTAGACGGTTGACATTCCGTATAAGGAGTCTGACCACTTGTACTTGATGCTGATGTCTTCACTTTCAATATTTAAAATATCAGTGATTCAGTTCCGAAGATGTAAGAGTATGAAAAGTTCACATTCAATAATACGAGCTGTATGATTTGAGTTCGCTGATTCCATTTCCAACTTTCTCAGTTAGTCGGACCACCTACTCCTCATTCGACTGCACACGTGGTCGAATTCAACATGCCTATTGATCCAGTTGTTTGGCGAGTACCGGGCCGGAAGTGGAATTAGCGGACTCAAATCATACAGCTCGTATAACTGAATTTGGTGGATGAAGACTGTCGATGTTTGAGCATCGCTATCCCCATAATACTGCTTGAATATGGTGGGAACTCCGTATCAGGAATGTCGAGGTTAGGTGTAGGGTGTTGAAAACCAGTGGTTAGTTATCGGAAAAAGTACTGAACTGAAATAGGTTAAGGTGGTTGAGACGTGTGCTATGCATGCCTACCGATCGAATTTCTAGGCGATCTGTGGGGCAGACAGTGTTTGGAAGGTAGGTTGAGATGATCATTCTACGACATGGGGAAAGACTTGAAGACCCTAACCAGTGGACTTTGTCGAGTAGAACGTGTCAGATATCCGGGTTGGAGTCGAAGGAAGCCAGCTACCGGCGGGTAATAGACAATAAGCGATATGGCTAGGTGTCGTGGCCTGTGGTGTAGTAGCATTCGGTCTATTTCTTCTTCCCCATGATTTCACCTTATTACTTCATTTTCGATTCTTTTTCACGTAATGGCTCTATTTGTTTTTGCGCTCAACTCGATGATACTGCGAGGTGGCAACCAAACTAGAGCAAAGAAGTGCGAGGTTGGTAGTTGGACTGAACAGAACTGAGCTGAAGCTTCGGTATTCCATAACACTGAAACGAGGTACAATAACCCTGACCGGTAGATTTAGTTATGTATAACCCGTAAGGATTCCTATGTTAGGTTCAAAAGACTCACCAGCTCGATAGCTAATGACACAGTGAGACCTGGTGACATATTCCGACCAATGAAGTTCTTGTACTCACACATCTGTTTCATACTGGGATTCACAGTTCTTCCTTCCTAATTTCAGTACTCATACTCTTTTTCGACCGGACGAGGTTTTAGATAGGACAGTGGAACCAAAACCACGGCAAATGGACAGTAGTTGTGTAAAATGAACCGAATCGAACGCAGTCGTTCGAGGTAGTTTATCACCTTAACAGTGTGTATTCATTAGGCAACAAAACATCGACATACATCTGTGCAAATACTTGCCTTGAAAAATTCACCCTGGTATCACTTACCCCGATGCATTATCCGTTTGGAATGCATGTGTTCTAACCCACTGCAAATCTGCGCAAAATATTTCCAAATAGTCTTCTCGGGAATTAGGCGTTTCTTCTTTTTGAAATGCTGTTCAATGGAAAAACATACAGAGCAAAAAATAGACTCACATAAATGACAAGACAACAAATGTTTTTTTTCTTGTTGTTGAATTGATCCCAGCGGATCATATTCTTGGTAAAAGAACCAGTTAAACAGATGAGTGCGGGAAATCGATAACTAGCGTGACAAAACCAATTTGACGGTGGACGAAACCAATCAAAACCGGAACCTGCACCCGAGGAGTTCATGATGCTTGTCAGTTCGAAATACAA
This sequence comes from Fasciola hepatica, assembly GCA_948099385.1. Taxonomy (NCBI): domain Eukaryota; kingdom Metazoa; phylum Platyhelminthes; class Trematoda; order Plagiorchiida; family Fasciolidae; genus Fasciola; species Fasciola hepatica. Next base: position 8,584,971 of record CANUEZ040000083.1, read on the forward strand.
AATGGGATATTAGAAACTTTCAGTCGGTATGGCAGGATTATTCGGTGCTCCAGTGAACTTTCAATGATGATCGAACTGATGATACTGTATGGCAAATCATTCGAGGACAAATCAAGTGCACTGATGATTAAATTGAACAATCCGTTCAGTTCAATTCTTTTAACCAATAACCTTGCCTCCATGTGCTCTAATCTTCATTTCTGCCTCTTGGCATCCTTCAGCTAGGAGTGAAACGAATAGAAGAATAAGCAGCAAACAAACATAAGAGAAAGGTATAAGTGGAAATCATGATTAAAAAGGGAAGTTCTAACACAACTAGACCACTGACCGCGGCACTTATCCATGTCACCTAATGTCTCCGACCATCCCGTGTACAGATCTCGTGAATGCCAACTCGGAAGCTCAACACATCCTCTTGGATCAAGTTCACTGGTTAATCAAGCACGCTCCACGTAGAGGATTATTATAACAATCAATAATGACCACAACGAAGCATGTTTTTCACATCATCACTCTGTTTGCAGCCCGATCAGCGAGAAGTTTGTGAACGAGGTGGTTTGTCGAAGAACTGACACACAGAGGAAGAATAACAAGTCATTCCTCAACATGTACGCTTGTGGGTATTTTCTTCCTGGCTAGGTTTTTTCCTTCAAAATAAATGTATTTTTGAACTCGGAAATGGTCAGTCAACCAAAGAACGAAATCTGAAATTCGAACCTCGCTACTTTTGGCCAACGTAACATAAGCGAGACAATATGGAAATCAGGGGACCTATCTATCCAGATCAGCATTAAGCCTCGATTCGCACGAGAAAAACAAGACAGCAGAGATTAGTCAACAACTGGGTGATGCAACTGAAATGTGGGTGGGAACAGATTCGTCAGTCAGACGCTCAACACAAAGCAAGACCACGATTGCCGGTCGCAGGCCGACCGATAGTGTGTGCGTGGGTGTATGGCATGTGGGTGACAAAACACGTGATCCGATGTGAGACATGCTGACGAAATTCAAGTTACAACAATTACTTATTTTCAAGGTAGTATTCAAGCGAACAACATTGGGTTGAGAAAGATCAATCAAAACCGCGGCACGTGTTGCATATCAGTGGTTATACAAACTAATTAATTACACCAAAACCGAATAACAAAGTTATTTTTAACCGAGGATTAACTTTTGTTGTCATCCGGTTTATTTCTCTCTTTGTTAGGCTCTGATTGGTCTCATTCAACGTAAAACTGTTTGCTTCTAAACTTAAATACAGAAACGTGACAGATTCCTCCGAATTCAAGGGAATGGGACGCTCAACTTAAGCAGATTTCCAAATGTACCCCGTTCCATCACCAGTCCCACAGGCTATGTCGGAGCACGCGGTTCACTCCCGAACTTCGAATTGCAAATGTACAAACCTGAAGCGATCAATATGCATCAAAAGAGACCTCCTGATGAAGCAGCTCATTCTTGTCGAGTGAAAACGCATAATAAGAAGGCGGGACATTTCAAATCTTTGGTAAATATTTCTAAACTCGACCGAATGTTCATTGATTAAGTGTGGCAAACTTTGTCAGTTCAGTTTAGTTTAGTTCGAACAGACATCAACCATACACTGAGTGCGACAGTTTTAATTGTTATTTCCCAATATGAACGTCATTCTAAACTCAAACCAATGAATAACTGCACAATGACACATCGCGTAAGGAAACTGTGCATCTTATATGTCATTTTTCGTGCCGAAATCTAAGTTGTTCACTAGTGAAGACATGCAGACTGGACTGAAAGCCTCCATGTTGCTTCTACATTTTTCATCAAAAGGAAGTCGTCTACGGACTATTTTAATAGTTCGAATTCCCGCTCGATCAAAGGAATCTTCCGGCAATCAATTGCTTGGCCATGTACAACGACAACTAGATACAGAACATTTCAAATCGACGCCCTGTCTGGCTTCTTAACCGGAATTGCGCTGACGTCTTGAAAGCTAATTTAATGCATAAATCCGCTATGTTAATTCGGATGTGGAGAGCATTGGCTAACATTTGGTCCATGGTGCCCAGCATCGAAAATAAAAACTGAGTCTTAGTATGCGTGAACCCGGTCATGAACCGCAAAACATAGATAACGGTCATAAGGAGGGTTTTACCGAGGCTGACTCGTTTCCTAGTAAGCGACAGTCATATAAAAGTGACTACATATCATAGTGCCGCAGTACTACACACGATTGAGCTGAAAGAGGACCTCAGTTACGCGATAAGTAACAGAGCACACAAAATCTGTAACAAGGATCGGATGCAAAATAAAGTCTATGAAAAGAATACATCCGGTTATCTGGAAAATAGTAACAAACTATACTAGAAGCCGAGATCTATATGCGAAAATATCATCACGGTCGGAAATCAACAAATTTTTCACTACTTTGCCTTCCAAAGGCGACCATTTACTTAACAGGATGAGAGAGAAAAAAACCGGAATAACGACAGTCCGTACGGATGTCTTCCCTTTGAAAATAAATGACCCGAACGAACCTATCTGACAGCATTCGAAGCTATAATCAGGTCTTTCAAAAATACAAAAGGTAATATGGGGAAATGGATTGCAGTTAAGAGATGTCACCTTGAAACCATGGCATAACTGCTTGAAAAGAGATACTCTGGCACTTTTCATAAACATTTTTTATCCACCAACTCTCTGGCAATGAAAAAAAACTCGAAAATCATACCTTACATTACTCAGAATAATGAATTAGCTTCGTGAAATATCAGGACACCATGCACATAAGGTTACACGTATTGTTAGTGCATTTATAGGACAGCTGATGAGCAGTGAAAACGTTATCTGTAGCGAAATTGTTACCTTTGTTTCACAAACCATCCATCAACCTCAAAACATCGCTTCGGTCAGAGTTCGACGACATCTCAGCTCGTTTTGAAATGCTCTCAGATATGCCTGAATATTGTAAATATACTTTGGTTTTGTGTCCAAACACGCCCAAAATTTGATATGAGCTTTATCTGCTCTGCTCGGCATGTGTTAATATAATTAGCAATAAGTCTGCCCATGTACTTTTTAGCGAATATGAAGCTCAAGTGGACAAAATCCATCACTAGTCATTACTCCCCAAAACGGCTGTGATCCAAAGTTTACATTCCATGAGAAAGAAACTGAGTGGTGGCTTTGCCACATACACCATGCGCATATTGCAATCTAGTAAAAACCTTCAGTTCGTTCATCGACAACGACAGTCCTGAACTTTCGTTGAATTGCAACACGGTGCATAGCAGTGAGCCGTCAACAAACAGATTAAACATGTTGCCTTCCAAAGTCCTGGGGGAACATTTAAGACGATTCCCAGTGTTTTCGACAGCTGATATTGGTACCTTCGTTATCCAACTGCATTCAGTTTTGAAGACTACAACCTGTTGCATTCGTTTACTCATGAAACAAAATTACACGAGGATTTCGGTTCACATCCTCCGTTTCCCATCCTCAGAAGCGTTAGCCGCATAAGTTTCTGTCAAGTGACTACCCACGTCGACATCATGAATGGAATGAATCTAGTTGAATAAATTCGTTCAGCTAGAAACGACTTAACTGGTAGGACTCAGATAGCATGTACTTCCCACATGCATAGTGGTAGGCTATCTGTATGTTGCCGTGAGGAGCCAGAACTTCTAACGTTGTACCGATGGCAAACCCAATTGCCATGCCAGAAACGTGATTTAGTCGCAAGTGGAATCAGTGCAACCGGATGATCTAAAACGGCTTGAGGTTTGGTCATCAGCCTGTGTGAGGACGGAGTAGATATTACAAACTACCATCGGTGTTCAGACGGACACTTTGTCTTTCTGTCCTCGGAAAAGGTTTGGGCGTTGCTGGAGTGTGAACCGATTGACAGATTTCAGCGAACCCTGGTGAAAATGGGCGAGACTTATTATGAGGAAACGTGAAGAAAGTCCGGCGAATTGCTACGATCCGGTGTCTCCCTGAACTACCTCGTCGCTGTAGTGTTACTCTAGTAATTCGAAATCATAGATCAGCCGTAAAACACATACACAGTCGCGCAGCTGTGGTTTTAAACGACCAAAGGATTAGGTTTTCAGAATCACTCCAACACGTATTGATCCCAATGATTCACGTTATTTATCAGTTCACTTGCGACTGCGGTGAAGCTTAAATACCGGCAAAACGGAACGCCGGTGGGCTCAACTAGAGTCAGAAAACACTCGAAAGATTGTCAAAATTGATTACGCAACCCGCTGGGGCCATACAGAATGAAGTCAAATTATCATCTTCTTTGATTGCGAGGCCCTTATTTGCGTCATGCTATATGGTTGACATGATGCGTCAATCAAAGTTTTACGCTCATGAATGTTCTACATAACCTAACAAACGTACCCATTGTAAAGTCTTTTAGTCCATTCTATTCGACTCATAGTTTTCTCCGATTGTATCACATACACCGACGTTTTACGTTCGAAATCGACAAGAGTAAACAAAATTCTTACATCTGGTGACATGCCTCTTCCTTCTGTTCTGGTGAATTGAATAGGCAAAATCTCTATTGTACTTAAACTAACAATGATCAACACGCGATATTCATGAGCATGTATACATGTGGAAAAAGATAAATCAATACAGACTTCCAATGAACTGAAATAATTGCTTCATAACTATATTAATGTAGAAAGTAGGTAGGGATAACGTGACTGAGTATCCAGTGGTGTGTAAACGACCATTCCAATGATACACAACGATTATTCTGGTTTTGATCCCTGGACTGGCTTCATTCGTCAATTCCCAATGGGACGAACAGCACACGGCTGAATGCGATCCCACGGGTTTTGAAATATTTATTCACAGAATATATAACTGTCATAAGCAGTCTGAAAGTTAGACAATGGGAAACCCACTTGATTTTTCTCATCCAAAAGTCCAGTCTCGCGAGCCAGAATTCAACCGGCTATCTTCCACTTACCTGGCAGATATTCCATCAACTCATCTGCGTTATTCACACCCGCATGGTCTAATCGCGATAACTCAGCTCGTATGGCATGCACTTGGTAAGCGGAAGGTCACTGGTTTGATTTCGGCTTAGTGCGCTGGAATTTTGGATGCGAAAAATGTAAGTGGATTTTCCATTATCTAGGACCTTTCTTCTGTGTCCTGAATCGACCAATCTTGTTCATTTACAATCACTACCTGCCACAGAGAGCACTGAGCGCTCAGGAGTTCTACCCCGGGGCATGTGCAACACATGTTCCAACCATCACTGGACCACTGTTAGTGACCACAAACGCCTGATTAGGTTAAGCGAGTAAAGCAAAAAATCATTGCTCCTTGCGAAGTTCTATTTTATCCATTCAGAGTCAAAATCCCTAGGAGCACATTGTGGCACCGGAATGGCAACCGGGACTTGATTCATAAATCGATACAGACATAAAGAGCTTTACGAACAATTATTTCCGAATACGTAAAAGTAATCAGGAAACACTTTTCGGGATCGCTCAACTTTTTTTCTTGCTGCATCCAGGGAAGGAAATGGCCAAAATAGAATTTTTTCGCACGACAAAATTGTTTATGGCAGGGAGAATATCACAACTACGGAGGTCGTAATCTGTAAGGGAAGGCAATACATGCATATGCTTTGTCAAATCGACTGGTGCCGAAGTTAGATTGATTGGCTAATTCAGATATGAACACTCCATCGCCTAGACCGGAAAAACATAGAAAATGCAATCAAACGAATATAATTCAGCCAGACGCCAAAGAGTTTTACAATAAGTTCACTGAATCAGCGTACAAAAACAGAGCTTGAATGCAAGAATGCCACTGACCATATCATACGGTTATGACTCTCAGCATTTCCAACCGTCCATTAAACGGATCTTGTACGAAAAATCCCACAGAACACATTGAGAACAAAACAGCATGGTGAACAAGCTTGTTCTCAGTTATTCGTACTCATACCAATACATAACATTAAATATGATGTTTGCGTAAGTCGGCGAAGTGATGGTTCCATTCAGTTATCAGTGCACAGGAAAGCAACTTGGAAAGGTCAATACATTCATTTTCACAGTTTCGTACCACTCAAAGCGAAGAGAAATCTAGTGCGTTGCTTGGGTAATAGAGCTAGGAAAATCTGCACAGAAGACACAATGGAAAATGAATTTCGTTTTCTGAGGAGTGTTTTCCTAGAAAACGGCTATCCTGAACGGTTCATCGACGAGACGATGCAGTGACATGAAGATAAGCCAAGACAGACAGTAGTCGAAATGAAGCCCATATATGTTCGTTTACCACTCAAAGGAGATACGGAAACTGAGGTTATTCACCGAAGACTAACAGGAGCAGTCAGTAGAACATTCTACGCTGCACAGTTACAAATTATGTTCGTGTGTTTTCGACTGAAGGATAAAGTGCCAGATTCTGCAGCATCTTTTTGTGTGTATTCATTCACCTGTTCATGTGGAACCAGGTACGTTGGCCGCACGACCAGGCGCTTATCCGAACGTGCTCGTAAACACCACCCGGCTTGGTTGAACACTGGAGCAATTAAGACAATTACGAGTGGTGTGTGTTCACATCTTGTTGAGTAAAATCATTTCGTAGAGGTGATGAACGCTTTTCGCACCATTTACAAAGTCCGGGGTAAGCAATCAAGACTTGTCAAGTGTCGCATCTTAGCCACAGCCGAAGCCGTGAGTATTCGACTCTGCAATCCTCCCCTGTGGGCTCAGAAACAATTTGTGCAAGCACTTAAACTTCCATGGCCCACTTCTTGTTCCCGAACATGTGTGCAACCACTCGAACATTCTTCGCTGTGATCATTTTCACATGCATACACACACACACGTGCACAGACAGATTTGGATGATCATCCCCTTTGTTGGTTTGAGTCATATTTAAACGGATCTCGTTTACCCTGGCCCGGAAGACTAAAACGTCTTGCGATGGAAAGGCCACATCAATAAATGGCCACTGACCTATCCTCCAACCGTTGGCTGCCTCGGAGAACAGTTTACATCGAAGAAGTACATCTGTGGGCATGCGTCACACATGTTCCAATCGCCGTAACTTGGTCACATTAGGCGATTGGTCTAAGGGCCGATTTCTGGTTGATGCCATCCTAAACTTAATCTTCGCATTGTTGATACCGCTTTTCCATCACGCTCGAACGATACCGTGATAAAATTTGATCTCCAACATCAAAATTTGTCGACTCGGTCTATCAGCTCTATGGAAGAATTGATATGCCGAACAACAGTGGATGACTGAGACCTTAGCTGTTAAACATTAACGCCCCAACACTACCATAAGTATGAATTTCTCTCTCCTTCTATCCTTGTATAACCACAGCTTTCGCAACTGCGTTTAATTACCCATAGTACTAACACAGCAATCGTGTTCAGGGGACCATGTTTTACCGCAGTGCGAGCCTTTTACTGTTCCGATAAATGAACCGTATTACATGATACAAACTGTCGTTTTCCAAGTCTCCTTTCCCAAAGATGACAGATCAGTTCTATGATACTCAGTGACTCCCTACCGTTAAGCATTGCAGCGTACTATTGGATATACCAGGCTTTATTCGTTCCGTCTAACAAAGCATGGAGGAGAAAAAGCAAACCGATACATGCAATTTGATCTGACATTTAATAATGGAACGCTGACAATTACAAATGCAGGTAAAAATGGAAAATTGTTGATTCTACTGCACAGCTGAGACCCTACAAATGATGAAATATAGTGACTTTTTCAGATTTCTATAGATGTTTTTTAACTTCTAGAGTCAAATAGATTTGATGAAAGTCAACGGCAGCAAGTGCGGTTTCTACAGCACAAACAATTAAGCAATATAACCCACGCATAACAATTCTTATTTCTATTCCGTGATATTATATGACGTCATTCCTCAAACATTTGAAGTCGTGACAGGGTTACAGAGGACGCTTTTAGGTTTTACAAACCTTTTGAAAGGACATACAATAGATTTTTGATAACGAAAAAGTTTGTGTCACAGAACAGGTTAAAAAGAACAAAATAAAAGAACGAAGTGGTTTACAGAGCCAAACTGGCACACACACACACACACACACACACACACAAACAAACAAACAAACAAAACAAACTAATTAATTTCTTATATGCTCGAATTCGTGTTTTTCTGATCGATTTCGTAAGCTTGTCATTTTTTCGGATGTCACAAAAGATTAGTTCTCTGGTCCAAGAACTGCTGAGAATGACGGTAACCCGAATGAACCACGGTATCACGGAAAGAACAGAAGCATGCTAAGTGATGATTAATTTCACAGATCCAAAGTCATACTCGTTAGACAATGGAAAGAACAGCCAATTGCTAAGTATTGGGTGACATTTACCAACTTATGTAAATGGATAACACAGCGTGTGGCGTTGATTTGAAGTGAATCATCAATAACCAGCGCCGTGAAACAGTTAAATTTTGACTTAATCTAAGTGGGGGATTTGGCCCCACGAATGGACGCCATCTACAATTTACCAAGGCTTTCACCCCATCAACTGTGATACGAACTTATACGTGAGGTGTATGAGCCAAACTAGTTATCTACCCCAATAACAGCATCGAACGGAATTATCTTGCGACAGGTCTCGTCAGATGGTGTTCGATACGCGAATACACAGACATATTTTGTTTACGAACTTCATTTTAGCAAATTTTACCAAAAGATAAAATGATCTAAGTGGTGGAAGTCTCCCGTCTCAATTGAACTCAAAGTCAAGCATGAACGCCACTCACGCTCAATTACAACCTGATATAAAAGAGCCAATATTTATCGAATCAAAATTGATAAAAATGTTCTCATCATTCTAATTTGCAGCACTGTTGCCGACAAAAGCAAGATGTAAGCACAATGTAAAATACCAACCGCCATTCTTTTTGTCATAAATGCCACAATGAGGCATCATGCAGTGGTTCACAGGGAAAAACAAAACTGTAAACAAATTGCAACGACTGACTCGGATACTAAGGCATATCCGCACAAAATACCTCTTTATTCTATACGGCTTAATTTTGGAACAGACAATCAACAACTGACAACCAAGCACCCGTCTCCCACCCTCGTAGACTGTTTATTTTCAGATTTTCAGATAAAACAAAGATATGAGTAAAGTCACCTCTCGGTGCTGGTCCTCAAAACGTAAATGTTTTTGGATTTATCCTATCCATGAACAGCCGCCTTTGACCAAGAGTAAAAAGTGGACAAGAATCTCATAGTGCTGCATTGCTTTATTTTTGTCTAACACTCGCAAATCCATTGCAGCATGATTTCGGCAAGGACTGAATTTGTCACAAAAGACGTCAAAATGCACTCTGGATATTGCCACCAAGAGGTGGTAGTGTTGACTGCTTAGTTCAGTTCAGTTCAAACAATGAATAAATATGTACCGGATATGGTAGCTATAGTTGATATCTGTCAGCTGCGATCTCAATGAGAAGTGATGAAAAAAAGTAGGAAAAGTACCACAAATAATAGCGATTCGACAAAGAAAGCTCTTGAATACAATAGCGCCACTGGTCGAGACGCCGAGCGGTATCCTCCAATGTACCCAACCACTGAGTGGAAGGATCTTTTGGACCCTGCCCAGGGAGCTTCACGTGGCTTACCCGGTCAAGTTCATTAGTTGGGCTTTTCATATCCCAATTCCATGTTAAAGACTCAGCACCCTTAATCATATTCTAATCATTACCCCTTCAACGAACATTGCGTCGTGAGGAATCCTCACCGGGGACATATGCAACACATGTCTCAGCCACCCTACCTGGTGATCTTGTGTCTCATCTAATGATTTGGTCAGCTCACCTAACAATCCGTGCTTAACATCGGCATTGTTGATACCATATTTCCACCAGATTCGAACAATGCTACGGAAATATTTGAGTTCAAATACCGACAATCTTCGCATACCTTCCACCCATAGTGGCCATCTTCCTGAAACATAAAGAACTGGCCTGACTGTTGCAGCGTACACTCAATCCTTGATAAATAAACGGATGTCATTTCGATGTCACAGATGACTCAGGTTAGCAAAGCCAAGCCTCATTCAATAACTGACCTCCGCGTGAAATGCAGCTGCCAAGTAAACAGAACTTGTCCACCGTGTCTATAGTGACCCCAGATACTGAAACGTTTAGTGCTGAATCAACCCAATCCTGCAACGGTATTTTGCACTTTGAAGATGCAAAACGCATACCAAGCATTGTTAAGCAGTCGGTCAAACTGTCCAGAAAAGTTTGCGACTTACATGATTCCTTACTTAGAAGATCTATGTCGTCTGCGTATTCAAGGTCTGACAATCTCTCATCCGGAAAACACTAAAAGCCACTATTCTCGACTGACAAAGCGCGGCCTCTAGGATTACATCAGTCACAAAGTTAAAGAGAAAAAGAGAAAGAGAGCAACCCTAAGGACGACCACTTTTCGTGTCAAAAATCGGTGGAAGATCACTGTTAGAACGAACTCAGCTTCGAATATTTATGTAAATGGACTTAATGATCGAAATAAACTTCTCTGGTACACCCTTCAACAAGAGGCAGTGCCAGAGAACTGTGCGGTCAACTGAGTCGAAGGTCACTTTACGATCAAGAAAAACGGAGATAGTGGGCCGACAGGAGGTGTACCTATGTTCAAAAATGCGTCGTAAAGTGAAGATGTGATCAACACAACCCCGGCCAGGTCTAAACCCAGTTTGATTCTCGCGTGACCACTGTTCGCGAGCGTTTGATGAGCGGTGCAGAATAATACCAGCAAGCAGTTTAGATGCGATTCCGACCAGATTTATTCCCCTGTGATTTTCATAGGAGGACCCGTCGCCCTTCTTTTAATGGATGTCCCTTCGACATCACAAATGACTGAGGTTGACAAGCGCTAAATGTAACTACACCAATAACTGCGACACCTACCATAGCATTTATTGTCTTCATACATCTGGTAGATGGGTCGCTTTGACTCCAACCCGGATATCTGACTCGTTCTACTCGACAAAGTCCACTGGTTAGGGTCTTCAAGTCTTTTCCCATGTCGTAGAATGATCATCTCAACCTACCTTCCAAACACTATCTGCCTCATAGATCGCCTAGAAGTTCGATCGGTAGGCATGCATAGCACACGTCTCAACCACCTTAGCCTATTTCAGTTCAGTACTTTTTCCGATAACTAACCACTGGTTCCCAACACCCTACACCTAACCTCGACATTGTTGATACGGAGTTCCCACCATATTCGAGCAATGCTACGGAGATATCGGTGCTCAAATACGACATAAAATTATTTCTCCCGAAGCAAGATCTCAATTTACGTTGGTATTTGCTACGTCTTACCTTCTTAGGATTTCTGTATTTATTTCTTCGGGTAGTAACGATTTTGTTACGCAGTAACATCATTATTTACTATTATAGTTACTCGATATGGATGGTGCTTTGCCTCGGTGGAAAGCAGGGTGTTTAACTGGCACCGCCGTGGAGCAACATCCTCAGCTGCGGATCGATCATTTCACTTAAACAATATTCCAAAGATCAGTTTACTACAGGTTAAATTTTCCATGAAAATGAGCATGAGTTCTTATCCACTTTTACTGTATTTTCGAGAGAATTCAGCGAAATAAACACAAAAGGACCGCCGAATATTTCCAAATCTCTACCACAAATTATACGTCACACTTGACGATCGAGAATCGGTGATTACCGTGCGCGAACATTTTTACGACGGAGCATTTGAATTTGGTCGGGCTGTTCTATGCTCCTTACTGCCTTGGCATTGCTATATCCTAATATTTTGCCGTTTTTCTTTTCCGAATCCACGTTGTGTCCCCGATGATCAGGTACAATGAGCGCGTTTCGATTTAGGTATGAGATACCGCTGGAACCAATAGAAACTCGGAATTACGCTCCTCTTCTCATTCTGTGAGGAATAAGGTGGAACGAACAAAGCCGCACGCAGCTGGAAAAACTCAAACATCGAGCTGGACGGAAGGCTGTTTTCTCAAACAGAGACAATAAATCAGTGTGCATCTCATTGATCCCGTCGTCTAATACCTGCTCAATCACGTCGAAAATGTCTGACATCAGCCACTTGCTGAAATCTTTGGAATTTGCAAGCTGTGGTGTTGCTTTATTTCAAGAATCGTGCCTTCACTCGGCGATAGATGATGAGTTATTGAAGCTTGATGGATTCTGCAGCTACAGGTTGGACAAGCAGCCAGGCAGGAAATTCAAAGGAAGAGGTCTTATTACCTACGTACGTCATATTTGGATCGTTCATCCTCATGCATACTTACATGCAACATACGTGTTTGCTGTCGAACCACTGGATGCAAGACACGTTTCGTCCCCAGAAGCCCTTCTTCTGTATCTAATCTCTACATAACCCCATACTGTAGTTCCGCGGAACCAGTCAACCTCCTAGATCCATCCCATTCGTGAATTTTTCAAGGCAAGTATTTGCACAGATGTATGTCGATGTTTTGTTGCCTAATGAATACACACTGTTAAGGTGATAAACTACCTCGAACGACTGCGTTCGATTCGGTTCATTTTACACAACTACTGTCCATTTGCCGTGGCTTTGGTTCCACTGTCCTATCTAAAACCTCGTCCGGTCGAAAAAGAGTATGAGTACTGAAATTAGGAAGGAAGAACTGTGAATCCCAGTATGAAACAGATGTGTGAGTACAAGAACTTCATTGGTCGGAATATGTCACCAGGTCTCACTGTGTCATTAGCTATCGAGCTGGTGAGTCTTTTGAACCTAACATAGGAATCCTTACGGGTTATACATAACTAAATCTACCGGTCAGGGTTATTGTACCTCGTTTCAGTGTTATGGAATACCGAAGCTTCAGCTCAGTTCTGTTCAGTTCAACTACCAACCTCGCACTTCTTTGCTCTAGTTTGGTTGCCACCTCGCAGTATCATCGAGTTGAGCGCAAAAACAAATAGAGCCATTACGTGAAAAAGAATCGAAAATGAAGTAATAAGCTGAAATCATGGGGAAGAAGAAATAGACCGAATGCTACTACACCACAGGCCACGAAACCTAGCCATATCGCTTATTGTCTATTACCCGCCGGTAGCTGGCTGGTAGCTAATAGAGTGCATAGACGGCTCACCTTTTATTGTGCCTGGCGACTTCAACAGCTCCGATTTAACGTTCCACAGTTTAATATCCCTGTATAACATTGCTGATTTTCACACCATAGATAGTGCTTGTCTAGAATGCTTCTTCATGAATGAGCTATCTGTCTTTCATGCTGTAAGGTGTGCCCCCGTGGGAAACTCCGAACACTGTTTTCAAAGTTCTCCCTAAAATTTTTAGTAACGCAGTCGCCGGAGAAAATGAAGAACCCAGTCCGGAAGGTCCATTTTACGGCAGCATGACGCGCTCAATATTCATTTACCAACCTGACGTATCTATACATTGTGATAATACTACGAGCTGCCTCAACTTCTGCCACGAAACACGCTGTCCACGAACGAGGATTAAGATGCCTACAGACCATTTTGATTCAGAGAAGCCAAAGAAATCGCGGAGGATGAGAAAAAGAGCATATCGTTTGCACAACCAGTCTACAGTAAAACTGTTAAACCTTCACACCAAAAAAGAAACTGTTTACCTTGACGGACTATATGTAAGTACCCTATTCAACGACAACTCGTCCCGCCAGTTACGGAATGGACTGAAAGTGGCATGTGGTCTCGCGCCCCAAGCAGATTACATAACGCGTGGTGTCGAAAAACTTAGCAGAAAATAGTTCAACCGATTTATTAGAGAAGTTACCTGGAGTCCTGGACGAACTGGGAAATTCTGGACACCTTCATCCGGAACGTGTCTACAAGGAGTTTAAATTGATCGATATCAATAAAATCTCCGGACCCAGTGGCATCAGTTGTCATTATGAAAACGTGTGCTACTGACTTGGCTCCTGTGTCCTGTTCCATATTCACTCGATGCCTGACTGAAGGTAAACTTGCTAATTCCAAGCGTCAAGTTTGTACCACTTCGGTATCAAGAAAAGAAAAGGGTGAATTTCGTGCCATTGCATCCATATAACTCTTGCCTAAGGTTTTCGAGATGATAATAGTTGACGGAATGAAGTTAGCCAATAATATTTCGGATGCAAACCAACTTCCCTGCCGAAAACAGCGTTCTACTTTCGATGCCGTCAGCTGTTTCATCCATTCAATGGCGCCATCGACTGACCAGAAAAGCAAAACTTGTCCACGTCTGTTTCCTGGGCTATACAAGTGCTTTCAGTTCGCTCGGTAGAGCACATTCACTGCCTCCTTTAGATCAGTAAGTAATATCTCCAATGCTTTCCAAATGGTTGAGAGACTAGTTCACGAACCGATCTCTGTTCACATATATTAACGGACAAAGATCTTCCACAATTCCTATAAACACTGGGAGTGTTGCAAAGTGCTATCCTCTCACCATTTCTGTTCGCTTGCTACATGTATGACTTCAACTCTCATTCGCCATCCTTCACTTTCAAATACGCCGACGATGTTGTGGTCAATTCTGAACCCCGAAACAATACAATAAATAGTCTATTTATAGAGAGACGGAATGGTTTAAATCGTCAAATTAGTACGTAATCCAAACAATTGTACAGAAGTACTCTCCTCAGTTGATCGCAAATCATCTTCGCAATCAAATTTCCAACCATCATGATAAGACTTTCAAACGTGGAAGAGTCCACGTCTACAAATATATTGGCATACTTATATCAGCAGATTTTAAGTGGATCCGTCATGTACAAGATACCTTTTTTGAGGTAAGAAAGCTGACACTTTACATCCCTCATCTGAGGTCTCTACGTGTACCTACCCATAACAAATCTAACTTTATCCGCTCTTGTGTCTTATGTCACTGGTTATCCTTCTCCTCTGTCACTTTCCCTTATTTGCTTGTGAAAGACTTTGTGTTGGTCAAGGACTCCGCTAAGTACATTTCTAAGTGCAGTAACATAGCCCAATTCGAGTTACTGAATTCCGTGAGAAAATCCATTTTTCTGCATGTGGAAGAATGTGCAGCGCTTTACCTTTTGATGACACACACACCTACTATATTCATCTCTAATTCACATTGATTCCCACTCAGCTAAGTGTGCTGAATTTAAATTGTATATTCTCGAAGTACAGCGTTTTATAACTCGGTTGCTTCATATTTAGCAAAGTTTCTTGCATCAAAAGAATGACTTGTGAACGACCGAAGAGAAAACCTTACTTAATCACGATTGTCCCTTTCCCATCAAGTTCCTCATTGAATAAAACGGCCTGCTGATTAGCGCAATTCAATCATCACCGTTTATTCTCTATCAAGTATTTACTGTCATTGCCTAAGTATATAACTGACAACTTTTCTCCGAAAATTTGCGACGTTCGGATAATCAAAGTGTATCCCTGACTGAACTTGACAACACTCATCTAGTCCAGCGGAATGACCAGATCGGAAATGTTGTGTTTAGACACATTAGTTGATGGTATTCGCAAACTGATGTGCATATACTTCACTCTGCTGATGTTTGCATAGGTAGGCATTAGGATTATGGACGTTTCCTAGCTGGTCTAAGTGACGACACTGGTGCAGATGTGGCGATCTGCTTGTAATTCTACATTCGATGTTCAAAAGTTTGCATTCACTTGCATGCCAGTATAGGTCACCAGATAGGTTTCACCATAAATATTGAATATCCTCTCTACTTCTGTTGTTTATTATAATACAAAGCTCACAATTTCAGGTAGAGTCCCGCCGACAATGAAAGACTACTAAATGGAGAAGCGACCGGCGGTGGTGCGAATCGGACCCGGATAGTAATTGCCCAAAGTCAACGATGATAACCGCTTGACAACCGTGGATGGCGTTCATCAAGAAGGATGAAGAATGAGAAATTGAAATAAGAACTCAATTCGCCGAGAAGCACATAGTTCTGCAAGTCACGGTCAGTGGACTACATAATATGGGGTATGTTATGCTTCCTCAGTAGATTATACGGGAGCCAACTAGCAGATGGAGAAAAGAACTCAGCATATTGGGGAGTATAGTGTTGAAATCGCACATTAAATGCCTGGATAAGTCGATTGCATATTTATAAATTTTTGAGAAAACAGGTGACAGAAATTCCGCGAGTCTCGATGAAGCAGATATTTCCCGTTCCTGCATTATACACAACATGGAGAATAACGGGCAGCTCCAGGTGTTGCGCATTTCTATTTTGACTACTGATAACATTACCAGTAGGTAGTTTTTGAGATTTTCCTGCATCAGCCGAAAAAAGTCGTCCGATTGTCTACATAAAATCGCGACTAACGAAATCGGTATTTATGACCCATTACTTCAAAAGGGCAAACTGTAACCCCGAAGTGGTTATACAAATGTACTAACTCGTCCCAACAGCCCTGTTAGAGGTATTTCTACGAAAATGCGCTAGTTTATTGTGATTAAGCTGGATCACCCGAGACAACCTGTGCATTCTGTTGTACACCCATGTTATCCGCGGTAACTGGAACTTCACCTAAATTCTACAACGTCGTGTTATTGAATAAAAAACGCTTAAATTCAACGGAAGGTTTTCTCTGGTCTTCTTAGTCAGAGGTGTGAAACGATTATCCACTGGTGTTTGTGAATATTTCATAGCAGATTTAAACTCCGATATAGGGACTCTATTACGCAAATTCAATGAGGCTCATGAATCAATAAAATTTACAGCCGAAGTGAAAGATAAAGGTCTGATGCCATTCCTTGATTTGCACCTCATCCAAAAAAAGATGGCTCCATTCAAAGAAGATTTTACAGGAAGAAGACGCGGACTGGTCAGTACACAAACTACCAAAGTTTTAGAACAATTGGACAGAAGAGAAAGTAAAATTTTTAGTATCGAGGGCAAAGAAAATCTGTTTCCCGGAGGTAATTTAAGATGAACTTATTTCCGTCGTCATTACCTTCCGAAGTCACGGATATCTAGACAAGTTTATCCAACGTGACAGGAACGAAAACCACCGATAATCACGCATGACAGAAGGGTTAATTCATTAGCCTTCCTTACAAGTGTTATATCGTAGAAACCCTTCAAAGGCCCCTACATGGCACCGTATAGGCAACTTTACCGCCATACAATTTGGGTGTTCTTTTCAAAAGTTCCCCCCTTGATAACAATGCGGAACAAGGTTAAATTACCGATACTGACCGTCTTCACAGCAACTCAAATGCGCATGTGACGTACGCCATGTCGGTCGAACGGCACGGCAATTTTTTCCCCGCATGAAAGCGTACCACTCGCGTTGACTAAGTCAAGGTGGATTGGGAATGGTTTCTAGCGTGACTCTCGGTCTTTTTGTCGATATTGGTCATCAAGTGGATCCTAAACAAGCACTTAGGATACTTTATCAGTCGCCCCAAAACCGATTGAAACAAGTCCAAATACGCGCACTAATTATCGCCGAAGGCGTCGGAATAAGGCAGTTATCACCGCAGTCAGGAGATGATTTTTAAGATAGGTGAACCAACCTTTTCCCAGTATGAACTTGATAAGGGAACACAGCTAAGTTACGTTGCGCAATTTGTATCCGGATACATTTTGCCGTATATCCTCAGGTGCACACTACACATAATTTATATTATTCTAAACATTACGTTTTTTGAGTATTATACAGACGAATGTCGTTAAAAAGATTTATAAAACATGATCTAAACGAGCCTCCAATAGTCCCATTTCTACGACTCCAAAAATAACCCGTCTAATGCAGCACGCAATGATGATTCACTTGAATGAATACTGCTGGTGTATTTTTAAAGGGGGACAAAGACCCCTTCGTTTAACCCTGGATTCCTGCTAAATTTCTGCGCATTCCAACGCACATCATTTGATCCAGGCTAGAAGCCATTATCATGAAACACGGCGCCTAACAAGACGTGCACTGAATGCAAGCCTGCGTAGGGATCGAGAAATCTAGTAGTCCAAACGTGCATCAGATATGTAACGTGCTGGTGCTATGGAAATTTCCCACCGGTTGTTCTATCCCAATTGGGGTCATCGGCAGGAAACCGCTAGGTGTGAGCGAAACGATCTGTGAAGCTGATGATTCGCCCACTCACAATCAGCAGCGGGGTCTCGAACGCTGGTAGGAGCACTTCCAGAAACATTTTGGTTGGCCTTCTTTGTCAGACTCTCCTACAGCTCTTCCAGCACACGTCCCGTAGTATGTTTCGATAGATCCATCTACGGAGGCGGAGATCTGAAACGAAGTCCGGGTCTTAGAACGTCAAAAAGCACCGGGCTCCGATGGCCTTCCCTCAGCTCTTCTTAAAGATGATGGAGTAGAGCTTGTTACACAACTTCCTTCCATGTGAAAGGAATCGATTTTTGTCTCCATTTCTAAGAAGGGCTCGAGTATTGACTGCACTTGCTACACGGGCGAAAGCCATATCCCAATGGCGTAGAAGTTGTTAGCGTCTGCCAAACTTCGCAGGTTATGCCAAACCGGAGAAGAACTAACTCGCGAGGAGTAGGCTCAGTTTCGTGCCGGTCGTGAATGCCTCGATCAAATCTTTACCATCCGACAGCTGTTAGAGCACCGTCATACCTCCCAGAGATCAACTATCAACGCGTTCGTAGACATTCGCGCGGCCTTCGACTCTGTCGACTTTGCCGCAGATGTTCTACAAAATGCCTTACATGCGTTGACACCATGTTTGATATATATATATATATATATATATATATATATATATATATATATATATATATATATATATATATATATATATATATATATACTCTCCAGCTTCAAGCGTCAATGAAATTTCCATGCTAACATCAAGCGCAACATATGCGAACATGTTAATGGATCATTTAAACAAGGCCCATGGCGTGATCAATTTTAAATCAGAAATAAAGAGGGTTAACAAGCTTCGCTTTCTGAACGTGAGCCTAACAAGACGTAACGATATAACACTCCACGAACAATATACAGGAAGCTGACATGGGCCGTTCAGTATACTGATTTCTCCAGCTTTGCTCTACTGAGGCGCACACGGAACCTTGTTCGGTCTCTCGTGATCCGCAAAAAAAACCCACTTAAATTCTAGGACTAGTCAAAAACTGATGCTCAAAGAAAATGGTTACCCCGAACGGTCTGTTTAGAATAACGTTGTAGATACATAGACCTTCGATATTCGCTGTAAACGAAAGGGATTACACATAGTTGCCATTTAGATAGGACTGACCTAGTGAACTACTCACGAGACGTCTGAAAAAGGCTATCGATCGCGCTTTTCCTTCGGCTCACTAGCACACACAAAAAATTCGCTAGCCGGATAATGTTTTGCATGAATCTCGAAGATGAACTTTCTGACCCAACCTCAATCAAAACTATGTACTCCTTTGTTTGTTCATGTTCAGCAAGCTGCATCAGTCAAATGACAAGGCGGTTTTCTTATAAAACCAACGGGACAATTCTGCCTGATTGGACACCGGGGCCAAAAACCATCTCAAGTATCATCTTCACAAATTTCGTTGATTCATGTATTCAGGTGAACGAAGAAGGCTCCTTGAAAGTGGCCTTCAGGGTCTCTCAGAACGCGGTAAACGGATTCGCCACCGACACTCAACGACAGCTGAAGCAGTTGTGATTCGGTTTTTCAACCTGTCTTTTGTGCTCAGAAGCGGTGTCAAGTCACTCTATCTATCCGGACCTAGAACCAATTTTTTGTTCACGGACAGGATGCGACTCATCGTGTGACTTAGTAACGTAATCGGAAATGGTCGGACCGGTACACAAGTGAATCAACCCCCATCATCCTCGTCGCTTCCTCTATATGATTTTAAAACCATAACACGATTATTTGTACTCCCTCGTTTGCTCAGTAAACATTACCCTTCAGAAATAAATAATTTTATGGTCTTGACAATCTAGCAATTTGCAACATTCAAAAACGCCCTATTAGATCTTGCTGGCATGAGTAGGAATCAGCAAACCCCTTTTTCTAAATACTTGGATACATTAATAAACAACCGATCCGGAGCGTTGTATATGGTCGGATTATTACTACACAGCAAGGCGATGTTCTCGGCGCATTCTAATTCGAAAACCGTGTTCCCTGGACGGGGGAGGGGGTAGTTCAGCCCCATTGTTTTTTAAATGAGAGCACAGACAAGACAGACTGGTCGAACATAATGCATACTGGTTAATTAACTCGATTATAGCCTCAAAGGTTGGCGTCAGTCATCAAACCCTAGCGAAAACACCGTCGGTGCAAAAAGATTGTGAATAGGAGTCCCTCGGCGGATCTGTTCGGAGAGCATGTCACTGGGAGTATGTCACGAGATAAAAAGTGAATCTCTTCTTCTTTGAGAAAGTCTGCGTCTTCCACATTAACCAAAGGTGAATTTGTCTTGTCACATTTGATGGGCCGACTGATATCTCATATTCTAACCGAAATTCGATCTAGCAAACAATCCACGTAGTGTTTTCATTCGAAGAGCAAGAATTCACATATCCATGGGGTATTCAGAAATTCGAATCTATTGATGTAGAAAACTCAACTGCGCGCTCGTAAACAGGCCTTGTTAAGCATTATTTGCAAAAAATACCAGAAACCGTGCAGCTTTTAATTATGAATAAATTAGTGTCATCCATTTCAAACAAGTGGGAGCTGAAGATCAGTTCATAAAACACCGTCGCACATGAATGGACGAAAACATTTTTGCACGTAGTTAGTTAATCGGGTTAGCGAACGATCAATAAAACGTGAATTTATTTTACCATCGCTTACATTCACTCATTATTACCAGCCATGCAGAAACGAACTGTGCACACCTTTTGCCTGAAAAATGGCAATGAAAACATATGGCTCGCAATCTCACGAGCCGATACTGATGTATGATGTCTATCTCGTCAGGCTGGCATGCCTAAATATCACTGAAACGGATAAGGACAAGTGTTTACCATCAGTGCTGTCTGCATATTATCCTGCTCAACCTTCTAACACATGATTCCCCTAAGCAAGTCTGGTATTAGGTCATGAACTTCGTTTGCCTGAGCAGATGTTTCTTACACTGGTGGCGATAGAAACCATTGACCTATACGGCCACTTTCATCAGTTCCACGGACATCTTATCGCAGCGTTACCACGGTCACGGCAACACTAGCTACGAGCAACAATATCGAAAATCGAACTGCCTTTGGGAAGCTCAGGGCTTGCAGTACCCACTGTTGGCTTTGTTCTTCCCTATAAGCCTCGACCGGTACTGGGTGCCGTCCGTAGCTTCCACCAACCATTGCACAGATCCTACGTTGTTCTATATCAACGCTCACTGAGGATTTTTTCTACATGACCTGAGCAAACCTCAGGCAGATGTTCGATCGGTGCATCATAAATAGACCAGTGCTCTAAAAACACCTGAACTGCCCGTCAAGGCACTAGCAGAAGATGGCATCCTCGCAGAGATAGATCGATTTAACGAAACTAAAACTGTTCGAACCATGAGCTTGCTAGGCGTCATAAGTCGTCCTTCTCCTTTTTCACTGATGCTGAAGAGAAACGAGAATAATTTGTGAAACATAGTCGGAAAAATGAAGATTTACACGCTATAAGTCAGTCATGAGAGATAAAAATAACACTTTCTCGTGAGGATAGATTTGCCATATCAAATTCACTATTGTTTATGTACGCCTTATTCACTCTTGAGATCGCACGTGCGCAGTTGCTACCGTGACGTTAGAATATATTCTAGTACATCTTCAATATGAATTTCGGTCGAAGCCGCGTTTGTTATACGTGGGGCGTGAACTGCATTCGATCGTACAATAAACTGAACTAAGGACTGAACGAAGAAGTAACTCGAATGGTGGAAGTAGTACAATTATATAAAGATCTTTGATACGAATAGCATTTTCCCGACCGTGAACTCAACGATGAATTCGAAACGCCATAAACCATTGACTTACTCTTATCATATGCAACAAGTCACCGGCATCGGCTAGTTCCAGAATAATAATTAGTTCGTTGTTTTCCACAAAAGAGGCCAAATAACTGATCACATTGGGATGATTCAGTTTCTACAATCCAAACAAAGAGATCTAGTAATTACAGTGAAGGAAGCAACATTTTGAATGCCATCAATATTTTACTTGCGGAACGGACTTGAATAAAGAGAACCATTTGGGAAAGGACAAATCACGTTCAATCATAGGGTAATACGTATAAGAGAAAAATGGCCGCATGCACGTGGCTGAAAAAGGAGTCGAAATGCACAGGTAGCCGAAGGGTCAATCCTGCTGAGGTGTGAGCATGCAAATGAACTGTTTAAACGATCGCACATACTCTGTATTTTTGAATTTTGATCCCCTTCAAACAGGCGTGTCTCATCCGTTTCCCCTTCTCCCTGCAATAACACTTGGATATGCCTAGGTAATTTTCATAGTTAATACGAATAAAGTGAATCTGGTGCTGAGCGCGTGTGACTACCAACTTGGCCAAAATAATCGAAATTTGATCAGACAACGAGTGCAAGTTTTTCATAACCCAATAAAATAGTGATCAGAATATGTCAGTAAATTTATATGAATTGTTCGAGCGGTAAATACCATGGGACTGAAACTACAATAGGCAAACACTGGTGTAGTAGAGAATACTGACAGGTATATCCTATTGATCTTCTTCAGTTTTCAACAATCATACCAGGCTACTACAAACGTCCCCAGTAGCCAAAATTGGAATCTGTTCTTACAAAATATGCCTATTTAAGAAAACCACCCAAGATATGGATACTGTTCTATCTAAAATAGTTTTGCGACAAACGGATTTCGAAAGAAAAGAAACCAACGAACTTTTGTGAATTTGGAGGAAATACAACTAGACAGATACGATTTGGGACGTCGAAGAACACGAATACCATACATATGTGCTTTGTCGAAGCTTCGTAAGAAAGGAGTCCTGCTATGATCAACACTCACGACGATCAACTACTCACAGCATTAGCTGGGGCAGAGTCTACAAATACAAACAAGCCATAGCCAAGAAAAGTCATGTGTACAACGATTACAGAATTCATTTCAGCTGAAAATTGTGTACTGCAAGCTAACTATTGCTATAAACACATTTTCGAACAACGTAACAGCATATTAGGACGCTGGGAACCATTCGCTTCTGCTCATCTCTTACACATTTCATTCGGAGACAAATCCAGGCCACAGAACCTGTAGGTGAGCATTCCTTACAGCTCATGCCTACCCTCTGGTTGATCAATTTATATCTGGATCCAAACTGATACGGCAATGGCCAAGAATTGTTGGAAACGATTTTGTTCACTAATTACTTCCGGAGTTCTGGATGGACATGACGACTGATGCTTGTATTCAACTCCAAATATAAGGAAACGTAATACCAACGGTATAGGTCAAGAAAAACTTTCGAAGTCTCTCACTTTTATATAAGAGTTTTCCTCATTGTGAATCCTGGTCGATGCTGCTACCTTACCGTGGTGACCGGGTTTGCGTGCTACGATGATCCGGAGGGCTAGGACGACTGGAGAACAAAGCGCTCCTCCAGGGTCACCCATGTCGGGCAGACCGTGGACGAGTAGCCAGACAAGAGTAACGCGGAGCTGTTACAGGGCATGGCGGGTTTTTTGCTTGGCAGCGAACTCTTTGCATTAAAACCACAGAAGCCCATAAATAGCAACGAGACGTATATATATATATATATATATATATATATATATATATATATATATATATATATATATATATATATATATATATATATATATATATATAGAGAGAGAGAGAGAGAGAGAGAGAGAGAGAGAGAGAGAAACAAAGAAAGAACGATAGAAGAAGAGGAAGAGAGTTGCTATCTCGAACAAAAAGCCAAGTGGCACTAGGGACACCACCTCGCACCCTATTCCCAAGACTCAGCATGAATAGTTTCTCACACTGCACATGGGCATGTGCCATTCGAGACATCCATGAAGCCGGCTCATCCTTACGTAGGAACTAGCCTCATAAAAGTGAAAGTAAGCATCAGTGTATTTATTCACGGCAAAAACAAAGACAGTGATAAACGTAGGAGTATTGCCGCATTTCCAAGTGAACCAACAAAGACTTTTGCCTTCATGAGTTAAGATTAGACGAAACCATTCTGAAAGAAAATTCGAATAAGCGGCCATCATATCACGTGCATTTTACCAAAAAGCCTAGCAGGGCTCAATGCGAGACCTAGCCATTTTCGCACGTTCACTTCAGCTTCTTTAACCAGCAATTTCATATGTTAGTGATGCGCTTTTTTGTTTGACTTACTGTCCTTTAGACTTCACTTTTCATGCACAAACCTCAGATCATCCGACCAGCCCTGCACTCGGAAGCACCAGAATTGAGTTTCGCTTTTGTTAGAGTTCATCAATGGTCCATATACCCCAAATGCGAAACAGTCAAGCAAAGTATCATCAGTCCCACACACTACTCGCAAGTAATCGCGAGATGTACAAATACCAAACGCGAAGCAGGCTTGATTGTGGGTACGTTGGCCCATCCTGTGCAGAAGACCTGATGTCAGTGGAAGGCATTGGCTTGTAAATAACAAGGCAGATACCGTATCTCCATTCGAACCTGTCGGGCCTTTCTGACCGTCATAGAAGACGATATCTGAACAAACCTCACTTGGTGATTCGGACCAACCCGTTCTGTTCTGTCCTGTTCGGACAACCATTACCCATGCACCGGGTGCGGTGGCTTTGGTTGCTATCTCCTAGCGGCAATCTCAAAAGGAAATAATGAAGGAGAAAAGAGCATGAAAGGAATAAGAGGATAACTACATTAATGCGATTAAGTCGATGAAAAAGTTTGTGAATGCAATAGCGCCACTCATCGCGTCATCTAGCCATATCCCCCAACGTATCTAAGCATTGAAGTGAAGGGTCTCTTGGACCCCACCCAGGAAGCCTAACACGCCCTACATGGCCAAATCCACTAGTTAGGCTTTTTATACCTTTCTTCCGCGTTATGGATTGACCGACCTTACTCATCTTCCAGCCGGTACCCGCCTCAGCAAACATAGCACACCGAGGGATCCTGTCAGGGGACATGCATACCACATGTCCCAACCATCTTAGCCTGGTGAGCTCAAGTGTTTTATCCAGTGATTTGGTCCTTGAACCAACCCGTACGGGAGCAGAGTGGCACGGGGGTAACACAAGACTTCGAGGTGAAAAGGCCGGGGTTCAAACCGTGGTTGCGGCAGAGGATATGCATCACTGATAAGCTCTAACTCCAGTCTGGTCCTTCTGAGTGCCGTGTAGGTCGAATGACCTAAGGTTTGCGCGTGGAAGGTGGAGTCCAAAGGACAGTCAGTCAAACAAAGACTCACCAATCCCACACACTACTCGTAAGATAAAGTTATGTTTTTCGTTTGACTGCCTACTACACAGGGTTAGCAAATCAAAAATAACATCTATGCGAAAAGCGAAAATTACCAGCAAACAAAACTCGACGTGGAAAACTAAGTAGACAAAAAAGTAAAGTGAATATGAATACGCCAGTAGCAGTGCATCCAAGCTCCCGATGGGCGGATCAAATGGAAACCATCGGGGAAACTAAAATTCACATACCTTTAGTAAGTCAATCTCTTGAATGCAGTCATTCCGTGCTTTAGCGTCCATCATTTCGAATATCTGTGATGAGAGAATAACCGAGAAAAACAATGAACTATCACACTTTTAGAAATATCAACAATTCACAACAAATGGAAGGAGGAAAATGAGGAAAAAGTACACATTTACAACGAGCTACAAGGAAAGGAAGAAAAACCTGAACGGTAAGAAACACAGTGGTCCTGACAAAATACACTTATGTATTCCTGCAGTGAGAATATTTATCCCTACCGATTGTTGCGGGAACTGTTTGAAGCTGTCATGACAACGAATTTCAAGACTGGAACACAGTTGCAATCACATTACCAAGATAATCGTGAATGATGCTGATAATAATAAGAGGTCATACCTTCAAGGTAAATCAATGAGGATATGAACTTCGGTAACCACCACAACGCGCATTATAGGTTACATTGAGCATAAAGTACAAAAATAAAACGCATGACTGACCAATTTGAGAATTTGAGTGAATACAGATGAATATCAATTAGTGTTCACGCATGGGCAACATAAATGTCTGTGATCTTCATCTACCACAGTTTTTCCTTTTGTTTAGTAGCCACTGACAGTTATTTGAAGATCACAGCTTTGGGGTACGTTAACTAAACCTCTCCGATCCAGCATACAGCGCGAAGTCACATCGCGTGTGACTTTTCGCCCCCAGTTAAGAAGCTTGGTAGCTTTGAACGAGTCACGTGAACGGCTGAGTGTTCGGTGAGGAATCAATTTCAATAACTTTTAAAGACAGTAGCTGAACGCTTTAACATTCACAGAATTTCCATGAGGTCGTTGAGATAATCGATTTAGGAGAACAAGTGAAAGCAGATTTGCATCTCAATCGGAAAAAAATCAGCGATGAAGACCGAAGAAGAATTCACCAGTGTGCAAGGAAAGTAGATGATTTATTACTTCTTTCCTATCTTCTTCGAATGCACATCAAAATCAGCAGAGCCACCGCCAAACGAGGCTCGGATTCTAAGTTTAAAAGAAAATCCGCAAAATTCCAATTTTTCCAGGAATTCGTAGTGAAACGGTGAGCATTGGTAAAAACAGTCTCATAATCCCTTTGAAAGGGGTTGAAGGGAAAACTGAAAATGATACATCAGGAACTATCGATCGATTTATCTTCAACTGATCGTTTTGTTGAGGATAGTGGTTACACCACGAAGATATTTTGTATTTATCTGATCAAACGAAACAAAACTGATATCACCAAGTGTGAGGATGAAGGCGAATACCCGGCGCTCTCCATCGAGTTGACTAATACTTAGTCTAAAGGAGATGGCTAAACCCAGATTCCAAACCAACCACAGACGGCGTACAAAGTATACAGCACCTTGCTCACCAGCGTTTGTAGCATAGAATGTCTGGCCTCATCCGAATGGTGTACGAATAAAACAACCAGTCACCGGCCTCCAGTGGATTACGGACCCCAAGTTTTGTCCTGCTGACTTGTGGGTTAAGCTTCGAATAGCTAAAGGCTCTGGTTGTGGAGCCTCACGAAAATAATTTGCTTTGGCCTGGGCAACCTGGCAGTATATATATATATATATATATATATATATATATATATATATATATATATATATATATATATATATATATATATATATGTAAAGGTGTATATAATGATGTGACTACCAGCAGCACCACAGCTCTGGCTTACGTTTCTGCATAGATGAAACCCATAACACAAAGACGATCAACAAAGGACAAATCATGCTTTAGGACTTTACCATTAAGCAAGGGTGCAAATCTCAATGGTGTTGCTTGCTGTTCTGTGACAGGTCTGCTATATTTTGAATACCACTTAAAAATGAACACTGACTTTTTTAGTTCGTGAAATATTCTCATAGTCAGAAATCAGAAAACGGATTTTTCGGCTTGTTTTCCTTTAGTGATTTATGTGGTCATTTTTTATTATTGAATAATCTGGAAGTTTTCCTCAGTAGTTCCTGCGTATTCACTCGTACGAGCCTACCAAGCCCCACAACCAGAACTGAAATCTCATATATGATGTTCCCTTGAGTGTGTCGGAAAGGTTTAGTTAACTCACCATGGACCATGACCGCTGCATACATCATTGGCCAATAAACGATCGCCGGCGAATACTAAACGATCAGCAACGGCTACTAGACGACAAAAAAATCTGTAGAAAACCTCATCTTTCTGTTCCTATAATGCAATGGGCATTATCATTCTCTCTCCAAAAATCGACATACGTCCATAATAGATGTAAGGTATTTCTTGAAAAAAACTTGTTCCAGGATATCGAAAGAGTAGGATTGTAGAAAAAAGGCTTTTTCTATGAGATCTTTTACAATTGTGGTGATGAAATGGCCATCATGGTGAGTTTCAAAACTTTGAATCTTACCTTCACTAGTCATTTCCCCACTGGGCAGCCTATAACATTTCGTGAACCCCTTCCTGAACTGTCGTACCATTTTTTATTACACTTTTGCGCTTGAGTGCAGTGGAAGGGGTATACCCCATAGCTACAAAGGCCGACTGCACTATTACGGATAACCGGCAGCCAGATCCTGAGACTCGGAGTGGAGAACCGCATAAGGTCCCGATGACTTGTCTGTGGCAACGAGCCGGACGACAGTGGATTACTGTCCACCACCAAAGTAAATAAAAAGTAAGTAAAAACAATATTATCACTAATCACAAGAGTCTGAATGGCATGCGGCAGAGAACACTAGCGTGATCCGCTATCACCACAAAGTACCCTCGTGTGATCAAACGTCCGCATCACGATATCCTGTCTGATTTGGACCAGAAAGTGAAACGAAGGTGACTGGTGTTTGATCGACCTAGTTCAGAGGCAGAGCTTAGCATGTGGGGACAAGATCATTGATATACTAGACGGCTGACCATCAAAGTAATCACCAAATGTCGATAAGAACGCGTACGGTGATTTCGGGCAAACCTTGGACTCTGGAGCAGTAGTCACATTCTCCGTATTTGTCACATCCACTTATGAAGCGGCGACAGTGAAATAATCAAGCCGTAGAGAATGAAGCAAGACTTTAAATAAGAGACAGACTAAATAACAACAGCAAATACAACATCAATGACACCTGGGGTTCAGAGCCATTCACCAAGCAAACCGACGAACTACATTCAGTGCTCGGTGACAAACAGCCAACCTTAACACGTTTCATAGCAACAGTAAGCCCGGTGGGTTGATGTAAAGCTCGCCAAACAGTTGCAAATTGGCCCTGACCAACAGGCACTTGAATTGCATAATTTTTTAAACCACCGTAGACAGCGCCAGTCGCATCCGTGCGAGCCACAATCGGCCGCTGAGCTGGTGCGCTACGGGCGCGGGTTACCGAAGTACAGCGCCGATTACGATGCATAGATAATACACGTCACAGGAAAATGGCTGAAACAAGGTAGACTGAATTAATCACAAAAAACAATCTATATTAGGTTTCACAGGGAAATTCGCACCACACTTTGAGAGGATAATCATGCGGGTCATATTGTATAAAAACAAATCAAAAGTTTGAAGTTCCAGTAATTCAAGATTAGGAAAGACAGTAAAGTAAACCAACAAACCTAGGTCGTAAGTAATGACTACAACCAATAAATTCCCCAAAATGATTCCCGTTGCATTCCCCCACCCATCCCCCGTTTGTCTGCTTAGCACGTATAAGTTTCGTACATTCTCCCGTAAATTGATGACTAAACGGCAAAGCTAATGTCAGACAGTTCCATTTTATGTTTCACATTATGACGACAAACACTAGGAGTGAGCATGGAAAACATACCTTACTCGAGTGGTATGCATGGGACACTGATTTGCAAAGCTCAGAATATCCTCAGATATCAACAGTTGATGACTCATTACGAGAGGATGGCATTCTCCTCACAAAGATACCCTTCCTCATACCACTGGTATGAAAGATCTGTTGTCAATACTCTATCAACTGTGAAGTGGATTTCACAGTGCACATTGTCTCTATATGGTATTGAAGAAGACACATTGTTCACAGCTGTAAAAGTATTAAAAGTAAATCATGCATATCAGTCGTAGGAGCTAGGGTATTTTTCCGAGCATAATACCATCCTCTCGTAAAGAGTAATCAACTGTTTATACTTGATGACACTCAGAGCTTTGAGCACCATTGCCTCGTATATGCCACTCAAGTAAGTTAGGTATTCATGATTTTCACCTATTACTTTGTTTCAAATTGTTTTTCATTTCATGCCACTATTTATTTTGCCCTCGACCAGACGATGCTGCGAAGGAGCAACTAAAACCGAGTACAGAAGTGAGCGGTGGACGGCTGAATGAACTGAACGGAGGTCTTGAAACCGTGCAGTAGCACACTGTGTACAGCCTCGTTGCACACTACTTCTCAAATCCAAAGAAATGTCTTGTGATCTCCGCAGATGATAAAATTTGCAGAACGCTTTCGGAGCCTTAGTTATTCAATTGTTAACTTCAACTCCAATCACCCCATCAGCACTTACATAACTTACCAAGCAGAAAAATTTCTCGACAATCTCTAACCGGTAAGGCATCGAGAGTGAGGGTGGGAATAGGTCCAGATGTGGTTTTTCATTTCAAGTCTCAATGCAATGATAACCGGTCCTCTACCACAGTGTAGTGGTTCATTTAAGCTACGTTATTCCACTGCGTTTACCGGTAAGTATGGAACAAATAAGGTGTTCATGGTCCTACTCTTACTTGATGCAGTAACAAAACCTAATAAAGTTGTAATAGTCCACAAGATGTGCCGGTGAATAGGCTGTTCAACTCTCCTCTCATTTTTAATTCCTCTAGTTCTCTGACCTGCGGACCTCTCCAAAAAGCCGAGGTCCTGCCTGTCGTTATTCCTTAAATTTCACTCCATTTGTCAGCCCTGATTCTTCTCTATCTTCTTTTCACGTTCCCAGCCAAACTTGTAGCGGTTGCCATCTTCGTTCATACTTTTACCACGTTTATTGTTTAACTGAACGCTGACTGCCAAGCGCGGTGGCCATTTGACCGTTGCTCTTGCGCACGCTCTCACGCACGCTCCCAAATACACGCTAACCACTATCTCTCCCAATCGCCTTCTCGTTCTCACGGGTCGTGGAGAATACTGTTCTGGTTAACATATTTGTGCAGTGCCGCACATTAGAGTAACGTGCAGGTGGTCCACGCAGTACAAAGGATCGAAGCACGCGTTTACTAAGGAAACCGCGAAGTAAGGTCTAATCAACCTTACAATTGGTGAGCCCGACGTGATCCTCAGGTCACGTGAGTTTCCTTGTTTTCTACCGTTGAAGGTCCCGTCTGCGTACGTTTTTGTGTTTTATTGTTTCCCTATCTGTTGATTTTTTTTGGTCGGTTTACCAAATAATTTTTTTTGTCCATACATATTTTTGGTGTCTAGTTCGTCGTGATTTTTGTTCTTTTCTCGCGAAGATTATAGTGCCCCATTGATCGTTGGTTTCTTTTCCCGTCTGTGTTCGATAAAGCAATCGCTATGTCTACTGAACGGAAACCCTGCTCAGACACCACTGTTGGGGCGATCACGCTGCACATACCGGCATTCACACCTGCTGATCCAGAACTCTGGTTCACGCTGGTCGAGTTAGAATTCGAAAACTGCCGTATAACCAGCGACGCCAGCCTTTTCAGGTGGGTAGCAGGCCGCCTCCCGCCAGAGGTCACAATGCAAGTAAGGGACGTAATAATCTCTTCCCGAAGCTATGAGGCTTTAAAGGAGGCTGTCATTGCCCGCACGACCCCAACGTAAGACCAACGTATGCAACGACTTCAAAACGTTGAGCTTGGAAGTAGGAAGCCCTCCGAACTGCTGCGTGAGATGCAGCGCTTGAGAGGACCGACAGTAGGCGAGGACCCGCTCTTGAGGGAACTTTGGCTGCAGCGTTTGCCACATAACATTCCAGTTTTACTAAGTGCCACGCGCAAATGCTCGCTAGAGGAAACTGCAGCGATAGCTGATGACATTATGTCAAGTTACAACCCCGCTGTAGCTAGAGTAACCAGGCCCTCCGTCGCAACGGTGCCTGCCTTGCCAACATCTAACGAACTCGCGTCAGTTTTGTCTAGAATTGACGCGAGCCTGCAACGCCTAGCAGTAAGAAGAAGTGGGTCACAGGAGCGGCACCGCGCACGCTCACCTAGGCTCCATAGTCCGTCATTGCGACGACGTTTCGTCGGTTCTTCAAAAGAAGGGTATTGTAAATACCACAGTCGCTTCGGTGAGGGAGCCAAACGATGCAAACCAGGGTGTACGTTTCCCGGTTCTCATCGGGGAAACTAAACCCCCGGCCCGTGGTGGCGACCCACGAAGCCGCAGAGTGGTGGATCGTCAGACCACTCTCGCTGTTGCGGGTCATAATTCGCGAGTGAATCACGTCACACCCTTTTACGTTCAACCACCGGCACACCAACCTTATGGCGAAATCATCGCCGCCTACCCGGCAATGTTTCGGCAGGCCGGGCCTCCCCCAGCAGTGACGACCAGCGTCACTCACCGTATCGACACCAAGGGACCCCCAGTGTTCAGTAGGCCGCGTCGGTTGGCGCCAGACAAGCTTCGTGTTGCACAGGCCGAATTCGAACATATGCTAGAACTGGGTATAATACGCCCTTCTAGTAGCCCTTGGGCTTCCCCCCTTCATATGGTTCCTAAGTCTAGTGGCGACTGGCGACCCTGTGGTGATTACAGGGCGCTTAACAAAGTCACCGTCCCGGACCGATACCCGATTCCCCATATACAGGATCTTACTTCGTCTTTATCAGGTTGCCCCGTCTTCAGCCGTATCGATTTGGTTCAGGCGTACAACCAGATCCCGGTAGCAGAGGCCGATATCCCTAAAACTGCCGTCACTACACCTTTCGGGCTGTTCGAGTTTCTGCGAATGCCGTTTGGACTCAGCAATGCAGTCCAGACCTTTCAACGGTTCATGCACGAGGCGACTCGTGGTTTGGGAAATGTCTACGTATATCTGGATGATATTTTGGTGGCTAGTTCTTCAGATCAAGAGCACGTCGCACACTTAAGAGCACTTTTCGAATGCCTTAGCCAGCCCGGCGTTCCGATCAGTATCGCGAAATGCGAATTAGGCCGGTCTGATATCACTTTCATAGGACATTCTATTTCATCCTCGGGTATTCGCCCTCTGTCAGATAAAGTTTCCGCTATTCGCGAATACCCTGAACCCCAATCTTTTCGCCAGTTGCGTCAGTATTCCGGCCTGGTGAATTTCTACCGCCGATTTATTCCTCACTGTGCGGAAATGATGCAACCCCTCACCGACCTGTTGCGCGGAGGTAAGCAGAAGTTCGTGTTTCCCGACACGGCACAAGCCGCATTCGCCTTGGTCAAAGATGCTGTCGCCAACACGGCACTCCTTACACACCCCGACCCTTTGGCTCCTATTTCAGTAGTGACGGATGCCTCGGACACAGTGGTTGGAGCAGTACTGCAACAGTTCGTAGATGATCCTTGGCAACCTTTAGCATTCTTCTCCAAGCGCCTACAACCCGCGGAATCAAGGTACAGCACGTTCGGTAGAGAGTTATTAGCCATCTACTTGGGAATCCGTCATTTTCGACATGCACTCGAAGGCCGTTCGTTCACGGTGTTTACAGACCACAAGCCTTTGGTTTAAGCACTGAAGTCAGCTTCCGATCGATACTCACCACGCGAGATTCGCCACTTAGACTTTGTCTCACAGTTTACTGTGGACATACGACACGTCTCTGGGGTAATTAATCCCGACGCAGACGCCTTATCGCGCGTATATCAACTAAGTCTGTCACAAACGCCTAACATCAACTTGGACGCAATGGCACAGGCTCAAACTAAGGACCCTGACATCGAACAACTTCGGCAAAACGGTTCTTTGAGTTTAACCACAGTGCCTATCCCAGCTTCCCAGAATACCATCGTGTGCGATGTGTCGCAGGTCGCCCTAGGCCAGTAGTTCCTGCTGCCCACCGTTATCCTACGTTCCTGACACTCCATAATCTGGCTTCTCCGGGTGTGACTGCCTCGGTGAAACTGATAACTGAGCGTTTTGTTTGGCACAATGTCAAACGAGATGTCTATCAATGGGCTCGTGCTTGTCTGTAGTGTCAACGTGTTAAGACCCATAGGCACACTAAGGCAGCGTTAGCCAGGTTCCCAGAACCTGAAACACGTTTTCATCATGTGCACGTCGACCTCGTAGGACCACTCCCACCTTCGCTTGGGTGCGTTTACATACTCACATGCGTGGATCGTTTTACTCGCTGGCCGCAGGCCATCCCTATCCCTCGTCTTACCTCGGAAGAGGCTGCGAAAGCTTTTCTGACCGGTTGGGTTAGTCATTTCGGTTGCCCGGCAATAGTGACCACCGATCGCGGTCCACACTTTGACGGCGCTTTCGGCAGCCTACTCGCTACGCTCGGCTGCCAACACGTTAGGACGACAGCATACCACCTTCAGGCCAATGGTATGGTTGAGCGTTTCCACCGGCAATTAAAAGCCGCCCTTCGAGCAAACGGTAACCCCCTTTGGAGTGAAACACTACCATTAGCACTCGTAAGCCTGCGTAGTACCGTTAAGGAGGAATTACACACAACACCGGTCGTACTAGTATATGGCTGTACACTTCGTCTGCCTGGGGAGTTGGTAGCCCCCTCACCAACCGTGACTTTCGACTACGGTAACTATGCTCAGCGCCTTACGCAGCACATGCGAGTGCTCAAGGCCAGTCCGCCGCGTGAACAACAGTCTACAAGTTATGTCCCAACTGCGTTAGGAACCGCTACTCACGTATTCCTTCGCGTCGATGGCGTTCGATCACCACTACAAGCGCCATACACTGGCCCGTTTCGGGTGATAAAACGTAGGGCAAAAACATTTGTCATAGATATCAACGGACGACACGACACCGTATCTATTGACCGTCTCAAGCCTGCCGTCATTGAGTGCAAGCCGCTCGGCCAATTTACACCCACTCAAGTCGCTCAGTCACATTCATCGAGCGAGTTACCACTCGAACCACCCCCAATTACGCCTAGTGAGGACTCGGCAGCTAGTCCATCAGATTCTCCAACCGTACCCGCAACGCGAAGTAGCCGTCGCGGTCGCCAATTACGAAATCCCGTCCGCTTCGCCGATTTCGTGACGGTTTTTACAACCGACTGTTAGCAATAAGTTGGGAAGTTCGCCATGGATTTACCAAACAACAGACCCGTGAAATTACAATCGGTAGTTATGATTTCATTTTCTTCTGGTCTCCTAGCGACTCCAACAACACCGAACATCGTTTGTGTGTTGTTATTACGGTCCAACATCCGCCGGCGCCCTCAGGCGCTATTTTGTTCCAGTTTACCTTGCCCTCTCTCAGACGGATCTACACAGTCACATTGGCTTCATCCGTAGCCTGGCTGACTCCCGTGCACGTTCAAGGAGCCAACCGCTCACTGGACAACGGGACGATTGGTCAGCCTGGCACTGGAGACGGCAACTGGACGCCCTTTTGGATGGACCTGACGAGGCATTTTCCGGCTTGCATTCGTATGAGACCCATGGGCGCCAAAACACAGTTGGACCTACGCACATCGGACCTCGAGAGTGCAGGCACCGGTAAACTCATCAGCAGTCGTTCGACGTCACCAACAATATAACGGACAAGCTTTGAGGAGTTCCTGGACAACCAATAATTCCGGCTTACCATCACGATCGAAGCCCAAGTCCGTCGGACTTCTAGGAGGAGGCCCCTGTAGCGGTTGCCATCTTCGTTCATACTTTCACCACGTTTATTGTTTAACTGAACGCTGACTGCCAAGCGCGGTGGCCATTTGACCGTTGCTCTTGCGCACGCTCTCACGCACGCTCCCAAATACACGCTAACCACTATCTCTCCCAATCGCCTTCTCGTTCTCACGGGTCGTGGAGAATACTGTTCTGGTTAACATATTTGTGCAGTGCCGCACATTAGAGTAACGTGCAGGTGGTCCACGCAGTACAAAGGATCGAAGCACGCGTTTACTAAGGAAACCGCGAAGTAAGGTCTAATCAACCTTACAAACGTTTCTTCTTGTAACAGCTGTCAGAAAGGTTCTCCGTAATCTGTATGTTTTCAAGCCATCCGGTCCGGACAGTATTCCAACTACTATCCTAAAAATGTGTGATCCAGGGTTAGCTCTCATTTTACGTTGTCTACTTTTTTCTTCCATCAGTCGAGAAACTTTTACCTCCTTGTAGAAGAACTTCATTATTTTTGCTATTCCCAAACATGGTGACCCCTTGTCCCGTCACCCTCACTTCTGTACCTTCTAAAGTTTTTGAAACCGTTATCTCTGACCAACTCCGTCAGCTCCATGAATGTGAAGGTTTGCTGAGTGATCGTCATTATGGATTTCGCCCGCGTTACTCTACGGGCGACCTCCTAGTGGTCATCTCACACTCCTGATCGGCCGCACTAGATAACCACAAAGAAACCCACTTGATCTCGCTGGACATCTCAAAAGCCTTCGACCGAGTTTGGCGTGAACATCTACTGCCGAAACTGTCTTTGTTCGGGTTCCATCCGGCTTTCGTATCACGGATGTCACGTTTCCTTTCCTCCCCCGAGTCGATGTGGCTCTATTTCAGTCGTTCTCTGTGAATGCTGGTATTCCCCAAGGTTCCAAACTTGCGCGCATCCTCTTTCTTCTGTTTATTAATTATCTTCAATCTTTATTCTCCAGCCCACTTCATTGTTCTTCCGATGGTGCTATTCTCCATTGTTCTCTTTCTCACCTAACCACTCGCCAGGCCACCACCAACATCGATCACTATCGTTCTGTTCCTAGTACATCACTTGTCCCTAACCCAGAACAAATTTCAGCCTGGGGTTTCCCCGAACAACGTATGTTCCAATGCTTCAAAAATTTCTCTCTTTCCTATTTTACTCAAACATCTTCTTGATTCTTCTCATCTGAATTTTGGCTCGACTCCTTTTTCGCTCCACAGGATCGCTTTCATTACTAGGCTTATCCATAAATTCATCTCGTTCTGGTCTCCTTTTACGTCTGCGCTAGCCTCCCACGCTGTGAGAAAAGTTGACTTCCTGTTCCGCGCCAGATGCATTTTTACACTCGCTCACCTTCTTTTGTACAAGGCTTAAATCCACCCGATTCTTGAATACTGCAGTAATGTATGGGGTCGAGCTTCGTCTAGCGCACATTCTCTTCACCGGATCAAGAGAAAGGCTGTTCAGTCAATCAATGTTTCTCTCTAACCTCCACTCCCCAGCCACGTGTCTTTCGCCAGGAGGCTGCTTCATTGTTCCTTTTCCTTTGAATTTTGTTCAACAGAACTCGCCTCGGCAATTCCTCTACCCATGACTTCCTCTCATTCATCTCGTATGCAGGCGGACAGTCACCCGTATCAGGTCTCTGTCCCTAGATATCGAACGTCCTCATTTCAATCTTCTCTCATTCCCCATACTGAAACGTTTTGGAACGTTCTCCCTCTTTCCGTATTTCCAACAACTCTAATCTTTCTGTCTTCAAAAGCAGGGTCAACAAACTGAATCTTACTTGAATTTTTCCCACTTAATATGTCTTTTGACTGTGGGGTTTACCACTTTCACTTTAAATCACTCCATGTGTAACTTAAAAAACATGCTCCCACAATCTACTCACCATATCACTGACCTCCTTTTTATTCAAATAAACTGGTCAGACATATCCAACCACTTGGTTCTAGCCTCATGGACTGGAACTTCGCAAGTAGTTCTCGCGCTCAAATGTTAAAATGTGATTAAAGTTACCTTCTACTAATAAATCCAGAGTAAATACAAAATTCTATATTATAGTCACAGTAGAATGGATGCCTTTATAAACTGTTTCAGAGGTCAGATTGAGTCAAAAGCGTGAATTTCTGCAGCTTTCGTGGCCGCTAAGATATAGTTATCGATTACACTGGCCTACCAATAATTTAGTTCAATTTACCATAAAATGGCACTGTGTGTTCTGTTTTTAGTTTTGTTTACTATCTCGGAGCATACTCAAGTCCAAGGCAAAACAAATAAAAGCCCAAGGAGCAAACAAACATGAATTCCATGAGAGCGAAGAAAGAGTTCCTTCGAAACTGTGCCCCCAATCGCAGCAACTTATCATGTCACCTAACATCTCCAACCATTCAATGGGCGGAACTCGAGAACCTGAGCCCACAAGCCTAATACGTCTTACTCGATTGAATTCACTGGTCAATGTATCCATGCCCTTTTTGCTACGTCATGAACCGACTGACTCGAATCAACCTCCAACCAAAATGTACACTGAGGTAGTTTTACCTGGCATACGTAATACATGTCCCAACACCCTAAACCTGTTTCGATAAATCACCCGTCCAATAAAAGACATTCGACTCTGAACATCCAAAATTCACACCACATTTTTAATTCTAAATTTTGCAGTCCTTTTGTACACTCCAGAAACGAGTACTTACTTGTCTTAGAGATCGACAAGTAAAATGTTCATCAATAATTCCAGCACCCGGTTTCTCCTGCTATTAGTAGCAGAAAAGTTCTGCTCCTCAACACTAGCCTTTCTGAGCCAATAGGCCCCCTCCACCTTACCTTACATATATATATATATATATATATATATATATATATATATATATATATATATCATGAGGATTTTGTATCTTATTTTATCTTAAGCAACATTATGACTGATTCCCTTTTTCTTCTACCTTTACCTGCCCCATCTTGCCATCCACTTACTTTCTGATTATTACCAAGAACGCTACCTTAGTGAGTCAGATTAAATAAATCCCTAGTACAGACGATATTGAACCTATCGTCCGAGTATTTGTGTCATATCTTCAGCTAGCAGGAAGCAAAGTTCAAGCCGTGCACAGTTAGTAAGTAAAAGCGCCCCGACCATACACCTCTTCACAGAACTTCCCAACCCCCTAAGAAAACACTGTATTATCAATGATGAGTTCAGGCACGAATTTCTGGGCAATCGACGCTGAGAGAAAGGTCCAACTCAACAGCATGTTTTGGTTTTATCCTATTATGCGTCATACTTTGGCAATGACGAGTGTGTGGCTCCTTGCAGCTCAGTTCAGTTCACTCAACTATTCACTTCGCACTTCTGCGCTCTGGTTTTTGTTATTGTCTTAAAGCATCGTACAGCTGGGGAAAGAATTAGTAGAATCAAAAAGTCAAAAACAGCCAAAAAACAATAAGCCCAAATCATGATGACAAACAAAAAGGCCTGATACAACTACGCCACTCACTGCGACACTCAGCTGTCACATTATGTCTCTACATACCTGGTAGGTGAGTTTTACGGACCTCAACCTAGAAGTCTCGCATGTCATTCTTGGCCAAGTCCACTGGTCAAGGTTTTCATACATTTTGCTGTGATATGGACCGAGGACCTCAACCCACATACCAACCGCTACCTGCTTTGGAGAACAGCCTACGCCAAACAAGTCTACTGGTGGGCTTGCGTAACACATGCCCCAGCCACCTTAGCCTACTTAGATTCAGTGCTTGTTCCAATGAATGACCACTGGTTCCCAACACCCTAAGTCTAACCTGAGCATTGCTGATACGGTGTTCCCACCGTATTCGGACAATATTACGGAGATATCGATGCTCAAACACCGAGAGTCTTCACTATGTTTCTGAGCCGTATGAAAGAAAGGATGCAACTACTGCGCTGTACTTTGGACCTTTGATAGGCAATCGGGTGTCACGCCGGCGCCACAGAGGACTGAGGTTGGCAAGAGTCAAACACGCCTGCCGTATACGCGATAACATCCCATCCGATATCCGTCTACCTGGTGAGGTAAGACCGCCCAGGTAACAAAGCTCATCTACTTCAGCTAGAGCTTCTCCCGGTAACACAAGGATTGGTGTGGAGCCAATTCAGTCCTGCAGCTGTACTTTATACATTGAAGGTGCAAAACGCATCCAAAACACATCTACACTGTTGTTTAAGTCACTTAAAAAAGCATGCAACTTACCTAGATCTTCACTCAGAATAATATCGCCCGCATATTCCAAGTCCGACAGTTTACTGCCTGCGAAAAGATCGATGCCACCATTTCCATACAAGGATAGGGCTATCTCAAGAATCAACTCAATTACATAGGTATGAAAACCTTAAAAAAAGGACTTGGCCGAGTAGAGCGCGGTAACCCTCCAGGTTTGGGTCCACGCGACACGACTACTAAATAGTTTGAGACATCAAGCGACATCGCTAGATGTCGCAGCCAGTGGCGTGGTCGGATTCAAATTATTTTTCTGTCCTCATGATTTCCGCTTGATACTCAGGTTTTTCCGAATTTTTCTCATTTTATGCTTCTGTCTTATTACTCATTCACTCGACGATGCTCTAAAGTGGCAACCGAAGTCAGAGCACAGAAGTACGAGATTACTGCTCGAATAAACTGGAGTATGCTGACCACAGAGCCGTGCGGCTGACTGTGTCG
This sequence comes from Fasciola hepatica, assembly GCA_948099385.1. Lineage (NCBI taxonomy): Eukaryota > Metazoa > Platyhelminthes > Trematoda > Plagiorchiida > Fasciolidae > Fasciola > Fasciola hepatica. The sequence goes on from CANUEZ040000083.1 coordinate 8,625,116, forward strand.
AACGCCGGTTTTAGATCAAGGAAGACAGAGGTTTTCAGAGGATGTTTCTGTGCACTAAAGATTTTCGGCGGGGAGAGACGTGGTTGATGCAACCTCGGCAGAGTCTGAAACTGGACCGATTCTCATAGATACACCTATCATGGGCAGTGCATAAATCGGTCAAGGATAATACTAGCGAATACTTTGGATGTGATACCAATCTAATACCTCTGTGTTTTTCACAAGATGACTGGACACTTTTCTTTTTATTCGTCAAAATCACCGATTCACATCATTCGACTGGAGTATCCTTGGTTTCTCAGATTACCCGAATAAGTTTTGCTAACTCCAAAACTGAAGCTTCATATCCATCCCTGAAGAATAACGGAGACAGCCCATCCGATCCGGCAGCTTTACGCCTTTCCATATTACCTACCTCCCAGATCACCTTGATTTCTGACGGAGGATCGCTAACCACTTGCATAGTTCAGGTATATTCAGAAGGTCCACTGGTAAAGTGGGCCAACTGAACCGTTCTCTGGCGCTCCGGTCTACGGTTAAAAGTCGCTGAGAATGAATAGGTGAGCCATCGGGTTTGTCTATTATTTAATTTCCATATGGCTTCCATGTTCTGGTATTTTTAACCAAACGGTAGATGTCGTCAATGATGCTCACAGACGAATATTTATTTGTTTCTCTGTATTTCGCAATCCACCGAGTCCCGTGGTCACTTGGTACACTCCAAGTCAGTTTGCATCTCAAGGATTTTTGCACCTTTTGACAGTGGGATGTGGAGGGACGGATCTGCGACATTCCCACATAGTAACTGATGTCAATGATATCCATCATTTATGAGGCCCATCTAAACCGGAATCTTGTGTGGCAGTGGAAGTGGCGTACAAAGCTTCCCTGAGCTGCTGCCCCTAATCATTTGAGTCCTGGGCATCCGGCTACATCAAATACTGTGCAAAAGGCTCTGCCCAGAAAGCAGATCGTTGGTTACGTTTTGGATGCAAATGTGCTAGACGAGTGGCTTTTACGCTAGGGCTACCACGGACGAGACATGAACAAACGTGAATACGTATCTAGACGTGACCTGAGTCCACTGGAGTGAATCAAAATGCATGATAATCTTCGAATAATTCACGCCAGCGTTTTCAGTGACAACATGATCAACCTGAGTCCAAGGTTGTCAGTACGTGAAAGGATGCCGTGTGAGTCTCTGCCGTTTCTTGTGGCAGAAATTCGTATTATCCATGAACAATGTATGGTCAGAGTACAGCTGGATGAGACGATCTTTGTTGTCAGTGTGATAAGTCGGAACAGCATATGGGCCTCATATATGCTTTTCGAAATCCCTTCCCGAACAGTCAACTTGGGAATCAAAACCCCCAGCAATGAACTCCACGTCCGTTAAACGCACGCTTCAAAGAAACCATCCATAATTAAAAAACAAAAACGGGACACTGCTCACGAGGGCACCGGAGATTACCGGGTAAACTGTAAGAGAAGTCGCCTTACTACGTGGTATCCCCGGTGAAGGTGTTTGTCTGTACTTTCAGTTGGTGCAGATCACCTGCTCGATACCCTACTGCTCAACCTCATGCAAATACGACCACCAGAAAAGCGGTTTTCAACAACGAGCGAGAATGAGAGAAAATCATATGCGGAAATGATTCTGCTGCATTTAGTTATGCCGTGCAAGACGATCGAGCAAAAGCAATGGTCAAATGGTTACCTTGCTGAGTGGTCAGAGTTCAGTAAAACATGCTGAATTCTTGCAAAAAGGACTCGCTAACAAAAGACCTACAGGTTTGAGCTCCGATCGTAGCTGCTGCACGGCAATACAAAAAGATAACTCCCAAATTTCAAATACGCAAAAGTTTTGCTATGTGAACCATAACTAACGGCTTCAGAATTAAAACCCGAAGGACAAGAAAAACCAGAACCTCTGGAAAATTTTTGCAAGCATAAATTTTGTTTCTGGTGATGTAGTGATGACAATAATGCCACCAGGTATTATTTCGACAACAGGACGTAACTCAATCTCTCGTGCAGGAACTTTTGCTATTCTGCACGTGAATATCTAACGCAATTTCGTTCTTATTTCGTCTTCACTTGTTTAATGATTAGCGACTTGAATTTGGGATGAGTTTTAGCCTCTGATTCTTAAAGAAGCAAGATGAATGTGAAAGACGCGAAGTCCAATGAGCTGCGGACTACCCATGGTTGGCAGACGGTAGCTGCACGATGAAGCGCTACCATTTATCCCATCACCCTTAGAAACCCCAGGTGTTTCGCTTCTACGTCCATCTAGCGGAGATACTTAAACTGCTTCCTTTCATATTTACGCCTTGGATTATCCTCTCCGAACGCACAGTGGCTGATCATTTGAAACCGGATATTACCCATGAAATGGTTCTGTAATCTGCACAGCCTCTACCTCTTGACTGTTCTGGGATGTTTGGTTTTCATGGCCCAGAGTGGGTCATCTTTTGTAGTTCACTGAGTCGATGAGGCACGCGAGCCACCAATTCCATTCGTTCTGCCCTCGGATAGACGATGCGGCAGCGTAGCAACCCAAACCAGAGCACAGTAGTGCTACTTGGTTAGACGAACTGAACTGAACACCAGATCGAGATGCAGCCTCGTCAAACTGGTCGCGATTTGAGTATTCTACTGCCACTTTACGAATAAAAGTTCTAATGCTGTCGTTGAATTGGGCTGATAGTGGAACCTTGGAGTAAGCAGTCAACAATAGTACGGCAAATGCAAAAACGGTAACCAATGAGCCTGACCGCTCATTGTGTGTCAGCTATATGAGTGGAGTCCGTACCATTTAAATTTTCATGGGATTATTTGTGCAAATACCATCAAGTTACACAATAACAATGTGTGAGAGTTAACTTTTTCTGGCCTATAAGTACTACTTTTTGGCGCTAGATTGATACATTGGCCCAAGGCAAGGCATTTTGCGTGGTTCATAGCTATTTAGAACAGATGTTTTAACTATCAACCTTGCACTTATGAGCTCTGGTTTTGATTGCTACTTGACAGCATCGCCGAATTAGGGGAAAGTAGCTGCGGGCATAAAGTAAGAAATAGTAGAACATAATATCACTTAAATACATGACCGAAAGAGACATTTTGTGACCCGACCAATTATCGTGGTCAGTAGTGCACTTTCGTAAACAAACTCATGATATTGTCCACGAGTTTGAAATGTTGACAGCCACATTTTTCAGGGCTTAATCGAAATTCAATCAATTTCGATTACATCTTGGACCAATGACTTATTTTACAACGGCGTTTTAAACTCTCACTGAAATAAAGATGTAACAGGTATTTTTTTACTTCATTGCAGACAAAAAAGATGGCGGGCCCTTGTCATAACTCAACTCAAAAATATGACCGTGCAGCTCTGCAGAAACAAATAATCACGATCCAGGAAGCAAATGACTGCGCGCCTCGAATAGCCTCTGCTGAGGAAGTCCTCGACACCGCGTTCTCTAAGTGGTGCTTTCATCAAAGCGTGAGGATGAAAGCGAATTCCCAGCACTCCCTCTCGCGTTGACTAATATTTAGTCTAAAGGAGATGGCTAAACCCAGATTCCAAACCAACCACAGACGGCGTACAAAGTATACAGCACCTTGCTCACCAGCGTTTGTGGCTTAGGATGTCTGGCCTCATCCGAATGGTGTACGAATAAAACAATCAGTCACCGGCCTCCAGTGAATTACGGACCCCAAGTTTTGTCTTGCTGACTTGTGGGTTAAGCTTCGAATAGCTAAAGGCTCAGGTTGTGGAACCTCAAGAAAATAATTTCCTTTGGCCTGGGCAACCTGGCAGTATTGCGCCCGAAAACAGGTCATGGAATAGGACTCTATCTTCCCCTTTCTACCCAACTGTACCATGTTCTGTTCAAAACAACCTGAAGTTAGGCTGATGTGCGAATATATGGTATACATGGAATCCAGGATCGCCACTTTTTAACACTCTACTTCTTGACAGTCTCAGAGTAGAGCCATATAAACAAAGTCAAAGGCCTTGCTAGTTTTTCAAAACAGAACAACGTAAAACACGGAGGTGTATGAAGATATACAAGCAACTGCTGTATGGAGTGTGCTAGTTGAGCTTCCTTCAGTTTGAGCTGCCTATGGTTTTGTAGATTATGCTAAGTTTAGGCTATTTTTGTCATCTACTTCTCCCTAGCTAGGATATCTGTGATTGTGATAAAAACGTGGGTATCTATCGACCTTTCGACAGGGAAACACTTCAAGAGTTATTCGAGAAAACTATTAAAATCGATCGAGGTGAAATCAGATGGATTCAAGTGGTCTGTGTTTTGTATTGTGGATTACTACCACCCGAGTGGCATTAGGACCCGCCATATGCAAATACGTGATATTTACCTGTACAATCTTCACTGCGATTTCACGCATGAATAAAGGATGGTTTGGATCGGAGGTTTTATATTTCGCCCGATAGACCGTGCTGAACTGCCCCATTCCTATTCGGTTTTGAAGCTTCAACCGACGAAGACACCACAATTCATATTTTTCGTTCGTTCGTGTCCCACAGAAACAGCAATTTGGCTCGGTGGTACTTCGGTTAGCTTCAGTCATGTAGTGTGACAAAAAACAACCCCTACTGATTGTACATTCACGACAGCATTCAACTGGTCTATGCTTTATGTTAAAAACTGCGTCAGGGTCCTCATTTCCATGTTCCTTGGGAAATTTCCAGTGTTTATCCGTCCCTTTAGTGACGTGCAGACATATTTCATGTAGACTGTTACTATGATGAAGATCTTCCCCAGAAGAAGCACAGATTGTAGGATTCGTTGATTCACTCTCACATGGTAAAATAACCTCGCATGCGACATTATCTATATCTTCGAAGAAACGCGTCATCGTGTTTATTTTTTTGTATAGAGAATAAATCACAAGAAAAAAGTACTATTCGACAGATGCACAGCCTTCGTTTACACCATAACATCGAAGCGTAGCAACGAACGTGCAATCAGCTGACGCAGTTCAAAACTGCCCTAGTTACCGACTCACAACACGTTTGATGCATTTAAACAAACAACTTTTTAGTGAAGTTGGCATTATAGTTCAAAGGTATATTCTCCACTAGTGCTGTTCTCTGTGTATTTTTTTACAGTGTTTTCTCGATCTTTTTCAGTGGGGCTGCCGTAACCCAGAGAAATATATAAGTCGTAAAGCGAAAGGCTGAGTAGTGGATTTGGCTAGTTGTTTTCGTCGTTTTCGGGCGGAATAATGTCTGCACCTTGTTCACGGCGACCTCAGGTGGATAGTTCAGGACAGGATACCACTGCAAATGCGAGAGTGTCTGAGATAGCCATTCAGGCCAAGTAAGTAATCTGGTGGAAATTCGGAAGATCAGTCTTTCCCAGCATACAAGTATTTTCTAATAGAGTCAAATTTAGCTAATATTGTGCGTTCTTCTCATATAAAACAGTTTTTCTGAGACCAAGATTAGTATTTAGCCTACCAACGTAAGATTGCCCGTCACTGTGATTTTCTGGTTCCCTAAATCGGTATATTTTGAAGCCCAAACGCTCAAGTGAGGTTTTCGATAACTATTCAGTATTTCCGTGTTCGATTGGCAGATTTCACACAACTTCTCGACAACCAAAAACTCGATTTTAGGATACAAAACGACTTCATCTTTTTGACGACCCGGGATACTTCTTGAAATTGTCTCCTCTTTTGCTTTTTAGTTAGTCGCCACCCTCAGTTCTGTCTATCCTAATGATGAGTGTCACATTCTTCATATCTTTTTCCTTCACCTTGGTTGTTTAACGGAATATCCCATTCCGTATTCATGATATTCCGCGTATTCTATTTTTGTGACATAAAGTTTGCCGTGTACCACGTTTCCTATGCTTCTCCATGCATTTATCCTGAGTAACACTTGAAGTACCCGAAAATACTGTGATTTGTGTTAGCTTTTACCCCTAATGAAGGCTAGAATTCACTGTTTCTGTGGAAAACAGTGATCAACAAAATATACCTCTCAACTGGACGACGCTGCCAGCTAGCAACCAAAATCAGAATGCAGAATTGCCATGTTAATGGTTAAGTGAACTAAACTCAATCCCGAGACACTACCCAAACACAGATCACGTATGAAGCGTATGAAAGTCAGCATTAGTTCATAACAAGTTCAGTTGCTATTCAATCAAAATTGAAACGGCTGCCGTACATACATCCAAGTTTATCCACTAAAGCTTCTGCAGTACAGCTGCCGCATGATGTTGCGCATCACAGTGAAATAAAAATGACAATAACTGAAAGGCCTTCAAACGTTTACTTTACAATTATTATTACTGAAACCAGTCAGGTTATGCACAATTTGAAGTAGGTAACAATGGAGTCCTAATGGCTGCAACGTGGTATCCCACGTCCAGCTACTCATTGAACGCATTAAGGATTGCTCCGCACTGATTTACAGAGGATCCGTAAGCAAATATGTCTATAGTAATTGCTTCGTGACACCGCATCAAAATGCAAACACCAGGCTCAATTACGTTCCAACATCTAAATAGGTGGCTTTCAATCTCTTTCAAGCATAAATACCCTTTCACAACCCATTCGAAGTAAAACAAAAATAACGTGCACTGATTAGCAGTCACTTATTGTTTCACGATTTAAAGTCATCATCAACACGGTTGCTGGGATAGTAGGTTGTTCCTTACAAGCCTGGTACTAGCTGTGAGGGTATGGGCTGACTAATTTTCGATAGACAGCCGAGTTACGTTGGCAGTCAGCACTGATGCGGTACCAAGTCCTGGACTCTAGACAACGGAAACTCGAGTGACAGGACAGTCGACTGATGGGGTCGATTGACAGAATGAGTGATGAATCCTGTCAGTGGTGTTTAAACCCCAAGGATTGGTTGCCTATACCAGTCGAATCGTTACACTGAAGGCAACGGTTGGGTACATGGACCAGTATCCTATATATTCATTGTTTTGCACTTATAAACTAGCTGAGTCGGTGGCAGGAAAGGCCTCTCACTACAGTTAGTGGGGCAGTTTATAATACTAGTGCAGTGAACACTGGACAACCACGAAGGCAGTGGGACTCTCTATAGAAGTAATCTCTGCGAACTCCATCAGAGGTATTTGATTTATAGCGTATCTCGGAGGATTATCAGTCTGTGGAACACGCCGCCAGTCGAATTGGAGAACCAAATGTTCAAGCGACTACTAGATTTCTTTCTGAAGAGGTGGTGACTCTGGCGACTCACTTTCGGTCCATGTCGCTGAGCTGTGGCAATGAAGCTTAAGCGGAAGTAATGCCCTCTGCCTCTGTAATGGAGAATGAATGAATGAATTTGGCACCATAAGCACCCAGTTCTATTTCCTGCTGTGGTAGGTTTTCGGCAAGAAAAGATGTGAAAGTCAATAATTGTATGCCTCGTCCTGTAAGAGTTGTTATGCTTCTCAAATAGCACAAATCAGTTTCGCCTACAGAATGTTTTGACACAATAGACGAGGTGGTTAACTCCGTGGACCGGACCGAACTTGCACTTGGACACTTTCTTCGACTACCCCATTGCATTTTTCTTCATTAATCATTTGTTCTTTCGACGTGTCACTTTTAACTTGATGATGTTCAGGGGTTGAGAGCGAATCCAGACCACAGGGCTGGTCACTGAAGAAATGAACTGGAATAAACATGGTGAAGGGATTTACCAAAATTCGTCCACCTCAATTAGACAGAATTCAAGCTCAGTTGCTGTAGAACATTGATTCCAGTTGCATACGCATGAGCATCTTCACGCTGAACTTTTTTCGAAAGGCAACTACATACCTTACAAAAAAATTTGTTTATCGGCCATCATTGATGCCTATGCAAACAATTCCACTTTTGTTGTCATACTTTCTAAAGAAAACCGGCTGTATGATGAAGGGGGTTAGAACGATTTAGTGCGTAGAGGAATACGCGCATTACGATTACTTACTGTTAAGTGGAGTCGTTGATAGCTCCTCCGGCTGACCCTATGAACAGGAAGTGGATCTTGTTTAGCAGGTTCTTATAGCACAGCACAACTGTTTTTGGTTTAGCCATGTGCGCTTCAAAGCGTTTTCGGAAATCTACACAAACTAAGACATCAACTTGTTTTTCTTCTTCTAAGCCTTTGCACAAGGTTACTGGGGGGAAATGACTCCTGTGGTCATGACGGAATTGTATACAGTCTTCAATCCAAGGTGATACCTAACACGCTTGGGGAATGTCGGTGTTGAGGGTTCGAATCCTACATCCCTATGCCTCTAGTCTGCTCTTCTTTCAAAAGTGGCATGGATAATTGCCCAACATTTACCGCTGATCCTCACATTACATTTATGTGGTTGTATTTTCACGGTAATTCAGAGACGAACAATGAACAAAAAGCACTTGGAAGGACCACTGGTATTCCATTTTACCTAAAGTATTACCAGTGCCTAGATTTTAGTTTTTACTTTTATTATCGTAGGAATAATTTTCCAGTTACGCTTCGGTTTGACGGTCTCTGTTGATAGAACTATTGGCAGGTCCAATGCGACCTGAAACCGATCCAATTACAATAAACGAGAAGAGAAAAGAATACCATGTTTGCAGCAAACCACATACTTGGATGGATAACATTTCCACTGAACAACACTCTTTTCACATTAACTCACTTCGATTCGAATTCTCAGCTGACACATGCACACGACGGGATTCGAAACTATGGTACTGGTGCTTATTTAGTCTCGAAAAACAGGTCATTGGAAAGTCGTTTGAAGGGAGCGGTAACTTTGGCGTTATTTGTTTCTCCAGGGTGAATTCATCGCATACGGCTGTCACGCGAAAACCCTATCGCAACCGATTTCGACGAAGGAAAACAGTTTTTGTATTACTACTTCGTCCGTTTTGGTGAAAACAACATGAATCAGTAGCTAAGCTCATTTTCGTTGTTTGACTCTTCTACCACTGAATCAAAATCATTTCGTTAACTGTCAGTTGGATCCCGACAGGATCTAAAAAGCGAAATGGTAATGAATCATCATATGCAAAGTGAAAAGTTCAACTTTTCGCACGCTGTCCATGAATTCGCCGTGGAAATCCATGTCGGTGCTTCGCCATTTGAGCTTCACGTTGGACCTGTATTTGATTGCTTCCGCTCGCCAAGCTAGCTCACGAACTCGAGGTGGTTGGTTAAGCTAAATGGTACCGCGTATCACTTGTGGATGGGGCATTGGTCTTATTTTCTTCACTCATGAATAGGCATAACGAAATGTTCATCACCACTCGCCTCGGCAATTCCTCTACCCATGACTTCCTCTCATTCATCTCGTATGCAGGCGGACAGTCACCCGTATCAGGTCTCTGTCCCTAGATATCGAACATCCTCATTTCAATCTTCCCTCATTCCCCATACTGAAAAGTTTTGGAACATTCTCCCTCTTTCCGTATTTCCAACAACTCTAATCTTTCTGTCTTCAAAAGCAGGGTCAACAAACTGAATCTTACTTGAATGTTCTCCACTGAGTGTGTCTTCTGACTATGGGGCTTACTACTTTAGCTGTAAATCATTTTATATGTAACAAAAAGATTAGACCGGTGATTGGAATCATGTTTTCCATGACAGAACGACTTGATCGTCTTTATCACGCCCGAATAAACTTTGAATAATGATGCTCGAGTCAACCTCAGTTTTGAGTGCTATCCTATGTCTCATGTTGAAGGCCCGGAGACACACACCGATCACTTGCATCACCAGGACACATGCTATGTATATACACGATGATGCACAATAAAGCATGGTTATTTTCGATATCATTGTGCGCTATTAGTTGAAAAATGTCCTGGAAGATGCCTGTATAAAAATATAGGAACTTCTTTGAAGAAACATTCTTGATGATCATTTGAAAAAAACGGTGTTTGGGTTTGGTCCAATTATTATCAGAAGTGTGAATCCATGTACACCTAACTACATGCATACGGAATCCATGTACAGGAAAGAAATACGAGTACTTTTCAATCCAATGCAAAAAGTGTATCCCTTCAACACTTTCCGGGACGGATTTGTTTTCGAAAAATTCATATCAGTCTATTAATCTTCATGACTAATTAAACTAACAGTAATTACATTTTCGTGAGAGCGAGAAAGAGGAAAGAAACAGACAAACGGGTTCGTGAATTGCTCGTGTAGCTCACTTTAGACCAAAGTTCACTTTCGTTGAACCGAACCTCGGCATTGAACTGAATTACTTGCCCAGGTTAATTCTCTGACGTTTTATCTTCAACTAAGCGATCGATAACTAACAGTCTTAAGTCACGTGACAATGTTTACTTTTTTTTCACTGTCACAGGAAACTCGGCTAACCAGACTCCATCGAACTATGACATTATTATTTAGTGGCGCCTCATTAGATGGTTTTCTTGAAACAAGTTATTTCGGTATCACATTCAAGACTCAGCTGCACCTGAAACATTTTTGGCGACGGATTTTATATATTTTTGTGTACTACTTGATCATATGGAAACGAGTAGATATTTGTGAAATATCACTTGCTAATAAGTTAACTTCTCTTTAGAAAACAGTGCGTTCTATAACCGGATACTGGTACGCACCGAAGAGGACCTACCTGTCCTCCTGCGTTACCAATAACGAAGACAGCACGATTACGATATAAATGAGCTCACACAAACTTGTGCCTATAGGATAGTGGAGTGATGTGCATTTGTATGCCACCCAAATGCAAATCAGTACGACCAATTTTGATACTGCTTCTCTGGTCCCACCCAATCCATCCCCGCCACCCCTTAGTTAATGCTCAGAACACGAGTGATTCGTACGGTATAACGATATCCGTGAGCCTCTCAACTAACAGCTGTGGATGTGTGTATGATCGATTGGTCAGTGTCGACTGTGTACACTCGTTGCACTTTGGAACCTACTTGCCTACGTCGGTACGCAAAATCAGTATATTGGACACTGTCTGATACGCACAGATTCATTCTGAGAATGCATCCTGCCCCCAAATATGTTCTGCACTCTGGAAACAATACATAGTGCACCAAAAATAACTCAGATAGGCCCCCCGAGTCGTCGAATTTATTTCACTCGAACGATTTTTATTGGCGGAAATGGTCGATTTGTGTCCCGCAGGAACGATCACCCCGTCAACCTACTGCATATTTTTGTCCCGGTACTGGCGTAGCCTGACGTGGGCACACACTCGCTTTTGGAAGAAAAAGTCATTTCTGAACTTATTCCTAACACCTCGAAATCTGCTAAATCGTTTTTTGGCGGTTCGCAATTGCACGCACCTTTCTGGCACATTCAACATGGCAAATACTCTCATGGCTGTATACTATTGAGTTTCATCGGTGGGATTGTGGCGCCAGAAATATTTGATCACCAGACCACGTATATTCAATTCACGAGTTTGGTATATCGGACAAACGACCACACAGCCCCATCAATTCCATTCTTTCCACAGCTCATTGGACCGACTTACGAACCGCAGATCGATCGGGGTAGTCCAGCATAATGCAGTCGTAGCAGTGAATCACACACGCACACACACATACATACACCAGGGGTGCAACGGTATGTACGTGACGTTCCCTAAGCACACACGGGACTGCGGGCATACGACTGCACGACAGACTCTAACACACTTGAGGGGAACAAACAGGATTGAATGGTTCACCGCATTCATCGATGATTATTTGGTTCAATGACCTTGAGATGCGGGTCATGCGTTTCTTGGTGGCTTGGCAGACATGCGCATCGATCAACTGTCCGTCCAACAGCCACGGATTGCGTTTTTTGGATCGATAACTTTCTGTGACATTCGTCACGGCGGTGATTTAGGACTATGGTTCTACCCCCATTCATCAACCTCCCATAGTTTGCAATCGAAGGATGAATCGCGTTCTTCTCTGTGAGACAGTGAAAATCTCTCCACTGCATGCGTGGGCAGTATATTAAACACATCTCTTACGGGGATTTAGAATTGAACCTTGTTTGGTTGAATTAAATAATGCGGTTCAGTGACGATCCGCATTGATCGCCCGTATCAATGAACTACTGATCCAGGCAATAAATAAACTATCTGCTTACAGCACTTTTTGGGTTCCTCGTGGGAATGATACGAATAAAACTCAACCTACGGTCCAAATTCGTTTTAACGGCGCAAATTTTGTCAACATGACTAGTTTTTCGGAATGAGTGAGCAGTTTTTAACAAAGTAGTAGTTTAACTACTATACATTTACGGCACAGCACAACAGTAAGGAGGTCTCGGCCAAAGAGAGGATGCCAAATGAAAAAGTAGCCGGCAGCAGTAGGATCTGAACCCAGGACGTCCAAATGTGACATTCAACCTAATGACCATCTTATCACCGCCGGCATGCAGTTTTAATTGACCAAAGTTGTGTGCACTGTGACAGAGGAGATTTTCCCTTTATTTGAAGGTGAAACAATTATTGATGATAGAATAACAGCATTGAAATCAGAATTCATTTACTACCTTTTCAGTCAAACGATTTTGCACTCACTCATAAGTGGATAACTTTTACCAAATAAAAATGCGATAATGTGGTAAATGTCTGACTAATCCGTTATGGTAGGCCATTTTCACAATCCATAGTAACCACAGTGAGATCTGAAGTGGCTGTTGAATTCACAAGCGGAATTTCAACGGGAATCACGTGACTCCTAATTAGACAGGCGTAGATAACGGTGGTGGCTGTAGGCAGCCAACGCCAAGGCACTAGTAATGGAGATGGGCTTCGAGAATATAGGGCCTACTCTATTCATCCACTTGATGTGATTGTCAGGCTGCGGTAACTCACTACAAGTGGATCGCGGCTATGGCTCTTACGTGTACTGTACCACACATTTAATTAATAACCCCTAAAAAATAAGGATTAGAGGTATGGTTTTCGCGAATACCACTAGACAAATATGACTGTCCCTGTTTCTTCTCTGATTTTGGGTATCACGTTCGAACATGACGGTTATTCTTTACTATTTCCATTCCATTGAGTCAACGCGATGTTATGAAATCGATTAACCTCTTTAGGGTTTGTGTACACACAAAAAAGGCTAGTTATTGTTTCAACCCGTAAAACACGCCAAATAATCATCACCCCAACATGCAACAAGTACAACTGAAGCACCCAATTTCCTGCCTGGTGTTATCCCGACCTATTTATTGAAGATTTTAGCGGAGCAAGTCGATCCTCGCTGTACTTATCCAAATAAAAATACACGCAGCGTGCAAGTATACTATCGGTGAACTGTCTTCCGATCAATAAAAGGTAACAAAATAGCAAGTATAACGTATCTGTGTGGAATCGAGTTACAAGTTTCCGAAATTGGTCTCATTTTCAAAGGTGTAAGAATGATTCACATTAACTACTACTGATGAATGTAGGTGACGTCACGATGGGAAAGCCAAGGTGCAATGAGCACATACGCAAACTGTTTCCTGTGCAAGCAGGGTTGCGTCAAAGGGCAAAAGACTGTAGCTGCCGCGGCAACTAATACAAATTATTTTTTTTAGTTCTTTTAACCACTCACCTCACTCTGCTGTCCCTAGTTTTGGCTTTGTATATGGTAGCTATCTCACAGCATCTTCGAGTCGAGAGGGAAATGAATAGAATCACCAAGAGCCAGTAAACAGGAAACAAATATATCAGTGGATATGCTGCAGACAACAAAAGGGTTTGCAAGCAACTATCTTAGTGAGTGTGGCACTTAGCCATAAGAACGGCTGTTTTCACCCATTCGTTAGGGGAAACTCTTGGACCCCGACCCTGAAGCCTAACACGTCCCATTTGGCTAAGTTCACAGGTTTGGATTTTCATACCTGGTCATAATTCTTCGGTCCCTGATCTCGGCGCCCAAGTCACAAACGTTTCATCACCAGCCGAGGTGACATTGTACTAGCGGTATCATTTCCGCAGATGATGAAACTTCTTCAACCTAAACGTCAAGATCAGCTGTCAGTTCCTCGTGATAACCATCAACCAGAACTACGAGCAACACCAGTGTTCCGAGCGGTTGAAATTTCATATACTTTTGCATGTAATCCGACCAATACCTGCCGCGAAGAACAGTGTACACTGAAGGAGTCTGTGTGTCTGCCTGTAGGCAAACTTAACACATTTACGCACGGTTAGGTCAGTTCAGGGTTTGCTCCGAACAGTAACCTCCTCCTAACACCTTGCATCGAGCCTCAACACCACGGATGTCGTGTTCCCATCAGGTTTAACAGTCAAAAAGCTTTTTACTCATCTCCTTTGTAGTCCTTTTCCATATTCTGTGAAAGAATGATATAGAGGTAGGCTGGCCTGCAGAAGAAAGAAACAGATTCATCACCAGTAATTCGCGTACTCGGTAACTAAATCAGGAAGTCAGTCATTTGTGGAGGTCCACTCGTCTAAGTTCATGAGGTCGTTTACCCTAGCTGAGTTATTCCCTTCATCTACGCATCCTAATAAAATCGCATCATAGAACCATCGTTTTCCACACACGTACATTCGCATGCGAGAGACTATACACCCTGGTTCTCCAATATACTGTTGTTTTTAGTTCCACAATAACAGCTTTGGTCAAACTCTGTCGATGAATTTACTGCACTTTATGGCCTATTTGTGCAGTCAGAAACGACCATATGTGAGAGTGTGTACTGAGCAACTCAATTCTTATTTTTGAGCGTCTAACATCCATCTTTTGGCACAATGCAAGTTTAGACATGCTGTGATGACCAAGGAGGCACTCAACACACAAATACAACAACAGTTCGATAATGAACGCTCTCTTTTGGGGAAATAGAACATGAGAACAGTTTTATTGTATGTGTACTTTGTAAGTCGCAGATTTCCACCCGAGTAACAGTCTCTCTCACACTTACCTGCCCAAGGTAAACCAACGAGGAAAAGTAGAATTTGCCCCTTGAAATGGAATCAACATCATAAGGAAATAAACTCATGCTCATCTATTCACATGCGTGTAAGCCAGTTGATTATTGATTGATTTGCAAATTCCAACTGAGCTCAAATGTCACCATGTGTGAAGCCCAGAAACTGTATTAGATCTGCAATACCACTGATGTATGGTCAATCTAAACACATGCAACAATTAGATATCAAAAAGCTGCCACATCAGTAACGACGCGACGAGTCATGTGATCAGCTTTATCGTTTCATTTCTGTTAATCTTGCTCTAGCTAAAGATCAATTTAGTGAACCTCGTCGTAACAACCAGTTGCAGTAGCGGCAGGAGCAGGGAACTGGAGTTTACATTCACGATGGTTTACATAAGTGAGAGTTGCAATTGTATCGTGTAACTCGATGTTGCTCAATGTATACCTTAAATGAATGCGCGTGTCTCGATGAAGTTTTTAGAAATGGAAGCGAAATTTTTTCACTTGAACACTGATCTGTACCACGAAATTCATATTTTTCAGTTATAAAATAAAACTTCCCATTGCGATACCGACTGCAGTGAACAAGCTTTCTCTCTGGAACTTAATCTTCTGGTCAATACAGTTACATAAGTAGAATGAGAATAACAATTCGTAATAGTTCAGTTAGGTTGAGATAACCATTAAACATGCGCTGGGTACTGTGGCTTTGGTAGCTATCGCTCAGCGGCAAACCTCAGTATGAATTCATGAAATAAGTATAATGAAGGACTACAAATAGTTCAAAGTCGACAAAGAAAGTATGTGAATACAAGAGCACCATTGATCACGACACCAAGCCATATCATCTTATGTACCTAACCACTGAGTGATGGGTCTCATAGGCCCTATCCAAGAAGCCTAACATATCCTACATGGCCAAGTGCACTCTCTGGGCTCTTCATAACTTTGCTCCACGCCATCAACGGGCTACCCTTGATCGTCTTCCAACCATTACCCCGTCAGGGAACATTGAGCGCCGAGGAATCCTACCTGGTTACTTACGCAACACACGTCCTATCCACCGTAGCCTGGTGAGCTTTAGTGTTTCACCTAATCATTTCGTTTGTGTCCAACACTCTGCGCCTAACCTCAGCATTGCTGATACGATGTTCCAGCAGATTTGATCAATGCTACGAAGTTATCGGCGTTCGAATACCGACAATCTTCGTATATCATCCACCTGTAGTGGCCATTTCTCTGAACCATAAGGGAGCACTGGCCTGACTACTGCAAAGTACACTCTACCTTTGATAGGTAAGCGGATGCCATTTCGATGCTACAGATGACTGAGGTTGACAAAAGTCACACGAGCCTCCTGTATGCTCAGTGACACTTCATCCGATATCCGACCTCCGAATGAAATGCAGCTGCCCAGATAACAGAAATATCTACTTGGACTATAGTTATCCCACATACCGAAAGGTTCAGTGTTGTACCAACCCAGTCCTGTAGCATCATCTTGCAATTTTAAGGTCCAAACGTGTACCAGATATTGATAAACAGTAATTCAACATGTCCATAAGTGCTTGCCACTTACCTGGATCTTCGCTCGGAAGCACGATGCCATCCACGTATTCTAGGTCTGACACTCTTCCACCGATTAAACGTTCAGTGCCACAATCCTCACATGAAAAGAACGGCCTCTAGGGCCATACCAATTACAAAGTCAGGGTGGTAAAGAGAGTCGGGGTAACCCTGATGTACAGTAATTGTTGTGGTAAATTCGGGTGAAGGATCTCCGTAAGACCAAACTCAGCTTCGACTATTCATGCACGGAGATTTGAAGATAGAAACGGATTCCTCATGTACATCTTTCAACAAGAGGTAGTGTCAGAGAGCTTTATGCTTAGGTGAATCGGACGCAGCTTTCAGATAAAGAAAAACAGAGATAGCGGGCCTAAGGAGGGAAGGGGAGCGATAGTGAGCAGTGGATGGTCGGGAAATGGTGATAATGTTGTGTTACTGTTACGAAGAAAATTGCCGTTATTTGGCGCTGGGGGTCAAATCAACCACCTCAGTCAGATTTTACTATGATAAATACTCTTAAATATAGTCTTTACTTCCCTCTTATTTCGCATACAACAATTCAGAAAGGGAGAGATAGCCAATAAAAGGCTGCTAAATAGGAATCTGACTGGCGGTGGCAAGAATCAAACCCGGGTCTTTATTGTACACAGTGTATGAGAATAACCGTTTGACTGTCGCCCGTCGTCAAATTTTCACAGGAGAAGTGAGGCTCTGTTTGTGGTCAAGCGCTGGTGATCTCCTGGGATAACTGGAGTAAATTATGAAATCAATTGTGAAGACTCTTCGCCACCGCTTCGGTAGTTACCAGTTACGTTTAGCGAACCCTTTTTCGACGCGTTTGTTGTGACTTTGCGAATCACAGTGAACGCGTCCTCCTCCTCGGCGAAATGCGCACCAACGGCGCTGGAGGTGGTCTTCATGTTTCTATTACCCAACCGGTGGAAAAAACGTTGATATCTTTCGACCTATGTAGTTTTCGAACTTGACCAAACTAGAAATATGCAATGATATTTGAGATCTCTGCATGTTGTTCATCGTTAAACCTCAGGGATAATAACTGGTCGATTGGTGAAGTTGACAATTTGTTAATTCACTCTAGCTACCCTGACTGAACACCTTCGCTTGCTGACTAACAGGGTTTCATTTCTCATGCGGCTAAATAACGTGACCGGAAGTAGTCAGATTTGATGGTCTTGATCTTCACTGCTCCATCTGGGCTGCTTTATTGGATTATTTCTGCTCGCTAGTTTGGAATGCTTGGAACTACACTTCATCAGGGTAGTGCCATTTGGATCGTGTTCAAAAGAGGCAGCAAAGTGCTCGCAAGCAGTTGACGCAACAAACCGATCACGTAACATCCAATTTCTGTATACAGACCCTCAAACCAATTTTCAGTTTCATCTCGTTGGCAAGACCAATCGCTTTCAGTATTTTAGTCTTAATCCACACCAGTGTCTGTTTAGTGCTAGAGGAGAACCGACGATCATGTGATCCATAAACCTGCGCATTACCTGTGGAAATGGTGGCTGTAAGAAAATTCACCTGAACGAACTTCTAACTTCAGTCCTAAGGTGAGGTCCTTATCCAAAACAAGTGTTGTCTTCTTGAACCAACAGTACCTAAATGTTGAACTTATTCCAAACTGGTTGATTTAGACCAGGACAGTGGCATGTTCTTGACCAAATTAAGTTGTCTCTAAAAAGCATACATTCTTCACAGATGTACGATCAAGGAAGCCTGAAGTAGTTACGCTACACTGGATTATTTTATCCCGAATACACTTGTGTTATTATCTCGGAATTTCTTCATACCCAAGGTGTGTAAAATAGGGCCGGTTTATTCTTTATAAGCTTCATAAGAGATGACCTCTGAGTTTTTGGCGAACCTATTGAAGGGCTTGACTTCTTGGTTGTAATCTCAAGTGCTTATTGATTCCAGCTAATTTGGGTGGTCATCCGGGACAAAACAACTTGCATGACTGAATAACAAGGTCGACGCCAAAAAAGTAAAGCATATCAAAACCACTGGCAGGTTAGGGAACCTTTTGGTGAATGAACCATAGAGGGTATTTTTCCATCGCACTGACCCTTACTTCACAACTTTTTTCCAAGGTGCACATTTCATGTTTGAATATCTAACATTACTGCTCCAAGCATCCTAAACTCTGGAGATCTTGCCTCTCTTTGAATGAGGTATTTCTCTTCGGGGTCATAACTTCCATAATGGTAATACCACAGAAATGAGACCGATATTTTCCGTACAATGAACTCTATGCTATCCCATAATCCCAAATGGGGTTAGGCACATTTAAGTTGACGCAGTTTCAACTTTCCCAAGTTTTCCTCCTCTGTGGTTTTTATTCTTCACTTAGACTAATTTCAATCTCACTCATGAGTAGCTGCTGTTCTGAATAAAACGTGCTAAACTTTGTTGGCTCCCTTGTGTGATCTGCATCACAAACAAGATCACGCTGTATCCATCCAAGCACCAAGTAATATTCAATAAAAATGTCCATTTATACTGTGAGGAATACAGAAAATAGAATGGTCCAAGCCACGCAATTGCTTCTTGCTCACTACTACTGGAGAGATCATTCTGCACTTTACAGCCGTCAAAGTGTTGAGTTCAGCTGTAAAACACACGCTAACATTTACTCGTATCAGAACACGTGTGCCATGAATACTAATCAAGACACAAGCAACAGCTAAGAACACAGTGTACTTGTGAACCACTTGAATAGTACCTCAGCGAGAATTCTGTTCTCATACCAGGATCTGTCATCCACAGCCTCTGCTTTGTAACCGATTCCGTCGTCAGATGATAAACCCATAAGATAGATTCAACTTCCCTGATATGCTTGATACATCCTGTTGCTCAGCTTTGCTGGTGAAGATCCGTCTACCTCTCGTTCTTGTTCTTCTCTCACTACCATAACTATCACAATAATCTGGGAGACAGACCAAACCTTAGATCACTTATTCCGAATCAAGCCTTGGGATAACATCCACAACTGTCGACTATAACTAAATATCTCAATTGCATCGAAGACAAATATATGATAATAACCTGTTACTTGTTCAGTCGGAGGGTGTTGTGGTATGTTTTGTATGCCTCGCTACAGCTCAATGCGTTCTGTCCGTGTGGCACCACCACGTTCTTTTTCACTCCATTGTCGGTAGTCGTCTCCAGCCACATATACTACTTATTCACGTGGAATATGGCGTGCTCCATTACACTACTTCTGCTCGAAGTCATCACCATATTACAATGAATAAGACTATACCTGTATTTGCGCAACCAAGTTGGTGGAACACGTGCAACTGTTTATATAGTCCTTTTTCCAGACTGGACTGCGGCAATATTAATACTCCGGCTACCTGAGCACTTCGGCTACGTTCTGGTCAATCGTCTACGACCATCAGCTCGATTCATTCGAGCACTATTTCCGTTCGGCATGTCCGATAGTTCCGGTTGACGATTTGATCGGTAGCCCCTCATAAAGACTATCTTTCTGGTTTCCTGAGAACCCGCTGCGTCCTATCTGCTAGTCCGTATACCTCTTTTTGTGTGCTTGAAATGCCTCCCACATATTCACCGTCTATTCTCTGGTCTGTGGTTTCTGGTTGACTAGCCTGATCGATTTGAGGCTCGCATCGTTCTATTGCCGTTGCATTCCCCGCCACAATATGAGGGAGTCGTCAGAACCTTTCAGAAAATAAACAACCGTTTTTCCTTGAGTGTTTTTTACACTATGCCACCGGCAACAGATGCCCTTCCATTGTCACTAGTTCAATTTTCACAAGTTCACAGATTGGCGTAGGTCAGCAGCAATCCACCTTTGGCCGATCGACACATGGTGTAAGCTCCAGGTTGCACTGTAAATAGCTTAGTTTGATTGGCAATAGATTTCTTCTGAGTTCACGAGAAATCGTGTTCTCTCTATATCTCCACTAGGGTTTTTGCGATAGGGACATGCAATAGGAAATCGCGATCAGGATTGTACGATACAACGAATACAGTCAAATGTTTTATGCGACGCGAACATGTAACTCCCGTTATTTCAAAATCATCCTCATGTGTTAGTCAAACTGCCCATGTTATGGGGCCATAAGTGTGAAGATGAATTACGGGAACGCTTCTTCTGAGTACGTACCCGGAGAAAATGAGATCATCCTGACTGGTGAGTTCACCACAAGGCACTTTGGTGATTTCCAGCAACCCGTGAATTTGTCTAGTGCATCTATCGGGCGTCATTTGCAATCATCATATGCTAACAATTCACAGTTGACCTACTGGGACCCTATGCGATTCTCCACTCCAAGTCTCAGAGTCTGGTTGTCGGTTAACCCTAACAGTCCAGTGGGCCTTTGTGGTTGTGGTTTATATACTCCTTCCACTGCACTCATGAGCAAGCATGTAATAAAAAAAGAGCCCACAACTATAAATTTCCCACGTCCAAATGATATGTGGTAAAAGTTAGGAACCCACCACAACCCGTTATCCCTAACTTTAAGTTTCAAAACAATAAACTGATCTGACCTAACTTTTTCAGTTTTGTTACATTGGCATTTGAAACTATGTAATGAAAACGACCGGTAATTATACTGACCACAAAAATAAAGACACATGATTATCTTCCGTAATGTTACCAATAAGTTAGGGCAAATCATTTTTATTAACTTCACAAAATAACACCAAATGACATCAGTATACGCTTTCAAAATTCCTGCACGTTGAACTATCAGCACCCGAACAACGTAATCTAATAATCTCCACGCAGGAAGCTTTCAGTGAACGACTCCGGAGGCGCGGTAAATCGGGGGCAAATTAATAGAGGTGGATCTGCAGTCAACAGCGAATCTAGTAACATGCATTGTTTTGTTTTTTACATTTACTCCAATTTACTCGTGAAATTATTCATCCGCTATCAATTAGTGAAAGAAAAATAAGCCTTTTGCCGTGACTAGACTTTGATTATCAAATTGTGCTCATGCTTTTTTCCCGGTTGATTTCGATAGTCGAGACACCTAGACCAGCGGTGGATGGGTTGTAGAGCCGCACCGGCGTTTGAAGTGAGTTTATTTATTTATTTATTACAATCTAGTGCATCGGTGCAGTAGAAGAGTATACCGCATAGCCTGAAAGGCCCTGGTACCCTGAGACTTGGAGTGGCAGAGTACCCCATAAGGTCCCGATAACTTTGCTTGAACTAGTCAGTCACGTAAAAGTTTGACCTGACGTTATGTCTATATATGTGGTGTTGGATTCGGGCCTATCGTTGGCGTCAAACTGCTATCAAGACATTTTGCAGTGGTATTCACAACACTCTAACACGAAATAAAATCAATTTGGAAACACCAAGAATGCAATCGTCTTAGGCGAACACTACTTGTCATCGGTCCGCAGATAAGATATCTCACACAATTCCCTTTTTTGCGTTTGTTTTCCAGTCGGGAAGAAGAAAGTGAGGACGAGGAGAAGGTACCACGCGAGGAGCTGGACTTTAGCCAACCATTTCTCTTCAGTGATGCCGCACTTATTGTACAAGGTCAAAAGCTGCATTGCCATCGAGCAATCTTGTCTCTCTACAGTCCGGTCTTCAGAGCTATGTTTGCCAACCGGTGTTTGGTAAGTATTCTGTCATGATATGATTTAAAACCAACACTACATGGGATCGTTTTCGCGACAAGTGGTGCCAATTCTTTAAATAGGTTCTTAGTTCATCGGACTGGTAAATTCTTCCTAATCATAGTAATCACGGAGTGTGATACAGTGAACGAAATGATAAAGCATCCCTCACCCCCCCCCCCCCCCCCCCCCCCCACGTTTCTGCATTTTCTGGCGAACGCTTACACGTGGGATGGTGAAATTCAGTATGCGTATGTCTTGTCCTATCAATATATTGGAATCGTATATGGGTTTGAACTTTGACTTATGAAAATCGATTTTAGCCGAAATTATGTGCCTGAAGAGTGTGTAACACGTTTAGTGCAACCTCGACCGAATCATTAAAACAACCACCGGGTGATCAAATATAAAGACTGTTACGGCTCAGAACAAGAAACTTCGACCTGACATACCTACAATAAGATTTTGGATTGTCTCAGTTTCGAAATTCTGCGACTCCGTGAGGATACTAGACCTCTGTTCGTGAATTGCGTTGAAGACTATTCTATTTTCATAGATTCGCCTCGCCAGCAAAACCTAGACGATTTCAATGGGGTTTGGATTGGGACTGTGAACGGGCCAGTCGATGACTCTGATGTTTCGATGCAACAGCCACATTGCACTGACGTGATCTGTATGTACGGTGTTGTTTTGCTGGAAATGCATGGTGCACGCCCCCCCCCCCCTCGCCCTCCGATTTTCTGCAACTACTTGGAATAAGAAGTCATTTCAAGTTGTGATACACAAGTCAGCAGTCTGCTCTCCGTCGATAATTCCAAGTCGTGATCTGCTGTCCGCAAAAATATCACCTCAGACCATCACAGAGCCCTTATCGAAGGCTCGACGGTTGAAGTCAAACTTGTTGTTTTCAAGTTATATCTCAACTATCCAAGGTACTGCTCTCATCTTTCTATACCGTAGATGTGTTGTTGCTTGTACAACTTGCTGTACACCGCGAACACTAATAAACAGTTGCACGGACTTATGAGACTTCGATACACTTGTTATTTGACCGGGTGTAGCAGGCAGAAGTGGCCTCTTGGGTTTTTTGAGGTTTCGCTTCGCCTTCCACGTTTATTCTTAGACGTAAAACTACTTGGATCCTTCAAAGTGAATTCTTTTGGCAATCTTGCTTATACTAATTCCTGATTCTTTGTAAGCAAGTAATTTTCACTGTTCGAACTCAGATAGTCGATGTCATCGCGGCATCCTTTTGTCTTCGTGAATGAAAGGTCAAAGCTTACAACTTGATTTAATTGATCTGGGTGAACTTTTTCACAAACCACTTATGATGTGAATCTTGCTCCGTGACATATCATTGGATGTCGTCCAAGAAAACGGTCGTATGTGTGACTCACTGCGCCTGTTAAAAGAGTGATAACAAACACTATTTTGATAGTGAACATGAGGTGCGCTAAGAACATCTCGCACCCTTCAGACACATTATTCGGGGAAAAATCGTTTTCCCGAAGTCGAAATTCAAATCCGCATACAATTCCGCACCCAGTAGCGATGGGATAAGGCATATGCACACCGAATTTAACGATCCCACGTACATACGTTCTCGATAAATCACAAAAATGCGAGTGCGCTTGAAACATCTCGTGCACCATACGCACGCATGCACTTTTGTTTGACTGTCCCATGAATTGTTTTCTGACTGTTATGCTTTGCCTGAGTTAGCTTTACTTTAAACACATCAACCGGAAACCTTACCGACGTTTTGAAACCCAAATGACGCAACGGAACTTGCTTAAACTCAGCTGAATCAAAACGAACTGAAGTGAGTCGATTCAGCCTTAACTGCACCACTCTTCACTGACCTGAACTGGTTCTTATTCGAATGCACACATGCACCGCCCCCTCCACACACACACACACACACACACACACACACACACACCTGTCGACGTGATCCTTATCTCCGTTAGTTGTCCACTAATGTAGGTGACCACTTCGGAAATTCCTTTTGTTATCATCGTTGGACTGTCAAACAACCCGTACAATCGTCAGCTCTGTTTTTCACAGTGTTTTCTTGTCTCAACATTAAGCAGAAAGTCCACATGATAGAAGATTCGGCTGTCATAGAAAGATCCGGGTAGTTTAAAAATCCATCCCAGTTTTAAGCCATTGTTAATACAGCTAGATGACTACACATACAGATAACGATTCCCGAAGAAGTAGATTAGATAAGACATGGTGTTTCGGAGTGCTTTCAGTATATAGGATAGGCTTGCACAACCGGATACAGGACATGTTTAGAATTGATCATACTGAAAGACTGATTAGTTCATTTCTGTGGGTCAAGTTAGTCATTTGGTTAGGACAAATTCAGTCAGCCTCAAAAGAGTTTTTTCTTGCAGAAGGAACAGTTGGTTACGGAACGGATAGGATAAATGTGAGCAATGAACAAGCTGAAATATGCTAGCATAAAAATAGTTTGGTCTGTTTTTTGAATCAGTTACATACGTACATGGGATTGCATTTTTTTGTTCAATGCTTGCTCACGAGTACAGCAGAAGGATCATACCCCATAACATCGAAGTTCGAGAGCGGCTGGTGAACACGTCTCCTATTGGGTCTAACAGCGAAATACCAACGACATCCCCTCTATCGAACGAATAGAGAGGACGCGAGTCGGTTTACAGATGCAAGGTGTATTCTATATATCGTGGCACCGAAACAGTACCGATACGAGAGATACACCGAACGGAAAACGAACGAAACGCGACGGCTGTGCAGAAAGCGAACCGCGAGCGTGTACAATAGGCGAACGATCGAAAGTGAAAGTGATTTAAAACGAGGTCGACGGAAACCTCGGAAAGGTCAGTCCAGTGAAACGTACGCAACCGGAGAACACAACGAGGTCGATGTCAAACGTCAGAAAAGATCGTGGAGAAAATAGATCCAAAATGGTGTCCAGAAAATAGTCATTTTCTCAAAACGATCGAGATCACTACAGAGCGATGAACAGGCTGGAATATGCTAGCATAAAAGTAGTTTGGTCTGTTTTTTGAATCAGTTACATACGTACATGGGATTGCATTTTTTTGTTCAATGCTTGCTCACGAGTACAGCAGAAGGATCATACCCCATAACATCGAAGTTCTGTTGATCTATTAGGGATGTCCGTTATCCTAACCTTGAGATCTGGATTGGAGAAACACATAAGGTCCCAGTAGTTCATGGGTGTTAACGAGCCGGGTGATGATGTATTGCTGTCTACTACGACGTAATGTGGTATAAAATTGTACATTTCGTAAACAGCATATCGCTGTTTTAAGTACGTGTTAGGAGATCTCAAAAGTACTTATCTTGGTGGTCAATCTTCTCAACAGTTCCTGTAGTTGTTCAGCAGCTAAGAAGCGAAGAGGATAATATGTCTATTTTGTTGACTAAATATACCTATCCAGTATTTACTTATCACACAGTATTTGATACATCGAACTAACGAGTTGGTTTCGAATTTTGTGGGATCACCTTGAGAAGAAAGTAGATCAGAGGCGATAGTACACATCTCCTAGGTAGTTGAAGATGCCTTCAAAAAGGAATGGGACCGTATGCCACAACATACTACCAGACGGTTAATAGCGAGCATTGCCCAACGGGTAAATGTTGTTATATCATAGGTGGCCCAACCCTATACTAATGAATGACCGTTTGAGAGCGATCCCACTATTCCATCCACAACAAAACATTTTGATTTCAATGAAGGGTTTTCCTACTGCACAATGTCTTCGGCGGGGGACGTTTTGGTTCCCTAGCGTCTATCCCGCATCACGCAGTTGATCCTCGATTCTAGGGTATTTCATGACCAAAGCAATACGCTTTCTCCTCCGCGTTGAGATCCGCGAGTTCATTTTTATGTGAACTATCTGCCTCCTCTTCGTAAAACCATGTCATTCTTTCGTTGGTTCAGCATGATATTATTCAATCATTAGCACAACCTAATGTTTTCCCCTCCTGTATCGACACGTTATAGGATTTATAATGAAACCACCGTATATTTGAAACCCGTTAGTTATGGACAAATATAATGGCGCATCTTGGAAAAATGTACGAGATTGATAAGTAGACCAGAATCTGGAACCGATTACTTAAACTCTTTTATTCATACGTCTGATTGTGTTCTCTGTACAGACAATCTGAATCCTTAAGATAGGTTCCATCGACGATCTGATATTCTGGCTTAAAGAGGAAGCTCTGATGGCTCAAACCCGGCATCTGGAAAGCAGGTTGACCTTGAATGAATATGATTCCTTCTCTGATTCTCTATAGAAACGTGAATTTATGACCAACGACCGATCTCTGAGATGTTTCAATACAGTTTTCCCCTCAAATAGAATAACGTGGTCTTTCTTTCATTTAAGACCGTCCCCAATGCTAGAAAAATCCAAAATAGACATCTAGCAAGGAATTCTCGCGAATTACTTTATGCAGACCGGGCTTTCTTCGCATGGACCACACACTCCTTGATTTATGAAACAGGCTGATTCTCTTTTTTCGAATAAAAATAGACCTCTGTGTAGAACTTGCAGTAAAATATACCTACCTGATGAAGATAACACGCCTCACTGATTGTGTGTTTTCTAAGTAATAGTTTGAACTGCGTATTCAAAATATAACATGTGAACATCACAGATAAGTTCAAATTTAACTCAGATCTCAACTTCAACAGCGCTAAAGACCATACCAGATACAGTTTTTTATCTTAAAAGTGTCGGTAGGTTCTGGTTTCTGAAAGCTGATTTTTTGAAGCAGTTTTCAACCGTTGGGTATGGCATACCTCAGTCACGGAAGAAAATTTAATCTAATTCTTCCCTGGTGTATTTCAAAACCAGAATGTTTCTCTGCAGATGTATACATACTGAAGTAGATGAATAGTGCATTCTTGAGGTTGGACACATTTGTGTATAACGTCGTTCATAAAGCTAACTTAAATAGATTATAAAGGTTCTTCAAACGGCACTTTCCTACAAGCACTTAGGAACAGAACACGACAGGATAAAGTTTCGTTTTTTGTACCCAACGAGATTTTGCTATAACTCAAAAGATGCAACTCGCAGATTGTGACCATAGGCATCATTTTGAACCAGATGAAGTTACGAATTAGGGTTTCAAAAGTTTCCACTGGGACAAGGTCAGTGAAGCAAATGACTCCCTTTTGATTGTTCACGCTAGACATCCTTCTTTGGATAGCACTCGCTTCGGCGTGCTGCATTTTACGTGAACTTGCAGTATATAAGATGCCGATTAAACTCAGTTGTTCGATCGTATGGACTTTTGCGATATGTGATCGAACACACCGACAACGGTGTCATTAGTGACTTTCAGCCTTGTGTTCCAACCGCCGTGGGACATCCTCATTCACTCGAAGTTGCCGTTAAGATCGTTCAAAGCAGAGAACGAATGGTCGTTATTGTTGTGTCTGGTTCGAGACACGCATATTACGCGGACAACCAATATTCCCCCCCATGCATGGACACACGCTCGCTTGGTACTGATCTTAGGTCTTGCTTCACCGTGGATAGTATTAAATGATCGATTTCGCCATGTATCGGTAGGCCTTACTTGCTTGCGTATGAATGCACATGCAGCTTGCGGGCTTGCGGCACACTAGTCGGCTGCGATTAGGTTACATTCACATTCTTACAAGGGAATGAAGTGCAACATTCACATGTTCTACTTCTACTGATTACGAACACAACAGTTGTCGATTCAAATGTATTTTAACGCCCATCTGTGATAATGTTCATTATAATTAAATCCCCATTACGACGAGACTGCACCTTAGCACGATATGATGGCTTGCGTGCCTCCGTGACCCAAAGAGCAATGCAGGATGGATTCCTAATACCGAGGATGAAATCATGCCTGACAGGTCGATGGGTAGAGGCCAGACGAGGCCCACTGTCTGTACCAACTAATGGAAAATATCTGGCTCTAACCACTATGCCGCTGGAGAGGACACCCTGGCGAATAAACACGAAGAGAAACAGTTTACCAGTCTAAAAACCTCCACTAGACAGACGTAGAAGAGGAGTACCTGGGGTTTCTCTCGACGGTGTAAGAAGGCGTCGTACTTCTTTAGCTTGCTATCGCCCGCCAAATTTGGGTAGCCCCCAGCCCAAGCGATGATGCCCCGTCCACGTTATGCTTTCTCCACTGGGTGTATGGGGCTAAAGACTTAATCCGGAAAGCGGATCGATAACAAAGCAACAGCAGAGACAAAGCGATTACAACAATCAGGTCTCGGGTGACTCTCGGTAGGAATAATTACATGAAAATAGGAAAAACCGAAAATTGATTCTGAAACCTAAATGTTCTCTCCACGTATCTGTTTTCAGCGTTCGCACTCATTGTCACACGGGGCAACAAACTGCTCTAACTAGAAATCTTGAAACCTTTGAAATAGACGTATGTTGAGTCTCCGAAATGCGCATGCAAGACCCAACTTCAGTGCTAACACTTCGCTACCCAGATACAAACTCGACTTTTCGTCTCACTGTTCGCATGTCGGGTGATCCGGTGTCTAGTGCTCGTGATCAGGCTGGCTTGACATCGCTCTGAGCATGAAAGCTGAGCGTGCACCGCTCGACTAGATCCCAGTCAGCAGTCGTCTGTGTGCAGTTAGGTTGGATGGTTCTTTGCATGTCAACAGCAATTGACTGAAGCCTCGGTGCCTCTGTTGTTTCTGTGTGTCACCCGGCTGATTGTAGCTCCCCTGAAGTTAAAGACGCACTCGATCATGATTTGTCTCCACTGATCCGCAGCGTGTACTGTATGGGCATAATGGTTGTTGCTGGCGATTTCAGTTCTCAAGTTGGAAGTGTAGACCAGAAGGAAAGGCATACAAGAATCCGATTTGGAGTTTCAGCCAATCGAAGCGATAATCGTGACAGACTCATTCAACTATGTTCCAACCACAGACTATACCTGGCGATTACAAATTTCTCGCACAAAATGCGGCACCGACTAACCCGGCGTCCTCCGGCGCCTTTGCAGCTTTGGACCCAGATCGACCACACTGCTATCGGTTGCCACTGGCATGGATCGATTCAAGATTGTCGATCATTTTGTTTCACATCAGTAGACACTGATCATGCTCTTAGCCGTGAGCGTTTCAGCTTACTTTCGTCGGTGGCTGAGAAAACCCGAAAGTCAATCGTTCCGGGCAGCTGCTCTTGGACGATCACCATCGGTCTGCTTTCTAAACAGGTGTACTGAGTATCATGATGGTTAGTGTTCTGGATGCGGATACCCATTCTTAATCGGAGACCGAGGTTCTCCGGGAGATAAGTTGCCTTAAACGACAAAGTGCTTCCGGGCCGGATGGTTAGCCTTCGTCTATTTTCAAAGATGGTTGCTCAGCATTGCCGCTGGAGTAGACGAAGTTCCTAGGTTTGATGTGTGATAGGCACCTAATCCCAAAGAGCTGATATGAGTCGGTGGTCGTACCGATTTATAAGGACGAAGAATAATGCACAATCATAAACAGGACCATGATGAGCACGTCATCTTCGAGGTTCGAAGAAACCAGCGGACAGCTGACCAGTCGTGCAAGGAGAGCGGGTAAAAGAAAATGTGCAGGCAGTCGTCTATTGGAGACACATGGTCGGAACCGGATATGCAGACTCCTTTTTGAAGTATAGCCACCTATGATGCTGTTTTTGCTTCGTTTCTTCCTTGTATTTGTCTGAAAATACTACATCGAGCAACTCTTTGAAATGAATTCTCGTTTGGTAAATTCTGGTTCCCCGATATTATTATCCCCAGGCGACAATGTTTTGGTACAAGGCGTGGATCATCCTGTTCATCCTGGTTTTTGAAAACTTGACTGCGATTCAGTGGATGACCTCAAAAATACTCCCCTGAACTTTTATCTTAGCCGTAGGAAATCACATACGATGCATGATGTATACTGTTAAGGCTCCCCGAAAGAGTGAAGTCCTTGGCTCGCTTGGTATACTTGAACACACTCATGTGAGTTATTGGAATGCTCAAGGGCAAACAAGATTGCTTTCTGTGCTTCACAAATGGCTACGCAAAACATTCAAATTACTGTGACAATAAAATCAACCAGAATCAATGATGCAACAGCAAATGAACCTTTTGGATTCTAAACAGTGACTGGGGTGTTAAAAAAAAGTGTATCAATGTGTCTCTTAACACATCAGATTTCGCACTACTTAGAATAATTCGGAACAATTAAAATTTGCTATGATTGCTGTGATTGTTTCAATATTTCAAACAAAAAGTATTCGTCATAAGGCATGTCGTTTCGAACCTTTTCACCCGTCACCAAATCCTACCTTAACACGCGAAACTTACATTCAGCTTTATGTGTCTCTATGTGTTTGACAGCTTCGCGGCCTCCTCAAATCGACTCCAGTAAGATTTCCGTATGTGTTTCGGGAAGATGTAGCATGAATATACAGAGTGCTCCCCATCCTCACTGTCCACTCATTGTCACGTGCAACTTCTACAAGTGTAGAGTGCGAAAACAACCGCATGTCGTTGTCAGTCCTATCGGATGAATTGTTTTTCTGTCCCCATGCTAACCTGAAATCTCACGGTGAAGTTGACTCGCCAACACCCAACTGCATTGGCTTATCCCATTCACTTTGCACGCAAATACTGAAATCGATATCCTCGTCCAACTCATTGTGTCCAACAATTCCAAAAGGTTAAATCACTATCAGGATGGTGAAAATGTTTGCACTCCATGGTTATTTCGGTGACGTTTCATCAAATGGGCTCTTTTTACTCTGGTATCGCATTCGTAATTTAATTCAATGAACATCCCGGAATTAAGCAAATTACTTTTCAAGTTTCGGGGAAATTATTTATCTTTTTGCGATCCTGAAAATTTGTACCACATCTGAGCTCAGAATTACTCGGAGTAATTCACACCAATCTCTGTCGCGTTCCTAAGGCCGTGACCGGAGAATAGTAGTGTGGGCAACTGGAACTGAGGTAACTTGGCCTCATTTCCATACCTTTGATGCGAGAAATTGTACGGATCATCTACTGAGTAATGGTCAACTATCACACATTATCACTACCGCAGTCAACACCACGACACTGGTTTACGGTAGTCTATCACCAGTGCATGGTCAATGGGATGACCCAGTTGTCAGGATACACACACACACACACACACACACACACACACACACACCTACATACATACATACATACATACATACCAACGTACATACACACGCACACAGTAAGATGAATTAGACTGACCACCCG
Source organism: Fasciola hepatica (assembly GCA_948099385.1). Classification (NCBI taxonomy): domain Eukaryota; kingdom Metazoa; phylum Platyhelminthes; class Trematoda; order Plagiorchiida; family Fasciolidae; genus Fasciola; species Fasciola hepatica. Next base: position 8,656,530 of record CANUEZ040000083.1, read on the forward strand.
CTAGGTCTTGATGGTGGGGCTGCCTAGTTGCTATGGTTTCTATGACTTGCCTGAGCATGTGAACGGAATGATGGAGCTATTGTCAGTCTTCAAATTCACGATATAGCCCTTCGTCATAGTGCTGATCAGATAATTCATCTGTTTTGTCAGACCCTGATCACTCGGCTTGGAGTTCAGATCACAAGCGTTTCGCAACCAGCCGACGGGACATCATCTGAGCGACCCAATCTCAGCGCGATGAGAAACTGATAAAAATCCATCTACCTGAGCTAGGATCAAAACCAGTTTTCAAAGTCATTCACACATTTTGTCTGTTTCGTTTCTGTTTATTCCTCCAAAACGAACGGACTGTTTTCAGTAAGTTAGCCCAGTAGCGGGAATCGGTAATGTTACCCTATTTGGCGTTGAACTGTTTGTTCTCAGGTCGGCCCCATCAAGTGGACAAGACAAAACCACTTTTGACTTTCTTGCAACTTCTTCACTGTAAGAGTAAAAAAGTTATGGCTTTGGAATTGTTGAAATTTCAAATCTCTCGTGATTGACAGTCTACTAGAGATGTTAAGCATACTGTGTCTTGATTGGATTGATATACTTAGAAAGCGGTTTCTCTTACTGGATCCGCAAGTTCCAAAGTGAGAGCTAATACTTGCTTGTACGATGAACAGAACTTACACGTCATGCACACCGGAGGGAAGGTGTACCTCAGATCGTATCTGATAATTTTGGTTTGCAGTCTTCGAGTTTTCTATTCAGGAAGTTCATGATCGCCATCTGAGATAGATGAATCATTGACCAGCGTTGATGTCGACAGTATACAGCTTCCTGTTTGATTTCCCATATAAAGCCGTCATGGTTGGTTCAACTGTCTAAAATTACTAAAGTATTCAATGATGAAGTATTTCTTAAGCGAGAAACATCTTAGTTAACCATTCCCAATCATTTTTGTAACCATTTTGTATGTTCGGCAGATATGCCTCAGAACACTATGTATGCCCATCAATTGTTCAGATAACCAAACATTCACTAATGAGTAACTGATGAACACGCGCATAGCTATAACAAGCAGGAAATTAATGCGGATGTAAAAAGTCCGATATATTAACAGCACACTGGATAATTTTGGTCCATGGAACAGCTGTAAATGCATTACGCGTGTGTGTAAGTAGGTATTTATGTATGCATACATGTGTGAGTGTGTGTGAGGGGGTGGGTGGCTGGATTTGTGTGTGTAAAAGTTCCGACCACGCGAACAGAAATGAAAGACGCGAAAACACAAATTTGGAAGAGCAAACCTTATACAAAAGGACTGATTAGTGCTATTCCTAGAAATGGCCTGAAGTGATCTATGGAACAGATATCTTCATGGGTGTGTTTCTGAGAATCATGACATATTTCGTCGTATACTGTAGTTAGTCTTTAAGGAGCAGTTTGGTCAACATCAACGAAATGTTCAAGGTTGATATTTTCGTTTTTGTCAAAATCAGGCAGGAAGTTCATTTTTGTCTAAGTAGGGAACGATGTTGATATCCATCATGTGCATTTTACAACAAATCTTTTATTCGCTATTTATTTCTCGTGGACATTTCTCGAATCACCTAAATTCTTTTATTTGCTAAAACCAGTTGTGCGCATAATCAGATTCTGATTCAAATCCTCGTTTTTGCACTGGTGTATTCGCTACGGTTATCTGCAGCCTGTGACTTTTCTCGGATCTCAGATCTGCGCGCTGTGCAAAATTTCACCCACCTACCCACACACACGCGCACACATACATACATACATACATACATACATACATACATACATACATACATACATACATACATACATACATACATGCATACATACATACATACATACGCATACTTCCTGCTTACCGGAATCATGTGACTTGTACTCTGACGCATCTTTTTTCTGATGTCAGTTCTGTGTATAAATCAGACAATCGTGTTACAGGTGGTTCTCTTTTCCGTTTATTTGTCTTCCAGGAAAACCAGACCAACGAAGTGTACATTCCGGGAGATGCGTACGACGACGTACGGGAAATTCTGGTACATATGTACACTCCAGGAGGTGTAGAAATGTCCCGTAAGCTTTTTTCATGTAAACGCTGCGCGTTACTAAGTCAGCATTGAACCAATCAGCGATAGCTATCACACTGTTATTTTAAATGCTTCAAATCCGTCTTACAATTTTATTGCACTCATGTGCGAACACTATTTCCGATACAGCATATGTGCGATCATATATTTCGGAAAAATTCCTCAGCACACTATTGGGAAAACCCAAGCTGGCGAACAAGCTAGTTTTCAGTATTTTGTTATCAACACTACGTATCACGAGATAAATAAGAAAAGGAGTGTCAAGGAATAACGATGGAATTTACCGAGCAACAGGTTGACTCGGAGACTGGATGTGAATGAATTATCACATGCTGAGTATGGCAGCTTTCCGATAGTCCGGGAACTGCCGCTAGGTGATGAGGGGACAAGGGTAGAATGAGAATATACACAAATGGTTTCTCAACGCACAACGGGGGCTTGTGGAGCTAAATTCCATGGCTTCTGCTATGATCAAGATAAAATTCCCACTAATATAGACAGCCAACCTCGGATCCTACACGGGAGACAGAAAGCTTCAGTCACACTCAGTGTGTATTTAGTCTCAGCTAGGAGTGATGCTATTGCGCTGGTAGTTGACTTAGCTGCTCCAGTTCTCAACCACGCTGGGCGAAGCTTACGGAGAGGTGTTTGGTTGTGTGACCAATATACGTAGTTCCTCGGGATAAAGTGAAGGAATACACACAAAATGAGATTACGACAGAGTTTCAAAGAATGCGTTTGAATGATCACGCACAAACAAATGTATCAGAAACATAATACACTGATGGAGCGTATCGAAGGATGAAAACCTGCGGACGAGTTTCTAGCGAATGCTGAAAGATTTGTACTCTATTTTTCCATCCTGCTAGAGGTGCTACCCTTGGGCCCTACGTTCTGCCGTACAACCTGAAAAGGCGGACAGCTAGATCTTGAGGCGTAGTTCAAGAATCATTGCGCCCAGCTGACCGGTCAACTTCCATTTTTCGAAACAACTAAGAAATCGTAAGTCTACCCTGGTGAACACAAGTTACCAGTACTGCGGGACTACGTCAACAGTGATTGTGATTTTGAATACAGGTCTGATAAAACAACGAAGGAATTACAAAAGTATAAAGATATGATTATATCAAAACCCAAAAGGGGTGCGGGTAAAGTTCTTCTTTACAAGCTGAAATATATTTAAAAAATGTCAATTCTAAATCTGCAAAAGTAGAAACCGAGAGAGACAAGACCATCCAAGTAGGGAAGCCTCTCGCTAACAGTTTACTGCACAAAAAACAAAGGGAAGTTATTAACTTGGTCATATCTTAAATAATTTGATCTACAGAAACCATAAAATCGAGACTGTATAAAATGCCGAAAATCCATAAGATGGTATTCCACCAAAATCAGCCTTCGATATGTGAAAACATCGTGTCGAACCGTAGCTGATTGGTTGACGAGTCTTTTGGAGACGACCAAAGTAGCACTGACAAAACAGTTCAAAGGATACACGCGAACATGTAGGATGCATACAGGCCTAAGCGTGAAAGGATCATACATGCTCTCATTGGATGTCACGTCACTAATGCGCAACAGCCCGATCAGGGAAACTACCGAATATCTTGCTGGCTACATACAAAGCAGTGGGATTAAAGTAGGCACGCCAAAGGACGACCTGCTTTTGCTGCAATTCTTCCTTACAGAATTCTCCCGAGGAACTACGTATATTGGTCACACAACCAAACACCTCTCCGTAAGCTTCACCCAGCGTGGTTGAGAACTGGAGCAGCTAAGTCAACTACCAGCGCAATAGCATCACTCCTAGCTGAGACTAAATACACACTGAGTGTGACTGAAGCTTTCTGTCTCCCGTGTAGGATCCGAGGTTGGCTGTCTATATTAGTGGGAATTTTATCTTGATCATAGCAGAAGCCATGGAATTTAGCTCCACAAGCCTCCGTTGTGCGTTGAGAAACCATTTGTGTATATTCTCATTCTACCCTTGTCCCCTCATCACCTAGCGGCAGTTCCTGGACTATCGGAAAGCTGCCATACTCAGCATGGGATAATTCATTCACATCCGGTTTCCTGGAAAACAACATTTTTTTATTGTCAAGCATTGCTAATAAACCGCCAGAGTGACCAGATTGAAACAAAGCACGTTCTTGTGCCCAATTGAACGAGCTAGTACACGAGCTCATATATATGATCTCGTAAAAGGTTTTAAAAGAAAGCAGTAATAAGCCGCTTGACGACACGTTTGTACCAGGGTTTGAATATATCCGTGCAAGCATTACGAACTGGCAACACATTGCTTCATGAAGTTTGAATAGACTCCGTACTGATTCTTTTCCAATTCATACTCTGTCAGTTTTTGCAAATTTCGATAATGGAACAGTATCTGATACCAGACACTGTCGTCGCCCTATATTCTCCCAAATCGGCTCTGGCTCTGACACTCCCGTTTGAAATGCAAAGTCCTCTCTCTTGTACGTCTGCCTACGGAAACGGTGTTACGCCTGACCTTGTATGCCTACTTATCGACTGTAATCAATTATCCGAAAAATCCCCCACAGCACATTTGGAAAACACAGGTTGGCGAACAAGCTCGTTTTCAGTGATTCTTAATCATGCCAATACAACACAAAATATAGGACTAAATGCATAAGGGATACAGTCAACAAAAATCGTGTCAGGGATCATCGTTCACACCTAGTGTGGTACAGGATTATCCGGAAACCAGGTGTGAATGGACTAACACGTTCTCAACATGTAAGCTTTCGGACGTTCGTGGACCTGACGTTGGGTGGTGAGTGGGCCAGGGTAGACTGAGTGCATGCACAAATTTCTTCTGAGCACATAAAGGGGGGTTGTGGAGGCGAATCCCGACCGCTTCCGCTGTGGCCAAGATGCGACTTCTCACCGATCTTGAAAGCCGACCTCGGACCCTATACAGGGGGCGGAATGCTTGATCCACGTTCACCATGTGATTAGTTTCAGCTAGGTGTGAAACGACTGCGCTGGTAATTGACCTAATTGTTCCAGTCCTCAACCACGCTGGATGATGCTCACGGATGCGTTCAGACAAGCGTCTGGTCGTGCGGCCGATATACGTTGTTCCACAGGAACAAGTGAAAGAATACACCCAACGTCAGGTCCACGAACGTCCGAAAGCTTACATGTTGAGAACGTGTTAGTCCATTCACACCTGGTTTCCGGATAATCCTGTACCACACTAGGTGTGAACGATGATCCCTGACACGATTTTTGTTGACTGTATCCCTTATGCATCTAGTCCTATATATTGTGTTGTATTGGCATGATTAAGAATCACTGAAAACGAGTTTGTTCGCCAACCTGTGTTTTCCAAATGTAATCAATTAATTAGAACACTTCCTTTCGTTCTTCATTATAGTGGAAAAGGGTATCTTTCCCGCCTAAGCTTCATCACCACACTTCATCGACATGGAATCAGACGTCAACCACTGCTCGTCACCTCTTCAGAAAAACGTCGAGTAGTCGCTTGAACACTTAGTAGTAGTCTTGTCCATCACGTCAGCTGACAGCGCGTTCCATAAATTGGTGACCCTCGTTAGCAAAATTTGTTTATCCACCTGATTCCACTTCCTCAACTGTCTGTCCTCGTACCAATTAATCCTCCGTGAATTTGATTTAAGGATTACTTTTTTGACTCATTTATGCACTGAAAGTGGACCATAGACCGGATGCGTAAAGTCGACCATCTTCTTGACTTGACTTGTCACTGTGACTGAGTACCGGGACTTGAAGAATCAGTTGTTCAATGCTTTTTCTTGAAAATTACAGGGTGAACAGAGCGCGCCTGGTGATCTTATGCAAGGCTGCACACGGCTAGTTTTACGGCTTCATATGAACGCTGGCAAATGGTTAAATTTCATAAACTTAGATTTCACAACTTTGTGCTTTGCTCAGATAAACTCTGAACGCTGTGCATCGTAAGGCAACATGTTCAGTTTGGTTGAACTATCACGTGTTATTGTGCATCACTCAACGATTTATCCGTGGATGTCTATGAACACAGGATATTTCAATTGGTTACGGCGGTTTCATGCTTTGTTTGGAAAAGATCACACACTCCAACCGCTCTCCTGTCTCGGTGGCAGTTTGATTGATTCGTTTTGTGTTCTGAAAAAGCACCACGGCATTCACACAAAGTATTATCGATCGCTTCCATGACTTCAATATTAGGTATTTGGCAAGTTCCAGTGCACATCACAATTGAGTGAGCAACAGGAAATCTAGGTTCACATATGACTCTGCTTCATTAGACAGGACAGAGAAAGACAGATTAAAAAAACTCGTAGCTTGGGAGATAATATTTTGTACTCATTTTTCCATAGAATGTGAGCATACAACAATCGTCTTTCGTGATCTTTATCGGACTATCTAAAATAATTGTCACCCATGCAGAACAGAGGAAAACTGATCGACGAGAAGCGTGAAAAAACGTAGTTATTGAGTGTTCATTGTATGACTCGTTGTGGACGTTCGATAACGGTTTACTGAGGAGTTACTTGTTAAGAGTGAATCCAACCGTAGTGACCTTGTCCGGGTAATTGCATTGCACATAGTAGCCAGGCTGTGCAGGTTGTTTAAAACGGGAATGCTTTCGTTGTACTTAGGCCCCCGCAGAGAAGTCACCCATCACAGGAGTCGACCGCTGTTCGGGAAGCGGGGTGTTACCGTTCAGAGCCAGTGACGGAAGGGAGCTATGTCGTGTACTGTAGATGTTCAGCAAACCGTGGACAGCAAGCCCGGATATCCTTGTGGTTAAGGTGTTCCATTCACCGCTGGTTCGAGTCCCCTTGGGGGGCTAGGTGAATGTGCGCTGCTGATGTTTCCTAACAAGAAGGGAACAGCTGTGCAGAGCTCCCATGGTTTTCAGTGATGAGTTGGGCGTTGAAGCTGCATGATGAATTATATTATACAATCTCTTCACTTCCCCTAAAATAATATCATGGTAAAATCACAATCCGAAAACTTCAGAGTATAACTGTTTCATTCATGTTATAATCTTTTGTTAGTTACCTTCATATCATAACTGAGTCAGAGGAACTTGAGCACTGGCTTTAAAAAAAACAAGACGTCATGTGGACGCCATTATTTTCAACTATTATTCGGTATTTTGGGTACACAGGCTTTGGTGAAACTGCACGCATACACTTGTTCGGCGCCGGGGGTACCTTAGTGCCGATTTACGGAAATTCCATGTGCCGCTAGGACAGTCTTCTCATTTATTTCCCTCAACTTGGAGTCCTGTTCATCTTGTCAATGGTGGGCAAGCTGTACTTTTAGTATTGTAAAAAACAGCTGAATGACTTGATTAGAGCCACTTGCTTCCCACTAAATGATTCTCGGCAGTACATGCATATGAGCAGCGTATATTCACACCACACGAAGCACTCAATAAAAGTGTTGCGTTTTACTCAAATGGTTATGGCACGTATTTCACACTGTAAACATTCTAGATAAAACGGAAAACTAACGAACAATCAGCTACACGTCTTCTGACCGCACAGCGACGGCTTCTTTAACTACCGTTGCCAGTCTCATCAGCGGTCGGTAGGAGAGTGCTTATTTCTGGTAAGCGGTGTTGAATTTCGCAAAATGTCCAGCCGTATGGGGTTCTATTGATCGTCCGCGCAATCCGACTGCTGTCTGGGCATCAGCAATCAGTTCTTTTCCCGCATTGCCTTGGCAGAATTATAGACCGTCGTATCAGCTTCAAATCTACATTAATTAGATAAAAATATTGTGACGCTTCACCGTCTACTTTTCACAGAAACATGGCGAACGATGTTAGTTGTAAAACCCATAGTCACTAGAGTGTAATCGCAGAAAGACATCTTTTAAAATAGTTTAGTGAGCTGAATCATAGCCTATGAAGTGAAATGGGATGCGCAGTGTGACAATAGCCATATTGCTTGGCACGAGTTGTGTGCCACGGAGGTGACATTTAGTGTGCCGGTCCTTATTTTTCACTTGCAGAAGTAAAAATACCATTCATGGAATTACTAATGACAAACTAAAAAACCTAGAATGGACGGAGAGAGTACGTATGGCCTTCGGCGCAGTTCTACAATTACACACTGATAAAGATGAGCTTGTAATGCACAGAACGTATCTGGTTTGCGTTGGATGGATGAATTGGTAGGATTGCTATTATTAGTAGTGGTAGTTATTGTTGTTGATGATGTTGCTCTTGTTTTTATTGTTGTTGTTGTCGTCGTCGTCGTCGTAGGAAACTGTCTAACAGAATTGCCCTTCTTCAAAGAACTCTTATCGCTGTCTTTTTGGTTCTCATTTGAGTGCTCCCGTTACCCCCTAGAGTTATTTGCAATGACACCGAATGCAGTATTTGCCTTCTGTTGTCCCATGGCAAAGATTTTTGTATGCGGTGAGTAGCTTCTCCGCTGGTAAAATCCCTCAGAGGTCAAAATGACCAAGTCTGCAAGCTTCACGACCAGGCTTCTGTGAAACGTCATTCCGTTTTGATTAAACAGGAGATACAACGGTTGACTAAGTCTTTTTCCAACTAGTTTATGGGTACCGCATACAGTAAAATTATTTGGCACGTAATCAAGCCTCTTTGCGATCAGCCGGTCCGGTCCACTAACTCTAGTATAGATGGTGACAGTCTGAATGCTACATTTATTCAACCATCCACGGACATCCTACCGTCCTACACGCTCTCCTTTTCTTCAGAAGTTGAACCTTTTTCTTCAGAAGTCTTCTAAGAATCTCCAAAGCATCTTCCGCTGTCGGCCCCGACGGTTTATCTTCCACTCTTCTCAAATGTAGAGCGAGTCTGCAAACGGAAATAATGACAACCACCATCAACAAATCCGTTATCCGATGCTCTTTTTGCCTCCTAGGAACTCAATACAGTTGTGCTTATTCTCAAGCACTCCACAGCTAATATTTCCCCCGTAGCCATCAGTTCCTCTTCACTGAAGTTGACTGAGCGTGTTTTTCTTGGCCAATTGTCTTCCTCTTTTGTTGTCCCCAATGACCCTTATCAATTCACATGCGGGCCCAATTGGTGCACTCTGGACGCAGATGCTTAAGTTGGCCATATCGCTTTTGAAAGCCTGAATAGTTCTGCAAAATCAATTTGTTGTGTCTTTCTCGAATATCCCATTACTTTTGATTCGATTCAGTTCCCCGTTCCCTCTTTCTCCAAGAGCTGGAATCTTCTGGTTGTCCAGCTTCCCTGTTTTCGTGGTTAAAAGGCTACGTTTCCGGTGGAACCCAGCGCACAAAGTTTGGAAAGATTTTTCCGAGTCCCTTATTGAACAACTCTGGTGTTCATCAGGGTCCGGTCCTTTCGCTATCTATATTGACGACTTATCCATAGCTCATCCTGATCAACTTTTTGAGTACGACTATGACGTGGTCCTTTGTCAGTCCATCTCCAGTCAGCCTGACTTCACCTCTTTTTCTGAGAAATCACATGTTATTCAGAACTTTCCGTCTCTTCCTGATCTACATCTCAACACTTCCAAATTTTTCGTAGATATATTAACCCTTTCTCGATCTGCTCATCCCAATGAGCAATCGGTCAATAACTCTGTTCCCGTTTCCAGAGCTCAGCCGGTCGAGTATTTAGGTGTTACTATCAGCACCAATTTACAACGGACTTCCTATAATCTCAAAAGTGTAAAGAGTTTACATCGACTGTCTTTTCAAATTCGCAGACTAAGACAGTTTGGTGCCAAGTAAACTGTAATCCTCTCCTTTGTTCACCAGTGGGTTCTACTAATCTTACTTCGCTGCTCTCCCATAATCTTTCCTGGTCTACTTAAAAAAAAGATTTTCATTCACTGCACTGCGATTTGATTACCATCAGTCGTGTTTCTTTGATTCCCTTAGCCCCTCATTAACAATCTATACGATCTATACATTCTTACCTGTAAAAAACTAGATGTGAAGATTCTTACAGATCCCAATCATCCTCTTTGCCATGACCGGTCTGCTTTCCATTCACACCCTTCTACGCGTTCCGAGTAGACTCATTCCATTCCGTTTAAATGTTTGTCGCAGATCTATAGTGCTTTATTTGTCCCGTGCTCTTGTTAGCAAAGTGAATATCGCAGAGGTACTTTGGAACAACCTCGGTGGTTGAACCTGATTCCAGTTTACCCTTTTTTCTGCCCATTTTTGAGATATTTCCAGTTTCTCAATAAGCACATTGGTCCAAGTACTTTGGCAAATCTGAGGCTGGCCCCAAGCTTGCTTCATGCGTGCCCCTTGGGGCTTGCTACTGTCAATTGACAGTTATCAACTTTCGCTCATTTTTATGGCGGAAATGTGAGCTTTTAACTTAAAGAAGTCCTCACTACAATCCAATACAATACAAAATTCAGAATGAGAGTGTTCAGTTCACACAGTTCACTAGTCGAATCAAGATTGACAGATAATTATTGGACGCTTGGTTGCAAATAATTCATAAAACAGGACTGCTTTTAGTTTGTAAGAGATATTTCCGTTGACGCTTCATATCAACTTTATTTATTCTTTTTATGATGAAACGGATTAAGTTGAATGGGCAAAGCGTAGTGTCACTACATCGATCCCTTACATTCACCAACTTTGTTGTAGATACTGTGCCAACTTTGTTTTGCCACGTCGAAATGAAATTTTCCATGATCAGAAGCCAATAAGATAGTTTTTCGTGAGTCTCGTCTACTCGTTCGAATACAATTCTCTCCTCTTCTGTCACTGCGTGATCGCTGCCTGTAAGAAACGCTATCTTTCACACTACTCATTTACTTTTTATCAATTTCTTTTAATCGAAGGAACATTTGCAGGTGGTTCGCTGTTGCGGGATACTTGATGGTATTTCGTTATCACGTTATCTTGTGGTGATATCAGTTTTTGAGAGGACCAGGCGGAACTAGGAAAACTAAATAGCCTTGTGGTTGAGATGCTCATCGTGAAAACTTATTTCCCCGGAAATTATTGAATTTTTAACAGACGAGTCGGCCCAAAAGCTGCTGCCAATTTTGCACCGTTACCAAATCGATTCGATGGTCACAATGGCAGAACGAACCATGTCCTTCCGACTGAATGATTCGAGTGCTCCAGGTTGTTTGCAAATAGCTGACCTGTATGGTTTGACTCGACTTCGTCAAGCCGCATTAGAGTCATGCGCCAGGCTGGATGCGGCAAGGTTGGCACAGGTTTTTGGAGAAATGTCACTCAGCATGGAGCTTCGGCAGGAAATCTTCAAGTAAGTTGGTGTGTTTTGTGCATTGGGACAGATCAGTACGGGATCATAAATCACTAAATGTTGTCAACTAATAAAGGCCCTACAAAATACAGTGAGAACAAAAGAGCGTAATGCACAAGTTCGTTTTCAGTTATTCGTACTCATATCAATAGATAGATATGAATCGCAAAACAAGCGAGGGGAATGACGGTCCAAATCTGACTCTGCATGTGTATGCTTACGTGCGAAATTGATCACAGTGTAGAATGTCCAAGTGGTTGCACACGTATTCAGGAACAAGAAGTGGACCAACGGAGTCTAGGTACTTGCGCAAGTTGTTTATACGCACACAGGGCAGAATGGTAGAGAAGAATACTCAAGGTCTCGGCTGTGGCTAGAGTGAGACATTTGACAAGTCTTGATTACTTTCCCCTAACTTTTAAAAGATGCGTTTATCACCTCTGCTGAATGGACTGACTCACCAGGACGTGAATACCTAGCACTCGTAATTGCTTTAATTGCTCCCGTGTTCTACCACGTCGAGTGGTAGTCAACAACCGCGATCGGATAAGGGCCTGGTTGTGCGGCCAGTAAACCTAGGTCCAAAGGAACAGGCCAATAAATACCCGCAGAAGGTGGTTGCAGAATATGACACTATCCTTCACCTGAGAACCCACTGTTTCTTTGGATGTGAACAGAATTTGTGATTGTGCAGCGTACAATGTTCTGCTGACTATTTCCGATAGTCTTTGTTGAATAGTTTCTGCTTCCGTATTCTCTTTGAATGGCAACAGACATATACAGACTTCTTCGTGGTTCTTGCTTGCTTTGGGCCCTCTTGTCTTTCTATCGTCCTGTCAATAAATCGCTCAGGGCAGCGTTAGATAATCGGTGGGTCAGTGCTTCTACGGCCACGTTCACAAAACAGGTGTGATATGTGTTCACATCCCCGATCACGTCGACGAGCTGGAACGTGTCATGTAAGCTATATGGTGACAATTTTTCCTGCACGGTTAAAGTATTCACTAAGCCATCGTGCTATGTTATGGTACGGAGAGCCCGATATGTCCAGTATGGGTCGTATGGAAACAGCCGTACATGGATACGCGACAGAGGCACTGACCCATTGACTGTCTAACGCAGTAACGAAAACGCTCTGCGCAGCCGAACTGCTAGTCGCGTTCAACACTATACCATACTTACAACTGAAATTCAAGTACAGGCAGTCAGATTATTCTACCTCACACTGTGTATTCTCTCATTCTTGCTCATGTGGAGTGAAATATGCCGGAAGAACAACCTGACTCTTGTCCGATTGAGTTCAAGAACACTGTCCTACAAAGTTAACCAGAGGGATCCGAAAGACTGTAACCAACGCAATGTTGAACGGTACGATCGATACGGATCTTACGCTAACACGAGATGAGCCGTTCGGCTTTATGTGCTGCGTTTTGGCAAATCGCACTAAAAGGGTCAGACAACGAATCCTTTCTACAGTTGAGGCGATCGCAATCAGGTTACACAGACCAATCCTGTGCCCGCAAAAAAGGTTCATCAAAAAGCTACAGCTCCCGTGGCTAAAGGTCAGCTTGATGACAGGACAAACATTCGAGACCGGTGAACCTGGTGATTAATGTGTCCAAACAAATGCAACGGAAACAGGTTTCACATTCAGTTTTGCGCTCTTGCGTTAGAGCTATGGTTCACATTTTTGAGCAACGCAAAAATCTGCATGTGTACTGTACTAGCCTGAAGGGAAGTACTGAAAAGACAGACCTGTGTTCACCAAGTTACGTCTTCTTAAAACTAATCCCTTTGTTGACTGGTGGTAGTTAAGTGGTCGTCATTTCGGACTTTGAGTCCTATAGTCATGGGTTCGATTCCTGCGATTATCGATCGCATCTTCGATAGGCCGTAATTGGTATCGACCCTCCTCCCAATATATGGTAAACCATTTCTATATGACAAGTAAAGAGGAAGTAAAACAACGTCACCATGAAAAATAACCTGGAAGAGAAAAGCAGTAGACAGTATTTGTCACAGATCGAAGAGAGCATATAACGTCTTGAGTATGTAAATACGCATAATCTGTGGTATAATGAGGTTACAAATAATCATTATTACGTGAATTTTTCATATGTATTATAATTTTCTATTTCCCATCTGATAGAAAGCGCGTTGAGATCCTTGAGCAGACCTTGACTGATATCCAGAAAAGCTTCTCCCACTCATGCACTCGAGTTGAAAGTCGCATGGAGCGCGTACCGTCCAACCATTGTTCCGAACACAACCGACCAATGGCAGAAATCGTGTTGATCCCACCCACACCCTTACCGATCCCCGGAGCTCCGGCTTCTGGTACACCGGATCCAAACATGGCAGGTGCACGCATGGACGCGGCGGCCAGTATTCGGCCTGCGGCTGTTGCACTTGCCAATATTGATATGCGTCCTCTAGACGATCCTGCACGTTTGTCCGTAGCCGCAGCAGCTGCAAACCCCCAAACCCGTCCTCCGGAAGCGGAACAAACAGCTGTTTGCGAAAAGTGTGCGGAGCAGCTGAAATCCCACATAATCGAACTATGTAAAAGAGGCCTCCATAAGATTCCCATTATGATGTGTAAAAACAATTAGTTGGTTTTAGTTTCCTTGAAAGATTTGCCAGAAAACTTCCAAGAATGTTGCAAAGCAGCATCCATGACTATAGTTGCGAAATTCATATCACGGTATTAACGATCGGATGTCGCTTGAACCATTTTATATGTCGTTCGCCAAAGATTTTCATCACCCATTCATATCCCTGTTTTCGGTAGTTCGACTTCGTCTGTTTCTATTACTCCAATACCAAACACCAGCTTCCGGTTCATTTCTCACCAAGGAGTGACTTGTTATTTGACTGCTGTTTGCCCTCAGTGTGCATGGATAAAAGATTTTCCCTTATTTCACACTTCTGTGATCTTTATAGAACCACGAGTTTTACTTGGTAGTTGACGAGGTTGAAGCGACCGGTGAATTGGTCAACGTTTTACTATGGGTTGGCAGTTTTGTTAGCCGTGGTCAAACATTCGAATCTGTTCAAAAAATTCTCGCAAATGAAACTAGTCTACACGTTGGGAGAAAATAATGACACTAAATATTTATGTACGATCAACGAAAGATGAAATTAGGACCGAAAAGACGTGATGGATATTCCCGTCGTTTATTAAGTGCTCCAGCTCAGTTCCACAGCTTGATGGGAGGATGCTGGATTTTCCAGGTTCTGGCATATTTTACACACAAAAGGTGTAAACTGCATCTTCTAAAGAATCTGGCTTGTTGTGGTTGGTAGAAAAAACTTTGTAGGTGTTTTTCCTTGCCATGTCGTTTCTTTAATAAACACATTTGTCGGTCCATTCTGTTACGTGTGGACCACCCGTTAGTTTCTTTGATGCTCGGCACCGTGAGCATCCTAACAAGAATGTTGTTCCTCACAGTAAGTGGAAAGAGAAGGCGATCGGGAGCGAAAGAGGTTGGCGTGTATTTGCGAAAACCGATGTAGCAGGTAAACAGAAGTTATATTTGCAAGGTTTCCTTACCATATCATACCCCTCTTGTTCAGGAATCGGTTCGATGCCTAGCAGCTCTCCCTGACTAGCTACTTCTACTTCTGTGCACAATTCTGGAACTGCATTATCAGCTGCTGAGTGACTGACGTTCTCTGCTTACAATATTGGTTGTCAACGATTGCAATAAACAGTTAGAGTAGCAATTCGAACATTTTTGTCGCGAACGGAACACAGGTTTTCCGAAATGATTTTTTTAATAGCGAATGAAACATCGGGAATATCCGTCGGTAATGCGTAACAGTGAAGGAACACGGCATCACCTACCTCTAGCGGCGATCCATGAGCCTTCTTGTCGTAGTGCTCCTTTTGTTGTCGATGGCTTTCCTACGATTTCCGTCGAGTTAACTCGTGTGCCTTGATAAACGTCTCTTTGGGTTCCACCACGTAGTCTGCTACTACATGAGGTAGCCGACCGATGTAGGGCAATCGTCGATTACATGAGACACGCATTTCTCGCCCCGTCCAGAGTAAATGTGGTGTTGGTCTTGTCGAGCGATGCGCTGTGCTTTTGTATGCCATCAGGCGTTGTTTCAAGGCATGGTCTTAATGTTTCGTTTCTTCAACAAAGGCCTTGAGTAGCCTTTTCATTACGCAGTGTGTCCGCTCGATCAACCCATTTCTTTCAGGGTGATATGCGGTTGTTTTTGTCTTGTCGACTTGCAGCAGTTTTGCAGAATTCATTAACAGTACTGTTTTTGAAGCTGCTGTCTCTTTTCGAATGAAGTTGGACGGGAGCCACCCAGTCGCATACCAAATTCCTGAAAATTGCTCTCGCCGAGGTTACTGCGTCAATGACAGGAGCTGCTACGGCCTCTGCCCACTTCGTAAAATTATCGGCCATTACAATGATATATCGGTTGTTTGGAAAACACAAGTTGGCGAACAAGCTCGTTTTCAGTGATTCTTAATCATGCCAATACAACGCAATATATAGGACTAGATGCATAAGGGATACAGTCAACAAAAATCGTGTCAGGGATCATCGTTCACACCTAGTGTGGTACAGGATTATCCGGATAATCCTGTACCACACTAGGTGTGAACGATGATCCCTGACACGATTTTTGTTGACTGTATCCCTTATGCATCTAGTCCTATATATTGTGTTGTATTGGCATGATTAAGAATCACTGAAAACGAGCTTGCTCGCCAACTTGTGTTTTCCAAATGTGCTCTGGGGGATTTTTCGGACAATATCGGTTGTTACCGATTCGCTAAGATATCCCGTCTGTGTGTGTTTGAGTGGTGCCTGGGATCCGGGGTTAGGATCTTTCCAGGTGGCACAAGATTGACATGATTGACAGAAATTAGCAACTTCAAGTGGTTGATGAGTTCACCATAACCGGTGCGGACTTCATCGTACATTTTGTTCCGGAGTACCCCAGGTCGTGATGAAGCTGTAGAAGACGTTCGACTATCGGCTTAGGAACGAGTCTTATCGGGTCTCGAAGTGAAATACAAACGAAATCCGGTCGATCGAACGAACAGGGAAAACTCGTGTCCAGATGGGACTGTGTATTCTACATACCGTGGCACCAGAACAGTACCGATACGAGAAACACACGAAAAACGAACGGAAGCAACGGCTAAGCAAAAAGCGGACCGCATGCTCACACTTGGCGAAAATCGAAATTGTCTGCAAGACGAGGTCGACGGAAACTTCGGGAAGGTCAGTTTAGTAGGACGCACGCAACCGGAGAAAAACAAAGCAGTCAAAACAAGCGTAAGAGAAGATCGTACGGAAAGCAAATCCAAAATGATTTCCGGAAAATGTTAACTTTCTCACGATGATCAAGGTCACTACAAAGTAGTTCCATGACTGCAGGCATACCTGTATTTTCGATTGTGGAACTACCAGTTATCTAACGTAATTGGGCCTCTGTTGGAGGAAAATCAAGTCGTCGTATAATTTAATTTTGTCCCACAGTGACCACAAACAATGAGTTTCCTTGCTCATTGTGGTGATTGTTAATAACAGTTCTTAATGTTGTTTTATTGCATCCGAATATACATATACATTACGATTGCGCAGATAACAAGTTAAATTGTGTGGTCGTTCAGCCGATATTCTTGATCCTCAATTATGCATAGTCTGGGTAGTAGCTCTGTTGCATTCATTGTGAATAGTCCAACTACTCGAGAACGATTCGTAGTTTTTATACTCGCTCCGGCTAGTTCCCCACCGGCCGTCTGCTTCAATCCTTCAAGCAACGATGCAAGATGAAGAAATCTAGATCTTCGGCGTGTATCGTCTTCCGGGCTTCCGAGTTCGTGTCAAGTTTGACCAGAGCCACATACTGAGAGCTACATGTGGAGCACTCACTGTGTTCTCAGTTGGGTGTCCGCTGCATGGCATCCGCGTTCCCGTGTCTTTTTGCCGGTCGGAGTAGGCAGGTGAATGATTATTTCAGTAATTGCTCTTGTCACCGTGCCACTTGGCTCTCAGGGTCTTTAAGAACGGTGAGCCGCAAAAGCACTTGATGACCCTGTAAGGTCGTTTTGACCTTACCAAGCTGCTTCCTTATTACTCGCGTTCGCTAGTTCTTCCTACTATGCGTGTACCGCCTGTCCGCACTAGGTCACTACGATCGCCAGAGCAATGCTTCCCACAATCCACGTGAAGGAGAGCACCATCGGCGTACCTTGTAAAAGTGTGCATGCTCAACGGTCAAGTGGCCACCGTGCTCGGCAGGAGTTCAGACAAATAATCACATGTTAAACAAATAAACTAAGTTGATTCACGCTACGATCCGTTCGGACAAGGAAACGACGTTCCACATATGTAGTGTTTTAAGAGATACACCAGGGTCAGCATTTCTTTTTATGTAGTACTGTAATTCCGTTCAAGTTTGCTCAGTGTTCTGCTTCCATATGATATCACATGCTCCTACCCTTCTCGATAGCTTAGTGATAGTACTGCATTGGTGCCTAATATAAACTCGCAACTGTTTTCTGTGGTATCTGGGAATGCTAGTAACAGCATCTGGCGTGGCCGCGGGTGAATGTCTGCGAACGTCCTGTTTTCGCAGTCTGTCTGGATGCCTGCGCCGTATACAAAATGACCCATATAGCACACCTGTTGTTGTGACGTGTAACATTTGGACGGTTTCAGTTTACTCCTCACATTACGCATGGTATCGAATAAGAGAGCCAGATAGTGAAGAAGTTCTTCCGGTATCTTTTTATCATGATTGTAATACCCAGACATCAAGTAACAATTTGGAAATAGGTTCTCCGAAGCCGTACACATTAGGCGCGGAAAAGAGGCTAGTGAATTTGTTAGACCAAACGGCTTTGTCTGAAACTCATACAGGCTATCTCGGGGTGCTAAAGCTGTCTTTCGGTGACGTCGCTCATCAGCCTCTATTTGCCAATACCCAGGTCAAGTATACCAAGCCATTCCGGTTCACCAGGTGATTCCAATAGACCATCCATCCCCGGTATGGGAAACAAGCCTTTCTTAGTCTTGAAGTCTTGAAATAGTACAAGGATACAACGTTCAAGCCCAAATGTTCCCGGATCATGTGGTTATATTGTTAAATAGATGTCACCGGTGAGCTGGAAGATAGTTCAATGAATAATGGGGCAATGGGAGGAAGGAAGAGGGTTCACAATGCAAATCTCGACGGTATCTTTCTTCTGATATTTCCAGTGAGCTGGAAGATAGACCACTGGACAACGCGAAAAGGGTTCGATTACTTGTCTCAATTACATCTTGCGTCTTCTATTGCCAGTTAGCTTGAAAATAGGTCAATGGACAGTAGGAGAGGGTTCAGCTTGAACAGTGCAAACGATCCCTTCTTATAAAATCCACCGGACGTCAAACAGCGAGAATTTTGAACCGACCACGGCCTCGTTCAGCAACCTGGATGAGTTTCCCACAATCGACACAGACGAAGTTCGCCATTCGCCTACTTTACCAACACCACTGTTGCTGCCCAAGGGGATTTGGATGTTTGAAACATGTTGTTGTCCAGCTCTTCCCAGGTCATATTTCTTACGAGCACCTCGTGACTGGATGGAGCCTCCCAGGAATGCGCTGTGATGGGTCGAGCATCGCTCGTAATAATGGCATGACATACTGCATCCGTCCGGCCCAACCATATGCCACCAAAGGTAAAAACGTGGGTGTAGTTCTAGAGGATGTTTGGCAGTTGCTTTGCCCTCTGTAGAGGGACATCCACCGTTTGCAATCAGCAGTTAATACTTCGAACAAATTCATCTTCAGTTGACAAGCGTGGAAGCGTGTTGTGGCTAGCAATTCTTTCTGCCAAAAATCTGACATTCTCTTTAGGGTTCTAGATCAGCAAATGACTGACATTGATGTCGCAGTGTACAGTGGTTGGTGAAACCACACTTTTAATGACATATAACACCATAGGACTAGCTACAAAGAGGCTGCTCATCCGGAACGCCCTTCCTGGTGGAACACCAAGATCCACAACGCTAACCGGTTCCAGATGTTCCTTATTTATACCGCATGGTGTCTCTGTCACTCCATGAAGACGCATGCCTTCGGTAACTCTCTGCTTCAGCCACTCCTAGCTCACGAGGATGCAGGCTGCTATTGTGTCGACCAACCATTCCACGTACGTATCAGCCAACCTCAGTGTATCCATCTGGAAGGACTTACGGTAAGAGACATTGATCGGTGTTGGGACCTGCCTACCTTGTGCCCATTTCTTGGTGCTAGGGGTAAACTGCCCGTCCTTTGTCCCCCACGGTGAGGTTCATAGTGATTTTGTGCCGGATGCCGCTGCCAGCCGGAATTTTCTTGACAGCACGAGAAGTCATGTATGTGCAGAGGTTGATATCGACGAGGCGCGTAATCATACCAGGGTGATCTGCCCACGCAGCACCCCAGAGTCCTGGGCCCGGGGCACAAGGCATCCAGCTCTCGTGCAATCCCCAGAGCCATTTCGAGGGTCGGAGGCGGCCTCGGGGTGAATTCCTCATAAATTCAGGGCATCTTAGTGTGCTCCCTCACTTGTTGATACATGGCTCCGTCGAGGTCGTCGGCTGTAAGTGCTGGAAAGGCCCTCTCTCTCAGGTGTCAAAAGGCCGTGGCAACTTCAAGGGTCGATTCCCCAGATCTTTGTGTCCGACCGGGGAATTTTCACTGTCGAGCTACCAGTAACCCTGGGGGATCTGATACACGTCTGATACCATCAAATGTGTTTCCGTCGACAGCTGTGGCGACCTCTCCACAGCCCATGAAGCAATCGTACGCTTGGCTCTACATCATGCTGAGCAGCGACTCCGCCTGTGGAGACCTGAGGATGACTTATTTTGAACGTGTAAATTCGTGAACAAATTATTGTAGATAGTATAACTAATCACCACTAAGCTCTACGTAGTTTGTATGTTGTCCGATGCCATGGGGTTGTTCTTGCCGTAGCAATACATAAGACAGGATCCAGGCAGAAGGCGGAGAACTATAGACCGGTCAGCCTGACATCAGTGTTGGGCAAGTGCATGGAAGGTATAATCAGAAAGCAATTGTGCCTGCGTCTGAATAATAACGACCTACTGACACCTGCACAACATGGGTTTGTTAGAAAAAGATCATGTTAGACAAACCTACTGATGTTCTCAGACGAGACCATAAGATGAACGGATGAAGGTGCGACAGTGGAGATTAGTTATTTGGATTTCAGTAAGACTTTCGACTCTGTGAGTCATCGCCTGCTGGACTATAAATTGCAGACCTTTGGGACAATCGGGAAAGGAAGTAATTCGGTGGCACACTTTCTGGGGAATCGTAGTTCCTGTGTCAAGGCGGGCGATTATCTATCGGGACCGGAGAAGGTTAACAGTACTGTGCCACAGACATCAGCACTGGGGCCTTTGCTCTTTCTCTTGTACATAAGTGACCTAGCGAAAGAACTGAGCGAACCGTGTTTCATCTTTGTAGATGATATGAAGATAGCCGAGAGCGATTTAGCACATGATAAAAATGCTGTTCTTAGGTGGGCAGAAAGATGGGATTTACCACTGAATTTCGCCAAATGCCAAATCCTGAATACTAACATAAACGAGACGAACAGTATTCCGTTTCAAATAGTGTTGGAGGTAAAAGGTCTAGGTATGATAGTCGCACAGGACTTTAAGCCTTCAAGGCAGTGCCAGAGAGCTGCAGATATCGCCAGAGGGGTATTAACTAGGGTGTGCAATACTATCACGTGTAAAAACCAGAATCCTTCACTCCGTTTTACTAGGTTTCGGTGCGACCTCTTCCGGAGTAATGTGTGCCGGCATGGGCTCCCTATTATCGCAAGGGTAAGGAGTCCTGGGATGGAGTGCAGCGACTTGAAACTAGAATGATGCCCGGTCAGAGAGGGAAATCTTACGCCCAACTTCTGAGGGTCTAAATCTCCTCTTTAGGGCGTCGTAAAGGCCGAGGTGACCTAACAGAAGCGTTCAAGATTACAAAGGGTCTGTCGGGTATAGACATGGGTGATTTGTTCGTTTCTGCCTCTGAGGGCGGCACCAGGGGACATGGACTTAAGCTACAAAAGGCACACTCAATACTCGACATACGAGCTAATTTTTTACAAATAGGGTCGTACCTATGTGGAACAGACAGTCAAAGGACGCTGTTAGATGCAGCCATGTGCCGACTTTCAAGAAGGACCCAGATTCACGCTGAAACACAGCATTCCCAGAGCTAGCTGTGTGAACGAGGGGTGAAGCACTGGCCCCTGGTGTTGTCTGTGAAGGTGATACTGCCTCGCAAATTTTGCCTTTCAGACAAAACATTCAACGCGCATTGTAGGGAGCCAAGAAAACTCGCCGACAACACAAAGATCTGGGTGCATTACTGGTCTCGGCTACTTTCGTCCTGTGCAAACCGAACTGGACTGAAACTGCAAACATTTGCCCACTAGGGAAATCATCAATCCATCTTAGTAATGGATCAATCATTCGCAATAATTATAGCGTCTAGAAAAGTCAGTCGGGTTGGACGTGGTCAAAAGACTTGCTGTAATCCACGAAGACGGCATCCATATGATATCCCTCTGCTTTTGTTTCTGTCCAATACTGACAACCCAGAAGATATAGGAAAGGCAAGACTGGATTTTGTGAAAGTCATGCTGTATGACACTATAAGTCACCATGATCGCAAATCGAGCAACGCGTATCAAATTCACACGAATCCCGAAGCCAAAACAAGATTGACTCGTAGATTCTACGCTACTAAACTGAAAATCACAAAATTACGAAAATATTAAAACCTCAGGTATGCGGTCAAATAGACTCAACAGCAGAATCCAAAGGTTCAAAGACCCATGGTCCAAGTATGACGATAAGGAACGGTTTAGGGCCAAAGTCAGTTGTCTCACACAAACAAACAAACGTGCAAAAGTGTTGTGTATGAACGAGTTCAGAAAAGCGATGTCAAATAGTCACATTTACAAAGCATGTAGAACACTTGGAAGGATTTTCAATATATACTCTACAGGTAGTCTGCAAGTGTACTATACGAGGATCAGTAAGCCCTCGTGGAAAACAGCTTGAGAGCGTTGGATCTGAAATGACAAAATCACAGAGAACTTCATGGGTCCGACTCTGTAAGTGTATGATCAGGTCCACACACCTATTGGAGGAATCCCAATGTGGTGACCTAGAGCTTGACCCTCACAATGGATTAGAATGAAATAGAAGTCCGTCTGGAAATGACGATCTATATTAAGCGTCACCTGATACACTTATTGGTTGGAACGAAATAACAGACATTGCTGGTTAGACATTCAGTGGCTGTTCGGGATTTTCGCCCAATACAGCAGATGACAATTAACAAAAAGGAAGAAACCGATAGTCAGGCTCACGCACGCATATGTGCCTTCACAAGATTAATAAATCAAACTATTTTGACACTAAAATCGCTAAACTGGCTTTCAAGCCACTCAAGTCGTACTTATCTAAATGACATTAAGACCGTTTTGCTATGAACAGGTTCACTAAATTACGATAAGGCTGTGACTTGCCGACTGGTAACTGATTACCAAGGTCCTATCTCCACCACTGATCATCGGTACACCAATTAATTGTTTCCAAACATTCGGAAGTTGTCTTAGTGTAATGAGGAGATGGACAATTCGTAATTGGGAATAAGGGCGCATTGCTTCGTTCACATAATATTAGTGGGTGTATTCAACTTGGGCCGGAGATAGATGCATCTTAAACGTGATTGTGACCAAAAAGGTAATAGAAGACGTGGAAAAGGCTCTCCTCGTGAGAACACCGACGAATAGTGATGTACCATTCATCGACCTTAGCTTCATCGGAATCGACAGTTACCCCATTATTCAGTGGAGCAGGTATCGCGGATGTGGTTATTGTGCATCTTTTCATATGGAAAATCAAGCACTTAGGCACAGCGACACTGTCGGCAGCCGTAATCTTTTCAAATCCGCATAATATTTGCTCCTTCATGGAAGAACATTGAGTTCGGATTTTTATAGGGTAGTCCCAACCCAATTCTATTGTATATCTGGACTCTGCTCTTCTGAAGAGCAGAAAACAGAGCTCCTTTTCAAATTACGGGGGGCCCTGGGCATGGGATCACAGTCTGTGGGGCATAGCAAAACTGGATCGAAAAGCGGATTCCGTCACTGATATGACACCAGGAGACAGCGACATTCCAAGGATTTCTTCGTACCTAAGTCATGCTGTGTGCTGTTTTCCTCACTTATACAAACGGTATGGTAAAGCAATTTGTCAACAGCTATTTATCACTGGAATTTAGAGTCGTGATTCCGGTGCACTAGAAACAGCGTAGTTGCTGCAAACGAACGGGGTTAAGAAGCACAAACGGTAAACTAAGTCAAAAGTGACTGGGTGCTCACTTAGAAAGCGAGTTTCTTCGGACTTGCTCTATGGAAGAGTGAGATCACGTATTTTTCTGAGCGTGAAGTGAAAAAGCTATCTGTTGCCTTAGAGTAAACCTTCCGTCCTACCAATATACCGCATGTTGACGTCACCCAGGAACTGGCAGTCTCAGTCGGTCGCCCAGCACCACCAATGTCTAACACATGCAACGTCTGTGCGACTGGTTTTGGGGGTATGAGCCGGCACTTTGAAAGTGAACGGCCTGGTTCAGTGGAAAACAGCAAGTCATCACCCGGCCAGGATCAAGAGTAACGTCGGAGACAGCAAAGTAGACGACATGTGACTGACCGTTCAGAATCCCAGACAAGAGTGCAGCCAGCCAAGCAGACCAGTGATCCAATCAGCGGCTTAGGCTTACCTGAACTGACCAAAGCCGAATCGACCAATCCAGGGACAGCCGGACAAACCAGCCAGATGGGTCTTTCAGGAATATTTGCAACCTGGAGGGTTTTCATGCAAGTATCCGCCCACAGTCAGCACACGTTCTATATAAACAATCTGTTTTACGCCAATAAACTGAGGCTTTTCGAAGCCAGAAGCTTCTTCTCACTAGAGTTTGTGGGATGGATCAGAACACCGGCGTGATTAGATAAAGACCTAACACCAAGAAACGGCAACTCTTTAGGTTTGCCTTGAAGCAAAGTGAATTTCCATATCATTGCAGGACCACAAAGTGATCAAGAAGTGCTACGATATTAGCACTAAGGTACATTATCCCGCCATAGCCAATTCAAGACCAATTTCTTTCCAGATGAAATATGTGCTAACCTGTAGGAACGGTTCGGTATCCCAAACTCCTGAAAGAAGTAAGTTTTGGCCAGCGATACTACCACAGAGCCTATGGTCTTTGCATGCATTTCTGACTCATCTCGCTTATTCACCAGCATGTGGACACTGTAAAGGATCACTCCCCTCATTTCTCCATTCATAGCAAACGGTCTGAGATGTTCCAAGCTGGGTCCTAATCAGCTGGAGATAAAGTGATTGTCTCGGACGGCGACCGCTTCAGAGGTTACCCCCTTGTTATTGCAAGAAAGTCCCGTACGCGGAAGTTCTCCTCACCATTTACCCAGCGTTCCCGAAGTTCTGTTTGAGTAGTCTTCGATTTCTGACAACCATCTGGATCGGGGTTTCAGAACAGTTGGATATCCCATTATTAAAGACTCGGGGACTGCCGTATGATCTCTTTTATCCTTTCAAATAAGACGATAATAATCCCCCAAAGTCAAGGTCCTCCAACTTCAACTAACTCACAGGAAAAAGCATATTTTACTTGTATAGTCACAGTCGCTCACTTCGCCCAACATGAGTAGTCTCTTCAAGACACATTTGAGCAGCTCATAGTCGAATGCCAATCCCAAATCCAAAAACAAGGTTGATTCGTGGTTCCTACTATACTGGATTATGAAATGAACAAATCTGTGAATATATACAGGCCTCAAATACGAGACAACAGGAGCTCGAAAGCCAGAGCCAAAGTCACGGAGTGGGTAGACCCGGCACGCGATATCAAAACGAGTCAAGTCCAAAAGGTAATGGGGCTTTGACGTGAATAAACAAAGGTTAGTGTTTCAATCTAGGAGTGGGGTAGAACACAGGTAGAATGTTTACAATGCAGTAATTTTGCAAGTCCGGAGCATTGTAGTGATCTCGAGAATTTTCCACGCCTGTTTGTTACGCAACCAACTAGAATCCGTCCGAGCTCAGTAATGCCAGGTGGTTGGAATCGAGGTACTGCTTCCTCCTACCTACCACCCCATTCAGCCATTGCATGTACCCACCGACGATGGATGCTGCAATCCGCTGTTTTGTGCTAAACACAACCACACACAGCTCACTAGTGAAGCCAACACTATTTTCTTTTCGCAGAGATCAGCAATCCTCAGCTTGCCGGCAGTTCGTAATCATCACAAATTGTAAAATGGGCTTAGTCTTGAATGTAAGTGGCAAACGTGTGCAAGGATTCTGAATACACTGGGAATTTCGAAAGAATAGGCGTTCGAGAGGGTATATATATATATATATATATATATATATATATATATATATATATATATATATATATATATATATATATATATATATACACTCATTCACTCACGTTTGACAACGAGTCCTGGTTTGGATCGAAACGTCACAATAAACGTTTTACAACTCAGCGTACTCCTTGACTTCTCTATAATATATATATATATATATATATATATATATATATATATATATATATATATATATATCTGGCACCTTCTTTTGGATATGCCGATTATCTGGCTCCTTGTCCAGCTGTTTCTGTAATCCAAGATCTCAATAATTTTTTTTTGTAATCTTTCTCTTACTGATGATTTCTATATTCGACCCCGTTCAAGTTTAAAACTGCATAATTGCTTTGAACGCATATTTACCTTTCTCGTTCGACTTAAACTTGTGAAGTGTTTGTCATTTTAAAAAACCAGCACTTGGAGTATGTTCTGTCAAATATTAAAGAGTCATCATCGACTGACAATCGAGATGTTCTTCCGACATATCGAACTGTTAAAGGGCTACCCAGATACATTGCCAAATGCTGAAGATGAAACTTCCCAACTTTGGACGGAGCAGTCTTCCTCTTCGTTTATCAATGTTTTTCAAGTTCTGCTATACTGTCCCCCAGTTCTTTGTACTGAAGAAAGATCTAAAAATTCCTCTTCGAAGCCTATCTATTGTCAGTCTTGTATCTGTCATACCCTTAACTGAACTACCCTATAAGTAGTGCGAACTACACCTGGTCACATGAGAAACTTTTGCCCTAAAAATTCTTGCAGTCAGCATTCACCCTTTACACAGTGATCTATCCATGTGTAACTGTTTCTACTCTGCGTGTATCTCTTATCGATCCCTACCCTCTAGCGTTATCACGCAAAGAAACTCCACTGTCCCTTATCTTGCCTGTATCGTCGCAAACCGGGCGCGAGTATCAGCTGAAAGTCTCGGCAATCTTCAATCTGTAATCGTTCATTTTTTTTCTTTTCCGCAATTCGGTTAGGTGCAGAGTGCGAACCTGTTTTCTTTGAAATACGGACATCTCGCTACACAAAGGTTTAACCGAATAAAATGTAAATACAAAGACAGATTGACCGACAACCGAAAAATTCCACTCGTTTATGACATGGAAGTGGATGACATTGTGTGAGCCCATAAAGCAGTTGTTTCTGTGATAAACACGTTTTCTATTCGTCATGTGAAAGACAACAGGATTTCTTCTAGTTTTCCTATGTAAACATCGTTGTCATAAAAGAAGATGCCGTGCAAAACCTAAAGTATCTGACTCGGAGACTGATCTTTGCTACACCTGGATGAATATGACAATCAGAGAGAGATAAATACCCAACGAAACAGATGTGATGATAAATTACTACGTGCCTTTGCAAACGAGCCTGGGGAAAAGTGAATAGGTTCAGACTTCGGCCGAACAAAAGTCAGCGTTATACGAAAAACAAAGGCGGTGAAGTGTTGCAACCGCAAACATTTTCGAATGGCGATTTAAATTGCTTTGACCATCTACTCAGTTTGCAGGAACAGCGGACAGATTTGAGAGGTTCGGTAATACGTCAGTCGGATGAAGAAAGTTTCGAGAAATTCATTTCAGTGACTTAGAATTTGCAAAATTCACCATGCCGGTCAAAATAGTCTTCAATGAATCACGATCAACCTGGCTGATATAGCGCCATCAAAGACACCCCGAACAACTCTGGATTCACCAGTCCGTGAGACTTAAGTTACTTCTAAGGAAACTATTGTGATTTAGAATATTGTGCCACGTCAGATCTCGCATGAATCTGTACATCTTATAGCAACTGATGCACCTGTCCATTTGATTGAATTCTTTTTTCAATTGTCAAACGGCTGGACATTCACAGAATTATTTGTTTGGTAATTTTTGTTTCCAACCCGATTTGAATAAGATCGAGAATACATTCCCGGCTCTCTTGAAAAGAAGTTACGGCAACTTCCCCTGTTAGCAGCAAATTGTACCAGAGGGCAAGCTTGTAAGTCAAGGGTATTTTGACAACACCTGTGTGATCTGACGTGTTTTGCTCTCCGAATATGTAGCAGTATATATATATATATATATATATATATATGTGTGTGTGTGTGTGTGTGTGTGTGTGTGTGTGTGTGTGCGTGAGTAAGCCTGTGCGCAGAACAACAAACATAACGTGCACATTCGATCTCATAACTGTCAAACATCACCTGAAAACTCACAAGATCAGACATACTCCATCGACGTTTGCATTATGCTGAGTCTGTTGCGTCGTCATCGCCCTCGCCACTATCTTCTTTGAGCAGGCACAATCTGTGGACATCTCTCAGTACGTACGCCTTAGTTGTTTTCACTAACTCTACTCACAGAAGATCATCGATTTCCGTGCGAGAATCTTTGAATACTACAGCAAGCCATTCGTCTTTGCGAAGGTGCCCTTCCCCAGGGATGGTGACATCACCACGTCTGAGCGGCCTCTCTTTGACGATCCACCTCTGACGAAGCAGCGGTGTCTGCAAGTACTCTTTAGTACAAAGCTCCCAAGGCACCGGAGCAGTGACTGACTGGCTTCCACCATAAAACGCTTCTCGCTTAAAGTTCTTGAAATTACCGCCCCTACGTTTGACCGCAGCATCAACAGTTCACTGAAAGTGAGAACTGGTTCAGAATCCGAGGGAATCGGTACCAAGGTCCTACTGTTCAGTATGCGTTCTATTCCAACTAGTAGGACTTTCAGCATTTCATCATCGATTACTTGTTGTTAGACCAGAGTAGCGACTGTTTTCCTAGCTGATCGTATCAGTGTTCTGCAAAAGCCCCCATGATGATTGGCATAGGGTGAACCAAACTGCCATTGTATACATTCTGCCATGGTTTTTTCTCTCTTAAGCACAGTCCGGGGGAATCCATCGTCTATCCAACTCCTTCTATGCTGCAACGAAATTCGTATCCGTGTCTGAATGTGTTTCATGAAATGCCTCATCTAGCTGTTAAACTATGTAATGCCATTAGGAAAGAATCGGTCTTCACATGATGCAATGCCTCGAGATGAGCATCACCGGATTGTCCAGTGTTATCAGGAAAC
Organism: Fasciola hepatica; assembly: GCA_948099385.1. Taxonomy (NCBI): domain Eukaryota; kingdom Metazoa; phylum Platyhelminthes; class Trematoda; order Plagiorchiida; family Fasciolidae; genus Fasciola; species Fasciola hepatica. The sequence continues at coordinate 8,685,465 of CANUEZ040000083.1, forward strand.
CATATGTCTTCTGTATGCTTTTCATTGTCGCAAGAATAAAGAAAGAAGATACTAAATACAGATCTCCACGAAGGGCACCATCCCCTTTAGACGTTCACGGCTAAAACGGGGACCATCATTTGCTCGCTTGTTACTGCTTTTGGAAGACGACAAAATAAGCAATCACCTATCGGCCTTTCGACTGTCGCTAGTTCCTTTTTCACCCAAAACCTTCGAGGAATATTTTTCAACAACAGGCTCGAGCCAGCTTGCCTTCTTCCAGATAAAAATGATCTATCAGACATCTCGTGATGCGGAAGCTGCAGGGAATCAATACAGCATGCTTCATTCCGTAATCTAGTTTGAATTTGCCAACCTCCCCCAGGACACTCAATAGCCATTAGCTGGTGCTGGGTTCAGTTCCCGAATACTACTATGTAAAAGCTTGCTTTTCTCTGCTATGATCGGTCCCAGACGGCTCACAGATCGCAAATGGGAGTGCTTTTGGTAACATTGGACGAAGAACACCTGTTTCGAAATGGTTCAACTTGCCTGGTATTATTTCCCTCACATTTAACCTGATTTTGGCTGTGCACCTTTTATAGTCTTCCTGCGGAGCCTTGTATCTTGTTCACCAGGCCACCGCTCTCATCACTTGAGCTCAGTCTGAGAAATAATTTCTTTAATAATTATTGAAGTAATCTAATTTCCTATTTCCGTAGAGTTAATGGCCAGTATTACTCGCCCCGCCTAGATGTTGTCACCTGTTGGCTTGGGTCTCGACAGTGTCGGCCACGTAACTTGAGATGCAGCTGCGAAATCCAGCCCTGTTATCCACATCTGCGACTTGTCTAGCGTTTCAAACCCCCCGAGCAGAAGCCGGCTGGGCTACCAGTGGGCTGTACGTTATGAAACTGTCTGGCCCTGGGTGACTCAAAATGACTATAATTCTGCTGGCCATTAGGGTTTTAAAGTTATTGCTAGTGTTATTTATGTAATGTAGCACGATGAATGAATCCATCCAAAAGGTCGATTCCTAGTCATTTTATCAGACCATTTCTTGACCAATATGGCTGTTCCCACGGGTGGAAATTGTTTTCATTGGGTTAACCCAGCTTTGGCGAATAACAACCTGTTTTATCTTCGCCCATTCGCTTCCGTCTAGCTGACGTATTCCGTCAATCCGCAGATCACTTCTGATGCACCTGAGAATACGTGCAGTTCTCCCATTTGTGCAGTGCAATTCGAGGATGAGCGTCGCGGGATTCGTATGTACCCTAGATACTTGAGAGTAATCCGAGACTATTCTCAGTCTAGCCAGTCCTTGAGCTGCAGTGTTTGGTCCCGACTTACTTTCTTCCGGCAAAGCTGTTGCAATAAGATTTTTCCGGGCAGCATCCAAGGAAAAAGTACCCCAAGGGTGCATTACTAACATGTATTTTCCTCGATTGTGTTCGAGATGTACGTGTAGGTGCACGATCAAATTGAACAAAGCAGTGGGGCAAGGTGAAATAGTCACAAAGTTGCAAAGAATAATCAAAACTTTGGCTACAGTATCTTCAAACTGAACGGGGTATCGACAAAGTAACATGACACGGCTTTACGCGGTAAACATGAAACGGTTTGGGATTCGGTTATAGGCAATAATGCTGATGCGGCCGCCCACGAACATGAAGAATGTATTGTATTCATGGAAATCAGACGACTCACTGTATACAGGGATGACGCAAACAGTGTTCGAAGAATGGGTATTAGCTTTCATCCCATAGAACAGTCAACAAATTCGGAGAAAATCGACCATCCAAATGAGTCATATTTTCCCAGCCTGAAGAGGAAAGCCTGGGACATCGGAGAGCTCGCTAAGGCGGCAAAAAAATATGAGCCCTTCGAAGTGAGTGACATCGAATGACACTGAATTGTTAACTGGATGACTAGTTAAGGAGGACAGTTGTATGACGACCATATGGAGGTAGCCGCAGCCACGGGGATGAAAGCTTTCTACCGTCAAACAAAAGAAAAAAACATGAAGAAAGTGTTTGAATAAATGTCACCGTGTGGCCGGATGGTTCCTTTTTTTCCTTTCACTTATGTCAGCATGTAGAGCGTAGTGAGAGGGACGATCCTGCATGTTGGCGCATGCGGTGATGGCGGAGCCGGTAACGCGCTCACAATGAGGGGAAATCCGCAGAGCTGAGTTGAGGTAATGGCTTTGTGAGAGTTCCATTACATCACAGATCGCTGATGTAATCGGTTTTCGAATCTCTGTATGCCGAATAAGATATGAAATTCCAGTCGGTTTATCAAGAGGTGGGTAGATTAGATGTTTGGTATTAAAATGGATTGACAAGCATCTAGACAGGCGGCACCAACTAGAGCCCGCCTAAGCTTATTTTGAAAGGCAGGGGAATGCTTTCAACAATCTACCGAAAATTGGTTATTCAGAAGCTTCAGACGCAGGAACCAGTCAAACGTTTCAGTGGGCGACGATAGGGTGTCGGGGACTTGAAAAAAGTGGAAAGGATTGCAGTCTGGGCTTGGTACTAGCTGAAGGTTAGAGAAATAAATGACGACAATACGTAATGAATTGGGTAAGCATATATGTAGTGAAGTGGAGATGACTGAGTTTGAATGTGTAAATTTATGACCAAAAGTTACTTTGGACAAACATAACCAATTAGCTCTTAGCTTTAAGCAGTTTGTATGTTGTTCGATGCCGCTCCGGTTTTCGGTCGGTTTTTGGCCGGTTTCTGAGCGGTTTATGCCCGTTGTTTGAAATATGTGATATGCTTCGTTAGTTTCTGTAACTTTTCCCAAAATACGTATTACGGTGCCCACTTCTATCTCCTAATTTATGGTTTTCCGAATAATTGTTCTTATTTTACCCATTTCGAGGGAATAAAATAGAGCAATCTATACCGAGGCATTTCAGGGTGTTTCACTGAATTAAACCAACGTATCTAGGTAAAACGCCAACTAAGCATTGCATATTACTCCGATCGCCGATTTCCTTCGTATCAATTCATCATGCAGACTTTCTATCCCGATAAGCTCCTACATCCACGCCGTCACATACTTCGGATTGCTTGTTGGTACAGCCACTCCCTGTACGTAGAGAAGACTTGATTCACGATGCCCGCAAGTACTTCGCACCTTTGATGTCTGCTTTACGTCGTGGGTGGAAAAACGATGAAAAGCGACGATTTCCGGACTTCTTTACTCACCGAGAGAGCCTTTCGGTCACTCCTGATGGGTTGTTGTGCTTTAATGATCGTATTGTTATTCCTCCGACGCTTCGATCAGCCATACTTCAAGACCTAGATTCCAGGCACTTGGGAGTCGACAAAACGAAGTCCTTAGCCCGACTGATATGCTGGTGGCCCGAGTTAAACGCAGATATTATCAATACCGCCATGAACTGTCAACGGTTTTTGCACAAGTGTGATGATTGTTAATGACAGTAACTCTTGTTGTTTTATTGCATCTGCATGTTTATGTACATTACGATTGCGCAGAATACAAGTTCGAGTATGAGCCCATGCAGTCGGTGTTATCGAACTTCAATTGCGCGTAGTTAGAGTAGTAGCTATACTGCGTCCATTGCGAGTAGTACGACTACTCCAGTTCGGTTCTCAATTATCACAACAAGCTGCTTTCAAGACCAAGCAAATGGCTCCCGTGGACAGTTTCATGTGAACCACGGCAGCGTGCGCATGCAAACTACTGTGGTACATTTCTGGGCAAGTAGTATGCACCGGAAGTCTTTGATGCGTTTTCTCGCTGGCCAGAAGTATCTTGGACTAAGTCATCCACAGCTGAATTCACACGGACGGCACTGCGTAAGACGCTAAGTAGGGAAGCAGTACCTCGTGAACTTGTTACAGACAATGGTACTCATTTCTCTGCTGAGTCCCTTGACGATTGATGGAAAGGACTAGGTAGTCGTCATTTGAATACGGCACCCCGCCATCCTCAGTCTAACGGACTTGCTGAGAAAATTTGTTCGTACTCTTAGAAGTGCTATACAGTCTACCGATCCTCATTCTTTGGTTAAACTAGATCGAACTGTTGATAATTTCTTGATGCAATACCGAAATTCTTATCGCAGTGCAACTAGTAAGAGTCCAGTACACTTGTTCTAATCTCGTTGTTTGAGAATACGTTTTGAATGGATATTCTCTGCTGACGTAAGCTTTTTCAGGGGGAATGATTTGCGGCCATCCAGTGGCATAATTCTGGCACGAAACGGTGGTCGAATGTTGACCATACTTGACTGTCATGATTTGTCCAGTCATCGAAGACAAATCGACTAGGTATAGTTCAACACAGGAGGTTAGTCAGAGAACAATCCCACTGTTGTTTCGGCCACTGATGCTCCTATTTCAGGTAGTGACATACAAAGTGAATCTGGTGAATCATCCGGAGATCTACGGTCGGAAGATCAGTGAGAATACAAGCAATGCCTGCAAAGGACTACAGGCATCCGGACCTAAATTCAGCGTGTGGCAGACGTGGTATTCATGGCTGACTTACATGTGACTTTTACCTTTTATGTTGTATTCACTTACACCGATATTGTACATACTTGTGCGCAACATATGAACTACTACGGTACGTCGTGTGCCAAATCCGCGTTCTGATTCCTTGATATTCTGTGCCGGATAATACTACGTTAATCCATACAGTATCGTAGTTGGACACGGAGTAGACGTTGCCCCTACTCTGCTCGGCATCACACCAAGCCATCAATCAAACAGCAGGCTGCCTTAGACGGTTGGCCAAACAAGACCTTCAAAACATTCCTCGCTCTTGTGTAACCTTCATTTGGAACAATCATAAATAACTTCCCCAGCTCGCCTCTGGCAGTAGTGGGTTAAGTACAGCAGCCTTTGCCCTGGATCGGTCACCTTAGCCTCGATAGTTCCAAACTGGTCGATAAGGTTGCGGTGTTGTTCTGAATGCCCGCCAGAGTTGGTAAGCTCCGCTTTAAGAAGATCGAATAAAGGTTACATTTGGAGAGCCAGCCTAACGGCAGACTTGGGTCTTCCTCTTCCTAGAGGGCGTGGTTCACGGTAGACGTCATTTTCAGTAATCCGGTTCTCTAGTTCTCTTTGCCTAATTTTTATCATCTGCCTTCGAAACCTTTTGCCTTGCGGCCGCTAAAAGTCGTTCCAACTCTAATACCCCTACCTTGGACGCATCAATTATCTTATAATCAGTAGTACGGTCAGTAAAATACGAGCTTGTACTGAGAGTACCAGGAGATCTAAAAGCTTATAATGAACCAACTGCACCCAAACCCTTTCCAGTGACTTGCCGTGTTACTTCCAGTTCAGTTCCTGACTGTTTTTGTGGTCCTTTGAGTATACTTACATTTACTTCCGTTCCAATTTAAACAACACGAGTGTTGTATGACACTTTTGAGCAGTCCATGGACAGGTGCCAATCCCAAATCCAAAAACAAGACTAATTCGTGGTTCGTGCCATACTGAATCATAAAATGAACAAACCTGTGGACATATGCTAACCATAGGAGCTCGAAAGCCAGAGCTAAAGTCACGATGTGGTAGAACGGGCACATGAAAGATAGTGTTTCGTGATACAACGTTACAATTCACCAGACTGGCCTTATGCTAGCAACCTGGTGGGAATAGCTGAAACAGAAATGATTTTTGGTAAAGTTGGGAGTGATATCCTCAGTTTTGTGGTGCATTTTGACTGAATTTGCGAATATTTAGTATATAAAGGAGTTGAGCAGGGGTGTTTTTATTGACAGCTACAGGTGCACTCGTAGAGGGTACTGACTTGACGATGATGGACCCGGGAATGTTTTCGCGGTGAAAGCGGTCAGCAATTCTTGAAAACTGCTCTCATATGTTCGGGATAAATTAAGTGGGTTGTTTAGTCCTAAAGAAGATATGACAATACCATATGCCTCATTACAAATGGTCAGAATGGCCTCAATTACTTTCTAACTGCCAAGAGAAATAAAGAGGCTTATTACGGGTCAGCGTCTCTTTGTTTCTGGGTCATGGTCCAAGAACATAACTCCATTTATGACAGAAAGGTCCTCTTGGTTCACACCACCACGTCAACTGATATGTAGAAGGGAAGTTTTGTAGCAAGCTCTGCGTATTCGACCAACGGGTAAACGTAATATTAACCGAATTGTGAGCATATCTACTCATATGGAACGCGATATCTTTTCCAATTCAATTCAATTCAATTTACACTGGACTTTGTGTGGCTGAAGCCAACCATGTGTCCAGATAGCTGTATTTTAGGCGTGTTCCAGAAGGCAGCAGGTGCCCACATATCCAGATATAGACAGTGGACGGGTTTTTTGAGCGCCTGCTACGTCAAGGTTTCTTTCCGCATTCGCATCCAAAATGACTTTGTACGGGAAATCTTGCCTGAACAGCGCACGCGGTGTAGAATGAAACAGAAGTCCGTACGTGAATGACAACCTGTATTAAATGGCACCCGATGTAACAAGCAGTCAGAACGAAATAACAGACATTGATGGTTGGACGTTCAACGGTTGTTCGGAATGTACGTCCACAGGAGCGGATGAAAATTCTGTAATGGAAAGGACGGAACCGATAGTCAGACACGCGCACACCCACACGTAGGTTTCTTGAAAGAATGAGTGTTTAAAACTAGTTGGTCACTATTATGGTTACCCCAGCTTTCCAAGCCACACAGCCTCCTCCTTAATTAAGCGCCTCCCCGTTGCCTGGCAGAACCATCACTATTGGGTACCCCTACTTCTGCTCCGACACCTGGCCCACTTTCGCTAGTCTGGGACCGAGTAAGGGTATCGGGTCTGAATACCGGTTTTAGTAGAATACAACGCACCTTAGAGGACCGTCTTTGGTCCTCTCATCGCGAAAAACACAAGTTTTTGGAGATTATTCTCTCTACTAAATAAGGACCCTTCCACCCTTTGTTGAACTTGGTGCAGGTTCCCGTTGGCGGTGTTTCGGATAGTAAGAATACTTTGTCGCCCATCTCTAAGGAAGGACCGTGAAAGCCGCGGTCATAATATTCCTTCTGTCTTCGATGACTTTGTTGTAGAAGTTGTCGGGCCAGTGTATGTGCCCTCAACAAGGTTTCTTTCAGGTGGATCACGTACCCAGAAGTCGATTGAGGTAACCGGCCCAATTAGGGCGTTGGTAAATCGCAAGGTATTCGTATTTCCGTCCCTGTTCATAGGAAGTGAGGGCGTATGCCCAGTGACTGAGTGAACCGTGCGTCGATACACCATTACACACTATTCTAGTGCTTGATCCCAGAGTCTCGTCTCTTCTGCAAACGCCGTCATCAGTACCTTGAATGTCTGATTAGTTTACTCGGCCAATCCATTACCTTCAGGGTGATAGGATGTCGTACGGGTTTTATCGATTTGTAACAGTTTGCAAAGTTCAGACTCTGTGGAATTTTCGAAATCGCTTCCTCTATTCCAGTGCAGTTGACCGGGTGCGCCCCATTTGCAGATCCAGTGGTCGATAATTGCCCGAGCTACTGTTGCTGCCCCATGACCGGAACAGCGGCAACATCTACCCATTTGGTAAAATCGTCTATCATGACAGTGATATATTTGTTTCCACGCCGGGTTTCTGGCAATGGTCCCCTTATGCCGATTCCCACAATTTCCTAAGGGTAACCAGCTTTGACGGGAATCAAGGGTGTTCACCTATTCGGAATGGGGTCTTTCATCTCGCAGCACACTTGGAAGTCTCTGCAGAAGTCCTTGACTTCCCTCCGTTGGTGTGGCCGCCAATATCTAACGCGTGCTGCTTCATGCCTTTTATTTTGTCCCGGGGTGTCCAAGACCGTGGTGGATGTTTGCCAGCAACTTTCTCCTTTGTGGCTGTGGTACTACGAGTCATCGCATGTATTCCGACCCATACGGCATGAAAGAAAGCCCATCGATCGATCTTAGGCTATTCCACTGCGACCATAAGCACCTTGCTTAGTAACTGGTCCCTGACGTTTCTTCGCCAGTTGGGCCAGCGCCGTTATCCTTGAGGCGTTGGTATACGACGGCAAGTTCCGTGTCCTCCACCTGGACTTTCTCCCCGTTCGTGTCTTTCACCAGGGGTAAACAGTGCCACTTGCGAGGTGCAGGAAGGACATTCTCCATGGTCTCTGTGCTGCCAGTTGGACATGCCGTCTGCCTTTCCATGGGATTTGCCAGGACGATGGAAACAAGTGAATGAGTACTCCTGTAGGTACTCTTGCCATCTCGCAACCTGCCCTTCGGGGTCTTTGAAATTTGCCAACCACGACAACGGACGGTGGTCTGTTCGGAGGAGGAAACGATGGCCCGAAACGAAATGTCCATAGTGGCACATGGAATAGGGTGATGCCAACATCTCCTTCTGGGTGGTGCAATAATTCTTTTTCCGTTTACTTAACTCAGGCCGCCAGGTGAAATAACGCTTTGGATGCCGTGCCGGCCCTTTTGTGACAACACCTCACCAATGCCTTTGTCGGAAGCATCAGTGTCCTAAGTGATTTCCCTGGGGGACTCCGATGTGTCAGGGAAGGCTAGCACGGGTGTCTTGGACAGCCGACTGGGAAGTTCTTCGAAGGAGGCATGCTGCTTCTCCGTCCATCCGAATGTTTCATTATGCTGCAGGCGACAATTAGGTGGTACTGCCACTGTTGCCAACTCCGGAATGAACCTGCGGTAGTAAGAAGCCAACTCGAGAAAACTGCACTCTTCCTTAACATTTGAAAGAGTAGGCCACGTTCTAATCTTTTCCGTCTTCTGCTGATCAGTTGGGATTTCTGAAGCAAAGCCACTTGTCCCGGGTAGGTCACCTTGCGCAGTAACAGACAGCATTTAGGAAATTTGTGTTTTAGGCCTACCTGCCACAACTTCTCGAACACACGCGCCAAGTTTTGTATGTGTTCGCCTAGTGCTCTTCCTTTGACAATTACATCGTCCTCATACACGACACAGCTCTAAGGAATCAGGTCACCCAATATGGTGTGCATCAAGTGTTGGAAAGCCGCCGGGACAATTGATAATCCGAAGGGCATTGTTTGAAACTCGTATAGCCCGTCTGGTAAAGCAAATGTAGCAGTGGCCAATTTCGTTCATACTTTTACCACGTTTATTGTTTGAGTGAACGCTACCTGCCAAGCGCGGTGGCCATTTGACCGTTGCTCTTGCGCACGCTCTCATGCACGCTCCCAAATACACGCTAACCACTATCTCTCCCAATCGCCTTCTCGTTCTCACGGGTCGTGGAGAATACTGTTCTGGTTAACATATTTGTGCAGTGCCGCACATTAGAGTAACGTGCAGGTGGTCCACGCAGTACAAAGGACCGAAGCAGGCGTTTACTAAGGGGACCGCGAAGTAAGGTCTAATCAACCTTACAAATGGTGAGCCCGACGTGATCCTCAGGTTACGTGAGTTTCCTTGTTTTCTACCGTTGAAGGTCCCGTCTGCCTACGTTTTTTTGTTTTATTGTTTCCCTATCCGTTGATTTTTTGGTCGTTTTACGAAATAATGTTATTGTCCATACATATTTTGGTGTCTAGTTCGTCGTGGTTTTTTCTTTAAGATTATAGTGCCCCATCGATCGCTGATTTTTCATCCCGTCTGTATTCGATAAAGTACTTGATATGTCTGCTGAACGGAAACCCTGCTCAGACCCCACCGTTGGGGCGATCACTCTGCACAAGCCGGCATTCACGCGTGCCGATCCAGAACTCTGGTTCACGCTGGTCTAGTTAGAATTCGAAAACTGCCGTATAACCAGTGACACAAGCCGTTTCAGGTGGGTAGCAGGCCGCCTCCCGCCGGAGGTCACAATGCAAGTAAGGGACGTAATAATCTCTTCCCGAAGCTATGAGGCTTTGAAGGAGGCTGTCATTGCCCGCACGACCCCAAAGCAGGACCAACATACGCAACAACTTCAAAACGTTGAGCTTGGAAGCAGGAAGCCCTCCGAACAGCCGCGTGGGCTGCAGCGCTTGTGAGGACCGACGGCAGGCGAGGACCCGCTCTTGAGGGAACTTTGGCTGCGGCGTTTGCCGCACAACATCCGAGTTTTACTAAGTGCCACGCGCAAGTCCTCGCTGGAGGAAGCTGCAGCGATAGATGATGACATTATGTCACGATACAACCCCGCTGTAGCTGGAGTAACCAGGCCCTCCGTCACAACGGTGCCTGCCTTGCCAACATCTAACGACCTCGCGTCAGTTTTGTCTAGAATCGACGCCAGCCTGCAACGTCTAGCCATAGGAAGAAGTGGGTCACAGGAGCGGCACCCCGCACGCTCACCTAGGTTCCATAGTCCGTCATTGTGACGACTTTTCGGCTCTCCAAAAGAAGGGTATTGTAAATACCACAGTCACTTCGGTGAGGGAGCCAAACGATGCGAACCGGGGTGTACGTTTCCCGGTGCTTATCAGGGAAAACCAAACCCCCGGCCCATGGTGGAGACCCACGAAGCCGATTATCAGACCAACAGTCGCCTTTTGAACGTAAAGTACATCATTTCAAATAACCTATTCCTTGTAGATACCGGTGCCGAAGGGAGCGCCCCCCCCCCCCGACTGAAAGGCGACAGTAGCAAGCCGCAGGCCCAATCACTACGCGCTGTCAATGGCACGGCCATCCCAACGTTTGGCCAGCGGTCACTCACCTTAAACTTAGGTTTAAAGCGTAATTTTCGTTGGGTATTCATCATTGCCGACGCCTCGTACCAAATTCTAGGTATTGAATTCCTGCAACACTTTGACTTGTTAGTTGATGCACGGCGCCGCAGGGTGGTGGATCGTCAGACCACTCTCGCTGTTGCGGGTCATAATTCACGAGTAAATCACGTCACGCCTTTTTACGTTCAACCACCGGAGCACCAACCTTATGGCGAAATCATCGCCGCCTACCCAGCCATGTTTCGGCAGGCCGGGCCTCTCCCAGCAGTGACCACCAACGTCACTCACTATATCGATACCAAGGGACCCCCAGTGTTCAGTAGGCCGGGTCGGCTAGGACCAGACAAGCTTCGTGTTGCACAGGCTGAATTCGAACATGCTAGAACTGGGTATAATACGCCCTTCTAGCAGCCATTGGGCTTTCCCTCTTCATATGGTCCCTAAGTCTAGCGGCGACTGGCAACCGTGTGGTGATTACAGAGCACTTAACTAAGTTACCGCCCCTGACCCATACCCAATTCCCCATTTACAGGACCTAACTTCGTCTTTATCGGATTGCTCCGTCTTCAGACTCATCGATTTAGTTCGCTAGTAAAACCAGATCCCTGTAGTAGAGGCTGATATCCCTAAAACTGCCGTCACTACACCTTTCGGACTGTTCGAGTTTCTGCGAATGCCGTTTGGACTCAGCAATGCAGCCCAGACCTCCCAACGGTTCATGCACGAGGCGACTCGTGGTTTGGGAAATGTCTACGTATACCTGGATGATATTTTGGTTGCTAGTTCTTCAGAGCAAGAGCACGTCGCACACTTACGAGCACTTTTCGAACGTCTTAGCCAGCACGGCGTTACGACCAATATCGCGAAATGCGAATTAGGCCGGTCTGATGTCACCTTTATGGGACATTCTATTTCATCCTCGGGTATCCGCTCTCTGCCAGATAAAAATTCCGCTATTCGCGATCACCCTGGACCCCAATCTTTTTGCCAGTTACATCATTTTGCCGGCCTCATGAACTTCCCCGTCGATTTATTCTCCACTGTGCGGGAATGATGCAACCCCTCACCAATCTGTTGCGCGGAGGTAAGCGAATGTTCGTGTTTCCCGACACGGCACAAGTCGCATTTGCCTTGGTCAAAGGTGCTGTCGCCAACACAGCACTCCTTACCCACCAAGACCCCTGGACTCCTATTTTGGAAGTGACGGACGCCGAGGACACAGTGGTTGGAGTAGAACCGCAACAGTTCGCAGACGATTGTTGGCAACCTTTAGCATTCTTCTCCAAGCCCCTATAACCCGCAGAATCTAGCTGCAGCACATTTGGTAGGGTGTTGTTAGCCATCTACTCGGGAATCTGTCATTTTCGACATCCACTCGAAGGCCGTTCGTTTACGGTGTTTACGGACCACAAGCCTTTGGTTTACGCATTAAAGTCAGCTTCGGATTGATACTCGCCACGCGAGATTCGCCACTTAGACTTTGTCTCGCAGTTTACTGTGGACATACGACACGTCTCTGGGGTACTTAATCCCGACGCAGACGCCTTATCGCGCGTATATCAACTAAGTCTGTCACAAACGCCTAACATCAACTTGGACGCAATGGCACAGGCTCAAACTATGGACCCTGACATCGAACAACTTCGGCAAAACGGTTCTTTGAGTTTAACCACAGTGCCTATCCCAGCTTCCCAGAATACCATCGTGTGCGATGTGTCGCAAGGTCGCCCTAGGCCAGTAGTTCCTGCTGCCCATCGTTATCCTACGTTCCTGACACTCCATAATCTGGCTAACCCAGGTGTGACTGCCTCGGTGAAACTGATAACCGAGCGTTTTGTTTGGCACAATGTCAAACGAGATGTCCATCAATGGGCTCGTGCTTGCCTGCAGCGTTCAAGTGTTAAAATCCATAGGCACACTAAGGCGGCGTTAGCCAGGTTCTTAGAACCTGAAACACGTTTTTCATCATGTGCACGTCGACCTCGTATTACCACTCCCACCTTCGCTTGGGTAAATTTACTTACTCACATGCGTGGATCGTTTTACTCGCTGGCCGCAGGCCATCCCTATCCCTCGTCCCACGTCGGAAGAGGCCGCGAAAGCTTTTCTGACCGGTTGGGTTAGTCATTTCGGTTGCCCGGTCCACACTTTGACGGCGCTTTTGGCAGCCTACTCGCTACGCTTGGTTGCCGACACTCTAAGAGGGCAGCTTACCACCCCCAAGCCAATGGTATGATCGAGAATTTCCACCGGCAATTAAAAGCCGCCCTTCGAGCAAACGGTAACCCCCTTTGGAGTGAAACGCTACCATTAGCACTCTTAAGCCTGCGTAGTACTGTTAAGGAGGAGTTACACACAACACCGGCCGTACTAGTATATGGCTGTACACTTCGTTTGCCTGGGGAGTTGGTAGCCCCCTCACCAACCGTGACTTTCGACTACGGTGACTATGCTCAGCGCCTTACGCAGCACATGCGAGTGCTCAAGGCCAGTCCGCTGCGTGAACAACAGTCTACAAGTTATGTCCCAGTTGCGTTAGAAACCGCTACTCATGTATTCCTTCGCTTCGATGGCGTTCGATCACCACTACAAGGACCATACACTGGCCCCTTTTCAGGTGATAAAACGTAGGGCAAAAACACCTGTCATAGACATCAGCGGACGACACGACACCGTATCTATCGATGGCCTCAAGCCTGCCGTCATAATGTGCTAGCAGCCCGGCCAATTTACACCTGTTCAAGCCGCTCAGTCACCTGCATCGAGCGAGTTATTAATAATAATAATAATAATAATAATAATAATAATAATGATGGTTTATTTCGGGGACACCCGAAGCATGCTCGATTGCATGATCATATGATACAGGTGAGGTCACAAAAAGGTTCCTTGGATATTCATTTGGGTAAATGCAGCCTAAAAGTGTACAGGTTTTAGTGGTCGCACGAACGATTGCCCGGCAAATTTGAGTTTGAAGGTCGGGTGGACGTACATTTGCGAAATAAGTGAAATGGGCTCCGCCGTCGAGATACGTGATGAAGTAAAGCGGTGATGAAGTAAAAACGCGCAGTATTTTGGATAGCGTCGATGTAAAGTCGCAAGGGTGAATAAACTGACAAAGAAAACTTTCGAAAAAGCACCAACGAAAAATTGGAGAATTTTGGGTGATGAAGGACATGCACTTGAACCAGTAGTCCAGATGACCCGGAAAATAGCAGAAATATAATACCTAGGGATTTGTGGTGTCCTTCGAGGAGGGGGAACGCGTAAATGAAACTGTCTGTGCAACCACGGAATTGGTATTTGCTATTCATCAAGAGGTTGTGGAGGACGCCCTCATAAAGAGGTGGATGTAGCTGCCCGAGCCTGGAAATTTCACTGGAGCAGAGTGACGAAAGTTGACAGGTGAGTGAAACACGATTCGAATAAAGAGTTCGTTTCAGGTTAATTGGTGAACACAATTTGACAACAGCAGTTGATATACGATGATCTTATGAAGTCGCATGGGGGTGGTGCATGAACGATACTGTCAAAACATGTAAAGAATCGCTTAACGGGATGCGCTGGTAAGAGTCTGACATAGGGCATTTGGGAAATAACTGGAAGGCCAGTAAATTGGTATACGTATAGTTCATTGCCAGCAAAGGTTTGGAGAAATCGCTTTCGCAGTGTCGAACTATTTTTGTCCTGGATTGTGAATACTTCGTTGCCAATGCAACTGTCATGAAATGCAAATGGCTGAATGAGAAAAGGTGCAACGGAGGGATACACTGAACATAGAGGTGGTGTCACGCCGATGAAGCGCTGGAAGGGGGACCATTCCGTTTTGTGTGGAATTGTTGGCAGGTGAGAGACGAACCTTTAAATGATGGTTTTGTTTAGATAAATGTAGTGGTGACATACAAATTACCAATTGGATGAATGGTCTCTCCAAGAGTATACCAGGAATTGTCATATTCATAATAAAGATCTGAACATTGAAACCGTTTCATGTTTTGGGGTACAGAATCCGGTAACTGGATATAATAGAATGAGGGTAAACATCGCATCAGTTCAGACAAATAAAAGATAAGTCGATGGATATAAATGCCACTATGGTAAACCTTGTTCAGGAACGTTGGAGGAGGCAATGGGTGGCAGCAGTAATATGTAGGGGATGTTGTTTTTCAATCCGCAGTTGGCACCTGTGGGTGAGGCCGGCCGTGCGCTGGACACCCAACCTGAAAACCAATTCTGGTGACAGGAGGTGCGATCCGCCGGCCTACTCGCGCCCGCGTATCGTTGCAGTTGGCCTGCACGCCCGATGTGCGCCGGCCAAAGCGGTGGATCTGACCGCGCCTCTCACCGTTGTGATTGACATGAGTTTTCTTGGTGGGGCCAAACGGCCGTAGGCATCAGGAAGTCCGCGATCAGGCGACCAGGCACAAGGGGATCCCGGAACGTAACCAAGGAAGCATCATTCGGGTAGCGTATGAATAGCCAACGGTCAGGTAGATGCGTAGGCCGGGTTAGTGACCGGTGTGGTCTCCAGAGTATTAAGAGTCATCGAGAGAAAGGTACCCACGAATGAAGGTCATGCACTAATATACAGGGCAGAGAACCACCTCCAATTTCGCCTAGTGAGGACTCGGCAGCCAGTCCATCAGATTCTCTAACCGCACCCGCAATTCAAAGTAGCCGTAGCGGTGGCCAACTACTAAATCCAGGTCGCTTCGCCGATTTCGTGATGAATTTTACAACCGACTGTTAACAATATGTTGGGAAGTTCACCATGGATTTACCAACCAACATGCTCGAGATATTACAATCGTTAGTTATGATTTCATTTTCTTCTGGTCTCCTAGCGACTAAAACAACAAGGAACATTCTTCGTGTGTTGTCATTACGGTCCAACATCCGCCGGCGCCTTCAGGCGCTATTTTGTTTCAGTTTGCCCCCCCCCAGGCTCTCTACCTGACTCACTACTGTGGAGGCCGAGCAAGAGAAGCTATCGATGGGTGTATCATGCTCAACTCGGAACAAGGATACACCCGAGCAAGGAAGATTCTAAGGGACTTGTTTGGCCAACCTTTCAAAGAAGCCCGCAACCTAATAGAGGGTTTGATGTTAGAGGCAAAAAGAACCAAGGGCGACGTCAATATAATAATGATAATATAATAATAATATTGGTTTATTTCGGAAACGCCTGAAGCGTTCCATGTGCGTGATCCCGTTGATACAGGTGGTGGAATGGACAGATATAATTCATGGAAATATGGAAACTCTCATGAAAATGTTGGATGAAAAGGCTCAGAAGGAAAATAAAGTAGGATGAAAATAGGATAAATGTATGCACACCATAGAGATTGTGTGGAGTTCAAATGAGCTCAACAGCGGATTTGAATGGACGCCCGGTGAGTTTGAAAGTCGAGGCCAGATGGACTGAATGGCTGGTCCGGGTAATTACATATGGAGGCCGACCGGTAAACATGAGAAAGGCTGGAAATCGGTATAAGGAACTGCAGTAGCAAGGAACGATGGAGAAAAAAGTGAGGTGCACTGCAGTGGATTAGATATCAATGAAGCACTGGTGCTCTGCAGTGGACCGTCGGCGGACAGGACACAAAACTCATCGTAAAACAGGCGGCGAGCAATTCAAGACTTGGGGGTAGGATCAGATGACAAAATCAATTTAGAAGGATTGAATACGGTAGATGTGGGGCACAGAGGTAGAGCTGATGGATGCCTATGATGATGGTCGTTGGGATGATAGCAAGAGAAATGGCCGGTGAGGAACTGCGAGATGCAGAGCGCGTGCACATAGATATATATGCGTAAGTTTATATATATGTAGACATATTATATGTATAAATATGTATAGGCATAAGAGAAGCAGGAGCAATAACAGTGGGGTCCTAGAAAGAAATTATCAATCATTAAGAGGAGTAGGTAAGGTTAGATAAAATGGTTGTAGAATCGTGGTGTACTAACTTCACGACAAGTGCACATGGCAGCCCAATGGAGAGAAAAATAGAATGCGGAAGCACAGAATTGATGAAGACTGCGGGGAGCAGTTCATAAAAGAGTGAAGATGAAAGACAGGATCAAGGAAAACAGGTAAGAATGGGTCTAATTATTTGATCAACTCAGGAGTAACATGTAGTGACGGACCAGAGGAATCGGGTAGTGATAGATCAAACGATTTGGAACTGTAAAAGAACACCGTGACGTGACGTCGTCATTACAATGGTGGAACATGTAAAAGCGGACCACACTGGAAGGTACAGAAAAATGCCTGTAGCGAGCAATAAACGGATCAAGGGATGAAAGCAATGACCGAGGAGACACATGTAAGAAATCACCAATCAGATCATTTTACTGCAGATGAAACACGAAGGAGGCGGATAAGGAAGCGGGACTCCCCGATATAAGGGAACCAGTAATAGAACAAAAAAAGCCGCAAAAAATGAATGCGCAACAGAGTTGGGGCAATGGAGCTGGAGAGCTGTGTGCCGGCAGACAATTGAACAGGTGGATACTAATCAGGACCCTTGAAAGAACCACAGAGGAATCGCGGAGCCAAGAGCGGAAAATATGGTGGTGGTGATTAAATGATAAATGCGGCTGTAAAAAGTGCGAAATTTGGAGCGGCAAGTTCTAATGTGTGGATTGGTCATGGGTGCTGGTGCGATTGGTGCATCATGGCATTGGGCATGAGGAGGGAGAACAAGGAGGGATTTAACAGGACGACAGGTTTGGGGAAGCTATCAATGAGCGTTCTGAGCCAGTGCCATGAGGCCGACCACACCTAGCGGTGAACAAGAAAAATACGGGTTAGAATTTGGGGGCCGATATAAAAGATTTCGGGAAACCTTGTTTTGCTCATCAACATTCATATTACAGACAACATTATTTCTCTTGGATGAGCTATCTTTATCGTAATTCCTACCAATTGTTCTATAGTACCAAATCTTTGTCACGAACCAGAAACTCACCATTTCCCCGGGTGTTCGACTCTGAGCTTTGGCTTTGCTCTGCCCGTATTTGATAATCCCAAACACTCCCGGCCTTCTAATGTAATTAGGCTGCAGTTGTTTAATTTTTGTTTGGCTTTGGAGAATAAGCGCCTAGAAGGAACAATACTGAGGTTTGGATATTGTGAAACTGCCTAGTTTGTTGTATATAGTACCGTAGCTATTTAGAACTGACTTTGTCCTGAACAGAGTAGGACCGGCATTTACCCGTCCCTTAAACTTCCGATCGGCTGTACTTTACACAGTCCAAAAACCACCACAACCACCGAAAAATGAAACTAACCGACAGTTCAGCAAGCCGTCCGAAATCAAACAACAGTGCCCTGCAGGTGAACCAAACCTTTTTCTTGTATGCCTTGGTCATGTTTCTTTCCTCAAGCTCTGGCACATTAGGTTGTTTCAGGGTAAGTTTTGTCTTTCATAGAGCTAGGGCTGATCTGTTGCTAAATGAACCAGGGAAAGAGCAGGTTGTGGAAAATTTGGAGTTGGATAGGCGACGTGAGTTTCTGGAGTTGAGGAGCTAGAAGGATGTCGAGAATACTTTTGGAGCTCGCTGGGGAAGAAAACCTAGTCAAAAGAAATAAAGACAAGGGCGAGGTGGTGGACACTGAACATCTATCTTGAAGAAATGGGCCGGAGCGCTGCCAAATGTCAAGCTAGCATATTTGTCATCATTTACGGAGGGGCTCCATTCGGTTGAGCGGTTTTTGGCCCAGTCAGTAGCTGACAGTACAACATTTGCGTCCATGTCCTAGATTGTGACGTCATTTGCGTGCTTCGCAATGCTAACCGGAACCACATCAAGGAAGTGGTTGATGTGGAGGAGGAGTAGGAGAGGACCGGGGAAGGAGTTCCTGGGAGACTCTTATATCGGTGGGCGCAGGTTGGGGCCAAGACGTATGCACACGAACTGAGGCGGTCGCACTGAACTGGTGTGGACAACTGGGCCTTCGAAGTTATCCAATACTGCTGAAGCGGGATACTGTTATGTTTTATAGTGCAAGCCGAAGCTTATGGCGAGGAATTAAAAAAGTTACGAGACGGAACCGATGACCTCAGCGCTAATGGATCTACCGTGGAAGAAACATCATCGAAAACCCATTTATAATAAACAGACTGGTTTGTTTTGGAGAACGAACAAAACACTCTAGTCAGCTTCAGGGCGTGAAAAGTCATGTGATGCAAACAAAAGCTCACCCGACTTTGGACTCTATAACCCGATGGTGTCACTACGGAGAGCCACGCAAGACCACCTCAGTTACTCGCGTCAATTAGTAGGGAGTTTGAGATTGTAATGGGCGAAGCTGTGGTTAAGCTTTTGCTTGGAGTATGTTCAAAATGTTGAAGGCTTTGGGCGACCGTAGGCAGGTGAACGATGGCTCTTTTACCTGCCGCTGGAGTCCAACAAGGCTGGTCTCCGTTTAGGTATATGGAAATAGATTATTTTGGCCCGTTTTCAGTAAAGCCTGGTCACAGCATGGAGAAATCTTATGGGAACATTTTCACATGCCACCAGATGCGTGCGGTACACGTATACGTTTCTTGTTCCGTGGACATAGATCAATTCAGATCAAGGTCACGCCGACGTTTAGACTTGTAACCGTGTCCATGCTGGTATATATCATCTCATCACCTGAACTAGTGACCTAGTTGTGTAGGAAACTGCGGCACACCAAAGTGCAGCTGCTGGTACTTAACACGAGTTAAAGTTTTAGACTGTATTGGTTATTCACTGCTTCAATTCCATTTATCAACATTCTACATGGTTTGCCTAGCAAATCTCTTCTGATCTTCGCCACAATAAGATCCATTTACCGTTTTTACATCCCACCCCCTATGACCCAACTCCTACCTTATTCTCGCTACGCATCCACCGGTGCACCTCTTGAAGTTTCTGTCCCACTGTGCCTCCATTTATTTGTTTTTCTCCCATAAGAGTGCACTCGTTCCACCTGTTCCATCGATGCTATATCCACAATATACCTCCCCGCAAAACCTGCTGTTGTGATCCAAGCAACGGTTTGGTACCTACCGTATCCTGTGTGGGCTGCACCTGTGCATACCACACAGCAAAATTCTACTTTCTCACTATTCCTCATAGTCACAAGTCTCCTAATCCCAACTATATGTAAAGTGGGTCATATAGCTAACTTCGTATACCGCATTGTTGCATAGGTCTCACCTAGACTTTTGCGCATATACCACCTAGGTACACTTTTGGTCTGCTCAGACCTTTGGTTTGTCTCTGTCTAGTTGACCGAATTGCTGCTACTTATTTACCTCCGTCATATATTCTTACTTATCACGCCATCCCGGTCCCCAACCAGAGCTCGGAAAATCCGTATTGCTAAAGCTGGCAAATCCAAACACACCCAACCCCTCCCAAAAACCAGGCAGTGCTCATTCTCCCTCGTGAACGTCGACGGTGAGGCTTCTATGGCCCTATTGGCTTTAATCAGAGTTTTATCGAACTTAGAAACAAGTGCGAGATGACTGATGAAATCCTTTCAAAGGTTTCAATCCTGGCTGCTCCCCTTGATTCTGTGGTCGCTATATCGCCCAAAAACTTGGTTTCGGGAGGACACCTCTTCGACTCTGTGTCTACTGAAATATGCCACGGCATTACCAACTCCAAGAAAGCAGTGGTATTTAATGTTCCAGACTGCTTACCGCTTTCCTTAGCGAAGCACAACATACCAAGTTCGTGCAATATGGCTCACTACAGATGCCATTGCAGGAGGCTACGTAAAGTGTCCCAGCGACATAGTTGCCCCCTGCTATTCCAATTCATGGACAACCTAACAGCTAGAGAGTTCACTAGCAACAAGTCGACAATTGCTGCCCTTTCGCCGTATAAGGACATCAAGATATTCTCCGATGAAACCCCCCTCCAACGGGAAATACTTCGTTCGCTGAGAAATAACCCCACCTTGCCCATGCAGACTGACCCCACTGTAACCGACATGAAGGTCACCCAATGCCCCCTGTCAAGAAGTCAAAGGCGAGCCCAGCGCCTCGCCCTGCCTGCCTGAAAACTGTTGACTTAGATATGTCTAACTCCCCACCCCCGGTTCCGCTTCCACACAAACGCCCTTTTCTACCATCTACCCCAGTAGCCTCTACCTCCAGTAGCTCTCGCCCCGGACCACAGGCCTCAAGCGGCACTCCACTTCAGTATTAAACCCGCGCTCCCCCATCATAGCCTCAGAGCCAAGATAAGACCCCGGTACAGCCATCAGCCTTCGCCGTACTGCTACCCAACTTTCCTCCGAGCCGTTGACAAGTGTTGTCAACCATCGCTTTTGCTCTAATGACCCTACCAACTACCCACCGGCTGCTAGCTCAGCCGTGACACTTCGTTGTTATCCTCATAAGTGCCGCTTCCATCCTCCCATGAGCCTACCTGGTAATCCTACCTGGTCCGCACTAGTTCAACTAATCACCCCACCCATTGCCCCCACTCTCAACCGGCATCTGCTTATAGCGTACTCTCGGACCCTCTAGGTGGAAAGTAGTTGGGCTACCATCCAGATTCGTCTAACGAAATCGTCCCTTTAAGTAGGGGTGACCTTCAGAGCCTTGTCAGTGCCACTCACCCTTCCACTGCCCCGCACCCCCTTCCACTGCCCCGCACCCCTTTCCACTGTCTTTCCCTCTCTCTGGTCGAATGGGTCACACCAGTCCTCCATCTCCGTTGTTACCCTACATCCCTTCCCGCCCCCAGAGACCAACCCTCCATGCTATGGCCCCAGCATGTCTCCGCTGTTCCCTCCTGCTCCACTCCACCAACCCTCATCTAACCCTGAAGTATCAATTACGTGCCCTAGCAGATACTCCAGGTTCGTACCTGTATCCCGCTTCCTCGCCCCACCTCCCCACCTACCGGCTCCCATGCCCCTCATGAGCCTCCAAACCTTTCCACATTTCGTCACTCCATTCCAGCCCCCCACCCCACACTACGTCTCAGGTAGTTGCCCTCATACCTCCACCCCCAAGCCGACCTACCGGCCCACCCACAGCGATTGGCGTCGCCTCATGCCAAAGCTTTGCCTACTTTCCGTCCCCCATCCAAAATTACCCGCCCTCCCTCTTCAACTGACGCTCTATCCCCACTGAGACCAAACTCCCATCGCCACATCGATCCCAATAGCCTTGCACCTGGCATCCATGCTTTGCGCACACCCAGGCTGAACTCCTTCCTACTATTTCTTATGAAGGCTCGATCAATAATCGAAAAAAATATCGCATCTGCGATCTCTGGCATTCACCTCAAACGTTGGCACTACACTAGTAACTGATCAGTCGCTGTCAGGTGGTGTCTCGCTTGACCTTGTTCGCATAGTTGGGTATCAACACTTCGCGAACACCCGCCAGTCCAGGCGTTGAGGGGGTTGTTTAGCCCTCGCCAAATGCACTATCCACGCTAGTGTTATTGACCACTCCTCTCCTCCTTATTGAGGATTCGTAATGGCTATCTATTCGCGCCTCCGGCCAGAACCTCCTCTTTGGCTGAGTCTACATCCCTCCGGGCTTGGAGCTTGCAAAAATTGGCTCTGCCGTGGATGTCTTTAATGCTGCGCTTGACTATCCTGCCAGTGCAAAAAGTATTTTGGGTGACTTTAACCTTCCTTCAATTTGCTGGTCCTCCTATACTAGCCCTCCCGCTCTCTCCACCTTCCTTTCCTGTGTCCGTCTTGGTGGATGGATCCAACATGTGTCCTGCCCTACTAGGGGGAACAACATCTTGGACCTAGTATTCTCCATTTATGTTCTTGATATGATCACCCAGGTTACTGATCACTTCCCGGGTAGTGACCACCCTATTGTCATATTCAAGTTCAGCTGCTTCAGCCGTTCTCATCCGATGCAATCCTCTCCCCCTGTTTCGACTTCCTACCGTTCCTGTAACTGACTCCTAGTGCCAATGATAATCCGCTCACTTAATTGGGGCTCACTTTTTCTTTCCTCTGATCCCCTCACTGTTATGAACTCTCTCTACTCCAACCTCCTACAATGCCTAAGTACCGCCAACCCATGTACCGATCCACGCCCCAAGTCCAGCAGCTCAAGCCTGTCACTTTTAGAGCGTAAGCTGTCTAGGCTGCAACATACCTTCGCCAGATCACACGACTTTACATTTCTCCTGCGCATAAACCGGCTACAACTGAGGCTGCGTTGCATGGCCGATTCGCATCTGAGAAGGCAAGAGGCCATCGCCCTAGCATACCCAAACAAAACTGGCTACCTGTCCAGCCTGCTTAGTAAAAGGTCCAATCAATCCAAACATACCTCTCCCAAATTTCTAATCTGTGGCTCATCCACCGCTAATACTCCGGCATCTATTTCTGAGGCATTCAGTGAGCATTTCTCTTCCTCCTCTATAAACTTTCCTAGTATTCCCCCTCCTACAGTCCATCCCCGCACCTCTGCCTTTCTTTCATCGATTCCCTTCACCAATCTAGAAATTGAAAAATCAGTTTCCTCTATTAAACCTTGCCCGATACTGGGCCTACATAATCTCCCACCGGCCCTTCTCCGTCTCGGTCGCCCTGAACTCCCTTTATTGTTACTTAATATGTATACCACCTCCATGCTTCACAGTTTCGTCCCACCTCAATGGAAAACCTCTGTTATAATTCCGAGCTTCAAAAAGGGTGCACCACACGACCCAGATAACCATCGGCCCATGAACCACACCCCAGTAGTCTGCAAAATTATGGAGAGAGTTATCAAAAAACATATTGTCCAGTACCTCTTATCCAACAACCTGCTGAACCCTGGTCAGCATGGTTTCTTGAACTCCAGTTCTTGCTCTTCCTACCAGCTTGCCTTTCTCAATGTCCTATTGTCTGCTGCCGACGCCGACAACTCTGTAATTGTCCTGTACCTCGATGTGTCCAGGGCTTTTGACCGAGTTCCCCACATGCATCTCTTAGACAAAATCCAGTCTCTTGGTATTACTGATCCCTCCTCTCCTGGCTATCCTATTATCTCTCTCACAGACCAAAAGCTATGCGCGTTCACGGCCTCTTATCTTCCGCCAAACCAACTACTAGCGGCGCCATCCAAGGCAGTGTCCTGGGCCCATTACTATTCCTTATTTATATCAATGACATTTTCCCTTCTATTCGACACGGCACTCCTTTCCTCTTTGCCGACGATATAAAAATAGTGTACTCCTTCCTCCCTAGTGACCTATCCATGACTCTGTGCAACATATCGCATGACTTACTCGTTCTCCAAACTTGATGCCTCTCGTGGTTCATGAAATTCTCTGCGGAGAAAAGCTTCCTCCTACCATACAAGTGCACCGTACAACCCGGCCAAATTTGTCTGGACGGCCTGCCCATCCCCACACACCCCATGGTTACCGATCTTGGCGTGCGCTACCCTTGTTTCTTTAACTTATCAGAACAGGCATCGTTCCAAATTGCTAAGGCCAAGCGAACCCTAGGCCTGATCAATCGGTGTTTCCTAATACCAGCCAGTCGCCTCTCCATGTATCTCTCACATGTGAGACCGCTCCTAGAATATTGTCCCATTACCTCCAGCGTCTGGCCACGTTCCTCCATTGTATCTCTTGAGAAAGTTCAGCCTACTTCCACCAAAAGGCTGTTGGGCGTATCCCTAGCCCTAACATACCGCCAGGGCTGTGAGCTCCCACGAATTGAACCTCTGTGGATTTGTCGCATGAGGCTCAACCTGGTTTCCCTCTTTAAGCCAATCCATAACCTGGCCTACACCTCTTATCCCATCTCATTCGCCGCGTCCTGCTCCTACCCGATCCGACACTGTGCCTTCTCCTCCTTGTCCCTCATTCTGATATCAGTCTAAAGTCCCGATTCTTTCTGTCAGCCTATTCCAAAATCTGGACTAAGCTCCCCCTTAGCTTAAGCAGTGTCTCCTCACTGTTCGCTTTTAGGCGAGCACTTGTGTTATACTTAACAGTTCCCAATGCTATATTGCTCACCAACGAGCTCGCCTCCACTAACCTGGCTTTTGAAAGAGGCCTCACACTGTAACTCTACTAACTCTGCGCCACAGGCCACTAGGTGCACCCCATGCCCGACACTTCCCCTCTCTCTAGTGCCGCGAACTACGGCCATTTCCTTCCCTGATCCATAGCGAACTTACTTCTTACCCTCATAAGATAACCCAGTTGTTCACCCACTTTCATCTGTTATCCGTCACTTTCATTTATTTTTTCTCCTCAGTATCCGTTGCCCCCCAGGCTGGGGCACGCCTAGATTGCGCTTCTTTATCCCTCTTCCATTTCCAGTGATCCTCGATGACGGCCAA
Source organism: Fasciola hepatica (assembly GCA_948099385.1). Lineage (NCBI taxonomy): Eukaryota > Metazoa > Platyhelminthes > Trematoda > Plagiorchiida > Fasciolidae > Fasciola > Fasciola hepatica. Next base: position 8,710,433 of record CANUEZ040000083.1, read on the forward strand.
CCACTTCGGGCACTGTACTTACCATCTTCTTTGCAGGCGCACCTGGATAATATTGCCACACGGTCGTCTACCACTCGCTGTTCCCGTCGGCCATCCTGTCCATGGTCCCACGTCTTGGCCAACTGATCCTAGATCACGCACCCCTATCTCGGTTACTCTGCTCCTTGTGCAGTTATCAGTGGTCACCTTTTCCACTCCCAACGATGTGGGGCGCGGTCAGATCATCCTCTATGGCCGGCGCTTATCGTGCGTGCAGGCCGTCTGCAACGATGTGCGAGCGCAGCTAGACTGGCGGATCACAACTCCTGTGTTCACTACACGAAGTGTTTTTCAGGTTGGGTACCCAGCGCACGGCCAGTCCCACCTTCTAGCACCGGTTGTGGATCGAGAGCTCTAACTTTTCTCGGACTACCGAATCCAATACTGTTGGTTGAAAATTGGATGCTTCCCATCCTTTTTCCGCCACAGGTTTTTCATTTATAGTTCTTACCGTCTGTTACCACTTCCTATTTTTGTCGCCCCATCACGGTGTGAACACCTACTCATTCCGGCCTTCCTCCTATCGCCTCCCTCTACATCAATTTTCTTTGCATGGAGTCACTATTGTCCTAACCACACTTCTCTGCCGACGCTCACCAATATCCCTTTTTCCACCTGCCGTCATTGCCGGCTTTTTTTCTATGTGCACTTGGTATTACCCTCTGCTCAGAACGCACATTGATAGCATTCTTGTACCCCACAGCCTGTTGTTTTGTTTAATCCCTCCTTGTCCTCCCCTCAAGCCCAATGCCATCATGCACCAATTACACCAGCACTCAAGACCGATCGGCATATTTGAACTTGCCGCTCCAAACTTTGCTTTTTTTACAGTCGCATTTGTTACGTAAACACCACCACCATATTTTCCTTTCTTGGCTCCGCGATTCCTCTGCGGTTCATTCTATTAGGCAGTGTCCCGATTAGCATCCACCTGTTCAACTGTCTGCTAGCAAGCAGCTCTTTAGTTGCACTGCCCTAACTCCGTCGCGAATCCATTTCTTGGGCCTTCAATTCTATCACTGGCTAACTTATCTTGGGGCTTCCTGCTTCTTTCTTCTCCGACTCCTTCGTGTTTCATCTGCAGTAGAATGATCTGATTATTCATATCTCCTCGGTCATTGCTTTTATTCCTTGATCCGTTTATTGCTTTCTATGTACACTTTTCTGTAGGCACTTCATTTGGTCTACTTTTCCATGTTCCACCGATTGTAGTGACTACGTTACGTCATGATGCTCTCTCACAGTTCAAAATCGTTTGATCTGTCACTAGCCGATTCCTCTGGTCCGTCACCACATATGGCCCCTGCAATGCTCAAATGATTCGATCAAATCCGTACAGATCATTCTTGCCATCTGTATAACTTTAAAGTCCAGCCACCGGAACGTTCGAGCGACTCATTTCGACACAATTCAAAACAAAGCCGATTCCAAATAGCTACGGTACTATATACAACAAATTGATTAATTTTACAATAATCAAATCTCAATAGTGCTCCTTCTGGGCTCTTTTGCTCCAAATTGGACAACAAATCAACAACTGTAGCTGGGTTACAGCAGAAGGTTAGATACAGAAGATGAGATTACCGAATACGGTCACACCGAAGTTTGAGCTGAGCGACTCTCGCTTGAGGCAACGGTAGGAGTCCGGTTTGTGACAAAGGTTTAGAGAAATAAAACAACCAATGGGAATTCCGGCAAAGATATTTAATACGAGTGATAAATGTCGTTTGTAACATGGATGCGTATGCATGGAACGGGGTTTCCTGAACTCCTTTACACCGGCCCCCAAAATCCGACCCGGATTTTTCCCGTGCACCGCTAGGTGTGGTCGGCCTCATGCATCGGCTCGCCCCACGGTTCCCCAATACCTAAAACTTATCACGGTCAAGAGCAGCTCCTAGTTGGACAATTGGATCAACTCTCAGTGGTTCCTCCCGATTCGGCAGATCCGAAGACCCGCCTCCCACCTGAGGAGAGTTGGCCTATGAACATACACCACCAGTGTCCGGTTCGCCCTCATTTAGACAAATCTTTCTAATGCTACGGAGCACTAATCCTTCATTAGTTCTCACCGTTGCCGTTCTTACCAAGCCATCGTCCGAAACTGAGATGCTTTCGATGACTCCTATAGGCCACCGGCCACCGGCCATCCGCCACGCGGCAAAGCCTCCGAAACCAGTAGCACTACATCACCCGATCTAAAGTTGCTTTCTTGAGTTATCCACTTCTGCTGCTGTTGTAATAGTGGAAGATATTTCCTGATCTATCTCTTCCAAAACATAAAAGTTAGGTGGTTTGCCTACCTCCACTGACTAACCATTCTATCGCGCAATTAACTCGTCGGAGTATCTCGTGGGTTCGCCCTCAGGATAAGTAGATCATTGGGCGTGAGTACTGGCAGATCACGACAGTCCGAGGTCAGAGGCACTAGCGGTCTTCCGTTTACTATTCGCTCACTTTCCGTAAGGAATGTCAACAATATTTCGTCAGTCATCGGCTGCTCATCACAAACTGAAAGAAGTACTCTTCTAACCGAGCGCACCATGATCTCCCATATGCCGCCACTGTGACTAGCATATGGGGGATTGAAGTGCCACTGCACGCCCTTTTGCAACAATCTGTCAGCAGTCTTATCACGACCAGTTTCCCATTAGGTTCTTCAAATCCCTTTGAGCCCCAACGAAGTTTGTACAGTTATCACTAAAAATCTCGGACAGTGCCCTTCCCTTCGACATGAAACGCAGTAATGTCACAATGAATGAATCCGTGCTTAGAGAATAAGAAACCTCAGCATGTACAGCACGCATCTGGAGGCGGGTGAAGATGCATCCATATCGTTTCTCAATGCGGCGCTCATGTTTAACCGCAAATGGGCCAAAGTAATCTATTCCGACGTACTTGGATGGAAACCAACCTTGTTGGACCCTATTGGCTGGTGGAGGAGCCATCACCTGTTTGCCTACGACCGCCAATTGCTTTCGGCATTTCTAACATCCTCCAAGTACTCGCTTGACGACAGCTCCCCCTGTAAAATCCAAAATGTTTTGCGAAGTTCCGCGAGTAACTGAGAAGGTCCTGCTTGTCTTTCCATCAGATTATCGAGTCTGTAACCGGGTGAGTCTTGGGTAGTATCACTGGATGTTTCACACTCTGAAGCTGACTGGAGTAGTTCAGTCGTCCTCCAACACAAATAATTCCATTTGATAAAATTGGATCGAGTTTTAATAGAATTTCTTTCATCGGAGATTTGTTAGTGCATAGGTTATTGTTCCTGTCTCGTAGCCATCTTAACTCTTCACCATAGACCTTAGCTGGTACAAACAGAATAACACTTTTCTCCGCTTTAGCAATGTCGTGTAAATTCAGCGGCCCAGTTTCCAGCCCTAGATCTGCGCTCCCGCCTCTCATGACTGCAAAGTACATTTTAAAACGGGTTAACCACACTACCGACTTCAGCAAGTGAAGCCAACTGGAGTACCTAGCTAAGAGTGCGTCCGTCCATGTATCCTGCAACATTGTGAGAACTGTACTTGAAGACTGCTTCAACTCAACCTTTGGTGGTTCTGCAGACACCGTAGGACTGGACCGCCGTGAAGTTTCATCGTTCGTCAAGAATTTAGGACCTTTGAACTAGCAGCTGATATCACTCGGTGATGTTGTGCCTCTTAGTGCCAAGTCTGCAGGGTTAGCTTCCGATCTGGCATGACGCCACTGCCAGGGTTCCGACCACTGATGGATTTTAGCCAAACAGTTCGCAAAGTACGTACTAAATATCGTTTTATTATTGCTTATGTGGTGCAAAACTATAGCATAGCCCGTCCAGTAGTAAGTCTTACCATCCTCGATTCCAGTTTCTTCCATAGGAATCCGAGAGACTCTAATGGCCAGTCTTGCTGCGGCTAACTCCAATCGAGTATCATCACTGTCTTCAGAGGAGATACCCTTGAATTAGAGAAGAGTAGGGCACAGCAGGAAGCCATGTCCCTTGAAACCATTCTGGAATACGCCACCACCCCATAGCCAACTTCAGAAGCACCACAAAATACATGAAGCTGCACACCTTCGTTCAGTGAGTCACCTCTAATAATGGAACGCTGAATTTTGAATGCGCATAGTTGTTCCATACTTCTTACCCACTCATTCCAGCATCGAAGGGGTTCTTCTCCAATTGGGTCGTCCCAACCAAGCTTCAAGCGGCGCAGAATGAAAGGCGAAACCAACCCTAGTGGGTCGAACACAGATGATACTATAGACAACAAGCCACGCCTTGCTTGAGGTTTTTCGCGTATTGCGAATGAAAACTGGAAAGTGTTTTCTATTGCGTTCCATTCTAACCCCAACCTCTTCTCCGGCACAGGCGCGCAATCATCTATTTCCAAAGTGGGATGCGCCTACTCAGATTTCGGCAAAATATCCAGCACCTCCTCACAATTACACACCCACTTATGAAACCGGGATCCGCCTCGTGATAGTAATCCACTCATCTGGATGGCAAAAACTTTGCATTCTCCGGTGTGGGCAAATAAACAAGGCAGTCGTCTACATATAAGTTGTTATACACGGCCCTGGAGAAGTAATCCTCATACTGTCCTCTCCAATCATCTGCCGTGCGACGTACCGCGAAATTCGCACAAGATGGGGAGGGAGTGGCACCAAATGGGCGGGCATTCATTTGATATTCAGCAAGATTATCACCTAGTCGACCATTTTCCCACCAATGGATCCTCAATGCTCCGTTGTCTCTCGTCGGCACTCAAACCTGCATGAACATTTTTTCAATATCCGCAGCGAGTGCGACAGATTCCTTCCGAAAACGACGCAACATTCCAACTAAGCTTGCCGTCGTATCCAGTCATTGTAGCAAGTAATCATTCAAGGAGCGACCCTGGAATGCAGCCGCACAGTCAGACACTACCCTCAACTTGCTAGGCTTTTTAGGGTTTGCAACTGCGTGATTTGGTAAGTACCACTTTGGCTCAAAACCCGTTTTTAGCTGTACATCGGGCGTTAACTGGGCCTGGCCATTGCTCATATAACCCTCTATTATTGTAAATCATTTGTCAAACAATTCGGGATCACGCGCAAACCTTTTCCTCAAGCCGTTCGTTCTCTCTTTGGCCGCAATACAATTATTTGGAAGTCTCACTTTAGGATTCCTCTACGGAAGTGCAACTTTATAGTGTCCTTTCAACCGGGGTTATGTTATTGGAAGCCATATCAACGGCCCGTTTGTCTTCTAATGAAAGAGAGTTTTTTGATGCACATCCATCGCAGAAATCGGCGCTGTATAGTCGATCGGTCTGTTCTTCTAAGGGATCGATTCCCCTTACAATGTGGTTTACTGCCCTCACAAATCGTGGTTCCTAGTTTATCGGACCACGAAAAATCCATCCTAAAAACGTCCGCACAGCATAGGGTTGTTTTCTTTTGCCGCATCTTTGTTCTAATGCCCAGTGTGCTTCTGGAAGGTTGGCACCTATCAGGATTCGCACTCTAGAATCCTCCAGATCCTGTCTTTGGAAGCAATGTAGGCGAGGCCACAATAAAATGTCCGCATCTGTGCAGTACTGGACTGCTTGGATTGGTAGCCCATCAACTCAAAAGGCTCTATCTATATTCACGAGATCATTCTCTGACAATGAGTTCAGTCGCAGCTCCGTTATTCCCGAATTTCAAGGGGTAGTCCCATTTACGGTCGAAATCGAAAGTGAGGTCGGGAATGCCTTCAGGCCCACCAGCTCCATAATGTCCTTCTGTATTTGAGTCACATCAGACCCGCTGTCCAGCAGAGCGTAGGTCTCCACAGAGTCCCCCGGCCCGTCTACGCGCACTGGTAGCACAACTAAACTGACCCGACATTCTGGCCTAAGAGTAGCCGCACAGTTATTGGTCCACTGCCCAGGCCTTTTTGCGTTGTACGTACCCAGCTTATCCAGCTGCTGCCCTTGTGTTGTATCTTGCGTGACTCGATCGATACACTGTTTCTGCACAACACGCAGTAGAGGGTGGTGTCTTTTCGGGCAACCTGATGTTGAACATGGTATGGGAACAAAACAGTTGCTAGACAGATGTCCACACATGCGACGCGAAAAACAAGCCTTGATTTCTTTGAACAATGCCCAACGACGGGGTATATCGCGAGACAGTAATCGTTGACATTCCCTAAGTGCATGTATTCCACTACATGCCGAGCACCTATTAGCTGCGACCAACAAAGTACTACCCTGATTAGGCATGAGCCAAGTCGCTTCTGGATGCGGGTTTTGTGCATAATTTCTCCAACCGAATGACCGCGAATACCCCTGAGCCTTGCTATTGGCAGCCAGTTTGTCAAACCTACTTCAAGCAATCCGTGCCTCACGGGAAACTAAGTGCTGTAGATCTTGGAACCTCTGTTCGTCCCCTCTTCCCGAAATATTATCAACGGTCCTAGCCCACGAATCTTGGAGACGCGCTGGTAGCACTCGAGTGATACGTTCCGTAGTCTGCAGGGAGCTGAGGTCTGACAAGCAATTCATTTGCGTGAGGGCAACTTCACAGTTCAGCATTATTAAAGACCATTTGATCAGGGCATCCGAATCTTCCACCAGAGGCTTCAAACCTTGCAGCAAGCCGTCAATCAGTGAACGAGCCACTATATGATCTTGTCCAAACAGATCCTTTAAGATTTCCCCGGCCCTATTGTATGCCAGTGTTGGAGGCAACATAACACATTCGGCAATCGCATCCCTTGCTTGTCCCGTGCAGTAATGCATCAAATAAAGTAGGCGCTGGCCATCGTCTCGAACTCTACCTTCGACGTAATATCCGAACTGTTTCACAAACCTCAAGTACTTTGACGAGCAGCCCGCAAATGACTGTAGCTCCACCCTCGGTAAGTCCAAACGATAATCCACTGCAGGTTCCGCCACTGAAATCATGCTTGTTGTTCGTGGTGCATCGTTCTTCAAGTAGCAATCACCTAGGCAACGAGAAAGATGTTCACTGACCATTACCTCACCGTTGGTTTCATCTCTGTTGACTTGATTTTCTTCCCCCACAGCTAGTGCCAAATTCAGTTTCGCCATTTCCGCCTCATTCCTCACCTGGAGCAGCCCACGTTGCTTATCCAACTCTAATTGTTCTGCAACCTGCCTTTCCTTCAACTCAGTTAACAACAGATCAGCTCCAGCTCTATGGAAAACCGAGCTAACCCCAGAAAGCCTGCTATAATAAAGCCTGAGCAAGAAACATGACCAACACCTACGGGCAAAAAGGTTTGGTCCACCTACAGGGTATTGTCCTTTGATTCGAAATGGTGTGCCGATTTGCCGCGTAGTCTCATGCCTCAGCAATTGCCAAGGATATTGATTACTGTAAAGTCCAGCCACCGGAACGTTCGAGCGACACGTAGCAACTCATTTCGACACAATTCAAAACAAAGCCGATTCCAAATAGCTACGGTACTATATACAACAAATTGATTAATTTTACAATAATCAAACCTCAATAGTGCTCCTTCTGGGCTCTTTTGCTCCAAATTGGACAACAAATCAACAACTGTAGCTGGGTTACAGCAGAAGGTTAGATACAGAAGATGAGATTACCGAATACGGTCACACCGAAGTTTGAGCTGAGCGACTCTCGCTCGAGGCAACGGTAGGAGTCCGGTTTGTGACAAAGGTTTAGAGAAATAAAACAACCAATGGGAATTCCAGCAAAGATATTTAATACGAGTGATAAATGTCGTTTGTAACATGGATGCGTATGCATGGAACGGGGTTTTTCGAACTATTTTGCAACCACTGTTTACTTATTCCCATGTTCGCTACCTGTTCTACGATGAATTTTGTGCCCTGTCCGCCGACCATCTACCGCAGTTTAGCACAGCCAAATCATTATATAATCCCCAGCAATGAATCCCTTTTTGTTCTCCACCTTCTCCCGCTACCACCCTTTCCCAAATAAACTTCTAGCCCCTTTCATGCATGCCTGACATTTTCCAGATATCCCCGGTGGGCAGGCAGGCATTTCCTGCTTGTCTTCAAGTTTGGTTTGCTTTTCCATGTTCCACCGATTGTAATGGCAACGTTACTTCATGAAGTTCTCTCACAATACCAAACTGTTTGATCTGCCACTATCCGATTCCTCTGGTCCGTCACCGCATATCGCACCTGCATTGATCATATAATTGGACCCATTCTTGCCTGTTCCCTTCGATTCAGTCCTTCATCTTCACTCTTCCGTAAACTGCTGCTCATAGTCGTCATCACTTCTGTGCTTCCGCATTCCTTTTTTCTCTTTGTTGGGCCGCCATTTTCACCTGTCAAGTAGATAATTCACCACGATATTTCAAAGTTAATCCCACAACCATTTGATCCAACCTTACCTACCCCTTCCAATGACTGATAATTTCTTTCTAAAACCACACTTTTACTGCTCCTGCTCTTCTTACATAAATATGTATATAATATATGTATATACTTGCGCATATATGTATATGTGCACGCGCTCTGCATCTTGCAGTTCCTCACCGGCCATTTCTCTTGCTATCATCCCGCAGACCCTCCGGATATGCATCCATCAATCCTACATCTGTGCCTCACATCTACACCATCCAATCCTTCTAAATCGTTCTTTTTCATCTGATCCGCTCTCAACGTCTTGTATTGCTCGCTCCCAGTTTTACGATGAGTTTTGTGCCCTGTCCGCCGACCATCCACGGCAGAGTACAGGTGCTTCGTTGATACCTAATCCACTGCAGTGCACCTCAGTAGTTTTTCCTATCGTCCCTAGCTACTGCAGTTTCCTATACCGATTCGTAGTCTTTCTCATGCATATCAGTCGGGATCCAGATTTCTCCACCCGGACCAGTCACACCGATAGTGTCTTGTGGGCCAACATTGGCGATGGCCAAATTGGCCTTATTCTTGGATACTGAAGAAAATGGTTTGAGCTGATGAAATCATTTTCGCGGAAAATAGTAATGACGTTCTTACTTCTGCTGCGACGTTTGTTTAAGTGAGCCACTACTAGGTACAGAAGGGATGTGCAAAGCCGTTACCGCTCAGACCTGTTGACTGTCATGGCCGTTGCACCTGTCCTCGTTGATGACTCTGAGAGTTTCTCAAGACATGTAAATGATACCTGTGAATTGTTCTCAAGGTTCGAGGAAGACTTTCGGTTATTTGAGCAGCAAAATTGCACTTTGTTTTACGTTTATGAGAGTGTGAGTGCTGAGAACTGGCTTCGTACGCATCCGAGTGAGCTGCCAAAACAGTTTCCATACTACCGAGTTTAATTTTGCCGCGTTCACAGTCGACGCCAAAACTTACAGCCATCAGGCATGCACCGCACAGTAGTTCCGTCTTTATACTTCAGCTATCAGAATACTCAGTGCCCAGCCCTCATGAGGATCCGTACCGTTGGAGTGCAATACAAAGTCGTCAGTCAGCGCCTGCAGCATAACCACGATTTCCATCTAATCAGCAATGGGTTCTACCATCGTAATAGGCGTTTGACTCCCGAACAAGAGTTCCGCATGTTAGAACTGATAGGCAATTTTCGTAGATCCAGTGAAGTATGTGAATACGCCCGCAAAAGTTCAAGCGGTTGCATACCATAAGGGATATTTACTACATGAGGGCCAAGGCGAATGCCGTAGATAGCTGGAATGATGTTCTGAAAGTTCAACAACTAACGACTGGCAAGGGTTATTTACGAATCAAATCGCGGGAGGGCGTAGTCAGGTTTGCGTTTCATATTACACAGACCATGAAGGCTGTGGCGGATAAACATAGTGAGGTACTGCTAGCGGATGCCACCCACCAGCCGAACTGCGGTAGCAACCTTCTCTGGCACTGCGCGTTGATAGACGATAGTTGCCTAGGTCGTTCAGTGTTTTACGCCCTGCTCCCCAACGAAAGCAGTGCAAGAAATCTGCGCGCAATCACAGAAATGGGAGCCAGGTTACCGGGTACGGCCAACGTGGAGACCATTATACTAGATCGAAGCTTAGCACAGTACAATGGATTTGCGGTTAGTTATCCTGGAGCACAATTCGTTTTTTGTCGCTTCCATGTTCTTAGGGATATGAAGCCTCATTGTTACCGCTTGAATGGTTTATCAATAAATGAAAAACAGCACATCCGTCAGAGGATGCGCAATTTGATTTACGCCTAAAATAAGGTTGTATTCGACAGATCTAAGGCCGCCGTTCTGGGCTGCAGTGCAGAAACTATGGGCTACTTGAACAGCACCTGGTTACCATGCGAGGCGGTGTGGATGGTTTATTGTGTAATGAATATGGAAACCTTCGGTACGTTTACAACCAACAGGGTCGAGGTTGAAAATCGTCACCTAAAGGAAGGGTTATCCGCCAGATCGTCTCCAGCAGATGTTTTCACTAGAATTCTAAAGCAAGCGGAGAATTCAGATGAAGCCAGGCGCCACAGACTAAGTAAGCAGTCAGTTAATTCCTTCCGACCCGAATAAGTACTATCGCTCGTGTAGCACTGGAGAGACACATGCCTTTACATCAGGTTAGGAGCGTTGTTCCTAATGGCCGCAGATGGCTGCTAATGTGCCGTCGGTCATGTAAAATGACTGTTGAAACGGGTCTTTACCCCAGTTGCAATTGGTGCCTCCTGAAACAGTCGTCAATTTCATGTAGTCACACTTTGCATGTGAATGACAAAATAGGATACGGATTCCATAGACTACCAGTAGGTCGATGGGCTGTTGACGTTCGACTACCGTTGTCGGTTGGAATGCCAACGAGCTTGTTGGCGGAAATTGACTAAATTCCGCGCCAGTACAACCCTAGTCATAATTTGTCCATCAGCGAAGACGCCGGGAATGATACATCGGTTGCCTAAGGAAGCTTGGATAACGACAAATGGTTGCGTTTTGTTTGTCAGCTAAGGAACTTAGACACAGCCATAGGGTCTGGACGAGATTTTGACATAAGCTGCATTGACAAAGCTACCAATACGACAGTAGACTTGGGAGACCATCGCACTGTTAATAGGTACCTAGGGAAACTAAGCGGCACGAGACGTACGCCTACGGCTAGGCAGATACCCAGCACGCCACGCGCACGGGTCGTTCCTACTTCCTCAAAACGTAAGGCCACAGAATAAGTGTCTACATATGCATATATATATATATATATATATATATATATATGTATATTTGCGTACGCATATATGTATTTAAGTGTATGTATGTACATATATACATATATATATATATATATGTCTATATATGCACGTATATATGTATTTGTATTTACATATACGGACACGTTTTTACGTGTACATATGCATACATATGTATATATTTATCTATACACGTACATGTTTTTATATTTTACTTACCATTTGAACATACGTAAATAGGTACAGGTTCCACGATGAACATATATAATTCTTAATTGGGCTTCGCATCATCCCGAGTGAGGAGCTTAAACCATACCTATCTACATCATGATTCAGATATAAAAATGGAATTGAAACTTCTCTCTTTGTATGATGAATTTAGCTGTATAGTTCCCCATTTTGTTGCACAGTTCCCATAACTGCGTGTCGGTTACCGTGAGCTGTATCCCTATAAAAATGGATGTACTTTTCCACTGATGGCGAATCAATTATCGCTCACCCAATCAAATCGACTAAAAATTTTCGTGTAACGCGCTGTTGGACCACAGAAAGCTTCCCAGCCACACCCCCTATCTGACCTTGACTTTCAAACTCACCGGGCGTCCATTTAAATCCGCCCTTGAGTTCATTTAAATTCCCTACAATCTCTATGATGTGCATACACTTATCCTGTTTTTATCCTAATTTATTCATCCTTTTGAGCCTTTCTATCCTACATTTTCATGCAAATTTCCACATTTTTATGAATTATGTCTGGTCATTCCATCACTTGTATCAACAAGATTACGCATATGGCACGCTTCGGGCTTCTCCGAAATAAACCAATATAAAAATCTGCTGCACTCAGTCAATTATAATTTTATAGTTTCCGCTTAATAAGCAGCTAAGATGCTAGCGGTTTATCCCACCCAAATGTTGTTCGCAAAGACTTCGGGACAAACTCTTCAAAGGTAAAACATAGGTTTGACCCAATCTAAAGGGTCACAAGCCGCAGTCAGCCTAGACAGAAATAATCTTAGTGATGCCGGTGAGTCCTGAATTTGGACCCGGCAAAAGAAACAGTCAGTTTCCGTGTCGTAGGTTAATTCTAACATGAGCCGCTTTGGAAGAGCTTCTTCACTTAGTTCCTCGGTCGAATCGGCCTGCTGCGCAAGCGCGATTCTTCCAAAGGCAGTACGGCTAGTGCTTGCCGGCCCGGTCACCGCTAATCCCCCTTGCACTAGCATGTGCTGCGATCCATCTATCAATATCAGCGCAGCGGCATCACTGAGTCGAAGCAAGTCAGTCATTAACGTATAGGCTATTTATTGCCGCATCTGATACAACGAGGCTGTAATCGTGGCCAAATACCCCTGTGGGTTTCCTAAGAGACAAAACTTGCGCGAGACGATGAAGAGATAGATCCGTAAAGGGGACCGTCGACGTAAAATCCACAGACTCCATAAAAGTATGGTCATCCGGCCGCCGCGAGAATCGCAGTGCTTCTTGGATCTTTGTTGACACAAACATCTGTGAAAATTTGTACTCAGTGTCAGCAAATAAGGCTGGAAGTCCTTGTTGCAAATGTGGCAAGATGCTTATTAAACTTGTTATAATGTATGGGTCTCGTAGCAGGTGACTGTTAGAGATTTGCCATGATTAACAGCTGTACAGGCAAAGACTACTCTGGGCACCCTTTTTTCTCCGAGTTGAAGGCATCTTGATTTGGTGAATGCCACACAGCAGTGGCATCTTTTATCTCGCTGAGTGCCCTAGTGGCACATCCATTTTCTAAATATCAGTAAATAACAGATGAATACCTTTTCTTCACTCCCGTATCCATTCTTAGCTTCCCACCTAGCACTGTAGACGAGGCAAGGTGGCCGTTTCGTAATAGCAACTCGTCAATATGTCACCCCTCCATAGTGGGCTTATAAAAAATGCCCGTCCTTGAGGTTTAGTGACCTGCCTATCTTTTCTGCCGCACCTTTGGCTTCCACGAATAGTTCAGTTTCAACTGAAGCATTGTCCCTAGAATCCCGCTTGCACGATTTGTCAAGATTGTTCCCTGTCTCACACGGTCTTGCTTGAAACAGTAATGCTTTTGCTCCGCCTCGATAAAAGTTTTTAGTATTTCTTGGGAAACTCAGCCCAAAGGAGTGCTTTTACCATACGGACTTCTTACGTGACCCCTTCAGTGGTCCAGAGAACCCAATGTGCGTCCGTAGCATCCAGACCCACCATGGCGCTAACAGTCGGTTCAGGAAAGGCAGTAAATTAAGTACCCTTTAAATGATCTCAACCTGAAAAGGTTTCAGCCTCTGGCAATTTTGCTGGTACTTCCAAACCAGAAGGCACCTTATGCTTCCCCTTCACCTCTGTCTCTTACTCAACACTAGTAGGTGTTAAACGGAATGAAACCAGGGCACACCTGACGGTGCGGCCTATGGGAGTGTTTGAATGCACCCCGGTTCTCTGCCAGCCAAACCCAACCTACGAGGCCGTAACAGCCCGAGCCATAGAAGTGCTAACGCCAGTGCCGAGCATTACACGAACTAGGACAGATCATTTCGGTCCATCAGTGATAGCGGGCACAACTCCCAAGCTGACTCCGTGACCACTTCAGAACAGTTGGCAAGGAGCATTGAAGACCGGCTTCTCGGCTGGGACGTACAGCAGGCGATGAAGCCACTGCTCGCAATTCCCTTCACTGCAGTTTTTCCCGTCCGGACGGTCTTTGGTGCAACGGCACAAGCAAAGACACTCAAAACAGAGTTTCAGCCCAATTGTGATACCCCATCTATCCTTGACGGTCGCACTGAGGAAACATGAGCAGCTCGTGGAAAAAATGCTATCCCTGGTGATCAAAACAAGCTCCCCTACCCCCGGCTTGAGGGTCCATTATTAACTCGCGGGTTTGAGACAAGTAGCTGTGGTGGTTTTTTGGCAATAAAGCTAGAGAACTGATGATATTACGAAGGACTCGAAAGCTAGGTTCACGAACATTATCACAAATTTCATAGCATCTTTTAACCCAATCCAGAGCAGCGGGAAAAGGCAATATTTCGGAAAACTCCCCACGGCAGCGCATCCGCACAACCAACCAATTTGTTTCCCTATGTCAAATTCTGTTCAGCTCCTGTAGGGTGGCTGCCGGAATCGATAACATAGTCCAAAAGAGCTCATAAGATAGTGGGTCCCCGACCAAACGATTCCTCCACTACCTTTCTAACTCTTTGATATATTTCTTCCAAGAGTATGATAGACTTCCCTCCTCTGAAATAACGAAAGTCAGAAGCTGACGGTCCTCAGGGAAACCCTACTCAGCCTGATCTTAGAACTGATGAAAAAATATAGCTTACTGCACTGGTGAACCGTCAAAACACGGGAGTTCACACTCAAGCAAGTCTAACCGGGTCAACTACCGGTCAAGCCCAGATAAATCACCATAGGTCCTTAAATTCCTATTTTGTGTTGTAGAGCAGCCATTAACTGAACTTAAGGCCTCATAAACGTCAAGATTCCTGCCCACCGCGGGAAGGCGAATACGCGCCCGATCTCCCGCTGATCCGTTCAAGTCACTGGCAAGGCTACTAGACTCCTTCCCCTTGAATCCACTACAGCTCGCCGTTTGGCATCCTTAACTCCCTTTAAGGCTTTGACAGCTTTTACCTCTAACTGCGCGCTTTCTAAATTTAAAGCTGCACGATCAGAAGCTCCGCATACCCTCTTGCATGGAGACTCGGATACCGGGGAAAATCACTACAGTGTGTGGCCATCTAGTATCGTAGAGTATCGCGGATAATCGTCTTTTGATTTCGAGATCCGTTGCAAATCTTGCTACGCATTGCTCGAACCTTCGTTACAGACGGTGTATCAAAATCTAAACGGAAGTCACCTTTGGGTGTCAGGAGTGTACGTAAAGAGGACATCGTTGTTGTAGGCATCCGCTGCAGGCGGTGCAGTTCTGACGGCTGCGGATCGAAACCCCTTCCGAATACCGAACTACCAACAAAAGAATACGACTGGATCCTCAGGCCTCCCCGTTGCGGGAGGAAGTGTGCGGTGTATGCAGAATGGAGGAACCAACGGTGGACCCGGATGAAGATGTACAGTAGGTTCAGTGCCAGCCCTGCGGACTCTGGATGCACCTTCAGTAGGCTGGTTTTCAACGCGAAGAAGACTACATCTGCGTGCACTGCCTGGATGTATGACCGACGGCAACTCACAAGAGAACGCAAAACGGCCCCAATGGGGCCACCACAACCTGATTTCCATGAATTTGCCATGCCTTCAGTTGCTTTCCTTAGTCTTAATTGAGTGCATTAGCGTGTGAGTCTTCTTTCACGTTCTCAACTGGTCGGTTGTAGCACACTTGGATGGCTCTACTGTGTACGTTTAAGCGTTAATGGGGCGGTTAATAAGTCCTGCCACTGGTCACAAAATTTCCGTGATGTTTGTGCCTTTGATTGCCTTACTTAATGTTGCTTAATATTGGTATGTATTCCAGGTCCACACTGGGCAAAATGGGGTAACGCTAAGGAGAACATTAAGTTGTATACAACTGAGTATACCCATTGGAGGGACTTACAATGGGCTACTGGTATATATATATATATATATATATATATATTACATTCAAATACGTAACTGTTCTACAATGTTGCATAATAAATAAAAAAGGAAGTAAAAAGAGTAATGTCATTATTATCAGATATTATATATGTACTTTGTAATACCCAACCTAGAGTCCCTGGTGCCCGTCGTACTTGCGGTAACACAACTATGCTGTCAAGCTTCTATTGTTGTTACCTTGAATACTGGGGTATAGGAAGCCCTTTGGGCAACCGTTCGCCAAGAACAACATGAGAAGTCTGACTAGTTCTTTGCCCCGAAATCGGTGTGCTGCAGGGCTGGTCGGTCCGGTGGAATAGGGTGCGCACGCAGCTCTCCAAGTGACATGTTGAGCGATTGCTTTTGAAGTTCAGTACATCAACCGTGGTCCGTTTCCCACAGACCTTTTTTCTAGGTTTCCGCTTATTTGCCTCAATATATATATATATATATATATATATATATATATATATATATATATATATATATATTCCCCGACTGTTAACCACAAATGAGCGGTGGAAGAACCATAATGTTTTGTCATCCAGTTTATTGATTTTCTATTCCCTTCCAGTTTTTTAGGATAAATTTTGGGAGATCGCCCGACTCTTCGTAGGGAAATAGCTGGAAACGAAAATGGTATTTCGATTCCACTATTTAGCTGTTTTATGTCGATTCGTAGGCACCTTCCCCCCGTGTTTTTAATCAGCACATACATTCGACGAAGAGAAGCTTCGAAAATTCCCTAAGGGTCTTTTGAGGTTTCCTGAGTCTAAAATCATGGTTAGGGAGCCCTCAGGCCTTGTAGCGCCTATGCCGCACACTACAAAACTTGGACGCAAGAAATATGCAGAAAACAAGGACCCAACAACCCATTTGTATTTTGATAGCATCGTACCCAATGGTACGTCACTATATATGTTTAGTGCTTCACCGAATCCATCGATATGACACCGCGGTTGGAAAGAAGACATTCGTCTAGTTTTCTAACTATAAGAAGTAGAGAAAACCGCTTGCGCTCGAAAATTTACCACGATTCTTAACATCATTACTGAAGCCGTTTTACACTAAATACTCCAAAGAATACCAAGGTAACAGCAAAAAAGAAGGTAGATCAGTATGACATTTTCATATTATGAGCTTAAATAGAATAAAAGCTTTAGACCAGGTAGGGCTACTCTGTCACACCGTCCGGGTTTGGCTGAGACTTGCAGTTCGCGGGTCCTAGACCTGGGCCCAAAGATTCTTGTATCATCGGAATAATTGCCTATTTCGACAAGTTGACAGTCATCTGAAAAGTCGACTGCCGGACAAAGAGAGGGTTTAAACAACACCATGAAAAACTGATGATGAATAGGATAATAATATGCATGAATGTTCAGACGCACACCTGATTTGCGGACTCGATTCCTGTCCAGCGAACAAAGACGCAGAACGAAAGTAATTGGTGGGTTTCATTTATTATGTTGGTTACTCTGTATAAACGACAGGAGATGTGGGACTGAACGAGCTAATCGCCAGAGCTGACGAGCTGGAGCGCGCCTTGCCGCCTGCGTAGCCTGACGTAAGTTGGTGATTCTTCTGAATTTCCCTGTAGCAGGTGGACTTAAACAAAACGAACTTGAAGCAACCCGTCTGTTGAAGGAACCAAGGGTAAACCGAATTCCTGACCTATCGAAAAGCCTGGCAAACGTTTGCAAACCAGTTGCGAACCTCAATGAGTGACTGATAAGGATCACCAAAATGTCCTACAGGGCTTCTAAGACAGGCCCGTGTGTCCGACCGAAGGAGATTATAATACCGCCCTGGTTAAGTCGGGTCTGGATGAGTGAAGGTACTTCGAAGTACTTTCGTCCTGACCATAAGCCACTTTATGTGACTGAGAAGAAAGATACGAAAAGTAAGATTGTAGATTGCTAAAGGAGGACCTGGAGCCAGAATTGGCCGCTCCTAGGAGGCGGTTGTCATACCTAAGTAAATCTAAGTGAAAATACCTATTCGTACATTAGGCGCCCCAAAGCCTTAAGCCCACAACTGCAGTTTAACGAGTTTGGTGTCTGCGAAGCCGGTACAATGGTGTGGATTTTATGCGGAGAATAAAGTCAGGTCAGGTCAGGTTGTGTGGGGCTGACAGTGGCCGCAGTATGCGCAGAGACTGGCGTCCGCTGCTTTGACTGTTTTACTCCTTCCGGTTTTGATACAAGAATGAATTCTTTCCTTCACTTTGGCTGAAGAGAGGGAGAAACTCCCTTCACACCATCCGGGCGAGAGGAAACCATGATTTTAGCTTCCCGTCACACTAAGTGACCCAGGTGGTAGGCACTGACACGGGGTAACTGAAAAGTCTCGGGTAAATTAAAATTTCTCCCTAATCCCTAGTATTCTACTTCCGTCAATAACTTGTCCCACTTAGCAGCCAGCATTCCTTTTAAGTGCCTCACACATTGTGCGTTAACTTCTTCATTTACTTTATCTCGATTTCCCATTACCCTATTGGTGAAGAAGTCCTTTGGCACTTTTAACCTAGGTGGTGGCTTCCACAATTTTCCGATATTTCCCGTCTCCCCCTGATCAATGGCCCATTCAAGTATATCCTCGGCATTAATGCCCGGTAAACTCTTCGGAGTTTTCGAAGCTTCAGCAAAGTCTTCTCTGAATCTTCTTTTCCCATGTGAGAAGAGCCCACATCCTTCCATCCTTGTTCATATGACTTCCTTGCTGTCCTTCAAACACCCGAATGGCCCATCGCTGAAACCCTTCTAGGCAGACTGCATCCTTCTTCAAAAGGAGGCTCAAACCTGTACACAGTTTTCCAAAAGCGACTTTACTACTGTCTCGTACATAAGAGTTCTGTAGGAAAAAGCCGGGCACGGCGGAACGATTTCTCCTCTTGCCTTGTGAACAGTCAGTCAGCATTTTTCAGCACACTTCAAGTTTGCGGTCACTTTGACGCCCAAGTCCTTTGATGACCGTGTCGCCTCAACTAGAAATGGCCAGTTTCCCCCTTTACCGTGAAGCCCTTTGAAGCTCTGGTTAGAAGATAACTCCTGCTTTTGTCTAAGGGCTCATCCCCTTTTGTTTGCTCGGCTAACTGCGAGCTTCAGGCCCCTTGCAGATTCATCATCATCTCCTGATCTCACACAATTTACATCGCTTGCAAAAATGAAGTATAACGGTGATAAATCTCTCGCTAAATCATTTATGTAAAGGAGAAAATGTTGTGAGCCTAAAGCTGAACCTTGAGGTACTCTACTAGTTATCTTAGCTGTTGTTGATCTGTAGGCTCCTACTCTAGCACGGGACGTCCTGTCGATCAGGAAGGCTGATGTCCTTTTTCTTATTTGCCCCCCCCCCCCTCCGAAACATCTTCGGCTCCCTCGTCGATAGGTGATGCTTAGATGAGTTAAAAGCCTTGCCGAGGCCTAGGTAACGAACTTTGGCCATCTTGCTCTTTTCAAGCTGGCTTGTGACTCGGTCTGGGAATACAACAAGCTTCGAGGTGCCAATTTTGCCTTCCAGAGACCCTTACTGTGCATTACAAAACAACTTGTGGCTCTAAGGGTGTTTGCTCTTATATTCCCTCGCCAGTCGCTGTAAACAATTGCAGGGCACTTATGTAAGGCTTACCGGACCTTAAATTTCCTTCTCTGATCGTTAGGCTCTTTTGCGGGTTGCAACAACCGCAGCTAGCTTCTAGCTTAACGGTAATACCCCGCGATTTATTGTTACTCAGTATAAACAGCAGGCATGTCCACCAATCATGCAACCAAGGGCCATATGGTGGCTGCTTGTATGCTATCAGGCCCCACGGCCTTGTGTGTGTTAACTCATCCCGATAATTTCCGTCGCTCTCTTAAAAATTTACAGGTTGGAGAGGGTAAGAACTACCACTTGCTTTTCGGTTGGCTTTTGTTACCCTCCGTCACATCAATGCACACCGTCAAAGCAGGGGCCCAGGGCAAGGTCTTGCCCCGATTGTCATTACATATTTCGCCTCCATCACCGGAGACCAGAGGTCCCACTCCATTCCTGAGGCAGGTCGTTGACTGAACATTGATATTTTAACCTTTTAGGTTTTGTCTTACTGCTTTGTCCAGTGTCAGCTCAACGGTTCCCTGCCTTCTGTTGGATTCTTGCGGCTAAATTTCTACCCTTTTTGCACCGTGCCCAGTCTCCTTCGCTACCGGTGGCTTTGAAGATCTTCTAGTTTCCTTCCCTTCTTTGCATGCTCGGCTAACCGCCGGTGTCCACAAAACCGGCTAGCTCCGGATTTGCCCCAGTGGGGTGCGTTGAACTGCCCCGCAGCTCCAGAAGGCTTTTCTTGATCCTCTGACACAGTCCACCTAATTAATTTTCCTTATCCTCTACCCCTGCCTGGTTCTGCTTTCCTTGTTCTGAGTTGCTTTGTGTTTATCCCCCAAAACTTTCTGCGTAGTTTTCTTCAGGCTTTCGTGGGCCTGGGACGAAGGTAAAATTTGAAGGTGACATGATTACTCACCCGAATGTGTCGGCGAATCTAACCCGCCTGTCATTTGCGTGCCTTGTGATTACAAGTCCAGGGAGTGACGACATGATGGATGGTGCCCAGAATCGGAAAACAGAGCCATTGGGGTATGAATGGAACGATACATTTGACGTATATATTTACAAAATCATTGAGGTTTACCTTTCATATGTAATTAAAACTAGGTATCTGACCAAATAAAAGTAGGATCTTCGAAGCAGAGAAAGCTACCACTCGGTAGCATGAAGAGAAACAAAACAACCATTAGGTTTCAAAAGAGAGAGGAATTCTCGGGGTAATGTAGTGATTATAACGGTTTTTCCGACCGTGAGTAAAGCGTAGCCAATTCAAACGAATCCCAAAACAAGAACAAGATTGAATCATAGTTTCTACGGTACTAGATTAACAAATTATGTGCATATAAATATGTACAAACCTCAGCTGTATGGTCACAGCGCCTAGCAACGAGGATCAGAGTTCAACAAAGGTCAATGTCAGGTACCACCGTCACAACAGTTCAAGTTCGAGTCAAAACGATGCCACTTCACGCGAGCAAAATATAAGCAAATGTTGAAGTGTAGTGACTGATGCATGTCGTACTCGTTCGAGGGTCAATACGATAAAGAGCATCGTCTCAATAATGCAAGTATGTGACAACGGCTAGCGGGGATTTTCACACATGTACTCTGCACCGCCCACCAAACCCTCCTATGGAAAGGTCAACATCCATGGAGTAAAAAGGGAGACTGATTTGCTTTAGCCTATCTAGACCCCGAGATCAGTGCATACGTAGGTAGCCATGGGCTTCCTTTATCGTTGGCCAGTCGCAGACACGCTTGCAGGTTACCTGGGGGCTATGCCTAATACCCCGATGTCTTAGAGTTTCGTCAGAGGACGATACTTTATTATCTGTATAAGAAAAAGGACTTCGACGTGATCGGGATGCGTAGACAGAGGAAAAAGGCGTCTCAAAGAGCAGTAAGGTACATGGCAAGATGGAGACTGAGAATTCTTGATGAAGAATCGAGATAGCCACAGGGTACACGAAAATCAGGGGCTCAAAGCGTGGTGTTATGAAATTAAAAGTAAGTTTGACTCAAAACTTATATCCAGCTGAGCACATGTTGTATAGTAATACTAATAGTAGGTCACGGAAATAGAGATATTTCTACAAACGGTCAACAAATGCTTGTTCAAGAGTTTCCGCTACTTCAAAAACAATGTTATTTCGTGTGATAAGTTCGGGTTCCGACAACTCACTCCATTGTAAACCGTGAACACATAATTAAATTAGACACAAATGTACTTCAAAGACTGTGTAAAGGGTTGGGACCTACGGGAGAATGCACGAGGGATAAATAGATAGATTCAGCTTCAGTTGGTATCAGCAGACTTGATTTTAGCTGGGTCTGTGGAGTCGACTTCACCCTCACCATTATCACCTTCAGGCGAACATCTTACGGATATATAGCAATACGCCCCCTTTGTTCGTTCTCACCACAACCGTGTACACGAGTCCACCGATTTCTGTACGGCAGTCCCTGATCACTTTAATCGGCCAATCGTCTTTATGTAAGTGGCCCTCCACGAAGATGACCACGTCGCCACGTCTGAACGACCTCTGTTTGGAGATCCACTTTTGCCGAAGCTGCAGGGTCAGCAAGTACTCCCTCATCCAACGTTTCCAGAAAGGCTGTGCTAGGTGGTTCACTTGTTTCCATCCTATGATGCACGTTCCACGTAGGGTTTTCGGTGTGACTGCTCCCAGGTTTGACCGCAATTGTAGTAGGTCGTTGAAGGCGAGAGCCTGTTTGCCCTCCGGGTCTGGGACGATCGGCACCAAGGGTCTGTTGTTCAGTATGAGTTATACTTCTGTTAATCAGCGTCTCGTCATCGAGGTTTTGTTGTGAGGTCAGGGCTGTGAATATTTTCCTAGCCAATCGTATCAGCCCTTCCCAAACGCCACCACGATGACTGGCATAAGGTGGATTGAAGTGCCATTCTGTCCCCTTTTCTACTGTCTTGTTTTGTATTTTAGTATGGTCCAGGAAGTTCCATTATTCATCTAACTCCTTATGAACTCCAACGAATTTCGAGCCATTGTCTGAGCATACGTTCTAAGGGCCGCTTTGCATCACGACGAACCTTTGAAGGGCCATTGGGAATGAATCGGTTGTCATGTTATGCACTACTTCAAGATAGACTGCTCTGGATTTTAGGCATGTTATCAGGCAGCCATACCTCTTTTGGATGCTCCTCTGATGTCGTACGAGTAACGGGCTAAGGCAGTCGATGCCATACTCCACGAACGGGCACCATCCCGGTTGGACTCTAACGGCCACCATTTGTTGGCCTGATACGACCCCCCGATGGAGACAAGTAATGCTGTTGCCTATGACTCGCTTGGCTGTCACCGGTCCATTTGTCACCAAAAATCGTCGGCGTATATCGTTCAATAGGTGATTCAGGCCTGCGTGCCCCTCTTCTCGATGTACATGATCTATCAGACATCTCGTTATGTAGTGGTCACCAGGAACTACTATGGGGTATTTTGTTTCGTACTCTAGATTTGAATTCGTCAGCCGTCCTCCAACTCTCAGTAGTCCGTCGGTTCGTATAGGGTTTAGCCTTTGGATACTGCTGTACAGCAGCCTACTTCCTTTGGTGCTATCGTCTATTCTGGCTAGCTCACGGGTCTCGAACGGGAAGCGTTTAGTTGTAGTAGGCGTAGAACGTCGAGTTCGGCTTGATTCAGCTCGCCCGGTAGTATCGCCCCCAAATTTGATGTGTTCTCTGGTCGTTTGCCTTTCAAAAGCATAGGAGTACTTTGTATCGTGTCCACCAGACCACGGCTCCTACCATTTTTATCCAGCCGGGGAAGTGGCATAGTTCTTCTATTAGGCTTAGGCCTCCCGTGGACGCTGTGGCCGGTATCAGTCTTTTGGTCTCGATTTCGCCACCATCAGGCTAGGTATTAATAGCGTTGGCCACATCTCTCTAGATGTAGTTAGGACGTCCGTTTCTATTGTTCACAACCAAAGCATTTCCAGTGATTTTAGGCCCCCTGAGCAGAAATCGGCCTGGTTACTGGCGGATTTCACATAGTGTCGTTGATCGGTTTTAGTCGACTCATGGATTACAGTGAGTCTTTTGGTCACGAAGAAGTTAAAGCGAGTGGTAATGTTGTTTATGTAATGTAGTACCGCGGCTGAATCCGTCCAAAAGTTTGTTTCCCAGTCTATCCGGTCGAAGCATCTTCTAATCAGCCCCGCGGCTTTCACGGCCAGTACTGCTGCCGTCAGTTCCAGACTAGGAATCGACACCTTTTTCAGAGGAGCCACTCTCGCCTTTGCGAATAGTATCTGGCTGTGCCGCCACCACTCCCGCCCACCCAGCAGCCGTAAGCAACTATCCCGTAGCCTATTTCTGATGCATCGGAAAATAGATGGAGTTGGGCATCGTTTGTGCACTTGATTCCTGTCAAGCATCTTTGTATTTTGATCTCACCAAGTTGCTCCAGGCTGTGCAGCCGGTCGCGCCATCTCTTGTTGTCGTCGTCCTGGAGAGGTTCGTCCCAACCCGTCCCTCTCTGGCACAGCGATTGCAGCAAGCACTTTCCCATAGCTACCATGGCGAAACGAAACCTAGGGGATCATAGAGGCTTGATACTGATGATAGGATTCCTCTCCGTGTGGCTGGT
Organism: Fasciola hepatica; assembly: GCA_948099385.1. Classification (NCBI taxonomy): domain Eukaryota; kingdom Metazoa; phylum Platyhelminthes; class Trematoda; order Plagiorchiida; family Fasciolidae; genus Fasciola; species Fasciola hepatica. Next base: position 8,734,407 of record CANUEZ040000083.1, read on the forward strand.
CTTTTGGGTAGGTCCAGAGTGAATATGAATTCGTCACCTTCGGGTTTCCATTGAACTCTAAGCATGCTCCCCGTTTGTGAGGAGGATCTCAAAAGCTCTCTCGTGCACTCTCTTTTTTGGACTTTAGGACAACATAGGGCACCTCGTGGCTGTTTGACTCCATTTAGTGAGGTTGAATCCCCTGGCCTTTAGAGGGGCAGTCAGTTCGGTCATTTGTGGAATAGCAGTATTTGGGTGGTCAAAGGAACACAGAAAATCTCCCACGTAGAAGCGGTCCGCCGCTCTTCTTAAAAGACTGCTGGTGCCACCGAAACGCCTGAGGGCCTCCCGGAGGACGAAATTAGTACAGAAGGAGGATAACACCGTCCCAAAGGGATATACGGTCAGCCTGTACTCGCCCGGTGTACGATTTTCGTTGCTTTCGGGAAACTAGAGAAGAAGGGCGTCCCTATCTTCAACGGGCATCTTCACTTGTAGAAACATTTCGCGTATGTCCGCAGAGACGGCCGTTTTATTAGCGGAAAACGACATAAAACCTCGACTAGTGGTGTTGTCCAGTCTGGGCCCTGTAGTATATGGTCGTTCAGTGACACACCCTGACATTTCGCAGCACAGTCGAAAACCACCCTGGCCTTCCCCGGTTTTCCGGGTTCTTGACCGGGTGATGCGGTAGGTGTAAGTCAAATCTCGCAAATCGAGCAACGCGTAGCCAATTCAAACGAATCCCAAAACCAGAACAAGATTGATTCGTAGCTTCTACGGTACTAAATTGAAATGCACAAAGGATACAAATATATACGAACCTCAAGTATGCGGCCAAATAGACTTCACAGTAAAACCCAAAGGTCCAAAGCCCCGTGGCTCAAGCACGACAGTCAGAAACGGTTCAAGGCCAAATTCAAATGTCTCACATGGATAAACAAACGTGAAAATGTGTGGTGTATGAGCGAGCTTTCCAAGATAATGTTGAATATAGTCAAATTCACAAAGCACGTTGAACATTTAGAAGGATTTTCAGTATTCGTTCTTTACACCGCCGGCCAAAATCCTTCCGCGAAAATGGTTGTCTAAGGTTCAGGAAGGGGTCATGATTCTTACCCTACCTACCTTTAACTTATTGTCAGTGCCTGTGGATACTAACTTCCTGTGTTATCTGAACGTGAAACAGGTTTTTGCCGTAGTCATCATCGCACAATCCATAAGGAATCAATTCCAAATCCCGCTGCACAACTTGAGATTGACATATTCATCAGGAGACCGGCGCATATAGTCAGACGCACGATGAAGATGAAGGCTTCGCAGAGTGAAGTGTTTCGCCGCACGAAATAAGTCTAAGCATCACAAGCAGTAACCCATTGCAGCAACTGGTTAGACTAATTTTGTTTACAAGCATGAGCGCAGAAGTTGAACGCAGGTGCAACTGTAGTGAACCTCAGATGTTTAAAGTACCCGCCTTAATCATTGTACCTTATTTTCCTTCTACCTTTCAGAAGTGAACACACTGAACGAACCAAGAGCTCTGGACGACTGTCAAGACCAAGATTCCCATGATCATGAATGAATGCCTACATTGTTAAAATGAACCCTGGACGTTTGTGACTTGTTACCTTGCCTCCTGCCCCCTTGGATCCCACACACTGTACATTTTGCTCCCTGGCTTGTGGAACGGACTAACTCACCAATATACGTTATCTGTAGACTGTGCTTCTACTGTGTGTTCCTTGACGTGCAGGTTCATCAGTATTGTGTGTGTGGTGTCGCCAGGCGACGAGCGAATAACTATATTGCTCAGTGACTCACCGACACCGTTATCCATTTCAGACGGTTAACATCCGGACTGTCGTGTCACTTGGATCCTCATCCCGTTGGACTTACTGGTAACGTGAGTGTCACTTCTGTGTTCCGTACACATCAGGATACTACATTTTTGGCGACCTTGCCATGATGCCGAAGAAGTCTTCATCATCTGAAGAAGAATCAGAACGAAGTTTCTCCGTTGTGGGATCCCTCGGCCAAGCCATCACCAAAATTCTGACTCTGTTATCGTCTGTAGTAACCGGGGGTTCCGTCAAGACCCACATGACACCGAGCATACCTCCACCAGAAAAGTTTTGCCTGGGAGACAACTTTCGACGTTGGGCTGCTGACGCCGAGGACTATATTGAAGCTTTTCCTCCTAACGAGCGCCGTAGGGCGCTCCTATCGTTGTTAGACGGTGAAGCAAAGGATATTGTACGGGACTCCAGGATTCTCGATGAAGAGATTACGACTGCCACATTCGCACGTCTGCGTCATTATCTAACAGAGGAACCGGACATAATGACAGTGCGTCTTCAGTTCCAGTCCCGTGTCCAGTTGCCAGGAGAACGTTTCAGCGAATTCGTACGACAACTCCGAAATTTGGCTCGAGATGCTTACCCAGACTTGGATTTGGCGGCCCAGGAGGATAAAGTGCGGGAGCAAATCACCGTCGGGGTGCGTCACCAAACCTTAGTGAAGAAGTTCCGTAAACGACCCCAGATCACAGTCCAAGAGGCTTTCGACACTGCACGAGAAGTAGAAAAGTTGGAAAGACTCCTCCGTGATCAACAAATTGGTCTACCACAGTCTATCAGTATAGTACAGCCACCTCCCCAACGTAGACCCAACTGGAACCGCCCACCGCCAAGAGATTGGGTACGGCCCTATCGCCCAAATCCCGACTTCCGACCATCGCCAAGGAGGACGGACCACGTTGACTGCACCTACTGCCGACGTTTTGGAACCAAAGCCCGAGCCTGTGGGCATAATCGAGTCGGTGAGTCTCATAGTTTTCCATCTGTTGTTTTCTTATGCCCATTCAGTTATAACTGCCCAAATTCTCGAGTAATACTGATACGCGCAACGATAGGCGGAAGAGGGGTGCAGGCATTAGTGGACACAGGGGCGGTGTGCTCAGTAATAAGGGAAAATATCCTGCCACTCCGCGTGACCATCGATCACACCACCAATACTAGATTAGTAGCTGCTAACGGAGAGCTAATCCAAACCACCGGGTCCGTAGTCGTAAATATCGTTCTCGGGAACCAGAAGTTGACTCAACAAGTAACTGTGGCACAGCGCCTGCCTTGGGATGTAATCTTGGGTTTAGAATTTCTCTCATCACATGGGGCCGTAATCGACTTGCCACATGCATGCATTTCTATAGACGGCAACCACATACCCTTCTCTAGCCACACACCAACTAAACCGGAGTTACTAAGCGTGGCACCTATGGATAAGTTAGAACGACTTTTACCTCATCCAGATTCGGTGGAAACCGAAGCAAGACAAAGGCTGAAGCTAACGCTTGTGGATTTTACGGATATCTTTGCGTGGGATGAAAAAGAAACCGGTCGAACCGGGGCGGTGCAACACTATATAGACACCGGTTATAGCCATCCCGTCCGCTCAGCACCTCGCCGAATCCCAATTCACTGTCAGCAGCAGTTAGAAGACACGATCGGCGATATGCTAGAGAGAAAAATCATCCAACCATCGCAATCACCCCGGGCATCCCCTATCGTACTCGCAAAGAAGAAAGACGGTTCGCTTCGCCTCTGTGTCGACTACCGTCGCTTGAATGCCATTACTAAGCGAGACTCGTTTCCGCTCCCTAGGATCGACCAGACCGTCGATGTATTGGGTGGCGCAAACTTCTTCAGTACCCTAGACCTAGCATCAGGCTACTGGCAAGTTGAAGTCCATCCCGAGGATCGCTGCAAAACGGCGTTCGTCATCCCATCCGGTTTATATGAATTCCAGACAATGCCCTTTGGACTAGCCAACGCCCCTGCAACTTTTCAACGGTTGATGAATATTGCCCTTCGTGGGTTGGTCCCCGGCAAATGCCTTGTTTATCTCGATGATATCATAGTCCACAGCCGCAGCTTAGATGAGCACCAAGCCAACTTACAAGAAGTATTTAGTCGCTTCAGAAATTTGGGCCTGAAGTTGAAACCATCCAAATGCCATTTACTGCAGCGGGAAGTTAGCTTCCTAGGTCATATAATCTCCGAAGATGGTGTCCGATGCGATCCAAGCAAAACTGAACAAGTTCGTTCATGGCCGGTGCCCACCTCGGCTGACGAAGTCCGAAGCTTCCTAGGCTTAGCATCATATTACCGCCGATTCGTGGCCGACTTCGCCAAAATAGCGGAACCCCTAACTACGCTTCTACGAAAACAAACTCAATTCGTCTGGTCGGAAAAAGAAAATCGTGCTTTCGAAGGCCTTCGGAGTAAGTTATGCACGGCACCTATTTTGGCGTACCCAGACTGTTCCCCGAGGGCCGGATTATTCATCTTGGACACTGACGCAAGCGATAACTCAATCGGGGCGGTACTATCTCAGCAGCAACCCGACTCAACGGAACGTGTTATCGCCTATGCAAGCCGAACCCTGTCAGCTCGTGAGCGGAACTACTGCACAACTCGAAAAGAGATGTTGGCCCTGGTACATTTCCTAAAACAATTTCGCCCATACCTCTTGGGAAGGCGATTCCCTGTACGTACCGACCATAAGTCCCTGCTGTGGTTGCAGAATTTTCGCGATCCGGAAGGGCAGCTGGCACGCTGGCAGGAAATACTACAAGAATATGACTTTGCGTGTGAACACCGCACCGGCCGACGACATGGTAACGCAGATGCACTCTCCCGTCGCCCCATACGGAACCATGGCGATTGTCCGTCCTGCGTCGCACCGATCTCCGCCGCTATTTCACTCCAGGCACCCGAACATCACGAATGGGCGACTCTGCAGTCCCGTGATCCCGATCTAAAGTTGGTGTACGACCGGTTAGCCCACAACGGCCTTCGACCATCCTCCTCTGAGATGGCTACCTCAAGCTACTTCGCTCGTTGTGTCTGGGCACTATGGCCACACTTGAAGATAGTAGATGGAGTGATGTTTTTTCAAAATGGCCCCGACTATATGCGCCGGATCATTGTCCCCACGGGAGCCGTCGACACCGTACTATCACGGCTGCAAGAAGAGTTAGGCCGCCCGGGACAAAACAAGCTCGAGGATGCAGCTCGTCGCAGGTTCTGGTGGACACACATGAGGCGAGATATAGCAACTTTTTGTAATGACTGTGCTGAATATGGGCGTATCAAAAACCCCCGACCTACCATAAGGGCACCACTGCAGACAATGGCGGCCGGATTCCCGAATGAGATGGTTGAACTGGACCTAATCGGGCCGTTACCCCGGACACGTACTGGCAACCGGTATGTCCTTGTTATGGTAGACTACTTTACCAAATGGTGTGAAGCCATTCCACTACCCAGTCCGGATGCCTGGACCGTTGCAAAAACAATTTTCACGGATTGGATCGCTCGGTGGGGCGTTCCATACCAACTGCATTCAGACCAAGGCCCCGCATTTGAAAGTGTTCTCTTCCGCGGAATGTGCCACATTCTCAACATAAAAAAACGCGTACCTCGCCATACCATCCCCAAGGCAACGGCCTTGTTGAGCGTACGAACCGAACGCTGAAAGGACTGATCAAAGCATTCATACACCGTGAAACGGTGGATCAATAGGACACGACACTCCCTCGCTGTTTACTGGCCTACAGGGCAACAGTACAAAAATCGACCGGACAAACCCCTCATGGTATGGTCACTGGACGTGAGCTCCGACTGCCATCTGATCCGCGTTTACCAACGGCTGCCCCTGAGACACCATATGCGTCCTCATTTATTCGGCGAATGCATGCTAGCCTCTTCCGTGCCCACGAGCTCGCCCGCCAACATTTACAGTCTGCACAACGTCGCCAAAAAGATTACTTCGATCGCCGTCAAACCACACACACATTTCAACCCGGAGACCGTGTCTGGCTGTTAGATCCTGTACCACTACAAGGAGTCCCCATGAAGTTCCACCGCCCCTGGACAGGACCTTACAACGTCGAACAAGCAGTTACCGACGTGACATACCGCCTCTCATCCCCAAACAACCCCCCATGGTCCACTGTAGTGCATTCCAACCGTCTCAAACCAGCCCCCCACATCAATCCCAGCGCTGAGGACAGCGCCTTTCTACAGGGGGGACATGTGTAGTGAACCTCAGATGTTTAAAGTACCCGCCTTAATCATTGTATCTTATTTTCCTTCTACCTTTCAGAAGTGAACACACTGAACGAACCAAGAGCTCTGGACGACTGTCAAGACCAAGATTCCCATGATCATGAATGAATGCCTACATTGTTAAAATGAACCCTGGACGTTTGTGACTTGTTACCTTGCCTCCTGCCCCCTTGGATCCCACACACTGTACATTTTGCTCCCTGGCTTGTGGAACGGACTAACTCACCAATATACGTTATCTGTAGACTGTGCTTCTACTGTGTGTTCCTTGACGTGCAGGTTCATCAGTATTGTGTGTGTGGTGTCGCCAGGCGACGAGCGAATAACTATATTGCTCAGTGACTCACCGACACCGTTATCCATTTCAGACGGTTAACATCCGGACTGTCGTGTCACTTGGATCCTCATCCCGTTGGACTTACTGGTAACGTGAGTGTCACTTCTGTGTTCCGTACACATCAGGATACTACACAACGCCTAATTGGATATCGCGTAAAATCGACAGGTCACGAACCAGTGGAATTACATAAAATTAACGCACCAAATCTTCCGAAAGAAATGAAAACCGGTTTCTGATTAGGAATAAATTTCGAAAACAAGTGTACGGCGGACAGTATCGAAATACACATGAACACGGAGATTGATCGAATACTGGCATCTATCAGAGTATTTCAACGTTTTTCTGTGCACAAAATATGTGACAATCAATATTGTATAAAATGTAAATAAATGTTCTTCTTTAAAGATAATAATAGTTTCACAATGTGCTCGCAGCTAGTATGCCTCACCGTAACTGTTCAAGTGAAATACTGGTGAATTTCTCCTCTTCGCCTATGTGCACGCTAGATAGAAACTGGAACTAAGTACATTTACAACCTTCCAGAAAAAATGGGTCCAGTTGATTAGTTGTAGGGCATGAAATGCAATAAAGTGCTGAGTAACTCGGAGCGAGGCGATTTGCGAGCTACTTTGTCTTTTGTATGTGGTTTCGAGCTCGAATCATCAACATTTTCCTCGCTGTTTCCTGCTACGAGTGGATTAACTCTCTGATGTCTCGAACACGTTCTTCGTTTCTTCCGTTTCCTGTAATGTAACACAACTGTAGGATCTGTCCAATAGGCAAGGCTCAGTTCGGCGGTGATGCAGTTCTCTTTTAGCATTCGTGCTACCTTAAAACCCAATACCAGTGTAGTCGTTTTGAGCTCGTTTAGGGATACTGACTTCAGCTCAGCAATTTTTGTTTTGGCAAAGGGTACTTTGTTTCGCCGCCGGCCATGCAGTTCCACCCAGGTACCGTACACTGTCACTGGGTCGGCAAATTTCAAGCTGCTTTGGGTGACCTGCTGGTGTCCTTTTTTGAGATATTTCAAAAGCCTCCGGGCAACTTCTCCTTTTCTCAATAAGTGACTTGACGGTGGTCTCTTGGGTATAGCAACTTCATGTTGCCCACTGTGACGTCCCGTCTTTGAATTCGCCATCGAAAGCACCGACTGATCCTTTGAGTGAACTTCGCTTTCCTGAGATGGACCGTTGGATTCAATATCGAAAGGCTGATCGTGTTCTACAGAGGCACTTCTCTCAGCAACATTTGAGCAATATATTGATGCCGATTGTTGAAGTTCGCTCGTCAGGGGTCCGAGAAGTGTCCAGCCTAGTATCGTTCGCGTAGCGAATGGTTCTTTTCGATTGCTTATGCTCTGTTCAAGCACCCAGTGAGCCTCTGGTACATTGCATCCAATTAGTATGTCGACGTGGGGGCTAGAAACTTCTTCGAACTCTATGTCCCTGAGATGAGACCATCTCTTGGCGATCGATCTAACAGAGTCGATTGGTCTCATTGGCAAGCTGTCTATTGCAAAAGCTTCCGGAATTTCTACGGTCCCCTCATCAGATAAAGACGTTAACTGCAGGGTCAGCCTCCTAGAATTGCTAACATGACCCCCTGCAATCGTGCTGATAGTGAGCGAGGTAGGCTCGCCTACTAGTTCACAGCTTTCTACAAGCTCGCGAGTAATCAGCGAGGTATCCGACCCCGTGTCCAAAAATGCATTGACCCTCCTCAGTCCTTTAGGTGTCACGATACCGACAGGTACGATGCCTAATCTTGCCGGTCTGAAATCATCATGTCCCGTTGAACAGACAATTTTGGGTTCATCTGGCTGAATAGGTCTATTGTTGAGAAGGACATGCAGTAACGAGTGATTATTACCCAAGCATCCGTCTTGGTTGCATTTCACTCTTAAGCTGCATTCAGAGGCTCGATGAGAGTTGTTCAAACACATAAAGCATGAGCCAATCCTTTTTACTGCGCACCACCGATCGGGTACACTCATCCCATGAAAGGTCGGACAATCTAATAACCGATGCAGGGAGTTGCATAGCTTGCATTCTGCTGACCTCTCGGGTTCTTGACTTATCATGTGCATGTTAGCCAAAGACTGGGTTTGGTTACAGTCCTTCTCCACAATTTGAGATGTTGGTTCCCTTCGCGCCAGTCTGCAACTTTCGCGTACGATTTGTCCAAATCGACTGTTGGCGATACGGGATTGACGACCTATGAACTCCGTCAAATCGTTGAACGTAGATTCCCGCTCAAGCATATTTATTTTTTCAGCTTCCTCTGCCCATCGGCTCTGTAAATCAATAGATAGACATCGGACAATGCATTCCTGTGTGTGCAATGCATTCAGATCAGACTGGTATCCTAAGTGCTCCAGTGCTATACTGCAATTCTGCATTTTTATCACCAAACTCGACAGTGATTCAGCCTTGCCCTCAGTCCTTTTCGCCTCCAATAAAACACTATCAATTAGGCTTCTAGCCACCTTGAATGGTTGTCCAAACAAATCTTTCAGGATTCTGCGCGCCCTGATGTACCCCATCGGTGGATCAAGCATGGCGCAGCCTTCGATGGCACTTTTGGCTCTCCCACGACAGTAATGTAATAAATACAAAAACCTTTGACCAGGATCTGCAACTTTGCACTCAACAAAATTTTCGAATTGTTTCATGAATATACAGTATTGGTCGGGGTGCCCGTCGAAGTGGGACAGCTCCACTCTCGGCAGGTCAAGAGCCAAAACCTCGGTAGTTTCAGGCTGTCTCAAGGGTTTATATTCGTCGATCACAGTGCCTTTTCGATGTTGACATTGTGAACTACATGGACTTTTTGCTGGCCCTCTGAGACCGGTTCCTTGCGTAAGGGGCTCTGCTTCCTTTCTGGCTAACCGCAGCTCGTTTTCTAATTCTATTACTCTCATTCTATAAGTACTATTATCGTCAAACGCATCGCGGTTAGAAATATATGACCTGGCACTGACAGAGCTAGTAAACTTAGCATTATCTAGAGAATCAATAACACCCGAACCATCCCCAGAGACTTGCCGAGTTATTTCCTGTTGTCTCAAAAGGTCCTTGCTTCCTCGTCTGGGCATTTCCAATGGGTTTTCTTGTCCAGGTTCCACTTGAGTACTGTAAGTCAAATCCCGCAAATCGAGCAACGCGTAGCCAATTCAAACGAATCCCAAAACCAGAACAAGATTGATTCGTAGCTTCTACGGTACTAAATTGAAATGCACAAAGGATACAAATATATACGAACCTCAAGTATGCGGCCAAATAGACTTCACAGTAAAACCCAAAGGTCCAAAGCCCCGTGGCTCAAGCACGACAGTCAGAAACGGTTCAAGGCCAAATTCAAATGTCTCACATGGATAAACAAACGTGAAAATGTGTGGTGTATGAGCGAGCTTTCCAAGATAATGTTGAATATTCTGAATAGCCCAACAGTCATGGTCACATTAAGAACAAGACGCTGGAGAGCGAACAATTGTTTTCAATGAATCCTATACGTGCTCTTACAATTCATATGGGTGAAGTAACATTGGAATACGTTAGCCATTGGCCGGAGTAAAGGTCATTGTCGTGGGGTTAGGAAAAACGGGGTCGGTGGGGAGGGGTGTCTCTATCGTGTGCGTGTTGTGGTGAGAGTTTCACTCCCACCGTCATTGAAAACAATTGTTCGCTCTCCAGCGTCTTGTTCTTAATGTTGAATATAGTCAAATTCACAAAGCACGTTGAACATTGAGAAGGATTTTCAGTATTCGTTCTTTACAGTAGGTGCCACCTCAAGTTTGCGCTGGTTACCGCAGTTTCCACATTTTCTACATAATCCAATTCTATGTTATGTCGCATGGCTCCGTCTTACTCTATCCCTAACTGTGGTTCTCGAATTAGCCCCGTTTTGGGGAAGCGTAATCCATTCCGAGCCATTTATCGGCTGTTTGGCATGGGTTTCATGTTGGATCTCCACGGGATAGGAACCTCCAAACGACCTTTTGCGTACTTGACGTTCTCGGCTACCATTTCCAAAGCCAACCCATCTTCTCTTGATGGGGCATCTCTATCAATGGCCAGGTCGGCAAATTCGGTGCTATACAATTGTTGGGATGCCTGTTCGATGTTCGTTGTTTCCACCGAAGTGCTGTTGATTTGGATTTGTTTGCCGCATCTTCCATCTGTTATTCCATATGAAGTCCAGCCGAATAAAGTGCGTACTGCTTGGGGTGCTTTGCGGCTTCCTATTCTTTGATCCAGGACCCAATGCCCTTCCGGCATATCACAGCCGATCAGCAGATCATTTTCGTTACTCTGCCACTCTTCGATCGTAACCCCATCGAGATGCTGCTCGTGAGTCAGAATCGATCGCACTGACTGAGGTGCTCTCATCGGCAGGTCTTTCATAGTGAATGCTTCTTGGGTTTCTGATCTGTCGTTGCCGATCAAGGAAGCGAGTTGTAGTTGCAGTTTGGTCGACTGGATGACTTCGGTGCCACTCACTGTGCTTACTGCTAATGAGGATTGAATCCCTCTAATCCCACATCTCTCTGCAAACTCCTTCCTTACTAGCGTGGTATCCGAGCCACTATCTATGAAAGCCAACGGTTTGGCCACTCCTGTTGGGGTCGCTACTCTCACGGCGACTACGCCCAAAAGTATTGGTTTTCGGCAGATCCTGACGTTGAACAAATAACACCGGGTTTGGTTCTCGTCTCGGGTAAGGTTACTCTCGCCTGGTGCAGCAACCGATGGTGTCTGCCCGTGCAGCCTTCGTAACCACATCGGTTCCTTGTTCTACAGGGTGCCGCCCGGTACGTGGTGTTGAGACAAATAAAACACGCTCATGCCATCCTCGCTACTCACCACCGTTAGTCTATTGTGGCGTTGCTGAACTTGGGGCATTCTGGTAGTCCATGGCTAGCACCACAGGATCTGCAATTGATTTGCGCCGTAGCATCGCGTCAAATGGCATGTGTATTGGTCCAAGGTTGGTGTAACAGCCGGTCGTGGAAAATCCCCCTTTTTCCCTCGCGATTCAGTGTTTTTTCCCAACATCACTCATTTCCATACACTATTGACTTGTCTTTACGAACTGGTTGTTTTTCTGGACCAATTGTTGTTTGTTCGCGCCCAGAGCGCTATTTTGGCACATCCTTGTTCAGGACCTGCGTGACGCACGTGCTGTCTGCTCACACGCTGCTATTCGGTTTCTCGTTGTTGAGACTTTGTGATCGTATTATTGAGGTTTGTATATTGTTTACGTCATTGTTTATTTTAATAATCTAGTATCGTAGAATTATCACGGATAATCGCCTTCTGATTTCGGGATCCGTTGCGAATTTGGCTACGCATTGCTCAAACGTTCGTAACAATACTCAATAGATCTATTTGGAATGAGGAAAATTCACGCAAAATGCCAAGGAAAGGATCAAAGGCAGTCGAACCCGGACAGGAAGTAATACGGCAAGTCTCTGGGGAGGTTTTGGGTACTTATGATTCTTTAGTTAATGCTAGATCGCCTAGTCCTGTCAGTGCTAGCTCATGTGTTATTGAAAGCAATATTGATCGTAAGGACGTTGATTTATATAAGCTGAGAATAATAGAACTAGAGCAACAGTTACTTTCGGCTAGACTACAGGCGCATGAAGCAGAGAAGTGTACACAGAAACAGCGAGAGTACAGGACCAGTGACTTCGACACTTCCGATAGGTTAGAGTGCAATAAGGTAGGGAACCCCACGCAGGTCGCCGACTACAAACCACCATCGATCGATCTGCCTAGAGTGGAGTTAACGGTTTTCGACGGGCGAGCTGAGCAATATTGCAAGTTTGTCAAACAGTTCGAGACGTTCGTTGAAAACAAGGTAACCGACCCTGGGCAAAGGCTTCTTTACCTTACTCACTACTGCCGAGGCCGAGCGCGAGAAGCTATCGACGGATGCACCATGCTCGATCCAGAACAAGGCTACACTAGGGCAAGAAAGATTCTAAGGGACTTGTTTGGCCAACCTTTCAAAGTGGTCCGTAACCTAATAGAGGGCGTGATGGCAGAGGCAAAGAGAACCAAGGGCGACGTGTACACAATGGCCGACTTGGTGATCAAGATGCAGAACTGCTCAATAGCCCCCTATTATTTAGGTTACAGAGCTGACCTAGACGCCATGCACACTTTGGAAGGCATAGTCCGTCACCTCTCTCCCGAACTACAGGGTCGGTGGGCGGAAGAAGCAGAACGGATAAGCCGAGGCGACAGAGAAGCCAACTTCGAAGACCTGACTGAATACTTAGACAGGCAAACGAAGATAGCTGACAGCAGATTCGGCCGACTCATCCGGGACGGCAACCGAGCAAACAAGCCCGGTACTAGCCAAGTCCAAACCCCTGTACGGGAACATCCAAAGTACCAGCCTTGGACCAACACACACGTCATTTCACGAGATGCTACGGCGAAACCAAATTGCAGATCCTGTGGTACTAGCCATGGCCTACCAGAATGCCCCAAGTTCGGCAATGCCACAATAGACGAACGGTGGGGAATGGCGAGGATGGCAGGAGCATGTTTCATCTGTCTCAACACCACGCACCGGGCAGCAGCCTGTAGAACAAGGAATCGATGTGGTTACGAGGGCTGCACGGGCAGACACCATCGGCTGCTGCATCAGGCGAGAATAACCATATCCGAGGCGAGTGCCAAGCCCAGCGTGATCTGTTCAACTTCACAATCTGCCAGTAAACCGGTACGTTTAGGCGTAGTGGCCGTGGGAGTAGTGACTCCGACTGGGATAGTCAAGGCGTTGGCTTTCGTTGATAGTGGATCCGACACCACTTTAGTGAAAGAGCGGTTTGCCGACAAACACCAACTGGCTAAAGGTGCGACGTCGTTAGCAGTGAGCACGGTGGGCGGAACACAGGTAATGACTGCCGGTAGATTAAGGCTGCAACTCATCTCTCTAGACACTAACGAGGAAATTGAACCAACGGAGGCATTCACGTTAGCGGATCTTCCCATGCGAGCACCAAGGTCGGTGAACGCAATCTTGACTCGATGGCCCCACCTGCAGGATGTAACCGTCGTAGACTGGGAAGATGATGAGGCGGATCTCCTCATCGGATGCGACGTGCCAGAGGCGCATTGGGTGCTTGACCAAAGAGTGGGCGACCGCCAGGCACCTTATGCCGTACGCACGGCTCTGGGATGGATGTTATACGGTCCAGTAGGGGTACGCGGTTCCGTGAATTACTTATCCGCCGAAACGGACCGCATAGAGTATCATCTGCAACGGCTTTATGAAAAGGAGTTTCATGACTTGGGGACGAAAGACCGACGTTGTCTCAAGAGGATCACTTCGCTCTACAAACGGTGCGGCAAGGCTCTAGAGGCCTCAAAAAACAGTTCGAGGTTCCCCTCCCATGGCGCACACCGGTCGACCCGTGGACTGACAACAGAAATTATGTTCTCCAACGATTACTACGACTAAAAGAACGCTTCATTCGAGACCAGAATCTGTGGGAACGATACGCGGATTTGATGAAGCGAAACGAGGACCTCGGTTACGTTGAAAGGGTGCCTGTTAACACCGACAGCAAAAGGGGTATCTGGTATCTGCCTCACCATCCGGTTATCAACCCCAAAAAACCCAATAAACTGCGCGTGGTTTTCGACTGTGCGGCCAAGTTCCAGGGCAAGTCGTTAAACGATCGCCTACTACAGGGGCCTGACTGGACCACACCACTGATCGATGTTCTGTGCCGTTTCAGAGTGGGTAAAGTGGCTTTGTCTGCCGACATTAGGGAAATGTTCCATCAGGTGAAGATTCCGGTAGGAGAACGAGATGCTTTGCGTTTCCTGTGGTGGGAAGGGAGCGACCGGGACAACGCAGTGGTGAATTATAGAATGACCGTCCACCCCTTCGGAGCCATATCGTCACCATTTTGTGCCAACTACGCCCTCCGAGAATCAGCGAACAAACATGGCGATCTGGTACATCGGACGGTGGTAGAAAGCGTCAGCAGGAACTTCTACGTCGACGACTACCTTGGGTCATTCGATGATGTGGAATCAGCTCTATAGCAGTTCAGGGGTCTGACGAGATTGCTGGAAGAGGGTGGCTTCCATCTAACTAAATGGATGTCGAACGCTTCGGAAGTGCTGAAGGTCATCCCGTATCACGAAAAGGCCGAAAGGGTAAGAGATTTGGACGGCTCCCCACTTCCTATCGAGCGCACTTTAGGGATACAATGGGACGCGGAAACGGACGATTTTGTTTTCGAACTGAACGTTCCCGAGCTGCCAATAACCCGTCGTGGCATACTATCTGCCGTCTCAAGTTTGTTCGACCCGCTCGGTTTCGTCTCACCATGGCTGCTACCCGGAAAGATCTTGCTGCAGCGGCTGTGCCGTAAGAAAGTTGATTGGGACCAGTCACTGGACCGAGGGGACCGGCTGGACTGGGAGGAATTTTTGAACACCTTGAAGATATTAGGGGACATAAGAATCCCACGATGTTTGACTCCTGGCCATACGACACGGACTGGAGAACTGCATGCCTTTTCCGATGCATCCGAAGTCGGTTATGGAGCTGTGGTGTACGGACGATGGTGCGCAGGAGATGGACAATATACCACGAGGATCCTGTTCGCAAAAGCCCGCGTTGCTCCACTGAAGTCGGTCTCAATCCCACGCCTCGAACTCAGCGCAGCCGTGTTGGCAGTCAGGGTGGTGCAAGCTGTGAAGAGATGTTTCGATCTCTACATTTGGTCGGTGAGCTTCTGGACGGATTCAACGATAGTACTTTACTACATTAACAACGTACGGAGCCGGTTTAGTACTTTCGTTGCTAACCGGCTCACGATTATCCACGATGAATCGGCCACGCACCAGTGGAGTCATGTCAGGTCTGGCGATAATCCGGCCGACCTGTGCTCCCGAGGTGCGAACAATTTCAGGCAACTGGACACGTGGACGAGAGGGCCGAACTTCCTGCAATTGCCCAAACAGGACTGGCCCGTGTTCGAATTAAAACCCCCTACGGAATTGGAACTGGAGATCAAAGGCGTAGTGATAGCAACCAACGTCGTCGAAGCGTCGCCCATTTTATCGCGACTGGTCAGGTTTTCTTCCTGGATGAAGACGCTTCGTTCGCTAGTTTGGTTAACCAGGTTCAAGATAAGTTTACTAGTCATGAAAGGGCTACGGCCCTCAGGTCGGATACCGGTCGGCCCGATAGGTCCCGATGAGCTACAAGCGGCAGAGTACGATATTTGCAGAATGATACAACGCGAGGCTTTCGCCCGAGAACTCAAGAGGGCGGAAGAAGTGGGGCTGACCAATGAAGACATGCCATCTCCAAGAGGCGAGCTGAAGCGTTTAAACCCCAAAATCATCAACGGACTGCTGCGGGTGGATGGTAGGCTGACCAACGCCCACCTGAACTTCGACACAAAGTATCCTATACTGCTGCCTGCGAGACAACCCGTAGTAGAGCTAATGATTCAACACGTCCACGCCGTGGAGAGACATGCCGGGGAAAGTCACGTGACGAGCGTCATCCGAAAGCGTCTTTGGTTGTTGAGAGGACGAGAGACTGTAAAACGCGTAATCCGACGGTGTGTGCAATGCAGGAGACGCAATGCCACAGCAGGCAAACAACTCATGGCCCCACTACCAGAATGCAGGGTGACTACGGGCTGGTGGCCGTTCAGTGACACCGGGTTGGACTATTTCGGGCCCTTGTGGATCAAGTGCGGGAAAAGATTAGAAAAGCGATACGGATGTATCATGACGTGCATGAAATCACGTGCGGTGCACCTAGAAGTCGCACATTCGATGACGACCGATTCGTTTCTACGGGCCTTGCAAAGATTTATCAACCGAAGAGGCGTACCGGCCGACATATACTCAGATAATGGATCGAACTTTGTGGGCGCTCAACGGGAATTGCAGCGTTGGCACAAGAACATAAACAGGGACGAACTGCAGAATCGAACCGTGGCCTACGGCATACGCTGGCATTTCAACCCCCCACAGGCCAGTCACCGAGGCGGCATATGGGAACGCATGATCCGGTCCGCCAGACGGATATTGCTGTCAATCATGGAGCAGCAGCCGCCCGACGACGAGACCCTGAACACCGTCATGACTGAGGTGGAGCGAATCCTGAACAACCGCCCCCTGGTTCCAGTATTGAACGGCGACCCCACCCACCTGGCGCTCACCCCAAACGACTTATTGACGCTAAGGTCGAACGAGGGTTTCCAAGGGCCGGTAAACCTTCGTGGGAGCTACCTCCATGGGTGGAAGCAAGCGAACTATCTGGCCAAGGTCTTCTGGAGGCGATGGCTACGGGAGTACCTACCGGCTTTGCAGACTCGACAGAAGTGGATGGCCAAAACAAGACCATTCAAAGTTGGGGACGTGGTTATGATCGCCGACGAACGCGCACATTTCAGCGCTTGGTCTTTGGGAGTAGTTACGGAAACCATCAAAAGCACCGACGAAATGATAAGAACGGTGAAGGTGAAGACAGCTAACGGAGTGCTCATTCGTGACATACGCAGTATTAACCTACTCGAGAGCGAAGACGGAGGAGCTGATAACCCTGTGGCCTAGTAAACCTTTTTCACACCAGTAATCGAGGTGGATAAAGAAACACCATATATACCACACAATCTCCGTCAAACACGTTAAGGTGCTCGCGGTCCCTTCGTTGACATTACAGAAGGTTCTTTCCGATATGTGGTGATGAGTGCGATTCCATTATACATCCCGATACATACGCGCATGCACGACGCACTCTACATCCCGTAAACCCATCATACATGTGACAGTGTTCTTTCTTCGCCTTTTGTTGACGCTACCGAATGCCCCTTGCACATGTGGAAGTAGTGGAGCTCAGGTCACACATACATGCTACATTTACTGGTTTTCTTGCCACGCGGTCTTTTGTTGACATTGCAGAAAGTCCTCCTTTGATGTGTAGTCATAACTGTGATTTCATTGTAACCCCGGCACACACACACGGACGCACACACACACACACACACACACACTCAAGCGCGTACATCCAGGACCGGACGGCCCCTTACGAGGACAACGTCTATGTGACCATTCACGCCCGCCATCGGTCATTTGGTCTTGGGGAAGATGTAGACTAGCCTCACGTCTATGTAGCCAATGGGTTAGGTGTGACCAGTAGTAGAACGTTGACGACGAGCATTAGACGCGCGCACTGACAGCAGGGCCTAGGCAGGTAGGAAGAATCAGTACCTTTATACCAAACCTTTGACTCTGCTAAGGATCCAGGAGGATTTTGGTGGGCGGTGTAACAGCCGGTCGTGGAAAATCCCCCTTTTTCCCTCGCGATTCAGTGTTTTTTCCCAACATCACTCATTTCCATACACTATTGACTTGTCTTTACGAACTGGTTGTTTTTCTGGACCAATTGTTGTTTGTTCGCGCCCAGAGCGCTATTTTGGCACATCCTTGTTCAGGACCTGCGTGACGCACGTGCTGTCTGCTCACACGCTGCTATTCGGTTTCTCGTTGTTGAGACTTTGTGATCGTATTATTGAGGTTTGTATATTGTTTACGTCATTGTTTATTTTAATAATCTAGTATCGTAGAATTATCACGGATAATCGCCTTCTGATTTCGGGATCCGTTGCGAATTTGGCTACGCATTGCTCAAACGTTCGTAACAGTTGGTATTTTGGATGTTCCCGTGCAAGGGTTTGAGCTTGGCTAGTACTGGGCTTGTTTGCTCGGTTGCTGTCCCGGATGAGTCGGCCGAACCTGCTGTCGACTATCTTGGTTTGTCTGTCCAAGTATTTGGTCAGGTCTTCGAAGTTAGCTTCCCTGTCACTTCGGCTTATCCGTTCTGCTTCTTCCGCCCACCGACCCTGTAGTTCGGGAGAGAGGTGACGGACTATGCCTTCCAAGGTATGCATGGCATCTAGATAAGCCCTGTAACCTAAATAATAGGGGGCTATTGAGCAGTTCTGCATCTTGATCACCAAGTCGGCCATTGTGTACACGTCGCCCTTGGTTCTCTTTGCCTCTGCCATCACGCCCTCTATTAGGTTACGGACCACTTTGAAAGGTTGGCCAAACAAGTCCCTTAGAATCTTCCTTGCTCGGGTGTAGCCTTGTTCCGGTTCGAGAATGGTACACCTGTCGATAGCTTTCCTTGCTCGGCCTCGGCAGTAGTGAGTAAGATAGAGAAGCCTTTGCCCAGGGTCGGTTACTTTATTTTTGACGAACGTTTCGAACTGCTTGACGAACTTGCAGTAGTGTTCAGATTACCCATTGAATACAGTCAGTTCTAATCTTGGCAAAGCGATTGCTGGTGTTTTATAGTCTGCTACTGGCGTGAAGTTTCCTATTTTATTGTGCCCTGATCTATCGGAAGTGTCGAAGTCGCTGGTCCCGCGCTCTCGCTCTTCCTGTGTCCACTTCTTTTCTGCTTCTTGTGCCTGTAGTCTAGCCGATAGTAACTGTTTTTCTAAATCTAGTATTCTCAGCCTATATAGATCGACATCCTTACAATCCATACTGCTCTCATTACCACATGAAATGGCACTGAGAGGACTAGGCGATCTAACATTAACTAAAGAATCAAATGTACCCAAAACCTGCCCAGTGACTTGCCGGGTTACTTCCTGTCTGGATTCCAATGTTTTCCATCCTTTTCTTGGTATTATGCTTGTTTTTCCTCGTTCCAAATTGTTTTGTTGAGTATTGTAACGAATGTCTGAGCAATGCGTAGCCTAATTCACAACGGATCTCGAAATCAAAAGACGATTATCCACGATATTCTACGATACTGGAATATTGAATGAACAATGTCATCAAAAGGAATACAAACCTCAATAATACGATCACAAGGACTCAGCAAACGAGAAACCGAATAGCAGCGTGTGAACAAACAGCACATGCGTCAAGCAGGTCCAGAACAAGGATATGACAAAGTAGAGCTCTGGGCGCGAACAAACAACAATTGGTCCACAAAACCAAACAGTTTGTAAAGACACGTCAATAGTGTAGGCAAATGAGTGATGTTAGGAAAAACACTGAACCGCGAGGGTTAAAGGGGGATTTTCCACGATCGGTTGTTACAAATACCACCAACTCAATCGCGTCACCATCACATAAAATCCTGTATTACCCTCTGTCTTTCAATAACTGACCTACCACGGTCGCCTCGTTCACGCTATCCAAGGCGGTAAGCCTATTTCTTATTGACCGGAAATCATCACTTCAAAGACGACGATTGAACGCCTTCTTCGTACAATCCTTAAGCTCGGACGTATACTGAAAGGTATGCACAGCTCAAACATGTGACATTCTTGATCACGTGTCAGACGTCTATCCCTAACATATAGACCTTTTGCACCGCGTTGAAAAATAAGGCTATAGACTGCCGACCACCGCGGCACCAATCACACACTACCGGCGGCACGGAGCTTGACGAAAGCCCCGCATCCCAAGTTTGGGTAACTGAAGCAATGAATAAGTTTCATTTCGGTAGTGAACAAACGTTACCTTCTAGCGGAACCGTGTCTTCGTCCGCGAGGTATGCCGCAGTACTTGATGAAATAGTACTCCATATTATTCGCCAAAACCAAGCCACGTTTGCGAGCCACTTCAGCCGTACGAGAATTATGCACGTAGAAACTTGATGAAGTCACCCCCTGGGAATCCCGAAAATTAGAGTCGAAGCATTCAAAATTCGGGTAACCTCTCCGCACCAAACGCACAAATTCACCAGCATTGTCCCAACTTGTCAGATCCATTACGCCAAGCTATCAGCGAAACACACCCGAACACTGAGGCTAACATGGCGTTCGAACTAACTTTTATATGGCCAAATAACCAATGAAATCACAGTCATCGAACCACACAAACAGCAGTTTCATTTTCAGCTGATGCATTTGATTTACTAAGTCGAAGTTAACGACTCTAAATAAATAACGTTTGGAGCAAATTTAAGATCGAGGCATCATCCTCCCAATCTCCACTTTACACCAACCCCTAATAGGGCAAGTCCTCACTTTCAACACGGATGCCAGGCCTTGCGAAAATCGGCACCAGAAGTCGAGCATATTTAGAAAATTCCGAGGAATCCTGCCTAACACTGAGCAATAGGCCTGACAGGATCCGGGCGACTAGAAAACGAAGGTTATCAGTCCCGTCACTCACCTGGAGTCATTTTTAGTTAATCTTGATCAATGGGAGATTTTACGGGACTGAACGGGCTTTCGCAGTAGTGCGTACTGACCCAGGTGCATATCGCTGAAGGAGATTTGAACGCTCGACTGGCATTGATCTCTACGGGCCCTGTGCAAACTGATCTGGACTGAAACTGGTAGCACTGTAGTCCTTCTGGAGTATGTTTTAATAGACTGTTTCGCTCATCGCATACAGTCTCAGTGAACCCTCACGATGCATAATGTCTCTCGCAGTTGATGTGCGATGAGGTTTTCCGTTTCCCTCTCATGTTTAGCGGGGATTCGGCGAAATACACTCGGTAGTGGTGGGGGCGTAACTGGTGTGCATACCATCGAAGGAATTCTGGATGCTCGACTGGCCGTGGCCATTACCTGTCCTGTGCAAACTGAACTGAACTGAAATGAACTGAACTGAACTGGAAAACCATGCGTCGTGGCGGCGGCGCGCCGAAGGTCATTTGTCGCAACTCCGCACTGCTGTGAGGTCTGCGCGTTTGTCGGAGCGACAGCCTTGGCAAATTTGATGCACTACCTTATACGTCATATGCACCGGACGAAATTGAATTAAACATTCTAAGTCATTAAACGGTCGCAAATTAGTCCCCGAAATTCTCTAAACAGCCCCATTTTAGTCCCGTTTGAAACACCCTAGGAACGTGTTTGAGACTTTCTGAAAACTCTAGTAACGAAGCAGCTTATACTCTTTACTTGAAGTTTCGGTAGACTATGCCACATTGATTAGTTTTTTGGAATGTCGGTTTAATAAGTCTTATTTCCCGTCTGAGAGAAGAAGACGAATTGTAAATGCCGGAATTTACATTTTGCATTTTTCGAAGATCTTCAAGGAATACATGCTATGGCCCCGGTGCCGAATGCTCTCAAAAGCCATAACACTCTCAAGATGTAGAAGTATCTCTTGTAGCACGTAGCCCGTTCGTAACATCGTTTTTCGATCGGTTTTCGGTCGGTTTGTTTAGAAGCCGTTTTACACGGATCAACATTGAGTTGATACGAAGGAAATCGACTACCGGAGTAATGCGCAATGCTTAATCGGCGTTCTATTTAGATGTATTGGTTTAACTCATTGAAATGTCCTGAAAACCTCAATAGATCGCTCTATTTTATCCCCTCGAGATGGGTACAATGGGGAAAATTATCGGAAAATCATAAATTAAAAGATAGGAGTGAGCATATTAATACACGATTTGGGTTAATGGAGGAAATTAGCGAATCATATCACATTTCAAATGACTGGCACGAACCGCTCAGAAGCCGGCAATAAACCGCTCCGAAACCGATCGGTTTTCGAGTGGTTTCTGACTGGTTTCTGACCGGTTTCCTGGATGGTTTCTGAACGGTTTCCGAGCGGTTTGTGCCGGTCATTTGAAATATGTGATATGCTTTGTTAATTTATGTAACTTTTCCCGTATTACGTACAACGATGCTCACTTCTATCTCTTAATTTATGATTTTCCGATCATCGTTCTTATTTTACTCGTTTCGAAAGAATAAAATAGAGCGATCTATACCGAGGTTCTCAGGACATTTCAATGAATTAAACCAATACATTTAAATAAAACGTCAACTACGCATTGCATAATACTCCAGTCGTCAATTTCCTTCGTATCAATTCAATGTTGATCCGTGTAAAATGGCTTCTAAAAAAAACCGACCGAAAACCGATCGGTTTCGGAGCGGTTTTGCATCGGTTTTGCTATAAGGGATGGTTTAATGTCTCAGACCAGTAAGTAAACTAAGTGGCGAAGTTCTCCAACTCACCCCAGAATAGAAATAGTCTCGTAAAGGTCTTCTATGGGAATCCTTTAACCAAGTGCTCTTAATTTGTGCTGAATGGGTCGATAAACTACATTGCTTTGAAAAATGTAACACTATATCTTCATTTTTCTAGACCCTCACGGGATGTTTTGAGGGCTAAATAATGCACTTCTGTGTTGACTGGGTTTACTCCCAGTGACACGAGAGCTTACCCGCCCAGCTAGCACACAAGACACCCGACCATCCCGTGAGTATCCCTTTCGGGAACCCTCAATTCAGTTTTTCTTAAATGACGTCAAATCTACCTCCGGGATATGTGAAAGACTGTCATTGTACCTGAAATACCAGAATAAGTTTATAGTTTCGTAGTAAGGGCCGCTGGTTGTCACTTTAGCCGTACCACTGAATGTCCCCAAAAGGTAAGCTCGGGGACGCTCAGCGATGAACCCTGGAACACGCGGTCCTACCATATTTCCGACAAAACATTGGTGTAAATTTATTGGTGTTTAATGCATTGAAGGTGTATTGACGCTAGCCAGTAACCCGCAGACATTACAGGAGCACTTGCGAGCTGATCTGGCCATCCCCTGAGTGTCCCTTTTGGGGACAATTAGACTCAATATTCTGGAAGAGTGAAAACCATAAAAACTGAGGGATTTCAGTCCAAACCAACTGACGTTTCTGAAAAATCCCTCACTTTAATGGTTACATCGCAACGAGAAGGCAGTAAGTAGGACTTCCTCAGCAGAGGCTGTGTTAGACGCACGGTCAATTGGGAGCGTTTCGAGAGGCGGTCAGGACTAGAGGCCATCTCGGAGCCCGAGACGCCCAGCCCCGACCATTCTGAGGCATTTAGAAGTGTTAGAATGAATACGTCACCGCATACCTCGAAGACAGTATAGATCTCGTTTTCGCGAATTGAGAACTGATGGCATGCACTCTCCAGGCTCAGGGTGCTGTGTAATTGATACTCCCTATGTTCTTTATCATATCGTCCGTCCGAGGTATAGGGCAAGCGTCTAAACCGGTAAAGCGATTTATGGTCGGACTTTAGTTGAGAAGCATCCGTTTTTCATCTTTCATTGGTTGTGACTGATACTCGAGCTCGCCATGGAGATCGTGAAGGTTCAGTTATATTCTCTTATAGCAACCTTTGAACTTCCGCTCGCGATTGGTCTCATACAATCCTACAGGTGTTCAAAAAGAGATTAGGTTGTAGTGACTGAAAGGCCACATAAAGAGTTTAATGGTTTCTTCCCTTCGAACGGTATTCAAACAATTATTTAGTCTTGAAAAAATCGTGACCGGGTAGTACATGGTCGCACAAATCGGGCAAGACTAATGAATAGATCCATGAATAGGAATTGTTTTGGTACCCGAGGGACACGTAACAATGGCCGTGAGTACTGCTTCTGACGCCTGTGGATGCCAGTATAATTTTTATAATGGAATTTTCAACCGACCATATGTTACGAGCGCCGATGGGTCCTACAACAGGTTTCAGAGCTCCTCATGTCGATCAGTGGTTTTAATGACAGCCCATTGACAAAGACATCAGTGACTGCTTTTAACAGACACTTGAGAGCGGCGGCAATGGTATTAGATATGAGCGTGGAGGCGATCATTGACACCGTGGTGTACTATTCAGCCTATATGGTACACTAAGTTAATGTCAGTAATATCCAAGACGACACCAGTAAACTAAGATAGGTGGAGGAGCGTGCTGAGATAGAAGGCCAAGAGGGTATGTACATTAGAAATTAAAATGAAACAGAAGGTGTGACACAAACTCACGGTTGTCCGCCGTTCTTGTGATCAGGATGTGAGCGCCAAAGAGCCAGTAATCGCCAGTATCTTCAATTCCATCACGACAAGACTGCACCGTGGCGTGATGTGATGGCCTGTGTACCTCCATGACCCAAAGAGCTATACAGGACGGCTTCCCCAAGCCAGAGATGCAATCATGCCTAACAAGTTGATGAGTAGGGGCCAGACGAAGTCCAGTCTCAGAACCAGTTAATGGGCAACATATGGCCCTAACCACTATGCCCCTGGAGAGGACACTCCGGCGAATAAACACAGAAACAGTTTGCCGGTCAAAAAACCACTGGATAGACGTAGGAGTGGAGTACCTGGGGTTTCTCTCGACGGTGGGAGAAGTGATCGCACTTCATTGAGTTGCTATCGCCCGCCTAGGCTGGGCAGCCCCTAGCCCGAAAGATGCTGCGCTATCCACGTTTCGCTCGCTCCATGGGGTGCTTGGGGCTAAAGACTGAATCCGAAAGGCAGATCGAAAACAAAGCAACAGCGAAGACAAGACAAAACGCATACAGTAATCAGGTCTCGCGTGACAGACCACGAGGAATTCCTTCACGGGTGCTTCGGTCACGTTCCCGTGCTGGGTTAGCACCCCACTGCCTTGTGAGTGAGACTTTGGAGTCAAAGGCTCCGGTTGGGGTTCCCAAAGAAAAACCCCTTCTGCGGTGTGGGCAGCCGCGAAGTATGATTCGCCCAGAAACCTCCAGTATCTTTCCTGTAAAGGACCTTACCAATTTTCTCTCTTCTAATTGAAGATCGATGCAAAGCGCCACAGGTAATTGCGGCTCTGATGAAGGCAGTAGTTCAGGAGTTGGGTATAAATCAGATGCACTTAAGTGTTCACTTCACTTGGCTGCTTTTAACTTCCGCACACTATGTCAGATAGGGCAACAGGCTGCCCTCGCTAGAAGTCTTGACACTTTCAAAACAGATGTATGCTGTGTCTCCAAAACACGCATACAAGACCTTACTTATTTACTTTTACTTTTACGCGACTATCTCCTGCGAGAGGATAAGTCGGCTCCATGGATATTACGGACCACTGCTGACCACGCGCAGCGGTCGGAGGCGAGCTCCGTACAGATCCTGATCCAGTCCTTTTTCCATCGCTGAGTTCCATAGACCGACCGAAGGCCTAGAAGCTCTACGTCTTTCTCTATTGTACTGGTCCACGTTTTGAGCTGTCCACCAAGGCGAAAACGCCAATCAGGGCAGGGAGTGGGGCAGAGTGTTTGCTTGGTTATCTCTGACTCGGGTTGCCGAAGGGTATGGCCGAACCACTGAAGTCGTCACCGTTGGAGGAGGACGGGGAGCGCCTCGATATCAGAGCATCGTCTCCTTACCTCGTTGTTGGACACCCTGTCGCGCCACTTGACTTTGAGGATTTGCCGCAGGCACCAGTGGTCGAAAACCTCTAGCCTTTTGGTATCGACATAGATGGTAGCGCAGACGAGCAATAGTCAGAGCTGAAGGTATCTATCGCCGGCGCTTCCCTCGATCTCCTAGGTAAAAAAGTGCCACAAGATTGGATTTCTTCTGAAGCCCCTAACCACTGCGTCAAGGCTAGGGACACGAGACTCAATAATACACCTGATTACCACAACCTTCGCCGCGAAGCTACACGCCCAGCGAAGAGCGATCGTAAACGATATTGGTCTGAAATTGTAGACCAGATGGAAACAGCAGTCGTTGTTGGGGACTTTGGGAAGCTTTTCTGACTAGTACGCTTCTCTTCGAGGAAGGCCCAACCTCCTCCTCCCATGCTATGCGACGGTAGCGGCTTCTGGTCACAACTTCAAAGATGGGTTGAACACCTCAGTCAGTTGCTCAACCACTCTCTCATCCGATCGATCTGTGCAACGGCACCAGTTGACAATCGACCTCGAGCCTCCCAACGAATCGGAAATCGCGCCGCTGTTCAGACAATGAAAAACAAGAAGTCGCCTGGGAAGGATGACATCCTACCTGAGATCTTCAGATCCTGTTCGCCAATTCTGTTGGACCCACTAGGTTCGCTATTCCGTCGCATCTGGGACACCGAAGATTTATCAAAAACTTGTCAACCCCTGTTCTACTCCCTATACCAAAAAAGGGCAAAACAACCGTCTGCGCGAACCACAGGGGTATCAGCCTCATGGTTATAGTGACTGAGCTTTCTGCGACCATTCTGCTAAGTCACTTCGTTGCTGTTCGAAATGCGCGAACGCGCTCCAACCAGTGTGATTTTCGCCGAGGAAGAAGCTGTGTTGACCAGATCACGCTACTGCGAATTCTAGAACGTTATAAATTTCAGCAACCCACCACGGCGTACTTCATTGACTTTCGGGCAGCATCCGATTCCGTTGACAGATAGTCACTCTCGAACGTACTGCGAAGTGACGGAACACCCGAGAAGTACACCAGTTTGTTAGGATCTTACTACTCGGCAACATAAGCACGCGTCCGCACCCTTGACGAAGAGTTTTCATAGTTCCCACTCGACTCCGCTGTTTGCCGAGGGTGCCATCTATCACCAGTCCTGTTTGACTACACTATGGACCAAGTAACTCGTCGCGCCCTCAATAACTTCCGTGAAATGCAACTTAGCCACGATTCTTGGGTTACAGACTTCGAATTCGTCGTCATTCTTGGGGAGGATCCCGGAACTCTGCAGCAAGTTATCGATTGTATGGCGTGTGAAGCCAAGGCTTTAGTCTGGAGATAAACACTACAAAAACGAAATTCGCAAAGTCCGATACATCATACACGTCAGTGACGGAACTCGGGAATAGTTGCGCCACTTCAAGTACCTAGGTTCTACTATCCAGCCAGACGGCCGGGTCAGGGACGAGGTTAAACGTTGTGTAGAATACTCGACGAGAGCGTTCCTACAGCTTCACAAATCATTGTGGTCTCGCAACGAAATAAACCTCCACATGGGGCTGCGCGTATACCGAGCTGCCTTCCGTCCAGTTCTAACGCACACATGTGAAACCTAGCCGTTCAGAGCGGACGATACAAAAAGGCTGAAAAGCTTTAACCACTGGTACCTTCGCTGTATGGCCAAAATCGATTGGTATCGTCGCGTTTCAAACTCCGCTGTGCGTCAACATTGCAAATATCGAACGGATTTCTTCGTTCCCCCAACGACGTCACCTATAGCGGTTCCGCCATGTTCTTCGTCGATCCGAAGCGGAACCTACGAAAAGGTGGCTACTGCCATCACCTTGCTCAGATTGGAAATGTCGCCTTGGTGGCCGATTGAATAAATGGATTAGTACTATTAAGGCAGATACGGATCGCCTAGGCTTTCAGTCGGTCTTCGGTGTACGCGACTGGCATAACAACTGGATTTTATGGTGTGCAATTTTTGCCGCAGACTGGAACGCGTGGACATCTACCATCAGATACATCCAAGAAGTTGATTTATCTTCTCGCAAGAGAGTTACTTTTACTTTTACGCGACTGTCTCCTGCTGGAGAGTAACTCGGTTCCGTGGATATCACGGACAATTAACGACCGCGCACGACGGCCGGAGGCGAGCTCTGTACCGATCGTGATCCAGTTCTTTTTCCATCGCCGAGCTCCATAGACCGACCGAAGACCCAGAAGCTCGACGTTCTTTTCTATGGTACTGGTTCACGTCTTGAACTGCCCATCAAAGCAACAACGCCAACCAGGGCGAGAAGCAGGATAGAGTGTTTGTTTGGTTGTCTCCGACTCAGGTCGCCGAAGGGTATGGCCGAACCACTGCAGTCGTCGAGGTTGGAGGTGGACGGAGAGTGCATCGTCATCAGAGCATCGTCTCCTCATCTCTCCTTTGGACAACCCGTCGTCCCAGCTTATTTTGATGAAATAACGCATGCACCAGTGGTCAAAAACTCCTAGCTATCGGGTATCAGCTGTTTGCAGTGACCAGGACAGGCGCCCATAGGTGAGTACGGGGTAGACAGCGGCGCGTTATTACAACCTTTCGTCTTTAAGCTGAGTTTGCTGCGAGTCCACAGCGTTTGTCAACTTCAGGAAGGTTCTCTTGGCGCTGTCGATCCGTAATACATCATAATCGTGCAGCGTTAAACAGTAGGGCAAGCCCCACCAAACACTGCTTTTCTCACCATGTTAAACGTAGAATTAGAAAGTATGAATATACAAGATGGATAGGGAGTGAACCTACATGGGTGGGAAAAGGAAACAACGCCCTAATAGCCAACACACGGAATACACAGTCTAACTGTACAAACGCATATCGACCAATCATTCTGATTCGACAGAAAGTGATAACACGATCACCACTGTTCACGGTTTGCTTCCGTGTTCTTCAGTGTCTCCAGCCAATTGATTGACGGATCGTTTGGACCCCAACCACGAAGACTTGAGGCGCCTACTTTTACTAAGTTCGCTGTATAGTATCCCATCCCTCGTTGCCATGTCACCTTTTGACTTCCGGGTGGTCTCTTCCACTCCCAAGGAGGAACGGAAAACAGGGCACCGTATGGTAGACGTGTGTCTGATTGGTGTAACACGTGCCCCAACCAACGAAGTCTAGTAAACTGGATATGCTGTGATAGAATACTCTGTCTGCGGTGCGTTAGCCTAGTCCCTGGAATCAAAGTACTCATTTTTCTTAAGTAAATGAATATTGGATGTTTCATGACAAACTGGCGTAAAGTTCTGAGCTGCATGAACTCACGATCGGTGTGAACAGTCTGTTAAGCAACATCTCGATGTCATCGATGTTTGCGTAGTATCGCTAAGATTGGGTGGAATAGCCGGGTGAACAATGCTGAGGTCAGAAAGCAAGTATTGGGTACCATTTCAGAGAGTATTCTATCACAGCATATCCAGTTTACTAGACTTCGTTGGTTGGGGCACGTGTTACACCAATCAGACACACGTCTACCATACGGTGCCCTGTTTTCCGTTCCTCCTTGGGAGTGGAAGAGACCACCCGGAAGTCAAAAGGTGACATGGCAACGAGGGATGGGATACTATACAGCGAACTTAGTAAAAGTAGGCGCCTCAAGTCTTCGTGGTTGGGGTCCAAACGATCCGTCAATCAATTGGCTGGAGACACTGAAGAACACGGAAGCAAACCGTGAACAGTGGTGATCGTGTTATCACTTTCTGTCGAATCAGAATGATTGGTCAATATGCGTTTGTACAGTTAGACTGTGTATTCCGTGTGTTGGCTATTAGGGCGTTGTTTCCTTTTCCCACCCATGTAGGTTCACTCCCTATCCATCTTGTATATTCATACTTTCTAATTCTACGTTTAACATGGTGAGAAAAGCAGTGTTTGGTGGGGCTTGCCCTACTTTTTAACGCTGTACTGTGATGATGTTGCCTCCTGCGGGTTATGGTATAATTGGTTGGAGTTGGAATGTGTTGGAGCTTAGACCGCAATAAGCATCAGATCGTGTGTGTTCCTTTTAGGCGTACCAAGGCGAGTCTGGGTGAGACTGGTTTCCAGTGGGTCATTGCGTCATGAACTGTTTCTTTGAAACCATACACGTCGCCTAATGACCGGAGTTGTCTTTCGGGCCACTATGATAGAGCGAATAAGGTGTATCCACTCCCAGGACCTTCACTTGTCGGTTACCCGAGTTAGGCAGGCGGACTTCGGAGAGGCAATTAATATCTGCGTCATAGTTATGTAGAGTCCGCATTGTGATGCGCTGACTGCCGACGTCTAGAAACGTCCTGACATTCCAACAGGCTGTGTTCTTTTTCTGTAGCGAATAATCCCAGCTTGTTGTCTTATCACCTCGACCGCCGGGACACGAGGCACGTCGCTTACCGGGGACGCCGTAGCATGATGAGCGAATGAGGTTCCTTGAATAATCATAGAGAATCGCGGGAGTAGGATACGATGCGGTGTCGCCAGCACCGTTCGGCCAATTTGTTGGAGGTTTCACCTCTAGCCCTTGCACACCCAAGTGAAGACTGCAAGGCAGCAGGGTGTTTCGAGAGGGGCCGATGACCTGCTGTACGGTTCGTTCGCCTCCTCTGGAATGCCGGATCAGGCAGTTGAGCAGTTCTTTGTAGCCGTTGGATCGGTAGATCTCGTCCGCCCATTCAGAAGAATGTCTTCACATGCCGAACCTCGTCTCACCGATTTTTTTTTTTGAACTCGGTAACCCTCAACCTGGTTTAGCCCGCCTGTCGAGCGGTTTCCCGGAGTGTGGCCGCTGATGCATGCTTCAGCTTCTTAGAGCCATAGGTGAGAGCTGGGTGAATGATGGAGACCAAGAAGATGGAGGATGCTCCAAGGAACGCGACAGCCAACCAACTCATGTGATACTTCCGTGAGACTCCCTATACGCAGGAGATAGTCACGTAAAAGTAAAAAAGTATAATAAAGTGACTGAAGTACCAGTGGAGGAATTTGTTCTGGTCTGCCCCATTAAACCTGATTATTGTTCCTTTTCTGTCTTATCTTCTCTGGTGCCCAATTATCAGTCTTCTTTTTGGATTCAGCCCTTAGAAACATGCACCCAATTATGCAAGCGGAACATGGACGAGTAAACATCCTTTGGGCTAAGGGCCGCCCAATGAAGTGCGATGATTTATCCATCCGCCGGGAGAAACCCGAGGTACTCCGCTACTACGCCCACCTAGCGGTTTTTAGCTGTCACACTTTCTGTTTGTATTCAATGGTGTCACCTTCAGGGACATAGTGATTAAAACCAGATGTTGCCCATCAATTGGTTCAAAGATTGGACTTCGTCTGGCCTTTGCCCATTGACCTGTCAGATGTCGTCGCATTTACGGATAGAGGAAGCCATCCTGTGTAGCTCCTCGGACCGTGAAGGCTCTCAAGCGATCACATCACGCCAAGGTGCAATCTTGTCATGATGGTTTTAGCAATCTACTGACTGAGGGAGTCTGATATTGACTCTTTGATGAACTGTAAAATCAATTAGGGCTCAGGATACCAAAAACGGAAACCTGATCCAGTCTTGGTTCATATCCAGAGGCTCTGTTGGTCCTATGATTCATTAAAAATTGTTTATATAAAAGTATCCTGTACTCAGTCCGTAACTTATCACATCATTTTCGACAGGTTTTTCAAAGTTGATGCTTCAGGTGCACGTGTTACTAAGGTCTCACTTTCAAATTTGATTCTGATGGTTTCTCCGGTTGACCTGTCAGTTCTTGTGGTATAGATAATCAGTTAATCAGTTTGCTTCATTAGTACTCCATGTCGACATAACACCGAGGCTAATTAAAGCGTTTCCCCTAATAATTGCACCCTTTGGACCTGTCTCATTCCCTTTTAGCTTATTTTTAATCGAAGTGCCGTCGATGAATCCGTTGAATTGGCTTCCATTTTACAACGAAGATAAACAGGGAGAAAATTTTGACGGTTCTTTACTTGTCCCTCTCACTGTCGGTTTAGTCTCAGTGGTTTCCAGTGTGCTAGTTGGATACCGAAGCGGTCTTTTGAGTCGGAAGCAAGCAGATTCGCTTATTGTAAAGCAATTTGAGCACGCTGAACGGTCTGCCAATCCAACATCTTCCCGCGAAATGACCAAGCGAAAGACGCCATCTAAAATAGGCAACAAACCAAGCACAACTACTAGCAACCCGCTTGCGTTCGTTCCGTCGACGCTGGAAGGTGTTGTTCCCGTTTTGGAGACATCGTCAAAACCACAAAACAAGCAAACGGATGACCCAAAACTGCATTCGGCATACTGTGAACCCACTCAACAAATACATCTTCCACAAACTCCAAAACTGGATGCACAGCATATTGCTCCCGAGGACGATATAACCGTGCATTCTGCTACCTCCAAGTCAACCTGTACCTCAGTGAAAAAGACCAAGAAAACGAAACACTCCCGACAGTCGCATCCCGAGCAAGAACCGACTCACGGCAATGATATAAAATCAGCTGAACCGGAAGCAGCCTGGGTTGTGGTGACCTCAAAAAAACTGAAGCAGTCAAGTGGTGCCGTCCCCATTGATCAGGCAAATCAGAAGGTTAGCAGGAAGAAAAGCAGAATCTCAGAAAGTAAGTAAATAGTTTCAAGCTCTGAAATTCTTACTCTGTTGCAGATGTCTCTCTGATGCTCGTCTATTTCATTGTTATCATATGGTTTAGTCAGTTTTCCAAACATTTGTATTTTATCGTACTAGGCTTCGGAATGATCAAAATACCTAGGTGATCGACAAATGCAATCACGGATGGGCCACCACTTTGAGATACACCACAAATGACGGGGACTTTGGTGAAAATCTGCAGAGCCGAAAAGTACAAAACATAAGCAATCAGAAGGGACTTACAAGAGCAGGTGTCATAACGGCGGCTGATCATGGAAGAGATTGGTTTGGCCTAATACATCGGGCTTGTCAATGTTGATAACATAGCTATGAAATGCTAAGATTGGTTGCAGAATTACTACAATATACCATTCTGATTTCTTCTGCAGATTCTCATTTAGGATGCCAGTGAGCCTCATCAGTATCACTCAGACACGCCTTACGGCGTCGCAAAGCGCCGGAATTTGGTGGTTCCCTCCAGTTCTTTTTAAAAATGACGAACTACAGCATGCTACAGAACTACATGTTTTGTTCTCAATGGCGTTGAATTGTAAGCAGGTCCCCTCTTATGGGGGAATCAATTGTTGTATCCATCTTTAAGAAGGACTTGCACAATGACTGCACTCTACTTCCCCCTCCTGTTTTTGTAGCCGTCGTTTACTGCGTTGTCACCACACTTGATTCCAAGCCGGTGTAAAATATATAAATACAAATAGGGGTGAAAGCCTTATCCCAGTAACATCGAAGCTGCTGGTGTCTGCCAATTCGCAGGTTGTGCCTAACCAGTGAAGAGCAGGTTCACAAAGAGCAGGCTGAGGTTCGTGCCGGTCGTTTATGTATCGATCAAATCTTCATCCTCTGACAGCAGCTAGAGTACCGTCATACCCTCAAAAGACCAATGATCATCGTGTTCATAGACATTCGTGCGACCTTCGACCCTGTCGATAGGGCTACACTATGGAATTGCCTGCTGAGAAATGGAGTACTTGGGAAGTATGTGTTAATCCTCAAAAAATTGTATCACCACGCCTCAGGTTGGGTTAGGGCCCATTTTTTGTTATTTGCTTGCGCGTGAGCACAATGGAATTAGCATACCCCATGGCTACAAAGGTCCACTGCACTATTAGGGATAACCGGCAACCAGACCCCGAGACCTGGACAGGAGTACCAAATAAGGTCCCAGTAGGTCAGGTGTGATAAGGAGCCGGGCAACGATGGATTGCCGTCTGCGACCAATAGCCAGTTTTCACCCCATTTTGTCATCTCCAGCGGAGTACCACAAGGTTACCCTGTTTCTCTATTTCCCTTCAATTTTGCCATAAAGGATGTTCCACAGAATGCCTTATCTGGTCTTCCAAACGGTAGAGTTGAACTCTCCCTGGGGTACAGAGTTTTTGATTTGGAATATTCCGATGATATCGCTTTGCTGCCTGATAATGCACAGGTAGCTCAACGTGCTTTAGACTGCTTGGTGATTGAGGCAGCCAGATATGACATGCAGTTTGCGTCTTCTAAGTGCAAAGCACATTTGCAAGACTGACAGAAGCTTGTACCTCTACTCACCTTTTGTAATGATCAGCTTGAGTTAGTTGACAGCTTTAAGTACCTCGGGAGTTTGTTAACAGGTAGAGGCGGTGTTGAATAGACCAGCTCCCGAATAGCGAGAGGTAGAGCAGCTTTCGCAGACCTGCGACACCTGTGGCGTCGCCGTGACATTCGGCTCTCTCTCCTAAGAGATATATGTACGTCGTCGCGGTTCATAGAGCCCTACTCCACGGTTGATAAACCTGGCCCCTTCGCGTTGAAGATGCTCGACGTTTTTCTGTGTTCGACAACCGATGTCTCCGAAGCATTACTCGCGTCTGATGGGAACATCGAGTGACTAGTGGCGACGTGCGCCGTCATGTTAGGCAAGGATAGCCGTCCTCTTAATGAAGTGATCGCTGTACACCGCCTTCAGTGGGTCGGACAAGCTTCGCGCGTGTCTGCCTGTGGTCTATCTTTCTTGTCATATTCGTGAGTGCCGGGTAAGGCTGGAAGAAGCAACGCGGCAACCGGACCATGGCGGCGTAGAGGTATGGAGAAGCTAGCATCAGCATTGGCTTCGGTTGGTACTTCCCACCTTCCTTTTGTGAGGCCTACGGTATGGGGATTGCCGTTGGTTGACGACGTTGAGAGATATGGCTAAGAATAGAGGTCAGTGACTCGAATGCTGTACAGTCTGTCTGTTGAACTCCTATCCCTTTAACACAAAACTATCACCCAGACAAACAAAATTACCAAATGCATCAAAAAGTGTTCGAAGAAAGACAGAAAATTGCGATATTCCACATAAATTCGCGTGAGATATTTCAATCGATTTGTGTATTTGTTATGAAAATTACGTCATCCACATACCTGTAGTAGTGGTCAACTCGACTCATTGTTCTGCGCAATGCTTGAGTTTCCAGCTTTGCCATGGAACTGTCGGCAAGAAGTCGTCCTAGAGATAAGGCCATAACAACCCCATCTTTCCGGCGATAATAAGTGTTACTGAATACAGTTTGTGCATTCAAAGTGCATCGAAGGATTGGTTCCCTTAGACTGGCAGCCGGAATTCCTAGGGTATCGCTTCTTTATCGACAAAAGCACAAATAAAGTCTACTGTTTCAATCAAAGGTACATTAGTGAACAAAGAGACCACACCCAAAGCGAACATTTGCTCCCCTACTATGTTCACATCTTTAATAAGTTCAATAAAGTGCAAAATGTCACGGAGCGTATGCTTCGGAAGTCTCTGTCGTACGGGTTCTAAAGGAATATCTATCCTTTGGGCTGTCGCGTGATTTGCTGACTTTGTCGTGGAAACTATGGGGCGGAGGGACAGTCTAGGTTTATAAACTTTTGGAAGGCCATATAGTCGAGGTACGGTGGAGCCTAGAGGCTTAGAGCTTTGAAATAGCCTAGGGGATATATAGCTCTAATCTGTGCAACGTTTCAGTGTATAGGTAATTCCATTTTCCGCGTTCTCTTTTTGGTCGTTTTGTGATGCGTCACGAGTGAACTTAGACTGATCACACAAGAGGTCTGATACCTTGGCCACGTATAAAGCCTGGTCCACCGTAACAATGCCGGCTCCTTTATTAGGTTTGCTCAGGAGAATTTGATGGTTTCGTTGTAGACCTTTGAGTGCATCAATGTTTTTTTCTTAAGGGACCCTGATTACGGACTTCACATCGCCGATATTTGTAACATGCCGTGACTAATGACGCCTTGAAACGTTCTAAATTCCCTGCCGACTTTGGTTTGAGATCAACAGTCTGTCCCGCTTAGTTCTCGAACGGCATTTCAAACTCAACCGACATGAGCAGCAAACTTCGAAAGAAAGGAATAACGCTTCAATCAAAACACGGTCGAGTTGTAAACCAGGGAGGTTATCAATGTACCATTCGGGTTCTCCTGGGAATTGAACTTGGGGTATAAGTTGACTCAGTGTCCGCTTCATTGACGACAATTTGTTTTTATAGCGGTTGTTTGTGTTCTTATGAGTGCATTCCAAGAACTGAGTTCGCGGATGATATTGTCGCGCTTGGAGACTCCCCCGTTACGCTACAACCAATCCTCGACCGAATCAATTCCTTCGCGAGATCCATCGGACTTGAAGTAAACTCGACCAAAACAAAAGCTTTCACAACCCTTCTAGGCCCGACAATTCAACAACTGTCTATCAATGACCAGTCAGTCGAATACGTCCCTTCATTCAAATGCCTAGGCTCAACTCTGCTTCCGAACGGCCAGGCAAAAGATGAAGTGGTATTACGGATCGACAGCGCCAGGAGAGCCTTTCTCCAGCTAAGACGAACGCTGTGGACTCGCAGTGAAATCAGCTTAGGAACCAAAGTTCGTATTGACCGTGCTGCCATCCGGCCCGTGCTCATCTAAGGCTGTGAAACCTGAGGATACCAAAAGGCTAGAGGTTTTCGACCACTGGTGCCTGCGGCAAATCCTCAAAGTCAAGTGGCGCGACAGGGTGTCCAACAACGAGGTAAGGAGACGATGCTCTGATATCGAGGCGCTCCCCGTCCTCCTCCAACGGTGACGACTTCAGTGGTTCGGCCATACCCTTCGGCAACCCGAGTCAGAGATAACCAAGCAAACACTCTGCCCCACTCCCTGCCCTGATTGGCGTTTTCGCCTTGGTGGACAGCTCAAAACGTGGACCAGTACAATAGAGAAAGACGTAGAGCTTCTAGGCC
The DNA here is from genome assembly GCA_948099385.1 of Fasciola hepatica. Taxonomy (NCBI): domain Eukaryota; kingdom Metazoa; phylum Platyhelminthes; class Trematoda; order Plagiorchiida; family Fasciolidae; genus Fasciola; species Fasciola hepatica. Next base: position 8,770,929 of record CANUEZ040000083.1, read on the forward strand.
TTCGGTCGGTCTATGGAACTCAGCGATGGAAAAAGGACTGGATCAGGATCTGTACGGAGCTCGCCTCCGACCGCTGCGCGTGGTCAGCAGTGGTCCGTAATATCCATGGAGCCGACTTATCCTCTCGCAGGAGATAGTCGCGTAAAAGGAATTCCAAGAACTGACGTCTGTCGTTTTCCTTGAACATTTCCATGCGCGGTTTGCATCGAGAAATCCTTCTCAAACGCAACTATCGAAGGTTTAATAGTGCCCAGTTAACTGAAAACATGTCGGGCAACGACGCAGATGTTTCTGGTACATGGTACGATATTGGTCACAAGAAACATATTCTTGGATGAAACCAGCGACACAATTGGCTTCACAAGGTCTGGTGGAAAACGTCAGAAACTGATTTATTTCCCGTGCCACCATGGGCAAATAGGATTCTTTCAAATTGCGAAATAAGCCCATCCTGGTAATCAGAACATGAGTTTTAAGCGAACATGGTTTCGGCGACTTCATTCTGAAGGCATTACAGTCACACTCATGTGAAAACGAATTAATAGGAGTGGGGGAAGTCTCGCTAAGTCGGTATAAAGAGACAAGGATGGAGGAGGATGGATAAATCAACTCCAACCGAGAAACACGTGCGGATGACCGGAGTATGTAACCGGTGATAACTAGCTGGCATTGCCAGTACTCCAGTTAATTGTCACCGGTTACATAACCTAGTCATCTGCACATGTTTCCGTCCTCCTCACCTTTATTTCTCCATACCGACTAAATGGCACTTTTTCCAACTCGTCTTATTAATACGTTTACATGTGATTGCAATGGTTTAACGATGAAATCAGCGAGAACATGCTCACTTACAGCTCGCTTCCTGATTATATATATATATATATATATATATATATATATATATATATATATATATATATATATATATATATATATATATATATAATGCGAAGCGTGCAGTTTATTTCTAATCCTACGTTCAGATGTTTGGTTATCTTAATTTGTGTTGATGCATAAAAAACCGTCAGCGTCGATGTCCAGTTCGTTGAAGCTTATATTAGCCTCCTACTTAACTGATTTGCGCTGTTTTCAATCGTTACAGGTGTTTCGGAAAATAAAAATGGCATTTCTACGCAACCCGAGATCACCAGTCTACCTACCGACCCTCAAGCACACGGTGATATTGTCCTTGGGGAAGCAGATAAGCCTACCGTTACATACAGCATCTCTGAATTCGTGAGTTCGTTGATAATTCTTAACATGTGGAGACTTTAGTGATATATCACGTTGGCGACACAGCATTTAAGTAGGATTTTATCTGACCTCTACCATCTATTTACTTTTACACTGGAAATAATTTGTGCTCGGTGGACAATTTATATCGTCCAGCCCACTACGGCCTGAAGTGCTCGCAAATTATAATCCAATAATCACCTCCGGAGATTTTGTCTGCAGTTCTTCTCCGGTGGCTTAGCACCAGTGAGACTAGAGGTCCGAATCCTGTTGTCTCCGGTGTTATTCAGTTATTCACTGCCTTCCAGGTTGTTACCATGCCTGTACTCTTCTCGAGGCAGTGGGATCTACCCCCTGCACTGCATTTTTTCACTGGGTGCTTGCACATGAGTTCAGCGGAAGGGTTATAAAATCCATGGCCACGAAGGCCCGCTGCACTACTAGGGATAACCGGCAACCAGAATCCGAAACTTGGAGTGGCGAATAACCACATAGGGTCCCAATAGGTCAGGTGTGGTAACAATCCGGACGACAGTGGATTACTGTTCACCACCAAAGTAACCGGTGATGGCGGGGACTCGAACCTCGGACCTCCGAGGTAGTAGGCCGACGCTCTAAACCACTCGACCACCACCCCCACATGCATGCATGTAATAAAAAAGAACAATGGAGTGGTGCTCACTCAAGTTCCTAACGACATCTGGATTTACGTACTTCGCGCTGATATTATACAGCCTCTGGTCCGCTATATAGTTATGGGCGATAAAGTGATTCATCCTAACCATTGATGATTGCATCTGACCCCAGTCACACCTTCGTAATCCTCCGCAGCTTGTCTCCCTGCGCGGTAATGCACAGTTTCGCGAATAAACCCCGATGAGTAAACACAATCTTGTGGCAACGTATTATAGCATGACTCTGCTTTCTCCTCGACAGATTTGTTGCTAGAAAATCTCAAGAACTTTCCAGATCATACCAAAATAATAAGTCCAGCTTTGGATTAGGTAGTCCTGGGATATTTATTCAACTCCTATGAAGTTTTTCAAGTACTTATGTGACTTTTCCGTTCAACTGCCATGTTTTGAAATTAGTCGTGGTCAAATGTTATGGTCCCGCATTTGTGCTAGTCGATCAGTTTAATAGAATCTCGTTAAAAACCATATCCGATACTGCTTTTCGATTAGTTTTCGTAAACCGTTGTTTCTTGTTTTGTCCGAATGTGCTGTATTTCTGGTTTGGGTTGCCTTTTGATATTGAATAAATTGATCAACCTGTATAGGAACTGTTGAACATTTACAGGGCACATTAATGTGTAAGAACACGTCAGGTGCCCACTGCAATCGGAATAATTGGGATCTCAACTGTATTTTGGGCTTTTGATCGATTTTTATTCCAGTACGGTCGGTCTCATCTCATTGTGTTGAAAATAATTCCAAACCGGTTTGATGCACCTACTGTGCAGTATAGTAGTAAAAACTCGTTACTCATGAGGGCGACTCGTTCGATTCCAAATCGCTGTCTGGAAGTACAACATTGCTGACTGCATGCCATTGTCAAACTATACTCGCAATGGGACGATGACAAATAGTGAAACATCGCTCGCTGTCTGCCACCCAAACAAACTATAAATTACCTGGATAAAATGTACCAATGGACGTTGGGTACGTTAAGATATATATATATATATATATATATATATATATATATATATAATTAATGATTCATCATGCAGTGTGAACATTCGAGTCATTGAAAACCACGGAAGCGCTCTAAAGTTATACAGCTCGGATAGCCTGGTGATTTAGATGTTCGACACAATCGTTCACTTCGGGTTTGAGTCCCTGCGAGGGATCGGTGGATATACCACTGCTGCTGGTTCTTGACAAGGATGACACAGCTGTACGGTATTTCCGTGGTTTTCAGTGGTTTGAACGTTCAGACTACACAATGAATCATTTCTAAAAATCTAATCTCCTGCTATTTATACATTAGGATATACTGTAAATAAGGTGGGCAGATATCGAATAAAGTGTCATCGCGTATGCAGAATACGCGTTTCGCTTTTGCTAACCTCAGCCATTTGTGGCGCCGTCTTGATATCCGACTGTCTGTCAAGGATCGAATGCATACGGCGGTTAGGTCTGTTGTTCTGTGCTGCTCACAAACATGTCCGATAAGAGTAGAAGATAGGCTAAGACTGTTGGTGTTCGAGCATCGATGTCTCCGTAACATTGGTCGAATGTGGTGGGAACACCGTATCAGCAATGCTGAGGTTCAACATAGGGTGTTGGGAACCAGAGATCAGTTTCTGGATCAAGTGATTGATCTAAATGGGTTAAGGTGGCTAGGGTACGTGTTACGCATGCTAACCGACAGAATTCCTCGACGTACGCTGTTTCCCGAGATAGGTGGTCAGTCCGTGACGCGACAGTAAAGTAAGAGAATTTTGACCAGTAGACTTGGCCCAGTAGGAGGTAGGAGACTTCCAGATTGGGGTCCACGTGACCTGCCTACCAAATGGCGGAAGACATTAAGTGATATGGCTAGGTGTCGCGACCAGTGGCGTAGTTGCATTCAAACTCTGTCTTTGCCTTCGGCTCTTTTGCACTTCATGCTTCTATTCTTTTTGTCATTGACTCGACGACGCTGGAAGTCGGCAACTAAAACCAGAGCACAGAAGCGGGAGGTTAATGGTTGAATAAACTGAGCTGAACTGAACTTTGATATTTCGTGGCCATTGAATTTCTTTAATCTATACTATTTCGTGTTTTTATTGATACCCTCATATGGAGTTCTTCTTACTCATCCCTACTCTCAGTGTTTTGGTTTCTGCTTTGGGTTTTTCCTCGGAAGTGGAAGTGTAAATCGTCGCGTCTAATGCATGGTTGTTCAAACTGATTTGGACTGAATACTGGCAAAGAAACGTTTACGATCTGAACGCCACACTCAGTTATCAGCAGCGTATGGTAGCCACCAGATTAAGCTTTTAATACCAACAATACTCAAAGCTATTTCAGAATAGGAGTGTGGTAACAGTAAGGAAGTGGACCATAGATAATATTATCCGAATTCAGCAGCATCTCCGTTTTATGGCGTTTGCACGAGGACGCGCGCTAAATGTTTCGCCTGATAGAAACTCGACAGCCAATAACAAGGGGTCAGTAGATATCATCGTGGCGCGTGCAAATGTGGGTCGCCACTAAGCTGGACCCTCACTTCGGACCTCTTACCCAGACTGTGCAAAATCTCAAAGAGCAAAAATTTGCTGTTTTCCAACAAATAAAGTGCATCCTTGACTTGACTTGACTTAATGAGTCAGAAACTGGCCTCCGATCTTCCAAAGTATCTTCTAGTACCCGTGTCACAACACATCACGATTTGAAGAGTTCAAAACACTTGAACGGTAACCGAATTCTAGCAGGCAAAATTGTATTGGATATGCATGGAATGTAGTGTATTCAATCAAGAAGGTGAGCGGCCTTGGGGATGTCATTTTTGTATCATATTCCCCAGACCATCCATGATCTCTGTCTGTTATGAGTTGCGGTTGCTACGGGAAGTATGCGTTTTTCCAGCAGCTGGGATGGCCAACGTGCAAGCTGAGGACACCCGGTCAGGTATTCAGTTGGCTTGTAGTAATGTGGAACTGATACACTCGGGAGGTCAGTGCACTACTTCGCGCACCCTACAGGACTACAATATCGGCATATCTCATCTGTGCGGTGCGTTAGCCTAGTCCCAGGAATCAAAGTACCCATTTTTCTTAAGTAAATGAATATTGGATGTTTCATGACAAACTGGCGTAAAGTTCTGAGCTGCATGAACTCACGATCGGTGTGAACAGTCTGTTAAGCAACATCTCGATGTCATCGATGTTTGCGTAGTATCGCTAAGATTGGGTGGAATAGCCGGGTGAACAATACTGAGGTCAGAAAGCAAGTATTGGGTACCATTTCAGAGAGTATTCTATCACAGCATATCCAGTTTACTAGACTTCGTTGGTTGGGGCACGTGTTACACCAATCAGACACACGTCTACCATACGGTGCCCTGTTTTCCGTTCCTCCTTGGGAGTGGAAGAGACCACCCGGAAGTCAAAAGGTGACATGGCAACGAGGGATGGGATACTATACAGCGAACTTAGTAAAAGTAGGCGCCTCAAGTCTTCGTGGTTGGGGTCCAAACGATCCGTCAATCAATTGGCTGGAGACACTGAAGAACACGGAAGCGAACCGTGAACAGTGGTGATCGTGTTATCACTTTCTGTCGAATCAGAATGATTGGTCAATATGCGTTTGTACAGTTAGACTGTGTATTCCGTGTGTTGGCTATTAGGGCGTTGTTTCCTTTTCCCACCCATGTAGGTTCACTCCCTACCCATCTTGTATATTCATACTTTCTAATTCTACGTTTAACATGGTGAGAAAAGCAGTGTTTGGTGGGGCTTGCCCTACTTTTTAACGCTGTACTGTGATGATGATGACCTCGGTGTCCCAACAGTCAGTGTCGTTGAGGGATATTATCACGCAATTCAGAGGAATCTCACGGAACGTGACTGTCATCGTGACCTTTGACCGTTTACCGTAGACAACTCGTATCACTGGCTCTAGAATTCCGTCAGAGGATTACCAGACACGTCATATTAGCACCTGGACAGTCTGACTTTCCAATGACGGTACGCGTCATGCTGAGGAAATGTGGCCTTAGTTACCAATGTGAACATGGCCAAGTTGGTACATTTCGACCAAGTGGTTGTTACCGCTAAGCACTTCCAGCATCCAAAAGTACATTTGTTATACTGGTAGGACAGCGCACCACGTCGACTTCCCGAGTCTATCGATCAAAAACTTGAGTTTCCCGTGGGGACGAGTCAGAATCTTACCTCGCTGATCACGCCTTGGATGGGGTTAATGTCGATCTCCTTTGTGATTACCGACAAGGCACACATTTTGTTGAATACTGTCGCTTCTGTGCTATCCACATGACCGTTTAACGACGAGATTCAATACACGATCGATAGCGCTGGGGAATTCCATTGGGAACGCTTCTGTGAAGAATCTAGGGAAGATGTATTGATTCATCGGTGATTGTGTATCAGAGTGGACCGTCTATTTGTGGATAAGGAGCAGAAGAGCGATATTCTGAAATTGTCCAAAACTCCGCAGTCTTCGATACCGAAGCACGTATTTTGCATGAGACGCTTGAAAACGTTGCTGGTTCAAGGTTGCAGATTTTGATTTATAGATTTATGGATGCTGCTACCGCCGTTGCGAACCTCGAGAAGTTCTTTGTGCTGATATCTACTATCTTTGACCCAAAGCAACCGCGAATAATCATGCTCCAGTGGCAATTTACCAAAGATATGTCGAAAACTTTGGACAACTGCGTAACCATGATACACTGAGATAACAACTCAAACAGGAGTCACAGATGGCAAACCTCAAGTTTGCAATAAGTATTGTCGTTCTGAAAGACTGGCTTGCGACTAATACTCAACCATATCGATCTCCAAGCAAAAGATATCGGGTTGGAAGTGTTGTATCGCCTGATAACACACTTGACACAATGTCTCAACTCACTGAGATTCTGTAGCACTATTTGTTTTGGCGCTAGTATGTCAGACACTGAGGAGTGCAAAACACAACGCCAAGTGGCCACACAACACGAGACATGGAGCCATGTAGGCACAGCACAACACAAGGCACAGAGCCTTTAAGGCACAACACAGACGACGAATGATTCGTGCGACCCTACACAACTGATCAATTGGATCGGACCTCCAAGACCCTTAATCGTACAACAAATGGCCCTCGACTGGCTAATAACTCGCACATAATGCGCGGACTTGGATGATACTAGTCCATCCGCTAGCTAGAAAGGTACCGCGTGTTTGTTAGTGACGACCAACACAGGTTTAACTGAACCATCAGCTCTGCCTTTTATATGGTCAGTCAGGGCGACTTTGTGAAAATCGGATGAGCCAGAAAAGTAGCGGTAAAATAATAATGGAGGGCAACGTGAAAGTTTGCAACGGCGGGGAAAAAGTGAATTTAACACAAAAATAGAAGAAGCGAATCACTCGAAGATTAAGCGGTTCTATCGAAATATAATATTTTCGGTCGAAATCTGTAGGTTTGTATTTATGACAAAAGTGCCTTTTTCTGATCAAAAGTCATTCGAGCAGGAGGTCAACACGTTAAGAGCTAAGATATCAATTTCATTGAATCCGACCCTTTATCCTTAAAAACGGTGAAATGGGAGAACGGATCCAGAACTTCAAACAGGATAACCGCATTGAGAACGAATCTAGCTTCGTTTCGAAAACGCCAGAAGAGCCTTTATGCAGTTATGCAGTGGAATAAACTTTTACATTGAACGCTTGTCCAGAAGCCATTCGCCTCGTCCTCACATATGCCTGCGAAACCTGGTCGTTTGGAGTGGAAGATTTAACCCAATTAGGGTTAAAATAAGATCGCATCTCAGTTACCGAGGCATGAGAAGGTCACCTTTCTGACATTGGAGGAACTCCAATGTCATTATTTCTAATAGTCTGGTCACGTCTTTCAGCGACCTGAAACGAAGCTTACTTAAAGAAACCTCAGAAAGCATTGCTCAGTATAAAACTCGCTTAGACAGTTAGCTGAGGAAATGAGCTGGTTCAGTTGTGGTGTACATGAAATGCACAGACCTTCGGTTTCTTCTTGGCATTCGTTATTGGTACCAGTGTTAGCATCCTGTGTGTGCTATCTTTGCTGTATATTGCAATCCATGAACTGTTGGCATGTAAGACATCCAAGAAACCCCGTTTGAATGCACAAGATGTAGCCGCGTGAAAGTGAAAATACTTGATGGTAGAAATAAATTTCGATAAAACCCAATGCCTAAGAACCGCGCAGTTCACTGAGTCAAAATCTGTAGTAACACGCGAACCTTGGTGAACAGTCGGATGCTATACCGGCGCCACATATGATTCAAATATATGAAGACCAAGCACGTCTTTTATATACGTGACAAAACCTCTTGGTGAAATGTAAATGCCCAGGTGATTGCTCCAGCTAGCGTTTCCTCTGTTAACACAAAGCTTGGCGTAGGTTCAACTCAGACCTACAGCAGCGTTTTACACTTCGAAGGCGCAAACCGCATCCGAAACATCACTGGACTGTTGTGTAAATCATCCAGAAAAACTTGCAAATTACCTGGTACTTCACGCAAATGCACCGGTTTATTCTAAATTAGACAGTTTAGTTCTGGATCAAGATCGGTGCCGCTATTTTCACAAGAGGACAATTATTTCTAAATCCATTTCAGTTCCAGAGTTGAGAAGGTAGGGTGACAGAGGGCACCTCGACACACACCACTTCGGCTGGTGAACTCAGGCGAAAGATCGCCATTGGCACGAAATCGGCTCCGACAGTTCGCATACAATGATAGCAATCGAGATAAATTCTGCGGCTTTCTTCAGTGAGACGGGTTTTTGACCGATAAACTGCTTCTCTCCATGTTCATTCGCTGGAATGTCTCCTTCTGGGTCATAATGGTACAAAACCAGATGTCCGTTAATGGATTTAGTGAAAATGGACTTTATCTGGCCTCTACCCGTTTACCTGTCAGGCATGATTGCATTTACGGCTCAATGAAGCTATCCTATTCAGCTCTTTAGATCGTGGATGCACGCAGGCCATCATGGCACGTTGGGGCGTAGTCTCATCCCGAGTGTCAGGAGAACGCATAAAAATTCAGTGGGTTAGAAGCTGCTAAGCGTTTGGTTTATGAAATATGTGGGTGCTACTTTCATGGCGTCATAAATCCGTTGCCTGTGTTTTGACGCACCAAAATGAGTGCGTCTGTAAAGTTGCAAACTCAGCTCTTTTCGGTGAAATTCGAACCGTCCGGCTGTGTTTACCCGATGGAGAGTGAACTTCAGCCCATCTTGGTGAGAACCCAAACGTGCTCGATCGCAACTTAAAACAGCCAATTTACTGACTTGCGTATATGCATAATCAGAACCTCACGTTCACTTTGGGTGTGTGACGATGTACGCTTTTGTTTGTCGATGATACCCTCCCTTCCGTCACTCTTAAATGCAGTGGTTTACACCCATTAATAAACGATGTAACATGCTCAGTTATGAAGCTACTCCAGTTCCAGTTAAGGTTTGGTACATGAGAAGTTTTTCTGATCGCGCACAGTTTATTTCTTGCGCTATCAGGCACTCTTCTCCTCCAGTTGACTCTGGTGTTCTCAGGGTGTCATTCCGCCCTATTTCTCTACTCCTCTATATTAATGAGCTCCCTATTCCACTGAATCTCATTGATTGCAGATATCCCGATGATGTTGTACTTCGATATCCCCGTAACGGAAAAGAGAGTTTGGATCTTCGTCATAATAGTACGAAGGAACTTTTTTTGCAGGTCTACTCATTCTCCTTCCCTTAGCGTCCTAAAATGTGTTGAAGCGCTCTTCAATCTTCTACGTTGTTCTCACTACCAAACTGTTTTCAGTAACACCCCACATCTTTCTATTTATAACTAAGCTATGCATTATTCTGACTCAATCTTTCTTGGGCTAGTCATGTTGAAACAGCGTCCACTAAGACCAGAAAGCTTTCTTCATCGTTTAAACCAAGAAAACGTGGAGTGCCCTATAATCTACTTCAGTTTTTAACCTCTTGCATTCTCCCTCACCGACTTCATTGTTTCCCATAACTTTCCCTGGTTTAAAAAATATCTCAATCTTATCATCAAGTCCCTGAAATTATTTTATCGCTGTGGCAACATTACGGATTTCATTATTAGTATGCATTTTGATGCTCGCGACAAATTTACTCAGTTTATTGCCTAACACCAATCATCACCTTCACACTCTCCAAAGCGGTCTCTTACTCTTCCACTTGTTCGAAATTCATTGATTTGACTTATAAAACCGCCAAAGTTGCACCTAAGTATTGTGGTCTTTGTCAGTGTGCTGTTGCAGGTTGTTATAACCAGCTGTCACTTTTTGAAGGTCTATAGAATGAATAGGTTTCCTAGTGCAACAAACGTTCTCTACTTGTTTCTTTCCAGTCTACCCTTAAGACACCCAAACCTCCATCTGCGTCACCTCTGGGCAATGCTTCTGCCGGACAAACCGCTGAAAAATACCAACAACAGTCCACCGGAGATCATGTCATTGCTACGGATCGTCCCGTAATCTGTCACGTTCAGGACAACGATCGGTGTTACGCTAATCTTTCGCAGACTTCGGTCTCATCTGCACCCAGTAAACCGCATGTCCCATCAAACACCATCACAAACACTGTTGCTCCGGATCCGCACCCTTCGGGTTCTCAAAATTTCCGATCAGTGGTGAGCTTTCACATCTTACCGCATTATGTTGGGCTTTTGAGGCATGTATTTCTTCGTAACCGTACGGTTTCTTAAGCATTTATGTTATAGTTCTTCGAAGTTCCGCTTTATATACGCAAGGTTTGTTCCTCCGTCCCTAGTATAGCTGGCTATATCTTGCCACGCCTCATGTTCAAATGTAGAATCTCGCTTGTTTTATATGGACTCAGTTCCGTGCCTGCGGAATAAAATCAACTAACTTTTCAGTTTCGATCGTTTTTGTGATATCGTTGTTGTCTGTTTACACCATGCTCCCGTTCCACTCTAGAGTACTTCATTGCCTGCCACCTTCGAGTTGCTTACGCAACACCTGTCAGCGCAAGTCGGTGCAAAAGAGCTCGAGTGTCAAGTGAGTTGTTGGTATTACTGTCGCTGATGAACGAGTTTTCCAGCTCGTATTTTATTCCACTGAATTTTGTTTGTTACACCGATCAGCTTTCCCTTTTCGCATTTCACTCAGTCAAAAGAAGACCATAACGGACGAATGCAATGCATGATATCGATTTATGCTTCTCTGCGAACATATTTAATGTAGCGTGATATTATCCCTTATACACTGTTGACTCCGTAGCTCCCCGAAGCCAAAGTAGATGAACGTTGCCAACGACGAGTCGATCCGGCGTTCATGTTTAGTTACACTTAGTCATCCTAGAAAATACTGACTGGAGTCGTGGCAATTTGTCCACACTCTCGATAAGAATGTCTTCAGCAATAGTAATTCCACAAAGTCGGTTAACATCCTAGCTTTGCCCAACCCGTTAGCACGGTTTCAGAAGTACTACTCTATGCAACTCACTTTTGAAATTGCTTCAGAATCTTCGCAACTCGATGTGTAACCTTGATATAATCGGTCTCTGTGGATCTACTCATCAAATCTGATTACCCAGAAGCACCCCTTTTCAAAAGAAAATTACGATCGGTTATTTTGTCAACCGATCGGCCGTCGAGATAGACCCTCCATACCGCTCTATTAACGACCGACAATTTCATGTCAACTCAGCTTGATAAAACAGTTGCAAAGAGATCTTAACATATTTTGTCAGAGAGTAAGTAAGAAACCGTGTTTGTTGTACCACAGTGACTTGTAGATCTCTTCCGTTTTCGTCGTTTTTTTCATCAGCTTTTAAGGGACGAGGTTATTCGTCTACGTGAAGAGGTGGGCGTTCTCAAGCAAGGTGTCCCGATAAAGCATCCTATCTCCGTCGACGTCGAGACAATGACCGCTCCTCAGGAACCACCTGTCTCATTAGCATCCGAGTAAGTTTATCAATACCCTTCAATTTACATTCAGTCAGGCTGTTTCCCAGACTTATTCTCATGATATATGGGATAATAATGATGATGTAACGATATCCACGCCATCCTCCAAATCATCGGTATCGAACTAACTAAGGCGACCGTTCTACTTCAATTTGTTTGGATGCCGACTTGTCAGTAATTCTTTCAGTGACGACAAAAGTTGACTAGTGTAACTAATAGGAACAATAGTAGTAGTAGTAGTAGTAGTAGTAGTAGTAGCCGTAGTCGTAGCAGTAGTAGTATTTGTAGCATCAGAACATTCATCTTGTTGCATCATTTTCTATTTTCGACTGGAATATGGGGTGAATTTGATCCTGTCGCTCATTCCAGACCTATACCGGTGTAGCTTTTGAACTGTTAGAAACTGCTGTGCGCTTTCTTGATCAGTTCTCGTGTGTACAAAAGACTTCAGGTTGCTTGAGATGCCTCTGTGTTCACGCATATCTAGGTATTATCACTATACTCTGTTGATATCGTCCTCCATTTCTCTCCCGGTCCTAAAATTCCAGCGCCCTTTCCAATGTTGCACATGACGCAGGGTCATCCAAAACAGCATCATCCAACATCCCACTCCCCGATAGTCCAGACACTGTGTTATTGTTAACACTACAAAAGGAGATTGAACGATTGGCAAGAGAAATGAAGCTTTCACAACAACGTAACGAGGTATGTCTTTTATGGGAAGTTTTCAAATCTTGTGCACACTAGTCTAAATATGTTAGTCAGTGTTTGTTCACCTCAGTTCAATGCTTCTCAATTGTATCTCAAAAAGACTTGAGGGAGTACGTATCGTGCTGTGCAAAAGTTTAATATTCATCTATGAAAAATAGGACGAAAACTCATTCATTAAAGGTTGTTTTTGCTTTTCCGCTTACAAATGAATGGGAGCAACTTTCTACCTTGTAAACAATTTTCTAAAACTCTGCACCCAAGATAAATTTCAAGGTGGCTTAGATTGATCGTACTAAGAACGATGAATCTTACAGGTCCCCTGGAAAATTTCTAAACAACAGGACAGCTCAGTCATGTTTCTGTTCGTCCCGACCAGCAGTTTGTTCGTCAGCATTTCATCATTAACCCAAATACGGAGATATTATAGTGTGCTCGGTCTTCCTATTGAAATTGATTTCCGTGGAGTCATTTTCGGCATCGAAAGTAGGCTACACATCTGCTCGTTCGATGAGTACGAACACGACGATAAAGTGTTCTTTCTCGTTGCCCATTCACGGAAATATCCACAGGCATCGAAAAACTCTGAATGCCACAAAAGTACACAGACGGACCAAATTCTTAACTTTCGGGACAACTGGCTAAGGTGTCACTAGGGGAACTACATCACCACACTTCAAAAAAGCGAATTCACACAGGTTCACAAAACTACAGAACTAAGGAAAAGCATGCCAGATACAACGGTCAGTCTAGTCTATAAGTTTGACTGCTTTAAATTGACATTCCGGAGGGAATCTTTGTATTCAAATCTATGGGTAAAATTTGTCAGAGAAAAGCATGATCCTCTTTCCCTCATCAATTTTAACAGAACAATAAATATACAGATTCAAGTAATGTGGGGTTTCCCCCCTGGAGTAAAACAGTCACCGGAATTCCTTCAGGTTTGCGCTCGTCAGACATTGGATTACGATCTAAGGACCAACCCCTGCAGATTACCGGTTAGGACGTCAGTAAGTGCGCCAACATCGGACTACTGTAAAGAACACCCCTCTCTCCTTACACACACAATTGATACGAGCGGGAAAACCAGGTAACGATTCTATGGCAGATGATTGGTTACTTGTGTAAGCGGATGGCGGCACACAAGCAGCATCGTCGAGCCGAAAGAGAGACTAGTATAATCATTTGGGGAAAATAAACGGAAAACAAAAATACAAGCTGAAGTCATGGAGATAAAGAAAAGAGTTGAATCATCATCATCATTATCGCACAGCGGTAAACAGCAGGACAAGCCCCACTGACCACTGCTTTTCTCACCATGTTAAACGTAGAATTAGAAAGTATGAATATACAAGATGGATAGGGAGTGGACCTACATGGGTGGGAAAAGGAAACAACGCCCTAATAGCCAACACACGGAATACACAGTCTAACTGTACAAACGCATATTGACCAATCATTCTGATTCGACAGAAAGTGATAACACGATCACCACTGTTCACGGTTCGCTTCCGTGTTCTTCAGTGTCTCCAGCCAATTGATTGACGGATCGTTTGGACCCCAACCACGAAGACTTGAGGCGCCTAATTTTACTAAGTTCGCTGTATAGTATCCCATCCCTCGTTGCCATGTCACCTTTTGACTTCCGGGTGGTCTCTTCCACTTTCAAGGAGGAACGGAAAACAGGGCACGGTACGGTAGACGTGTGTCTGATTTATGTAACACGTGCCCCAACCAACGAAGTCTAGTAAACTGGATATGCTGTGATAGAATACTCTCTGAAATGGTACCCAATACTTGCTTTCTGACCTCAGTATTGTTCACTCGGCTATTCCACTCAACCTTAGCGATACTGCGCAAACAACAATGGTCAAAAACCTCAAGGCGACGAATTTCTTTTGCATGCAGACCCCAAATCTCGCAAATGTACAACAAAACTGAACGTACTGTGGTACAGTACACACAACCTTTCAACTTCAGTGAAATATCAAGTCGTCGCCACAAGTGCTTCAGTCCAGCGTATGGCGCTGCCGCTTTGGATATACGCGTGCCCACCTCCACTGCGGAACTCCCATCCGTCGTCACGCTGCTTACGGGATAAATGAACCGGTCGACCACTTTTAGTCCTCCTCATCGAGCATCAAGCTCAGAATCATTGATGTCTAATCTTGCAACATCACTTTACACTTTGGAGGTGCAAAGCGCATGCCGAATAAAGCCATAGCTCTTGCGAGTCCACCTAGTGTAGGTGCACACGTTCCATGCACTCGAACAAGCAGACAAGGTCGTCCGCGTAATCTAATTCACAGCTCCTCACAATTTCCCGGTTCGACGTCACATCCTGAAGACTTCGCAAGACGTTCTCTGTTATCTCGTTTATGACGAAGTTGAACAGGGATGGAAAAAATGGGACATCCTTGTCGAACACCACTGGTCATTTCCACTGGACTGGATAGTTCACTGAAGACCCTTACGTGGTCAGAAGTAAGAGAGTACAGTGATCTCAGTAGGTTCACGAACTTCTCGGACATACCTTTCCGGTGAAGAGTACTGAATAGTGCTGTTTGGTCAACGAAATTGAAGGCGCCTTCCAAGTAGGGGAAAACCACTGTTGTTGGTCTACGGTATGCGTGACGCGTTTCAACTAATTGACGAAGAGTAAAAATCTGGTCGATGCATCCTCGACCTGGGCGGAATCCGACATGTTGTTCGTGGGCGTTCCTCTCACGAGCCGGTGTCAGACGGTGCAACAAAATCGAGGCTAATACCTTGGTGACTATCGGAATTAAGCTAATCCCACAGTGGTTACTACAGTCAGTGACTCGTCCCATAATAACGAAACACGTTCCTCTTTTCAAACGTCACGGATCAATGTGATGTGATTTTATCAGCGCACCACCACCCATTTTGAGAAGAACTGGAAGAAGACCATCGAGACTGGCCAATTTTCTACGCTCTAGTAATCATATATACAACTCCACTTCCACTTCTGATGGGGGATTAAATGATACTCTCCCAAGAAATCACAGCTGCTGATATCGAAGTAACTGCTTTAGCGCGCGGCCAGCTAAACTGCTCCTTCAAGTACTCGGCCCAACGGTCGAGTTTTTGCCGTTTGCTATGAACAGGCTCTCCATTTCTATTGCATATCGTTCCGCTGACCGAGGTTCAACGTCCACCGGTATCTCAAATAAGTTTGAACAGTGTTTTACTGTTGCCTGAAGCATCCGGTACTTCCATTTCTTCGGCTGCCTTGACCCACCAAATTTCGCGATCCTTCTCAAGGTTTTTTTGGCTTGCCTCTGTAGATGTCTTCGTATCTTATTCATCTCCTTACGGTTCGAGAGCTGACATTTTTGCTCAATTAGACTGATCGACTCTTGAGAAACCCAGTGTCTTTGATGCACATCGGGTCTAGGACCGCAGGTGAAAACTACTGTCATGTGCATAGCCCGTTTGGTATGGGTCCAGTGCTCATCTACATTGTTGTTCGTTGTAGTTCCTAGCTCGTGATTACTTCTGTTCATAACTGGTGTGAACTTTTGAACCAGACAAACGTTGTACAGCCAACCGGGTTTGCGCCCGTGACCATGGAGTTGGAGCGCTAATCGCATTAAAACTAATGCATGGTCCTACTCTATGTAGGAGGACCAGTAGGATCTACAGTTCTGGACAGAACCGCGCCACCGGTAGCTTTCTGTGATATGATCATTCTGGGTCAGAGTACTTGTAGCGTCAGAGCGCCATGTCGCTGTGCGATGCGAGCTGTGTCGGAAGTTTGTACTAGACAGGAATAACTGATTTTCCTAATAAAACTGGAGAAGCGTATCTCCGTTATCAGTAAACTGAGCGGGTAAGACAACGCCCACCTAACTAAGCTTCCCACGCACTAAGTTTGTCAACTCGTGCATTAAAATCACCTGCTAGCACTACAATGTCAGAGCCTTTCAACCTGCGAACGAGAGTAGTGAGTTCATCGTAGAACTCATCCTTCTGCACACCAGAGCTGCAGTCTATTGAGGCGTATGCCGAGATCACAAGCAAGCTGTGCTTAACACAGCTATCCTTCCAAACACCAACTGATACATGGAGTCTCACAGCACGTAAACGACCATTAGCCAGTATCCAGTCTAAAAGAGCAGCCTCAGCCTTGTCAGTCGAGACTATTCCCACTCCACGTTGACCCACAGCTCTGGCCACTTCGTCTTCTGAAGTGCGCAGGAAATATCTGGACGAGATACCAAGAGCAGTTAGTTGAGTCACACTGCTCGAATCCTGGCTACGCGTTTCACTTGAGCAGCAGACATCAATCTTCAGAGAATCTACTGTGAGCACTAGGCACACCTACTCACTGGCCTGCATGAGAATACATCCTTTAACGGAGCCGAGATTCAGAGGCTGATGAGGTTTGAGAAGGTGCGATTTATAAGACAGAGGATTATTCCCGACACTATTTGACAGTGGACCGTTGCGAGTATCGGGCGTGTTATCACTGGGAGAATTATGGATGGACAAAGAGGAATGGAAGGCGGCAGATAGCCATGTCAGTCAGTGCCTTCAATCATCCGGAATAAACCACAACTGAGGTAATATTCGTGAGTGAGAGACAAGAGCTGCACTCTCAACATCGGAATAAGTGAGATTTTTAGAAAGGGTTCCCACAGCATGAATGTATGATCTTCTGATATTCCCATGCTGCTTCTTTAAAATGAGTTGTGATACTTCATGCCATAGCT
This sequence comes from Fasciola hepatica, assembly GCA_948099385.1. NCBI lineage: Eukaryota > Metazoa > Platyhelminthes > Trematoda > Plagiorchiida > Fasciolidae > Fasciola > Fasciola hepatica. Next base: position 8,788,249 of record CANUEZ040000083.1, read on the forward strand.
TGAAACAAAGGCTTACCTGCAAATGGTTCAAAGTCGGGCCCGGTAAAACTACTAAATTGTCTCATAAGTTCCTGGTCCTGTTTTTGAATGATTCATAAATTAAGTGTCCTGAAACTTTTTGATATTACCCCCCCCCCTCCCTCCCCGGGTATCGTTTGCGTTGCAGAACTTGGAGGCTCGTTTGGCGACAGCGAATAAACAGCTAACGACTGCTAAATCCGAGAGCGCAAAGCAAGTAAAACTCATTCAACAAGAACTTGGAGCTCAGACGAAACGCCTCCAACAGTCAGAGGGAGCGCAACATCGACTGGAGGAGGAATTGCGGGAATCGCTTCAACAGTTGGAGTGTACGCGTCGCAAAGCTGAGGTTTGTTCATCGTTATTTTTTCACGTTTATGGGTAAGTGTAGTGTAAGGGTAGACCCATAATCACAGGAGTCCGTTGCAATATCCGAGAAAAGCGGCAATCGTGGAACGTGTAGTTAGGAGCCATACAGGACCGCCATAGATTAGGCTTGGTAATGGACTGAGGAGCAACGGGGAAGTGCTGTCTATCAAATGGCATTCCGTTTATGGTCGTCCGTAAATCTGCAAGAGTTTCTCATTAACTCACTAAGGTGATCAGTCTGTTATACGGGGAAAAGGTAAGAAAACGAGAACCGTTGAGCTTGATTCAGTAGGACGTGCTGGGCTTCCGGGTCGAGGTTCGCAAGATTCGTGTACCGAACGGTTGAAGACACTGGACAGCACAGCTAGATGACACTGGTAGTAGTCAATGAACTCAGCGTCCACGTGATTTCCATTTGTTTGTTGATTTTCTCCTTCCGTCTTGATTTATTTCACATTCCATTCAATGAAGTTGCAGTCGAGTCGTAGTGGAGTGCTTGGTTTGGTCGTTCTGCTCCCGCTCCCAAAGCCGCTGGGAATGACAGTTCTTTTTAATTCATAGTATAGCAAAGACGACAAGACGGGGTAGGATACTTGTATTCCAACGGCCAAACACGTCAAGTCAAGAAACACATAGAATCGTTTATATAGGTCCTTTTTCGGATTGCGCGGCACCAACATTGCTCTTGCGGCTGCTTGGGTGCTTCGGCTACGCTCTGGCCAGTTGCCCGTGGCCGATATCTTGCTTCTCTTGGGCATCATATCTATTCGGTTGGTCCGATTGTCTCAGTTGACGGCTTGATCGGTAGCCTCTCACCTGGGCTATCCTGCTGGTTGCCGAAGATCTAGCTACTCCCTCTCTGGTAGTCCGTATGCTTCCTTTTGTCTGTTTCGGGAAGCCTTCGACATATTCGCCGTCTGTTCTTTTGTCTGTGGCCCTCGGTTGGTTCGTTCGTTCGCCTTGGTGTTCACTTCGTTCCCTTGCTCCAGAATTCCCCGTTACAATAGTACATCGCTGTGCTTGTTAAGCTCGTTTCTGTTGCTGGTGTGCTTTTACTGTCATTCAAAGTACGGATTTCGCTTTGTTATGAACAAATTGGAATTGATTGATGATTTCTTCAGCCTTTAGCCTTTAAAAAGTACTACATTTTCGTGGGACTACTTATACGCCTTTCAGACGGTTGACCAAATAGTCAGAACTATGTGAAAGTTTACCGCGATGTGCCGGTTACTGATCTGGACGGATACGGGAGGCGATTGCACTTGTCACTGGTCATTCGAAGCTGAAAAGTTGCAAAATTCATTGGTTTCAATTCATTAACTCCTTTTGTATTCATGTTTCTCTGTATCCCGTAACTAACAGTTTTCTACTTTGCTTTTTATCCAAATCAATGTCCCGTTTCGCATATGTGCTTGTTAAATCACCTAAGACCAGATATTAAACTCACCTACGATCTCTGTATATAGTACATAATGCCCGTTTGGCTTCGAAGTGATATCCGTTTGTCCAAGGGTCAATTGTACACTGCGTTAGTTTGATTCATCTTCCTATACGACTCAGCAACGTATCCGTTACGAGCGGGAGCTGCTCGACAACTACCAATGCTTGAGCATCGATATCTTCGCAGTATCGCTCGAATATGGTGGGAACATCGTGTCAGAAATGCTGAGGTTGGACGTAGGTTACTGGAATCCAGAGATCAGGCTTTGTGCGAAGCGCTGAATGCACTCGGGTCGATGAGTTGAAACACGTTACGCATGCCCACAGATTGACTCCCTTGATTTACATGGTTCTTCGAGAAATGTTATTTGCTCCTCATGACTCTATTAGTTTTACTCTTAGTTCGATGATGCTGCGAGATAGTAACCACAACCAGAACACAAGTGTGTGGTTAATGACAAAGAAAATTGAATTCTTATCGTACCGATAGTGCTCTCACTATAATGGTGCCGCAGTTCACTGTTCTTCTCGTTAACTTGGTTACTGGTGCTACACACACCGAATGCCATCAGTTGGTTACCTCGTTTTTCCAAATATCCGATCACCAATCGCTATCAGGGCTGACTCAGTTTCAATCCGTCTAAAATCGAGACTGATCCGGTTGTGTCATATGTAGTTCACAGAGACACAGATTATACTTCACCGTTAGAAATTTATCCTCTTATCTCTTGTTTACTTCATCTCTTTTTCTTTCATTCTGTTTTCTAGTAAATCGGTTTGTCTGTGAGTAGTTTACGTCCCAGCTAACTTCACCTCAAGATTCCCTCGAGCAACTATTCTGTCTGCATCGTATATCTATTGATTACCTACTGTTTCCTGCAGCCTAATGCGATATCGTACCAGCTCCCATTTCACACTAACCCAGACCAGACCAGTCTGCATATTTTCGATTTTATAGAGTCCCCTCTGTCCCTTAACTCAGTACCACCTCATGTTATCACCTGTATGTTGTGCAGTTTCCCTTTTTTGAAGTTACTTGTATCTAAAATGGCCATGGTTTTTCTGAAACTGACCCTACACAATGAAAAACTTGTAATCCATATTGCAATATGCTACCAAAATCATAATCAGCACTTGTACTTCAATATTGAGCTCGTTCCCAGAACACTATGCCTGTCTGATACTGAGCGCACCACTTCGGGCTTAGTTGGCCGGTTTGTTCCCAGTCGCACATTTGTTGAGGCATAAACCTGGCTACACCCCAACCAAACGTCCGATCGAATGTAACTGGAAAAAGCCATTGGATTCGCTTAGTTCTGTCAACCGTGTGCTTCGGTCTGGTACAACTTTTGTTTAGCCGTTACTCCCCGAATCTGCATCCGCTTTTACTCAGCTTATCTCAGTGGTTGCTTTGGGAACGTTTAAGTAATGGTGCTTTTTGTAAAAAAACAATACAACAATAAACCGATTATCATGGCGAAGTTTTAGTTACATCTTACAATCAAACTTATCCAGTAGACTTCCAGTTCGGTGTCAACAAATCTGCTCAGCTGAAATACGTTATCAATCAACGATTTGGGTATCACCGCCAGAATGGTCCGCCTTTGTTTTCCTGTTATGTTGTTTTTGAGGACACAAGCCATTTAGATTGTTTCTTCGATTAATATTATTCTTTTTTCTCTACTTCATGAGTCGTCTCAAGTATATTCATTTGCGACGGAAACAGTCATGTCTGGACATTGTCGTTCATATATTCGTATTTTTCAGCTAGCTTTCTTGTACACCTTTGACAGTGATGTGTATTTCACCTTGTCACAGTTCATGCTGGAACTTTCCACAATCACCTACATATCCCGTAAACCTAATAAAGCACGTTGTCAGCAAAATGGGAACTCAGTCGTGCTGAATGCTTACATATATTTTAAACCGGCTCGAAATCAAGCATGATGCCAACGTAACAACACAAAGTGCAGAAATGAGAGAAGTACAACAGACTATAGCTGTCAGTCATCGCTATAAATATCTCAATAATGGTTGTATGTGTTATATTACTCAGTCGCCCGGTCCATAATAAGCCGTTTTGTTCGAGGATGCACATCTGACCTTTGCGCAGCTAATCGCGTCCTGCAAAGCGTTTGTCCAGATGAGCCGGTGGTTCATTCTTCTCTTTTGGAAAACCTTGTCAGGTGGGTGGAACACGACAGAGAGTTACGGCCTTGCTTAGTAGCGGGCCACACTCGCCACGGCACAGTGCCGTCAGCGAATTTGTAGCGTTTTAGAGCGGATAATGCCAGCTGGATGGAAATTTCACCACATCCTCGAGCACTTTCGCTGATTGTCCACGGCCGCTTATTTGGTAATGCACCTTAGTCGCACCTAATCTCCCGAGTGACCGTCCTCCTATCCTCGACGTTGAGACGCGCTCGGTAGCTTTCAGTTATGCCATCCGCAACCGATCCCTCGGCTACGAGCCGGCAGCTGAATGCTTGAATGCATTTTATTTTCGGCGGCATATATCAACTTAAACACTTGTTTCGATCAGTTATTCCCTTTCTTCCGCTAATGATCGTTGCTCTATACGATTCATTTTCAGCAATGGGAACGGGAACGAGCCATACTGGTCACTGAACGTGACCAACTGACTCGGGAACGTGAGACCCTGACGTCACAGCATCAGGTAAGATTGCCGCTCATTTGGACCGCGTTGCATGACAGCAGTGAATTAGCCATTCCGTCTCGTGTAATTTATTTGGTTCTCATGAGAGTAGGAGCGCTTCTTGTATCAACATTGGATTTTTCCCTGTAGAATTGTGCGGTACGGTGACAGTTTGAAGTTCGTGTTGGGTATGTCTTCTGACAAAGTTTTCAGTGTCATTTCTTCAGTCATCGGAAATCCACTGCTACCTCTCTGCTAGAGTCGAATGAAGCGTGATGTAAGTAATATATCCCATAACGACAAAGACCCATCGTACTGTGGGGTAGAATCGGATGCTGTGATCCGGAGATTTGGGGTGTAAAATCACTTAAGACCCCAACGGGTAGCACAGTGCGAATGACTGTAGGGTGTACTCTACCACCAGGGTATATCGTAATCCTAGAAATGCATAATAATTTCCGTTGCTTAATGGGATACTTTCCCTACACTTTGGAAGTGAAACAACGATACAAGTGTGGTGTTTCGGCTAACTGGAGTTGTGAGTATAAAGATCCTCATCGGAGTCACTCAGTATGTCTTTCCCTGATGCACGCCACTCTTTGATAAAGTATGGCTCAGTATACGAAACTAGCAATGATGACTAAATTTCCGGTGTCCACGCGATCTGTCAGGATTACAGCAAATGTAAATGTCAATTACAACCGAAGAAATTGTTTCTTTTACATTAGACCTGTCTGTCTGAACTGGAAAATTCTCATCGTACTACGGAAGAACTACGCGCTACTCTCCGAGAGGTCGAACTTCGTGCACAGTCACTAGAACGTGATCGAAGCGTTGTTCTGGGCGAATCTCACTCCCGCATCGCACAGCTGGAGGCACAGCTCTCTGCTAGCCAAGAGCAAGAACAGTCGGAACGCGCACATTTACAAACAGTCGAATCTGCCCTGGCACAGTTGAGTACAGATGCTGAGCATTTACGCGGTCAGTTGGCTGAAAAAGAACAGGAGCTGGAATCTTGGAAAGAGAAAGCCGAATCTCTCCAACGAAATGTGTCAGAATTATCAGAACGGCAGAAATTAGCTGAAACGAGAACGTCGTTAGCAGCTGAAACAATCCAGTCTGTCAGGTATGTCTAGAATTTTTTCTCTCCAACACAAAACCAATCTAAACCTCGCCGTCCGTTGTTTTCGGCGCTCTATTCTGGATTCAACAGCTTGCCATTTATGTCAGCTTTGTAACTGTTTCAAGCCAATGCCCTTACCGAAGATATTGACCTAAAGATCATTCAATGTCTTATAAAATGGATGATCGATCTGTTAGTTCACAGGTCGTACATGTAGCATCACTGCTGGCACGAACCTCCTGCATCTCACAGGCTCAAGCCTGTGCTGTTGCGTATATCAACATGAATCTAGCTCAACTGTGGTTGATGTTAACTTTGCGAATGTGAGCCATGACAGGGTAGATATTTTGAGTTAGGCGGTGACTGACTGCTGACCAAACAATCACGCATCTGTGTCGGGACGACGGCCGGAGTGGTGGCTCAATTTAGAGTTAACCCGTGTTTTCTTGAGCCCAAAAATGATGTAGAACCTTGGATAACAAGTCCGCACAACAGTACCACAAGCGCTGTATGCAGTCGGAGCAAGGGCTTGAACTCGGACTTATCCATAGTTTTTCATGAATCCAAGTCAGGTCGAGACATACCGCTGGAGCATTCGATTGTCGAATTTGACGACAAAATGCTATGGAATGGATTTATACATACATACGTATATATACATATATATATATATATATATATATATATATATATATATATATATATATATATATATATATATATATATATACCGATTTGAGAACGAGCGTGGTGTCAACGCAACAACAAACAACAGAGAAAAATTACACGCCCGGGGGCGGGGAATTAAGAGTCAACATAAAGAACACAACAAGTAAAAGCAAAGCTTTTGATATTTTCATCGTACACGTTTTGTGAATCTATTTTTTCTGTTTTTCAATTGTTCATGAGGTACCGGAAGTCAACAAACAGACCATACAGCATTCGCGCCATTGGGTTCGGTTCCGAGGCATATCTCAGCGTCTTTAACCAACAGTAATCCTCACCTTTGGGCCCCAACCAGGAAGGCGGGAATCACCGATAGAAGTCAAAATCGAAGCACACATACATACATATACATATATATGTACATTGGAATAACAATATTTTCACTCATCACAGCACAATTCCAACTGACATGATTACGCAATGCCCATTTCCCCCTGTTGCATAGTTCTCACGCGTTATTTCGTTTGTTGTGTTTCGATGTCGGTGATATCACGTCAGCCGTCATTTGTGGTACGGAAGGTAATTTCATATTTCGGAGGTTGACTTACTCTTGCTTTTCAGAAACTCGTGGTAGACTTGCAACCAAATCCCGGCTGTCTGATAATCTCACTTTTCCAAAGTGTTTCATTTTTGACCAATATTCAACTTTCTTGTAATCCTTTGTCTTTTGTGCAGCGATACAGAACCAGTTGCCGCATCTTCCTTGACGTTGCTGGAGGCTACCACTCAAACCGATCCCGAGCCAAGAACAGAGTTCGAATCGGAGTCCTTGACAGCCACGGCTGACACTGTGCTTGGCACAAACTACCGAACGTCTGAGCTGGAAGTCAGTCAGCTGAATACAGTGGCCATTAGCCCGTTGCCCGAACCCATTGACGACGTTACAGACGAGGATCTGAAGGCCGAAGTGGCCCGCTACAAGTCTGCTCTGAATATGACTGAATTGGTCTTGGCTGATCTCCAGAATTCTGTGGACGAAGAGGCAGAGCGCTGGCGTAAAGCGTTAGATGCTTCCCGAATGGAATGCGAAGTGGTACGTACGATTGCCGTAGTGTGTATTTTTTTGCTTCTAATTAAGCTTCATATCTGTTGTATCACGAACGAAAACACGTATGCACGGATGAATGTGCATTTAGGATGAGCGTACGGAAAACGCGAGTACTGTAATGTGTCAAGCGAACGGCAGCGGTCAATCAGTATCAGTTTCGCATGTAGTTAGGCCGCATGTAGCTGATGGAGTAGAGCGATGCACAGTTTGATACACACATGTATCGGACGCAGGACTGTGAACGCGAAAGGGAGAAATCACGAGCGTTTGTCAGTGGCGATCAGTTAGGCCTCACAACATCCGGACATCTTGGCTGAGCTTCTGCCCCTACCTGATTGAGGTTATCACAAGATAAGTTTTTCAGCTGCGAATTTTACCCTGACGTCGCGTTTGATCATGAAGTTGTTTTTGCTTTAGTCGTCGTCAGTAAATTTTCACTGTACTTGTTTGCATCTAAGTTCACTGCGCTCGTTGTGTCCTCTGCTACACTTGCTCCTTGGTTGCGTCCACGCCAGTGTCGTTCAAACTGATCTACTAAGCCCACTTCATCTAAATGCCTATTGAATTAGCCGTGATAGACCATTGGAGCTTCATGTTGAAGATCTACTGAACCTGATTGTTTTTCTGTTGACATTTGTCTTGAAGCTGTCTGATGTTACAATTGAAATGTCACTGCCCAGGGGGGTTTAGTTGAAACGGTGATTTAGCGTTTCCATAAGTCCATCTCATTGTGCGTGCTTCCCATTTACACTCAGCGACTAACTATGTGCACCAGTTGCCATTCACTAAAACCCAGTCCCACTCGATGACTGCCAGTCGAATAGCGTGTTCTTTGTTTCACTCAGATATCGGGTGACCAGTGGTGGTCAAGTTGTTTAGAGCGTTTGATTACCACCTTGAAGGTCGGAGCTTTGAATCCTTTACACCGCCGGTTCCCTTGGTGCTAAACGGTAATTCCCACTGTCATCCGACTCGTTACCACTCCCGACCTATCGGGACCTTATGTTGTTATCCGCTCCAAGTCTCAGGGTCTGGTTGCCGGTTGTCCCGAATAATCCACTGGGCCTTTGTGGCTATCGGGTATATACCCCTTCCACTGCACTCATGTTCAAGCATGTAATAAAAAAGCCAGTCTTTGTATTGATCACTTAAAGATAGTCAACAGCTGCAACACAGCTGGTGGAAGTGGAAATATTACACCACAAATAACTTGTGTTAGACTGGCTTCCGTCAAACTGAGACACTTGTGGCCTCGGTGGTCTGCTGGGGAAGTTGTACAACGGCACGTCGCGTATTATTTAAGATATCCGACGGCTTTCTGTATTTTTTAGCAACCGCTATCTGGCATTTCGTGGCAACACCGTGAGGGAAACGATGAAGTTCGTCATCGCGTGTTGAGTGTGCTTGACCGCCTCTCTTGACGAGCTACTCACTTTGAAGCGTCTTTGTTGGCTCAGTCATGGTTTGCGCCGTCCATCGACTAGCTTGTCATGCGTTATTTGCGCATTTTGGGCATCGCTCCAAGTAGTGGTGGCTCTGCGTCGGGTTATAATCCAGCGCAGCAGTACGCCACAGTTGGTCTCATTTGTTTTGTCCCAACTTCTCGGTTTAGGCCCCAGAAATCAATGATTGTCGTTGGATAGACGCATAAAAGGACTTAGCTCAAGCAAGTTCAGCAGCTTGCTCAGTAATCTACAACCCTTTCTTCCCTAATCAATAAATTCATGGAAATCTAATAAATGTATATGAAGAAAACCCAGAAGTGTGTATTCGATATACGTACTCATGCTGTTATTGTTTTTTCCCATTGTTCTTTTTTCTTATTGTTTTTGTACCAGGTTTCCCGTGATGATCGTAGTGTGAATAATACTGTTCGTATGATATAACTTTGCGACCACAGTGCGACCTCTAATGTCTTTTCCAGATGCGTCCACAAAAGGAAAGGAACTAGCATAGTTTGAACTAAGTTAGAAAGATCACATCGGGCCGCTGTGCCATCGAACACAAGGCGAAAGTAACTGTCATATTTTATTCATCCCTGATCGAGTCACTTTGTGTATTTTCCAGTTTATCAATATCCACAAGTATGTCTCCAATTTAGCGGACTTCATGTGTGCAATGCGATCTAAGCAATTCCTGTAGAAAACTGCTATATCCGAAGCTTTTGCCCGTTCCTTTCCCCTCTTTTTAACCTATCGTGAATGTTGTCCGATATTGACTTTCCCCTACTATTTGTTTTTCTTCCACATCCGTATCCATCGGCGTCTATTTCCACAAATTCGTTGAACTTTCCAGCTGGAAGACAGACTGACAAAAACGGAGTCTTCGTTAAACTTGATCACCGAGGAACGTGATGTTCTTCTAAAGAAGCTGGAAGAGGTAAGAGGCAAGAACTGTCAGTAGATAACTGTCATAATTCTGCGCAGTTTTATAAATTCGCATTTATTTTGCATGAAGCCCCGGTGATCTGTTGTACGTCAGTTTTTGTCGGCTGTATTGCCTACTAGTTATGACGAAGTGTGTTCATCAGTTGGTTCTCATTCGTATCCGTGAAAGCCGCATTGATGTTTACGTTTTATGTCCGACGTGAAACATCTGATTCAGTTTCCTACATATTTTATGACCATAGGAGGACATAAGCACTCAGTAGCGTTGCTTTGCAATCCAATTTCTCACACTCCACCTGACCGGTTGTAGCTTCGTTTTCTTCCGTGCATCGCACTCTTAACGGTTTCTTATTTCATTTTCACACGTCAAATGGATCCAAATTTTCCGAGCAGTAATTCCGTACTTACTGCTTTGAATTTCTGTCCTTGCTATTTTTCTAACTGCAGTATTTATTGGTGAAGTTTTCCTGCCTCGTTTGTGCCTTATAATTCACGTCAGTGTAAAGTTTCCTATATGTTTGGCAATAACAGTTTTCATCTGTGATCACTTTTAATGACCTGAACTCACATCGGTAAGTAATTGGGTGGCCACTTGCAAAGTGTAATATTTTTGCGTGCGAAAAAGTGAGTCCGGCATTTGTCAAAAAGAATTGTGCAGTGCTACAACATGTGGGAAGCATCGTCATTCAATTGTGACGTTCAGCCTCTTAGTCCATCAAAAATATGGTCTGCTTCATGCGTGAGAACTGCAAAGAGAAGGCGCAGATGGAGGGGGATCGATGGTTTTGACTGTTTTCGGATGAACACTGAATAAAATTATCCCTGTTCATTCTGCCCATTCGCTGTAGAAAGTTTTACGGTTCTTGTGCGTGATTGAAAGGAGCATCACAACGATCAGGTAATTAACGTTGATTTAGTTCCCTTTCGTCCCATAAACGCTTCCGTCGCTTGTTTTTCCGTACTTTATTCCAAATCCTGATTTTCATAAGCATATCGTGAGATGCACGAAGTTAGTTTTCTATTTTGCGACAGAGGATTCTTCGTACATCTTCGCCCTCTTTTTAAATCTCGCATTCGTCCCGCACTTGAAGTAGTGCGTAGAAGGCCAATAATAAATAAAAGAGGATGGACGCTAGTACTGAACCTTGGGGAACGCCAGCATTTACTGGAAGGGGCTGGGATATAACACCAATAACTCGGATGAACGTGGTTCGCTTACTGAGGAAACCTGATATCCACAATACAATATTGAGAGAGCACATGAACGTGGGCAATTTTGCCAGAAGCCAAACTCGGCCAAAGCCTTTAGAGCTGTTGAACTAGACCATGAGCGTTTCTCTGTGGTTGTCAACTGCAACCGACCAGGAGTGAAATGTGGACCAGCAGACCACCGGTAGAAACGCAAGGTCGGAATCCGTGTTGGCGATCGTCCTTCGCGTTCGAAAAACGTACGCAGTTTGTCGGAGATGAGTTTCAGATGTTTTCCAAATGATAGGTGTTAGGGAAATTGGGCGATAGTTGTTCGGGTCAGAAAGTTCGCCGCGTTTGGGAACAGGAGTATTCTCGGCATGTTTCCAATGTACTGAAAAAGTAGAAGGTAGAAGTAAGAGACTAGGAAGAGACGACGAAGGGAGGCCCACAAATTTCATGAACGATGGGTGGTATTGGAACAAGCACTACAAGCCGGGCTAAGATACTTGTATTCCAACGGCCAAACACGTCAAGTCATGAAACACATAGAATCGTTTATATAGGCCCTTTTTCAGATTGCGCGGCACCAACGTTGCTCTTGCGGCTGCTTGGGTGCTTCGGCTACGCTCTGGCCAGTTGCCCGTGGCCGATAGCTTGCTTCTCTTGGGCATCATATCTATTCGGTTGGTCCGATTGTCTCAGTTGACGGCTTGATCGGTAGCCTCTCACCTGGGCTATCCTGCTGGTTGCCGAAGATCTAGCTACTCCCTCTCTGGTAGTCCGTATGCTTCCTTTTGTCTGTTTCGGGAAGCCTTCGACATATTCGCCGTCTGTTCTTTTGTCTGTGGCCCTCGGTTGGTTCGTTCGTTCGCCTTGATATTCACTTCGTTCCCTTGCCCTACGATTTTCGGTGCAGTATGTCGTCTGGATGTGTTGGGTGTCTAACAGGAGTAGCACCCCTGAGGTGGTAGACTGTTGTGTTCCTTTGGGTATCCTCCGTCTCCTTGGTCTCCATAATTTACCTGTGGATCTACGAAGCCGAAGCATACAGCATCAGCCACATTTTGGCAAACCGCTCGATGGGCGTGCTAAACCAGGCTGAGGATAACCAAGGTCTAATGACCTCGACGAGACCGGTTTCGACATGCGGAGACACTGCTAAATGGGCGGACGAAATCTACTGATCCAACGGCTACAAAGAAAAAGTATTTAACATACCCGAATCGGTATTCCTGAAGAGGCGAATAAGCCGCACAGCAAGCCAGCAGCTTATCTGGAGCAAACCTGAGATTTTGTAGGGTGCAGTTGGTTGTGCAAAGGTTAAAGGTGCATCCTCGAACAAAAAGCCCGGATAAGGTACCGTCAGCTTACTTTCTGCTTCGGACTGGGCGACCGGGTGGTACGACGGTCCCGAGCGGCGCTGGGGACACCGCCTTATACCATATTCCCGAGAATCTCCATGACTAATTATCGCGATATTCATGGAGCTGACTTATTTTCTAGCAGGAGATAGCCGCGTAAAAGAGAAGATACCCCCCGGGCCGGCTGGTTTGCATGTGTTTAGAGAAACAACGCTTGCCGGATCTTCCTAGTGGTAATATGAGGTAGAAAGGTGTGGGGTGGGGGGCAGTGGGGATAGAAGAACCGAAGGAGTAGGATAAGAGAGTAAGATGCACCTGAAGGCAAAGCAGAAGCAAAACCTCAGCTTTCTCGTGTGGTTCAAGGACGAGATCACCAGAGGAATTGCGGATAGAAGTGAAATTGGAAGGGTAAGACCTGTGAGAGACTACTTTGGCAAGGGATCAAAATGTACTGCTGCCGGTGGCCAGTAAGGGCAAATGTTCGGCTTTACAATGAACGCAGCTTTCTTTGGCTCTCTGTGTGATTGACGAGTATCTGTTCCTAGATTGCACGAAACGGTGGTGGGAGTCGCGAGTGGGCGAGCGGCGAAATGCGGAACGCTTCAAGCGTACGGCACGATCATGTGCATGGTTGAACATCTCGGGATATTCGGGTTTGCCGAATTTGGAATAACATGGAATAAAAAATTCCTGCCTCGAAGAACAGTGTCGATAAAGTTAGAAACCGAAGCGGGCAATGCTGATAATTCAAATTAACTTCTGTTGGTTGATGTGATCGGTGAGTCGAAAAGTGCGATATGATGTCTGAGGTTCCATTTCCTATCTGGGTTATTGTATCTGATGAGGAAGGATTAAGTTGGTCACACCGATTTCTGATGGAATTTATCGTTGCATCACTGTACCTTCCCACGTCTTTGTTATCCAATTTCGGTAATCATACAACACTTAGATCATATCTTCATTAGAGAGTGTACCTAGTCTTGGGCTGACTGGTGACACCCATTGTCTAGGTTGCGGTACTGCCCCCTAATAACGACTCAAAAGATAGGACCGTGTGAAGCTTCCCAGAACTGTTTATTATGTAACGATAATAATAATAATGATGTGAGATTGTTTGAAAGATGACAACCATTTCAGTCATCCCATCTAAAACCTGGTAAAGAGGTATCGAGTACCTAACCCATGGACTTGGTCACAAGGCGTCACACTTCTCAGATGGCGCTTTGGGACGTGGTGATATGTCGCTACTAGTGGCGTTCTGGTACCCATACTTTTCCATCTGCTTGACACAACCGTTAGCAGTTTTATCTTAACCATTTACGTCCTTTCATTCTTTTGTTTTTCGATTGCGTAATTTCCTAAGAGAGGCCCACTAGAACCCCTACACCCCTTATATGACGGGTAATTGTTGCTCGGGGTGACCTAGACCAAACAACACAGCATAGTTAAGCTAATCATTTGGATGGCAAATTCTTTACTTGGTGGCGTTGATTGAAGGTACATCTCGTCGAGTGAATACGAAACAACAGTCGGCTGCATCCAGCAAGTGATTCGCGCTGTCCATATGTGTTCAAAAAGTAACCCCTGAAATGAAAAATCTGAACAGGAAAGTTTCCCCTTGACGTTTGAGCGATTTCAGATTTGTGCTTTGGTACTCTAAATCTCTAGTTCAGACTTTCTTTCTCTAGTGCCCTTCAACGCCTTCTCTCTCCCACTACTGGGATGTAACTGCGGAGTAACGAACACCACCCTGTAAGAAGGGGGCGGGGGTGGGTGTTCATACTCCCAACTCCCTAACTACGCATCGATTTTTTGTGAATCCCACCACAACTTTCGAATTCACCTATCATACTAATGCGTTGGTCACTTTCTTTTGTATTTTGTTTATGCCCGTACTAAATGCGTTAGTGATACAATAACTTTCATGATCAGTTCTGTGAAGCTAGATTTTTTTTGCTCTTCACTGATCACACTGATCTCAAATGACGTTGATTGAATAGGCTTTGGTCGGCTTGAAAAGTTCGTGTTCAACTGAAATGTATAGGGAGAATTGTTTGTGAAAATGAGCGTAGAAAACAAGTAGAAAAGTGTATAACAGACTCATTCACCAAGACAACGTTAATATTACAACATTTTCGCTTCCTTGCTCAACTAGAAAACCACAAAGCCAGTTTGTTCTCAAATCTCCTGTATCTCACTACCAATAATTCCCTCGTTTTTTTATTTGGCTCTAGATCCCCAGTCGTTGCGACTCACAGCAAGATCGAGTCAGCGTAGGGCATCAATCCATTGAAGATGACCGATCCAGCGTTCAGTCATTGACGGTTGCACGCATGCTAGATTCGGTACGATTTGATGAAACCACTCCAAAACCGGAACTTATTCGTTTACTAAATAAATTCCGCTATTTGATCCAAGTGGAACATGATGCACTCAAAAAAGAACAAAACATTTCATCTGAGTTACAATCTCAACTGGCAGTGCTTCAACGACGAATTTCTTCACAGTCGTCAGTTTCCGAAAGTGCACTAAACGGGATACACTCGTTGGTACGTTACTCGAGTTTTCTTCCATTTTTTGTTCGTGTGTTCTCTAAAGTCGGTACCCTAATACCTAGTTCATTTTTTTATTTTAAGCCCTCATTACCCGCAGAATCGAAATCGACATCAGTAGCTGGTTTCCTTTCGGATGTTTCAATTAAATCAGATGTACCCGTCGACCAAGGAGATCAGGCGTCCGGTGATGGTGTCATCACTGCTCCTCCAGTACCGGATTCTGCTGCAAAATCGGTCGTAGTGGCGGAAGTGGACGCGGTTCCCGGTGTTCTCGCTAACGGACTGCATCCAAGTGACTCAGTGAATGCAGACTCCGTTGCGCCATAACTTGAGAATTCTACTACTTCGAATTCTAGCCCGGTATACACTCACACGTGTTTCTCATCCTCATTCACGTTAAAATCATTATCCACACTATTCCCTGATCATCTCCCCTAAAGTCTTCATCAATGTGGATTTCCTTTTACAAATCATCTCTCCATCCATCTTGACTTTTACATGCGTTCAAATTGTGCCCCTTTCTGTTAGTTCTAGAGTACTTGGCCTTCACACACGCACAAATTTCCTCGAATTTCCGCCGCACTATATTTTTCATTTTTTTGTGCACCACCTGTGTGGGTTGGGTGACGAACGCTTATCACCCCTTTTCGCATCCGTTTTAACATAAGCGTATCCCACAGCGCCTCTTGGCCCCTCAATGTGAAATCCAAATACCTCCCGGGAAATCATTCATTAATTTCCAGTGCGCAATAGCTCAAAGTCTACACGTAAACTTGGCTTTGGTTTGACGCGATCCGTTCCTCAAATATGTGTAAATATCACCTCTCGGAAATTCTGGATTCTGATTCGTTTACTTCTTCGTCCATTGGTTCCGCACCTTCAATGGAATCGGTCACTCCTGTATGCTTTTCGTTTGGGACGAGTACGGTGGATCGATAGACAATATCTAATACCCATACAATTGCTGAATAGAACTACATACACACGCGTGTGCCAGTTCTCAGCCACAATGTGCCTTCATTGTTGATTGACCAACAGTTTTTGCTCACTCGGTTTGCTCCTCTGTTTGTCCCCGAGAACTTTCCGATTTGTTGATGCATTCACCACCTGGAGCGAATGACTGTCCATCTGCACAGGTATAATGTCGAGCGGGAATCTTGGTACCTACGGTTCTTAAGACTTATAATTACCCGATCACCTTCAATTCGAAGTCGTGGTCGTTCCTGTCTTCTAGGTCTGTTGATATTGAAAAATCTTGTCGATTCTCTTACTCGCTCGTAGTCTTTCTAGGTAGCATGCAAATCTTTGTTCACGCGCATGTGCGCACACATCCACCCACACGGCGGCCTGTTGTATCGTTGTTTGATTGAATATGTACGCATTTGTAATCGATTGTGTTATTCGGTCGCTTTTGTGTATACCTGTTTGATCAGGCATGAACATCACCTAAACGATTGCAACACAACCCAAGAGTTGTCAAGACAAAAAAGAAAAACCGTCTCAAATAGCTCGTTCTGTTTTTATTCATTTTCAATAGCGGAATTATTTGAAACTCGAAAACGGCGTTGGCAGGTGAATAACTTTCACCAAAGCACAATGTTTTATCATTCGAAATTATTCCTTCCTCTTTCGGCAGGTGCGTATAATGTAGTGTGGTGAATCAGTTTATTCTGTTCACGGGGAGAGTATACAAGTCATGTACATAGTCACCGCAGCGTCTGTTTCAACATTAAACACAATTAACGATTCTGAATAAATGATTTTCTACCAAGCATTCCTACTCAGTTCATCATGTACGGTTTCTTAGTCAGGCATGTTTACGCCTTGAATTCCTTTGTTGAAAAATGGAATTAACTAACCGGGGTTGTGTTTACCACTAGATTATAGCGTGTGCCGCACACCCTTGCCTCTTCAAAAAATAGACTATTCTTCTTGAATGTTGTCCATTTGGATGCTAATAGTCTGCGTTTTTGACTTAATATTTGAGACATTTTACTGCCCTACGCATTTCGAAAAGTAATAGCCTCGAGGCTAGTACTAGTACTGAAAACACAAGCACTGTAGTCTGACAGTATCGAGCAGCGTCCTTGCATTGTCTCGACATCTGCAATGTTGGGCATGGTAATATGTGAATGATGATTTGGCGTACGGCAAGATTGATCCAGAAGTGAGTGGTTCCTGTCTGTAGACAAACTAGATTCAAATGTATATGAACCAGTTTTAGAGGTCACTATTGACGAATGTAGTTAGTAGCAGCCTAATAGTTTATTTCCCTGAAGAACGTAAACTTGAAAGTCAAAGAAGTGAGCCGTGTCCACGTTTTTGAATTTCTTGTGAGGTACAGTAATGCCCCACTTATTAACTACCTTCAGGATGATCCGCTGTAAACGTTCGTTGACCCAGCTTAGTTCGAAAAGTCCCTAAGCGTTCACTGGGTGCTGAGGCTCTGATAACTGTCACTCCCCGAAATTTGAAACCAAAGTATAATTTGCATCAAATCAGAAACAAGACAAAACTGAAGAAATGTCGGTGTTTCGTCTACTCGCCAGATTTGTCCTCTGTTTCGATGAAATGGGTCAGGGGAACGCAGTGTTCTAAGTATGAGTTTCATTGAATAGCCATGGTCACACGATTAACATCGTGGGTTTGAGCAACTACGTTTCGGATTAGAACCTGACTTGACCTGATCAGCTTCCATCCCTTGGGCGGCCTCCAATTCACCTGTATTATGCCCACAGTTGTGACAAGGAAACAGAAGGACAAATCAGACAGTGCAGGAGAAATTCCCTGGAGATGTTCTCATCGGTCGCGCACATACATGAGGCAGCTAAACGGGATGAGCTGGGTGGGTGAAACGAGTAATGTGGGACTTAAATAGAATTGTGGTTAATTGGCTGGAGCCAAGGTAGTCTAAACTTAAGGGTTGTTGGACACCGTGTGAGGTTGGCGTAAGCGCTTGCTAGTGATGTTTGTCGTGTCGACGGGTCATCGTTTGCCCACAGAGAGTTCATTGAAGTACACAGGGGGATTATCGGCATTTGAACATCGTTGTCTTTGTGGTATTACTCGAGAGCGTTGGGAACCTTATCGACAAAGCTGAGATTATACCTAGAGTATTAGACACGGTGCAAATTATTTTATGTAACCAAAGCTTACGTGCCTAAAGTGGTTGGGACATTTATTACGCGTGTCAGCGGACGGGATTCATCGGCGCGCAGTAATCGTTGAGGAGGTACTGGTTGGAAGATGAGCTGGGTTAACTATTGCATAGCATGGAAAAAGCTATGTAAAATCTTGCCAGTGAACTTGGAAGTGCAGGGTGTGACAGGCTAGGGTCTTAATGAATCATTCACTCAGTGACTAACGGTTGTGTGTCGACCAAGGGGATTCTTCTACTCAAGTCAACTTAATACCATTATCTGTGATTCTCCTCTTGCTTCGTTTATTGTTTCGGCTTTTGATCGAGGTTCCTTTTGCTGATATATAACCACTAGGACCACCGCACGCAGTGTATGGTTAATCACGGTCCAACTGAACTGAACTGTCACCGTGATGTAACAAACGGAGAATAGGCTTACAGAATTTAATTTGTTATCACTTACACCCATAGTAAACGATGTTGGTTCCGTGCATGCGTCGAAGTAATGTGCATGGAGATTCATACTCTTCCATAACCTAGTACGATCCGGTGCGCGTGGTTCCAAACCAGAGAGAGGTTCCGAGCGTCCACTGACTGGGAAGGACTTCGTTACGCTCCAGAGAATCGCCCAGTCCATCAACCGACCTAACACAATACAGCTGGTCATGTTACATCTAGTGAGCAGAAAGGTCAGAAACCTAGAGTCCGTTCTCATAGTAGCCCATTGTTCCATCATGACGATATCCGTGCACGAATCGAAGCAGCTTATAAACTACGGTCTCCATGAGATTTATTCATGAACTTCACACTGATCCAAGGTAACACTGGCCCCACTGGACTTTACGGAGACTTTCATGTGGTAGCACGACGGGTCCTTGGCATCAAATTGTAGTCCTGCATTATCAATACAGCCGTGCTTAGGAGATGATTAGGCAAATTAGGAAGTTGTAAATGAAGCGGTCCAGAGGGTTTTGTTGACTGGAAGAAACAGTAACCATGAGAACTGGGCTGATCGTTTAAAATTCATCATTTTTTGAATGTCCAAGAATCAGATGTTGCCGATGAACGTATTTCGTGGAACATGATAGGTCATGGGTTGGAAAGAAATAGCGAGCATTCCGATAATCGAATGACAAAAATTAGCATTCCAGTCCATTGACTCACATCTGAATGCGAACTTCAGGCCCTAAAGTTTTTGTCGAGTCACAAAGCAAGAGGGAAGTCGATTGAAGTTTCTAGCTGGAGCATCACACTTATCAAAACCCATGTGGTCATTTTTAATTTTAATGCGACTTGACATTTTCATTCCCAGTTATACAGCCCTAAAGATATGGGGCAAAGCTGATCTGGACTGGAGGATAGTGTAGCAGGCAAAGCTGGATTGACGATGCTACAGCGCTGACGTGAAAAAGAACCATTTGAAAGTGTTTATATGATATTTCAATTTGAATAGATTGATTGGTCAAACAGTTTTATTCCATCTGCCTCCACTTCGCTGTTACAATAGAAAGTCTGACTTTTAATGGGAATACTCGTTTTTCAGTGTGTGAAATTGTATCAAAATCTTCACTAATTACATAATGAAGGGGTTCTTCGACCGGATGCCATGAATTCTTTCGAAGGACAACAATGATATAGATTGATATACGGAGGTTTTTCATACACTTTTCTTGATTCTAGATATAAATCGTGTTTGTCCGGTCCCACCAAGTGAGTTAGAATACTGAATTCAGACAGATGCCAATTATCAAATCACGAAAAAAATCATGTAATAAAACACCGTGCTCTGCATTTTATACGATTATTTATAAACCAATTTTCGCAAAAGCTATGAAGTGTCGTAATCCAATTCCGTATCTTTTTTCTGTATTTCCAAAGTAGTACATTCGGGTAGTCCGTAACCATCAAAGCTGATGAATGACTGCCAACGGTAGACAACGGACAGATACATCACAGTTCCGTTGCACTTAGCCACCTTCACCGAGTCAGATATGTATTAAATAGACGAACTTTCTTCGAAAAACGGACCACGTCTTCGTAGTCCGCTATCGATTCGCGAAGGGGGGAGGAATGAATGGTAGCGTGCTGCAACTGGTAAACTTTAATCTTACTCACCATAAGAGTATTTAGGCAATGGTATCGGTATTTGATCAATAGTGCCTTCGCATTCTCCGTAATTTGCTTGATTCTGAAACTGAGCATGGAGCAGATTGCCTAAATTCCGCGGACAGGCTCAGTCTTCAGCTATCGGCGTGAATGTAGCTAACACAATATTCTTTTGTGGGTTCTACCTGCCAATGACATTTTGGAAATCGTCAGGTGTAAGTAATCCCCAATGAATAGCGATGAAATCAAAACTAAGGATGTGACTGTTAAACGGTTCAATACATACGACGATAATCTTCACTCGTCGTCCTCACCATGCTGAAATTAAAAACGAAAACATGCGTTTTGAAATTTGCTGACAGAATTAAGAGACACAACAGTAGAACACCTTACAAACTCACTATCCCCAGAATAAACCTTATTCTGTAGAATGAAAATGACATGAGAGCAGTGTCAAATAAATGTTTGCCATCGTTTGCAATTGTACTTTTATTGGAAAAGGTAAACAATAGGTACACGCATACGTATCGAAGTTTATACGCTCTCGGTTCACACGCATAAAGTAGAATAGAACTCCATAGCGTCATGCTGATCTGATATTCCGATTCCGTTGAAAACTAAGTGATCCGATTTTAGAAATAGTCAATCTTGTAATTTTATCGTCATTTAGATTTTACTCATTGAATTGAGAATAATCTCGTATCTCGAAGCTTCTAAAGTTAGTCAAAATGAAGTCATGATTTTTTCCATGTCACCGCTTTGACTGTGTGAATTAGTTAAACTTTGGAAGACTATGGTCAATGACAGTGAGCACGCTCTCTCGGTTGGATTCGCAACCCGATATGCATGTCAATCAGATAAACTCGTTTACTTCGGCTAAACTCAGTGCCCAGGAAAAGTGAACCACCCAAGTGACGAACGTTTGCTTTAATTCAGAAATTCGTAGCTCCGTATTTCATTCCTCATCAATCCATATTTGAGCTGCTGTGACCTATTGTTTCAGCTTCGTATGAAAATTTCTCCCCATAAAATATAATACCTAACTTTTCAGTACATAGAGCCTCGTGCCAAAGGAAACTAAAATGAATTTCCATCACTGAAGTGACTCGAGGTGTGCGCAACCACTTAACACTCAGAAAACAATGAGCCACTTTGATATAAGTAACCATTATTGGGTCCGAAAACTGGAAGCTTTGCTCAAACTAGCGTACTGTTACAGCGGTGACAAACACCAATTCCATATCATTCGGGAGGTGATGAATAAGTCAAAAGAAAGAGCAAAGGATACAGGTGCTATAAAGAGAGTCCAGTAAATCCGTGAATTAACAACCAGTCGGCATTCAGTATTCTTGAAATCCTCATTCCCATTCGCCTGGAACGAAACATCAGCTTCCTAAATGCTAAAGGTTTCCCAAAACATCGAACTGATCGCGCGAAGAGACACAAAAAGCACTACGAACAAGCAGACCGCCATGGAAAAAGAAACCAAGAAAAGAGGAAAAAATAGATAACATATGATTCAAACAATGAAAAAATTGAAAAAAAAACAGCAAGAAAAAGCGAGCGAGGAGGTGATGTACAAAAAAAGGAAGACAAAAAATACACGAGAAATGAATATACATCAACATAAAAAAATTTACAAAAAAAACATAAACTAACTAATGATATGATAGGAGTTATAAGCCCAATGACATATTAATATAAAAAAAACAAAAATATACATACACATCAAAAAAGACGAGATCGAAATAAAATTCCAAATATCTATACAACAGAATATAAACAAGCATCCAAAAACTTATCTATCAACCTATCTATCTAACTATCTATCTATCTATCTATCTATCTATCTATCTATCTATCTATCTATCTATCTATCTATCTATCTATCTATCTATCTATCTATCTATCTATCTATCTATCTATCTATCTATCTATCTATCTATCTATCTATCTATCTATCTATCTATCTATCTATCTATCTATCTATCTATCTATCTATCTATCTATCTATCTATCTATCTATCTATCTATCTATCTATCTATCTATCTATCTATCTATCTATCTATCTATCTATCTATCTATCTATCTATCTATCTATCTATCTATCTATCTATCTATCTATCTATCTATCTATCTATCTATCTATCTATCTATCTATCTATCTATCTATCTATCTATCTATCTATCTATCTATCTATCTATCTATCTATCTATCTATCTATCTATCTATCTATCTATCTATCTATCTATCTATCTATCTATCTATCTATCTATCTATCTATCTATCTATCTATCTATCTATCTATCTATCTATCTATCTATCTATCTATCTATCTATCTATCTATCTATCTATCTATCTATCTATCTATCTATCTATCTATCTATCTATCTATCTATCTATCTATCTATCTATCTATCTATCTATCTATCTATCTATCTATCTATCTATCTATCTATCTATCTATCTATCTATCTATCTATCTATCTATCTATCTATCTATCTATCTATCTATCTATCTATCTATCTATCTATCTATCTATCTATCTATCTATCTATCTATCTATCTATCTATCTATCTATCTATCTATCTATCTATCTATCTATCTATCTATCTATCTATCTATCTATCTATCTATCTATCTATCTATCTATCTATCTATCTATCTATCTATCTATCTATCTATCTATCTATCTATCTATCTATCTATCTATCTATCTATCTATCTATCTATCTATCTATCTATCTATCTATCTATCTATCTATCTATCTATCTATCTATCTATCTATCTATCTATCTATCTATCTATCTATCTATCTATCTATCTATCTATCTATCTATCTATCTATCTATCTATCTATCTATCTATCTATCTATCTATCTATCTATCTATCTATCTATCTATCTATCTATCTATCTATCTATCTATCTATCTATCTATCTATCTATCTATCTATCTATCTATCTATCTATCTATCTATCTATCTATCTATCTATCTATCTATCTATCTATCTATCTATCTATCTATCTATCTATCTATCTATCTATCTATCTATCTATCTATCTATCTATCTATCTATCTATCTATCTATCTATCTATCTATCTATCTATCTATCTATCTATCTATCTATCTATCTATCTATCTATCTATCTATCTATCTATCTATCTATCTATCTATCTATCTATCTATCTATCTATCTATCTATCTATCTATCTATCTATCTATCTATCTATCTATCTATCTATCTATCTATCTATCTATCTATCTATCTATCTATCTATCTATCTATCTATCTATCTATCTATCTATCTATCTATCTATCTATCTATCTATCTATCTATCTATCTATCTATCTATCTATCTATCTATCTATCTATCTATCTATCTATCTATCTATCTATCTATCTATCTATCTATCTATCTATCTATCTATCTATCTATCTATCTATCTATCTATCTATCTATCTATCTATCTATCTATCTATCTATCTATCTATCTATCTATCTATCTATCTATCTATCTATCTATCTATCTATCTATCTATCTATCTATCTATCTATCTATCTATCTATCTATCTATCTATCTATCTATCTATCTATCTATCTATCTATCTATCTATCTATCTATCTATCTATCTATCTATCTATCTATCTATCTATCTATCTATCTATCTATCTATCTATCTATCTATCTATCTATCTATCTATCTATCTATCTATCTATCTATCTATCTATCTATCTATCTATCTATCTATCTATCTATCTATCTATCTATCTATCTATCTATCTATCTATCTATCTATCTATCTATCTATCTATCTATCTATCTATCTATCTATCTATCTATCTATCTATCTATCTATCTATCTATCTATCTATCTATCTATCTATCTATCTATCTATCTATCTATCTATCTATCTATCTATCTATCTATCTATCTATCTATCTATCTATCTATCTATCTATCTATCTATCTATCTATCTATCTATCTATCTATCTATCTATCTATCTATCTATCTATCTATCTATCTATCTATCTATCTATCTATCTATCTATCTATCTATCTATCTATCTATCTATCTATCTATCTATCTATCTATCTATCTATCTATCTATCTATCTATCTATCTATCTATCTATCTATCTATCTATCTATCTATCTATCTATCTATCTATCTATCTATCTATCTATCTATCTATCTATCTATCTATCTATCTATCTATCTATCTATCTATCTATCTATCTATCTATCTATCTATCTATCTATCTATCTATCTATCTATCTATCTATCTATCTATCTATCTATCTATCTATCTATCTATCTATCTATCTATCTATCTATCTATCTATCTATCTATCTATCTATCTATCTATCTATCTATCTATCTATCTATCTATCTATCTATCTATCTATCTATCTATCTATCTATCTATCTATCTATCTATCTATCTATCTATCTATCTATCTATCTATCTATCTATCTATCTATCTATCTATCTATCTATCTATCTATCTATCTATCTATCTATCTATCTATCTATCTATCTATCTATCTATCTATCTATCTATCTATCTATCTATCTATCTATCTATCTATCTATCTATCTATCTATCTATCTATCTATCTATCTATCTATCTATCTATCTATCTATCTATCTATCTATCTATCTATCTATCTATCTATCTATCTATCTATCTATCTATCTATCTATCTATCTATCTATCTATCTATCTATCTATCTATCTATCTATCTATCTATCTATCTATCTATCTATCTATCTATCTATCTATCTATCTATCTATCTATCTATCTATCTATCTATCTATCTATCTATCTATCTATCTATCTATCTATCTATCTATCTATCTATCTATCTATCTATCTATCTATCTATCTATCTATCTATCTATCTATCTATCTATCTATCTATCTATCTATCTATCTATCTATCTATCTATCTATCTATCTATCTATCTATCTATCTATCTATCTATCTATCTATCTATCTATCTATCTATCTATCTATCTATCTATCTATCTATCTATCTATCTATCTATCTATCTATCTATCTATCTATCTATCTATCTATCTATCTATCTATCTATCTATCTATCTATCTATCTATCTATCTATCTATCTATCTATCTATCTATCTATCTATCTATCTATCTATCTATCTATCTATCTATCTATCTATCTATCTATCTATCTATCTATCTATCTATCTATCTATCTATCTATCTATCTATCTATCTATCTATCTATCTATCTATCTATCTATCTATCTATCTATCTATCTATCTATCTATCTATCTATCTATCTATCTATCTATCTATCTATCTATCTATCTATCTATCTATCTATCTATCTATCTATCTATCTATCTATCTATCTATCTATCTATCTATCTATCTATCTATCTATCTATCTATCTATCTATCTATCTATCTATCTATCTATCTATCTATCTATCTATCTATCTATCTATCTATCTATCTATCTATCTATCTATCTATCTATCTATCTATCTATCTATCTATCTATCTATCTATCTATCTATCTATCTATCTATCTATCTATCTATCTATCTATCTATCTATCTATCTATCTATCTATCTATCTATCTATCTATCTATCTATCTATCTATCTATCTATCTATCTATCTATCTATCTATCTATCTATCTATCTATCTATCTATCTATCTATCTATCTATCTATCTATCTATCTATCTATCTATCTATCTATCTATCTATCTATCTATCTATCTATCTATCTATCTATCTATCTATCTATCTATCTATCTATCTATCTATCTATCTATCTATCTATCTATCTATCTATCTATCTATCTATCTATCTATCTATCTATCTATCTATCTATCTATCTATCTATCTATCTATCTATCTATCTATCTATCTATCTATCTATCTATCTATCTATCTATCTATCTATCTATCTATCTATCTATCTATCTATCTATCTATCTATCTATCTATCTATCTATCTATCTATCTATCTATCTATCTATCTATCTATCTATCTATCTATCTATCTATCTATCTATCTATCTATCTATCTATCTATCTATCTATCTATCTATCTATCTATCTATCTATCTATCTATCTATCTATCTATCTATCTATCTATCTATCTATCTATCTATCTATCTATCTATCTATCTATCTATCTATCTATCTATCTATCTATCTATCTATCTATCTATCTATCTATCTATCTATCTATCTATCTATCTATCTATCTATCTATCTATCTATCTATCTATCTATCTATCTATCTATCTATCTATCTATCTATCTATCTATCTATCTATCTATCTATCTATCTATCTATCTATCTATCTATCTATCTATCTATCTATCTATCTATCTATCTATCTATCTATCTATCTATCTATCTATCTATCTATCTATCTATCTATCTATCTATCTATCTATCTATCTATCTATCTATCTATCTATCTATCTATCTATCTATCTATCTATCTATCTATCTATCTATCTATCTATCTATCTATCTATCTATCTATCTATCTATCTATCTATCTATCTATCTATCTATCTATCTATCTATCTATCTATCTATCTATCTATCTATCTATCTATCTATCTATCTATCTATCTATCTATCTATCTATCTATCTATCTATCTATCTATCTATCTATCTATCTATCTATCTATCTATCTATCTATCTATCTATCTATCTATCTATCTATCTATCTATCTATCTATCTATCTATCTATCTATCTATCTATCTATCTATCTATCTATCTATCTATCTATCTATCTATCTATCTATCTATCTATCTATCTATCTATCTATCTATCTATCTATCTATCTATCTATCTATCTATCTATCTATCTATCTATCTATCTATCTATCTATCTATCTATCTATCTATCTATCTATCTATCTATCTATCTATCTATCTATCTATCTATCTATCTATCTATCTATCTATCTATCTATCTATCTATCTATCTATCTATCTATCTATCTATCTATCTATCTATCTATCTATCTATCTATCTATCTATCTATCTATCTATCTATCTATCTATCTATCTATCTATCTATCTATCTATCTATCTATCTATCTATCTATCTATCTATCTATCTATCTATCTATCTATCTATCTATCTATCTATCTATCTATCTATCTATCTATCTATCTATCTATCTATCTATCTATCTATCTATCTATCTATCTATCTATCTATCTATCTATCTATCTATCTATCTATCTATCTATCTATCTATCTATCTATCTATCTATCTATCTATCTATCTATCTATCTATCTATCTATCTATCTATCTATCTATCTATCTATCTATCTATCTATCTATCTATCTATCTATCTATCTATCTATCTATCTATCTATCTATCTATCTATCTATCTATCTATCTATCTATCTATCTATCTATCTATCTATCTATCTATCTATCTATCTATCTATCTATCTATCTATCTATCTATCTATCTATCTATCTATCTATCTATCTATCTATCTATCTATCTATCTATCTATCTATCTATCTATCTATCTATCTATCTATCTATCTATCTATCTATCTATCTATCTATCTATCTATCTATCTATCTATCTATCTATCTATCTATCTATCTATCTATCTATCTATCTATCTATCTATCTATCTATCTATCTATCTATCTATCTATCTATCTATCTATCTATCTATCTATCTATCTATCTATCTATCTATCTATCTATCTATCTATCTATCTATCTATCTATCTATCTATCTATCTATCTATCTATCTATCTATCTATCTATCTATCTATCTATCTATCTATCTATCTATCTATCTATCTATCTATCTATCTATCTATCTATCTATCTATCTATCTATCTATCTATCTATCTATCTATCTATCTATCTATCTATCTATCTATCTATCTATCTATCTATCTATCTATCTATCTATCTATCTATCTATCTATCTATCTATCTATCTATCTATCTATCTATCTATCTATCTATCTATCTATCTATCTATCTATCTATCTATCTATCTATCTATCTATCTATCTATCTATCTATCTATCTATCTATCTATCTATCTATCTATCTATCTATCTATCTATCTATCTATCTATCTATCTATCTATCTATCTATCTATCTATCTATCTATCTATCTATCTATCTATCTATCTATCTATCTATCTATCTATCTATCTATCTATCTATCTATCTATCTATCTATCTATCTATCTATCTATCTATCTATCTATCTATCTATCTATCTATCTATCTATCTATCTATCTATCTATCTATCTATCTATCTATCTATCTATCTATCTATCTATCTATCTATCTATCTATCTATCTATCTATCTATCTATCTATCTATCTATCTATCTATCTATCTATCTATCTATCTATCTATCTATCTATCTATCTATCTATCTATCTATCTATCTATCTATCTATCTATCTATCTATCTATCTATCTATCTATCTATCTATCTATCTATCTATCTATCTATCTATCTATCTATCTATCTATCTATCTATCTATCTATCTATCTATCTATCTATCTATCTATCTATCTATCTATCTATCTATCTATCTATCTATCTATCTATCTATCTATCTATCTATCTATCTATCTATCTATCTATCTATCTATCTATCTATCTATCTATCTATCTATCTATCTATCTATCTATCTATCTATCTATCTATCTATCTATCTATCTATCTATCTATCTATCTATCTATCTATCTATCTATCTATCTATCTATCTATCTATCTATCTATCTATCTATCTATCTATCTATCTATCTATCTATCTATCTATCTATCTATCTATCTATCTATCTATCTATCTATCTATCTATCTATCTATCTATCTATCTATCTATCTATCTATCTATCTATCTATCTATCTATCTATCTATCTATCTATCTATCTATCTATCTATCTATCTATCTATCTATCTATCTATCTATCTATCTATCTATCTATCTATCTATCTATCTATCTATCTATCTATCTATCTATCTATCTATCTATCTATCTATCTATCTATCTATCTATCTATCTATCTATCTATCTATCTATCTATCTATCTATCTATCTATCTATCTATCTATCTATCTATCTATCTATCTATCTATCTATCTATCTATCTATCTATCTATCTATCTATCTATCTATCTATCTATCTATCTATCTATCTATCTATCTATCTATCTATCTATCTATCTATCTATCTATCTATCTATCTATCTATCTATCTATCTATCTATCTATCTATCTATCTATCTATCTATCTATCTATCTATCTATCTATCTATCTATCTATCTATCTATCTATCTATCTATCTATCTATCTATCTATCTATCTATCTATCTATCTATCTATCTATCTATCTATCTATCTATCTATCTATCTATCTATCTATCTATCTATCTATCTATCTATCTATCTATCTATCTATCTATCTATCTATCTATCTATCTATCTATCTATCTATCTATCTATCTATCTATCTATCTATCTATCTATCTATCTATCTATCTATCTATCTATCTATCTATCTATCTATCTATCTATCTATCTATCTATCTATCTATCTATCTATCTATCTATCTATCTATCTATCTATCTATCTATCTATCTATCTATCTATCTATCTATCTATCTATCTATCTATCTATCTATCTATCTATCTATCTATCTATCTATCTATCTATCTATCTATCTATCTATCTATCTATCTATCTATCTATCTATCTATCTATCTATCTATCTATCTATCTATCTATCTATCTATCTATCTATCTATCTATCTATCTATCTATCTATCTATCTATCTATCTATCTATCTATCTATCTATCTATCTATCTATCTATCTATCTATCTATCTATCTATCTATCTATCTATCTATCTATCTATCTATCTATCTATCTATCTATCTATCTATCTATCTATCTATCTATCTATCTATCTATCTATCTATCTATCTATCTATCTATCTATCTATCTATCTATCTATCTATCTATCTATCTATCTATCTATCTATCTATCTATCTATCTATCTATCTATCTATCTATCTATCTATCTATCTATCTATCTATCTATCTATCTATCTATCTATCTATCTATCTATCTATCTATCTATCTATCTATCTATCTATCTATCTATCTATCTATCTATCTATCTATCTATCTATCTATCTATCTATCTATCTATCTATCTATCTATCTATCTATCTATCTATCTATCTATCTATCTATCTATCTATCTATCTATCTATCTATCTATCTATCTATCTATCTATCTATCTATCTATCTATCTATCTATCTATCTATCTATCTATCTATCTATCTATCTATCTATCTATCTATCTATCTATCTATCTATCTATCTATCTATCTATCTATCTATCTATCTATCTATCTATCTATCTATCTATCTATCTATCTATCTATCTATCTATCTATCTATCTATCTATCTATCTATCTATCTATCTATCTATCTATCTATCTATCTATCTATCTATCTATCTATCTATCTATCTATCTATCTATCTATCTATCTATCTATCTATCTATCTATCTATCTATCTATCTATCTATCTATCTATCTATCTATCTATCTATCTATCTATCTATCTATCTATCTATCTATCTATCTATCTATCTATCTATCTATCTATCTATCTATCTATCTATCTATCTATCTATCTATCTATCTATCTATCTATCTATCTATCTATCTATCTATCTATCTATCTATCTATCTATCTATCTATCTATCTATCTATCTATCTATCTATCTATCTATCTATCTATCTATCTATCTATCTATCTATCTATCTATCTATCTATCTATCTATCTATCTATCTATCTATCTATCTATCTATCTATCTATCTATCTATCTATCTATCTATCTATCTATCTATCTATCTATCTATCTATCTATCTATCTATCTATCTATCTATCTATCTATCTATCTATCTATCTATCTATCTATCTATCTATCTATCTATCTATCTATCTATCTATCTATCTATCTATCTATCTATCTATCTATCTATCTATCTATCTATCTATCTATCTATCTATCTATCTATCTATCTATCTATCTATCTATCTATCTATCTATCTATCTATCTATCTATCTATCTATCTATCTATCTATCTATCTATCTATCTATCTATCTATCTATCTATCTATCTATCTATCTATCTATCTATCTATCTATCTATCTATCTATCTATCTATCTATCTATCTATCTATCTATCTATCTATCTATCTATCTATCTATCTATCTATCTATCTATCTATCTATCTATCTATCTATCTATCTATCTATCTATCTATCTATCTATCTATCTATCTATCTATCTATCTATCTATCTATCTATCTATCTATCTATCTATCTATCTATCTATCTATCTATCTATCTATCTATCTATCTATCTATCTATCTATCTATCTATCTATCTATCTATCTATCTATCTATCTATCTATCTATCTATCTATCTATCTATCTATCTATCTATCTATCTATCTATCTATCTATCTATCTATCTATCTATCTATCTATCTATCTATCTATCTATCTATCTATCTATCTATCTATCTATCTATCTATCTATCTATCTATCTATCTATCTATCTATCTATCTATCTATCTATCTATCTATCTATCTATCTATCTATCTATCTATCTATCTATCTATCTATCTATCTATCTATCTATCTATCTATCTATCTATCTATCTATCTATCTATCTATCTATCTATCTATCTATCTATCTATCTATCTATCTATCTATCTATCTATCTATCTATCTATCTATCTATCTATCTATCTATCTATCTATCTATCTATCTATCTATCTATCTATCTATCTATCTATCTATCTATCTATCTATCTATCTATCTATCTATCTATCTATCTATCTATCTATCTATCTATCTATCTATCTATCTATCTATCTATCTATCTATCTATCTATCTATCTATCTATCTATCTATCTATCTATCTATCTATCTATCTATCTATCTATCTATCTATCTATCTATCTATCTATCTATCTATCTATCTATCTATCTATCTATCTATCTATCTATCTATCTATCTATCTATCTATCTATCTATCTATCTATCTATCTATCTATCTATCTATCTATCTATCTATCTATCTATCTATCTATCTATCTATCTATCTATCTATCTATCTATCTATCTATCTATCTATCTATCTATCTATCTATCTATCTATCTATCTATCTATCTATCTATCTATCTATCTATCTATCTATCTATCTATCTATCTATCTATCTATCTATCTATCTATCTATCTATCTATCTATCTATCTATCTATCTATCTATCTATCTATCTATCTATCTATCTATCTATCTATCTATCTATCTATCTATCTATCTATCTATCTATCTATCTATCTATCTATCTATCTATCTATCTATCTATCTATCTATCTATCTATCTATCTATCTATCTATCTATCTATCTATCTATCTATCTATCTATCTATCTATCTATCTATCTATCTATCTATCTATCTATCTATCTATCTATCTATCTATCTATCTATCTATCTATCTATCTATCTATCTATCTATCTATCTATCTATCTATCTATCTATCTATCTATCTATCTATCTATCTATCTATCTATCTATCTATCTATCTATCTATCTATCTATCTATCTATCTATCTATCTATCTATCTATCTATCTATCTATCTATCTATCTATCTATCTATCTATCTATCTATCTATCTATCTATCTATCTATCTATCTATCTATCTATCTATCTATCTATCTATCTATCTATCTATCTATCTATCTATCTATCTATCTATCTATCTATCTATCTATCTATCTATCTATCTATCTATCTATCTATCTATCTATCTATCTATCTATCTATCTATCTATCTATCTATCTATCTATCTATCTATCTATCTATCTATCTATCTATCTATCTATCTATCTATCTATCTATCTATCTATCTATCTATCTATCTATCTATCTATCTATCTATCTATCTATCTATCTATCTATCTATCTATCTATCTATCTATCTATCTATCTATCTATCTATCTATCTATCTATCTATCTATCTATCTATCTATCTATCTATCTATCTATCTATCTATCTATCTATCTATCTATCTATCTATCTATCTATCTATCTATCTATCTATCTATCTATCTATCTATCTATCTATCTATCTATCTATCTATCTATCTATCTATCTATCTATCTATCTATCTATCTATCTATCTATCTATCTATCTATCTATCTATCTATCTATCTATCTATCTATCTATCTATCTATCTATCTATCTATCTATCTATCTATCTATCTATCTATCTATCTATCTATCTATCTATCTATCTATCTATCTATCTATCTATCTATCTATCTATCTATCTATCTATCTATCTATCTATCTATCTATCTATCTATCTATCTATCTATCTATCTATCTATCTATCTATCTATCTATCTATCTATCTATCTATCTATCTATCTATCTATCTATCTATCTATCTATCTATCTATCTATCTATCTATCTATCTATCTATCTATCTATCTATCTATCTATCTATCTATCTATCTATCTATCTATCTATCTATCTATCTATCTATCTATCTATCTATCTATCTATCTATCTATCTATCTATCTATCTATCTATCTATCTATCTATCTATCTATCTATCTATCTATCTATCTATCTATCTATCTATCTATCTATCTATCTATCTATCTATCTATCTATCTATCTATCTATCTATCTATCTATCTATCTATCTATCTATCTATCTATCTATCTATCTATCTATCTATCTATCTATCTATCTATCTATCTATCTATCTATCTATCTATCTATCTATCTATCTATCTATCTATCTATCTATCTATCTATCTATCTATCTATCTATCTATCTATCTATCTATCTATCTATCTATCTATCTATCTATCTATCTATCTATCTATCTATCTATCTATCTATCTATCTATCTATCTATCTATCTATCTATCTATCTATCTATCTATCTATCTATCTATCTATCTATCTATCTATCTATCTATCTATCTATCTATCTATCTATCTATCTATCTATCTATCTATCTATCTATCTATCTATCTATCTATCTATCTATCTATCTATCTATCTATCTATCTATCTATCTATCTATCTATCTATCTATCTATCTATCTATCTATCTATCTATCTATCTATCTATCTATCTATCTATCTATCTATCTATCTATCTATCTATCTATCTATCTATCTATCTATCTATCTATCTATCTATCTATCTATCTATCTATCTATCTATCTATCTATCTATCTATCTATCTATCTATCTATCTATCTATCTATCTATCTATCTATCTATCTATCTATCTATCTATCTATCTATCTATCTATCTATCTATCTATCTATCTATCTATCTATCTATCTATCTATCTATCTATCTATCTATCTATCTATCTATCTATCTATCTATCTATCTATCTATCTATCTATCTATCTATCTATCTATCTATCTATCTATCTATCTATCTATCTATCTATCTATCTATCTATCTATCTATCTATCTATCTATCTATCTATCTATCTATCTATCTATCTATCTATCTATCTATCTATCTATCTATCTATCTATCTATCTATCTATCTATCTATCTATCTATCTATCTATCTATCTATCTATCTATCTATCTATCTATCTATCTATCTATCTATCTATCTATCTATCTATCTATCTATCTATCTATCTATCTATCTATCTATCTATCTATCTATCTATCTATCTATCTATCTATCTATCTATCTATCTATCTATCTATCTATCTATCTATCTATCTATCTATCTATCTATCTATCTATCTATCTATCTATCTATCTATCTATCTATCTATCTATCTATCTATCTATCTATCTATCTATCTATCTATCTATCTATCTATCTATCTATCTATCTATCTATCTATCTATCTATCTATCTATCTATCTATCTATCTATCTATCTATCTATCTATCTATCTATCTATCTATCTATCTATCTATCTATCTATCTATCTATCTATCTATCTATCTATCTATCTATCTATCTATCTATCTATCTATCTATCTATCTATCTATCTATCTATCTATCTATCTATCTATCTATCTATCTATCTATCTATCTATCTATCTATCTATCTATCTATCTATCTATCTATCTATCTATCTATCTATCTATCTATCTATCTATCTATCTATCTATCTATCTATCTATCTATCTATCTATCTATCTATCTATCTATCTATCTATCTATCTATCTATCTATCTATCTATCTATCTATCTATCTATCTATCTATCTATCTATCTATCTATCTATCTATCTATCTATCTATCTATCTATCTATCTATCTATCTATCTATCTATCTATCTATCTATCTATCTATCTATCTATCTATCTATCTATCTATCTATCTATCTATCTATCTATCTATCTATCTATCTATCTATCTATCTATCTATCTATCTATCTATCTATCTATCTATCTATCTATCTATCTATCTATCTATCTATCTATCTATCTATCTATCTATCTATCTATCTATCTATCTATCTATCTATCTATCTATCTATCTATCTATCTATCTATCTATCTATCTATCTATCTATCTATCTATCTATCTATCTATCTATCTATCTATCTATCTATCTATCTATCTATCTATCTATCTATCTATCTATCTATCTATCTATCTATCTATCTATCTATCTATCTATCTATCTATCTATCTATCTATCTATCTATCTATCTATCTATCTATCTATCTATCTATCTATCTATCTATCTATCTATCTATCTATCTATCTATCTATCTATCTATCTATCTATCTATCTATCTATCTATCTATCTATCTATCTATCTATCTATCTATCTATCTATCTATCTATCTATCTATCTATCTATCTATCTATCTATCTATCTATCTATCTATCTATCTATCTATCTATCTATCTATCTATCTATCTATCTATCTATCTATCTATCTATCTATCTATCTATCTATCTATCTATCTATCTATCTATCTATCTATCTATCTATCTATCTATCTATCTATCTATCTATCTATCTATCTATCTATCTATCTATCTATCTATCTATCTATCTATCTATCTATCTATCTATCTATCTATCTATCTATCTATCTATCTATCTATCTATCTATCTATCTATCTATCTATCTATCTATCTATCTATCTATCTATCTATCTATCTATCTATCTAT